>CM033689.1:52352948-53733880 GCA_019514585.1 Dendrobium officinale | reverse complement strand
AGGGTAAAATTACCCTTACGGGGCATTTGGCATTTTGACCTCTGGTCCAACTAGGGTCAAAATGGATCAAACAAAAATACAGTGTTAATGCTAATGGGCTAGGATTAAGGGTTTATTGGAAAAGTGATAAGGCTTTGAGAAAGCTTTAAGGCCAGGATCCACCGGGTGGAAAATCTAGTGCATGGGCCGTAATATTTGAAGGTTTTTTTCACTTTGATTTCGATTTAGTTTAGAGGATTCAGAGAAACCACAGAACGTGCTCAAATTTGGAAGGTTTACCTCCCTAGAGACATGTTCTTATCACTTTGCAAGCAAGTGATAGACTCTGAATCAGAGGTCTTTTGACTGGGTTTTGAAGTGTTTTGAAAAATCCTTGGAAAAGACTTTCAGGACTTGGACCTTTGGCCTTGGATTTGAGTCTGGATTTGAATTGGGTTTTGAGTTTGAATGACTGGATTTGAATTATCCATATCATTCATGATCATTTGGATAATCATAAGTGATAGGATAGGGTAGAGCTAGATCAAAGGTGTGGTCAAGGTTTGAACTAGATTTGGAATCGTGATAGGTTTAAAGTCTTGATAGGTTTGAAGTCTAGATTTGATTTGAAAATTGATTTGACTTGAGGTTTGAATTAGAGCTTAGAGTCTAAATTGATTTGAATTTGGATTGATCCTAGGACCAGGATTGGTCCAGGGTCTAGGTAATCCTAAAGTCTATAATCTAGAAGGATCTTAGGGTCTAAGAAAATCTTAGGGTCTAGGGTCCAGAGTAGATCCTAAGGTCTGGAGTCTAGAAGGATCCTAGGACCTAGAATAGATCCTAAGGTCTGGATCTAGGATAATCCTAGAGTTTAGGTTGATCTGAAAGCTAGATTGATCAGGGTCAGGATTGCTCTAGAGTCTGGGAAAAGTCCTAGTGACCTCATGCAAAAATGAGGTCAACACCTACATTGAACATAAAAAATCAAAATTAAATGTCTTAGGCATAAATGATGGAACAAATTAAGCATTATGGTCTGGCAACTCCACTCAAAAAATTCACTTTGATCAATCTGCTCAATCAAATACTTCTTTTCATTCAACTTCGATTCAACGAACATATAAGACATTTCATCATCCTAGCATCACTAACCACTCATCATTAACATCAAGTACATTTGAATTAGGTAATTTCGATGCTATTTATTCCAATTTGACCATTCTATATAACGACATCCATTCTCAGCTCTCCATTATGACAGAGGGAAACATCCGATCATTAAAGTATAATATTTTGTTTCACAAGGATTAGCTATATTGAACGCCTACTGGAGATCCAATAAAATCAAATTGTAAGGAATTATGTGTGGACAGTTTTTTAAGATATTGGATATTCTCGAAGCTTTGTAACTCTCATGATGCCTGTCATGAAGAATAGTGAAATCTTTCCCGACCTTGCCATAGTGGGCAGAGATCAGTAACACCAAACCACTACAAATCATTGCATCTCTATGTTTTGCTTTCATTCTCTATGATCCTCTATCAACTTGATTCATTTGATCTCAAAATATCTTTCTAGATTAATCTCCTTCTTAACTGTGAACTATCAATCAGTTTTTTATAGTGATAATCACCAAAAATCTTTCATGGTTCTTGAATAGGGAATAAAAACCTTACATGGCTATTGAAATCCTCATTCCTCTACTTGCATGAAAACTTCTAGTAGGGAAAACATAAAAACATTGATCTTCATCAAACCCTAGAGTTAGTTTCTTAAATCTTGAAGGAAAACCTAAGGCTTCAAGAAAGCCCTAGGACATTATCCAATCAAGTCCATATTCTTCCTCATCATAATTCCAAAACCAATTAGTTTTTTTTAATTACAATTATATGACTTTATTTATTAGATTTAGATAAGAATTTGATTCTTAACAGGACACAATAGAGAAAAAGGATTCATGCAGCTAACCCCACAGTGGGATAAAGGTTTGTTTTTGTTGTTGTATGTTACATTTATTGTTCGTTTTGAATTAATTTGGTATCAGAACATTAGTTCCAACCCATTAGCTAAGATTTCTAAAAATCATAGTTAAAGTTTTCCAACCTTTTCACATCAACTCATAAAATACTAAAAAAGAGAATGTGGAAAGATTTTAGTTATTTTTTAATCAATTACTTGAGCAAAACAATTAGGCAACATCCTTATATCCAGAGAGATTAGAATCTGAAGATGTTGAAGTTGCCAGTTCAAGTAAGAGCCCAAGAAGAAGCAATGAATACCCAAGAAGACAATGATGTAAGTACCTATTAGGATCATATGGGGTTATCAAAGGATCCGGTGGGAACCCAAGAGGATTATTCATGTAACCTAGAGGCTAGGCGTCATACTCAGAAAGATTAGATGCAGATACTAAAATATCAGAAGATTAAATGAAGATGATGTGGTAAGAAAATACAACTACAACTAAAGTAACATGAAGAGAAGATAATCAGATTGCGCCATAGAAGCTTGAAGAACCAAGATGTTTCTACCATGGCTACTGCTTAATAAGTATGTCAATTTATAATAATGGGCCACTCAACCTGTTTGAGGGCTACAACACATTGCCAGAAGGGAATGTATCACCTAAGCTTCAAAATGGGTTGATCAAATCTCATTACGCAACTACTATGGGACAACTCCACCTTTAAGATGGTTGTTTAAATGCAGTTATACCAATTTTCAAGGATATGAGTGGCTTCTACTATCAATGGCTCAATTCTAATAGCAAGGCTGACCACAACCTCTGCTCGACAAATTAGTAGGATTAGTTACATTGCATGATTTATACCACTAGTAAGGCCACCTACAATATTCTCCAAGTTAACTAGTCTAAAATATTCTTCTATTTCTAACTAATATTTGTTTGATAGCTTGACTTCATGCATGAAAAGAAATAACTCTCTCTCTCTAGCTGCAATCTAAAGATTTTATTTTATTTCTAACTAATGTTTATAAGATTAGCTTGTCTCTCTCTCTCTCTCTCTCTCTCTCTCTCTCTCTCTCTCTCTCTCTCCCTCTCTCTCACACATTTGTGATTCTAGTAACAACTATGTGCATAATCAAACATTCAATGAGTGATTTTAAGAAATTATTTTATGAAAAATAATGCACTGAATAAAATAAATGCCAAAAACTACAAAGGCATGCAAAACATGGTGACATTTCAATGTAAAAGCAAATACATTTCTGCTTAATCTTTCACAGCACTGTAAGGAATTTTATAGCCAGCCAAATCCTATGTAGATTGATGCGTCAGTATAATCCCATATCGATGCATTTTGTTTTAGCTCTTCATTTCATCTAGCAATGCTTTGCTATTGCTTTGTATCGTACCTTGTTCATTGAATGATAATAAATCCCTATCTTCTGGTTTTAAATAAATCCCACCTGGCCAATGGCAATGGCAAGCAGACAGATTAAAAGAAAAATGATTGCAAGTATTAGGGAGTTTACAAAAGGAAGCAAAGTCGAGTCAAATATACACCAATAATCAAATTAGTTTCCAACCCAAAAGGTAAATCTATGGGAGGGGATCAACCACTTAATATTTCTAAACCAACATATCTTTTACCAATATCAGATGTAGAACTAAATATAATACTTTCACGGACCTTAACAATCATCCCCATACATGAGAGCTATTCATATCATCTATTACTCCCCCCACAGAACACTTCTTTTTAATGAACATCACCAGGTATTATACACCAAGAGCTCATTCAATGATGCCAAGCTATTGTAGGAATCGCCAACTCTCTTGAACATAGCTCAAACATGGTTAATGACACCAAAAATTCATGGGAACCACAAATTACATGAATTACTTAATTCCAGTCAAATCATTAGCTCTAATAGTACTTGTTAGAGAATATGAACCAAATGGAAACGTAAGTTGGGTCTAATGGAAATGGTCAAAAAAACTTGGCTTTTCTACACCAACATATTTTTTAGCTATCTAATCTAGGATTGAACTCAAATATATATATATAGTTAACTGCCTCTTTTCAATTGGATGAATCCTGTTCGCATTCGAGAGTCAATGATAGAGCACACCACTTAAGTTGTGTCCACTTTCAATGCCCTAAATAGTCTTATTCGTTTCACATTGAATAACCAAAACACTCAGCAGAATGGGATTAAGCACTTCATTCAATCATCTCAATAAGAACCTGCGACCATGTTGCACTGAAAGCGAATGAAAGTAGACTAAGGAAACCATGGCTTCAAAGTAAAACTCCAGTTATTAATACTAGTCTTTGAAGTCTTTTTTTCATTTGCTTTCATTCAAATTCGTTGAATTCAAACAAAACGAAGCAGGTGCAAAAAAAGAAGAAAGGAAAAGTTCATAAACAAAAACTAACATACCTAGAAAACACACATTATCTCCACCATCCCTGGCAAAATCCTTCATAATAATATACATCAGGTAAAGCGCCATCACAAACTGCAATGCATTGACAAACATTCCAAATCTGGTCCACCAAAGCCATCGCCTGTACCGCCTCTGTTCATCACAAAAAATAGAAAGCATCAGCATCTCTATGGAAGTGATTATTTTGCCATTTCCAAGTTACCAAATACGCCATTTTTTTAATTTTATTTTGTTCACCACTCAAAGCTTGTAATGATCAAGAAAGAGATACATGAGCATCAGCATCAATGGAACAAATTGAACCCTTACATGATGATTGCCAGTGCTGTCCACAACAAGGCAGAATATGCCTGGGAAGTGTCTAGGAGCGCACTGGATGCAGTGACAAGAAAGCTGAATCTGAGGGATAGCTTAAGGATACCAGAACACTTCAACGAAAGAACATCAGATACTGCTACAAAAAGTTGTGGCGGACAATAAAGGGGTAAATATGAGAACTAACCAAAATATTTGAGATAATACCCAGTATATTTGTTCACTGCCCTAATATTTTTTACCATGCCCAAATAATGTCTTTGTGGCAACCAAATTGTTGAAATAGTCTCTTAGCTGGCATCAAGCACACCAGAAACAAGGAAAGTAATGAGGACATCCGACTTTGGAGAGTCTACCAAAGACGTGGCCGACGATCTATGGCCATGATCGCACCGATTTATTTTTGAAACATTTTATGTATTTGATTTATTTCGGCAATTTTTCCGTTTGTACCCGCATTTGAGGGGATAGTCATATGTAAGCCCTAAGAGCATGCTGGTCTTTTATTTTTCTTCATTGTATGAGGCTATTTAAAACCCACCTTCACCTCTTTTGAGGGGAATGAAGAATATTATGAAAATTTTCAGCAGTGTTTTGAGAGCTTAGAGTTCTTGTGAGAAGGAGAAGTCCCTTGGTAGGGTGGCGTAGAACCCACCAACCGCAGTAAGCGTCCGGGTTTGTGGTTTTCATCTTCCTCCAATCCTTCCCCTCCCTCCTCCCTAAACCGCCAGCCATAACTCCCTCCTCCCCCTCTCAGCCGAACCCCACCACCACTACAACCCAGCCGGCCCCCCTCTTCCACCTCCAAACTGCCGGCCACAAAGGGCTTTGCCCCTCTTCCATAGCCGCTGGCCCATACATCAAAACCCAATCCTAAACCCTAACCCTAGCTGCCGGCCCCATCTCATCCCCCTCGCCTCCAAAACTCAAATTCCTATTTACTACTTTCCATCTATTCCCACATCTTAATTTAAGAAAGTTTTTCAAATTTCAAATTCAAATCAATTTGAATTTGAGATCCTTTCGTAAAATAGGATAACTTATGTTAGGAAACTTTCCTATATGCTCACAATTAAATCTAATTAGAAATCTATCCTGATTTTCCCTTTCCTTATTCCTTAATTCAAGTTTGGAAACTCCCTTAAATTCCCCACACCCTTCCCCACCTCTCCCCGCCGGCCTCCCCTCTCCCCTCCCTTCCTTTTTCTCATTCAATCTCCATTATTACCTCCCCCAATTATTCACCTTGTCATTTAAGGGATATGTTCCCTTTCCCATAACCAGCCACATCAATCCTAGCCACCTAGATCAGCCCACAACTGCTGTCTAGATTTCTGGACCAAGGGATTGTTGTCCAGAACTCCCGAGACCAGCAATATTGCTGTCCAAAATAGTTCTTGCTTGTTTTTCAGTAATAAATCAGGTGTTGTCCAGAAGTTCCTGCATTATTCCTTGTTGTCCAGCCAATTGGAGAAGTCTCCGATCGTTATCCAAAGGTTCTCGAACCTTGAAGTTGTTGTCCACTGATATATGGCGGATCCTGAACAAGATCACGGGTTTGTTTACGACGACCAAGGTCACGTCGATATCCTCAACTCGCCGTTCTTCGACCTCAACCTGGAGATTGACCAAACTGTAGAGAATTATGTAGAGAGGATCGTCTTCACACTCGCCGAAGCCATCGACGACCAACTCTCCTCCGTGCAGTGGCAGATTATTTCCAAACCCTTACGAAGGTGAACTCTTCCTCCAAATTTTATATCTTCCAAATTGCTCTCAATTGTGGTCATACTTGATTCATAAATGTTGTGTTAACTTCCTCCGCTAAGCCTAGTAATCTAGCAATTGAGTGAGTTGATTCTCATGGTACCTAATCTCATTGTTAATTTAGGGATTTCTCATTGAAAATCTTTCGTGCATGCTATGCTTGAATAATTGATTATTTTGTGATCTTAACTTCTAGACAGATAAAAAATTGCTCAGGATCGCCAGCAAAAATATTATGATCCCAAACACAGAGCAGTAGAATTTGAAGTGGGTGACTTTGTATTCTTAAAGGTTAAGCTTGTAAAAAAATACAGCTAGATTTGGACATGGAGGCAAATTGAACCCTAGGTACATAGGACCTTTTGAAATTATTGAAATGATTGGAAAAGTTGCATATAGACTTAGTCTTTCAACTGACATGTCAGATATTCAAAATGTTTTTCATGTGTCACCGTTAAGGAAATGGGTAACAGATGCCAATCAGAAAATTTCACATGATGAAATTGAACTAGAGAAGAATTTGACTTATATTGAAGAACCAAAAAGAAAAGTAGATTTTGATACTAAACATCTCAGAAACCGTCAAATTCGTTTTGTTAAGGTGAAATGGAAATACATGCCAGAAAAAGAGGCAACCTGGGAAAGGGAAGAAGATATTAGGATGAAGTTTTTCTCATCTGTTTGATAACCGCTCAGAATAATGAATTTCCAGGACGAAAGTGCAATAAGGAGGATGGATTATAATACCCAAAATTTGGTCAAAAAGGTAGGCATACAAATTTCCTTGTGTTTTCAAACATATGAAAAAACATCAAATATATTTTCATCAAATTCGATATTTAATTTAGAGTAATATATATATATATATATATATATATATATATATATCATTAGATGTATAGGTATCTTTTAAATAATTGTTTAATATTATAGTTAATGAATCACAGCTAAATAGTTAATGAATAACATCTAAAAAACTATAGTTTATTAAATGTTATTGTAGCCTCCACTACCATTCCCACTAATCATGACATGCATTGGCCGGATGGGATCAAGTGGCTGGTAAGCTCTAAAAGGGCATAGTGGAGGGTTAGTGGATATTTAATCATAATATATTAAGCACTTATCCTTCCCATTTCCCATTCTAATTCCTACCTACCCGAAATAGAGAACAAGGGAGCTGGAGACTATACATGGGGAAAAAGGCGTGAAGGCTGAAGGGTTGGAGCTGCCGCAAGCTTATGGGAGAATTCAGATTTTAGGCAATTGCTGAAATCAGGTTAGGAAAGTGCTGAAATCAATTAAGAAATATTGTTGTTTTAGGAAATTGCTGAAATCAAGTTAGAAATTTGCTGAAATCAGATAAGAGGTATAGTTGTTTGTTGAAGGATTGGTGAAGAAAGTTTGTTGAAATTTGTAGGTCTATTGTGTGTTGAAAACTGTTGAAACCAGTAGAAAACAAAAAGGATAAAGGCTGCTGTGGTGTGCTGAAAAATCAGTTAAAATGAGGGATAAAGTTGCTTTTGGGTCATGAAATCGGTGATAAGTTGAAACAGGTAAAGGTGTTTGTTGAAAGTAAGTATGCTGTTTTTTATTGAAAAACAGTAAGAAAGAGGGGTTGTTGCTAAATTCAAATGTGGCTAAATGCTGATTGTAAGGAGGGGAAGTGAATAGAGGCTTAGGAGAAGAGAGGTCACTTTGGGATGAATGAAGAGAAACTTCTTTGAGGTAAACTTATAAGGTTTTCATATAAACTATTATATTTTATTTGAATGCGGATTTGAATGATCAACAATTATACTTTAGATTGTATATAAGAGGAAAGGAGGCGGGGTACTTTAGGAGAACGAATTGACCCGACTTCCATAGAGAACGAGGTGAGATACCCAACAATGCTGTAGGAATAAATAAATGTTTTCTCTAATTTCAATTCATATCTATTATGGTTGGTATCATTTATTTCAGTTTACTTCAATTTACTTCAGTTTATTCATGACTATGATTATTCATAAAGTGTTGTCTATAATAGTATATATCATGGGGGCTAATAAGGATTGTTATTGGGAAAGTAAATTAAGTCATATATGGAGGATAGGCCCACACAAGTAAAGGCGAAAGACCTGATGATGTAAACTAGTAAGCCTACACTCTCAATTCTAGAAGTTGAGAATTTAGGCTCAATCATGAATGAGAGAGCAGTTTCAATTCTAAAAGTTGAGAATCTTGACCCAACCTTAAATTAGAAAGCTAAAAGGGTACAAAAGCTTATAGCCATCATATGATTTGTTTAATGATATTAAACAGACAAAAAGAAATTATTATTTCTTATACATTGCTTGTGTTTTTCATTTAGTCATAACTTATTAACAGCGGTTGTACTGCAGGGAAGTGGAAAAAACTCGTAGGGCATTAAAGGAATAACTATTTTTTTTAATGTACATATGTTTTGGGTGTAGAAAAAGATCTGAATGATAGCTGTGCAAATTTTTGGGTATTTAAATAAAGTTTAAATTTTTTTAGTAAAGCTCTATATTTTCTTTGAGATGTACATTTTATGATATATGCTTCCTATTATGAAAATTTTATTGTGTTATGATTAGTGATGCGAGGATAATTTGAATAGACTACTTTTTACTTATCTAATTCTGTTATCAACATTTTCAGAATGGGGTAAATAAGAAGATGTCTATTTAGATTTACCTTCTCTGTCGCACTCTAGATTGACTAGTGAGGGTTAAAATGGGGTGTGACAGATGATATGTTTAAACGGCTCTATTAATAATCAAAAGGTTCATATTTTAATTGATAGTCTAAGTACCCATAATTTTATTCAAGCCAATCTTATTGACCAGCTTGGCTCTTACTCCTCAACCCATCAACCAATTTAAAGTTTCAATAGTAAATGAAAATTTATTGTTTTGTATATCTAAATGCTCAATTGTCACAATTACTATGCAAAGTTATCAGGTCAACTTAGATTTATTCATCCTATCCATCCATGAGGCCAATGTCATCTTGGGTATGCAATGGTTATAATCCTTATGAGAAGTTTTTTGTGATTTGACTATGCAATCTAAATATCAAAATCAATCACTTATACTTTTTGGTGAACCGCAATTATCCTCCAACCTCATTTCTTTCAACCAATTGTGTGCCCTCATTTCTCATTCCCCAACCATTCATTTATTCACTATTCAACTCAATCACCTAAATATCGTATTTGGACAAATATCTAGGTACTCTCTCTCAATCTCTTCCTACTCCCATTTCCACATTATTATATAAATTTCAACACTTAATCAAAACACTGCAAGGGTTACCACCACCACATACCATCGACCATCGTATTCATCTTCCTTCTTTATCCAAATCTGTTAACATTTGTCTTTATCGTTATCCATATTTTCAAAAGGATGTGATAGAACAATTAGTTTCTGAAATGTTACAGTCTGGCATTATTCACCATAACCATAGTCCTTTCTCTATCGCTGTCCTTTTTATCAAGAAAAAAAGATGGCACTTGGCACAATACCTTTACTATTAAAGATAAATTTCTCATTCCAACTGTGGATGAACTTTTAGATAAACTACATGGAGCCCATTTTTTTCTAAACTTGACTTTTGCTCCGAATATCATCATGTCTATATGCACCCACATGACATTCATAAAATTGCTTTCCGCACTCATGATGGTCAATATGAATTTCTCATTGCCTTTTGGCTTAACAAATGTGTCATCCACTTTTCAAGCCTTAATGAACCAAATTTTTTGTTCTTTCCTTCGAAAGTGTCATTATGTTTTTTTTTTTTTTTTTTATGATATCTTTATCTAAGGCCCTACTCTAGAACATCATGTGGATCACCTCCTTTTTGTATTCCAATGATTAACTACAAACAAGTTGTTTCTTAAATTAAATAAATATCAATTTTGTCAATCTTCCATCGCGTACCTTGGTCATATTATATCTTCTGTAAGTGTCCAACCTGATCCTTAGAAAATCTTTGCTATGACTACTTGGCCTATTTCTTCATATATAAAATTAATTCGCTCCTTTTTTGGTTTAATGAGCTATTATCACCATTTTATCTCAAATTAAGCGTCAATTGCATCTCCTTTAACCGATTTACTCAAGAAAGACTCTTTCAAATGGAACGATTTTGCTTTTATGGCTTTTAATAACCTCAAGACAGCCATACCCACAACCCTTGTTTTTATCTTTACCAGATTTTACAAAATAATTTATTATAGAAACCGATGCTTCAAACACTAGTATTGGATCTATTTTGCTACAAAACAATCATCTTATTTCTTTCTTCAGCAAAAAGCTAAAGACTTCTCTATCCCAATCCTCTACTTACGTGATAGAAGTATATGTTGTCACTGAGGCGGTTTACAAATGGCATTAATACATCTTAGACACTGCGTTCATTATTAGCACAGATCATAAAAGTCTATATGACCTTCAAAACAAATACTTCAAACCCCATATCAACAATATTATCTTCTCAAACTTTTAGAATTTAATTTCTCCATTGAGTATAAACCAAGTAAATCAAATATTGTTGTCGATTCATTATCTCGATTACTTGAAGATAGGGTTTCTCTTCCATCAGCATTATTCTCACTTTCTACACTCATTAATTTCTCCTTTTTCCCTTATCAAGGATTTAAAGAAGGAAGCAATGACATCTCCCGGTATCCTTCAACTCACTTCCCAACTAGCAAAAGGTGAACTTTCTCCTTTAGATTTTCAAATTCGAGACAATATTCTTTATTTTCAACGCCATATCTATATCAGTAAGTCTTCTCTAAAAAATTAAATTCTCACTGAATTTCATTCCACACCTCTTGTCAAACATCAGAGTATTCTCAAAATAATTAAATGAATCTCTTCTAATTTTTATTAGTCTGGACCCCATAAAGATGTCACTGTTTTAGTTAATAATTGTCTTACTTGCAAAGAAATTAAAACATCTACCTTGCCTCCAAATTTGGAAAGATTTATTTATGGATTTCATTACTTGCCTACCTACATCAAAAGGGTACACCACCATTCTAGTAGTAATTGATCATTTGTCCAAATATGCTCATTTTGGCCCATTACGCCCTAAAGATTTCGCTTCTCAAGTAGCTGAACTTCTCACAAATTTCTAAATTAAATTGTATGGCTTTCCCAAAACAAGTGTCTCCGACCGCGATAGTCTTTTCTTAAGCCACTTTTGGCGTCGTCTTTATGCCTTGAGTGGCACCACTCCTCATTAGAGAACTGCTTATCACCCACAAAATGATAGACGAACTGAGGTCCTCAACCATTGTCTAGAACAATATTTTTGTGCATTTACATCCACTACTCCCCAATTATGGTATACATTTTTTTGTTCGGTTGAACTTTGTTATAATGCTTCCTTTAATATAACTATCCAAATGACCTCTTTTCAAGCCCTATATGGTCGATTACCTCCATCAATTCCCACATATTTGTGGTTCTTATGATATTTATTTTGTAGATAGCTTATTAACAAATCATGACACTCTTTTACAACACCTTGGCTAGAATATGTCTCAAGCTCAAAATCGCATGAAACTTATAGCAGATCGTCATAGAAGGGATTTGTAGTTCTCAATAGGAGATCTCATATTGGTTAAACTACAACCCTTTAGGCAAAATTCTATTGTCTGCAGAACACATTCCAAATTAGCTAAATGATATTTTGGCTCTTTTCCAATTCAAGAGGTCATTAGCCCTGTGGCTTACTGCCTGACCCCTCCTAATAGAAAAATTCATCGTGTTTTTCATGTTTTCTCTTCTCAAACCATTCAAAGGAACCCCTCCACTGACTCCATCCACACTATCAAATTTTATTTATAATGATCAACCATTATGTGTTCCTTATGCCATTTTAGCATCCCTCATTATAAAGCTTCGTGGACAGACAACCCCACCATCAAATCTTGTTGCAATGAAAATTAAACACACCGGAAGATGCCACATAAGAAAATTTTGCAACACTCACTTCATTCTTTGCTTCTCTCAATCTTGAGGACAAGATTATTTTTCATGGCGACGGTAGTGTTAAAAATAAACACATTTCATTAGATCCGAAAATGGTACAAGCCAATTGTGAAGCATGGGCTAGCAAAATAAAGGATCAACTTACAATCATCAAAGTCTAACAAAGAAGAAGATGAAAATCTTCAAAATAAATCAAGCCTTGTATCATAATTAAGTGAGCTACAAATGTGTAATAAAGCTTTAGTTTATTTTGTTCTTTTAAATGAGGTAGATGAAGTCTACCTATTTTTATTAAGGTATGTATTAGGTGGATCAAGCCTATCTTATAAGATTGATCCATCCAAGTATTATAAATAGGCCCTATTGTAAACAAACAAGGATGAATGAAAATTTATGGTTTCTCTCCTTCTCTCCCTTCTCTCCCTTCTCTTCTAGTTTCTCTTGGAGTCTACACCTACTCTAAAGGTGCCCCCCTTCTTGGCCCTCCAAGAAGCATATCATTCTCTTTCTGTGTTTTATCTCATTTATGTTTATTTATGGCACATCATATTTTGCTACTGAAGGAGCTTCCACATTGAGTTAAGACATTTTTACAACAACAAAGTGGAATTAGATCCAATGTTTTGGTTGTGATCAAGTAGTCCATACAGTTTGTCCCCCCCCGTGAGTCTTGTCCACCCTCTATCATAATTAAATAAATATTAAAAGTGGGTGACTCCCATAATACCAATATGTAGCTGTCCAGGCCGTTTGTGAATGATTTTGATTAAGTTGAAAAACTTATATTTCAGGGGTTTAGAGAGCTCCCACATTATCGAAGCATGTGAAAGTATTGTGTTTAGTAACATATCAGATAGTTGGAAAAAAAATTGTTGGTATAGAAATACCAAGTGGCCCCTTTCCCAAAGACTTAAGATTTTGGGTTGAAAATGAATTTGATCATTAATGTATCAAGCTTAACATTGGCTCCCCTTTAGTTCACAGTCTCTACCATAACTATTCCTTAATATACAACATAAGTGTGCATGAAATTAGGATGTGACACTTGGTGACATATAGCACAATTTAGAATTTAAATTCAATTACATTTAAAAATTAATTATCACATCATGTATACTATTATTTATAAATTTAAATATGAGACATGATGGAATTTAACTTAAAAGTTTTAAATTTGAATTGCAACACAATTCAAGGTTAATCATCTCATCATACAATCATTACATTGAAATTTCAGGCTAGCATATGATGTAATTTTAAATTTTAAATTAATATTTAATAATCACATCATAAATATCATTATTTTTTAATTTCAATTTACAATATTTTATTTTCTATTAAATCAAGTATATCAATTATTTATTTAATGACTATATATATATATATATATATATATATATATATATATATATATCATATTAAAATTTTTAAATTTAAATTTAAATTTATTTCATCTTTAATCATTTTTACTGGACCATAATCTTGCAAAATAACTAACAGTTTTATTTAATCTTAATTATTTTTATCATCCTTTATAATGCAGGCATACGTCCTAGTTTTAATTCCATTTTTAAGCTTGTTACTCTTTTTCTCCCTAATATTTTCTCTCCATCATCACTTTATTACGTTAATATTAAATCTTAACTCTAATTCTACAAAGTAGCCTACTAGCTCAAACCCTAAACTCCTCTTACTTGGTAGATATTCTCTTTAATTTAATTTGAGCCTCTATGATAAAAAATTCTCACCTCTCAAGTCTCGAGTACCTCAAACCAGCCCTCTCCCCTAAATACAGCTCCAAATTAAAACATAAGACCATTTCAAGTTCAGCTCTACTGTGGCTAAAAACCCAAGCTTTACAGAAAGCCTGATTTCCACTTGAGCTCCACAAGTCAAGACATAAAATTTATAAATCCAAACCACCCAAGACTGAGTAAGATTCCCTTCATCCAATATTCAAAGTCAAATCACCATTAATCTATTAAATCGACTCAATCTACTTATTTTATACATATTAAACTTTTCTCAAACGAATTAAAAAAACCATGGGGAAATTATCCAAACTAAGAATCTAATTAGAATAATCAGAGCCTATTGATGCGATTATTGAAATAAATATTGATTAAATTTTATTTTTTGTACTACAATCCACAAATGAATTAATAAATTGCTTACAACTGTTTCCAACTTGACAAAAATTTTATATTTTAATTTTCAAATAACTATCAGTATAAAAGCCAAAAAAATAAATCACAGGATCAGACGAGCAGTTTTTCCTTACTATTACGTGCTCGAACAACGTAAATGTAATGCTGCTGACTGAACCATCCCATAAAGGATAACCAAGCAATTTAAATTTCGTTAGAATTATTTAAGAAAATCATTAATGATATAGTTATCTTCAAGGCTCTAACACTTGATTATAAAACATAAAACACTGTCCATAGAAAAGTGGACAAATACATTCTTTCGCAGTTTATATATTATGAATCACCTCAATAATATTAAAAATATTTGGAGCAAATTCTCTTCAATGGAATAATGCCAAAAAATCCACTTCAGCAATAGCTGGAATCCGGTAAACCCAACGGAAAGCAAAACATATCCAAGAACAATTTCACACATACCCTTCTCCGATGGCGCGAGTCATCGCCGGCATCCTCTACCCGGCGACCTCCGGCTGCAGCAGTCGCAATAGATACAGCGGCGTGCCCCTGGGCTATCCCTGCGCGGAGCAATGATCCGATCCGTAGCGCTGCAGCGGCAACGGCTCCCGCGACGGCGGATTTCTCCCGACCGCCGCAGCGGCGGAGGGAGACAGGAAAGAGGGAGGTACCGAGGGCGATGATGGCGAGGTTTAAAGCTCCGGCGAGCAGCGCCGCCCGCCTAAGGCTTCGAGGGTGGAAGAGCGCCGCCATCGCCGAGGAGGAGAGAGGAAGGCAGAGATGGGAGTGATCAGAAAAGATCGAATAAAAAGGTTTAGAGAAGGGAGTTGGGGTTTTGGTGGGGATTGGGTGGCCATTGTCTTCCAGAAGGGGAGATGTGATTGGTATTGGAGAACACATACGATTTCCTTCACGGCGTGGCTTTTTTCTCCTCGGTTTTGTCCTCTTTTGCCCCTATTTTATTTACTTTTCACGCTTACTTTATTTGTTTTTCTCGTCGAAGGGAATACAGAGGAGACGGGAGGAAGACAGAATCACGTGACGAGATTCTCAGCAGGGCGAATTGACGATGACCAGGGAATAGGGATGGGAAGGTGTGGCCGTCTGTGTAGCGGAGGCAACAGGGAGGGCTATACTGAGTAATTATGAACAATGATCGGTACGCGTTTCAGTGGACTTGACTGGTGGGGTAGATAACCAGCAAGCAGTCTTTTCAGAATATTATCAGATAATTTTTATTTATAAAATTAAGATTTAAATTTTGAAAATAAACTATTTAATTAATTATTTATGTATGTTTTGAAAAATAAGACTGAAATTTTTGTAAGGGTGTCAATATTTGGCACGATCAAAAAATCCGACTAGAACCCGACACGAAAATTTCAGGTTCGGGTCAACCCGAACCCGAACCGGGTCGGGTTTGGGTTAGAGTTTTCGACCCGTTTCAAAAATCGGGTCAAGTTCGGGTTGACCCGGAAACTTGAAAAAACCCGGATTGACCCGCTGACCGAGCTGCCAGCCGCGTGACCGAGCGGCCCCCGCGCCAGCGTGACCGAGCAGTGTTGCCCCCCCGCTGCGCTGCCCGCTCGCATGACGCGTCGCATCCCGCGTCGCGTCGCTTCTCCCGCTCGCGTGACTGGCCAGGCTAGCCAGCAACTGTCCCCTTTGTCGCGACTCGCGTGACGTTGCCGGACGCCAGATGACGGATCGCCTATGCCGCGTGATCGAGCTGCCTGTCGCGTTTTGCTGCTGTCAGACACCAGCTGACGGATCGTCGTGGCCGTCGGATGCCGCTACCGTGAATCTGCCCACTGGGTTGTCGTGTCCCTGGGTCGGGTGCACCCGAACCCGTAGTGGGTCGGGTTCAGATCCAAAAAATCGACCCGTTTGTAAAAATGGGTCGGGTTCGGGTTGACCCGAATTGAGCCAGGTCATTTCAGGGTTCGACCCGAACCCGACCCGTGACCTGAAATTTACACCCCTAAATTTTAGTATGGTCTTTAGATTTGAGTTATATTCAAGGTTGTAAAAATCGGACCGGACAATGAACCTGTAGAAGGAGCGGTTCACAGTTTGATCGGTTCGACTGGCCGAACCGGAGTCGAACTGGTTGACATAATAAATAAAATTTAGATTACATAAAAATTATATAATTATATAGTTTTTTTATCAAAAAATAAATTGAATTCACACATTATTAATATCTTATGTAATTTTAAATTTAAATGTATTCAAATTTTAAATTTAATTCAAATTTAACAAAAATTAAATTTACATATCAATTAATAAGTTTAATATAAATTATTATTTATTAATGGTATATATTTATATATGATTCATATTTATAATTTATATATTAAATTCTTAGTAATATTTTATATTTATAAATTATTGAGGTTTGATTAGATCATTTATTATAAATAATTAATTAATTAATTAATTTTTATAATACATAAAAAATAAATAAAGAATATAATTTATTTAATATTATTAATTAAAAATAAATATTATTACATCATTAAAAGTTTATTTAAAAAAATCTATTTTAGAAAGGTAATTTGTGTTGTAAACTTAAGAAGTAAGAAATATGAGCTTTAGTTTTTTTAGTCTCACATTACTTACGAGACTTTCTCTTGTTAATGCTTTTATTTTATATTAGCTTTTGAGCTATAATGAAATAGTACCTAATACAAAGTGATAAAACTTTGTGAAATGTTTAATTGAAATTTTTTTAATTTAAAATTAAGCATTTCAAATTTAAAAATAAATAATAAATATTACTTAATATTTTAAAATAATTTATTTAAATATTGAAAAAAATTCAAAAGGTGAACTAGCAGTTTTCGTTAGTTCTGGGGTTTGATGCAAAAAACAGTTCTTAGGATGAATCGGATCGGCCATAAGATCGATTCACGGTTTTAAAACATTGGTTATATTATTATAAATGGAAGTGGTTTTATAAAAATAAAATATCATTTAAAAAAAAATTATTAATAGACTTATATTTTACACATGATTTTTACTTGTAGTGCAAGAGAGCCCTATCCAACGATCATCGCTAGGATCATCGTCAGCCGACCCTCGTCGACCGACTACCATCACAAATAAGGCCAATCTATGTAATCAACACAAATGTCAATGAATGTCATCTCCAAAAAAACTGGAATGCATCATAATACCAATATTGATAGACATCATTACTAATAAGGTTGATGCACACTATTAATATCAATGTTGACGTATACAATTGTCAACAAAGTCGATACATACCACCAAAAAGGATGATGCACATCATGACATCAATACTAACATTCATCATCATTACTAATATTTTATGTGCACCCTTGAAACACCAACACATCTACACAACATCATCAATAAAGTTGACACTCACCTCAACATCAACTATGATTCTTATCATTGCCAATAAGACTAATGCACGTCATAATATTTATGTTGATGTTGACCATCTCTAATAAAGCCAATGGACGTCGTCAATATGAATGTCAATGCATGATATCAATAACAAGTTTAACATATCATTGTCCACTTCAACCCTTACATCATTACCAATAAGTATAATGTATGTACTAATACAATACATTTTCAATAAGGTTATGCTTATAATTGGCACTAATCATCAACAAAGTGATTGCATACCATCAACACCAATGCCAATGCTCATTTTTAATAAATTTTGTTGCATGCCATTAATATTATCATCAACATACGACATTATCGATAAGACTAATGTTAGTCATTAACATCAACAATATCACATGTTATCACCAATAATGACAATACATGTTATTAATACGAACATCAATATATATTATCACTTATAAGGTTGATGCCCATCATTGATATCAACCCTGACACCCACCATCGCCAATAAGATTTTCACTCGACACCACCATTAGAGCTGACACATAATATTAACACCAAGGCATGTGTACAATAATTTTTTGACAATATTCTACTCTTCTCCAAGGACATGAACTAATAAACTATCAATGATTTCTTGAAGATAACCCCATTTCCTCAAGGCTTCTTTAACTTTCACACATAGGCCATCCTTCTTTATTTATGTCCACATTTTACCAAAACATTCCTAAGTTATAGAGAAGAGCATCAATTATAATTTGTGAAACAAGCTAGTAAAGTCATTTCAATTGGATTGAACTCTATTATTTTTCTTCTTTTTAAGTTTCTAAATAAAAAATACTATCTCTTATTAGTTGCTTTGAACTTATATGTATATGCAAAGGATTTTCATACAATTATAAGACCATGAACTCTATCTACCATCATAAGGGATGTAATAGTTTGATGTTCTTTGTGAGAAATGATTATGGGTAAGCTAAATTTTAATTACAACTTCAAAAGGATGTTCATGTCAATATCACATGCATGATTATTGTTATTGTCCAATCCCTTTGTCATCTATTAAGTTATTAGTTCCACTAGAAGTAATTCATGATTAAGGGGAAACTCTAGCTACAACATCAAAAATATATCTATGTTAATGTCTCAAGTTTGATTATAGTCAAGCAAATACATCCATTTATTAAGTTTTTATGCATTCAAGGCATCACTTTTAGCAATAATATTTTTTTATTATTCCTCTATATATTAAAAACTTCATCATTACAGACTATTGTTAATAGTTTGAAGAGCATGATTAAATATTTAAAAAAAAAAAGATAAAGCCATATAAGGCATGGTAATGAGAAAGCCTTAATGGATAGCTAGTATTGGGTAGAGCCATTCTTATAAAGACCCTCAAAGGACAAGTGATATATATGACCTCCACTACTCTAAACTTTTGGAAGGCATACTTGCAAGGAAGCCTCAATGAAAAATTTATGTCAAGGGAAATTTTTGAAGTCTGTAATTAACAATTGAATCAATTTTATAGAGCAAACATTTTTAAAAATTTTAACTTGCAAAATCATAGTTTTTACATGAAAAAAATTCCTGAATATGAACAAAGTTGTATCCATACCTACAAAAAGTTTAAGATTATATGATAATTAAATTGATCATATAAATTTATTGAAATTAAATTGATCATAAAATTTTATGGTCACAGATATTTGCATGAGCGATGAAATACTTATGTGGGCTTCTTTTTTAGCCAAGATAAGTATATTCTAATCTTGTTAGGCTTCACAAGACTACTTTCGATATTTTGAACTCGATTCTAACACTTTCAACACCAAATAGAGCTTTTATAAGCATTTCTAGAGAGTTCTAAATTAAATATTTTAATAATTTTTACTCTAATCAACTTGCCAACCTTATAGAAGGGTGAAATTATAATTGACAAAAATTTACTTGATTTAAGACTACGAGAGAAGATTCATGTTAGTGTCTAGGTAATAGTCATGCCTTAGAAATTTTTCAAATATATTATTTTGCAACTCAAAATTTTCAAGCCCCGATTTATTTTCAGATAACATAGATTTCACCGTAAAAAAAAAAAAAGCAACAAATGATACATTTCTAGAAATCTATCCGATTAGCAAGAATTTTGAAGCAATGTTTGAATTATAATTGTTTAAAACCAAAATTCAAAACCATCCAAACTCTATTTTAGCAAACTTATGGTCAAAATGAACAGTTTAATAAGAAGAAAACAATGACACCAAAGGTTCCTTAATCTGAGTACATATAAACCAAAACCAAGTACTTAAAAGCATAGTTAGAAAGTTTATGATATGTTTTAAGATCTAAATATCTCAAAATTTTGTGGGCTTAAAATCAAAATGAGCATATTGACCAAAGAAATCTAACAAAGCTCCAAGTTTGCCCAATTCTAATGTCATTATGCACTTTAATGCTTAAATGATCGAAGGTATTAACATAAATCATATTATAGAGTATTTAAAGGTTTTGGTTAAAATAAATCAAATGTCAATCCAAATATTATAAATAAATGACTTATTCTACACATGATTGTGACCTAAAGTGAGAAGGAGCTTTGCTCAGTGATCAATGCTGAAAATCATTGTAGACAATTGTTATAGCTCAACCACCACTAACCAACTTTTTTCACTAATAAGATCAATACATCTTATCGACACCAATATCAAAGCATGACATTTCCAAAAAAAAAAAAAAACTAATACAAACAATCAATACTCATGTTGAAACACGTCATCACTAATAACACCGATGTATGGTGTAAACACCAACATTGTCATATATTATTGCCTCCAACATTAATGCACACTATTACCAAAGAGGCTCATGAAGACTATCAACATCAACCCTAATAGCCCCATTGCCAATAAGGTTGTTGCATCATATCAACATAAAAATTGATGCATGTCAACATCAATAAGATTGACCACTATTATTGACATCAATCTCAGTGCTAACCGTTGTTAATAAGATTGATGAATGTCATTGACATCAATGTCGATCTACTTTATTTCCAATAAAGTTAATGTCCACCATTTACATCAAATTGATACATATCATCACCAACAATGTCTATGATGTTCACCATCACCAATAAGAACTATACATGTTTTTCATCATTAATAAAGCCAATTCCAATCATCGACATCCACATTGATGCACATTGTGCGCATCAAAGTAACCACATATTAGATTTCGCATCATAGGCCCAAAAAGTTGTACAATCTATCAATATGGGATGCGATAAAGGAATTGACCTTAACCCTTAAAATAAAATTTAAAAGCCACTATCAATTTAAATTTATTTTGCACTCCTAAGAGAAAATATTTATTTTACACTCATAAGAGAAAAGTTCATATACAACTACTTATAAATAATAAGTGAAGGAAAGAAAAATAAATATCCTTTTATTTCATTATGCACCAAAGAAATGAAAACAACAAGTACTAAAAAAAAAACTAGAAATAGCCATAAGCAAACTAACCTGAACCTCTCAAAAATATAAGTAGAACTACTACATAAGCTTAAAAATATTAAATGAAATCCTTCTGCAGAAAGTCTGCTCCCATGATGATTTACTTGAGACTTGAGCTTCGTTTGGACAACTTTCTGATTACTTCTTAAAACGGCTTTTTAATATAAAAATTAAAATTTTGAACTAAAAAACTGCTTTAAGACGCAGTAAAAAAGCTATTCCAAACAAAGCCTTAAGCTTAAACTTCATTTGAAACAACTTTATTACTGTTTTCTATTTGGAGACCTCCATAACAATGTAGAAAAGCATGAACAAAACAATACAGAGAGAGCATAGGGCCTTAACTAGTTCAAGTATGTAAGGGTGTGCACCAAACCAAGCTGAGCCAAGCTTGAAAAGCATAAACAAATATCAAATAATTTTATTTCTATTCTATTTTTTTATTTCTCTTAGACTAATTTTGATTATGATTTTAATAATTTTAAAATTCAATGTGATATAAAATTCTGTCAGTATCCTGAACAAATTTTTATAGATTTTTGTCTGCACATACAGTTTGAATATTTTACAATATACACCCATTGACTTCTCAGTAGAAAAAAATACATTATTCATTTATCAAACTTAGTGAATTTTAAAATTAGTAAATTTGCTTTGAGATTAGTGCAAGATCAATATATTACATATTCTTCACATGCAAGCACACTAATTTCAAAGCAAATCCAATAATTTTAAACTCATCTTATCATATCAGGTTATCCTGAAACGAAGATCAAACTATAAACTTTCAAATACATATTGTTGTGAGCTTCATCTCCTGCAAGAATTTATTAAACATCCACTCTTCAAATTTCAGAGATAAACGGCTACAGAAACTGGTTTCTACTTATACACAAGTGTAGGAGCGTTTCCTGACCTTCCTATTGCTTGCATGCACACGTACACTCTGCGCGCTCTTCGTTAAGCTTCTGCAGCAGAAGATCAGTGATAAAATAGGCGAAGATTAACATCAAAATCTAATTAACATCTAGATGATAGGATGATTTAGGCTTCGTTTGGGACTCGGCTTTATTATCGTTTCTTAAAGCAGCTGTCTCATACAAAAGTTTTAATTTTTGTACTAGAAAGCTACTTAAAGAAGCATTAAGAAAACCGTCCCAAATGACAGCTTTTTTACTGCTTTTTAGTACAAAAAAATTTTTAACTATAAATTTTTGTATTTAAAAGCTGCTTTAGAAAGTATTAAGAAAGCTATCCCAAACGAAGGCTTATTAAAATGAAAAGAATGTTATATGTTGATTTGAATATTTGATCTGAATTCTTGTTTATCAGCAATATAGAAATCATCATTGAGTTCAAAATTTCCTCACCTGAACTTGACTCTGCAACTCTTTAATGTAATGCAATGCCAAATCCAACATGTCTGATGTGTTTGTTTGCTGTGGAGTTTAAGAAAGAAATATAAAAGGTCAACACAGATGATATGTGATAAGCTATTAGGATGTCACAGGTCAATTTACAATCACCCAGAATTACTCATATCATGTACATGAATATTGTTCTCATCGTATATAAGCTACTAATTTTAATGCATGACAAACAAAGCAGATTGACAGATTAAAGCTTCATTTGGGATGGCTTTCTTACTGCTTTTTAAAACAGTTTTTTAGTAAAAAATCTAAAATTTTTGTAATAAAAAGCTGCTTTAAGAAATAATAAGAAAATTATTCCAAACGAAGCCTAATTATTTGATGATTGATGCAACACTTACTAGAAGCGGATGCAGTTTGATTTTCTTACCTTGTCCATATTTGGCACAAGATCTTGCAGTCTCTTCAATCTTTTGCTAATTCTTGTTCTCCTCTCCTATAAGAAATAAATCTAAAATATAACATTAGTTATAGATGCAACCAAATCTGCAACTTGTAAAGAGATTTGGATATTTGGTAGGACATAGAACTGCTATTGGCAGTCCGAAGTCAAAACTAGAAAGGTTGATAGTTGTCCAATTTTAAAATATATGCCAAAATTCTTGAAGAACGAAAATGTTTGATGAATGTGGAAAAATTAAGAAAAACATATTAAAAAAATATTATATTTTAGGAATAATGGCCTAATATTTATTGTGAATGAAATAATAAAAAATAAATTTAAACATATATAATAAAGGATAAGATATGCAATGATATTCTTAGCTAGACCAAATGAAAGATGAGTATTTATAAATTATAAGTCATACTCTAAATAAGAAGGCGTATGATGATGATGACAATAAACCTGAATTGGAAGTAGTCGAAATAACAAATCAAACATGGCAATAAATAAAAAGAAATAAGTTTAATTGTCAATAAATGTATCAAATTATGTGATTATCATACCTTACTAAGTAAATGATTATTTATGTACATCTTTAGAGTGTCATTACATAGTAAAAAAAAATGAACTACTTAGAAAAGGATAACTGTCCTCCAATACAATATTTCATATGGATTGTGAGAGAATAGGAAAAAAAAAATTTGGAAAAAGAAGGCAACTAATGGATGTTTAAAACTAACCCTCTCAGCTAGACTTCTAGGGTGCATAGCACATCCACGCTTAGCCCTAAATTCACGATGGACGGGGTCTTGTTGCATATTGAGGTACTTTTCAACCGCTTCCATCTCCATTGATGTGCAAGAGAGGCCGAGCTGAAAGCCAGACAAGAAAAAAAATTCATACATCACGAAAGTGAAACAGTTGAAAACAAAAGAAAGAGCCTCATTTCAACTAAATAACATGCTAACTTGTAGTTCCTTAACATATATTGATGGGAATTGATAAAATGAACATCCTTAGTTGAGAAGTCAACCTTTATTTGACTCTAAAAAATGATAACTAATATAAAAATTATTTCATTAGCCATCAAAAATATATATTTGGCTTGAATAGCATCAGTGGGCATCTCCGATTACATGCCATAGTGATGCAGCTCACTACCTTCAGTCTGTGAAACCGCTATCCACCCTACCTGTTTACCTTTTTGTAGTTTGAGTCCGCCCTTCATTTTGCCTTGTACCTAGAGAAAGTTGTGAAATATATATAGCTAAATGTTTTTTTTTTTTTTTCCACACACTCAATTAAGCTTCTTCTGTATTTCACCTGAGGGAAAATTTTCCAATTTACTATTCTACTTTCTCTTCTCATGTATTGAATGATCTTGTAAAGGCGCTACGCCTACATTGGTATTAGGGACAAAACTTGCAAAGAAATAGTGCAAGTCAATGGTAAGCTCTCGACAACGATTGAAATTTGGATGCCCTATGAGTTGCTCAAGCCAGTCTTGGTTGGTGATTGGATGAGAACTCAATATAGAGTTATGTTGATTCTCAATGGAGATGAGAGAGTTCAAAACCTCAAGTCGGGAAGATTTGCAACGTGACCAACCATACCAAATCTAAGTATAACACAAAAAAAGAAGTAAAACTCCTGTAGTGCCTGGCATTTAGTGGAGATCCGTCGCTGTAATACATGGGCTCATCCGGAGTTCTTTGAGTTGGAGGAGAAGGAATGTCATTGGTAGTTCGAAACAACAACTTTTGATGTGGATGAGGAATCATAAACTTTGCCGCGTCATCGAAACAAGGGGAGTTGCAATAATTGTCACTCAAATTTTGAATTAAAATCAATATATCCTTCTTTACAGTCATTCGCATAAAAAGGATTATTTAAAATGAGAGCAAGCCACAAAATGTTTTTTGGCTATACAGAAATCATGCAATATGTAGCTTGTAAGCTAAAAGAGGGCATCGGTGAGTGGTGGAATCAACTCTTTTAGTCTAGACGACAAGAGAAGAATAGTCCTATTCGAAGTTGGGTCAAAATAAAGCATTTATCATGTAGCAACTTTCTAACTACAAGTTTTGAATTGTGTAATATATCAACACTATTCTCAAGGAACAATAATGGTCGCACCAAAAAAGTGATTTCTAGTGCTGCTGGCAAGGCATTGAATTTATAAACCAACAAACACCTACACCTATATAAAATGAACTAGTTCTGAAAATATTAGGAGATAATGATCAAAATAGTCTCTTGACTCTTTATGAAAAACTAAAATGGTCACCGGCTATTTTAAAAAACTTAGTTTAGTCTCTTAATTGTTTAAATAGAGATCTAAATGATTGTTTAAATAGAGATATTTCTACATGAGAAATTTACACAACTAAAAAATAACTTTTTAATAAATGAATTAAAAGTACAAAGAAAGGTCCTATTTATAGGCATTTCCAAGCCTAGACGATTTTGGAAAGCCTTAAAAGCCAATAAAATACTACTACATGAATTGATGACATGTCGTAATACTAAAAATAAGAAAATAAAATAAAATAAAATTAAAAGCTTTCAAATACATGAAATTTTGGATTGGCCATAAATAGCAAGTAGTGTAGTATTGAAATCAATCAATTAATGAAGATCTTTATATATATATATATATATATATATATATATATATATATATATATATATATTTTACTTGTATTGCCCACCTATCCATCAAAGGGACCTTAAATTAAGCTTTAAAATTATTCTCGCATGATTTTAAAAGTATTATGGGATATTCATGAGTTTGAATTAAGAGTTTTTTTATAATAATTGGACTAAATTCTGAGGATAGATCTTAGTTTATGATGTTATCATTGACCTTTATCTTGGTGTTGCATCACAAACATTGCCCCATCTATCAGAAATGCAAAGGAAAAACTCAAAACGCTACTTTATACTTGTCGTTGTCAGTTTCTAACTTCATTTTAGAAGATATTAGCATATACTTCATACTTTGCTTGTCATGGACTAAGCAAGGAGTTAACTCCATCTGAGTTTTTGTTGACTGATTTTTGAAAATGACACACTTCATCGCTTGTTAGATAACTTTAGATGCTATATCATGACATTGTTCATCTTCATGGGCTACCACATAGTATGACTTCGAATATAGGCTCTAAATTTATCAGTTGTTTTTGGGTAGAATTATGGAAGAGGAAACAAACTGATATTTGCCTCAGCTTAGCTTACCATCCCCTAACAGGAGGCCGAACAGAAGTGGTAATTAGATCCTTGTAAACATGTTGTCATGATGTGTTCTATAATACAAAAAAATGGGCTTAGGTAACCAAGTTCACATACAATTCAACGAAAAAACATTCTAGTGGAAATACCCCATTTAATGTCATCAACACTAAGGAACCTAACAATATTTGATTTAACCATCATACCTAAGTGCAAAAGCTGGACAACTAGTATAATATCAAGAAGTTCTAAAGAGTACTGCAAGAGGTCAAAAAGAAGCTTGAAAATCTAAAACCAAATACAAATAGGATGTTGGCACGCACAGGCGGCAGAATCTATTCGAAGAGGGAGATCTCGTAATAGTTCTGCGACGCGAAAAATGATTTTTCTCGAGAACATATTCAAATTTAAAACCTTGCAAGCTCAGTCCATTTCCCATATCTAAGAAGATCAATGACAACACTTACATTGCCTCCTTTCCTCCTTTTCTACACCTTTCATCAATCTTCAATGCCACCGACATTTACAACAACCATCCACCAAATGTAGCAACTACTAAACTTGAGTCGAGTTCTTTTTCCGAAGTAGGGGAGATTTGATGCAACTAGCTACCCTTAGTCCACCAAACCACTATCCATGCCTTTGGTAGTTTTATTTGACTCCAATAAAAAACTCTCTTTTCACCTTTTTACCTTTTTGCAATTTATGTCTGTCCCTTCATTTTGGCCCGGCACCCACCAATAGGTTTGAAATATATATGGTGGAATGTTTTTGCTAGTTAACCTTTTTTTATGCACTAAATCAAACTTCTTCTATATTACACCTTAGGGAGAATTTTCCTATTGGTTTACTGTTTTTCTTGCTCTTCTAAAGTATTGAATGATCCTGTAAAAGTGCTACGCTACATAGCTGGCTATATGTTATGTAACAAGCAAAAGGAATAAGTGAATCTAAATCTTCATTATTTACAAGATTTTAACTTAATGTTTAGCATAAGTGCGCAAAATATTAAGGATTTAAGCAGAAATAGTGCTACACATCAGAAATTAAATATATGTCTACTTTGTTCACATTACCTGAGATTCCAAGTTGTTGAAATTGGTCATTATATCTCCATTATTATCCTTGCCTCGTTTGTTGGGAGCAGTGACGATGGAATTGGAGCCATCCCAAGAGCTACGTAGGGTGTTGCCTGAGATGTATGTATAACTGAAATTTCCAGATACCTCAGTTGGGCTGTTTCCATGATTAATATTCTTCCCCATCTCAACAATACTGTCCTCAGAAATTTGTGATAAGGAGTCCTGATGCGAGAAACTCCACTGGGAACTCAATCCTTGTCTCTTCATGCGGGTACCATTTACACCTATTTGAGAGAAGTTGCCAGTTCCCCTTTGGAGAAAGACCTGCAACATCAGTGGACAATTGAGTAACTATTCAATATGGATAATCTTTGCGCTGCATGCACTTCCTAGAATAGAAAAACTTTTAAATATTTGGAAATCTGTAAGTTATCTTGCAGTTGGCATTTTAACGTTGGGGGGTTCAACTTTAAATGGCTTGAACCAGCTATTTAGCCCAGCCCATGCCTTGGGCATTCACCCAATTGGCCCGACCCAAAGCAACATAGCCTTGACCAAGACCTTAGCCAAATTCTAACTTCTAAGGGCACATATTAATATTAATAACATTGCAATATATTTATTATGTAAGCATATATCACTGTTTGAAATGATAATGAGCAAATTTTAAGAAGGAACATGATTTGAGTGTTATTAAGTGATAAGAGCGTACTTAAAAGAAATTTAAAAAATGAGCAAAAAGGTAAAACAGAAGGATTTACTAAAAAATGCAAAATCATTCAGCGTTTTCACTAAAAACGCAAAACAATTTTTTGTTATCATTGAAAACACAAAATAGTTTGTCATTTTTATATGTCAAACTAAAATCATTTTGCTTTTCAATGACACCGTCAAAATGATTTTGCACTTTTTTAGTTTTCGCTAATTTAAATAAACAGGTATATAATTTTACGAAGGAATATAATTCAAGAGTTATTAAGTGATAGAAGCATAATTAAGAGAAAATTGCATAGTTTAAGAGTTATCAAGTGACAAAGTATAATTAAGAGAAAATTGCATAGTTTAAGAGTTATTAAGTGATAGCATAATGAGGGGAAAATTGCATAGTTTAACAGTTATCAAGTGACAGAAGCATAATTAAGCATAATTTCTAAGAAAAAATTATTTTATACTAATGCTCTATTATTATTATTATATAATTAACTAGTTTCTAAAAAGCTGAATAACTTTATTATAAAATCTTAAGAGATAGTTTTTTGTTATTTTTAAAATGTACCCTAAGGCCTAACAATTTTATTATGTAAAAAAAATTGATTCTGAAAGATTACTAAATTACTAACTTTGACTTTATTTGTGATAATTTTCTTATTGATTTCTACAATAATTTCTAGATCAAAGATATCTTAAAAGTAGTAAAACAGCCGTGGCCATAAGCTGACTCAAATGAAGCCTTAATTTATTTATAAGATTATTAAAGAAACTTAGAGACAAGATTATATATCAGCTCTATCTTTAATTTTGCACTAACAAAAATTTCATACACTGAGCATGCACCATATTTGACATCATAAAATTTATCATTTTAAATATTTATAGATAAAATATAACAAATCAATTGAACAAAAATGAAAAGTTTGAATATTAACATTTAAGCAATTAAAATATTTTGCAAAACACATAACAATTTGTATAAGCAAATTACCAAAATATAATAATAATATACTGTCCGCAATTTTGTCGAAAAAAAAAAGCAGAATTAAATTCCGATAGCATTTTGTATAATTTTGCAATGATTTATGGTTGGGGAGAGATATTAGCTGGGACCTGAGAAGAGAGTTTTGTCTCTTTAACAATAAAAGCTCAGTGGTGAGCAGTAAATACTGCTTTCCCGCCAGTAAATACTGCCCGCCTCCACGTGAAATTATTATGTGCAGAGACCAAATACAGAGGCATAAATTTGTTCTCATCTGAGAACGTTAAAAATTTATTTTTTACCATTTTTTTTTTCAAAAATAGAAAGAAAGTTATAGTTAGTTAAAGTAGCTTTCTAAAATGCAAAACTTCAAAAAATATGTCTCTAAACAGGCCTAAATGGCAAACAAAAGTGTCGAACAGTATCATAATGAGAGAGAGAGAGAAGGAGAGAGACCTCTTTGAGAGAAGTCCTACAGTTTAACCTAGACTATTTTGTTAGTTTTTCTCAATTAAACTTTAAAGAGAAAGCTCAGAAAGGAGGGGAAGAAAGTGGAAAGCTCACCAGAATCGACCAAAACATTGGTGAAGAACCCCGCTGGCGAACTACTATGTCTAATCAGATGAGATCCTCCTGCAATCTCTTCACATCCCCCATACTCCAACGGCGAATAGCTCCCGCCGTAAATTCCCACTCCCGCTCATCGAACGGTCCAGATCTGACGACGCGCCGGAAGCAGCGTGGCAGCAGGATTCCGACGTCATACAAGTTGAATCGCCGGAGAAAGAAGGTCCCCCCGACAGGTTCCTCCGATCCACCGGCCCGGAAACCCTCGTCACCGCCGCCGCCGATGATCGAATCGGCTATGCTCGAGAGGAATGATCCAGGCGCCGAGCCGTATCTTGTCAGTCCCACCGGTCGGTAAGCCGTTGGCGGCGTCCCGTCGCCGGGGGATCCTAATTGGTCCATCGCCGGCGCCTTCTTGGATAGTAGTGGGCGGGGTCTGATTAATGGATTAGGCGGGCAGAAAGGGGCTTCGGAGTTCGGATTTCGGATTTCGGGCTGTTTATGAGGAGAAACATCTGGTAGAATGCCATTGGACTTTGTTTAAATTACGGAAACACCATCACAAATTTATAAGAAACGCGTTGATTTTTATGAAATTTTTTATTTATTATATTTTATATATTTACCTTTACCTATCAAATACTTACTTTTTTTATTAATTTATTTATATAATACCTTATTACCTTAGAGAGATAATTTTACATCATAATATTGCATTAAGAACTCTCACACACAAATAAAAGAGAGAAACATAAGATGCATTAGTGATTTTGTGTGAAAAGTTAGAGAAGAAAACAAAAACACAGGATATGACCCAATTAAAATGATACATTATATAGATAAAATTACTGAAGCCCACCCCTGATCACAAAACACGAACTCAAGCTTATTGGGAAAGTAGTAGAGTTATCATAATGATGGTCGGGCGATGCTAGTTGAATGACAATCCGATGATGATCGGTGGCAGTAGATGAACGGTGGTTGTTTGGTGACAATGAATTGAGTGGACTATAATGATCGGGCAGTGGTAGTCGAACAATAATGATTTGTTGATGGTGGTCTGATGATGACATTCAGACAACGAAGATGACTGCGGTGATCATTGATATTGAATGTCATGTGAAGCTACAGAGTTTTTTAAATATTTAAGCTTTCTTCAAACTCAAGTCAATTTCTCTTTTAGATGAAGAAGTGTGATACATTTATAATTTTTTGGGCATTGTACTATAATAAATTTGGTCAAATTTTTATGGCACTTCATCGGATGGCTTATATTGAATCTTTTGATTATGTATGATTCATTCGACAATTTAGTGTCTTAATGACCTTAAAATTAAATGAATTTAGGCTTGTTGCATCCAGGAGTATTTGCGGCGGTAGAGAAATATAAAGTTTATCGTCTTAGCGTTGTACGAAAATCCGGCACGCAATCAGATAAGAGAGAGGGTCTAGCATTTATGAGACACCAAGATTTTTACGTGGAAAACCCCTGAAAAAAGGGGGAAAACCACGGGGCCTAGCCCAGTTTGAAAGAATCCACTAGTATTTGCAGTCGATTACAAATGAGGCCCTTCCTTGGGAGAAGGCCTTATTTCGATGTACATCTTATAGAGTACATTACATGATGTAAATACAAAGAGATACTATTGACATATTCGTTTGGTCGGGAGGACCGTAGTCGGCGGGCGACGGAGGTCGGACTACGGCGGGCGACGGAGGTCGGAGGGCTTGTAATCGGCGGACGACATAAGTCAGGAGGACCGTAGTCAACGGGCGATGGAGGTCGGAAGGACTATAGTCGGTGGGCGACGTAAGTCAGGAGGACCGTAGTCGGCGGGCGACGGAGTTCGGAAGGACTGTAGTCTGATGACGAAGATCAGAAGGATATCGTCAGGTAAAAGTCCAACAATGGAAAGAAATCCATTTTCGCGTAGACGTCCAGCGAAGTCCGATAAACGGTAGAAGTTCGGCGCCGAGTAGAAACTTGGCGAAGAGTGAAGGTTCGACGTCGGGTAGAAGTCTAACGTCTGTTGGTGGCAAAAGAGAACTCCGGCTTTACTTGGGTGGAGTTTTGGCGTCAGAAGGGAACTCTATTGCAAATTGGGAAGAACGTCAACATCATGTGGAAGTTGGGAAGAATTCCTGCGTTCTCCCGAATATCACGTAGAATCCCGGCGTGTTTGGGCGACAGGAAGAGCTCCGGCGGTGGTCGAGGAGGAGGGGATTCTCCTTTTCCCCTTTCTCTTCTTCTTCCCTTCTTCTTCTCTCTCTCCCTTTTTTTCCTTTGGTGTATAATGAGGGCTCTATTTATAGTTTTCTGGAGTGGCATAGCCCGTAAATAGGAGTGAGATCAGGGGCGAATTGGGAGTGTTTTGAATGGATTGCCGATATCGAATCCTTTGATTATGCATCGTTCGTTGGGAATTTGAAGGTTTTAATGATGTCGGAATTTGGCGATCTTGGGCTCTTTGGATTTGTGTCGTCGAGCCGTTCGATTCGAGTATAAGCTCGTCAAAATCTGAGACCGTTTGGTAACTCAAATTGAGATTTGAACCTTCCAACAGCGCTTCAGGTCCTTGATTCGGACCCATTTGGGCTCGGATTGGGTCGAATTTGGTGTCATTGGATTTGTATTTCTGAGACGCTCAGTTTGACTATAAGCTCGCTGAAATCGAAGTTCATATGCTCCCGAAATTAATTTTTGAAGTTTTCAACTAGTTTTTGCCTCAAGATTCGTGCCCGATCAAGATGATTTTGCGATGTCGTATCAATTGCCCCCCTATTTTCGGACGTCGAAGCACCAGGAGTCCAAAAATACATGCGTCGACAATTTGCATTGGTCTAAACACCAAAAAATACGTTCGAAAAATTAACATCTTGCTCGAACTTCATCACAGAGACCCCATTGAGTTCCGAAAGTGTCGAAATCGAGTCCGAAACATCGAAAAATGTGTCTGGGGACCCCAAAAATGTCTGAATCGAACTGTCCAAGCTGAAAACGGGCCCGGACACACATAGGCGGCCGAACCGCCGGCTAGCCGGCCAACCGCGCGGCGCAGAATGACCATCGCGGAGCCTGGTCTGACCGCGCGGTCAAAGACCGCGCGCTGTTACGCGCACGAAACAAGGGCCCGTGATCTGCGGGCCGCTCACTCGGTTAACGCGCGAGCGCTGTTTTTGGCACGGATTGCGCCGTTTCGCGCGAGCGATTGGCTGCACCGCCAATGTGGGCCCCACACTTCCCAAAAATAGCATTTTTGCTATTTTTAGGCCCAAAAAATTCAGAAAAATTCCTAAAAATAGGTAATTTTGAAAATGGTTGTAACTTCCCTTCATTCTCTCAAAAACCTATAAATAGGCCCCCTAGGCCTTTAGAAAATTTGCAACTTCTCTTTCTTTCTCTCTCTGGCTCTCTAGCGGCTGAGACTTCCGCTATTTTTGAGTGGGAAACTTCTCCTGCTCGAATTAGCGCCCCTCCTTGCGTGCAGGAGTTACGGAATTTCTCCCTCTCCCTCTGGCTTATTGACGGTTGAGGCTTCTGTTATTTACGAGTTGGAATTTTTTTCTGCTCGAATTAGCGCCCTTCCTCGCGTGCAGAAGCTTACGGAATTTCTTCCTCTCTCTCCGGCTTACTAACGGTTGAGGCTTCCATTATTTGCGAGAGGGAATTTTTCTCTGCTAGAATTAGCGCCCCTCCTCGCGTGCAGAAGTCTACGGGATTTCTTCATCTCCCTCCGGCTTACTGAAGGTTGAGGCTTCCGTTATTTGCGAGAGGAAATTTTTCCCTGCTCGAATTAGCGCCCCTCCTCGCGTGCAGAAGCCTACGGGATTTCTTCCTCTCCCTCTGTGATGCCCCAGAATCAAATAGTGAAAGGATTCGTCTGACATTCTGATCGAACTCCATTCCAGTTGTCTTGATCGGACCTGAAAATTAAACCACATATAATGAGCTTACAAAGCCCAGCAAGTCACCAAAGCCTACAACTGAAATCAAAGCACGGCGATGCTATCAATATGCAGGTCAATAAAATCAAGTCAATCAATGGTCAATGAGTCTATGCAATGCGAAAATCCATCGTCAATGAAATCAAGTCTATACAGCAGAAATCAAATCAGCAGTAAAAACATCGATAAATCAATAAAATCAATAAATCCGTCAAATCAATCAATACTATCAAATCCAGTCTATAAAAGCGAGTCGATCAAATCAATCGGAAAAGCGATACGATAAATCTTAATCTCTCATATCAATAAATCAATTGAAGCAAGTCAAATCAATGCCGAATCAATGGTATCAATGAATCTATGAATTTATGCCGTCCATGTCCATATCAATATCAATGATCAATAGTCAAGTAGTATCAATGCTCAATGATCAATCAATGAAATCAATGAATCCGTACGATACAGTAAATCCGTAATTCCATGCACATCAGGAAATCCATACGATGCAATCATTCAATGGTCTTACTAGACAAGCACAAATGCTGGCTATGTTGCTGTTGTAGAATCTGTATTGCTGTTGTAGATGTCTATACGTTGGTTCCATTAATAAGAGTCGTCACTCTTTTGCCCGTCGGCCGCCCGTCGGCGTATAAAACTCCTTATAACTCCCTCCATGATCCATGATCTATGATTTAAAGGAAAGTTCGTCGGCCCACCATCCTGTACAGGTCAACTAATCTCCAACCAACGTTCAACCATGTTCCCACTTGTCTTTCAGTATCAATCAATCAATGAAATAATCGATGCAATAATCAATAATAAAGAAATCTAGGACAATCATATCAATAGTCATACACATATCAATTCAATCTATCAATTCCAGAAAATTCGGAAATCATACGAAAATAGGGCAGCGTAACGGCAGTCGGTCAAATTTACACAAAAATCCTGCAAGGGCACAAATTCCAAATCTCACCAAATTACAGAAGAATATCGATGACATCAATACAAGACTATTGCCCTATTGTGATGCCCCAGAATCAAATAGTGAAAGGATTCGTCTGACATTCTGATCGAACTCCATTCCAGTTGTCTTGCTCGGACCTGAAAATTAAACCACATATAATGAGCTTACAAAGCCCAGCAGGTCACCAAAGCCTACAACTGAAATCAAAGCACGGCGATGCTATCAATATGCAGGTCAATAAAATCAAGTCAATCAATGGTCAATGAGTCTATGCAATGCGGAAATCCATCGTCAATGAAATCAAGTCTATACAGCGGAAATCAAATCAGCAGTAAAAACATCGATAAATCAATAAAATCAATAAATCCGTCAAATCAATCAATACTATCAAATCCAGTCTATAAAAGCGAGTCGATCAAATCAATCGGAAAAGCGATACGATAAATCAAGTCCCGATAATTTTCTATTCGATTAAAATCGCGTAGAATCAATTCCGACCGGTAAAATCTTCGTAGAATACAGTCAAATCGTGTGCAATAATCATATCTATAACATATCAAAAGTTGTGCGGTGAAAGTTGTGCCAAATCCAAATCACGTCGAAAAGTCGACTACGAAAACACAAAACAGATCATAACTCGGTCAAAACTCAATATCTTTGAAAACAGAAATAGGGTTCGGAGTCCTTACCACGAGATCTACACTTTTTCCAACAGCAGCGTCGGACGAAAAGCGCTCCGCGGCCTCCAAAACCAGGTTTTCCTCTTTTTCCCTTTCTCTTTCTCTCTCCTCAAAATATCTGATTTTATAAAAATGACTTTCTCTCTCCTCAAAACGACCAAATTTTCATTTATCATTAGTCGGATCGGCCCGGCCGATCGCCAGATCGTCCCAGGACGATCAGACCAAAAATGATCGGCCTGGACCAAAAATGATCGGCCTGGACGACTCCCAGAACTATTCTCAGGCCGATATTTTCTACAGTGCCGATCGGCCTGGACGATTTCCAATCGTCCTGGACGATCCTGAGAGGAAAAATCCAAATCAGAGAGGAACAGTAAGGGAACGAGGTCTCACACCCTCTGGCTTACTGAAGGTTGAGGCTTCCGTTATTTGCGAGAGGGAATTTTTTCCTACTCGAATTAGCGCCCCTCCTCGCGTGCAGAAGCTTACGGGATTTCTTCCTCTCCCTCCGGCTTTTGAGAGATCTGTTGAACTGCAGAAATCTAACGTCGGGTAGAAATGCGGCATTGGGCAGAAGACCGACGAAATTCTGACGACGGACAGAATTTCGACGACGAGTAGAAGTATGGCGTCGGGCAGAAGACTGATGAAATTCCGACGACGGTCAAAATTTCGACGACGAGTAGGAGTCTGACGTCCGGTAGAAGTTCAACGTCGGGTAGAAGACCGACAAGTTCGTCGACGAGCAGAAGTCCGGCGACGAGTAGGAGTTTGCTAACGAGCAGAAGTCCGACGTTCGGTAGAAGTCCTATCCGAGGTTGTATGTCAGAACATTTGTTCGATGACATTAACCTGCGTGGAAGAGGTCGAGAGAATCCACCAATGATGTAAGACCTATTCGAGGTTGTATGTCGGAGCCCTGCTCGACGACGTTAGTATGTGTGGATGAGGTCGAGAGAATCCACCAAGGATGTAAGACCTATCCGAGATTGTATGTCAGAACATTTGTTCGATGACATTAACCTGTGTGGAAGAGGTCGAGAGAATCCACCAAGGATGTAAGACCTATCCGAGGTTATATGTCGGAGCCCTGCTCGACGACGTTAATCTGTGTGGATGTGGTCGAGAGAATCCACCAAGGTTGTATGTCAGAACATTTGTTCGATGACATTAACCAGTGTGGAAGAGGTCGAGAGAATTCACCAAGGATGTAAGACCTATCCAAGGTTGTATGTCGGAGCCCTATTCGACGACGTTAACCTGTGTGGATGAGGTCGGAGAATCCACCAAGGATGTAAGACCTATCCGAGGTTGTATGTCGGAGCCCTGCTCGATGAAGTTAACCTACGTGGAAGAGGTCGGGGGAATCCACCAAGGATGTAAGACCTATCCGAGGTTGTATGTCGGAGCCCTGCTCGACGACGTTAACCTGTGTGGATGAGGTCGAGATAATCCACCAAGGATGTAAGACCTATCTGAGGTTGTATGTCAGAACATTTGTTCGATGACATTAACTTGTGTAGAAGAGGTCGAGAGAATCCACCAATGATGTAAGACCTTTCCGAGGTTGTATGTCGGAGCCCTGCTCGACGACGTTAACCTGTGTGGATGAGGTCGAGAGAATCCACCAAGGATGTAAGACTTATCTGAGGTTATATGTCAGAACATTTGTTCAATGAAATTAACCTGTGTGGATGAGGTCAAGAGAATCCACCAAGGATGTGAGACATTTCCGAGGTTGTATGTCGGAGCCTTTGCTCGACGACGTTAACCTGTGTGGAAGATGTCGAGAGAATCCAGCAAGGATGTAAGACCTATCCGAGGTTGTATGTCGGAGCCCTGCTCGACGACGTTAACCTGTGTGGATGAGATCAGGAGAATCCACCAAGGATTTAAGACCTATCCGAGGTTGTATGTCGGAGCCCTTCTCGACGACGTTAATATGTGTGGATGAGGTCAGGAGAATCCACCAAGGATGTAAGACCTATCCGAGGTTGTATGTCGGAGCCCTGCTCGATGACGTTAACCTGTGTGGATGAGGTCAGTCGAATCGAATCCCCCTGGGATTGATTTTGCCTTGATTGGGAGGGGGCGGACGCCGCATGTATCCCGAATCAAATGTGAGGAAATGTCTATCTTTAGACCGTTACTGTCTTTTTGAGATCGATATTAAGATCTTGCCCAAGAAGTAGAAGTCCAGTAAGAGACTGTACGTGGCTTGAAATTTATCGGAATCTTCCTTACATTTTTAGGGAGTTTCCTTATATACCGTCTTGGTTTTGAAATTCTTGAAGGGATTTTCTTGACTAAAATCGTAGTCAAGGTTGCCCCCCAATCGGAATTTGATCTCCATGAATTTGATGCATTAATAGCAGTAGAATGATCTTTTGAGGTTGGAGCCAAAATTGCCCCCCAGTTGGGAACCACGTTCCCATAGACGGCGCCAAACTGTTGCGTCCAAAAGTATTCGCGGCGGTAGAGAAATATAAAGTTTATCGTCTTAGCGTTGTACGAAAATCCGACACGCAATCCGATAAGAGAGAGAGTCTAGCATTTATGAGACACCAAGATTTTTACGTGGAAAAACCCTGAAAAAGGGGGAAAAACCACGGGGCCTAGCCCAGTTTGAAAGAATCCACTAGTATTTGTAGTCGATTACAAATGAGGTCCTTCCTTGGGAGAATGCCTTATTTCGATGTACATCTTATAGAGTACATTACATTATGTAAATACAAAGAGATACTATTGACATATTCGTTTGGTCGGGAGGACCGAAGTCGGCGGGCGACGGAGGTCGGAGGGCTTGTAGTCGGCGGACGACATAAGTCAGGAGAACCGTAGTCGACGGGCGATGGAGGTCGGAAGGACTGTAGTCGGTGGGCGACGTAAGACAGGAGGACCGTAGTCGGCGGGCGACGGAAGTCGGAAGGACTGTAGTCTAACGACGAAGATCAGAAGGACAGCGTCAGGTAGAAGTCCAACAATGGAAAGAAATCCATCTTCGCGTAGACGTCCAGCGAAGTCCGATAACCGGTAGAAGTCCGGCGCCGGGTAGAAACTTGGCGAAGAGTGAAGGTTCGACGTCGGGTAGAAGTCTGACGTCTGTTGGTGGCAAAAGAGAACTCCGGCTTTACTTGGGCGGAGTTTTGGCGTCAGGAGGGAACTTTATTGCAAATTGGGAAGAATTTCAGCATCAAGTGGAAGTTGGGAAGAATTCCTGCGTTCTCCCGAATATCACGCAGAATCCCGGCATGTTCGGGCGACAGGAAGAGCTCCGACGGTGGTCGAGGAGGGGATTCTCCTTTCTCCCTTTCTCTTCTTCTTCCCTTCTTCTTCTCTTTCCCTTTTTTTCCTTTGGTGTAGAATGAGGGCTCTATTTATAGTTTTTCTGGAGTGGCATAGCCCGTAAATAGGCGTGAGATCAGGGGCGAATTGGGAGTGTTTTGAATGGATGGCCGATATCGAATCCTTTGATCATACATCGTTCATTGGGCATTTGAAGGCCTTAATGATGTTGTAATTTAGCTATCTTGGGCTCGTTGGATTCGTCTCGTCGAGCCGTTCGATTTGAGTATAAGCTCGTCAAAATCTGAGACCGTTTGGTAACTCAAATTGTGGTTTGAACCTTCCAACAGCGCTTCGGGTCCTTGATTCGGACCCATTTGGGCTCGGATTGGGTCGAATTTGGTGTCATTGGATTTGTATTTCCGAGACGCTCAGTTTGACTGTAAGCTCGCTGAAATCGGAGTTCATATGCTCCCGAAATTAATTTTTGAAGTTTCCAACTAGTTTTTGCCTCGAGATTCGTGCCCGATCAAGATGATTTTGCGATGTCGTATCAAGGCTCATTAGGTTCTTCTTATTGAGATACTTGATTTGATTATAAGCACATAAGACTCAGAGATCAATTGCTCCTTCAATTAATATTCTAAAGTTTTTAATTATTACTTAAATTGCTTTATTAAGACTCATTTGGATTCATATCAAATCAATTTTAATGTTGCTTCTCATTGAAATGTTCAGTACTGTTTTCTACAACAATTTTCTAATAAAAATATTTCGTAAAAGCAGCAAAAAAAGCAACGATCAAAATCTAACCTCAAATCAAAATAAATGATTTGAGATCCATTTGAATTTTTTTTCTAAATAAAAAATATAACTGTGATACGTAATGGGCTTTAAATAAGTGGAGGTCAAATTCAGAACACGTAATGGGCAATGGCATATTGGTGGATAATGAAGAGGACGGTGGGAAGAAATAGTTCTTTTAATGCGTAGGCGCCATTTACAGGGAAGGAGATTAGCTTCTTAATTAATTAATAATCATTCCGTAATTAAGAATTAATTATCGTGTGATTATGAGGCCATTAAGGGTCTTCATTCATTGTTTGGCTTTTCATCACAGATGTGGCTTGTAAGTGTACAGTGAACAATCTGTGTTTCTTTAATGGTAAGCTTATTTATTTATTTATCTTTACGAATTTTAAAATATTTTTAAATAAATATTTTTAATCATTCATATATTATATTTATGCAAATAATAATAATAAAAATAATTCTTCAGGGAGTTCAGAGTAGACCATTCTAACTAAGTTTTTTATTGTTTGATGTTTTTAATCTAATGAGGCAATATTTATTTTAGAGTAATTATTTGCTTCTCAAGTAAATTTAAATAAATGTATGTTTAAAATATTTATTTTCTTAACTTTTAAGCTCATAAATCATAATATCATAAATGTTATATGCTTAGTAATTTAATTAGAATTGGATGCTGTATTTTGCAAAGGAGTCGGGAATGCATTAAGTTTAGCACATTCATCAAAACTTTCAAGAAAATTTTAGTGTTAGACTTCTTTTCTAAAATAATTTCTTAGTATACTTTTTTTTTTTAATATAGCATAATTTTTTTTTTACAGCAGCAAAAAAATAATGACAAAAAAATGTTCCAAATGAAATCTTATTTCGTAGGTTAGGGTTCCAACCTTCCACATTCTGCAACTTGCAAGAGATATATCAAGGCTTCGTTTGTGACAGTTTTCTTTCTGCTTCTTAAAGTAGTTTTTTAGTACATAAATTTTAATTTTTGTACTAAAAAGCAGCTTTAAGAAGTAGAAAAAAAACTGTCCCAAATGAATCTTAAGGCTTCGTTTAGGATGATTTTTTTACTGCTTCTTAAAATAACTTTTTAGTATAAAGATTTTAATAATTTTTATACTAAAAAATTGTTTTAAGAAGCAAAAAGAACCATCTCAAATAAAATCTAAGTATTATTATTATTATTATTATTATAGTGTTGAGTATTATATTTTGGCGGGTGACTTTGAGTATTACTTACTAGAAGACTTTGAATAATTTTTTTTTAATATAGCATAAAATCTTATTAACAACTGCAAAAAAAAAAAAAGTATGATCAAAAGATGTCCCAAATGAAGCCTTATTTCGTAGGCTAGAGTTTGGCAATTCCACGTTATGCTACTTGTAAGAGACTTTAAATATCATTATTATTATCATTCTTATTCTATCTTAATGATCCATGAGAGTTTTAAGTATGTGAAATATTCTCAAGCCAAGAAGCAAAGATTTTTGAAGCATGCTTCCTTTGGGGCGGTTTTTTTATTGTTTTTTAAAACAGTTTTTTAGTATAAAAATTTTAATTTTTATGCTAAAAAAATTATTTTAAAAAGCAACAAAAAACCAGTCCCAAATGAAGCCAAAGTTACCTTGAATATATATATGATAACTTATACATAACTTTCTACTAAACTTTGTATTAACTAAGTGTGCTCACATAATAAAGCATAAGACTCTTTAAAACTAGATTCTATATTCCATAGCATAAGACATCAGCATGGCATGCTTTCATGATATAATTACATGTAAATCACTTTCTAGTCTTTGTTGTTAAGCACTAATCCTACTTTGATCCCTACACTTTTAATTATTATAATTAAATTCCTATCATTTAAAATAATTGCAACCTCATCCAAAACTCAAATGAAATGAAATGGAAATGTCGCCTTGTCATGCAGCACCCACCACCTCTCTTAAACCTGACAAAAATCTCACCTAGCATGTCAACATGCTGCCATTTTGCTACACAAGTTTAACTTAGGCTTCATTTGGGACAATTTTTTGTCACTGTTTTTTGCTACTTTCAAAAAAATTTTATAGTAAAAAATTACTTTAAAAAATAGTAAGAAAATTGTCTCAATCGAAGTCTTAAACCACGTTAAGGACCGCTTTCTTTCTGCTTCTTAAAACAACTTTTTAGTATAAAAATTAATTTTTTGTACTAAAATTCTATTTTAAGAAGCAGCAAGAAAGCTTCGTTTGAGGCAGCTTCATTGTTGTTTGCTAAAATGGCTTTCTAGAACACACAAAAAATCTTGAATTGAAAATTTTTGTACTAAAAAGTAGTTTTATAAAGTAGCAAAAAAACTATCCCAAACGAAGCCTTAATAATCTAGTTTATGTGGTGCATGCTGCCATTTCAGAAAAGGGAAATTGGCTTCCTACAATTGATCCGAAATGATCTCTTATATAGAAATTGTGATACAAAATTGATCCCAATTTAATTAATGGGAGATCATTTTGAATTAATTTCTTAATCAAGAGATTAAATTAGATAATGTCATTGAGATTAAATTGATTCATGTAAATAACAGGAGGATCTTACTGTATTCATGTAAATACAGGTGAAAATCAAGTTTTTGATCCTTCCAAACATTACTGAGATCAAACCCATCAAAATTTTTGGCTCAGCAATCAGGTGATGAAGCTAAACAGAGATCCTATCACACAACTTCATTAGTGTTATCAGGATCTAGAAGGAGCTAGGGTTGACTATCCGAGGGTCGAGCTAAGAGAACTCCTAGATAATAAGCCCACAGGTCAAGCTAAGCCATACTTAAGGGTTGAATTGAAGAAACTCAACAGATGTTAAGCAGGAAAAAGGTCACTGCCCCTCAAAATTTTGAACTTCCAAGCCCTTTTCTCAAAACATCATACAGCAGCAGCAGCAACAACAACAACATAAAGCCTCTGTCCCAATACATAGGGTCAGCTACATGAATTCTTTTTCGTCATTGTGTCCTGTTAAAAGTCAAACTCACTTTTAAATCTAATAAAGAAATATCATTTCTAATATTTTCTGACCAAGTCCTTTTAGGTCTACCTCTACCTTTCTTAACATAAGTCAAATCTAATATCTCAACTTTCCTAATCAGGTCATCGGAAGACCTCCGTTTAATGTGACCAAACCATCTAAGGCGACTCTCTCTAATCTTATCTTCCACTGGAGCTACTCCAGCATTTTCACGTATATACTCATTTCGTATCCTATCTCTAAGGGTAAAGCCACTCATCCACCTAAGCATCCTCATCTCCGCAACACTTAACTTAGTATTATGGTTCTCTTTTAATGACCAACATTCGGCACCATAAAGCATTGCAGGTCTCACCATCATCTTATCGAATTTTCCCTTAAGTTTGAGGGGGACTTTTCTATCGCACAACAAGCCCAATGCATTCCTCCACTTCAACCATCTAACTTGAATACTGCTGATAATATCCCCATCTATTTCTCAAAACTTCATGCTGGTTAAAAAAAAAAGTAATAACTAGTTCACCATGCTAGGAATAATGTCATGCTCTTTTCACTCTACTGAGTTCTCAAATTTCGGTCTTAAATGAACAAATGATAAGAAACAAGTGAAGAAATCAAATACAGTCATGTAGATAATAAGAAATATATTCATTGATGCGACAAAGTTTGAGCCAATCATCTAATTTATTCATTAAATATTAGTGTTGTATAAGCGTTGAGTATGCTTACAACATTCATTGAAATTTGTTGATACAGAGACCCTCTGTGAGGCATGCAAAGTACAGATTCTCTGCTCCTACACCAGCTTAATTCATCTTTTCATATGCCTGTTAAAGTCCCACAATTGTGCTTAAGATCTTACAAACAGTTGAAATTATAAGAAGTTGCAGCAGCAAGAGAGAGAGAGAGAGAGAGAGAGAGAGAGAGAATGAACTTACAGTTTGGGTTGAGCTCTGCCAAGAGGAAGCTGCAGAGCATCATAATGTCCATAGCCATGGTATAAGACACGAACTGGATCTTCCTTTCCATATTCCTGACCATATTCTGCTATAACTTTTAGCCCTTCAGAGCACTTGGTACGCATATAAACTGTTATTGGCATCCTGAAGAGCGGTTCAGTAGGCGGCCAAGTATAGGAAGTGCAAGACTGGAGAAGCTTTCTGGTTTTGAAAGAATTAGCAAGACAAGTAGTACTCACTGGAGAACATGGCAAGACATGATCAGCTCAGGCTCTCCTCCCCAAATATGGGGCTGTCTAATTTGATTAACATAACCATCGAAGTCACCTTCATGATACCTGAAAGCACACTTTGAATTAGAGGCTAGCTTTAACATGGATAAGCTGTGAATTAAAATGTCTGAGGCTCTGGTTGGATTGAAGTGAGTGGAGTAAAATAAAATGCAAGTAACATGCGAGTTAATTATGAAACGAATGCTATTGAGTTGAGATTTTCAACTCACTTTTCATTTTTCCTTCAATTTAAATTCTCAGCATACAAAGGAAGCCAACATGATTTCTAATTTGCTCGCTAGAATGAGGTAAGTGTGTGGGTAATTCGGTCTTTAGGAATGCAAGTGTGGGCTCCGAAAATTTACGCCTCGGCCTCCCCTGCTTTTGGGGAGTTTTAACAAATTAAGTTCCGAGGTAAATTTTCAGAAGACGGATTGGGTTTGAAATAAGACACTGCCCAACGATTTCATCCTCATTTTGCAAGGGCTTTATGATCTGAGTTCTAGTTTCCTATAGGCGCAAGCCCCTATAGTTAACTACCCCTCCTGATAGCAAGAGAGAACTTTCGATTAAGACTAGTCGTCACATGAATACATCGTATCCGTAGGTACGTGATATTCAGCATATAGTACCAACATGTTCAGTATTTGGAAATTTAATATTTAAAATTTGGAATTTTATCATCTTGCACTTAAAGCGGATTTTGGGGGGGGGGGGGGGGGATGATAATGAGCCCGATCAAGATTCCATGGTTTTGTCATCCCGGACTATCATGGTCCCTGGTCTATCTAGTCAGAGGAGATAGTCGACCCAACCTAACAGAAGGATTCTTGTCGGCAGCCATGTGTTGCATTGTCCAAGGATACTTTGTAGACCTGGGGTTGGTGTCTGTCTAAGGGGGATAAATTTGAACCCACCTTAGCTAACAGAGGGTTTTGTGCTCTATCGAGTATACCCTATTGAATCATATCTCAATGATTTAGTGTCATTTAAATATCTTAATTTTTGGTGATTATTTGTGAATTTTGGATTTTTATGGGCATTTGCAATATATTTTAAAATGGTTATGATCCTCTATTGTTGAGATTCTTTATCAACACGGCCATCATCGGAATTTTCATTGGTTATTTCATTTTTGTTGATTAAACCTTGTCGACTCTGCCTAGTTGCCAGCAGAGGATTGGGTTCAAACCTAAATTCATTTCTTTACTAATAGAAGTCATGTAAATAAAAAAATAAAAAAAATAAAAATAAATCAAGTCAAACTTTTTACTTGTAACTATTTCAATAATATTTGTTTAATTTGCTTAATAAACTTTCATATATCCTCACTTCATCACATCCCCTTACCCATATAAATCTATTTTTGCAGCATCTCCTAAAGCTTAATGCACTATTTGACTTAATTGCTCATTTGATATTATTATGAATATAACTGTTCACTCAGAAAAAAAAATGGCGCTCAGGTTTGGATAATAATTCCAGCTAGAAATAATTCGACACGATTGAAGTTGCACTTCTAGTTCTCAGATTCCATACTTAAAGGGCTTGTCCAAAGATACTGGCAGCCATCATTTCCATCAAAATAAGGTGGAGATTCTTGGAATTAATATATCTATCTAAAAAAATCTAGATCATGGACGTTTTCAAGTAACCTAAATGGATTCAAGGGATTTCAGAAGGAATTAGGAGTTTTTACATCTTTGAAACATTAGAATCAATTTCATCAGGGACCCATAACCTGCAGTATGGATCAATGTTTAAAATTGCATAATCAGGTATTGAGGCGTTTTTCATTCGTGAGGTGAGGCATAAGTCTCAAAATCAAAAGATTGCGTATACATAAAATGATAAATTTTTTATATACTAATGAGTAAATAATATAAAACATAAAATAGCAAAAGATATGAAGTGAAATCAAAATATCCCAATAATAAGACAACATGAAATATAGTTCAACTCAAAATTCTATCTTTCCCAAATCACAATATTCTTTTCATTAACATATAATTCCAAAAATAAATAGCAATGAACATTGTCAAGCAATTTTAAGAGGCGAAGAATCTAAAACCTGAGGTAAGGCGCGCCTCAGTAAACTTGAGGCGTACGTCTCATCCCCTGCTCTTATTATGTAGGCTTTGAGATTTAAAAGAACAAAATTGCGCTGAGGCGCGCCTCTTATTGCACAATTTTAAACCATGGTATGGATACGGTGGTTATTGAGCAGCAACTTAAGCCAATTCCCTAAATACTTTAATAAACTTTATTAGGGAACTGGATTAACATACTAATCATTAATCAATATATATATGTGCCCATATAGATGTTGCATATTCTATATTAATTTCCGAGAATGATGAGCATGCATATTCTCCATTGGCATCTGAATGAATATTTTACTGGTACTTATTTTTATGTTTTGTGGCAATATCAACTACGCAATGTAACAGTTTTTTTACTCAGTATTTAGAAATAGATCACCTTAATTTCCAGTATAGAAATTCTTCTAAGGTTCACTTTTCCCAATAGGCCCAATTTTAGAAAGGATCGCTTTTTAAACAAGATTATGTAAAAGGAGCAGGATTTAAAAAAAATTTAAGAAGAAGCAAATACGCCAACCAATTTGGCGTAATTGCCAAGAGAGAGAAAAAGATAGGAAGGGGAGAGGACCGGGAGAGAGAGAGAGAGAGGGTAGGAAGAGAGAGAAAAAGCTGACAGGTGAGAGAGAGACACTAAATTAGAGAGGGAGAGCACCTGGGTGGAGATAGTAAATATTTGGTGAGTTAAAGTTAATAGGGGAGAAAGTTATATATTAATTAAAATAACATTTAACTTAATATTGAACTAATATAAGTAATATTTATAATACTAATATACATTTAAATATTTAATTATTATTTAAATAATATTTATAATACTAATTAATATATAAAATATTAGCATATATATATATATATATATATATATATATATATATATATATATATATATATATATATATATATATATATATATATATATATATATTACTTAAGTAAGATTTATAATACATTATAAGCTTTAAATATTTAATTGCCTTGAATTTGATTAAAAATATTTAAAATAATAGCAAATATTTAAGAATAAAGAAATTCTTTCAAATTTTGAAATTTATATAAATTTGATAATTTAGAGAACGCAATAGTAAAAAAAATTATTATCAATAAAACTAAAGTACCTCTCTTGTTTTTTTTTTTAATTTAAACAGCCCCTTTTCTATCAAATTTGAGTGGAGTTTGTATAAAAAAAAGTATCTCTCGGTTGCTATTTGAAAAATGAAAAAAAAATATGTTCAGTATAAATAATCAAAATAGAAAATTAATATATCTTTAAATAAAAAAATTAATATCATTTTATCATTAAAATAATTATTTAAATATTAAATATAAATCAATTAACTATTATTTAAATTATTTTTAATTATATATATATATATAATATTAGTTAATTGCTGATGGGAAAAAGAGTATATTAATTAAAATAACATTAAATTAATACATAAATATTTTAAATAATAAGTGTAATTATTATTTAAAATATTTAAATTTATAATTATATATATATATATATATATATATATATATATAATATTATAAAAAATAATTTAAATAATAGTTAACTGATTTATATTTATATTTAATATTTAAATAATTATTTTAATGATAAAATGATATTAATTTTTTTATTTAAAGATATATTAATTTTATTTTATAATTTTCTATTTTGATTATTTATACTTGACATTTTTTTTTTCATTTTTAAAATAGCAACCGAGAGATACTTTTTTTTATACAAACTCCACTCAAATTTGATAGAAAAGGGGCTGTTTAAATTTAAAAAAAAAAAACAAGAGAGGTACTTTAGTTTTATTGATAATATTTTTTTTTACTATTGCGTTATCTAAATTATCAAATTTATATAAATTTCAAAATTTGAAAGAATTTCTTTATTCTTAAATATTTGCTATTATTTTAAATATTTTTAATCAAATTCAAGGCAATTAAATATTTAAAGCTTATAATGTATTATAAATCTTACTTAAGTAATATATATATATATATATATATATATATATATGTGCTAATATTTATATATTAATTAGTATTATAAATATTATTTAAATAATAATTAAATATTTAAATGTATATTAGTATTATAAATATTACTTATATTAGTTCAATGTTATTTTAATTAATATATAACTTTCTCCCCTATTAACTTTAACTCACCAAATATTTACTATCTCCACCCAGGTGCTCTCCCTCTCTAATTTAGTGTCTCTCTCTCACCTGACAGCTTTTTCTCTCTCTTCCTACCCTCTCTCTCTCTCCCGATCCTCTCCCCTCCCTATCTTTTTCTCTCTCTTGGCAATTACGCCAAATTGGTTGGCGTATTTGCTTCTTCTTAAATTTTTTTTTTAATCCTGCTCCTTTTACATAATCTTGTTTAAAAAGTGATCCTTTCTAAAATTTGGCCTTCCCAATATTAGATTAATTTTTTTCATTTTTCCAATCTAAAATTGCCATGAAGACACTTCTTAATTTCCTATCAATTAAATTAAAGATACTCCTACTCTTTAATCAAAATTTTCAAGCAGGAGTATATCATAAACGTAAATCCAAATAATCTTTCAAAGATCAAATATTCTCTTTCAGGGCTTGCAAATTAGATCCTTCTAGACAGGACCGAACCTTGACTAAATACCACACAACTTGTGGCTAAGCTACTAATCATATCTTGATAATGCCCTACATCTACCTTCACCCTAAAGTTATCTTGATAGACTTAGATGGAAGGGCTCATTGGAGTCTTCATAGGTTTTATATTTTCAAATCCGTCAAGTTTACGAGCTTTCCTATATACTTAGCTTGATTAATGATTATTCTGACCACAGTTGCTTCACTTCAAAACCAAGAAGGAAACTCAACTCTCCGAATTAAACTCATCTTGGATTTGGCATGCTATCAACAAGTTTCCTATATTCATTATTAGACCTAATTATAATATCTTATGCATGAACCTAAACAAGAATCAAAAGCAAGCTCTCCTCTAGCAAAAGTTACTCTATTCAAACAAATTACAATTATTCAACTATAAATTCATAGCGCTAAGATGTCATAAGTAAACTCTTATATAACCTATAATGGCATTTTTAGTGATCAGATCAATTATGAAGGTTCTATCACACATCTATGCATGAATATATGATAAAGCAATCAAAGATGGATTTAAATAGAAAATGACACGAGAAAAGTTGAACACTCACCACTCTGTTTCAGCTCGCCTCTGGATAAATTCATCTGCAACCTGGCACAACTAGCATTTGAGAATAGAACAGCATAACAGAAGGAAGAAATTCAATAATCACAGTGGCTAAATTGCAAACAATGTGCAATCAGTTAAAAAAAATCAAGAAATCAAGAGAAGTATGTAGATTATAAGTATTATAAGACCAAGGACTAGCATCAAATGCGCATCATAATATTTTAAAACTAATAAATAAGTATATATATTAGGAATCTGCACTGCTTACTGCCTTTTTTTTTTTAAATAACAAAATTATGCACGCTCAGATCAGTATAGTTGGTCGATGGAGACAAAAAAAACTGTGTTTCAGCAAATATTATAGACAACATAAGTAAATGTTAATTACTTTATTTCTCAGTTCATCAGCTAGCTCCTTTTGGAGGTTCTCGCTTGGTGTTGGTTTACCTGCTCTCAAGCAGGCACCATGAGTCACTGCTCGGAATAAACATCTCCCATCACCGGGAATTCCTACATATGGAAAACCAAAAAATCCGACTTTTATTACAAATTTTACAATAAAAATTTTCTGAATGGAGAGAAAGCTTTGACATTCTTAGAGAATGCAACTAAAAAGGAATATTTATTTGCAGCAGCAACAACCTCTAAAACTTATGGAATAGAAAAGTACACCTCAAATTTATGGGAAAATTTTATAAGATAGTGGTTAGACTTGCAATGCTTTATAACGCATAATGTTGCCCACTAAAATGGATGAATAAAATTAATTTAAGTGTTGCAGAGATGAGGACACATAGGTGGGTGAGTGGATTTACACTTAACGATGGAATGTGAAAAAAGTATGTATGCGAAAAGGATGGAGTAGCTCTAGTGGCAGATGAGATTAGAGAGAGTCGTCTTAAATAGTTTGCTCATATAAACTGTCGGCATTCCGACGACCCTATTAGGAGAGTGAATGAATTAGATCTGACATATGTTAAGAAAGGTAGAAGTGAACCTCTTTTTATTATAATTTGGCTCTTAATAGGACACAATGGAGAAAAATGATTCATTAGCCAACCCCCGTAGTAGGATAAAGCTTGTTGTTGTAGTAGTAGGATTAGGTGTCGAAAAATAATAAAATAAGATTTATTAAATAGGAAACTTATAAATTAAAATTTATAATTACTTAAAATTTTAGTTTTTTATGCATATGTGATGCAGTCAAGGTAGGGCTGATTTGGAGGGGTTTTTGATCTTCTCATGTGGTTGTTTGGTCTCACAATGTGGTTGTTTTGTCTTCCCATGGTGGTTGTTCGGCTTTCATGTTGTCCCTTGGTTTTCCTGCTACTGGTTGCCTGTTTGGATGGGTTTTCCTTGCTGCTAGCCGTTCAGATTTCCCTCTTATTGTTTTCTATCATGTGTGCTTTAACATCACATCAAATGGGCTATCATGATAGGCTTCTATTGGTTGTTTTTGGTGGCACAATTATGTGAATTATTAAATATTATTCCCCCTTCTTTCTCCTATAAATTGGGACTGAATTCCTTTGTGAAAGAGAGTTTTGGAGAGTGATATGTGATAAATATTTGGAACGGGAAACCCGCAGGTTTGTAATAGCTTGTGAGCTATCTTCTTCTACCTTCCTTCTTATATTTTGTCTTGGAATTCTATCTATTCTTCTCTCCACAGTTCTCATTCCACATGTATCTTTCTTCTCGAAACTTTGATTGGTTGTAAGTTGTGTTGTGTCCTTTTTATTTGAAGTTGTAAGGTGTTGTTGTGTCCTTTTCTATTAGAAGTTGTAAGGGTTGTTATGTCTTGTTTAATGTGAGTTTGAAATGTTGTGTTGTGATATGGAACATGAAACATGTGGATTTGTCATAGCTTGCGAGCTATCCTCTTCTACCTTCCTTCTTATATTTCATCTCAGACTTTTATCTATTCTTCTCTCCACAGTTCCCATTCCACTTGTATCTTTCTCCTCGAAACTTACTGGTCGTAAGTTGTGTTGTGTCATTTTTATTTGAAGTTGTAAGATGTTGTTCTGTCTTTTTCTATTAGAAGTTGTAAGCATTGTTGAGTTATGTTTTATTATGTTTTTTTTTTTTTTGTTATATTGAAAGGAAGGTGTTTAGTTTGCATACCTAGCGTTTTCTTATGTTCGGAGATTTCAAGATTGCATCAATATGCCTCTTGCAAGTTGTGCAAAAGCCCACCTCAGCTTTACTAAGGCATATGCCCTATCAAGCCAAGGAGAGGCATAGCCTCTTGGCATTTTTTTTTTTAAATTGCATTAAGGTGCATCTCTTATTGTGCAATCCTAAACAATGACTAATAGGTCATTGTGTGAAGTCCTCCTCATGGGCACTACTTGTGTACTTTTAAAGAAACCCTAGCTATAAGATTTGGATATCACCCATTATAAGTGTTCAAACCCACATATTTTCAAGTGCCAAGGCAACTAGACTGCTCTAAATCCCACAAAACCTAAGCATGTTGCTCCACAACAATCTTGGGGCTCTTTTAAGTGTCATCTAAGCTTTGGTAGCCTTCACCACCTAAGTCAACTCATTATCTAGTCCTTAACATTTCATTTTAGGTGAGTAGAATGTTGTCCGAGTCCTAAGATGATTATCCTAAAGAACCCCCAAATGAGTTATAATTGTTGAGGAGCATCCAGCATGTTATTACACAATATACATTAGTTAAATATATTTAATATAAAACTTAATTAATCTCAAACTTGATATATTAATATCAAACTTCGTATATTTATTTATATTTAATATCAAACTTAGTTCATCTTAAAAGTAATCAATATCAATCTTCATATAATTAATATCAAACTTGGTATATTTAATATCAAACTTAATTAATAATGCAAAAATTTATTTCAAAATATTAAAATTAATCATTATTAAATCTAATTATTATAAGAAAAAGTTAAATTACTTTACTTTCAATTTAAAGGGTCATTAATAATTGCACAATATTTAAAAGTTAATTATATTTAATTTTTTATTAATTAGTTAATTATATTTAATATTTATTAGTTAATTATAATTATTATATGAAAACAAAAAACACAAAAAAATTGCGTTTTCTTTTGTGTTTTTGTGAAAAAATAATTTCTTTTTTACGTTTTCTTTAGAAATCAACACAAATGTTTTTGTTTTCTCAATTTTCTCACAAATCGCAAAATGATCTCGCGCTTTTAACCTTTTAAATTTTTTTTCTAATATTACGTTCCTAAAGCTAAAATAAACATAAACAATGATCCATTTAAAAATTTTGCCCATTTTTATAAAATGATTTTATAAAATAAATTATAACATTTTAAAAAATTTCAATCAGTGCATATAATATTATATATTTATGGATCTAAAAATTTTTATTATTAAAAAAATTAATTTAAAAAACACAGTTAGTATATATACTTTCTAATTTTTATTAATATTCTCATTTCTTGTTTTTCTATATTGCTAGTTTTCATTATCAAATGTCTGAAACTAATTTGACATTTTTCATATTTTTATTTTAAAGTTATATTAAATAATAGAATTTTTAAATATTTTATATGTATAGACCAGTTCTATATATTTTTCTTTATATTTTACAAAAATAATTCATATTAAACATCATATGCTATTAGAAAGAATTTCTTTCTAATAAATAAATTTTATTCTTAAAATTATTTTTCACAATTATATTTAGTTCAAATAACTTAGATATTAAATGAACTTGTTAATTTATATTTATATTTTGATTTTATATTTTGTGTATTTATTCATATTTATTATTCAATGTCTAAAATTAAAGTTGGTAGTTCTTACATAATTGTTTATACTAAAGTTAATTCATATTATTCCAAAATAATTTATTTGTAATGATCAAATTTATGAAAATTTTATTTTAAAGGTTAAATATTTTTAAATCTAAAAGATTACCTAATCATAAAACAAAATTTATTGAAAAATAAATTTACTTTCAGATATGTATTGTTGTATATGTTTTTTAAATTATATTTCAAATTTTATTAAATTAAATTATGCCTATGCTTTTAATAACAGTAATTTAAAAAAATTACACCTCAAAAATATAAATAATAACTCATATAAATGGTATTAGAAATTACAATAAAACAAAAGAATGAAAAGTAAATTAACTTCTATTAAAAAGAAATTCATCTTCTCACAAAAAACAATTAACAAAATATACAACAACAACAACAACAAGCATTTATCCCACTATATGGGGTCGGCTACATGAATCTTTTTTCTCCATTGTGTTATATAAAGAGTCAATTTCTTATCTAAATATAAAAAAGAAATGTCATTTCTAATAATTTCTAACCAAGTCTTTTTAGGTCTAGCTCAAAAATTAATTAGCAAAATATAATCTAAGAAAATTAGAGCAACAATATAAACTTATATAATTAAAAAAAATATGTTAAAAACTTACCTTAGAATTTCTCAAATTAACCAAACTTAAATCTATCAACACCTCAAAGCTCTGTCTCCAATTTCTCCACAAAACACTTGCTCTATTCGGCTGAATTCCAGTGCCATTTATAGCACTGGAAAGAATCTGATTAGTTGTGTTAATTGAATAAACGGCCGACAAATTAAGCCTAATTAGTGAATATGATTTTTCTAAGAAAACACAAATTTTTTTTGCGTTTTATTTAGAAATCCACTCAACTGGTTTCGTTTTCTCACAAATTGCAAAACGGTCTTGCTTTTTTTATCCTTTTAAATTTTTTATGATATTAAGTTCCTAACGCTAAAATAAACGTAAACAATGATCCATTTAAAAATTTCGCCTAATTTCAATAGTTTTAATTTCAAAACAATGCATCAAAGCAACGTTTTGTGATGAAGTTGAACTATGTATCATCCATTTCTTCGTCTTTTTAAGATCAATGATCAAACCTACTTGAGAAATTGAACAAATTTAATCCCTAAGTTGTTCAATATTTACGATCAACATTAGATTTGATCATATATATTTGGAAGTTTGAATATCAATAACAAATCTTGTTGCATATAATATTTTTTATATTCATGATATAATATTTTTTATATTCATGAGATAAAGTGGCACACGGGGGTTTCATGGATTTTATGATAATTTCATAGTTCATTAGATGCATCGACACTTTTTTTATGGATGATTTTGAAACATACGAAGAAATTTCTTACTTTAGGGCATATTGATAGGTTGATTGATGAAATGAAAAAGTAAAGTTTTTTATGTAGGCTTCTACATATCATCTAATCACACTCATTTATGATATATGCTTGGTTAATGATTAAATTATTATGAAAGTTGATGAATCGCAAACCCTAATTAACTTTCATAAAAAGATTAAAAAGAAAGGCTTGATCTGTGTTTGAAAACAATAGAAGGTTCTCAATGAAAAGAAAATAGTATGACTACTATCCCTCTAGAAAAATCCATCCCATCCCATCTCTCTAGACAAGACATTTGTAAAAAAAAGAATTCAAATCATTTGTTCTGGTTTTGATGATCCTAAAAATGATTCTTGCTCTTATAATGTTCTAAAGCAAAATTAACCAGGCACCAAGTTGACATTGAATATGTAAGGGTTATGTTAATGCTATTACAATATAGTAGTTGCTAAAGTTATGCTCTACCATATTCTACTCTTTCATCAAGTTCAAGATGCATATCTATTGCAGGGTAAAAACCCTGCTCACTGGGAGAAAACCTCCATATCTAGATGGGGAAACAAGAAAGTTTCAACCAAGAACACACTGTGACAAGCTTTAATAATAAATGGTGCGCACAAAGAGAAATTATTCTGTGCGGAGTCCGAACGTAGAGGATATTCTAGATTACTGGATGCACTGCATACGCTCTGACTACGCTCTGCTTACGCTCTACGTATGCTCAGCTTACACTGCATATTTGTAGATACGCAGCAAATAAACAGCAAATCCTCACAACTAATTATTTGCTGCGTATCTACAAATACGCAGTAAGTAGGCAGAGCGTATTTAGAGCTTGCGCATAACGTATAGAGCTTACGCATAACGTACACAGTAATCCGGAAGATCCTCTATGTTTGGACTCCACACAGAATAATTTATCTGCACAAAAGGCTGATATCACTACTCATAAAAAAGTAAAGAACCATGAACGATATGTAGTTAGCTCATCCAAAGTTCAAATGAAATTTCGAAATTACTTGGACAAAATTGTAAAAAGGAAGTAACTTTGAAGACAAAAATACATAACTAATCTTCGATGGGAGGATTCATCAAAAATAGGAAGAAATATCAAAGGACTTCTGCTCCATCTAGTTATACTAAAACATTTTCCTGCTCTTAATACGCATATCAAGATAAGAAGATTAGGTTTTGTTGGTATTCTTCTAACAGTTTCTCAAAAAGAAATTTTAATGCCTTTACGAGAGGAAAGAATTGAAGAACCATACTACCGATTATCTGAACGAAACATCAAATTAAATGCAAATTAGGGCAAAAACAAAACAAACCTAACTCGCTTTCCATGCCCAGACTGACCAGAACAAGCTGAAAGCCTAGAAGCAAAGAAAAGAGGCTAAAAGGACAACGAAGTAGCCAGGCCTAGTTCACACGAAAAGAAAGCAATCTAATTCGAAGTCCAAAGTCGTACGAAACGTGCGAAAGTGAACAGTGATGGGAAGGCAAAGTAAAGAAGTTGTGAGGGACGAACATAAAACTCCGAAAAGGACGAAAAACACGTACTAATCGATCGCAGCGGGGGAAGATCGTTACCGAACATCGTTCGATCCGACCCCTAAATCAATTTCCAACAAGCATCCACATGAAAATCACCCTTTATTCCACTAATCCTCGCCCTCGATATGTAGATTAGGGAAGCTAGAAGAAGAAGATAGTTGATCGCTAGTATATACCTGTGCGCAATGAGCTCCAGAGGAAAGAAAGGAGACATCTTTCGGAAATTTACAGGTAATGGTGATGAAAAAGCAGGGCAGGGAGAGAATTTGATTCGCTTGGATCATGCTCCAATCATCCGATGCTTCATTTCTTCGTCAACTATTTCACTTTTGCTTCAGCAGTTCATGGCTGCCCTCACATCAACAAATTATCGACGCGCCCCGTCATCACAGCGGGAAATTATTCTGTGAGGACTCTCAACTTGGAAAAATTATTGAGATACATCAGGTAGCTTATAATACGTCGTCACGTGTACTTATTTTTTACCGTGCGGCCCGACGATCCGATTCGGACCGAATCCGGAATTACTATGTTCGCATATTGCTCGGTATTTGCTCGGTATTGCTAGGTATTACTCGGTATTGCTTGGCAATAACGATAAATACCGCTCTATAAAGACCAATACCGACCAACACCGAGCAATACCGAGTAATACCTAAAAGAACTCGGTATTAATACCGAGCAATACCGAGTAATACCTAAAAGAACTCGGTATTGCTCGGTATTGCTCTTCATAGAATAGTATTTTTCATTTTTGTCGAGCAAAATGGATCAATACCGAGCTATGCCAACTCCCGGGTCCTCTCCGGGTCGGGTTGTCGAGCCGCGCGGTAAAGAGTAAGTGCACGTGGTGACGTATTAATATAGGCTACATGATGTATCTCTACGTCAGGTAACCTGACGGAATAATTTTTCCCGAACTTGAGTATGATAAAATATTTTATGAATATTTTTTACATATTTATAAATACTCGATAAATATTCAGTTCATATTCAATTCATACGCAGTTCATATGCAGCATCCAAACGATTCTCTACATTCGGAGTCCTCACAGAATATTAATCACAGCATACGGTACACTAGTGCATCCTAATTGACCCCGAATGATATCTAGTGCATTATATAATAATGCATCTACAGTGTATTAGTGATGTGACGATGCATCCTGAGTAGACTCCAGATAATATTCGGTCACCGCACGTAATAATTTTGTCGTCACAGCAGAGTGGTGGCCCATAGAAACTCCATTATTAGAGTGGAAACGACAAGTATGAGAGTGCATCAGTAATGATGAGTTGGGTGTAGTGTAAACGAGTCGATCAGCGCTATAATTTAACTAAATCATTGAATTTGAATTTGATTTTAAGTTTAGTTTTACTAATTTAAGTCATTAAAAATATTATAAATCAATTGATTGATATAAAAAAATTAAATGTATATCTCATAATCCACATAATTATTGGTGAAGGAAATATATTAATTATTGGTGACATGTTAAGTAGAAAAAGGATTTACTACAAAGTTGGCATTGATGGGATGTACTTGTGAAGAAGTGTTGACCACTGAACTCAAATTGCCAAGAATAAAATATGTTAGTAAGGTTGTGAGAATCTGATTGGACAATGAACCCGAGGAAGAAAGAGAGGTTCATAATTCGAATTGTTCAACATGATCGACGGAGATAGAGGTTGAATCGGATGACATAATAAATAATTATATTATTAAAAATTAATAAAATTAACATAATAATATGAAAAATCTAACCTTAAACTTAAATACGAAATCATCATATTATACATATAAAATATCCAAACTAAGATTGAGTTAGAGGTTTAAAATCATAATTTACAAATAATATAATTTATATTTAATATAAAATTAGTTTATATATATATATATATATATATATATATATATATATATATATATATATATATATATATATATATATATATATATATATATATATATATATATATATATATATATATATATTAAAATTTAATATAAATAATTTCTAATTTATGTTTAGATATAATTTATAGCTATAGAAAGTATACAAAATTTGCATTATAAATTATGTCTCTAAATTTATTTATATTATTTATTATTAAAATATATATATATATATATAAAAATAAATTAATTTTTATATTATATAATTAAATAAAATGAAAAAAATAATAAATAAAAATTAAATAGTATTTTAGTTATTAAATTTTAATTTTAATTATATATATATATATATATATATATATATATATATATATATATATATATATATATATATATATATATATATATATATATATATATATATATATATATATATATATATATATATATATATATATATATTGAACTTAAGAACTTCATCTTAATTTTTAGTCTCACATCACCTAAATATTATATGTTAGCATTCTTTTTATCTAAATAAGCTTTTTGATTCACATGAAAAAAGAAATTATATGGCATGTTGGGTCATGTGATAAAATATAATTGATAAAGCTTTGTTAATGCTTGATTAACTAAAATATATAAATTTTAAATTAATTTATTAAGTAAAATATTTAATAATTAATTGATTCAATTATTTCGTTTAATTAAATATGAGTCGAATCGATTTTTGAAAACCGGCACAGGTTCGTCGGTTAACTAATTGAACCATCAGTTTAAGCCAGTTCAATGCTAAATCAATTTTAACAATATTATAGACTGGCCAATGGACCAGTTCATGATTCAACCAATTGAACCAACCAGTCCGATCCGATTTTTAAAACAGGGCCTATGCATGATGATGCATTCTTCATATAATGAAGCATATACATATTTCGATCATACTTATCTATCATTAATATCAAAAGTGTGGAATATCAAATTTGAGAAATGAGCATATGGATTTAATCTTTTGATTCAAGTAGTCCACAATCATGTTAATTAGTTTTCAATATAGTGTACAACTTACCATCATAGATATACATAAAATAATTGTTCATTTTCTTATCATTACTTATTTTTAGATAAAAAAAAATTATAATTACAATGTGACTAATTATATTAATTGTATTTCTATTAAATTAAATGAATAAGTATTTTATACAATCAAAATTAATTTTATCACTATTAAATTTGAAACATTATTTATATGCGAATCAGTTATAATTGTATATATATTATGATTATTAGTTATTTAAAATATTACATATTTATCTAAACAAAATAATTTATTTATATTGTATTATTTTAAGTTATTTGAGAGTTTATAAATAATATAGTGTTTACAAAATAACAAACTAGTAAAAATATTCAAATCATAAAATACTGATATTACGATTTCATAGGTTTTTGGGCGCTACATGAAAGATTATATAAAGACCTAAAAAGTAAATAAATATGATGATTATGTGAATAATAAAACTCTAAAATGCACATGTCAAAATAATTGTCAAAACTCTAGGGAGTACATGTGGATAGCTCCTTAGAACGAGTGGTTAGTAGTCGTCGATTGAGTAGGCGAGATTGTGAATCTCTAAAAAGGGAATGTTGACTTGTGAAATACTTGGTTTAGGGTAAGTGCATACAAGATTTTGCTGATGATCAGGTGAGTTCCCTCTCAAGCTGGGGATAATATATGATCTTTCATAAAAAAGCAAGTGCCCCTATAAACTGGGAGAAATTATTCTGTGCAGAGACCGATCAGCGAGAACCATCCGAATTTGCTGTCATTCTACTGTCTTTTTGTTATGCTTTTGCAAATACTCAGCAAAATGACAACAAATATGCAATTATGATTTATGAATGCACTTTTGATGTATATTTGCTGTGTTTTTTACGAAACGACAGCAAATATCCTACTAATTAAAGATTTATAGCGCTTTTGCTGCCCCTTTGTAAAAGCGCATCAAATACTAAGCAAAAGTGCATTCATAATTGTATATTTATTGCCCGTTTGCTTAGTATTTGCAAAAGGACAATAAAAGTGTAACAAATTCGAATGGTTCTCACCGACCGGTCTCCCCACAGAATAATCTCTCATAAATTGGGGCGAGTCTATAAGTTGAGCAATGATGGGTGTATATCTAGGCTAGTCTCTAAGTATGTTGATGAGTCTTTGGTGAATTCGTCATGACTTTAGTGAGTCCACAAGGGTCCCCCACTAAGTCCTCTATGAGTATGGTGAGCTCTTGCTAATCTTTGGCAAGTTTTTGATGTCATTCATGACTCGGACTAAGTATGTTCAAAATTATTAGAAATATTTATGTATATATTTAATTTCATGATTTTTGTGTATCACTGAAATATAACTGTGAAATGAACAAGAGAATGAATATAAATTCAATCTTGTTGACTGAACAATTCAATCATTATGATTTGACACTTTTTCTCAAAATTTCATGGAATGAATTCTCCCAACTTCCTTTCTAAAATCCTTTACTCCATCTTCCCTTGTTCTTCTCCCTCTCAATCCAAGGATCGCATTAAGTTCTCAAGGAATAATATTGATATGATGTTAGTACATAGAAATAAAGAGAGAGAAGAGAAAAATCTGAAAGAATTACCTTCTCCTCACCAAAACAGAATGAAGGAAGAAGACGAGAGTAAGAGCAAAGAGATTGCAATTGAAACCGAGAGTGAATTTCTCAAAAAATAAGTTGTGGCAGAGATAATCACAGAATTATCAATTTCAATCCCTCAGGGCACTAAGAATGCAACAATTCTAGCTTTGGATTTTGAGGCTTTGAATAATATTGTAGTCACCTTATAGTTTGAGTTCTAGTATTAGAAGTTGAAGATTGACTAGAAGATTATCAAAATCCAATATTTTGGGCTAAGAGAATTCACCTTGAATATTTAGGTTTTGTTTGGGACAGTTTTCTTACTGTTTTATGAAGCAATTTTTTTAGTACAATTTTTTTTAATTTGAAATTTTCATACTAAAAAACTGATTCACAAAACAGTAAGAAAGCTGTCCCAAACGAAGCCACCTCTACAACAATTCATAGCTTTTATTTTGCTCGCTTTCCACACTTCAAGACTTTGAGCTATCATCTAATGACAGTGTTTTTTGCCCAACTTAGTGTTAAGAGTTGCCATAGACTTTGACAAATAACTTGGATAGTATTGAGAGTGCAACTTTAGAATCTCTTACTAGTTAGAGCCTTGAAAAAGCTCCACTCCCAAGCTGGAATCCCTTGAGAAGAGACAATAACAATTGCTTAAAGAAAGAAAAGACTCGTTAAATGTTTAAGGAAGAAGAGACTCATTCAAAAGAATAAAGACAAGCGAGTGAGTTTATGAATATCCAATTCAGCCTAACCCATCGTCTAAGATTAAGAAGATAGAAGTTATTGAGTTTATGGTGTTTCATATACCCTAGAAGGCTGGCCTTGAAGAAGTCATAAGTTGGACTGTTTGAAGTATTCTCACCATTTCCCAAAAAGGCTATTCAAAATAAAGAGCCTGTGAAGAATTGTTTTAGACTATTCAAAGGCATGATTTTCTTACCTCTCTTACCTCTCTAACTCTTGTTACAAATCTCAATATTACTCATTTTGCTATAATTTTTTTAATAAAACTAATCATGCAGCATATCACACATGAAGATAGCTAAGAGAAAAGATTTTAATTAGCAGATTTTTACAATCTGTCTTAAGAGATTAATAACTTCTCATAATTCAAAATTTATCATCTTATTAAGAAAAGATTATATTTTTGGATCATTTTCATTAATCTCCTAAACATTTTTTTTTTTCATAAGCCTCAGTAATTTCATGTACACAATCTGTATCAAAATGCAAGTTTTCAGTTTTCTTAACTAGTGTTATAATTTATCTTTAAGTAATCATCTAATTATTTCTCTAAATGAGGATGTTTATTAGTTTATTTGTACAAAATTGAGATATTAATGCTTAGTTTTGTGAAAATCAGGCACGAGTAATTAGCTTGTAATATTGATATTGATGTAGGATTCTTGAAGATTTCAAGTAATTCCTATCAATCTTTAGAAAACAGCAAAAATCCTCCACAAAAATCCACACAAACCCAAGAAAACAGTACAAAATTTGTATTATTTGATGAAACATAAACGGAAAATAGCAAGATACTGTTGATCCTCAATTCGAGAGGAGGACCGATCACTCCCAAATCTCTAAACGCCGCTAGAGCCCAAAGAAAACCTAAACCTAAGAGATCTCAAATTTCAGCCAAATTCAAGATGTCCTAACCCTAGGAAAACAAACTATTTAATGTATACAATTCAAAAGGAAATCCCTAAACAGTCCCTACATTCAATTTCCCCTCCAAATTCCCTCAAAAACCTTCCAAATTTGCTCACCTGGTTTCGGCGGCTCGTCCAGGAGAAGGATACCCCGCCTCGTTCGCAAAAGTCGGTCCCGTGTGGACCGGCTGGACCGGTCTAACAGATTCCTAAATGTTCATATATCAATGGCAACCCAAACGTTAATGTTCTATGTTTTACCATCATCCATGGTGCACACAATTTTATAGAATAATTTTCTGCTGGAAACAAAGATATGCATTGCATATGATAATAAGCATACATTATTTCATAGCATCTTAAAGATTTAGGAGAAGGAAATTGAGCACTTTAGGTATATACAGAATACAGTACAGCATGAAAGGACAAAAAAGAAGCTAAATTGCTAAATGAAGAAGTCTGTACATGCTTTCTATTCTTTCTTTTTTTCTCAAGGCCAAGAGAAGAAGGTGACAATAGTACTCTGTCGCACAAGAGATAAAAGAGACATTTACATGACTATTAGCTGGTTCTATAACTAAAGACAAATGGTTGTGTTGTAATACTGGTACACTGAAAAATACCTGTCCTTCAAAATGGAGCTCAGTGTCTCTGTCCAAGCATCTTAGCTCTTGATTTGCACAATTGCACTTCACTCCTGCTTCTGTTGCTGAAATATAGAAGGCTCATGCGCTGCTACTCCTTAAACAGCTTCAGCAACCTATGAGCCTTTCCCCTTCAGTTCTCTAAATACAATGGTTGTCTTCTAACACTGATATACTGAAAAATGCCTGTTTTTCCAAATGGAGCTCAGTGTCCTTCCAAGCTTCTTAGCTCTTGGTTTGCATAGTGGTTTTGAGTCAGGTACTACTGCGCACTCAACACTGCTATCCTCTTGCTGCTCTTGCTGAAATGATAAAGGATCGCGCTGCCGCTGCTCCCTAAACAGTTTCAGCAACTTCTGAGCCTTCTCCTTTCCTTTGGTGCTACCACTAACGGATACCGACACGAGAGCAGGTATTACACCCTCTTGTAGAACCATGTGACTGCAACAGTCATCGCCATTGCATAGAATCAGAAGGCATGAGACAACCTGCTCCTGCTCCGCAGGCTCACCGGTGTCAAGTATCATGGCAAGATTTGCTATCAGACCTTGTGTCAACACCATCTCTCTCTTTCCAGCTTGGGTTGATGCTAGGTTTATGAAGACAGTAAGCACCTTCTCTGCCCATGCAGAACCTTCCTCATCTTGAGCATTTGAGGTAAGTAGAGATAAGAGGGCACCGACAATGCCGGAATCGAGGAGCGGTTGGATATTGGATGGATGAGTGGAGAGGTTGTAAAGGGTGAACAAGGCATCATGCTTGCAGGAGCTGCTATTCTGGGAGCTGTCAGATTGTAGGGACTGAACAAGGAATGGAACCGCATGGCTTGCGCCAATGATGGGTTTTGCTTCATCAAGGACAGAGAGGTTGAGGATTACAGCAGTCGCAGATTGCTGCGTTGAAGGATTGGAGATCATTCTCTGTAGGAGAGGAATGATGTCAAAAGACAACAAACTTTCCTTGTTCCTGAAATGGGATGAACCATGAATAAAATATGTTAGGAATCGTCGTGATGTTTTTAAACTAATTCTTTAAACAAAAGAACTCTGCAATTAACCACTCTTGCAAAACAGATACAAATGAAGATCATGACATTAGAATTTTGCCATGAAAACTGCTTAGTAGATAAACAACCGAGTGTGCATATTCAATCAAGTGCAAAGGATAGTGGAACAAGTTGCTCTTCACTTAGAGTGACGAGGCACTACTCCAATATTTAAGAAAACTGAAGAAATTAAAAGGATTTAGAACAGGCGGTAAATGTAAGGGTAAACTTGGACAAATTATTCTGTGCGGAGTCCGGACGTCGTCCAGAAACCAATAAAAATGCTCCACGTCACCTCAAAAGTGTACCGCGCTCGGTACCGAGCATGATACCTACTGCTCGATATCAAGCGGTACCGAACGGTTCTCCCGTCCGGCGTCCGCACAGAATAATCTCTCGTAAATTTGTGTATAATAATCCCTCTGTTCCATAAAAAAAAACACCTCAAGAGATTTTTTACCTGTTATTGTTGACAGCAATGTTGAAAAGAGCCATGGCACCAATTTCCTGGGCCTTCTCGTCTCCTTCATCAATAGCTGATTTCAAAAACCGGACAAGTGCCTCAACAAAACCATTTGCACCCATATATATCCTTGCCTCCTCGTCATCCTTTAGTAATAACCTTATTTGCTCCACTGCTTCACATTGTCTGCTTATGCTCTCACCACCATAAAGTACAGCAAGCAAGCTCTCATATATCTGAAGCTCATCCTCTTCAAATGCTTGACCACAACTATCATTGAAACTACCCACCCATCTCTCCCTCTAAGGTCTCCTGAACAGAACCGCTTGCATCAAAGGGAACTATCTCCGTCTCTTTGAGTAAGCACAAGCTCCTATACCCTGTAGATCTGGTATCTGTTGTCTCAGATTCTGATAATACAATTCTCCAGTAATTAGCATCAAGAGACTCTGGAGGACCATCGGGGAGGGGGGACGCCATTTTGTTCGCACCAACTAGCAATCAAGCCTTTGACACAATAATTCGGCGTCAAGCACAGGTGAGGCAACTGTTGCTGAGTTTTAGGACAAGTTTGATGTCCATCATTGAACCACTTCTCAATACAAGCACGTTCATAAGTTTGCCCTGATGAAATAATGACCGGATCATACATGAGCTGGAAGGAGATGGAGCACCTCAACTCTTCTGGGGGTATAGGCAAGTTTCCAAATATCACACCACTTTGTTTGGAGTTGAATGAGCTGAGACTACTAATCTGTTTCTCAAATGCCTGAGCAACCTCGCCAGTTTGAGAGATATCATCTAATGATCCTAATACAGTAGGAGAACAAGGAGCTGATCCCTGGGAATCTGTATCATCTGCAGTCTCAGCTCTGAAATGCTTAGAGTACTTTCGCAGAAGATGCAGTAGGTAAGTGACAATGGATTCCTTCCGTTTATCGTCTTCAGCATGAGCTCTTTCAATGAGCTTCTTGAGAGCTCTTCTCTCAACAAGTGCTGAACGAGAAGAAGTGATGCCAAGTTTTGATGCAGCTTGGTGGAATATTTCAAGTTCATCATTACAGCTTGGGCTACAGTTTCCTCTCCTCTCTTTCTGAAGTAATGAAATCACATCATTTCCAATCTGTTTCTCTGACTGATCCAGCTCAAACACAGTAATCTGTAGCTCACTAACAATCTCCAGAATCTGACAGACAGAGTAAAAGTAAGAAAAATCTGCTGAAAGAAAAGTTTCCATATGCTAGTAAAACACTTACACAAAGAATAATCAGCTTTTTAAATATATCTAAATAAATATTCAATAAAAATGCCCGTATAGGCATTTGTAGTACTGTTATGACTTATTGAGGATGACCAACAGGACTCAGTACAGAGACCAAAGAATCAATCGTCATTTGGAAATGAAGAGGTCATATGGAACACTGAAATTTGAACGCTAAGCAGCATAAATTGTATAGAACTAAATCCTAACGTTTTCAAATTGATAGTTTAAATTAATAAACACTAAAATCGTACAGGTTTGAAGAGAACTGACCCTAATAACAGGAAATCCCAAGACTTGCTAAAAAGGAGCAGATTTCCCATAGGGTAATACCCTACATGAAATCAGTCAAACAAATTTGTAGCAGCTGATACATCAGAGATGTCGAAAACAAACATTTTGCAGCATATATTACTTGTTTTTGCTTGTAATAAAAAAACATATATTTAGGGGTAGAGCTTGAAACTCGAAGTGTTTGAAATCAAGCAATCTTTTTCAAAAAAAAAATTTAACAGACCTATTAAAAGTGTACAGATATGTTTAACATGAAAACTAGCACGATAATATCTTCAGGAAAGTGAGCCATGGCATAAATTTTCTAGGCAAAACCATTGGTAGGAATGCATTGCAATCTAGCTTACGGGTGCAAACATAATTGAATCATAATAATACTACTGTACCAACGAAGACTTCATTTGGGGCGGCTTTTTTATTGCTTCTTAAAGCAGCTTTCTAGTACAAAAATTAAACTTTTTTTACTAAATAGTTGCTTTAAGAAGCAATAAAAAAGCCACTCCAAACGAAGCCTAAGACTATCTATTCAATCACCACAATCTAATTTTCATACAAGTAAACAAAAAAATAATTTTCAAGTACTTAAAAACACTAAAGCATAACCCACCTGACAACCAATATTTTGAGGGACTATGTTCTCAACACGTGTAAGACTATCTAGGAGAGAGCATCTTGCTTTCTCAAATTTCATGAGAATGGAGTCGCAAGTAATGGCCTGAAAATTCAAAACAAGGGAAAAAAATACACAGTAAGTACAAGCTAACCTATTATGAGCATCATAAAGTCAGATAGAATTCTTTAAAGCAGTGAAGAAGACTTCAGCCATACAAGCAACACATCATTGATAGTGCATAAGCTTCCAACGCGCCATAAATATCAAACAAATCCAAATGCATACTCCTTCACAACTTTCAAATTACTTGTGGAGGTAAGAAGGTTTGAATAGCCTGAGGGCACAAACACAATTGAAAAATATATGCCGAGCGCAGGCCTACCATGACATTGATATACTATTATTCAATATTACTAAGGGGCTGTTTGGTAGCACCCAACATTTGATTTAAGTAGGATTTCATAAATCCGCTAAATTCAGATTTCGAAAATCCTGAGAGGCCTAAATCATGAAAACTATTTGGTAACATTCATGATAAATTCTATTAAATCCCGTGCGACTGTTTGGCTATAGAACAGTTTTAACGAGCGGACTCTTCCTCTCGAGCCAACGAATTTAACAAATCCGGCAAAAAACAAGATTTTGGAAATCCGGGATTTAGCACAAAAAGACAGAATTTTCCATCTACGGCGGCTTTCATTTGCCGTGAGATTTGGTTTTGCATTTTAGGCCGTTTTACTGGATTTTGCTCAAATCCGCCTCAAATCCCGCCTAAATCCTGCTACCAAACAACCCCTAAATGTGAAAGTTTTATTTAGACCTAACTCAGAGTAAAAACTGGGATGGAAGGTGCAAGTCAGTCCAACTAGTCAAATTTGAAATGCCCATGGGTCAAGAAAACCAGCATACATAAAAATAAGAGTTCACTAAAAGCATATCAAGTTGCATAGAAAAGAAGAACCACTACACAAGCTAACCATGAGTTTGGACCATCAAAAAGAAAGCTGAACTCACTAAATAAAGTTTGCTGCATTCCGAGCAATGCTGAAGAAGACTTTTGGCCTTATCAAGAGCAACATGTAATGCACAAAGTGATTGGATTCCAGACTTGCTTCGTGGTCTTGATGCTTCAATAAAAGGAAAGATCTCCAATACTTTACCAACAATCAAAGAGAGTATCTTGCACATTCCTCCATGTAACTACAAGAGAAAACCACAAGCTCAACAACAAATTCATCTAAACAGGACTAAAATAACCATTTTACTCTTTAAAAACACTAAAAAAAAACTGATTAAAGGATGGATCAGTAGCCTTGCTAACAATTGATATGAGAAATTTTAAAAGAGTCCCATATCTGGAGCACGAATCATCACAAATAGAAGAAGAGATTCGGTTGCGATGATGAAAGAGCTAGTCTTGTTGAAATAATTATAGACCATACATGATTTTCTTCCAGTAAATCCTCTTAACTATCCAATGAATTAGTACTCGCGGCATTAAAAGAAGAAACATAATAAAAGCTTCATTGAAAAGAAATAAAAGATTAAATAATAGAGGGAATCCAAAACTTTGGCTAATAAAGAACGAAACAAATTTAACAAAAGGTTTAAATAGTTAAGAAATTATCCATTACCATGCAATTAAAGCACCTCTATAAAATGAAGCTCTTGAGCAAGCTACAGTTCTAACTGCCATACTAAAAAAAGCTTGCATAACCAACAGAAAACATTGCCACATTACCTTCGCATCGCCAACAATACAAATTTTCTCTTCAATCTCAGAGGAATCCATCAACCCTTCCTCAAAAGACTCCAACGCATATCGATTGATCACCTTACAAAAAAAAAAAAAAAAGTATAAGAATTACAAGCAGAGCTGCAGATCACCAAAAAAACCATCGATTTCGGCACAAAACAGGGCACAATTTCAAAAGCTCGTATAAAATTAAAGTTAAGAAAATCAAAAACCTATTTTTCTTTCTTTTTTCAAGCAAGCCTGCATCAAAACCCACCAATAGAAAAAAAAAGGAAAAAAGAAGTTACCCAAGACGGTTTCAACTGCGACAACTTGAAAATATCGATTGCGCGATCCACGGCAAGTGATTTCAAGACCTCATAGATGGAGCCACGAATTTGCCGACCACCGGTCTCAGAAGAAGACGGAGAACATGACGGCGCCGACAACGGCGATAACTACGCTGTTCACGCGAAGCGAATGAACGGTAAGATAAGTGCGCACAGAGCCTTCGAAGTGGATTCCGAAGATTATTATAGAGAAAACCCGAGGCTTTCAGAAGCCGTAAATTGAGCCATTTACGCGGGGTTAACGGGTAATTACTGTGTTATGTAGCCGGATACTGTCCGCACTAAAGACGCAATGGGATCGGGGAACAGCGAACAGAGAAGTATTTGTGCGAATTACCGCATACGAAAATCTATGCGGACGGGTAAGAGGGCGCCGTGGATATCGGGGATGATGATATGGGCGGGATCTCGGCCGTCCAGTCTGGTTTGGAGTCCTCAGTCGTTTTGCAGCCGTTGGATTGTGGACCCCAAGATTAAGAAGAAGTGTACAAAAATACGTACGTTGGATTGAACATCCTAAGATGCTGCTCCCGAATAATCGGCTCTGCCGACCTCCTTCGTCGGCCGCTTGTGCTGTTGTGGTTTTTCTTCAACTGACATTTTTACCCTTTTCTTCGTTGAATAATTTATAAGAGAATAAATCCGAAACTCTCGATGATAAATTTAATTTTGATATTTGGGAAGGTCAAAATTTTAGTTATGTTGAGAGGGCAAGTTTTTATATTTGATCCTGCAATTGGTTTTTGAATTTGAGAACTTTAAGATTATATTTAGGATGGCTTTTTAGTAAAAGAAATTAAAATTTTTTATTGTACTAAAAACTTGTTAGAAAAAGCAATCTGAAAGTCCATTTGGGATGATTTTTTTCTGCTTCTTAAAGCAGCTTCTTAGCATAAAAATTTTAATTTTTGTACTAAAAAGTTACTTTAAGAAGCAATAAGAATGCCGTCTCAAACAAACGGAAGTCTAAAGCTTTGTTAGAGACGACTTTCTTACTGTTTCTTAAATTAATTTTTTTGAACAAAAATTAATTTTTTTGTACTAAAAAGTTTATTTAAAAATCATTAAGAAAGTCTTATATATAATCTATTTTAGAAATTTTCTACAATTTCAATTAATATTATACCGTCAAATTTGTAATAATAAGCTCAATCTTTCTCTTCTTAACTTAGAGAAGAAGCCATCACTCTCTTTACTTTAGAAGTGATGAGCATATTAACTTTCATTATAGTCAAGGGCACTATCTCTCTGATAATGCTTAACAAAGATTGGGAGATGCTTTATGTAGAATAAAATGATAATTTTATGTAATTTTAATAGATTGCTTATTTATGAGAATTTTTCAAATTTGAATTAACACAACATGTCGTCGTCATCATCATAGTCATCATCCTTATTATTTAATATTGTTGCGGGCTAGAATATACGCGGCAATAGTGTTGTAATTTTACGTCTTAGTGTTGGACGGATAGCCAGCTCACACACAGATAACACAAGATTTTTTACGTGGAAAACCCTTGAAAGGGGAAAAACCACGGGGCTTAGCCCAGTTCAAAAGATTTCACTAGAACTTGAGTTGATTACAATGAGCTGACTCGCCTCCGAGGGCGATCAGATTACAAGTAACAACTGTAAAATAGAAGTATGGGTGTAAGTTGATGGTTTGGCAGTGTTTAGGGCCTCAAATGTTGGTCTGGCGAGTGCGAGGGCCTAAGGCGGTGATCCGGCGAGGGCGAGGGCCTCAGGTGGTGGTTCAGCGAGGGAGAGGGTCTCAGGTGGTGGTCCGGCGTAGGCGAGGGCCTTAGGTGGTGGTCTGGCAAAGGCGAGGGCCTCAGGTGGTGGTCCGGCGGAACTCCGGTGGTGGACCAGCGGTGGTTTGACGAAACTCCGGCAGTGGTCCGACGGTGGTTTGGCAGAACTCCGGCGGTGGTTCGACGGTGGTTCGGCGGAACTCCGACGGTGGTCGAGGAGGCAAGGATGCAAGAGCGATCTCTGATCTCTCTCTTTTTTTCCTTAGGCTTCGGGATCCCTCTTCAAGTGGATAGGGAGCTCTATTTATAGATTTTGGGAATGGCATGGCCTGTAAATAGGTGGAGGGTCAAGGGCAAGTTGCATGGTTTGAATGGATGACTGATATTGAATCCCTTGATCGTGGAGCGTTCGCAGGCTATTTGAAGGGCTTGATGATGTTGGAATTCGGTGATCTTGGGCTCGTTAAATTCGTCTCGTCGAGCCACTCGATTCGACTATAAGCTTGTTATGTTTGGAAACCATTTGGTAATCCAAATTGTGGTTCGAACCTTCCGACAGCGCTTCAGGTCCTTGATTTGGACCCATTTGGGCTCGGATTGGGTCGAATTTGGTGTCATTGGGTTCGTATTCCCGAGACTCTCAGTTCGACTATAAGTTTACTAAAACCGGAGTTCAAATGCTCCTGATTTTAATTTCGGAAGTTTCCAACTAGATTTTGCTTTGAGATTCATGCCTGATCAAGATAATTTTTTGACGATGTATCAACCATCATCATCAAAATGTAAATTTTGAAGAAAGATATCTTCGTTCAAATATGAAAAGAACTAGATATACTTAAAAAATGAAAGGAATTTGATTTATAGTCCAAATGAGAAGAAATTATTACATTTATCATCTCCATAAAGAATGAGAGCAATCAAGGAAGATATCAGCCATCATGAGGATAATTTTATGAAATTACACACATTCCAAACGTGCTTGACTGAATCTATAGATATGGGGATTGCAAATTTTATGCACCCTTCTTTTCTTACTTTCCTTTAATGTTATATAATGCAAAGATGGGAGGTTTGGGTGCATCATTTGATTAAGTAATCCATTAATCAAGCAATCAACCATTCAAAACATGAAAAAAAGTAGCTATGAATCCATGAGATGGCTAATCTTTCTCTCCTTCAAAGGAATTTTTGTATTATTTTATTTTCATCTATTTTGATTTTTAAGGTTTTAACTAAGGTGTGAGTTATAATAGAAATTTGAATTGATGGAATTATGTAATCACAAATAAAGGTGCTATAATCACAAATAAGTACACCTAACTCATCTCTTGAATGCTCCTTTTTTCCTGCGTAACTTGGATTATAGTCCCCTCAAACAAAGGTTTCGTTTCGGAAGGCTTTTTTGCTGCTTCTTAAAGCTGCTTTCTAGTACAAACATTTAAATTTTTGTACTAGAAAGCTATTTTAAAAAACAGTAAGAAAGTCGTCCCAAACAAAGCCAAACACTTTTCTCCTAAAAAATGGTTAATCAACCCTCAAGAAGTATGAGGAAAATTCCTCCATATGAAACATTATCATATAAGCGGCGTAATAATACTCATCACTTTCGAATAATTTGTATGACAAGCTTTATACAAAATTTTGATATCTTCTTTCATAGGGTAAATAAGAAGCCTTTTAGGTTCATATTTCTTAATTGTGATGAATCTTGGAAAGGTTTGAAGTGTTTTGATCCCTTATAACGTAGGTTCGCATATCTGTATATGTTGTGTTTGATGAAAGCGCTTCATGATTTATTGATCATAATTTTTTTTTATAATAACAAAAGTCTCTACTATAGATGTTAACGAAAAGAATATCGAGGCCTTCGTTTCATTCATAATAGCAATTCTCATATTTTATCAGCAAAAATTTAACGATGGATCATCTAAAAAAAGATTTCTCCGAAATATTCTTAAAACAAGTATTATTTATCATATATTATTTAATATAATTTGGATTTTATTCTGTTTTAGTCAATTAAATCAGTTTTTTTTTTTAATTTTCTTGCATTACAAGCTAAAATCCTTTAATATAAAGATGAATAAAATTAAGTAATAAATTAAGCTATAAGCCAAAAAAAAAAAAGCAATAAGATAAAGATTTTTAAGTATTCTCCAACTTAAACAATCTCTCCTCCACCGTGCAAGTACTTCTGAATCTGATGGCTATATTATCTCCTTTGTTTGCTTGTAAAGAATCCTTTGTGTGTAGCTTTAAATTTATGTGGTGAAGGCCATTTCAAGAACTTTGTTTGCTTATTGGAAAGCTATGCTTTAATCATAATCTAATTAAAGCTTAATCAAACACCTTTTTTTTTTTTTTTGCATATCCATCCACTTTTTTTGAATTATTTTGATGTTGGCAGCTCAATTTATTTATTATTTTAATTACAAAATTACCCATATGCCAAACAAATGATATTGACATCCATCACCTATGATTTTGAGCTATGGAAATATATTTCTAATGTGTGAAAGCAAAGTTATGTCTAAAAATGTTGGGAAGTGGAGTCGGTTGGTCGACGATTATGATGCACTGATATCTTTTTATGATGAAATATGCTATGTTAGATATGTGTATTTGTGTGGTATGTGTCGGACATATCATTTGCCTGTTTAATTAAAAGAAATAAATATTTAGTAAACATTTTTAACACTAATATTTTTTTTGTATATTTTGTTCTGTTTTATTGTGATTTTTTAATGTGAAACTTTTTTTTTTTTTTGTTCAAGCTAATCATTTATAATATCATGTGATGATTTTTCTTCAATTGAGTTTGAGGTCTTTAATAAATATAAATATATTTTTAATTTTATGAGCAATTCAAATAAAATTTTTTATTATAGAAATTCGTTTATTTATTTGTATAATGCAATTAGGATGTAAAAATATTATTTTTTAGATATAATATTATAATGATTTGTGCAATGAATATTTGTGTCTCATATTGTTAATAATAGGTATGTCGGGTGTCCGTATCATATTATAATTATGTTATTTTGTATGTATTAGTGTATCGTAGGTTGAGAGTTTTCTCTTCAACTTAGGCTTTAATTTTTGTACTAGAAAATTATTTTAAGAAGCAGTAAGAAAGTTGTCCCAACTGAAGCCTTAGCGACCTGCATTCAAGCATACCTCTAGCTATTAATTAACTAAAGTTTGTCATTATATTGCTCATCAAAAAATAAAAATTATATCTATCAAAGTGACATGTAGATGTGTGCCAATAGCTTGAATTGAGTTGTATAATATAGTTTGTACCAATTAGTTGAACTTCAAAAAATCATAATAGAAATTTATGTTAGGATATTCACAAACATAACACTTAAATAAATCTTATGCATATATTTAGCATTTAAAATTTCTTATATACTTAGGGGTCATTTGTTGGCTGAAAAAAGAGTGCATAATAAAAAAGTAATATAGTGTAAAAAGAAAATAATGTATTTGAAATGTTGAAGTTGTTTAGATGAGATTTGAATAAATGGTTTGGCTTAAACTAAAATTGTTGATTCCGTATAGGTTGTTAGACCTGTGCAATTGTCCCAAGGCTAACCAGGGGGGGGGGGGGGGGGGGGTAAATTGGTAATTTAAAAATTCTCTTGGATTTTTTAATAGAAAACCAAATTTTTTTATATTTTTTCATAAAAACAATTTTTCAACCATAATAATAAAATTTCAAAAAATAAAATGTACACAAATTTTTAGTAGTTTAATCCAACAAGACCTACATCCACTCCCTAAAAACTCCCTCTTGAGGTTTTGCACTATTACCAAAAGTGACTCTACTTTAGCTCCCACAACAAAGCAGAGAAGCCTTTATAATTCTTATCTCTTCTACCAATCTCCGGTGTGATAGAGAACTGTCATCCTTTCACACCCATCAAGGCTCCAAGTGTCGGAAGAGTATCGTCGTCTGTTCACACTCTTCAATTGGTAATTTAAAAATTCTCTTGGATTTTTTAATAGAAAATAGATTTTTTATATATTTTTGTAAAAACAATTTTTCAACCATAATAATAAAATTGCATAAAATAAAAAAGAGGAAAATAAAATGTACACAAATTTATAGTGGTTTAATCCAACAAGATCTACATCCACTCCCTGAAGACTCTCTCTTGAGGTATTGCACATTACCAAAAGTGACTCTACTTTAGCTCCCACAGCAAAGCGGAGAAGCCTTTATAATTCTTATCTCTTCCACCAATCTCCCGTGTGATAGAGAACATTCATCCTTGCACACCCTTCAAGGCTCCAAGTATCGGTAGAGTACCGTCGTCTGTTCACACTCTTCAAGTGTCGGCAGAGTACCGTCTTTCTTTCACACCCTCTAAGTGTCGGCAAAGTATCGTCATCTGTTCATACTATCCAAGTGTCGGTAAAGTACCAGATCTTCTTCAAAGATCTTCTCTCGAGGAATTGGAAAGAAGAAAGGAAGAGTAATAACCAAAAATCCAAAAAAAAATCTTATCTTTGAGTAACCTTGTGATCCCTTCACACTCCACTTGATAAAACTCTCTCTCAAACACTCTCCCACAATCACTCTTTCACTTGCTCTTGAAAAATCATGAAGAACAACCTTTTTTACGTCAGTTTCTAAGGACCTTTTATATAAAAGACACAAAAAATTGTCGAGAAAATTAAAATGTTTCATTTTGAGCATGTACGATAGTACAATATGATCGTATTTTCGTATGTACGAAAAGTTAAAAAACTATTGCATGCGAATATGTATGAAATATTTTCGTACACGATGATCGTCCAGTACGAACAAGTTCGTATTGCACGAACGATTAGAAAAATTTTCAACTTTGTTAGAATGAAAAGGTACCCCACATTTTCGTACTTTGGATATCAGCTGCACGAACAAGAAATTGTACAGTATGATTCTTTCAAAAAAATTTGTCATTCATGATGACGAAAAGGGACCCTTCAAATTCGTACTATGAATGTCGTCTGTATGAACAGGATATCGTACAGTACGATCAGTTCAGAAAACTTTGGGATTCATCGGGATGAAAAGGGATCCGTCCAATTCATACTCTGGATGTCGTCTGTACGACTAATGAATCGTACAATATGATCAGTTCAGAAAAAGCTTTGAATTTTGTCGGGACGAAAAGAGATTCGTCCAATTCATTCTTTAGACATCGTTTGTACAAAAAAACTCTTCGGATAGTATGATCAGTACTTAAAAAATTTTCTTACTACAGTTCATTTAACTACTAGTATGGAAAAAAATAACTGAACAAATCATCCAGTACAAAATAAATTTGTACAATACGATCAGTTTAAAAATTATAAATTTTAAACAATCCCTTAGTGTGTGTGTGCACAGTTACTCAATTACATTAATCACACTCTTTTAGACTCAATAAAAAGAAAAGTAAATACTCCAATTACAATAAAACCTAATCTAATATGGTTTGAAGTTTTCAACAATATGGAGTATAATTTCCTTAAAATAGTAGTACACATAAATAACAAAAAATAGTAGTACACATAAATAACAAAAATAGTATATCCAAAATATGTTAGAATAAATAGTGATTAAAATAATAATATTTGGAATCATAAAAAATATATATGTTATAAGAATATCAACAATAAAAAAAAACTAGGTTGCAATTATCTCAACAAAAATGAATATAATCTAAAGCTTGAAGATGTTGGCAGTCAATAGCCTGCAATTAATAATGACGACTAAAGGTGGCGCCAGTTAGTGGTGGTCTGTGATAGATGGTGACGATAATATTCATGACAGTTGGTGGTGGCTAGTGGCGTCCGATGACAAGTAAATGGTCGGTTGAGGTTGATAACAATGGCAAACAATGATAATGGTTGGCAACAATGATAAAAAATTAATGGTGATTTCAAAATTTATACAAACTAATAGTTTTTAAATATATCAAAATTGCATTAGATGGTGTAACCTAAATACACTAATATTTTACTATAATTTTTTTTCCTTCAAATCAAACTTCGATATTATCAAAATCTTTGTATTTTTTACATAATAGCCCTGAATTTCATGAAATGATATTTATTTTGAAAATATGAAAGTTTTGTATGCAGCATTGTGTCACTGTGCTTGTGAGCGTAACGTCGCCAATAAACATCATCACGATATTGAAGGTTTTATTCTACAGTAACTCTGGAATTGATACATGGTGCAACGGCACTGAGGCTTGGGCTTCGTGGTGTTGGGCACTTAAATGAGTTTTAATATAATTAAACAAAAATATCACTTAACACCAAGCTAACCCTCCCTAATTTTATTGTTTTGCTATGGAAGGAAATAAAGGATGGGGAGAAGAGAAGGTAGAGAGCAGAGGAGAGAGAGAGAGAGAAGACATAGAAGAGTGAGAAGGCTTTCGGGGCTTTCTTGTTTATCACTTCTATTACCAAAAGGATAATGATATTTATAAGTGACCTCTAATCTATTTTTATTTTCAATGATTTTGAGTTTGTTATATTTCTGTCTCCTAAAAGTTATACAAAAAGATATCTCTTACTTCAGTAAACTTTCACCTTATAACTTTTGATATGTGATATGTATTATTATTTTCAACGTTTTGATTGGTTTATATAAAAAATTTATCAAGTAATTTAATAGTTGTGATTTTTTGAAGTTAATTAATAGTATAGGTATTGCTCTTCATTTCATAGATCATTGCATTTTATACATGAAGTTGAATGTTGAGATGTATAGAGAGAATGTTAAGACTTATATATGATGTATTTGCATTAAACAAGGAAGGTTGATCGTCAATACTATAACTAGTACAAATTGGCTATTAAAATATAATACCGTGTAAAGGAGAGTGGGTGATAGACATTCCTTTAAATAAAATATTATGATGTAACAATGGTTATAGTCTATAACTCATTGACTGAATTACAACGATAAGTAAAGAGTGACGACTCTTAATAATTTATTGAAAGCTACCTCTCAACTGATTTATGATTTATGAATGATAATGATAAGATGAAGATTGATGACCAATTAGTTGACAATTGAGGTTAAATTAAAAACTAATAATCAACTAGTTGATAGTTGGAGTCAAATTAAAGACAAATGATCAAGTAGTTGACACTTGAGTTAAATATGTTAAAAACATTATATTAAAGTTAGATGTCATACCTTGTTGAATTCAATATTTAATATGCATGCATGATAGTATACATAATTACATACATGATATGATAGATACATAAATGACAGATGATATATCAGACATATATAGATACAATTGATGACTAATAAGCCTAATAACTGATAAGATTGATGACACGTGAAATATTATATACATTGATTTAAATGACTGATGAGAGATTGATTGATCACATGATTAAAATGTAGCTAAACTAAAAGGATACTTGTATGAACATATGATATTTGATAAGTATATAACTAATATGATATGATAAGATTGCATATAAATTATACGATATGTTGACTTTTACATTTTTCTACAATTATATTTTTATTGCTTTTGTTTGATGCATTGATTTCAATTGTAGATACTGATTACTTATTAGATTATATGTTCATTATATAGTTTTTATATGTTTTAAGGCAAGGTTAAGAATTTTGTAGACTGAGATTAATTTGGGGTGAAGGTTAGAGTTTCTTTTAACATATGTTGATCTTTCTTTTTCTTTTTATAATCATGATGTATTATTATTTATAGTGATGGATTGATTTATTATATGTCATGTCTATTGTACATACATTATTTTAGGCTTTGGATCAAGGTATAAATATTAACTATAGAAATATATTTATGTTTTTTATTGTTCATATTTCTTGAATGCAATTAGTTAGCTCTTGTTGTTGATTAAAAAAATAATAGAGAGATGTACAATTCTTCCAATTTAGAATATGGGGCATTACGTGTAATACTTTATATCACTTCTATTTCGATCCAAACAACCACTTCGAGTTTGTTTGATCGACTATAGTATGTTATAAAGTTAGTTGATAACTTAGTTGTTCTAGTTGTCAAAAGTAGATTTGCACTACAAAAACTTTTAAAAAAGTCATATAAAAGTAATAATCAAATGAAATTATGATTGCGATATGAAAATAATACAACCTAAGGCTTTGCTTAGGATGACTTTCTTACTAATTGTTAAAGCAACTTTTTTATGAAAAAATAAGAAAGTCGTCCCAAACGAAACCTTAATATGCCGCTTTGTTAACCTGTCTCAAGCAAAAAATGAGGCAAAAAAAGTCACAAAAAATAAATCTAATTGAAGAAGAACATCAATGAAACTGATAACATATACAGATCCCTCAAAGAGGACAGGAAGTCTTCATTATTTATTGTGACATTTACAATCCTAAAACCTTCCAGGATGAATCATGAATGACCAAACAGAAAGGGTAACTGTAGATGGCAAGAAACGTAATTAAGATGAATGTAGACAGGCTTTTTTGGAATACAGTAATCTGGCGGCAGTCACATCCAAAGCGGTAGTATTGTCGCGACTCGCGATTCCTCCAAAGTGATTGCGGCATCACCAACCATTTCCTCGTGATTTTATAGCATCGCATTCCCTTCCTTTTTCTCCTTTTTTTTTTTTTTTTGTGGATATTTACATACATGCCATTTTATAACATATGTATTACATATATAACGCATAATTCTTAGATATTACACTCATATAACATATTCTCTATTTTCACAATAAAATTATCACTCCGTTAACAGCAAAAAGTCACTCCGTTTTATCTTCCTCCAGCCCGGGCTTTTCGCGGGAGAACTGATTTCAGCGACAAGTTTCACCGAAACCTCTGTCAGAGTGTGTATCCCTATGTATTTGCTCTTCCACCGTAGTTGCTCTTCCATGCGAGCAACTTTTCCTTCCCTACCCAGGTGAGATTTCTCTGCTTTTTTTTTCACGCATGTACATATTTCCTATTCGCTTTACGTTCGGTGGGAAGAGCCGAAGGAGCACCCAAGTTAGGGATTTTAGCTGCTCATACGGGGTAGCGTGAAAACAAGCAAACAAGAAACGGAGTGAGACGGAGTGGTATTTCTGAGGTTAAGTTTGTATTTGAGTGGTATATATGAAATATTTAAGTTTTGGGTGTTAAATATGTAATACACATGTTATAAAGTGGTATGTATGTAAAAATCCTTTTTTTTGTACTTCTTATTATTTCTGTTTGGGAATGATTTTCTTACCATTTTATAAAGCTGTATTATCAAAATTTTTTAAAAGTAGAAAAAATAGTAATCTAAGATTTTATTTGGGATAATCTTTTTATTACTTTCTAAAATAATTTTTTAATACAAAAATATATAATTAAAAAATTGTTTTAAAAAATAATAAAAAAACTGTTCCAAACGAAACCTAAAATTGTCCCAAACATAACCTTAATTCATAAATTAAAAGCACTAATCCGATGGCACTTAACTTAATAAATGTGTTTATCATATACTTTTCTAAATAAATATTTAATTCAAGAATAATTTCTCTTTCATATTTAGAAGTAATAAAATATATCCATTTTAAATAATATTCTTAAATTCTCTTTTTCGTTCTTTGTTTTTTTTTTCTCAATTTTATTTTTCATAAATGCTATAAAAAATATATTTTTGGAGGGGTGGCTTGAGAAAATAGCTTCTAGGATTTTCGATTTTTGCCCTTTACGCAATATATTTATGATAATGGCTTGCAGATTCAAACTAGGTTGATTTTTTTTTTTTTTAGGGAAATTCGGACAGGTTTTATTTGGGATGATTTTCTTATTATTTTTTAAAATAATTTTTATTAAAAAATTTAAAATTTTTATACTAATAAATTATTTTAATAAATAATAAAAAAATTATTCCAAATAAAATTTTAATTGAAAGCTAAACTCCCAAACAATAAACCAAAACAAAGCTGTTTAATTAGGTTGATTGATATGTTTAGATATATATAAATTGGTAGTGGAGCACACACTAGTGCTTTTCAATAATCTGCAATAGGTTTACATAGGCATGTAAAGTATTGCAGAGAGCATGAAATGCTAGGATAGGTCCATAAAGGCTTCTTACCCTTTTTTTTTTTGGAAATCTCAATTTTTTTTATGCCATTAATAAATTTTTGTTATATTTTAAAAAGAGTTTTGCTTGAAATATAATTTTATAAATATTAAAAATAATATTTGGTATGAAAAATATATTTTTAGTTTTATTCAAATTAAATTTTCAATCATTAAACTTGTTGCGAGCTGGAATATTTGTGGCAGTAGAGTGAAAGAATATTTCATCATAGTGATGCACGGATGCACAAACAGATAGTTGAGAAAGCGAGAAACACTATAACTTTTTCATGGAAAACATAAAAAGGGAAAAATCACGAGGCCTTGCGCACATGAGAAGATTCTACTATACTTGAGTGAGTTAAAAAGCTTGGCTCGTCCCTTAACTTGGAGACGGTGAAATAACAAAAGTTTGGAGGGCTGGGCGGAATTCTGTTGACGGTCGAGCATAAGTCTGACGGTGGTCAATCGGAAGTTCGACAGTGCTCGAGGTGGAAGTCTAGCATTTTTTTAGTGGCCGGGCAATGGTCTGTGATGGTTGATAGAAGTCTGTGGTCAGTCAACGGACTATGGATGGTGGAAGTCTGGCGGCGGTCAATGGCCGGGTGCTGGCCCAACGGTAGTCGAGCGGTAGTTCGGAGATGGTAGGCGATCAGGTGGAAGTCAGGCAATGGTTGGCGACCGGGAGGTGGTCCGACAATGGTCGGCTACCGGTTAATGGTCTGGCGGAGGTCGACGACTGAGCGGTGGTCTGAGGAAGTCCGATGGAGATAGGAGGTCTGGCAGTGGTCGGGTGGCCGACAATGGTCCGGTAGGCTGGTGGGAGTTGGCGTGCGGTGGCGCTTGGGGGGTGCTCTAGATCCTTGAAGCCTTAGAGCTCTCTCTAATCTCTAGCAAAAGGTCTCAGACATGTCAAGAGTGGGGTCTTTTCATAAATTTTGAGGAATAACATGTATTGATCCTCTCAATCATAAAGCATTTTTAAATAATTTATGTACATTAATGATGGCATGTATTCATCTCCTTGAGATGTTCAATTTGCCTATAAATTTGTTGAAATTAGAGCTCGGATGGTCCTAAATTCAATTTCAGAAGTTTTCAACTGGGATAGACCTCAAGATTCGTGTCCGATCAAGACCGTTTTTGATGATCTATGAAAACTAACTTTGAAATAAATATAATTTAAAAAAATGATTAATTACTATATAATACACTCATCTTAAGAGAAATCTAGTAGCTAAAAAATTCGTCTTAATCTAATTTAGGTCTGAACTTTTTGGACCTAGTTTTATTCTATTAAAAAGTTAACCGTTAGTTAAAACATCTCATTCCATCGTGAAGCCTTTTCAACCCTAGAAAACAAACCTACATTTCTTATTTAAAGTAATATAAGGGGTTGAAAGAGAATATGAGAAAATAAAGATAAAAAGACTTTGCTTAGCGAAGAGGTGGTTGCTTGGTCCTTATAGTGTGCAAAATTGAATAATAATATTATTTTTTTTTTCTAATTCTTCCTCATGACCATAAAGCCATTATATTATTATTCAAACTTCTCATTAAATTTAATTTTATCTTGTATCACAACTATATACTTGTAGATGCCAATTCATATATTTAATAGATAGTCGAGGGGTTTAACCAAATGATTAAAATTAATTAGTTTCATTAATTTGATCAATTGAGGTAGGATTTCATTAACATATAGTCGAGGAGTATTTGTGCAAAATTAATTGATTTCATTAACTTTTTCGAGCGTGCATGTATTTTTTATCTATTTTGAATTTTTAACGCGTAGGCCCCTTCCGTGGGATTTTTTTTTAAAGAGTTATATGAGATTCCATGTTATTTCAATGGTTAATTATGGTCAAGTTACCTATGAATTGATGATTTAAACCTTATAGAGGAAGTTGGCTAAAAGATAAGGTCATTTATTGAAGATCAATAGATGTTCTTATGAAGTCCAAAGTATATTGTGGGTTAAATATTAGTATTAACATCAATCAAACCAATGTCAACTAACAAATTGGAATAATTCTCATACTGATGAGTAGGGGTGTCAATTTCGGGTCATGGGTCGGGTTCGGGTCGAATCCGAAACTGATCCGGGTTCAAACGGGTCGATCCTAACCCGATCCAGATAGATAAACGGGTCAAAAATGTCAACCCGGACCTGACCCGGCGGGTTGTCGGGTTGACACGACCCGACCCGACCTAGGAAGGCTGGCTGGCAGCCTGGCCCGCGGGCACGGAAGAGTGGGCTACCGGGCGCGGACGCGAGCGGCGCTGCGGCAGGCGTGGTCGCGCAGAGCTTGTACGCAAGCAGGGTTCGCGGGGCAGGCAAGGTCGCGGGTAAGGGGTAGCCGCAAGGGCGCACGGGTAGCAGCGAACAGCCGCGCGGGCGGGCACGTAGTCGCGCGAGCGCATGGGCATACGGGCAGGGAGCAGGCCAGCTAGCCCGCGAGTAGGGGCGAGCATGTCCGCAGGCAGGGATTCAAATGGGTTTCCGGGTTGACCCGACAACCCGTCGGGTCAACCCGATCCCGACCCATTTTTCAAACGGGTCAAATCCTAGAACCCGAATCCGACCCGTTTTGAAAACGGGTTGGGTCTAACCCAAAAATTTTCGATCGGTTTCGGGTCGGATTTCCATCTCGTGTCAAATATTGACACCCCTATTTATGAGTAATTGATTGAATAGGAAGAAGATTGAAGTATTCAACTAGGATTATGCCCATTAATACTAACCAGGGTAAAGTATAAATGGGTTTGTCGCACGATAGATGAAAGGATAACTACTCGATGATTAAATATTCCTCTAATTCTCACTCCTATATTCAAGAAAAATTCTAGCCATTCTAAGTTCAACCCATATCTAGCTTAACTCAAAGTTAAGATTGGAATTCCTAGCTAAATTGATCTAAGAAAAGACTCCATAAAATAATCTAAGAATTGGATATTGAAGTAGTTAGAGAGGAGTGTTAGAGAGAATTTCTAAGATTAAGCTAGAAATATAAGAAAAAGTTTGATTTATTCAAGTACTTTTAGGTTAAACTTCATAGAAAATCATATCAAGCTCACTTTGAATTTGAAACATAAAATGTTATTTAAAGTGTTGACTGTTGACATTATTAAAATCAACAAAAGACCGCTAATAACTATAGTATATTAATAAAATATGTCATAAATGTTAGCGAAAAAAATCTAAATTTTAATATTATTTTAATGAACAAGGCTCAAAAAATTCTATTAAAGAAAGAAAAATACACCACAAGACCACAAGATGACCACATAGAGAAGACTACAACCATAGCAAAATAATAATTACCAGGCCAACAATAATTTGATCAAAAGTAAAAACATCTCAAAATCAAGAGGAATCATCACCTAGTTGCCAGTGAAGGGTCATCCAAGGAGGTATAAAGGAAACAACCAAAGTTCCAAGACGACAAGAATCCAAACCACTAAAATTGAAGATAAAGAACCACCAAGGTTGTCAACCAAGCCCTGTCCATCCGAGATACGTGCAGGAAACCTGCTTCATCATTGTCGTGTCTCAATTCCATCGCAACAAATAGCAAGCAATAGCAAAAGAAACCAAATCACCACAATCACAAAATTTCAAAAAGGAAAATCATTTCTTTTTGGAATTTCGTTTTCTATGCTTAACACTATTTTTGAGAAAACCAACATCAGCAACTTGAAGAAGACTTAAATTAAAGTTGTCCCGAACATCCAAATCACTCTCAATAATTTTCTCCACTCCCGCAGATGAATTGTTATTATGTAGCCAATCACATTACCTCGCAACATTATCCCTAGCAAGATGAGCTAGCATATCAACACTCCATATAAAAAATATAGGTACATCAATTAGACGCACCACAACTCTGGCATTACCTAGCTCAACCAAGGTTTCACTACTCCCAGCAACTAAAGAGACTAAATTATCACCCGACTCCACAACATCAACACAAGTAGGGCTAGCTATAAGGTTAATACAACAATTATTAGAATTTATGGAACCATCAACACCCTCTATACTAACTATATTAGTGCATTCAATTTGGAAAAGGTGTCACATCCTTCCCAACAAAAACAAAAGCCAATGGGGCAACAACATCCCCAACAACTGAGGGATCCATATCTTACTCCAAAACCTTATAAACAAAAGAGCCAGCATTAACCAAAACTTCATTGTCATTAACTACATCAATAGACCCACGCTCTAGAGCCAAATCGTTGGTAACATAAGGAGCTAAATCAATAACACCAGCTTCCAAAACAACTGGGCCAACAGGAGCCAAAACCGTAGGTAAACCATTAACATCGACCTGAACAACATTATCATTCACAGGTAAAATATTATCATTATTGGTCTGCTAAAAAACGAGAATAGGATTAATATCACCCACATTATTAGAAATAGGGGCTTTAGACAAATGGGGATGAAGTATATTGCTTTCAGGTTTCAAGTGCTCCAAAGACTTATAATGAGAATAATAATAGGGAAAAAGCTCCATAACAACCATTTGAATATAACCCAAGCTCTTGGAACCAACCCAAACCTTATCAGGAAAATTTTTGGTAACATCCAATTCCACCAGAACACGCGCAACCGACGGCCTACGGCCAGTAGAAGTAGCATGATCAATTTTTAGAGGGCGACCGAACATGGAACCATACCCATGAAGAATCCTAGAAGAGAAAAGATGCGGTCTCAGATTTGGGAAAGAAACCCATATGGGAATAAGGGTGATTCAATTTCAATATCAAAGGTAGGAGTCCACTTGAAAACCTTCATGAAGCAAATGTTCACAAAGTAGGAATAGTGATAAAACAAACACGACAGTATTCCAAGTCATTCACAAGTTTGATCAGAACATGCTTAGGGTTAAGAACCGTGACTGAAAATTCATCATTTAGCTTAAGGTTGAAAAAGAATTTATGAATAGCCTCAAGCGTAGGTCTACGAGAAGGAAATTTTCCCACTAAAGTAAACTCAAAAAGAGCTGCGAGTGACAAAACTTCATCGGAAATCCACAACGAGGGCATCCCACAAAAGGAAGAAACTTTTGAGTTCCGAAAAAGAGAAGAAGAAGAAGAAGAACTACCCGATAAAGCATCACGAAAGGATCTAGAAAGGGATTGCCCACCAAAAAATGAGACCTTTTTACCCTCCATCGATACGACGACGACAAGGAAACCAAAAAAGAACAACAAAAATTATGAAAAACACAAGGATTTAGGGCACAAAACTTACATGACGTGAGCAGAGGCATTGGAGGCCACGGGCACAGCGATGGAAAGGGGAGCGCCATGCAGGAATGAAATCCTAGTAGAGCACATCGTGAACGTTTAGAATGATTCTTCTAAACCCCCTAAGTAGATTCTAGGGATTTACTAGACTAGAGAATCTTAAGATTCAAATGTGAATCAAAATATTGATTATTCAACTTTGCACTCACTTGTCAACAATAAGTAACTATGTAAAGGTGTAGTTCAAGTTATGATCTAATACATTAATGAGGTTGATTAAGCTAGTGATTGAAGTCAGTAAGCCATCTGGTCTTATACTTATCCAGATTAAGTAGAGATTTTAAAATTAACTTTCATTCATTATATTTCAAAGAGGTGCTCATTAATAATACAAAGTCAACGTATTTTATTAGATATGACATTAATCATCTCACAAACTAAGAAGAATTCTCACCCAACAAATGTACAAAAGAATCTTATAACTTCTTTATCTAATGAGTGAACTCTTTGGTGCATACATAGTGTTTTAGTTGAAATCAATATACAAACTAAAAAAACAACCTTATCACTTTGTTGTATCTTGGAGTGGTACACATCAAATCAATTTGGAAGGTCACTCTGAGGATTTGTAGCGGGCTAGAATATACGCGGCAATAAAGTTAGAATATTATGTCTTAGTGTTGCACGGATATCCAGCTCACACAAAGAGAACACAAGAGTTTCACGTGGAAAGCTCTAGAAAAAGGGAAAAACCACAGGGCTGGCCCAGTTGAAAATGATTCCACTTGAACTTGAGTTGATTTCAATGGGCTGACTCGCCTCCAAGGGCGATCAGATTACAAGTATCAATTGTACGACAAAAAATTGAGTGTCAAGTGATGGTCTGATAGAACTTTGGGCCTCAGGTGATGGTTTGGCAGAACTTTGGGCGTCAGGTGGTGGCCTGGCAGAGCACAGGGCGTCAGGTGGTAGTTCGGCGGAGCACTGGGCGTCAGGTGGTTGTCCGCCGAAGGTGAGGGCCTCAAGTGGTGGTCCGACGAAGGTGAGGTCCTCAAGTGGTGGTCCGACAAAGGTGAGGGCCTCAAGTGGTGGTCTGGTGAAGGCGAGAGCCTCAGGTGGTGGTCCGGCAAATGCGAGAGCCTCAAGTGGTGGTTTGGTGAAAGGGAGGGCATCAAGTGGTGGTCCGGCGAAGGCGATGGCCTCAGGTGGTGGTCCAACGAAGGTGAGAGCCTCAAGTGGTGGTTCAGCTAAACTCTGGCGGTGGTCCGACGAAACTCTGGCGGTCATCCGTCAAGACTCCGGCGATGGTCGAGGAGGGGCTTCTTCATTCTCTTCCTTCTCCTCTTCTTTCTCTTCTCTTCTTCTCTACTTATTTGGGTCCCTTTTCAAGAGAAATGAGGGATCTATTTATAGATTTTTGGAGTTGCATGACCCGTAAATATGTGAGAGATCAAGAGTAAATGGGGAGTGGTTGGATGTACGGCTGATGTTGAATCCCTTGATCATGGACCGTTTGATGGACATTTGAATGTTTTAGTGATGTTGGATTTTGGTGATCTTGGACTCGTTGGATTTGTCTCGTCAAGCCACTCGATTTAACTATAAGCAAGTTATGTTTGGAAATTGTTTGGCAATCCAAATTGTGGTTTGAACCTTCCAACGACACTTCTAACCCTTGATTTGGACCAGTTTGGGCTCGGATTGGGTTGGATTTGGTGTCGTTGGGTTCATATTTTTTGAAACGCTCAATTTGACTATAAGTTTGCTGAAACCGGAGTTCGGATGGTCCATATTTTAATTTCGAAAGTTTTCAACTTGACTTTGCATTGAGATTCGTGCCCGATCAAGATATTTTTTTGATGACATATCAGGTTTCGTTTGGGACGATTTTCTTACTGCTTCTTAAAGCAACTTTCTAGTATAACAATTAAAGTTTTTGTTTTAAAAAGTTTCTTTAAGAAGCAGTAAGAAAGCCATTTCATATGAAGCCTAATACTCCATTTTTTTCGAGGGGAGCGAAGCTTCTTCCCAAATCACCTTAGTCTTATCTATCACACGATTAATTACGAGCTTCCTATTTGTCGCATAATTTGTTGATCGAACTATGACATCGCTTAATAACTCTTATAATACAACAACACTAAGTCTTTTAAAAATAGAAATAAAGATTATAATATGTCCCATGTATACTCCATATAAATCAATAGCTTATCACCACATACTATAGAGGCACACACAAAATAGATCTATAGAAAGGGACCAATCAAATAAGCATAAATCTTTTTCAAATTTATTTGTTGAAAGATACATACATATGTATATATTTATAATTATAAGTATAATAATAAATCACGTGCTTGCCCGAGATTCTTGCTTGTTAGTTCAAAAGGCTGGAAGGGCTCACGTGGGGCTGGCAAAGGTAACCAACCGACCATAATTAATTTGGCTATGAACGAAGGGAACATTTCAAACCAATATAGATCACAGTATTATGAAATTAATCACCAGTCTTTGCCGTATTACAAACATGGTTAGTGTTTCGGATCACTATATTAAAGGTCTTAATTTGGTGATTATTCTACGATTACATTAATCATATTAATTAGTGCTTAATCATTAATTAATTAATGGGTGGATCAAATTAAGGTCCCTTGGGGCATCTTTGCATGTAGGAATACAATACTAAACTTGTCAGATAAAACATTGTCAGTGCATATAATTGATACATAGTATTTGATGTGGTTGGAGCTCGTTTTCTCGTCTTCTTGGCTCGTGACAATCTTTGTGGTGTTGGTCTCTTGCTCGGTTGTTTTTGCTTGATCGGTTGGTTTGATTTCTTCGTATCTACCTTCACCAAATTGGAGGGTCTGTGCTTGGCTTTGGGGAAGCTGGGAATAGGGGTGTCAATTTCGGGTCACGGGTCGGGTTCGGGTCGAACCCGAACTGACCCGGGTTCAAACGGGTCTACCCTAACCCGACCCGGGTAGACAAACGGGTCGAAAAACCGAACCCGGACCAGAACCGACCCGGTTTGGGTTGCCGGCGGCGGACGGCGAGGGACGCAAGCGGGGCGGGCGGACGGCGGGGGACGCAAGCGCGGCGGGCGGACGCGAGCGGGGGGACAGCGCGGGAGCGGTCGGGCAGACGCGGGCGGGCGCGCAGCAGGCAGCGCGCGGGCGGGCGCACGGCGGGCAGCGCGGTGGGGGGGGGGGGGGGGGGGGGGGGCGCGGCGGGCGGGCAGCGGGCAGAGGCGGGATTCGAAATTTTTTGAATTAAACGGGTTGGCGGGTTGACCTGGTAACCCGCCGGGTCAACCCGAACCCGACCGTTTTTTAAACGGGTCGATTTCTGGAACCCGAACCCGACCCGTTTTGAAATCGGGTCGGGTTCAACCCGGATTTTCCGGGTCGGGTTTTCGTGTCGTGTCAAATATTGTTTGTATGGGCCTCGGCCAATTACTGAGCCATTCAGATTTGTTATTTTTGTATTTTCTTTTATTTTTGTCTTTTGCTACATTGCTTCTTGTACTTCTTTTTGGGCTTAATATAATTATGTTTTGTTACAAAAAAAATTAAGAAATATTCAATATATAAATTATTATTATTATTATTTATTTTATTTACATATTGAAGATGTCATTAGTAATATTTAAGGAGTTTTTTCTTTTTATTTTTATTATGAAGATGGGATTAGGAGTGTAAATGAGTCGAGCCGAGGTCGAGTCACGCTTGGCTTGAGCTTCAGCTTGATTAATTAATCGATTTAGATATCTAGTTTAATTTTACGAGTTTGAGTTTGCTCACGAGCCGGCTCATTTACAATAAAAAAGAAAAATAATTTTATTCAAATAATATTTATAATAAAAATATAAAAAGAATAAAAAGTTAAATGAAAGGTAATAAGTAATTATGTAAGGAAGAGAAATATGGCTTCTAAAATATTTTTAACAACTTAATATTAAATTTATTGATTTTTTGTATGTTTTATGTGTATTTAATATTAATGTACTTCTAGACAAGTCGAGTTAGGGCTAGCTCAAGTTTGATTTGTTAGCTCATCAAACTCAGCTAACGAGTCATTTATCGAGTCAAGCTTGAGCCAATTCACAAGTCGATATTGATTTAGTTACATATGTAGCTTGTAGATGGGATAGGTCGCTTTGATTCCAAGATTTGATCATATGCTATATTGTCAGGAAAATCATGGAAAAAAGTTTGAGTATCTTGAAAGTATTGAAAGATGAACCACTTCATTATAAGAAAAATATATATATATATTGCTATAAATCAAGATCAAGCTAACATTATTGTAAAATAAAGGGAGGAATTATATTATTATTTTTTTATTTTTATTTATTTTATATGATTTTTTATTATTTATTTTTGGATTATATTTTAAATTTTATAATGTATGTCATTATGTCATGATGAATTGTTCAACTATACATATTATTATTTCTCAAACAACTGCCATCAAGAAAGCATTTGGCTTGCTCATTGTGCATGAATAGATGCACATGATGTATGATAGATGAAAATTTAATTTTAATTTTCATGATGGAAAAAGCTTATTAAATGGTGATTATTTTAATAAATTAATTAGTGTTAGCTAATAGTTTAAGGCCTCGTTTGGGACGGCTTTTTTATTGCTTTCAAAAACGGAATTTTAGCACAAATTTTTTTAATTTTGTACTAAAACTCCGTTTTAGAAAGCAATAAAAAAGTCGTCCCAAACGAAGCCTAAATGCCCTCTAAGATTTCATTTAGGACAGCTTTCTTAATACTTTCTAAAACAGTTTTTTAGTATAAAAATTTCTTGAACTATAAATTTTCGCACTAGAAAATTGCTTTATAAAGTAGTGAGAAAGATGTCACAAACGAAACCTAAATGTTAAATAGAGAAAGGAAAAGCGAGTGAGTTTCAAATCGAGTCATCATGCACAATTATACTATTAGTTAAATATTTATTTTTATAATTTTACTTCTAAATTGCTCCATATAATTCATATCTAACAATATTATTGAAGGTTTCCCTTTCTATTAATTAGGGTTAAGATCCTATCAACAAAGATACTTATGTTTTTGTATCATTTTATTCCTTAAAAAATGATCATTTCAATCTCCAAAATAGAATTTTATAACATATTTAGAATTTATTGTTTTCCCCAAGAATATAGACTTCAACAAAAAGAACGAAATGAGCATCATTAGCCTATAAGCACGTCATGTTTGAAAACTGTTGGGTAATCCAAATTCTGGTTCAAACTCTCCAACAATGCTTCAGACCCTTGATTTTGACCCATTTGGGCTCGGATTGAGTTGAATTTGGTGTTGTTGGGTTCGTATTTCCGAGACGTTCATTTCGTCTATTAATTTGATGAAATCGGAGTTCATATGGTCCCAATTTTAATTTCTCAAGTTTTCAACTTGGTTTTGCCTTGAGATTCATGCCTGATCAAGATAATTTTTTGGTGACATATCAATATATATCTTAAAAATGACAAAACATATTACATTGAGTTATTTGGATGAACATAAATAGAAATTAACACAATTCTTAAACTTCGCAAATCTCCTAATTAATAATGCAATTTTTTCTTCCATAAACTAAATAAAAGGCAAAAAAGAAAAACTATGATTTTTTTAAAAAATAATTTTTTATTTATAAACAAGTAAAACTGCAAAAATATCTAAGATAAAAGCTTGCCATAAAGAAAGTCAACTTGTTATAGTGTGTTGATGAGTAAGCCAAAAAAAAAAAAAAACAGTACAAAAATCAACTTTTAAATACATTTAAGTGGATGATTCAGCTTCTTAGAAGACAAGATTGCACATGATCACACTCTCTATTTAATATGAAGTACCTTTAACTTATTAGAAAAATGCTAAGCAAATATTTTGTCATATATGTACCTAATCAGTACTTAGTGAATTGCTCCTTTTAGGCAATTGTGGAGGAAACTCTCTTTTTGCAATGTTTTCCTTGTAATGTGGATCTACTAATATTTTTTTTTTTAATTATAATATGTAAATTTCAAGAAAAAAATATTTAGAATTATTAGATTGATGATCATAAGAAATTTTTTAATAGAGATGTGAATTGTAGGACCATATATATTTTTTTAAATTAAATTAGCTTTTAAATTATTAAATGTTTGTTTTCAAATCGTATGCTCTTGAATAACTATGATTTTTGGAGGGTGGAAAGAAAGACGGTATAATGTAATAGGTTTAGTTGGCTATAGAAAGCTTATACCCATGTTTTGAACCACGAAAAGCTCAGGATGTGCGGTTGTCCACCATGAAATCTTTTTTTCTTAGAAGAATAAGTATTTTAACTATTTTGCTCACATTCAATAGATGCAGTTGCCCAATTCTAAGAAACAAACTTCTGTTTTCGATTTCATACATAAAATTATGCATTTCGTAATCTTATTTTGTTCACCCTCAAAAGAGAGACTGACGTCCCTAACACTTATAAAAATAAGTGAAAATTTATAAATGTATAACCTCAAGTATGTGCTCTCGAGAAGAAAAGTGAAATATCCAACCACTTGAGCAGTCAAACAACCACGCGTTGCTAATTCATGCAGGACTGACTCATATGTTTGTGTTGATGCCATTCATATGACTCGCATGTGCTCGACAAAATTATATTGACCATATTGTTATGCATGACATGAATGAAATGAGAATGCATGTTGAGATATGCAAATTGTGTTTTTAGTCAAAATGAGATTCTCGATGAGATGAATCCAATATGAACACAATTGCTCAATTTTAAGTTCATTAAGGCACCCAATAGTCTAATTAAGGTCCTCCAACTACCACCATTCAATTACAATCCTCCAACCTCCATAGCCTAACTACGATCCTCCAACCATCGGCACCCTGCTATAGTCGTCCACTACAGTCACCCGATTATAGTCGTCCAACTACCATCAGCCAACTATATATCATCACTAAGCTACAATCCTAACTACATTCCATCGGCCAACACTGCCCGACTACAGTACTTCTAAAACTGTCGCTTGACTACAGTCCTATGTTTTACAGTCTTATGACTGCTATAGCCTAGCTACATTGGCTTCCGCTGACTTCATCTTCTACCTTTGCTAATGATTTAACGCATATCATTGTTTAGAAGATTGATACATGTCACTGACATCAAATCTGACTTTCAACGTCAGCATTAAGATTTATGCTGGATTTCGTGGTATATAATCTCCTCTTTTCAAAGGAGTGTGAAAATACAAACAAACAAACAAATAAATAATCTCTTAAGAATAACTCGCATTTTCTAATTTCAACTATATAATATGTTTTATACATATATTGAATCAATGACTTTCCCCATTATTTATAATGGATGAAAAATATTTTTTTGTAATTATTTTAATTAAATGAGACCTCATAATTCTTTCACTTTTAAGGCCCTATAACCTGTTGATGACAATACATTAATAAAAAAAATATTATTCATATTACAACAATAGGACATATAAAATAGTATTATTTTGAAAATTACAGTGCTGGGTCTTGTCATTTCAATAATAATTTGCAAAAAAAAAAACCATCAATTTATATGAATGATCAAATCACCAAAAGATTTATCCAATCACCGGTGACTATTCACGATTACAAATGACAACAATATCCCTTATTCAAATTAAATTTAAAATCTTTTTCATGTTTATTAATTTTATTTATTAAAGAAGATTTATTTTGGATAAATATTTTTAATTTAAGAGAAAAAAGATCGAATTGATCCCTAATTTTTTAAGGACCAAAATAGCCTTCGATTATAAAAAAATATCAATTTTGTCCATTGTCTCTTTAAATAGTCATTTAATGTGTTAATTAGTTATTTATTTATAAAGTTAAATGATTAAAATTAGATTTTTAAATAGTCAATGATCATTTTAATCCTTCATAAATAAGTCATGGAACAATTTTGAGTAGGATATTTACATATATACCACTTTATATCATGGTATTTATATATCTAACAAAAAAATTCTAATATTGCATATCTACCACCCATAGATAACTTTAATATGAAATATATCACTCATATATTTCATTCATACCACTAATAATACCCTATAAACTTTAATATTTCATTTCTTGCACGCATATTTGAGCTATGGGTTTAGATGAAGTTGTTTGTGAGGTGGTTCTGGGGCTTTAACTGACCCGCTTGCTATTTCGGTTAAGGAAAATGTTGTGTGTGGTGGTTCTAGTGAGTGTAAGGAAGCTGTTATTTTAGACAATGGGGACATGGATTCTTTTACTGAGGATGCTATGTTTCCTCCCTCCACTTTTCCTTCTCATGCTAGTGTTGGTGAGAAGGAAGTCATCTTTTCAGATTTGGTTTTGCTTGTGTCTTTGCCTGTTAATTCGATGGGTGATTTGGCCTTGGTTAATGCTGATGTTCCTGCGGCTTCCAGTCCGTTAGGTCCAGTTCTGTTCCCGGTTGCCCCTGCTGTGGTGGGGGGAGGGGATCCTCTGTCTGTGAAGAATTGCTGTGTGAATTTAAATGTTGCTCTTTGCGGTGTGAAATCTATTATTTCTCCTTTATCTAATGGTGGTGTGGGGTTTTCTGAGGCTATTGTTGGAGGTGGTGTTAATTCAGGTGAATGTATAGTGGTTATTCCTAATTTCTTTATAGATGTGCCAGTGAACTTAATCGAGCCCCAAGCTTTGGTGTATCATGTGGGAGATAATTGTGGGGTGGATGTGAAGGTACATCTTGATTGGCTTCACTGTACGACTAAATTTGAATATGATTCTTATTCTTCTTCGGAGTCTTGTGGAGGTGTTGATCCTGGACATGATTTTAAATTAGTGCGTGATCCGGTTGTTTCTGTCGCCTCTCGTGGGAGGGGCGGACGGGGTAGGTAATTTTCCTCTCGTGTTGGTTGCCTTCTTGTCTCTCTGGTTGGACTCCATTTTATTTTTCTATAGGCCATTACTTTTGCCAGACAATGATGTGGTTGTGGCTCGTTTCTTCGTCGTCATGGCTCGTGGCAACCTTTGGTGTTGGTCTCTTGCTCGATTGGGTTGGCTGGTCGGTTGGCTTCATTGCGTTTATCTTCACCAAATTAGATGGTTGTGCTTGGCTTCGCTTCGTGGAAGCTGGGAGCCTCAGCCAATTACTGAGCTCTTCATATTGATTCCACATTGTATTTTCTTTTGCTTTCTTGTCTGTTGTTACATTGCTTTATGTACTCCTTTTTTTGCTTTATATATATATATATATATATATATATATATATATATATATATATATATATATAAGCATGAAATATTAAAATTTAGGATGTTAAATATGTGAATAACATGATATAAAGTGGTATGTATGTAAATCCACATTTTGATTAATATCACCTTATTATTTAATTTATTTACAAAACAATTTTATATATTTTTATATATAATATTTAAAATTTTATATTTATTTATATAATATTTTAATCTCAATCATATCAAAATATATTCATAAAAGTATAGATTTAATTTTAATAAATTTAACATTAATAATATTTTTATATAATTTAACGATTTAAATGTGATATAAATAAATATAAAAAATATGTGGTATATATGTAAATCCCCCTTATTTTTGTTAGTTCAAATACTAATAAGGCGAGTTCCAAAGCTGGTTTTGATCTTTGTCATTAAACTTCCATATAAAAACATTTTATTTATTAATTTGGACGTATAGATTAAAATACATTAAAAAAGGTAATATAATTGTAATTGTTAATTTGAATCTATTTAAATTATGCAATTCCTAATTGTCAAAAATGACCTTCATCTAGTCCAAATAATAATAAATTACAATTAATTCTGCCTGATTTAGCAGGGCACATATTAGATTAACATTAAACACCTTGAATAAGACATAATAGAAGAATCCAATAAATGACAAAAATAAATATCAAAATCATTATTAGCCTGCATTTAACGTTCACCCTACAAGCCTATTATCATTTTTTTTATTTTAATTAGTTTATTTTAAATTTTGATTTAATATATTCTGATTATTTTTTCTATAAGATAAATATTAAAATTATTAAGTTTATTAGACTAGGGGTGCGAGTGAAGCAGACTTGAGAGCCTGCTCAAGCTCGACCGATAAATGGCTCGTCAGCTGAACTCGATTTGGTAATGAGCCCAACCTGCACAAACCTAGCTCAACTAGAATGTTAGCTAGATCTCATGAATCGACTCGTTTGGAAAATATTAATATTAAATATATTTAAAATATATTATAATTCAAGAGTTTAAATATAAAACTACTAAAATTATTCAAAAAAAAATTATATTTCACTTTCTTATATCATGTGATTTATTTATTTATTTTTAAATTTATCATATTTTTTATAATTTTATTATAATAATTACTAGATTCATAATCAATTTCTCTCTTTCATTATAAATGAGCCGACTCAAATTTGAACTCGATTAACTCAACTCAACTCCTTCACACCTATAATTTCGAGACTAATATAATATAATATATATTTTTAAATTGATTTTAATGATTAAGATATATAACATAATTATATTTTTTATTTAAATATTCTGAATTATTATTTTCACAATAATATATATATATATATATATATATATATATACAATTTGATGAAGCCCTAACTCTGGGAATATATAATTTGAAGTGCATTCCAACTGGCTGCTTTGTTGCTTCTATTGTAACTATTCAAAAAGAAAATATAATAAGAGTTGGAGGCAGGCCAACGGCTATCATATTTTCATATTTGTAAGGCTGAGGATGAGAACAATTTGAATTAGTATTTTGCTTGGAAAAAAAAAGAAAAGAGGATTGAATTGATTTTGGATTGACTCAAAAATATGACAAGGGTAAAATTTGGGGTATGTTTAGTACCCCAATGTTCGACCGTCCCAGCTTACGTCATATTCGATATATCGAGCAAGAGAAGCGGCTGAGTAATCATTGTCTAATCACGGGAGAGCATGCATGATCTAGCATTCTAGTGTGTATATTAGTAATAGATTAAGACTTCGTTTGGGACAGCTTTCTTTCTACTTCTTAAAATTTTTGTGCTAAAAAGCCTCTTTAAGAAGTAATAAAAAAGTCGTCCCAAACGAAATCTAAGTAATACTTTAGTCATAAAAACTTGTCCCTCCCACGAGAATAATTGCCCTAATTTCTCACTGCTATCCTTATTTTTTTTTTTATCAATTCATCTAAAATCTATAGTTGATAAATTATACAATTGTTTTATTAAAATAGGATATTGGGTCTGGTTCAGATCTTTTGAACAGTCAAAGGGTTATATTCAGGTCCATCATTTTGATCTGTTTTTTAAAAGAGCCACATTCAGTTTGATTGAATTCAGGTCGGTCAATTTCGACTATAACCGAACCCGACCCATTAACCCATTTTACACCCCTATAATAATATTTTTATTAAATTCACATATAATTATATATACATTATATAAAATTTTCATCCCCTTAAATATTAGTCAAATTATTCAAACTCATCTCACCTCAAGTCATTAACTCAACCATTGAATTTACCCTTTCTTTCCTAACTCATGAAAGCAAGTTCACCTCAAAATTCTCTTACCATCAAACTAGTAGAATTTCAATGCACGCTTTCTTTTATTTCAATAGAGCATTTTTAATAAAAATGGTGGGCCTAATTTTTGGCCTTCTTTTATTTTTAAATGCTTATATCTGTTCAATTCAACCAATGAGCCAAAGACTATTGTCAAAGCCAGCAATCTCTTTAATAAATAATATTTCTTTTTCTCTATCCAAATATTTAATAACAACATGCATAGCTCTATAAATATTAAAAAAATATATATATTTTTTATTTTTATATTATGTATTGACTTTATTGATGTTGAGTTTTAGATGAGTAAGGCTTCGTTTGGAACAGCTTTTTTATTGCTTCTTAAAATAGAATTTTAGTACAAAAATTAAATTTTTTAACTAAAACTCCATTTTAATAAACAATAAAAAGTCCGTTCCAAACGAAGCCTAAGAGTAAGTTTGGCACTGCTACATTTTTTTATAAAAGTGATTGCAAAGCATTTTTTTAAAGCTGTTGTAGAAAACAACTTTCTAGCATAAAAAATTATTGAAAGCAGTGAAAAAATAATGATCAAATAAAAATTATGATTACAGTCCAAAAATTAAAATAGTACGAAATTTGTTTCACACAAAACCTAAATTATTTAGAAAAAATTATAGAATAAATTCTAATCAATATATTTTACTTCGCATTTAAGAAGTTTTGAATTGAGCTCCAGTTTAGCCCGATTCATAGATATTATCAATTCGGCCCATGTAGGCCCATTGAGCATGCGTAGCATGAGCAGTAGACAGAAAGCTAGTTGAAGGATTTAAATAAGTTGTATGAACGCCCTGACATTGCTTGATCTTACTTGAATGTCCTTATTTGAAAGCTCTTCAATATTTAACTCAACCATATTTTGAACAACATCTTCATAAATATTTAAGCTCAAATGGATAATGTTGGCTTTCATTTTTAGAGTTGTTATAGCTATACTAAAGCTTCATTTGGGACAGCTTTCTTACTGTTTTATGAAACAGCTTTCTAATACAAAATATTTTATATTAAAAAAAAATACTTCATAAAATAATAAGAAAGTTATCCCAAACAAAGCCTAAGATTTGGGACAGCTTTCTTACTGTTTTATGAAACAGCTTTCTAATACAAAATATTTTATATTAAAAAAAAATACTTCATAAAATAATAAGAAAGTTATCCCAAACAAAGCCTAAGGTTTCATTTAGGCTGTTTTCTTATTGCTTTTTAAAGCAGTTTTTTAGTACAAAAATTTTAATTTTTATACTATAAAGTCGCTTTAAGAAGCAGTAGGAAAGCCGTTCCAAACGAAGCTTAAAAATTAAAATCAAAACATCAAATTCTTAAGAATTCATCTAGGCTTAATTTAAAAAAAATCATTTGTTGATCATATCCCTAGTTATTTGTTGTTCTAGTGGCCTCCCTCGAAAGAATTTTTATTCGGTCCAGTGAACATACGCTCCTCTACGTTCGGCCGTCAATGTTTTAGCGCCACGTAGCATGAAGAAAAGTCGCCGATCCGACCCGTTGTTTTTTGGGTTATCGCATGTGCGTTTTTTTAAATCCTTGACGAGCCGAACAACATCCCATCACCTTTTAGATATATTTCAAATACCTAGCAATACCGAGCAAATACCGAGTTGTACCTAGTTTTTTCTAGCAATACCGAGCGAATCCCTAGCAATACAGAGCAAATCCTGAGCAAATACTGAGTTGTACCGAGTTTTTTCTAGCAATACCGAGCAAGTACCTAGCAATATCGAGCAAATCTCTAGCAATACCGAGCAAATCCTGAGCAAATACCAAGTTGTACCAAGTTGTACTGAGTTGTAGAAAAACTCGGCACAACTCGGTATTTGTATGGTTTTGATCTTCACATAGCGGTATTTCTCGTTTTTGTAAAGCAATACCGAACAAATACCGATCAATACCGAGAAAATCACGAACATAGCATTCCCGAGTTCCGCTACGGATTAAGTCGTCGGGCCACGTAACGACATGTTATTGGCCGCCAAATGTAGCTCGGCGTGCCGTCAGAGGACGTAATAATTGTTCCCCTCGAAAAGATTTGCCATTGAATATGGGCATCTCCACCCGCCATGATCCACGCCGTCGGATGTAGAATTTGGTGCCCCTCTTGCGAAAGTCACGTGATCGATGGCTGCCGAGGTAGCTTAAACGGAGAACCCTAGTCACTCCACTAGTTCATTGCAGCGCCGCTCGCTCCCGACCAACGGATTCCTCCAGGAACGAGCTGTGTTCTTTTTGATAAAACAAGGCGGGAGAAAAGCGAAGGCGTCGCAACTTTCTCTTATATCTGAAGAGTGTTTCGATTAGACCGGAGCCAGACGAGCTTCTTATCGCATGGCTCAGCTGCGAGCTCTTTCTTCATGCTCCGTCCCTCAAATCTCCTTCAATGGAATCAAGAAATCCCGTATCTATTCTCTTCCTCTTCTAAATTTCCCTGCTTTTGCTTTCTGGTTGTGTTAATGTTGTTCTGTGCGCCTGTTGATTAAGAACTTCATGCATATGTAATGTGATGGTTGATTCTTTTCAATTTTTTTTTCTTTCTTTTTTTTTTTTCCTGAGAGAGGTTTCCCTGTTTGGTCTGCAGACGGGTTCCAGAGCTGTGAAAATAATGGCCTAAAAACGTTCAGTTTTTGTCAGAAGGTATTGGATATCAAGGGATCAGCATTTATTGTGCTTATGGTTATTCAAGGAACTTCATCTGTTTTATTGTTCATATTGTGTTTGTATCTTGCCAGATAGGTTTTGCATCCAGTGGCTTCTGTGGAGGCCATCCAACCATTCAGCATGGTACATGCAAAAAATCCAATTCTCGTGTGCATGGTAAGTAAGCTAATTTTTCTCCATTTGATTTCTTGTTCTATTGAGAAGTGCTCTATTCCCTGTATAGGTAGGAGTAACATAGAAATTTATAAAAAAGATGAACAATTCTAGTGAGGACATATTGTAGGGATGGGGAAAAATGAATGTGGAGTAAAGCCGACACCAAATAATTGAGATAAGGCTAATGATGATATATGCTTGTAAAGTGAATTGTCATTGTACAAAAGGCTTTGTAATTTTGTTATTAATATTTGCCTTGCAGTTTTCCTTCTAAACTTTGATTCTTAATGACTCCACATTAATCGAATCTTATTTCATTTATAAACATTTCTATTATGCTATTTTATTTGTTGACATTTTTCTATTTTTCTAGTGTATATAGATATATATGCATCTAGAAATTTATTCTAGTGATTGTCCAATTTATAATGTTGGGGGTGTAGTACTGAACACATAGGTTATTATTATAGGCTTAAAGGTTTTGTATTTTTTATTATTAACAATTGAAGGATGGTGTTGCAAACCTAAGTGCCTAACTAGGTAAACTAATCAAATCGGAGATTAATACTTTGTTTGAGAGGGCTTTCTGACTATTTTTATGGTTGAAGGTGCAGCTAATAAAAAATAATATGAATTTGGATGACAAATTTTTTTAAAAAAATTCTCTTAAGAAGTTTTTTTTTTTGTATACATTTAAAACTATGGTTGAGAAAGAAGCTTTTAAAAGCAAAAATCTAACAAGAACAACATCAAGCCTTTAACCCACATTGTGGGGTTTCTCTTTCTCCCTTGTATCCTATTAAGAGTCAAATTCTCATTTAAATCTACTAAAAATGTTATTTCTAATTCTTTCTAACCAAGCTTTTTTAGGTCTACCTCTACCTTTCTTAGCATAGGCTATATCTAATACATCTACACTCCTAACCGGGTCATCAGAAGACCGACATTTTATTTGACCAAACCATCTAAGGCGTCTCTCTAATCTTATTTTCCAATTGAGCTCCTCCAACCTTTTCATGTATATACCCGTTTCACATTATCTTTAAGAGTAAAGCCACTCGTCCACCTAAGCATCCTCATCTCTGTAAAACTTAATTTTATGCTTCTCTTTTAATGGCCAACATTTGAGCCATAAAGCATCACATGTATCACCACCATTTTATAGAATTTTCCCTTAAGTTTGGGAGTTACTTTTCTATCACACAACATGCTATATGCATTCATGTCATGATTGCTCGATAGATTTTACACTGACTGTCGACTACCTAATGTCATCCTCTACTTTTCTCATTCAAGACCTGAGACCTAGCAACGATTGTGTTTGAACAAAGCATAAATTGCCCATACAAACCTAAACCAATTATAGATATAATAGACATTTTCGTATTTTCCTAAAACTCCAAAAATCTTTGAGGAAGAAGAGACTAGGCATTTAGATGATGTCCATGACTCTAGGTATTGGGGGAGAGGGAGCAGAATAATAAATGGCCTGACAAGACAACATTGCTAAAAAATTTCAGGTTTTGGTTGACCCAATAAATATTTGGGTCAAGTTCATATTGACTCTCAAACCGGAAATCAACTCAAAATTGACTTTATTATTGGGTTAAACAACTTGTGTTGATATAAAAAATTGAATGAGCTATATAATGAAGGATTAGATGGGTCGGGTTCGGGTCAAGCATGTTCAAGTTAGGTGAATTTCGGGCCAAACTCGAGCCCGACCCGCAACTTGAATTCTCACTCCTACAGCCAAAGCTTGGTTCATTCATTTTTGCAATCCTTAACCCCCCTTATGGAGGGGTATTACAACATTACAATTTACAAGTCACTTAAAGAACATATGAAAAACCTATTAACTATATAATAGTTAATATTAACCGATAAACTGCTTGTTACATTATTATCTAACATTTCCTTCCCCTTTGCAACAACCTTGCCTAAAAGGTTGAACTAATAAAATTTTTTTTTTAAACTTTGGTGAGATTTGATCTAGTTGAGGATTGTTGAATGAAGATCAGGTGGTTGTGAGAGGCAAAGGTGGATCCTGTTGTGGGAGGCTTTCAATGGTCAAATCAAGTGAAGATAGGAATTTGGGAGTGGAATTGGGTGAGATCTAGTGGATGGTGTCCGGTTCTAGTCAAATTCGAAGGCATTGGCAATTGCAATGGCAGAATCATAGATGGGGTGGGCATATTAGGTGGACTTGATCGTGGGGACGTTTGCCAAAGGATAGGGGCAATGACGTCGACCCAAGGTTTGGAAAATTTGACCATTGGGGGATGTCAGATCTAGGGAGAAAGCTTGGATTTGTGAGACGAAGCCAGAGATCAAAGGCGGCACTCAGAGAGAGGTTTAGCAACAGTACCATTGTTGCAAATTTAACTAAAAAAAAATATTGAAAATAGGGAAAAAAAACCAAATATAAGGATAACAAGGAAACTTCAAACATTCTTAAAACCCCAAAAATCATTGAGAAAGAAGAGACCAAGCAATTATAGGATGCCCCCAACCCCAAGTCCAAATATCTGTGGGAGAGGGAGCAGCTAAAGCTTAGTTCATTAATTTTCCATTTTCTAATTACCCCCAAGTGGGGCATTTATAGCATTATAAGACCCATAAGGAGCTATCAAACACCTATTAACTATGTAATACCTAAAATGAACCTATTAACTACTCATTACATCAATTACCTAACTTTTTTGTACTTTTTTATTAACATTTGAAGGTTAGTCGTTAATACCTATTGAACTTTTGGTATTTGGAGGCTACCATTTGCAAACACAAATTCTTTCTACATTTTATGCCTTGTATGTTATGTTGCTCTAATAGGTGGTGTTGTGCAGTTATCCAGAGTATTCTGGCAGATGAAAATGGAAGTCCATCGGGAGCTGTTAAAGATTTTGTTTTGACTAATGAAGAGGCGAATTTGTCGGGAAAGACCGATGCTTATGGTAGCCCAAATGGGAGTGGAAAACGTGGAAAATTGAACAAAGTTGTTTTGGCCTACAGTGGTGGCCTGGATACTTCAGTTATAGTACCATGGCTAAGGTTTCTTTGAATTAATCATTGCTATGTTCCTTTCCACTTAATTGTTGTATTGCATTGCCTTTTACATCAAATTTGCATTTAGGTGTAATTTGTATGAATCTAGCGTTCAGTCAAACTAAAATCTACAGAAAAAGTATGCTTTTCACAGTTTTACTCATTGTTACATATTTTGGTAAGCAAGCTGTGCTAAGAAACTCAATTAGTCAATTGGGTTCTCTCATTACCATATTAACATTTTTTAATCATTCATGCTGAAAGTTACCCCTATTAGTAAGGTACCTAAACCTAATTGTATTCCCTATAACGTCCTATACATTTCAGAGAAAAGAAATTGTTATATCTGCAATTATGTTTCTCTGCATTAGGAAATGTGAACTTTATCCTTCTTCTGGAGTTCTGGTTATGCACGATCTTAATATGATTAGGCATTTACTGATTGTGAAGGTCCTGTTGCTTTGGTTCTGGTTTGAAAAGAAAACTTCATGACTCCTAATCTATGATGTTCTTTTTTATTTCATCCCCATTGATTATATATAAAAAAAATTATTTCTGAATCTCTGTCAACTATTTTTTGTTTCTGCGATGCTTAAATTTTTGTGTTTCAATCATTCTTATTTGTGGCAATTATGTTTTGGCAGGGAAAACTATGGATGCGAGGTTGTCTGCTTTACTGCTGATGTTGGTCAGGCACGTGAACTAGTCTTTATTAAACTAGTTTCAATAAATGAGTTATCTTTCTTAGAGCATTATGTGCTTAGTTTGGTTTGGTTTTTTCAGATTTGTTCTATTTCTTGCTTATATGTTTTGCTCTTGATGTTGACTTGTTTTCGATGCCCGTGCTAAGAAACTTGATCCTAATCCTTTCTTTTTCATCTTTTTCATCTCCATACATTTTCTTGTTTTTCCCTTGTTCTGCAAAATCATTTCTTTAAAAATATGTGATTTCACTTGCATGTATTTTGGTGGTTTTGTGATAGACTAAGGCTTCGTTTGGGACAGCTTTTTTACTGCTTATTAAAGTAGCTTTTTAGTATAAAAATTTTATTTATTGTACTAGAAAGCAGCTTTAAGAATAAGTAAGAAAGCTGTCTCAAATGAAGCTTAAGACTTCATTTGGGATGACTTTTTATTGCTTTTTAAAACAGAGTTTTGGTAAAAAAAATTAAAAAATTTTGTACCAAAACTCTGTTTTAAGAAGCAATAAAAAAGTTGTCCCAAACAAAGCCTAAGCCGTTTTGTTTTCAACGATATGTATATGCCATTGAAAGTTGATTTTCAGAGATATTTGAAAGAATATCACCTGCTTTTATTCTATGAAAAACATTCTATTAATTGGATGGTTGGTTTCTCCCTTTGGCCACTGAGATTTTGGATTCATGATTATTTACTTTTTTTGCTTGATTCATATGATATTTGGCGTTTGGGGCCTCTACTGTATCATTGTTTTGGAAACTTCTATGTATTTGTTTTGAAAGATGTTATGTATCTTGGTTTCTTTACATATGTAATTCTTGGAATACCATGAACTGATTTATTTCTCCAATGCTAAATTTCTAAAGGGTTTAATGGAGATGGATGGATTGGAAAAAAAAGCAAAAGCAAGTGGTGCAAGCCAACTTATTGTCAAGGATTTGAAGGAGGAATTTGTCAGAGAATACATATTCCCTTGTCTGCGAGCTGGTGCAGTATATGAAAGAAAATACTTGCTTGGTACTTCAATGGCTCGTCCTGTAATTGCCAAGGTTAGGAGCATATTCATGGTTATACGAGCTGGAGTTATTTTCTAATCAAACTAATTTTCGTATTTTTGGAAAACCAGTTTTATTTACTCCATTATCTATCGAAGAAGAACAGAACCGACGATGCTTTTTTCTATTACAGGCCATGGTTGATGTTGCTAAAGATGTTGGTGCAGATGCTGTATCACATGGATGCACAGGGAAAGGAAATGATCAGGTTTGCTAATTTATTTCTAATTCTGGAATATGCATCTTATGCTTGTTTTCTTGCAGCTTATAATTTTTTGCTTCACTGCAGGTTCGATTTGAGCTTACTTTCTTTGCTCTGAATCCTGAATTAAAAGTTGTGGCACCCTGGAGGGAGTGGGAAATCCAAGGGAGGGAAGATGCGATTGAATATGCAAAGAAGCACAACATTCCTGTACCTGTTTCAAAAAAGTCAATTTACAGTAGAGATCGAAACCTGTGGCATCTCAGCCATGAAGTAATTACCAAATCTTAATTTTTCTTTACAATGTGATTAAATAATTTCACACAATGTTCCCTTTTCCTCAGTATTTTCCTCTCTTGTTAAATTTGTTATGCCATCTATTTTTTGTATTAAGCCTAATAATCTTTAGTTCCACAAAGTTCAATTATAAAGTTTTTGGATCCTATTATTATTATCAATATCATTATCATTATTTTAGAGTTTTGAGAGAACAGTGAATTATCTTATTATTATTGTTGAAGTACAATTAGCTCTAAAGAAGATGAATATAGGCAAAACTATGGGTCTTGATGACACACATGGATATATGGATGATGTAGTAGAGTAGTTTGATTAACAATTTCTTAGTGAATACTAATTATTTTGTGCGGATACCGGACAGAGAGAACCGTTTGGATTTGCTGCGCTTTTACTGCCCATTTGTTGTGCTTTTGCAAAAGGGAGGTAAAAGTGCAACAAATATTTAATATTTACTAAATAATTGAATATTTGCTATGCTTTTACTGAGTATTTGCAAAAGCACAACAAAAAGACAGTAAAAACATATTTATAATTGAATATTTGTTGACCTTTTGTAAAAGCGCAACAAAAGGACAATAAAAGCGCAGCAATTCCTGATGGTTGTCTCCGTCCGGTGTCGGCACAAAATAATTTCTCATATATAGAAAGAAAGAAAAACAGGAAAAGATTTCTATAGAAAGGCTATTCCATTTCTATGGTGGTGGCCTATGGAGCTTTTTATTCCTTCAGTTTGAGTTTGAGTTCTAGCTTGACTTCCCAATTACTAGCAGGATTTTTCTGCTATTTGCTTCACTTTTTAACCTTCAAACTCAACCTTCCTGGCTATCAGAAGGGATCAAAGAAAAGGATTGCAAGCATAGCTTATGGCGTATATAGCCCACTTTTCTTCAATGGGCAAGCCCTTATTAGAAGGGGCGGAACCCTCTTACCGGGGGGGGGGGGGGCAATTGCCCCACCTGAAAAAAAAAAATAAAAAATTATTGCATAGTTTTTTTAGGTATTTTAGTTTTATTATAAGGATTTTTAGGCAATTGCCCCCCCTAAAACTTTTAAAATACTATAATATTTAGGCAATTGTCCCAAACAAATAGTAAAAAGCATTCATTATTTTATTTTTAAATTTGAATTCCAAAAATATCATTACAACCAAAATTTGTTCCAGGGGCGCTGCCCCCGGAAACCCCTATAGGTCGAACGCCGCCAGGGGGCACTGCCCCCTTGCACCCCCGACAGTTATTTATAATTTTGCCCTCCCCTGAAAATTAAGGCTGGTTCCGCCCCTGCTCATTAGGTTAATGCTTTCTCTTTTCTTTCCGTGATGAAGGAATGAGCTCCATTTCAATCAACCCGTGAGGCTACATGATGGGTTGTTGCTATATATATATATATATATATATATATATATATATATATATATATATATATATATATATATATAAACAAGATGACAACTATATATATAAACAAGATGACAACCTCAAAGCGTTGAAATGAAAAAAATCGAATTGTACTGAAGCGTGCCACAAATTAAATAATTTTAAATTATAACTTTAACACTACCGTTGCAAGGTTACAATTCCTAGATGAGAAATGTGGAGGGTTGCGTTAGGTAGTCGACAACCAATATAAAATTTGTCGAATAATCATGACATGAATGATCTGGTTAGGAAAGTTTAGGTATTATATTTGACTTATATTAAGAAAGGTAGAGGTAAACCTAAAAAGACTTAGTTAGAAAATATTAGAAATGATCATTTTTTATTAGATTTAAATGAGAATTTGACTTTTAACATGACACAATGGAGAAAAAAGATTCATATAGCCGACCCCACGTAGTGGGACAAAGGCTTGATGTTGTTGTTGTTGTGGTTGTTGTATTCAAATTACAAACTTTATGTTTTTTTTGGATTAGTTTCTTTTTATGCAAAGGTACATTATTGGATTCCATGTCCTTGCTTATTACCTACAGAAGTATCATGGTTTTTGCTTGAAATATTAATTGTCTTGAAGATTTTTCTTTGCACTTATAAGAGCTATTTTAGCTTTATGTGATAGCAAAATTTTTGTAAGTTCGGTTGATTGTACTGATTCTTGTTCTATTATGAAGGGAGATATTTTGGAAGACCCAGCAAATGAGCCTAAGAAGGACATGTATGTGCTGACCGTTGATCCAGAAGATGCACCCAATGAACCTGAGTAAATATCCAACACTTCGAGCTCCTTCGCAAATTTGGTTGCTAAATTTTACATGATCTTTTAAGTTTTACCCACCATTTGGCAATCTTATTTTTTGTAACTCTCGCTTTACTGGTTCACTTCTCTAAGGAGTATCTTCCATGTTATTATTGTTGTGGTAGTTTTGAATCTTGTTGATAATCCATTGGAATATGGTGTTTTGTGATCAACACCTAATAGTTATTCTCTTATACCCACAAATTATATCCCTCTCTTACCCTCTCCAGGAACATATCTGTAGTAGCGGTTAAGTTGCCTCTAACAGAGATGAAATCTCTCTGTATTTCAAGGTTAAGTTTACATACACGAACCCTTCTCATTATGCTTATTTGGGTTCTTCATGCGATTGGTATGCCATCTCACACCCTCAGTCCCTTCCACTCTCTTCCACTCCCTCTTGTAGTAAGCTCATTATCGTTTTGTTTGTCCATGCATGTTTATATAACATACTGTTTGACCGGTCCACTGGACCGGCTTACGGGCGAAACAGGCGGAAGTTTTCCGCCTCCTGTACGCAGGAGCCGACCGGCCAGGTTTGACGGAGCCATTTTGGAAGGATTTTTGAGAGAGTTAGGAGGGAAATTTGAATGTTGGGACTGTTTAGGGATTTTCTTTTAAATTGTATGCATTAAATAGTTGGTTTTCCTGGTTAGGGCATCTTGAATTTGGCTGAAATTTGAGATCTCTTAGGCTTAGGTTTTTGGGCTCTAGCGGCGTCTTGAGATTTGGGAGAGATAGATACTCCCTTGAATAGAGGATAAATTGTATCTTGATATTTTCCATTTCTATTTAATCAAATAATACATATTATCTAGTGTTTTCGTGGTTTTGTATGTATTTTTGTGGAGAATTCTCACTTTTTTCCGAAGATTGATAGGAATTACTTGAGATCTACAAGTGTTTCCTATCACATACACAACTTGATTGCATATATATATATATATATATATATATCCAGTAGATTCTCTAGCCATCCAATTTGAATTGGCTAGTAACTTTGTTTGTTATAGCAATTATTTGTAAATTGTGTTTTATTATTGATCAATAATAGTGATTAGCTCTCTCTCTCTCTCAATCTCATTTCCCTCTTTCTTACAAGATGCTTCACCTCACTTTGTTCATACATGTCTTTTCTGCCTCTGCGCGCTTAGCTTGAGCCGTATTGGATGACTTTTACCTGATATTTGATTGTATATCTTTACATCCAATTGGGTTTTGGCCTTCTCTATGTCACACCAATTCGATTTGATATTTGTCACACCAATTCAATCTGAGCATAGTGGTTCCTCTCACTCTCCGGTCACTGTGGAAAGTCTTAGCCTTGGTGAAGTTTAAAGCTGGTTTTCTTCATATTGGTCATCTATACCCTGACAAATGATTAAAAAAAAAAGCTTTATAAAGCTTCTAAATCAATGAACCCATACCTCATTTGGTTCATTGCTATGATTGCTTATTGATCAAGATCATATTTGTTGACATCTGCAGGTACGTCGAAATCGGTATAGTGTCAGGCATACCGGTCTCCGTCAACGGCAAGGAACTCTCTCCCGCTTCTCTTCTTTCAGAACTAAATGAAATAGGCGGGAGGCATGGAATTGGTAGAGTGGACATGGTTGAGAACCGACTCGTCGGCATGAAGAGCCGCGGCGTCTATGAGACTCCGGGTGGCACCATTCTGTACGTAGCTGCCCGAGAACTGGAATCCCTGACACTCGACCGAGAGACCATTCAAATGAAGGATACGATCGCTCTCAAGTACGCCGAGCTAGTATATGCTGGCAGGTGGTTCGACCCCCTTCGAGAGTCAATGGACGCTTTCATGGAGAAGATAACCGAGACCACAACAGGTTCAGTTACCTTGAAATTGTACAAAGGGTCTGTGACTGTCGCCTCGCGGAAGAGCCCGCAGAGCTTGTACAGGGAGGACATCTCATCTTTTGAGACAGGCAGTATCTACAACCAGGCTGATGCAGCTGGCTTCATTCAGCTCTATGGGTTGCCCATAAGAGTGAGAGCAATGCTTGAGAAGGGTGTTTGAAAATCACAAGGGCTAGAAGCTTTTGCTGGAATGCTTGATGAGCACAAGAGTTTAATCTTTAGATGTTTTTGGTTGTGAGGCTTGGTATACTAGTTGGTGATATTACTAATTATGCCACTCTAAACTAAGCATAATTAGCTATTTTATTTATTCTGTTTAGTTGTTTATTTTTTCATGAGAATAAAGAATGGTTTGCCAAATGACTTCAACAGCAATGATCAACAAAATGGATTTCCATGGTTTTTGTCCTGTCAAAGGTTTCATTTGGTATAAGCTTTCGTATTGCTTTTTATGAACGTGAAATTTTTGTACTAACAAGATGTTTTACAAAGCAATAAAAAGCCGTATAAAACAAGAGAAATTATTTTGTGAGGAGACCGGATGCAGAACGTTGTCCAGAGATCAACCTGAATGTGCCATGTTAGTGGTACCGAGCCGCGGTACCAAACAGTATTGAGTCACGGTACCAAGCGAATTGGTGATATGGTGCATTTTGGTTGGTATATGAAAAGCATCTGATGTCTGTACAAAATTGAGGAAGCAGAAAATAGGTTCAAATTAATATTTTTTCATTATTCATTCATTTAAATATTAGGCCTTGGGTCATGGAATTGAAATCGCTTGCAGCTTGTGAGATGGCTAACGTTACATGGTGCAGCTTTTTAATTCAAAAATTTATAATTTAATAAAATTTTGAATTAAAAAGTTGTTTTAGAAAGCAATAAGAAAATTATTTTAAATAAAATCTTAATTTTAAATTGCTTTGGATCTTAACAGTAACCATGATAGGACCTGGCTTTTCAAGTATGCAACGAATTAATCTACTCTACTTGGCCCAACTATTTATTGACTTCCATAACTTATGCTTCTTTGATTGTTGGTGGAATTAGCTCTAAGATAGTGCTTCCATTAGGATTTCCCATCTTAGACAAAGTGGTCTTACTTAGCCAAGATCAACTTAGGCTTCATTTGGGACGATTTTTTTACTGCTGCTTAAAACAGCGTTTTACTACAAAAATTAAAAATTTTATGTTAAAATCTCTTTATAGAAGCAGTAAGAAAGCCGTCCCAAACGAAACCTTAAATAGATGATCACCAATAATATTAACAAGGTATGACTTCAATAGTCTCCAAACTATAAAAGCATTACAATATAACAATATAATCCATCAACTGTAATGAAAGTGGTCTTCTCACTATCCTTAGGATATATTTTTATTTGCAGATACCTAGAAAAAACATACATAAAACTCATTATGGGGTAGCAGATTGTAGAGTCGACTAAAGAGTTAAGGGCATCTCCAGCCGAAAACCCCATTTTCAACTGCAAAATAAAGCAAAACTCCAAAATGCGGTAATTCTACTCCAATCGAACTCCATTTTGCAGGCTTCGTCGTCTCGTTTATGCGGTAACCGTCTTTCTCCATTTCGCAGGCAAATCCCATTGACACTTAAAAATTTAGTTGGTGAATAGTGCGACGCCAATATCACTTGCGATGAAATAGCGGCAAAATTGCCGCTCGGTTGGAGCGACGGAAGAACGGCAAACAATTGTTTGTCGTTCCATTGGAGTAAATTCTCTTAGCTTACCAACTTTTATCAGGTCTACATTAATATGTTTGTTGGCGAGTTTCAATAACTATGCCAAAGCCCTCAACTATTACAAGTTGAGTGTATGTCTAAGAGGTTCCTCATAGTGGCTAGGGCCACAATGAACTCTTAATCCTTCATATCCAAGATCTACTTCAAGAGCTAAGTAATGACCCCCCTCAAAGACTCACTGAGTTCTTACCTCAAAGCCTACGAATTCTTTAGCATCCTTTGCATGCTGCAAGCAGAGTTAAGAAAATCCTCTTCAACTCGACGAATGAAGCGATTATCATGAGTGAAAGATGCAAGAGCCACCGCAAGGGTAGTTCCCTGTAAGTGGTAAAAAATAATCTATACTTTAATGCTTCATTAATGTCTAGCAATGAGATGGCTAACTCAAAATAGGTGATATGGTTGAATAAATCCATCTTCCCCTTGTACAAATCTAAGTGAGAAATCTTGAACTTTATTGAAAGCTTTGTTTCAACAATCCCTCTTGAGAAAGCATTTGTATGCAATGACTTCCTACTCATGCCTACCTTTCTTATTGACGAAGAGTCGAGATCAACTTATAACTGTCCGAGTGATAAGTTTCATCAACCACAAAGTATAGGTTAATTCTCTCGCACCAAAGAGTCTTCTTCTGACAACAAAATCAGAGGATCCTATTATCTGCTCCCCTTTAAAAAGTGGCCCTCATAATTTGCTCCGATGCTCACTAGTCATTCATGCAATCCTCTCTTTAAATTTAGCAAACTGGCGTATCATAACTAATTCATAATTGTTCTCCATGGTCACAAATTCTTTTCCACCTATATGTTGCTGATTTACCTCAGGAATTGCTCCATGCTCATAACACATTTTAGAATGTTGAATCAAAAATTATTCATGAATCCCACAAACAACAACAACAACAACATCAAGCCTTTGTCCCACTACATGGGGTCGGCTACATGAATCATTTTTCTCCATTATGTCATATTAAAGGTCAAATTATCGTTTAAATCTAATAAAGAAAGGGCATTCATAATATTTTAAAATCGAGTCTTTTTAGGTCTGCCTCTACCTTTCTTAACATAAGTCAAATCTAATACCTCTACTCTCCTAACCGGGTCATTAGAAGGCCGCCGTTTTATGTGACCGAACCATCTAAGGCGACTCTCTCTAATCTTATCTTCTATTGGAGCTACTCCAACCTTTTCCCGTATATGCTCATTTCGTATCATATCTCTAAGGGTAAAGCCACTCATCCACCTGAGCATCCTCATCTCTGCCACACTTAACTTAGTATTATGCTTCTCTTTTAATGGCCAACATTCAGCACCATAAAGCATTGCAGGCCTCACTACCATCTTATAGAATTTTCCCTTAAGTTTGAGGGGTACTTTTCTATCACACAACAAGCCCGATGCATTCCTCCACTTCAACCATCCAACTTGAATTATGCTGATAATATCCTCATCTATTTCACTATCACTCTGAACAATAGATCCAAGATATTTAAAACGTGTACTCTTATTAATGACTTGATCACCCAAAGTCACAATCCCCTCACTAGGTTTATTACTACTAAAATTACACTCCATATATTCCGTTTTAGATCTACTCAAGTGAAAACCTTTAGTCTCTAATGCTGACCTCCATAATTCAAGTTTACTTTCAACTCCCTCTCTAGTCTTATCAACAAGAAGAATATCATCAGCAAAAAGCATACACCAAGGTACATCCTCTTGCAAATGTCTAGTGAGAACATCCATGACGAAAGCAAAAAGATATGGGCTTACAGCTGATCCTTGATGTAACTCAACCGAAATAGGAAAATACTTGGTCAAACCACCTTGTGTTTGAACACAAGTAATAGCTCCTACATACATATCTTTAATGATTTGAATATAAGCATTATTAACTCCTTTCTTCTCAAGAACTCTCCATAGCACTTCTCTTGGAACTTTATCATATGTTTTTTCTAAATCAATAAATATCATATGTAGATCCTCCTTATTTTCTCTATATTTCTCCATCAAACCTCTTAATAACTGTATGGCTTCCATAGTCGACCTACCCGGCATGAATCCAAATTGATTTTGAGAAATATTAGTATCACGCCGCAACCTATGCTCCATAACTCGCTCCCATAGTTTTAAAGTATGACACATTAACTTAATTCCTCTATAATTCGCACAATATTGTGCATCACCTTTATTCTTAAAAATAGGAATTAACACTCATTCTTCACTCATCTGGCATCTTTTTTTTTCTTCAAAATAGTATTAAAAAGTTTAGTAAGCCAAGAAATTTCTTCATCTCCTAAGCATTTCCACACCTCTATTGGAATATCATCAGGTCAAACAGCTTTTCCACCCTTCATTTTCTTTAAAGCCTCTCTAACTTCAATTTTACTAATACGCCGATAAAAACAGCTACACTAAAAATATTGAGCAAAAAGAAATCACAAAAATGATTACCGAAAAAAATTTAGTGAAAATTTATGAATTTTTTATTCAAAATGAGCTTGAGCAAAAAAATAAAAAAAAAAGTTAAATTAGCTCATCCCTGACCATCTATTTGTAGATTTTGATTGGAGCTCCAACTTTATAAAATTGGCTACATACATGACCGTACAAAAAAAAGGAAAAAATCCAAGTATAATATAGCTCAATTTGAATACCCAATTGAAGAAGCCGTTAACCAAACTAATAAGAATTCCATGGCTTGGCATACAAAGGTGGATGAATAATTGAAAGCCAAACACTAATTTTCATTATAAAGAAAGTGATCCAGTTGAAGAGTCACTTAGGCTAACTTGATAGATCATACTCGTCTTCTTAGGGCATCTCCAACCGAAAACTCCATTTTTCACTTTATAATGACAGAAAACTTCAAAATGCTGCAATTCATCTCCAATGGAACTCCATTTCTCTTCTTTCCCGCGCTCTCTTGTTTCCCGCCTTTCCAGCGAAGCGAAAAAATAGAACGATTTTTTTTGTGTACGTGATATTGGCGTCGGACTGTTCATCCGCATGCCATTGGCGTATTTTTTGGCAATCCATTGGAGCAAAAAGCCACTCCATACACGCGACTGCAATTCGGCTGGAGAAGCTCTTAGGACAAGTTCATAACTCATAGTCATCGGTTTTGGTTAAATTTATTTATAGACTTGGCGAGTTCTCTTGATATGAGATTGCCTAGATTAAGTTGGCTTAGCTTGAACCCAATTTTTCGAATATTTGACTGTACATAAACACAAATTACTAATATCATTGACGCTCATGAATAAAACACCAATATATTACAATTAATACTCCTATCATCATTAACTATAAGATGATCCTCTTAGTGGAAAGCCTCAAAACTCTAATTTAGGGCCTCCTCGCAGCAGATTTATAATTCTATTTGGCTACTACTTTCTAATTATTTTTTATATTAAAATATTACTTTTTATAACAGCTTAAAAAAAAAGTAAATTTTTACACAACAGCTTTGCAACTACCTCTAAAAAAGCTGCACCAGTCCCACAATTATGAATATTTTTTAGCCTGTTAAGATCTATTTAATCCACAAACTGTTAGAAAAATGAAAATCTTATAAAAATAATAAAAATAATGAAAGGCCAAACCTCCTCTAATTCGATTGTTTCCAGCAAAATTGCATACAAACTATACACTAACAAAAGAAAATTGTCAAAAAAAAAAAAAAACTCCAGCCTCTCCAGAAGAGACATTAGCCCCAGGCACACTAACCTTGTCCTGCAAAGAGGCTCTTCTTCCAACTTGTGGAAGAAAAATTAGAATCCAGATCATACAGTCAATTTCTGCGACAATCTGGCTGCATGAATTGGCTGTAGATGAAGAGCAGCTAAAAGACCTCGCCAGGTCTCCCCGGGCGCGCCGGTGACATGGAAGTCCAAGAGCTTTTTCTGCTGCCTGTAGTAATCTTCCAGTTGTTTGTTCTGAAGATGATAAGCAGTTCCTTAGTATAAAGAATTTTTTAATTTGAAATTTTTATACTAAAAAGTTGCTTCATAAAACAGTAAGAAAAGAAGGCTGTCACAAACGAAATCTAACATTAAGCAAGTGATCATATACAAACATGAACTGCTTAAGAGATAATATTCATGAGTGTAAACTTGGAACTTCTGAAAAGGGTTAAATATATTTCTGAATGTGAGCATGAACACCTTATAGAAATTCAATGAATTCCTAAATGTAAAATTGAGCAAATTATGCTACTATAATTACTGAATTAATCAACTCATAATGAAGTGGGTATCAAATTTATCACTAAGTTGACAAATGAATTTGAGATTAACTTCATTTTTTATTCTTGGTCTTGTGAAACGAATACATAAAAAAATCCTTGTGTAGTTAGTCACATTGCAATAGGCCTTTTAAAAAATTATTAAAAAAGAAATTTGAAATTTTATCTACTAAAACTTAAAAGTGCACAACTCATCATATTAATATTTAAGCCATTTAGATTAATTATTAACAGATTATAATCATATCATATTTGTGTAGTTTATCCTAATTTAAAATTTCATCATCACATTCTCCTTAAAGAATTAATTTTACTCTTTATTAGTATCCCATTAGGGCGCATATATTTTCATTACTTATTTTATATCATATTAGTCATATTAGCATATTTAATAGAAATATAAGGGTTTGCACACGTCCAAAAATGCAAAACAAGAGCATTGAGGCGAGTATATTAATATTTCACTTTTTATATTAATTTAGGCTTCGTTTGGGATAGCATTCTCACGCTTCTTAAAGCTGCTTTCTAGTCTAGAAAGCTACTTTAAAAAGCAGTAAAAAAACGGTCCCAAACGAAGTCTTAGTTCTCTTGAATTCATGATTTATCTGAACTACTTTGTGGTGATATGACTATGAAAATGGCATGGGTTATAAACTATTTTGATTCTTTTTATCGATTTGGTTTTCCAACTCTCATAGAATTCCCTAATTCAGTTGTTTTAGAAAAACTGTTTTAGCATGTTGGTCAATTGCTTCAATCCATGTATGCAATTTGGCAATGTAGTTGGGAAGTGTTGAGAAACTAATAATTTTGGATCTTTTATAACTAAAATATTTAGTTTGTGCATACTGAAATTAAAAAAATTCTCTCATGCTATTGGACATAAATTCTTTATGCGCAATTTACGTGCTACTCAAGTGAGACTTGAATCTTCTTCGAGGACTTTATAATTATTCTTTATGTAAGTTGTGGTTCGTGCTTGAGTATGTGAAACGGACTTGGTCAAATTTGCCATAATTTGAATTTTCTTCTTGTGGTATAAATCCTAATCCTTTTTTTTAGTTTTTATTCAATCTCAAAATTCTCACAAAGTTTTCATTTTTTGAAGAATTTTAAACTATTATTTGGAGTTAAATTTACTTTTTTTTTCTTTTTTTCTTTTTCATCAAAAGGGATGACCTTTCATTAAATTAAAGTTGGTCGTTGCAATTTTTTATCTCTTTAGCATGCTTTTGTTCGTCATCATATCCTACATTTGAATGAAAAACCCTAGAACCTAAGACATCAGGATCACTTATAAAAAAAACGTCATACAATACATTGACGTCTATGGACATTTCATTATCTAAGCTGGAGCTTAGCTAGAGTTCAAATAAAATGTTATAAAATATAAAATCATAAGTATGATATATATATATATATATATATATATAAATAAATGAGAATTTAACTCTTAATAGGACACAATGAAAAAAAATCAGTCATTTCTAGTACACCTTCTAACCAAGTTTTTTAGATCTATCTCCAACTTTCCTAACATACTTAACATAGGCCGGATCTAATACATCTACTCTCCTAACTGGATCATCAGAAGGCTGACATTTCAAATAGATAATTTGAAGTAATGCTAACCAGGGAAAAATAAGCGAAGTAAGAAAAGATGTCATATAAAATTTAATCAACTTATATGCTTTCTACGATATTGTCAGCAACTAAATAAAATTCTACATCAGCATTTTAACATTTACAGACGATATCAGAAATGGAACTAAGCAAAAGCAATGAATCATGAAGAAACTAAATATTCTAATGAAATATGTTTTAAATGAATTGTATTTTTTTCCCCTTCAAGTGTACCAACAATAAACATGCAAGTATAGCTCTAATGACAAAACCAAAAACAAATTTGAGATAATAACGAGGAAAAAGAAAGAAGTAAGAAACCAACAAGAGCAGTACTAACAAGTCCACAATAAAGTATTGTTTAGGCATATTATACTTCTCCCAAAGTAGAGGTTCTATGTTTGAATCCTTGCAAAAATAAAGCATTGTTTGGGAAAGTGGAATACCTGCTCAGAATACATTTGCAATTTTTCCAAGCGAGATTTGTCCATATCAAATGCCGCTGAAGTATTCAGTTTGGAATGACTTGTACTTGTGGCTAAACATGGATTGAGACGGGTGGATTGAGGATTGAAGATATCATAAATCTTTCCACACCTTGCACATATGTCATTTCCAGTATGTTTTTTCACCAAACAATCCTCTGCAGGCTTCAAATTTACTACCAAATCAATGTCTGAAATCTCATCAAGGATCTCCTGTGACAAGATACTAGAAATATTAAAAGCAATCATTTTCTGTTACAAATATCACTTGGAAATGTATCAGTGATGTCTACGGGTAGCAAACTTAACATTTCTTTTTAAAGAAAAAGATATGGATTTCAGAATTCAACAAAATACCACTCCATTGACGCACACAATAACTCCCACAAGAAAACAGGTTCCACAGATAGAACATTTATATGAGTTTAAAATCAATCAGAACCTCTGCTAAACCAAAAATTCTTACTTCAGCTTATCAAAAATGTTTTTTTTTTTGTTTTAACTATCAAATGGTTAATCAGTAAAGCATAAAAACACATCATCATCTCATCCTATACAGGCAAAACAGTTATGGCTAATTTGAAATGGAAACAAAGATGTTGAGACTTACAGCTTGAATACGAGTTCTGGGGATTCCACCAAGAATGAATCCATTCTCGCCTCTGTCATAACCTTCCTCAAGCCGTTTTGATAGCAAACCGAAGATGATATCCTCTGTAACAAGGTTCCCTTCGTTTAGGGCACTTGCAATCTTGCCAATCAAAAGGAAACATAAGATAAGTACAGAATTAAAAAGCTTTGAAATAATAATCGAAGAGAATTAAACTGGAAAGGCTGAAAAACAAAAAAAGTCCTGTAACAGTCAATTTGGAACTCAACATTAACGGACTTCTCTTTGGCAGTTGAGCAATCCAACGTCGTAAGTCCTCAAGGGCATAAAAGGGAAACAAAATAAGTGATGCGATATGTGTACCACGTGATTCTTCAAATAAAAAAAGACACGCAAGCCCTAGATTCCGCCAAATTACAAAGGTAACCTTCGAATACCTAAACTAGGGTTTGAGAACTGTGGAACACACGCGCACACAATAATAACAAATTTCCAAATCAGCTTCGTCTGCTCCTCTCCTTCTCAATGGAGAACTTATTTTGACAAATGATACTCTCCAAATGTTTCTTTAGAATTTAGAGGGTTCACCTCCTGTTGTCTACCAATCCAACAGTTTTGAATAATCAATATATTTTGCAAGAAAGAAAATCCAATAATTAGAGGAAAACAGTCAAACACCTTAATTTTCACAATAGATTTTAAAATCCATAATCGAGAAATTTGATCTCTAGTCTACAATTCTTGAATAAGAGACTTTACAATCAAAGAATTTAATAAAATTGAAGAAAGCCCTTTAAAATTCACAAAAATAGAAATTTACTTCCAAAATTTATCTATAGAAGAATATAGCATAGATTTCAGAAATTTCATCTCTTGTATGCTAGTACATTAGTCTTAAATAATTTAGAAATTTTACAAGAAAGAATTATCAATAAATAAAGGAAAAACCCTCAATTTTTACAAGCACGGGAAAAAATCAAAAGAATTTCCCATTTACAAAGCCGAACATTCAAATTACAGCAATCCATTAAAACCAAACGGAATAGGCATCAGATTACACTAATCACGGTGGATCGCAAGCTTTTGCTGCAAATAATCCCCACAATAACATATGAGAGAGAGAGAGAGAGAGAGAGAAAGAGAGAGAGAGAGAGATCGAATGAACCTTAGTATAGAGCGATGAGTGCGGCTGGAGTTCCTGGCGTACGAGGGCTCCCATAGAGATGTAGGGGACGTTGAGGAGCTGCGCGACCCGTGTAGCGTATTCCCTCTTCTGCGCTCCAGCGCTCCCCATGAACACCCAATGCACGCCCCTCTCGTTCATATTCCCCCACTTAGCCGTGGCTGCCATCGGTGGCATCGGCGGCGATCCGTGACTGAAACGATGGTCCTCGTCCCACTCGTCGTATTCGAGCTCGACCGCCGCACCAAACCTCCGGCGGAAAGGTGTGGCGTCCACACATCGAGAAAGCAATCTCGTGGCGGCGGAGATGCTCCGGCGACAGAACGTGAACATGGCGGCGGAATGTTGTATTCTGATATTCTCGCAGTCTGTGATTCAGAAAAATAAGGGTTTGGCTTTGTCGTTAGAGGAGACGCACAGCGAAAGCGAGAAGGGTTTTGGGGTCAGAAGGGCGCTTGGGGGTTATTTTTATAGTGGGCCTGATTGGCTAACCGGACTTCCGCCAGCGAAAATGTCGCCTATTGAATCGGCCCAAGAGGCCTAGCCAGTTCTTGGGCTTTGATAGTTTCAAAATTTTCCTAAAAATTTGGAATGTGGCTAATAATTTTAATGAAGAACTAATATATCTTTAAAATATTTTAAAGTTTATTAAAAGAAAATATAATTCATTCAATAAGTTCATTGATTTAAAGAAAATTTTTAATTTCTTTGTTTATATTATTTGCATAGTTTATAATTTAGTTAATTTCTTGGATTAATTAGATTAATTATGTCATATGATTAGACGTCGAGAAAATCATTAATATTATACATATATATTTAACACTTATTTAAGTAATAATTTATTTAAATCACTATTATTTATGTTTAAATATGCACACATAAAATTATTAGAGTTCGTTAAATAATTAGTTAGCCAGTGTAGTTCAATTTGTTAATTTCAATGAGCCCAATAGTCATAACTAAATTATATTTCTTAACTCTTTATAGTACACTCAAAGTTAGTGGTTTGATGAAGAAAATGATGAACTAGAAGATATGAATCGCTTAAGGAGTGCAAATGCATCAGAAGTTCATTCCAAGCATGCAGTCTGAGTTACATTTGAATCACTTCAAATAAAATTCTTGTTGGTTATCCTAATTTTGCTTGTTGCTATTGTTGTTGCTGTCAATTCTCTATCGAAGACTTCTAATTGCAAATGAATGTAACTTAGAATGTTACATAAGAAACTTTTGTGTCTTATGTTTTAATGAAAAGAAGTTAAAGTTCTATCATTATTTGTATATGATTTTATTACTAAATATAAAAGTTGAACTTCTGTTGTGAATTATAAGTTGAAGTTCTATTGTCATTTTTTGTACCACCAATCGTTTTATGCTTAAAAATTTTAGTAAGCTTTCATTATGAAAAGGTCACCTCGATGAGTGCAAAACTGTCTCGATAATATCTCTTGTTGAATCCAAGTATTCTGTTATGAAAGTTAGCGTGCATTATTGCTTACAAATACATGTGATATTGATGAAGAAAGAAGGAATGTTGCGGTCAAGAAGATTCATCAATCTGCTATCATGATAGATTTTATAAATTAGCGATTGTTTGATTGTTGCTGTATTTTATCTTAATGTATTCTAATAGTTCTGCATTTCTGTGTAGCCTGCAAGTTCGTTTCCTATTTTTGTTAAATAAGAAACTAGATTGAACATGACAGATAAGAGAGCTCAGGCATGGCAACTAGTAATGGTCGTGCCTGGAGACAATGTTTTTTGCAATTTTTTTTAGAATCAATAAAGGAGTTTTTCATTGTTATCTTGAAATTAAGAATAAATATCTATTGTTGTATTTGTATTCATTCTACAATATCCATTTTGGCATTGAAGTTGCTTCACAATAAATAATATTTCTTAGAATACTTTCTTTGCACAAAATGAATCTAAATATTCATATAAAGTATATATCAACAAATCTTGAACTACATAAATAACTCCTAAAGATAGAAAATCAGCATTTCTTTCAAAAGAGCAAAAAAACATCAGAACTGAAGGGAACATAAAAAAATGTTATCATTTAAATTCTTCCCAAGATATCGGTCATTCTTATAGACCAGAATTAAATTCTGCCCCACCCCCCCCCCCCCCCCCCCCCGAATGTGTATCTTTGCACATATTATTGCTAGATATCTTCTCCTTCAATGCTTATAAGCTCCTTGCAAGTGCTTTTATTGTGACCCAAGAGTTGCTGCGACCATATTTAAGACTTATTTTTTTATTTCTTTGCACATTCTAACAATTTTTTATTTATCTTTTCTTTGGTCGGCCATGAGGCCTGAGTGTAACAGGCGGAAAAACAATCTTGCCATCATTGAGTATAGACCACTATTTCTTTTCCAGAAGTGTTGCAATAGCTCCATCATACACAATTATGTACTTACACAATATATTGTAGTTAATACAAATGGCATTAACATAAGAATTAATTGAATAAGATAACAAACCTATAGCTGTAGTAGTGCTCATCCATATATGTGTGCCACAAATTGTGATGGTTTGTTCCAACAAATGTGCCATGCACACATGGTAGATCCAGGGGAGGAACCAGCCTTAATTCTTAGGGGGGGGGGCAAAATTATAAAAAGATAAAAAAAAATATTTATAACAAAATTTAAACAAGATATTATATTGCAATAAAAATTACAAGCTTTGCATTCTATTTTGCATCTTCTGATAATGTTGCATTACAACTTCATTTGGAATTAAATCAAATACTTCTTTCTCAATATATGGAACTAGACAATCGTTGAGCCAATCATCACCCATTTTACTGCGCAATCTATGTTTAACAATTTTCATTGCTGAAAATGCTCTCTCCACTGTAGCGGTGGCAACGGGCAAAGTTAATGCTAAAATAAGAAGCCGGTGAACTAAGGGGTACACGATATCTTTTTTAGCCTTAACAAATTATTTTGCTAGATCAACAATATTATCCAAAGATGAGAACTCCTCGCTTGAACGCATATCAAGAATGTATGTCGATAACTGGTGCTCTAAAGCCACAAGTTCAACAATAGAAAAATCGACTGAATATAGTTCTGCAAGCCGAATTAATTTCTCCTTATTATAAACAGAGAATGAGTTACTTGGATTTAGACATGACATACAAAGAAGCAATTCAGTACTGGCTTCAGAGAATCTATTATTCAGCTCTTGGAGTTGCATATCAATGATAGTATAAAAGAATTCCACTCGATAATGATGTAAATTTGTTGCATCATCATTTATGCGTTCAGATCGTCGACGAGCTTTGAATGTTGAACTCATAACAGGAACATCAACTTCAAAAACATTACAAAAATGCGATACTTCTTCCAATAAGGAATTCCATCCATTATCCCTCATCATCTGTAATTGTTGTTTAGAGATTTGCACTAACTTCATTGCATTCAATATATCCTGATCTTTTCTTTGCAAGGCCTGTGATAATTCATTGGTGACACCTAAAATATCAATCAATAAGTTCATAGCAAGGATAAAATCAAAAGATTCCATAGCATTTATCAGAAAACCAGCTTCAACAACTTGTTGATCATGTACCCCATCTTCTTTGATAATTTCAAGAACTTCAATTACTGAAGCATACATTTTCTTCAAGCTAATTAATGTATGAAAATGTGAACCCCAACGGGTGTCACCAGCTCGTTGTAAGCTTGTCTCTTGGTTCAAACCTCTACCACTATTTAACTCTCCTTTAGACAGATGAAACATTATTTTATCATGTTGAATTGCTCTGAGAGCATCACTCCTCTTACATGAAGCTCCAACTGTATTAACAATTCTTGAAGTAATCTCAAAAAGATGTTTCGCATGCCAATGATTTTTAGCTACAGCCACTAAACATAGTTGAAGCTGATGAGCAAAGCAGTGAACATAGAATGCATGGGGATTATCATTAAGTATTAAGGCCTTCAAACCATGAAACTCCCCACGCATATTAGATGCTCCGTCGTATCCTTGACCTCGAATCCTATGTATGCTCAATGAGTGTTTAGCAAGTATATCTTCCATGGCTTCTTTTAAGACAACAACATTAGTAGATGCGACATGTTTAATGCCTATAAACCTTTCAACAACTTGCCCAAGACTATCCACATATCTCACTGCAACAGCCAGTTGTTCCTTTGTAGAAACATCACGAGATTCATCTACCAAAATGGCATAGTAGGAGTCACCAATATCTTTCATGATTGATATCAAAGTTTCTGCAGCTGCAGCAGAACAAATTTCTTTTTGGACCTTTGGTGAAGTTAACTTCAAATTTGAGCATGAATATGTAGATGAAACTTTCTTAATTTCATCATTATGATTACCAAGAAAATCAAATAGCTCCAAATAATTTCCTCGATTCTCTGATCCGGAAGACTCATCATGACCACGGAATGATAACCCTTGGCGCAATAGAAATCGTACACAATCAACTGCAGCAGTCAACATAACCCTATAATCTTTTCTATTTCTCTCATCTTTGCTCAACCATAGAACAGGAATACTTTGTTCTTTTGTGCTTATCAGATCTTCACATTTGTGTCTAGCCTTATTATGTGCACTATTATGATCTCCAACGTGACTTAACAGTTTTTCTTTCTTCTTCCAATTTCTGAACCCTTCTCCAATAAATGAGTCGCCCCCACCCTGTCCTGTAATAGTTTTATCTTGAGGTTTGAACAAGTAGAAATACAAACAAAAAGCAGCATCTTTCTGCACGCTGTATTCTAACCAATCAGGATATTCCTCAAACTATTTTGGATTAAATCTACGTGCAAGATTACCAAATATTGTTTGGGGGAATTGATGATTTTTTGGTTGATGGGCTCCCTTCAATAGATACGCTCTCCGAATTTTATCTCTTTCATTTACATCGTAACACCAAATTGAAGGTCGAATTCCAGGATCAGCTGGAAGACTGTTAATATCAGTCTCCAAAGGTTCTTTCCTCTTTAGATAACGTTCCATTTGAATCAAAAAAAGATTTGATGAATCCTGTGAAAATTTATATTAACGTGGTTGACACTTCTTTAGTAAGATCAAACAAAAAAAAGTTTAATATCAATCTGATCAAACATTGAAAAAAACAACCAATAGATGATTAAACAACATTAAAAATTCAAATCTAAATAGGTGAAGAATAAATTCCCCGTAGGGTAGAAAAGTTCATCCCATATGTTATTTATATATGAATATGAAAACAATATGCACTCCAGCTGGTCATCAATTTTTATATTATAAAGTTCAAGAGATATTGTCATGTACAAAGCAAAGGAATTAAATAAAGATAATAAATTTGGACAAAAAAATAGAAAAAGAAAATGCATTTCAGCTGCAAAAAGATATACTTCCAAGCGAAAAAAATGATAGTCAAAATGCACATTGAACCAGAACTGAACAACCTACCAATTTTATCTTTAACATCAAAAGAGTTCAGATAAACCCCATTTCCCGGCATTAGGGCACCAAAAACAAATCAATGAAACATAGAAATCATAAAATGGGGGCTAACGAACATAAGCATCATTCATATTACACATTATATATTATATGATCTAGCATTTAGCATTCCTACTTGTAGACTTGTAGTTCATTAGAACAGGAGAGATGAATCGAACCATTAGAACATAAGCAAAGAAATAAGAAGCTCTTTCCATAACAGATCAAAAGGAAAATACAAAAAAAAAAAAAAAAGAAGGAAAGCCAAAACTCTTGTGTTTCTTTTACAGGAAAAGATAAATCATTTGATTTAGCAATCAAAATAAGAAATTTGAGAGAAGAAACAAAAATCTGAAAAGAAAAATTCAGAAACAAGAAGAAAAACTCACACAATCAGGATTCCTTGGGGCTTGGACGGGAGCTGCAGCCTGCTTGGCGCTTGCGAGGCAGCTTCGGCCTGCTTGCAAGGGAGCTTCGGCCTGCTTACGTCTTCTACCTGCTGCGGCGTGAAGAAGAGGGAAGAGTGTGCGGCCTCCTTGCGATTCAGGAAGAAAAATAATGAGAGGGCGAGAGGCCGTCGCGGGCTGTTAGGGCAAAAAAGAGGGAAAAAGGGGCAAAAGCATTTTTTCAGAGGGGGCAAAGTACTAAAATGACCATCTATGTAATTAAATTTTTTTTTTTAAGGGGGGGCAATTGCCCCCCCTGAATAATGCTTGGTTCCGCCAGTGGGTAGATCATATAATTGCCAAAAACCCATAGGTACAGAAATGATTCTTTATGTTTACCTCATGATGCCCAAAACTTCCTTCAACCTTGACTTTTGATAATGTTGACTCGCGTCTAATGAAATATTCTTTTTTTATTGTAACATCTCTAATATAGCCCTCTACAAACGGAACTAGAGGGCCCTTCAAAGAAGTAGAGTGTAATTTCCATTGTGATCGTTATTCCATCAACATTCCCCTTATCATGTTGATCAAATCCACAATGAACTTACTCCTTGCCTCATCTATCCATGAATTGAAGGATTTGACCATGTTATTTGTGTTGTAGTAATTCTTAATATGCTTTGAGAAAGTAACTTTCGACTACTTACATGTCAAAGAACTTAACTACGAATAAACTTCAGGACTCTACAACACTCTACAACTTCTACAATCTGTGGCTATCATCACAATAATTTTTTTTTTAATATTCTTCTAAAGGTGCATCATATAAACTTTGTGCTAAGTATTAGGAAAGACAACCTTAATCGCTTCACCTAGCCCTTTCTCCATATCTTATATAAAGGCTAAATGTTATACATTAATACTAAAAACTTGTGCCAAATTCACGAGACACATTCTCTTTGATTCAGATTCTGCAACGTCGAATGCAATAGTGAAGAAACAATTATTCACATCCAAATACTTTGCGGATAGTAGTACTCCTAAATACTTTGAGTTCAAATGACAAGCATTAATGCTAATTAAATATCGACATCCAGTAAAGAACTCATCAATGCAAACTTTGAAACTAACAAAGAACCACTTAAATGAGTGATTTTGGTTGACACATAAGTACATTATATAGGAGTTAAGATTCCTATTGATTAATTCTAACTTTAGTGTGGACATCAACTTGTAGTTATCATCTACTGAATCAAATATCTGCTCTCTTACTAATTCCCTAGAACATCATATTTTCATATATGGCAAAGACAAACCAAAAGTTGTATCTAAATTATTGCCTATGTTCTTTTGTGTAATATCAAATTCTTTTTTATAATATCTTTGATTTCATGAGCAATCCAGGTAGCAGTTGTTTGCTTATTTCTAGCTCTGTTTACCTGCAGACATAAATGTGAAGCTTGTAATTTTTTAACTTCGAATGAATGACCATCTGAACATAATGAAACACATATTCTCCATGGACATCCATGACATGGGCATGTATCAATAACTCTTGATTTATCATTAGTTTTAATCTTGATACAAAAGTTATGTACAATTATATTGAAATGAATAGCTTGTTTAAAACTTGATAAATCCTTAAAATGCGAACCAACACATAAAGAATGCATTTATTCAACCTGAGCCACAAAGCCACCATCACACAACCCATCTACTATTATTTCATTATTCACCCTGCTGCTCACACTTAAATCTTGCATATCACCATACTGAATGTCATCAGCATTCCTCAAATTTTCTTCAAGATCTTTCACTATAACCACCACCTCCACTTTATTGCCATTACATGAATGTGTAAGCATGTCCATTACATCTCTATCATTACTGATCGACATATAAATTTTAGGCGTTATTCCATTAATATGATAATGTAGGTCATAGGGTTGACCCCTAAGCCAATGTCAAAGTGCTTCAGTTTGTTACTTCAATAGTAACAAATTAATATCACCTCTCACAAACTTCAAAGTTTTTTTACTTATATAGACATATTTCATCCTACTTTGGCCCTTCGTAGCAACCCACTATCATCCATATTTGAAGACAATATAATATAAATTGTTGCAATCCATATTTGCGAGTTCAGTAACTAATGAAAAAAATTTCAAGCAATCAGTATGAACAAGAATAAAGAATAGGAAAATATAAGGAGAACTAAATAATATTTACAATCTCTACAGAAGGCTAAGTTCAAACAAATTGTTTCCACTTCTATAAAATTTCTTTGATCTAAATAGAATACTGAATAAAGAAATTACCTAAATAAAGAAATTTGCAAGAAATTTCTGAACCGTGGACGTTTGCACTGACGTGATAAGATGAGCATCAATCCGATGAAAAGGAGAGAATGGGATCTGCTCTGTTTATTGAAATGGAGGTTGTATTCATAGAAGACGCAACGCGAGTGAGCTGCTCAAAGATATTTCCCGCGCGCGAAAGGCTTTTCGGACGTTTGCACCAGTGTGACAAAGATAAGCATCGGTCCGATGGAAAGGAGAGAAGGGGAGCTGCTCTATTTATCAAAATGGAGGTTGTATTCGTAGAAGACGCAATGCGAGAGAGATGCTCAGAGATGTTTCTTGCTCGTGAATGGCTATTTTCGCGACTTGGTTTCGACCGGAGAAGATAGAATGTTATGTTTGATGAGGGATATGTTATTACGGTGGTGAAAGAGTAAAAATTAAAGTTTAAGTGTGAGATAAGTAAATAGAGATGTTTTGGGTATACAAAAAATCCCTAAACTTTTATTCTTTGTCTGGAATCATTTTTTTATTGCTTTCTAAAATAGTTTTTTTATATAAAAAATTTTTGAATTAGAAAATTTTGTATTAAAAAGCTGATTTTGAAAGCATTAAAAAAGTTATCTCAAACAAAATCTTAAACATCCTTCGAGTTTCCAAAAAAAAAAAGCCTGAAGCTAATTCCAAAGTGTTTTAACTGATTGTTTGGCCACCCTTCAATCCCTTGTGATGTTTTGACTACCGTTTACTTATAATGCTTTTAAATATATAGAATTAAATGCCTAAATATAATTATATTTGATTTTTTTTTAAATTAAGAGAGGAAATATCTTATGGATGACTTGGTGAGATCTTTTAGAATAAACATTCATTTGATGAGGAGATTTGTGTTCTTATTTTAATTTTTAATTTGTTATATTTCTATTGCCCATTATCTTCCTCTCATCTCCATTAAATAGGGTCTTATTTTTTTACAATCATAATGAAAAAAACTATTTTGTATTTTTTGACAATCACTATAAAAAAAATTATTAGCAATTGACTCTATAATTATCAAATTTTTTTCATACGATTATTATTATTTGATTATTAACATCTAATATTATTATTAAGCTCATATGCTTGTGAACGTCTGATTGTTATAATTTCTATAACAAAAATCAGATCATTGTTCTCAGCTAGTATAATCTCATCGTATTCAATTGTGCATATCTTTCATTATATAATGCTTTCTTAAAATTGGATTAAACTTCGTGATTTTTTTATTATTTAAGAATAAATTTTGATGATGATCAATATCAAAATTATTAAAAATATTGTTGCGGACTACAATATACGTGGCGATAGAGTTCAAAAACTTATGTCTCAGCGTTGTACGAATATCTAGTACACAAACAGAGACGAAATAGCAACACCAGGATTTTTACGTGGAAAATCCTGAAAGGGGAAAAACAACGGGGCCACGCCCAGTTGAAATAATTACACTGATGTTCGCTTGAAGTACAAGAGGCTGACTCGTCCTTAACATTTAGGACGATCACATTACAATGAATCTCTTTAGGATTGAAAGTCAGTTACAATGTCGAACAGAGTTTCGACGTCACTTGGAGATCGGGAAGAATGTTGGGGTTCTTCGGAGGTCGAGTAGAATTCCGGCGTCGTTCCAAAGTTGAGCAGAATTTTGACGCGTTTGAAAGTCTGGTAGAATTCTAGCGTCGAGCAGAACTCCGACTTCACTTGGTAAGAATTCCGGCGTCACTCGGGCATCCGGTAGAATCCCGACGTCACTCAGACGTGGGGCAAAACTCTGGTGGTGGTCGAGGAGGAGTTATTCCCTCCTATCCTTCTCTTATCTTCTTATTCTCTTCTTTTTGCTTCGGTCACCTCTCATGAGAAATGAGGGGTCTATTTATAGATTTTCTGGTTTTAAATAGGTGTGAGATCAGGGGCAAATAGGGAGTGATTGAATGGACGGCTGATATTGAATCCCTTGATCATGCACCGTTCATCAGACATTTGAAGGTCTTAATGATGTTGGAATTTAAAGATCTTGAGCTCGTTGGATTTTTCTCGTCAAGCCGCTCGATTCGACTATAAGAACGTCATATTTAAAAACCGTTTGGTAACTCAAATTATGGTTTGGACTTTCCAATAGTGCTTTGAGTGCTTGATTTGGACTCATTTGGGCTCGGATTTAGTCGAATTTGGTGTCGTTGAGTTTGTATTTCCGAGACGCTCAGTTTGACTGTAAGTTTGCTTAAATCAGAGTTCTAATGATCCCAAATTTAATTTTTGAAGTCTCCAACGTGATTTTTGCTTCGAGATTCGTGTCCGATCAAGATACTTTTTTGATGATATATCAAATATAATATTAAATTTTATTATATATATATATATATATATATATATATATATATATATATATATATATATATATATATATATATATTTATTTTAGGGTGCTGATGAGGGCAAATTATTGCATTCGGTCATTAGATGCGGAGATAAGTCTGAATATTAATAAAATATTATTTTAAATTAAGCGTGTCAAAAGCATAAGTAAATTGCAGATAAAGCACAGATAAAATATAGATAAAGCGCAGATCAAATCAGAGTCAAAAGTATAGGTAAAACAGAACTAAAAACGTAAATTACGTGACAAATTTTTGACAAATTATTGCGTCCAGTGTCCGGACACCAATCCGACACTCACTACTCAGTCCTCTCCCCATAGTTCCTTCAAAGCATTCCTCTTGAGATCTTCGACTCCTAGAGAAGCGGAGCCGCACTCAGCTCCTCCTTTCTCTCTCGTCCCTCTCTCACTCCTATGGCCGGAGGTCCCGAAACCCTAGAAGGGGACTGCCTTCAGTCGTCGACATCCGCAGCCACCCACACTCCTCTTCTAAATCCCAGTGAGACGGACCTCGATCGCTCTCTCCGCCGGCTCGAGGTCTTTCTCTCCCTTCTAGGCTTCCACTCCCACTCCTCTATTCTCAAACTCCTCCTCTGCGCCTCCGCCTTCCTCCTCCTTGGCGTGGCCGTCCCCGTTTCGACCATTATACTAACCCTCTGCCCGCACGGAGGGTGCGACAGCTATTGGATCGAGCGCTTCGAGGTCACCGTGCTTGTATTCAGGGTGTTGCTCGCCGCAGTATCCCTCGCATGCGTATCCCGTAATCTCTACAAGTATCGAATCCGCAGGTTTCTATTCGTCGATCAGCACCACGGCCAGGCCGATCGATTCCAGAAAGAGTATGTTCGGAAGATCCAGGTATGATTGTGCGCAACAGGAAATTGGTTCTTAAATCTAGAGATTTGGATATATCGGTTTGCTTCTTTATCCTTGATCTAGTTTGTTTTAACAAATGACGCCCAACTTCAGTAGGTTTGGTAAACTATCCTTCCTCCGTTTTTTTCTCTCTTTAAATTTCTTCTTCTAGTTGGAAAAACCTCCAAAGATGACCTCTTTAGCAACTTAGCTGTCCTGCTAAAGCTGTTGGCTAGAGTAACAAATTTCCTGTGTCATGGAGGAGTAACAACGTAAGCGTTATGTTTTTTTTAACCTTAGGTTTGAGAATCAGTGCTTCATGCTTCTTATAGTGTTGATATCACTATTTCTTAAAAAAAATAAAAAATTAAAAATTAAAAAAAAAATTGCTTCATGCTTCTCCAGGTTTCCTAGATACAATTTGATTGTACCATGAGGATCTATTTGTAATGGGCTGGTTAAATTTATTTGGATCGGACCAGTTTTCTTTTTAACTTTGATTCATTGTTTTGATGTTATGAACTGGAGAAGAAAAACATCATTTTCCCTGGTAACTGAAATATCCAGTCATGCACATATAGGTGAAGATCTTTTGCGATAATAAGAGCTTTATTGCATAATTTCACCTTCACACACACTCCGAGTGACCTGCTGTGAAGCTTTTGAAGCAAAAAAAAAAATGTCGTGATGGTTAGGTCTACTTGAGCATGATAGGCATATAACAATATCCATTTGGCGCTGATAAGATATAGCACTATCTGTTTGACTCTGGAATTGGAGGAGTGTGTCCTGCGTAATTATGGCTGTGAATGAGGAGTCCCTTATAGGAATGGTGATGGAGACATCGGAGCTTGGAAAGTCTATCAGAGACGTGGCCGTCGATCTATGGCCACGATTGAGTCGATGTACTTCTGAGTCGTATTATGTATTTGTCTTTTATTATTTTATGTTGTATTTGTTTTATTAGTTTTCCGCTTTTACCCCTTACTTAAAGGAGTTCGTGTGTAAGCCCATAGGGCATTGTCGTCTTTTTATTTTGAGTCCTTTGTACGAGGCTATATATAGTCCTCTTGTTCTCTTTTCATGTTTAATGAATGAATGATAAAATTTTTCCATTGCTTGAGTTCTTTATGTGATCTTGAGAGTGCTTGGGAGAGAAACCCCTAGGAGAGGGAAATTAGATCACCCACCAACCTTGGAGATAGCCGGGTTCGTGGTTCTTCTTCCTATCTCTTTGTTCCCCTTCCTTCATCCGCTAGCCGCCGGCCTAAGGCCATCCCAACCCCTAGGCCGCCGACCACTTAAATCCCCACCACCACCCGCCGCCTATACCCAACCCCACCACCACCCACCACCTAGACCCAATCCCACCCCATCCACAGGCAACCTCCACCGCCGGCCCACCCCTTGGCTTTTCCCCATCTCCACTTGCCACCAAGTCTTTCCTAAATTAGATTTCATAATTTTGATAACTCTATTAATGATCAAATTCAAATCAATTTGAATTTGAAATAGTTACCTTATTTATAAATCTTATTTTAGGAAACTTACTAAATCAACTCCTATTTAAATTTTGAATTAAGATGTGATGTAGAACGGATATGGGGGGAGGGGTCATTTGAAAAATTAAAATATGAATTTAATTTCAGATTTCAAAAAAATTGGAAGTGGAGGGAAATTTGAATTTCAAATCACCTTAATTGGGGAGGGATTAATTAGAATTTGATGAGGGATGGGGGCCGGCAGTTACTAGGGGTGATTGGAGTTGATTGAGGGCCTTAATGGAGATGCATTAATTAGAGTGGAGGTGAGAGAGGGGGCCGGCCATATGGAGAGGGAGGAGAGGTGTCCACATACAATGTATGTAGATCAATCATTAAATAGAATCGGGGGAATTTAATCTGAAATTAATTTCAAATTGGGAGTAATTGGAGGAGGCTTTGAAAAAGTTTTGAAATTTGAATTTATTTGAATTCAAAATTGAATGACTTTCCAAATTAACAAAATCTAATTTAGGAAGATAATCAAGAGGGAGTTTGGATGGATTTTGAAATTCAAATTAGATTAAGTTGAATTTAAAATCTTTCCAAATTAATGGCAACCTAAATAAGGAAAGAGGGATTTTTGGAGGGAAGTGGGGCTAGGGAAGGAGGTGGCTGGCAGGTGGGTGGAGCCATGATGGATTTCGGCCAAGGGGAGAGGATGAAGATGGCGACTTGGAACAACAAGAAGGAACAAAAACAAAGAAACAAAAGATAAAAAATAAAACCGCGAACTTTGGACTCTTCCGAAGACTGACGGGTGATATGTTGCCCTTCTCCAAGGGACTTCAAGTCATGAGCTCGAACCCATCCCGCGGCTGGTGAAAACTCTGATTCCTTCCCATAAGAATCTCACTAACATCCTCCCAAAAGAACAAAAGTTCAAAACATAAATTTTATTATAATTCTATCATACCTAATACAAGAGAATGAGTCTCTATATATAGGTCTCAAAAGAAACTAAAGGACAAATTTGCCCCTTAGGCTTACATAAGACAAGACTCTTAAATAAAAAGGGTAAACAAGAAAAAAAAATAAAATTAAATCAAAATACAATTAATAAAGTAAAATAAAACGGAGTGATCTTTGCCGTCAATCTTCGACTATTCCTTTGAATATCGTCCACCGTCGGATGTCCGCATCAAGATGGGATGAGATCTTTCTTTTCAAACTTAATTTAATAATTTAAGTAAGCATTGAATGCCTCATTAAACCCCTCCCTCTATAGCTGTCGGCCCCCGTATGGGTTTGAATTAGGAATTGTTTCCTAAAAGCCCACCTCCTCTCTTGGAAACAATTCAAACTCAATCCCCGCCCCTTTGGCCATGCCCATACCTATTTAATTTCTTTCCAAAGATCTTCTCTCCTATTTGGAATTAAATTAAATCCCTTCCCCCCTCTATTATTGCCGCCCCCTCTCTTCCCCCTTTTCTTAATTTCTCCCAATCAAGGGATTAATTTGGGAATCGCTTGAATCACTTTCCTCCTCCAAAATCTAAACCAAATTCCCCCCTCCCTCCTTCCTTAGCCGCAACACCCACCCCCCCCCCCCCCCCCCCCCCCCAAAAAAAAAATTCTCTCCACTTCAAATTTTGAGAGAAACTTCTTTCTCTCTAGTGGAGCTTTCAAGGGATCACCATTTTATCTTCGTCTATACATCTTTCTATCAAATCCAATGAATGGTCAATCCATAGGTTGACTACGGATTCACTTACGACGAGCAATGATACGTCAACATCCTCCACTCCCCCTTCTTCGATTTCAATCCGGAAGTTGATCGTTCCATCGAAGAGTACGTGGATCGTATTATCTTCACGCTATCAGAGGCCATTGACGAGCAACTTGCCAACGCCCAGTGGCAAATCGTTTCCAGACCTTCCAAAGGGTGAACTTCTTCCCCTTTTCATTTACTTTCATAATCCACTAATCTTGTAGGTGGTGACAAGGCACAAGGAACCGTTCTTCGCCTTCTGCCTCTGCTTAGTAAACGTAGGATTGAACGTGCTTTCTATGTTGCTATCTTATTATTAGATTAAAGATTTTTGTTGAAAACTACTTGTTAAAACTGAGAATTTAGAGGGAAAAGCTTGTCTTTATTCATTACAATCTTCCCTATTTATAGATCTATACAAGATATCCTAATGAGGAAATAATAAATTGCAAATTTTAATACACAAATAAGAAAATAAAATCTTTCCTAAATTCGTTCCCACGGATTGATCTTTATGTCCGTCGGATCCTTTATACTAGGAACGGCTGGATTTCAACACTCCCCCTCAAGCTGGAAAATACGGATCTGTCATTCCCAGCTTGTCAATCATACGGAGAAAAACAGAACTGTCCAATCCTTTAGTAAGGAAATCTGCAAGTTGATCCTTTGATGATACATGGTCAACACTTACTAGACCACTGTCTAGTTTTTCTTTAATGAGATGTCGGTCCACTTCTATGTGCTTGGTCTTGTCATGCTGGACTGAATTGTGGGCTATGCTGATTGCTGATTTTTTGTCACAATGTATCTTCATGGGCTCATCCCACTTAACCTTCAGATCTTCTAGGATTATTTTGATCCACAGTGGCTCACATATTCCCAAGGCCATAGCTCGATATTCTACTTCTGCACTAGATCTTGCCACCACATTCTATTTCTTTCTTCTCCATGTAACTAGGTTACCTCCAAGAAATGTGCAATACCCAGAGGTAGATCTTCTATCAACCGGTGATCCTGCGTAGTCAGCATATGTGTATACTTCTAGGGTCATTCCACGATCTCTCTTAAAGAGAATTCCTTTTCCTGGTCTTCCTTTAAGGTAGTGCAATATCCTGTCTACTGCTTGCATGTGAATCTGCTTTGGATTCTGCATAAACTGACTGACCATGCTTACAACAAATGCTATGTCTGTTCTAGTGTGGGAGAGGTAGATCAACTTCCCTACAAGTCTCTGGTAGGCCCCTTTATCTACATCTGGATCTTCTTTAGCTTCTCCCAGTTTAAGATTAGGTTCTACTGGTGTTGGTGCTGGCTTACAGGCAAGTTTACCTATTTCTCTTAGAAGATCTTTGATGTATTTCTGTTGTGAAATGAAGATTCCTTTGTTGGAGTGAGCTACTTCAATTCCAAGAAAATATTTTAGTCTACCAAGTTATTTGATGTCAAATTCCTTAGCAAGATTTTTCCTTAAACTGACTTTCTCCTCTTCATTACTTCCAGTCAAAATAATATCATCAACATACACTAATAATATTGCGACTCCCCCTGAGTCTGAGTGTTTTGAAGAATAGTGTATGATCCCCTTGACTCTGTTGATACCCATTCAAGAGCATGAATTTAGAGAATTTTCCGAACCAGGCCCTTGGTGATTGTTTGAGCCCATATAGAGCTTTTTTCAGTTTGCACACCTTGTTGCCTTCATATTTTTCTTTAAAGCCTGGTGGTATTTTCATAAACATCTCTTCTTCTAAGTCCCCATGTATGAATGCATTTTTCACATCCAGTTGTTCCAGGTGCCAATTATACTTGGCTGCTAGTGAGAGTAGTATTCGGACAGTATTCATCTTGGCCACAGGTGCAACGTTTCTTGGTAGTCAATGCCATACATTTGAGTAAACCCTTTTGCCACTAGTCTTGCCTTATATCTCTCCAGTGTGCCATCAGCTTTGTATTTTACTGAGAACACCCATTTGCAACCGACTGATTTTTTCTCTATCGGTAGATTGACGATCTCCCATGTTTTGTTCTTCTCTAGGGCCTGCATTTCATCTGAGAGTGCAAGTGAAGAAGAAGCATTTGGTTTTTCAAGAGATACCAGGAGTTGTTTTAATTTGTCAATATCTTCTTTATTGAATTCTCCAAGGCTGGACCGTGCTTCTGGCTTACTTGTAGTGTTGTTGGCATGTGATGTGCTCCTTGTTTCACCCTTTTGATTCCACTCCTTGCTGGGGGGTTTTCCATGTATTTTCCAATATATTTCCTTTGTGTGTCTTGACTTTTTGCAATAGCTGCACCAAAGTGAGTCATTGTCTTTGAACTTCGAAGGATCTTTTCCCTTCTCCTTCCATGACGATTCTTTGTTCATCACCATTGCTGAGCTTTCAACTGTCTTTGGTTCTAACATTACTCCTCGTCGACTTTCTTCTACGCGGATGAGAGAAATGGTTTCGTTGAGTGATGGCGTCTCCTCCTTGCCGAGGATCTGAACTCTAACTTGGTCAAATTCTGCATTGAGTACTGCAAGAAAATCACAAACTCTATCTTTTTCAATAAAGTTCTTTAGGATAGCAGCATCCTCCGGACATCTGGTTTCAATGCACCTATAGTGATCAAGTTCTTGCTACAAATTTTGTAAAATGGTGGCATATTCCGTCACAGTCTTGCTCCTCTGCTTCGTGCTTCCAACTTTGACTTTAACTTCAAAGATTTGGGCCGCGTCACGAGCTTTGGAGTAGGTTTGTCTGGCAGCATCCCATATGTCCTTTACCGTTGAAAGGAACATAAATGTGTCACTAATTTTTGGAGTCATGGAATTTCACATCCATGACATAATCATGGAGTCTGCTTCATCCCATGCCCCAAATTTGGGATCTCATTCTTTTGGTCCTTCTCCAAGGAGATGATGTATTTTACCTTTCCCTTTCAAGTAGGTCTTCACAAATTGAGACCACTTCAGGTAGTTCTTCCCATTTAGACAATAGGAAGGTTGAATGGTTTGAAGATCACCTCGTCCTTGGTGCACCATCAACTCCTCAGTTTGTTCAATACTCTGAGAGGAATTAATTTCTGACATTATGATAGTAATTACGACTATCTGTATGTCTGTGGTTAGCAATGAAGGCTTCCCAAAGAAAATTTCTCTTGTTCGACAATAAAGGTCGAAATAAGTTTTTTTTTTGGACTTACTAAAAAACAGCCGAGCCTCTTAAAAGGCACGGGTCAGGCTCCTCCACCAAGCGGGATCGGGAAAGAGCAGACGGACCGAGACTCCGTGCGGTTCCTGCCGATCGAGTGGAAGAGCCGCGAAGGATCGGGCTTCCGTTCCCTTCTCGTTCAACTTCGTCGCTTCGCCGGAGTGCAAAGTTTGCCCAAGTAGCTTCTTTGGCTCCTTCGTTGTTGTTCGACTATCCTCCGATGACGTCCTGTCCTTCCTGTTGGAGCGGAAGTTTAGAACGGTGCTTCGACACGTCTCAACTTCCGATTTCAGTGTGCGGGGAATCGTCTGTCCTGGACGTGCAATCGGAAGGACGTGCGATAGGAAGGGAAGGGACGAGCGGGCTGCTTCGCTCCTTCGTCGTCTTTCCTCTTCTGACGGATCAGGTAGACGCTCCTTCGGCTCGTTCGACTAGCTCCTTTGACAACTTCGGCTTTCCTCTCGGATCGGAAGTTCCGATCAGAAGTTCCTAAAGAATGGCGATTAAAGCCGTTGGCTCTGATACCATGTTAAAACTGAGAATTTAGAGGGAAAAGATTATCTTTATTCATTACAATCTTCCCTATTTATAGATCTATACAAGATATCCTAATGAGGAAATAATAAATTGCAAATTTTAATACACAAATAAGAAAATAAAATCTTTCCTAAATTCGTTCCCTCATTATGGCGTGATCCATGAGAGTATCCCACGGATTGATCTTTATGTCCGTCGGATCCTTTGTGCTAGGAACGGCTGGATTTCAACACTACTTAATTCGCATGTTGTTGAAATTCTATATTGTTTTGATAATTCAAGCGTTTATCATGTAATTTGGCCTAAACGTAATGTCCGCTCTTACGTTTTCTCTTTTATTTTTAAATAGCTAATAGTCTTAATTGTTCTTGTTCTTGTTCTTTTCAAAATCGTGCAAGTTCTTAACGCATTCATTTAAAATCATTGTAGTCCTGCATCAAATGGTTATGAATGAAAAGAGTTTGATGTAAAGTCCAGGTAAGATGCATTGCTAACTAAGTCAAAATTTTGATTTGATTTTTGCAGAGGTTTATCTGCGATTGTAAGCTAAATTTTAAAAAAAAAATTTTGACTACCAGTTACGCACTTCTTTCATGCAAGGGTGAAAAACTGAAAATAAACTTATTGTCTTTTTAGATCAACCGGTCAATTGACCAAAGAGGGATAAACATAGCAGCCATTCAGAAATAGAGAAATAAATTATCTACTTTAAAATTGGGGACCTGTGCTCTAATGATTGTCAATTAGTAACGATACTGATGTGAGGGGATAATCGTTGGAAGAAGAGGATGCAAGAAGGAAATCTCAATCCAGGGAATAAACCAAGCACTAAACTTCAAAAAGAGATAATATTTATCAATTGTCTTTCCTACTACAATACTTTGCCTATTTATTGGCTAATAAGAACATTCAAGAAACCATAAGTAGCAAACTTATAACAAAATATGATAAACTATTCCTAAGGATTATTCTACTAAAGATGTTCCTACTCCGTCGAGGTCATAGGGAGGGGGATAGGTGTAGTAATCATGAGTAACCCTCCTGGATCGAAAATTTTGCATCTTTGATTCATGTCCGTTAGATCCGCAAGGTCGTAGAATACTCTTTAGGAATAGTTTATCATAGTTTGTTATAAGTTTGATACTTATGGTTTCTAGAATGTTCTTATTAGCCTATAAATAGGCAAAATATTGTAGTAGTAAAGACAATTGATGAATATTATCTCTTTTTGAAGCTTAGTGCTTGGTTTGTTCTGTGGATTGAGATCTCCTTCTTGCATCCTCTTCTTCCGACAATTCTCCCCACATCAGATGCGTGAGAAGAGAGGAATTTTAAATTCTTCTTCAAAAAAGAAGCTAGTTTGTTAATTCAATCAAATTGGGAGAGTTTTTATAATTTCAGATGTTGGAATTTTCAACATCTTTGGAAAAAAAAAAGATGGCAGAACTGCACGACAACAAGTCAACACTAAATGCTTCATAATTTTCTTTAGAAGAGAATAAAAAGAACTTGAATACCTTATGACATATGTACGTTACAAATATTAGAAATGTTACAATTTTTAAATGGTAGAAGTCTTATATGTACCAGGCTCAGTAGAAGTCTTATATAATTGTCTGTTGTGCTGATATATGAGAAGAATGAAGATGCACTGTATCCGCCGTCTAGATTACTGCCCTGTCTCCACCAATCCCATCAATCAGAAAATTCTAGCTAGTTTATCCCATTTAATTTGTGTTCCTCTTTCCTTCTCATGAGCCAAAGCCAATTGTCTCTGTTAATAAACGAGTGTGCTAGCATTCAAAATGAATTCCTTTTCACCCATCCCTAATTATTTTTTCTACTGTTGATTTATATGCTATTTTTCACTCAATGCTATTTTTCAAAATGAAGGCAGGTCTAAGAAGGCGCATCAAGCCTCAGTACAAAAAGTATTCATACTAACTGGTTAGCTTCACAATCTTTAGTATATCATTAAGATTAACATGCCTTGACTGCAAAGCATCCGAACCTAAGTAGGGAGAGGACCCCCTGCAACCCCCCAACGAGATTAACAAATTGAATTGAGGTCTGAGGTAACAATACAAGCCGATTGGTCAACACAATTAAATTCCGCACAAAACTAATAGCTGTCTCATGTCACCTTTTACATTTTTTTTCCTTCTAATTATCCTATTTGTGCAATGCTGAAGGCAACAAGACAACTCATTTTCTTGATCATTATTTAGTCGCATATCTATGCCTCTGCTTTTCTCCTTTAAGTACGTTTATAGATTTTCTGCATGATTGACTTGCAAAAGCTTCTTGAGTTGCAGGCCTTATATTATTGAATAAATCTTTCTGGAATTACTTTGAACCTCTTCATGCCATCTTTTGCAGGATTTTTTCCTTCTGCTTCTTTGGTGGATACTGCCCTGCTTTATTGTGAAAGTTGTTCGTGAAATTCTCCGTTTTGGGGCCATCTCTCACGACTCAACATGGAAAGCTGCTGTGGTTTTGTTATTCTCAATTGTGTCATGGATTTACCTGACTACAGTTTTTTTAGCATCTTGCCTTCTGTTCAATCTGGTTTGCAATTTGCAAGTAATTCACTTTGAGGATTATGCTAGACTTCTAGAAACGGATATGGACACACCGGTATTTCTTGAAGAGCATGTCCGACTGCGATATAATCTTTCCAAAATTAGCCACAGGTTTCGGGCTTTTCTTTTGTCAGTGTTCTTATTTGTCTCAGCAAGTCAGTTTGTAGCTCTTATACAGACAACTGGATACAAAGAAACTATCAGCTTCACAAATTCTGGAGATTTAGCGGTAAGTTTAATTTAATTTGATAATCATTTGAAGCATTAAGTTACTTGTTTTGTCTAGAGACTCTACCTATGTATTCTACTTAGGGATGTCAATATTTGAAAACCCGACTCGAACCCGACCCGAAAATTTCGTGTTCGGGTCAACCCGGACCCGAAATGGTTCGGGTTCGGGTTTAACAATTCGACCCGTTTCAATAATCGGGTCGGGTTCGGGTTGACCCTTTGACCTGAAATTGAAAACTCAAGATTGACCCGTTTTCGACCCTTTTTTTACACGAAATATGGAGATTGACTTGTTTTTTGACCCGAAAGCTAACAGTCTTTTCATAGTCCCGGGTCATTCGGGTTGTGTCGGGTTAACCCGGACTTGAAACAGATCAGGTTCGGGTTTGAAAAACCGACCCATTTACAAAAATAGGTCAGGTTCGGGTTGACCTGAATAGTATCGGGTTAATTTCGGGTTTGACCTGAACCCGACCCGTGACCCGAAATTGACGCCCCTAATTCTACTAGAGCTATCAAAACATCTCATCATTTGTGAACACCACGTATTTGATTCAACCCTTAAGTGAGTTGATATGGAACTATTATTTTGAGCTGTCTTCTTAATGAGATGAACACAAACAAAGCTTTGTTCAATACTGGCCGGCTTAATATTGGCTATATATATATATATATATATATATATATATATATATTTTAGAATCAGCTCTTTTTATGCTCGAACCAAACGAGTCAAATACGACCATGATGTTCACAGACAATTTCAAACACAAGTTGAAGACGAACATGCGAAAAACCGAACTAGCAAAATATGAACACAGCAATCTCGCTTAGGCTCACTTTATTTACATGCATATCTTCTAACATCCACATTGCAGGTAGCTTCTGTTGTTCAGGTGGTTGGCGTTGTCCTCTGTTTGCATGCAGCTGCTAAAATGTCTCACAGAGCTCAAAGCCTTGCATCTGTAGCATGTAAATGGCATGCATTGTTAACATCTTCTTCCACTGACACGTCTCAAGGAAGAACAAATAGCTCTGGGAACTTGGAGGGAGCTCAAGCAACTCCTTTGTTAATTAATTATTCCGAAAGTGATTTGGAGTCACTCGACAATGTCGCAGTACCTGCAAACATTCGACCAGTTTCTTACATGTCCACATACCACAAGAGACAAGCCCTCGGTATGTAAACTCAACTACAAAATTTTGTTTACTGCGCCAAGTTTTGTTTAGTTTTGGTTCTTTCAAAACAACTGGAAATTTTCAATTAATGATTCATTCTCTTAGGGGATCTGAATTATTAGAATAAGAAAACTCTAACCAACTGTTTTAAACTTTGTGATGATTGACTTTCTCGATTGTTTAATAGTTTTCAATTAAACATGTATTCTTTAGGCACACACAGCACACTATCAGTATCAGATAGAATTGGAAGAGCGAATTATTATGGCTTATATGAAACAATAAGAAATATTTGAAACAAAATGGATATTATTCCGACTTATATGAATGAATCAATCAGAAATGTCAAATAGAAGCCTTAGATTTTTGTATGTCATATCAACCTAAGCTTTCCATGTTTTTTCTCTTTTTCTTTTCGGTTACTATGCCAGCACTATAGGTATTTCCTATTAACTTGCATCTTGAACAGTAAAAAAAAATAAAATAATCATCTATAATAATTTTTTAAACAAAAAAACAGTACAAAATTTAAAACAGACCAAATCGCTCTTGGAGGGGCAACATGCTTCTTTTTTAAACATTTTTTTAACCAAATATAAATCAGAGGATTTATAATTCAATGGTTGGAGAGCGCATTTGATTAGGGATTCGAACTTATGGAACCACTACGAATTCATTTGGGATAGCTTTCATACTGTTTTCTAAATATGTTTTTTATCACAAAAATTTTTTGAGCTAAAAATTGCTTTAGCAAAAATAAAGTTGTTCCAAACAAAGTCAAAGTTATAAATCCTTCTCTTTATATTTATTTAAAAGAATATTTAAAAATATGCATGTCGCTGCGAGCTGCAACTTGATTTGTTTTTAATTTTTTTTAGTTGTTAAAAAATTATGTTAGATGATTATTTTAAAAGCATAATATAAAACAGATAATACATGAATAAGCAGAATTTATATTAAATATCATCTCCGTTGTCTCTTGAAATTTCACATGAGCTAACCGTTTCTTTTTCTCAATAGTTTTCCTACATCACTCATGTAAATATTCTACTCTACAGCCATGTATCTTCAAACAAACGCTGGTGGGATCACCATATTCGGATGGATAATCGACCGTGTACTGATGAACACTATTTTCTTCCTGGAGATGAGCTTAGTTCTTTTTGTGCTCGGAAAAACCATTGTTTTCCCTTCCAAATGATAACTTCAGATAGTTCTGCTCAGTGAACAAGCCTATTTCTTCTTCAGGTAACTAATTTTCTTGACTTCCTTGTAATATTTTTCACTCCAAGGCCTGGTTTTATTCTGCCTTAGGCTTCGTTTGGGACGACTTTCTCGCTGTTTCTTGAAGCAGCTTTTGAGTACAAAAAATTTAATTTTTGTACTAGAAAGCTGTCTTAAGAAGCATTAAGAAAACCATCCCAAACGAAGCCTTAGTTAAATATATTTGTAAGCTTTGTAATCTATCAGAAAGCACTTATGCCACATCAATGAGCATCCTTTGATCACCTGCCTTAACGCTTATTGATCTTCTGTGATTAATTCATTTTCTATGCTTAATTGATGAGTGGAGTAAACTAAGAGTTATTGAAAATTCAATTAAGTAATGATGATACTTACGTAAAGTTGTTCAAGAGGTGCAATGTGATAATAAGTTGTAGAAAGTTGAGACTTGGCTTGAAATAGATACAATGAAGCTCATGATTTATATCATTGTAACAAGTAATTGCACAGTTATTGTTATTTTGATTAACAGTGAGCTTAACAATGTTAGCTAGCATATTATTCCATATATTGATACTTGAACGATGATAATTTAGAGAATCAATATCTGGCTTGCCTCTGTCATACATTCACTTTTTTTTTGGGACATTTAGGTCATTTAAGGCAAACTCGCATACACAACGCATACACAGATTCGAACCCAAGACCTCTTAGTTAGAAGCATAAGCTCTCAACCAACAGGCCAAGATGAGTTGTGTTCATCCACTCACTTGAAAGTTTGATCCATCGGCTTGATGTCTACTTGTGGTTGACCATTAAATTGCCTAATAACATGATCAGTAATGTGCCACACTACACATAAATTTGTGGTAGATGAAACATTAGCTATTCTTAGTAAGGGATTGAAATAACCTCAATATAAAAAATACATTGAATTTGTCGTAGAAAATGATAGTTAGAGAAATAGAAAATCATGTAGTTGAGTGTTTAAACATACGCTAAAATAAAATCACTTATTACCGGCGGCATTTTCCGGCAGAAATTGTTCATTTTCCGGCGGTGGACAGCCGCCGGAAAATTCCGTCGGTAATGGGTGATTTTCCTATCTTTCAAACCATCAATTTTGTTATGATATCACTTTACATTATTTATTGGGGCCTCCCTATGCTTATTCTACCTATAATCCAAACTATCTTTTATGTTACTAAAAAATAGAATAAATTATGTATAAATGAAATTAAAATTACGTGTATCTAAGTGAATTTTTTGATATTTCATTGGAGTATGGTATTATCCCATGCTCCATCAAAAATCAAATATTTTCTTATGCCTGACAAGCATCCCTACCAATAAATATTTTTTTGATCTTTCTAAGAGTAATAGCAATTTTTCATCTGAGCTTCAGTTATTTTGGATTAATTTCTTCCAAACATTTCTCAAGTAGCAAAGTTTGAAGAGGGAAGTATTCGAGAACTTTATCTTCATTAAAAGATTTAACACATAATCACCCATCATTCATATTAACTTCTACCATTCACAAAATATTTTTTTTATTTACATTAATATCTATACTACTATATAAAAGTGGCTTGGGACTTCACCCATAGTAAATCTTGATCGTTCATTTATAAATTTTAATTTAATCTACAACGTCCATCATTGACTCTTCAAATTCTATTATTTATCATATAAATGTTTATTTAACTGATTTTTTCTAAGAGCGTTTCAGTTCTTCTGCCATAAATACTTAATTATACATTTAATTAATTAATTTATTAGATTCCGTTTCACTTATAAATCTATACTACTATTATAAAAGGGGCTTGAGTTTCCTTCCTCGGGCAAATCTTGTTCATCCATTCTACTTATTTTTAAATTATCTTGGCCGTCCGTTCTATTAAAAATATTTAATAAATCAAAAAATTAAAAGTTGCTTGGGACTACTCTTAGCAAATCCTGATCGTTCATTTATAAATTTTAATTTAATCTACATCATTCATTTATGACTATTCAAATTCTACTATTTTCACTTCCTACAAAACATTTAGCCGAAATGTCATACTCTTAAAAAAAACCTTTAATTAGTTAATTGCATTTAATGTATTACGTTTAAATTCATATTGCATTTAATGCATAAAAATTGTCTTACGTTTATATTAAAAACCATTCATTAAATGATATATTCAAATTTATTAATAAAGTTGATATATAAATGATATAATTAAATATTAATTATGCTGATGTGACTCTTTGTATTCCCACTCCCATTCACAACTCTGTGTAATTTCGGAAGTCTTCTCAGCATCTCCCTTTTCGCAATCCTTCGAAGATGTTCTTAATGGTTAATGGTGCAAGTGAAGACGGTTCAAATGTCCGCCACAATACAAAACGCTTGGAATATCTCCCCGCATCCGTTTGAAGGATCTCTCTTCTTAATGAAGCTCTACTTGCCTTTCCACTGTAAATTAAATTCAAAACGCTTGGAATCAGTTAAAAATAATTAATTGTAAACGTTTTTTGAAGCTCTGCTTTCCTTTCCTTTCCACTATAAATACAAAAAGCTTGGAATCTCCCCCCGCCATTTGACTGTAAGTTAAAAATAATTAATTGTAAACGTGGCTTTTAATTTATATAATTAATGTCAAATTTCCTTATATATTTGGCATGGTCCTTGGGTTATCCCTAACGTCTCTCACATATTTTTTTGGATAGATTTGCTGTTTTGATAGAATGCATGCTTTTTTATTCTTGTTGCAACAAAAAATAGGTGATATTCTTATATATTTAAAAAAAATATTATACATTTTTATTTATCTTATGTATGCTTTTTTAACTATGTTATGAATTTTTTTCTAAAACTAAATTTCTTTATATGTTTTACATAAATTTCTTTATTATAAATTTTTATTTATCTTATGTATGCTTTTTTAACTCTGTTATGAATTTTTTCTTAAACTAATTTTCTTTATATGTTTTACAGAAATTTCTCAATTTCTGAAATGATCATTTCGTTATACATCTCCGCTTAATTCCAAAGTAAGTTGAATCAAATTTATTTTCATTTTTTTTCTCAAGCAAATAAATATAATTTCATGTCATTTATTTTTCATTTTATAGTAGTAGAAAGAGTAAATAACTAATATTTGAGTAGCAAAATCTAATTTATAAACAAATATGTTGTGCCTTCTATAGCATCTAAAGGTATAATGATCAGTTAATTAAACTCTAATGTTCTTTCATCTACAAGGCCCTCCCTCCTTATATGGATTCCTTAAATAATTATATTTTTTAATTATTTAATTAACTTAATGCTTATATATTAATTTTAAATATAGCTTTAATTATACATTTTATATAGACCTCCATGAATTATAATATATTCCATTAGAGGCAATTTTATGTAGATCTTTTAATTAATTTCATATATCAATGATTATACAATTTTATATTGTAATTATTCTCCATAAAATATACTTGATTTCCTACTCTTTGCTGTATGCATACTTTAGATAATTATTTCCTTTCTAATTCCTTGATTTTAATTATGTTTGTAACTCATCTCTGTTGATGCAAAATCAAATAAACCTTACATGAGGAAGGTTTAATATCTTGGTAACTTCAAAATGATTATTGTTTTTTAATCTATTTTTTTTTAAATCTTGAAAACTATTTAGTTTGATAAATGTTAAATCTGTTTAAAATTTATCTCTTAAAAATTTGTATACATTTTTTCGTAGTTTTCCATTCTACTATTAGCATTGAAATATACTTTTTCTTGCAAACCTAGAGTAGTATTTATCATTTGGTATTTTGGAGTGCAAAATACATGGGTTAAGTTATGTTTGTTTTGAAACCATTTATTATAACTCCAAGTTTTTGTTTGACATTTTAGTTTTTGAAGCTACTAATTAGAGTGAGATCACCGACATAGGGGATATTTCAATAGCAATTTAAAGTCTTAATTTCCTGATTTTTGGGTTCAGATTTTTCTCTTTAATTTTGTTGTTGGGCTTTGTGAGTGATTGATTTTTTTTTTCAAGTTATATAAAGGCTTGGTGGAAGGTTGTATCAATAATGTTTGTTTGGATATTGTTTTTGAGAATTTTTTGCAGGACAATGAATTAGATCTTTTGCATCCCACACCACTTTATCTCCTTGGATGACTATTCTAGCAACTAGGAAGTACCCTGTGATCGAACATTTCAGATACTACACCTGCTTGGTTAAATTAAACCTATATATGTTGCACACTGGTTGGTGAAATTAAGCCTGCATAGGGTTTGCTATTCCTGTACTATATTTCTTCATTATTGTTCGCATTTCATTTTTCTGGGCTTTCCAATAATTATTTTATCTGGATTCAATGACAACATATTATCAATATGCATATTGCTTTTGTTCTCTATTAATTAATTGTTTTGCTTTCTCTAAGGATTTTATGAAGTTAGTGAATATAAAAGTTTTATTAACAACCTGCCATAAAAGATCTATATTGCTTTTTGAATACTTGTTTAAGCATATGAGATGTTTATATTCTTTATCATTTCTTCATAATTTAATCTTATCATTTATAGCATTTTCCGACAAAAGGTTTCATAATTTAAGCTCATTTTCAATTATACATATCTTGAATTCTTAATTTAATATTTTTTTTTCTTAACCTCAATAGGATTTTTCTTAATTTTAGAAAGATGGATAAGGCTAAGCGATCGCATAACTTCAAGCTTGATTCAGATTTACAAAATATAAAGTATTCTGATTTGAGTGGTGCTTTGGAATTTATACCATACAAATAAAAAGATGCCTTTAAATGATGACAATGTATGATTTTTTTTTATTATAATGGTTCCATTTAAATATGAATGTTTTCAATGCAAATACTATAATTTTCCTTTAATATTCTCTTAACAACTCATATATTTTTCATGACTGGTTAATAGGTTTATCATTGTTGTAATACACAAGCTGTTTTAATTATATATTTTTTAATATTGTTTATATATAGCATATTTATTTATGTTAATGAAGATCATAAATTTACGTTATTCACTTTGATATTTAATTTTTTATTATAAAGGAAATTTTGGATATATTTGTTATCTTTATTATCTATTTATTTATATTAGCTCAACCTTAGTTTGTTGTATGGGAATGTCTTTGTTATTAAATTTGTTTTTAATATTTCCTCAATATGAAAACAACTATGCAACATGAATTATTTTCATTCATCTTTACCTTCATGTGACAGTTTTTTAGGCATCCTTACAAAATTAACTTTTCAAAAAATTCCATATTAGGCATTTAGTTTATGATTTTGTTGCAATTGATTTATGAGGTTGTACTATTTGTGTTTCTGATGAATTTTGGATGCTTGCATTATCGTTTTTTATTGTAGCTATCTTTTAATCTAATACCCTTTGTCTTCAGGTAATAGTTGATAATGGAATCAACTCATTAGTTGAGATATTTAGACGTTTGTTTTATGTTGTTGCATATGAATATGTTCAAATGCTTAGTTATTAAAAAAGATGCAATAATTCTGAGAGGATGAGCTTATTTTTTATTACATGAATTGACAAATGGATCCTATTTATATGTTTAGTTGATACAATAAATTAATAATGAATTGAAAAATATGATAACTACTAAACAATCTTTCTTCTTTTATTTGTGTACATAGTTATACTATCATAAATGAAAATAAATTCTTATTCGCATTTATTTTGAATAAGTCCTCTACCAATTATAAATTTTCATTACATTGTATATTGTACAATGGTTTTATTTATTTGTAAAAATTTTCCAATGCTTGGATCTTTCCTTCCATGATTGATTTAAGTAAATATAAATTCACTTTAAAAAAAAAAAGTAAATGTAAATTCACAAAGTAAGACTATTAATTTTTCTATCTGCTCTTTTGACAAAACTTAAGAAAATTTAAAGGATCTGTAAATCTATATTATTTTCTTTGAGAAATATTTTGCAACCGTTTATTTTAGACAAAGTTAAAAATATATAACTTTTCATCAATATAATTAATAATTAAAATCATTTATAAAGATGAAATTAATAAATTTTTTCTTTTTATCACAAAAAATATAATTAGAATTATAATAATTTGAATTTTTCTAATTTATTAAGAATTATTAATTATCAAGCTACACTCAACCTTTCATGAATTCTCTTTGAATTTATTAATTTAGTGTTATTTAACATAATTTATTTTTTTATTTTTATTTACGTGCACCATGTGCACGTGCATTTATACTAGTCTATAAAAAGAAGTAATATATGAGTCAATTTTATATTTTTAATAATATAAATAAAACATTAACAATTGGAGAGAGCTGCAATAATTAACATGCAGAACAGAAAGAAGCTCGTCGCATAAATTCGATTATCACCTACCATAATTCATCTTAATTTATTGGTAAGGAATTTTGGTTACCTTAAGACCTTGGATTCAAAATTTATGTACGTAATTTATATGTTAGTTTATTTTATTTGGTTAAAAAATCTCAAAAAAAAAAAAAAAAAAAAAGAAGAAGCTTTTTTTTAATACTAATAAATGATTAAATATGACTTTTTATTAAAAAATTTAATTTTATATGACATTTATTGTAATATAAAAACTTAAAATTCAAATAAGAACAATCAATAAGTAAGTTTTATAATTTTTAAAAATACAATTTATAGTTAACTAAAATGAGACAAATTCTCCAATCAAAATTTTGGCTTCTTTATTACTTTTTAAATCAATTTTTTTAGTAAAAAACTATTTTAAACTAAAATAATTTCACTAGAAAATTAATTTAAAAAAATTACAAAAGCTACTCAAAACAAAGCCTTAAGCTTTGTTTGGGACGACTTTTTATTTATTCTTAAAATAATTTTTTAGTATAAAAGTTAAAAAAATTATATTAAAAAATTGCTTTAAGAGGCAATAAGATAGCCGTCCCAAACTTAGCCTTCCTAGATGTCAACCAATGGTGTCTTGCCAAAGTTATTCTACTTTACTTGTGAGGAGAATACTTTCCATAATCAAGACTGTTGAGTTTATAACAAAATTTATTTTAAATACAAGCAACCAACATTAGAGCTCAGCTCAATAATATTCTATCAAAGGACAAGAGGATTCTGCAGGCATAAAAATCATAAGAATAATCATGAAAAAATAATAATAGACACACAACCCCCCAAAAAAGTTGTTGAACAGCAGTTCTGCACCATCATTTCTCTAAAGCTAATATGAATGATCAACACATTGTTAGAGTTCTCATGTTTTCCTGGCCAATCTATGAATGAAGAAAACTCAGGAGAAACTCTTTGACTTCATCTTCCATCCAAATCATATTATTTATAGCAAAGTCAGCCTTCCTCCCAATCTATGTCGTCTTCGTCATCGCCGGATGCTTCGGGTTGGGCATTCAGATCAGCAAGCTTGAAAGTTTCGCCAGTGTTGCCTGAAATGAAAAATCTCTTTCAGTTCATTCCATGTGGTATGGCAAATGAAACAAGACCATAATTAGAGATTTTGAAATAGTAGGTGTGCATATTGTGCATTATATTTAAAACCTGCATGATCCCATAAAAAAAAATATATGTTTGGAAGTACGAGCGAAGGACAAGGCATGAAAGTTGGCATAAGAAGTCAGTCTCCCAGAAATTTGTAGAAGACCGGCAACAAATAAAGGAGATCAGAACAACAATATGAAACTGATAGGGAGTGGATGCAATTTTAGCAAAAATCAGAGAATGACACGAGAAATTTAAGAAGAAGAACATATAAGAAATCTTTATCATTGAAATAATTAAGAATGAAAGACAAGATACAATTAGATCTTCAATTGGAGAGGAAGTGATGGGGACATCATAGCATGAATTGTATATCAGAGGCGTGGCCGACGATCTACGGCCACGATCGCGTCGATCTATTTTGAAATTATTTCATGTATTTGTTTTATTATTTAATTTATCTTTTATTATTAGTTATTTTGTAATCGTTTTCCATTTTTACCCCTTACTTAATGGGAGGTCGTATGTAAGCCCTTATGGCATTATTGTCTTTTTCTTTTGAGTCTTATGTACGAGGCTGTTTATAGCCTCTATGTTCTCTTTGAAAATTAATGAATGATTATTTGAGAATTTTATTTTCTTGTTGGAGTTCTTGAGAGAGCGTGATAGATCGGAGAGAGATCCCTTGGAGAGGGAGATTGGCGCATCACCCACCAACCTTGGAGACGGTCGGGTTCGTGGTTTCATATCTTCGATTTCCCTTAACTCTATCTCCCACTTTTTCTTCACGATCTTCTTCTCCCTAGTCGTTTCCTTCCACCCACCAAAACACCTCCTACATCTCCACCTAGCCGCCGGCCTCTTACCCGACCCCATTCAAACCGCCGGCCTAGCTCCCTCCCCTCCCCCATTGCCTACCTTGGATACTTCATAATTTTGGATTGCCATAATTCTGTTGGTCTTTGAATTCAAATTTCCCCAAATTTGAAATTCAAACTTTTCCTAAATTATAAAATCTATTTTAGTAAAGTTTTCAAATTTTCCCTACTCTTGATCTTTCCCTCCAACATCAAATTGCCACTAAACTTTTCCTAAATTAACCTTTCATAATTTAGGTAACTATTAAATTCAAATCCATTTGAATTTAAACTAGTTACCTAAATTATAATCCTATTTTAGGCAACTTCCTAAGTCAAAGCCTATTTGAAGTTTGAATTAATTTGGATAAAATCTTTTATTCCAAATTTAATTCCTTAATTCAAGATAGCATTGAATGCCTCCACAAATTCCTCCCTACCTCCCTATAGCCGCCGGCCATGCTTGGGTAACCGCCGGCCCCACCCCACTTTCCTTGCTTTGAGTTTCCTAATTTAATTTGAATTAATTTGGGAACAATTTGGAATCCAAATTAATTAAATTTAAGATTCAAATCCTTTCCTAATTCTATTAAACTATTTTAGGAAAGTTTTCGAATTGAATCCAATTTGAATTTCAAATTAAATTGGACCCAGTTAAATCTTTCCTAATCTCTAAGCCCAAATTTAGGAACCCCATCACCTCTTCATAAATCCCTCCCCACTCATTAAAACCGCCGGCCCCTAGCTCTTACCCGGCCCCTCTCCTCTCTCCCTCCCTTTAATTACTCTCAATCAAGAGGATAATTATGAGGTGTTTGAATTGAAATTTCCCTCCACCTAAACCTCCCAAATTTGAACCCAAGTTCCCAAACCACTTTCCCTCATGGCCGGCCACTTCATCCCCCTTCTTCCTTAAGGGTTATCGAGATAAGCTCATCCCTCTTAATTGGAGCCTCCAAGGGAAGTACCAACTAGCATGCTCACCACCTTCAACACTAGAGAAACTTCTTTCTCTCTAAGTTGAACCTTCAAGGGAACTACGACGAAGTTCTTCAACATCTCGGCTAAATGTTTCCCGACTTTGACTAAGGTGAACTTCTCCCCTCTTATCACTTACCTTCATAATCCCCTAATCTTGTAGGTGATGACAAGTCACAAGGAGCCGTGCTTCACTTTTGCCTAAGCTTAATAAACGTAGGGTTTTATTTCGCCGTTGCCAAAGCTTAGTAAACATAGGGTTGAGTGCATTGTATTTGCTTCTAATTTTATTGTTAGATTAGAGATTCTTGTTGAAAGCTATTTACTTAGCATGATTCTTGAATTTCTAACTTGTTTTGATTTTTCCAAGTGTTTGGCAAACGTTTTAGCCCAAACATAGGCACCCCTCTATTGTTTTATTTTATCGTTTGGATTGATAATAGTTTTAATCTTACTTGCTTAATTCAAGAATTCGTGCAAATTCTATTTCATTCATTTAAAGCATTTAGTTCTACATGATCCGACCCTCCTAAATTCCTAGCCATCGGCTAAAGCCCACTCAACCTAAGAAAAACTAATTCCAGTAAAATCAAGCATAATTTGAAATCACCTGATAGTTGGCCTTAAATAGGTTCTCCTAATTCCCTCCCAAATCAGCTCACTTTTTCTAAATAATTCCCTCTCAAATTTGAATTCAAATTAAGTCTCTTTCCCGAATTAATTTCCTTTTAATTGTAATTAAAATTTTCCTAAACAATTCCCTCTTTCTCTTCTTGCCTGCCGCCCACCCTAGTGGGGCTCATCAGCTCAGCCCGCAACCCACCATAGGGCTCATTAGCTCAGCTCACTTTTCCAATGAAGATACTCATTTTTTATTTCCTTTTTCTTTTTCATAACGTTTTTCTTTTAACGTGCACGAGTACATTGCGTCCCCAGCTAGTACCGTAAGGGAGTATGCTCCATCAGTTAACATGCACATGCAAGAATATTATATCATATCATTTCATTTTACTTTCTATGAAGATAATTATTTTCATTTGATTCAACATGATCAATCATTAAGTATGAAAAAAACGAATCATAATCTAATTTATAATAAATACTTAATAAGCAATAAGCACATATCAGTATCTTTCAATGCATTTAATTCAAGAAAAGAAACAAAATCATTACTTTAATTAAAAGACATGAGTACTTGCCTTGAACTTAAGAAATGCGCTACTTTACTTTTACTCTTTATTTCGAGGTTAAAAGATTATCACCTATTAAAGGCTTCCAGTGCCCTCTCCCAATTATGAAATCTTCCACCGTTGACATTAATATTTAATTTCATCATTTAGCACTTAACACTTTATAATTCCATAATAATTCCAAAACAAATCATTAAATTGATTTGACTAACATGTTTAGGATAATTTTGAATACATCATTTATCATAGCATTAAATGGATCTAATTCATTCCAAAAGTCCTGTTAAATCACAATAATTACCTCACCAAACCTTTCTCTCATTCTTTGAAATTCCTCCTTCCTCCACCGTCGAACTAAAGTTTATATTACTTGAATTCTTCCGACATAAAAATCAAAATGTATTTCTTATTATTTCTTCAACCATAGGAACAATAAATGAAAGTATATAACATCAACTAAATCACTTACTTTTTCATAAGAGGGAATTCCAAATCCCAAATTCTTCTTACCACTTTTCCGGATTTTCTTCCCTTATTTTTAACTGAACATTCATCCTTGCTTAGATTAGAAATCACATGATGATTTGCACAGAAAATAATAAATTAAAGAAATCGACAAACATACCTTCTTCTTTCTTCTTCTTCCTCTCTACCCCTATTCTCTCAGTTTGCTTCTTAGCGATAACAACGAAAAAGGAACGAGTGAACGAAGATATGACTCGCGACGAGTCGCTATATTTTCCCTCGTGCGCGATCCTTGCTCCAAACCACAAACTGAGCCCATTCGGAATCTACGCGCACGCGTCTGGTTCGCCTGGGTCATCCGCTCCTGTTCTATTCGCGTGATACTGCTCACCCGCTTGATCGCGCTCATCCGCTTCTTTGTCTGAACCAGCTATTTTGTTAGGGCCGGTTCAAATGAATCGGCCGGCTGAACCGGTTCTTACACCCCATAGTTAGCCTTAAATAAGCTCCCCTAACTTCCTCCCAAATCATCCCCCTTTTCCTAAATAGTTTCCTCTAATAGTTGGATTTAAATTAGATATCTTTTCCTAATTAATTCCCTCTCAATTATAATTAAAACTTTTCTAAACAATTCTCCCTCCCTCTTCTTGCCCGCTAACCACCCTAGTGGGGCCCGCTGGCTCAACCACTGGTCCATCAGAAACAAAATCAAAAGGAATCAGATAACAACTAATCCGCACGAATTAATCAGAGATATAAAGCCCCAACCACCAAACACCCCTAGTTCTCTTAAATTTTTAGCATCTGTATATTATCTTCAGAATCATAGCTTGGTTTTTGCTGAGCCACTTTCTTATCTCCCCGAACTTTAATGCTATCCTTTCCCCAGCTAATTGAAGTCAAACTCCGACCATCTTGAGTCATAATAGTATTAAGATCTACAATAGCTGCGTTCTACAACATGTTTCGTTAGAATCAGCTCAAGGCTTTACAAAATAAGCCGTTAATGAAATAGTGAAACAAGAGAAATAAACAAATAGGCATCGCCGTTTGAACACATAATAATAAGCTAGGTCACTAAAAGCTATTTCAGACAACAATATTTTTCTGAAATGCAATTGAACTTTTACTCAAATGCCAGTGCGGCTGCAATTTTAAAAGCAAAAAAAATAAAAAGCTATCCCAAACAAAACCTCAAGGAAGAATAATGGCTCCACTTCTTATTTTCTGGTTGAGAAGAATTAGATTTCTATTTATATAAATACCTCTCTATGAAGAGAAAAGAGAAAAGCAAAGGAAGAAATCAATTAGAAAAAAATGAAATCCAAGGAAGACAAGAAGGTCAAGAGAATTTCCGCAGGAGGAAGAATCCTTGTGACCTACTATCAAATTACTGCATCAGCACACCTTTACTGCATCATTTCTCATGTCAAACACTCCCTAACTCAATTCCATTTGGCCTAGAACATGGAAAATCTAATCTCATTAATTATTGCAAAAAACCTACATAAAACCTACTCCATAAAAATACTTGCCTAATCACCTGGTGTTACAAGAACTAAGGCTAGACACATAGCTATGATCTTCAAAACATACAACTCCTAAGCATATCCTCTTATTCAAGGATCATATCATACAGGTTGTGGGATTATGAAAATATCACATGGATATTCTGAAAAAAGATACTTACATACCAATGTTTCCATAAATTAAAAGGAAGAAAAAAACAATAATCAATAACACTGATTTTACTACCATACTTACTAAGTAACAATGCCTCAAGTTTATTGAGAAAAGAAAAATAAGATGAGTAAGAAGCCAAAAGGAAAAGAGAAGAAAGGGAATGATAACATTAGAAGAATGATTGCCTCAAACAAAGGTAGGAAACTGTTAGAAAAGAAAGCATGAAGGACTATGGTTAGAAAAAGGGAGGAAAAACCAAGAAAGAATACTAGAGCAAATGTTATTTCTTAATTCAATAATAAACCATTCTTAATCACAACACAGGACTTGCTATTTCTGATAGCAGCCAAACATTTATTGATATTGTAATCCTAATAACATTAATATAATGATAAGCATGTTCAAATGAGAAAATGGCTATTTTACCCATACAACTAATAAATAGACAAATAAAAATGATGACATAAATATGAAGCATGATTTGCCATGAAACAATCATGTGCCCATGAAGACTTAACTATGCTATAAGACAATAAATGACAAGCTAAGAAAGAATACATAAAATTAGTAAACACAAATACTAATGAATGAGGACTAGATTAGATGTTTCATATTGAATCAAAATATAATCATAGGAAAATCATGATGTCATCAGTTTGAACAACTATGCTAAGAATAAATTAAAAAGAGAAAAGAGTGACCAATGCTATAATATCAATTGAGAAAAAAAAAAAAGATAAGTTAGAAGAGATGTCTTCTAACTAAATAAGTTTATCATGTTTCAACATTAGCATATCAACTTACTCTTCTTACCTCCACTAGAAGCTTATTAAAACGCAAACTAGCTATCAAACAAGGTTGTGCAAGCTTTGTCTAGGAAAACCAGTGCTTAACACCAAACAGCAAGTAATCAAATGCACACAGCAAACAGGTCTCAGATCAACTAAAGCACATAAACAAAGCAGTGCACTTCCAGGCAACCCATGAAGCACTCGTACTAAATAGATCAATTAGATGCACTAGAAGAAAATTTACCTGTAGGAACAGCCTCTTCCCAATCAACATCATCATTTTCATCATCTGCCCGTTTTGATTTCATACCAACTTGCCGCTCATAAGGTGCTTCAAAGATGCCATTGGAAAGGTCAGATGTTGATGCCTTGTACTTCTCTGCTTCTTCTCGCAATCTTCTGGATGCAGCTTCCTGTTCTTCCTGTCTCTTGGCCAGAGCAGCATAGTAAGCCTTGAAATACTCATCCTACAAAATTTGAATTGGAACAAAAGATAAAACAATGCAACCTTAGGTAAAAGTTTTCGAATAAAAAACTAAAATCAAACGGGAAACTGCTATAAGTTTGACAAAAGAAAATTCATCAGCTGCACTAACCTGTAAGTTCTTTTCATCTTCCTTCTCAACACCTGGCTTCTTCTCATCAATAGCATATGAACTCTGATCTGACTTCATATCGTGTTTAACTTCTCCTCTTTGTTCTTTCGTGAGAACCATTCCTTGCTTGATCATCCAGGGAGGTAAGACTTTAACGCTTGCAGATTTTGTATCAGGTTCAGTGCCCTCTTCTTTTACATCCATACCAGATAGTGCAACCTCAACCTACCAGCATTAGCATAACAATGACATGAAAAGAATTATGTTAAAAGAAGTAAATGTTAAGAGCTACAAAGAGGTTTCAAAGTTTCAACAGCTTCCTAAATTAACATACTATCGTCCATGACAAAACATATAATGATTGCATGCACAGACATACATCTATTGAAGCCAAAAAGCCAAATTAATTAGTGATATTATAAAAGAATACACAAAACTGGAAACTGAATGTAATCAGAATGTAAAGTAATTTCACAAACTTGAGCATCTGTATATTATTTGACATTAATCTAGAAAAAGAAAAGTCAGTTAAAGAGATTCTAATAGTAGCTTCCTTTTAAGGCCCACGATCTGCATTCATGATCAAAATTTGATTTAAAAATAACGAAGAACAGATCATATTTGTATCTATGCTTTCTGTCCTCTGTGGTATGACCATCATAAGCAGTAGGATTGGAAGGTTATCTTGCAGGCTTCTCTGTTCAAGTGGAAATTGCATAGAAAAGTAATTATTAATTAACCATTTGCAGAAATGTTATTTTCTAACAAAATTCATTGTATATGGATTGCGCATTAAACAAAACTAGATTATGTAAGCACTATGCAAAAAAATTTAAGCATATGCACTTAAGTAGAGTTTACAATTTAAAAATGATCATTCTACACACAGTAATGCAGTAAATATGATTTAGCACGTTTTTTGACCTATATTCTAATTCCAAAATTGCAAACAAGATGAAGGAAGCAAGTAGGGGCATGCTACAATGCATGCAGGATAAAATTAGAAAAGGTAGAATTAAAATGATCACATTAGGGTGACTAGGAGTAACATCATTGAAGTTGGAGTAGAGAAAAATAGACTGAAGTGATTCGAGAAGAAGGCTGGTGATGATGATGAAAAGAAAAACCAGCCTAATTACAATTTTCAGTTATTATATCAACCTTGAATGAAAAGAATGCATTTGAGTAAAACAAAACATTGACTAGATAAAAGGGAAGCATACCCTAGTTTCACCGAGAAATGGCATAGGTGTTCCACCATATCCTTGCCCCTGAGAAGACTTGGAAGAGTCGTTGGCATTAGAATCACCTGTAACACGAGCAGCTGCATGCACTCTTGCTTCCCATGCTAAGAGTCCTCCAAATTCTGGTACGGCCAAGTCCTTTACTCGTGCAAGCTGCAACATCAAGGGCTTCAACTGCTCCTGTATTAGTTGAAATTTCAGTATCAGGAACTCTAAGATTCGGGAGAAAAGTTCGAAAAGGAAACTTGCTGACTCAAAATTGTATAGCTTTATGATTTCCTACCTCATCTTAGAAAGTCCAAAACCCAAGAACAAACCAAGCATCACCACTTCAGGAAAAAAAAATAGCAACATTTACCAAAAAAGTAAAAAAATACAGCATCAAATGTTGCAAGGCAATTTCCAACTGAAAATTATGTGATAAAATAAACAAAACAAATCTGACATAAAGAGAACTTAAACTTGTGTTACATGGATAACAGACATTAGGTTTCTCGAACTTGAATTTTGAGTCAAAATACCAAAGCGTAGAGGAGAGAATTTTTATTTAAGAGAAACTGAAATGATAAAAAATTTAATGTTCAAAGCTTATGCAGAATATGAATAGCAGGCTATTGAGTACACTTCAAGGAATAAAAATCCAAGTTATAAAACAGAAAGAAACATCATAGCTGGCATGGAACGGTCAAAAACCACTAACTCTGCCAAAGAAAGCACCTTTTGGCAATGGACAGTTCTAGGAAGGTAATTGACCCTGCCGCCTAGGCAGTTATTTTTGAAAAGCAATCAATAGCATGTCCAGGTAAACGAAAATAGTCATCTATATAGATCTTTGACATTACGTTGATACCTACGATGCAAAAGTTTATGGCTAAAGTGAGAATTGAATTGGAACAGACATTAATTAATAAGTTCAGCTTATTCACTTCATATTGACCAAAGCTCCAACTGCAATCAAGCATGATAATTAATTCAAAAAGAACCATGCGTTACAGTTTGAAAATCACGAGGAAGAGCTCCCATATATTCTACCAGAAACAACAAAACAAATCACAACGGTATCAAAGTCCAGGCATTTAGAGAGCCAAAAATCGAGACGCTATGTCTTAACTTCAAGCAGAAACATCAACAGGGAACCAGAATTATATCCAATTGCTTTTGTAATGCAAATTCAATTGGAGAGTACCAAACAACCTAGAGAGACATCTATCTAATTTATTTAAAAAAAAAAAGCTTCAAGATAAAAGGGCAATTGGATAGGAATTTTATCTATTATAATTGGAAATATCAACAAAAAGATAGAGAGATCAGTAATCACAAATCAGCCACTGAGATGCTTCAATTTGTAGAAATTCAGGCACAACAAACAATTCAAAAACGTCATCCTTATGTTCAAATGGTCTCTAAGGATTAATATCATGACTCATAAAATTCTGCAAACAATATGGACGATGATAATGATCATTAATTGTCACTAATTGAGTTTCATACTAAGCCCAAACTAAGGTTGTGCACGGGATTACTCTTGAGCCTAAATCCATGACTGTATCTAAACATAACACCAAGCCTGGGACAAAGATATCTTTGAGCAGTATTATTGTTCAACTGTATCTTGAAAAGAGAAAATTCCTTAATCCACACATCTCTGTATATCTCTAAAATTCTTTACCAAATGTACTCGTTCCACAGGTTCCAATATACTCCTCACAAGAGATATATATTGAATTTGTGAAACCACTGTTATAATCGCCAAGTGTTTATGAGGACCACTACCCCCCGGGCTTGCAGTGATGCTAAACTTTGAAGAGAAGGCTTTGCATCGCTCTTTAGAGAAGATCTCCAACAACCATTAGGAAGTTAATGCTATATATGACACATATCAAGATAACTGATGTGAAACCAATTGCGGTGAAACATGATTTGCACGTTAGAGATTAATGAAAGTTTAGCTTTGCAATGTTAACAATAAAATCTAGCTTACTCAAGTTGGATTCAAGAAAATTCGTAATAAATTATGTTAACGGCAGTGATTATATTTAAGAATTGCATGAGTCTAGCAAAAGATAACCAAAATAAACTAGATAGTGCAAATAGCTACTACTAAAGCCACACGTTTAAAATCTAGATCATTCATCTTGAGGTCCTTCACTCGTTTTGAAAGTGGTGGCTAGCGGAAGAGGACCGTAGGTCAACTTAGCGATGCCACTAATAGGCAAGTGATCTTGAGAGGACTTATCGCCGGGAAGGAAGTCGGAATGGGAGAAGCCGGTGGATGTCCGCGGATGATCCAGTCGTCGTCTTCAAATTGCTCGTCTACCACATCCCCGAGTGTCGGGAAAATGCGGTTCAAATAGTCTTCGACGTTGTCGTCGAATCCAAACCCGACGTCGAAGAATGGTGAACGAATTATGTGTATGCTTCCGTATTCGCCGAGCACTAAACCGCTATCCACTTCAGGATCCGCCATGCATCTTGCCGGGGAGTCCAAATATCACGGTGATATGAGGGGAGAAGGTAGGCGGCGGGTATAGGGAAGGAGAACTTTGTTTTGAGTGATTGTGATAGCAAGTAGAGAACGACTCCAAAAGACAAAACTGAAATTTTCAGCAATAATTTCAGTTTTTAGCAAGGGGGTGAGGGAATTAATTTGATGAATTCAAATTAATTCAAATGGTTTAATGGGGCGGGTAAAGAGGAAGAAATTTGGGCTGAATTTGTGGTGTTATTATGTCATTTGGAGGAGAGAGAAGCCCACTAAGAGTGGCCGGCCATATGAGGAGGAGAGAGGAAGGTTTGGGAGTTATGAATGTGGGGCCCAAGTTTAAGTAAGAAATTAAATTAAATCTGAATTTTAATTTCAGATTTAATTGTGGCTTAAGTAACTTCCCATTATTCAAAATGAGAGGGAAATCTAATTTGAATTTCAAATTAGGAGTTAATTTCATTAATGAGCTCCCATAAAGATAGGGAACCAATTAGGAAAGAGTGTAAACACAATTTGAAATTCAAACTCAAGGAATTAAAGGAAACAAGGGGCGGCGGGAGATGGCTGCTGGGCTGGCCGGTGAGGGGTTGGCCGGAGGGAGGCTGGCGGCTGGTTGGCCGGCGGTGGCAGATCTGGCCGGCGGAAAGGGGAGTAGGGTGGCCGGCGACTTTAAAGAGCTGGGAGGGGCGGCGGCAAGGCAAAGGGGAGAAAGAAGATGGAAATTCCCCGGCGACGACGAATGCGGATTTACTAACCTCAAATGTCTTCTCGTTGAATTTCCACAAGATTAGTTAGCACGAACTAGAACTCACAAAGAGATCTAGTCTTCTCCGGCGAACTCACTAAGAGATCGAGGAGGGTGAAGAACTCACCAAGAGATCTTCTTGAACTCACAAAGAGAACACATAGTAGTAAATTTTCATTTCATCAAAACTAAAATTACATGAGAAAATGGCCATATAAATAGGCCTCAAAATGACAAGACAACAAAAGACTAAAATGCCCCTCGGGCTACAATAACGACCAACTACCCATAAGGGTAAAAACGGAAAAACATAAAAATCAAATAAACTACTACATAAAATGATGAAAATAAAGGTCATGATCGTGGTCGTCAATCTCCGACATCTCCTGATGGTACATGTGTCGCAATCTCTGACGATGTCCCCATCATTCTCCCCAGGTGGGAGAAAACACGACCCCATCGCGTAAGCATCTATAGAGCTCTCGTACCACTCTAGTAAGTCAGGGTCTAGTCTCTGTAGCTCATCTCGGTCGATCCACACGTTTTCCATCTCCGGCTTTCCTGCCCATTGAGCCAGATACCTCTAACGACCACCGTCCTTAGTGGAAAATATGTCATCGCTTGCAGAGTTCAACATTTATCCCTCTATTAACATAGAAGATTTAGTAACCTGTGATGGTTCAGAGTTTAACCCACCACCTCCACTTCAAATTGAGCCTTGTGTGATCCCACCCTATGAGAACCCCCAGCCTAGCTCCACCCCCCAAATATTCCCAAATTACCTATAGCGGAGAAGGTTGACATGATTCCGAGTGATGACATTATTTTCACAATTGAGGGTGGACGAAGAAGATAACTGATAAGGTGGAGAGGTACACCAGAGTCAGAGGATACATGATCAGAGCGCAAGGAGATACAGCTGATAGACTCAGATACACGAGACTTCTTGAGACACCCACTCGACGGAGTCGAGTTTTCTCCCACCTGGGGAGAATGATGAGGACATCGAAGATCAACGGCTACGATCTTGAGTTATTTATTTATATGTACTAGTTTATTTCATATTATTGTTTTTCCCTTTATACCCTTATGGGTGGTCATGTAGTATTGTAGCCCGAAGGGCATTTTAGTCTTTTATTTCTTTTCTTTTCATGAGGCCTATTTATAGGCTAGTTGTCTTGTATTTTTGGATGATGATTATTGATAATGAAAAGTTTCATGTTTTGTTGATCTCTTAGTGAGTTCACGTGATCTCTTAGTGAGTTCATGAGAGGAGAAGCCCGAGGAGGGTAATTCGCAATACCCGCCAATCTTTGGAAGAGTCCGAGGTTCGCGGTTCTTACGATCTCTTTGTGAGTTCGTTAGTTATCTCTATCTTTCTCGTATTTTCTTGTTCTTCTCTTTTCTCCCCTCTTCATCCACAAAGTATTCCCCTAGCTCCATTGCCACCGCCCCTTGGAGTCCACCCGTCGGCCACCCTCACGGCTCCGGCCGACCCCTTTGCCGGCAACCTCCCCAACCGTCCACTCCTCCCTCCCGCATGCTCCAAATTTGAAATTTGAATTTCAAATTTCGAATTCTTTCCTAATGTGGAAATCCAATTTAGGAAAGTTTTATTTGATAAATTCCAATTTCAAATTAAATTAAATTGGAGTTCTCATAACTTACCTCCACGTCATGACCCACCTTGTTCTTCAAATTTCGAAAATTCAAATTTGAATGAGCTCCAAAATTTCCATAATTGCCAAAGTCCAAATAAGGAAAGAATTGGGTTGAATCCAATTCAAATTTCATGGCATGAGGAGTTACTAATTCTCATCCTAGGTGGCATCCTCCTAATCGGAAATTGATTTATTCACACTAATCTCCCTCCTCTCCTCTCTACATGCCGCCGGCCTCATCAAGGGGGAATCCATTTAATGCTAGTTTAATGCCATCAATGCCTTGATCCAAAATTCAAATTTCAAAATAACCCCCTTAATTTCATTCATAATCTGAAATTAATTTCAGATTATGAAATGAAACTCCCATTCCCCTCTCTTGAAACCGCCGGCCTCCCCCAATTGAGCTCCCCATTAATTCCCATTTAAAGCTCCCTATCTCTAATTAATTTGAATTCAAATTTCAAATTAGTTCCCTCCTTTTCTATTCAAAATCTGAAATTATTTTCAGATTTGGAAGGAAACTTTTCTCTCCCAAAATTAATTAACACCCATTAATTGCCTTCCGTTACAACTCAATCAATCCCTTAATCTCCTCAGCCCTAGCCGCCACCTCCAAGCCCATCACCTCTCAGTTTTCATCCTCTCGTGAACTTCTAAGTGCTGTCCCAGTGTATCCGTTGCTGTCCAAGAAATACAGCAGGTTTCCCTTGCTGTCTGGCATTTCCTAGAGGCTTATTTTGTTGTCCCAGACCACTCCGATTTAGTAAGCTGCTGGTGGAGCCTTCTGAAAGTTGTTCAGGCCGCTATCTGGCGCCTCACAAGTGCCAAACTGCTGCTCAAGACTTCACGTGCTGCTGTTTACACCTCTCTAGTTGCTGTCCAGAAGTTTGGAGCCTCTTTCCCTGAGAATCCTGCCCTTCTACCATACAGAATTGCTGACCCAGGAAGGTCAGATTGTTGTTCTAACTTCGAAGACTAAGGAGGGTGTTGATTTGAAGCTTTCGACTACCGCCTAAGGTCTGATAATGGTAAATTATTTCCCCAATCTCTTATCTTCCTAGTTATCCTACTATGTGGCTTAATCGATTCATAAGAAGCTTGTTAATGTTCATCCGCTAAAGCCTAGTAAGTTAGAGAGTTTAGTGAGGGATCCTTGCATAGTAACTTATCTTATTGTTAATCTAGGAATATCTTGTTGAAAACCATCCATGTATGCAACATCAGATTAACGTGATTGTTTTATGATCTTAGCTTTTACGCTCGTGATTCGGCCTAAGCTTATTTTACCACTCAGAGTGCTTTCTTTTGTCGTTAGAGCATTCATTGTGAAGATATGATTATTATGGCTTCTAACATTAAGCGTGCAAACTCCCTAAGTTAATCATCCTTGCAAGTATGTATCACATCAATAACTCTAGTAATTTATGGACCACTCTTTTTTATATTGAATAATTTATAGTATTTTTATTTCATTTTTAACTGCTCTTGCCAATAGCACAAAAATAACATGTTATAGTTAATTGGTGAGTCGTGACTCTTGAGCAAATGGCATAGCAAGCTTTCAAATAAAATGTGTTATGTAAGCAAATTGTATTATAATCTCTTGAGCATAACACACATAGTATGTCTTATTTTGTTCAGTTTGAGTTTTTGAGCCTCCTTAATTATTTCAATTCAAGTCTTTAGGTTTAATGGCTTGAGCATAAGTTATTTTTCAAATTTTCTAGGGTTTCGTTTATGGATTAAGCTCTTACATAGCTTTCTACCACAGCATGACTTAAGACTCTTCTTTAAGAGCTGGGATTCAGAGACCTTTGAAACCCCTCTTGCTTCAATGTTCACAGATTTTTCTCTTCTCGATAATCATAGCCACTGCTGCCTCACAAGTCACATCATCCCAGCGAACAAATGTGCTGTAGCATGACCAATGACATGAGATCCAAAAGTTATCAAGAATAACCCAATTACTCTCCCTTGTCATTATTGCAATTAGGTGCTTCTTAACAGTAACAAGTTGCAACATCTGCCATTTCTCTTCTCATTCCGCCCTCCACTGACCTCAACGGTGACAATGATTGATCATTCATTTCTAGGTAAGTAAATGCCCTAGGATGATTTCCTTGCTCTATTATTTTGCTTCTCATTCAAGTATTTCATCCCAATATAATATGCTTGTTAATATAGAGGAAATGGTACATTAGCATAAGATTTTTATGTGAGCATGTATACTTTATTAGGATGCCATAAAATGCAACCTAGCTGTGTCCTAACTCAATTCTTAGACATATAATAAGATGTGTAACTAGCAAACATTTGCCTCATCATTTTAACCAAGGTTCGATGTGATGGAAGTTGAGCATCAATCTCATTATATTTTATAAGTACTGGCCAACAATTTTAAATAAAAAAAGGTGCATATAAATTCAACTGACACGCATTATGCCAGACATTTTGGTGCCATATTCCTATATCACATTAAACATTTATTTACATCCACTGAAGCACACGCTTCCCAAGAAAACATCCATTAAAGTAGGTTTAAGAAGACTACCTCCATCTTTTGAAGCATATCTTTTAACTTTTCTCTTCGTCGCCTCCTGGCATTATCATCTCCATCTCCCATTTCATCAGCAGCAAGTTTGTCACTCTCAGCAATAAGTTCACCATTACAGCCTTCGCAGTGAAAATACTCATCAGTCATGCTTACAAGTTGCAGTGCATCAAAAGCCGAATATCTGCACATCGGCACATTTCAAAGGCTAAGAAACTTGCTATGAGTTTCAAATCAAAAGCCGAATATCTGCACATCAGCACATTCCAAACGCTAAGAAACTTGGTATGAGTTTCAAACTTGAAATACTAAATGATATTCTGGATACCTTCTCCCACAATTAGGGCATATATACTGCTGAATGGTATTCCTACTGTCCAATTCATCCTTCAACTTCTTCTTCATCCGATGCAACCGATACCTTACGACATCATGTATCTGCATTCATACCCATATATGCTGGTTTATAAATAGGTGTAGAAAGAAATTCAATATAGTTGAATCCAAGAAATAAATGGAGAAGAAAAAAACAATGAATAATGATTCCAAATAAATTATATAAAGACAGACATTATAGAAGTATTAGAGCAAAGGGAAAATAAAACAATTTAGAAACAGAAAGGAAAAGTAGCCCATCAGAAAGAATTAAGTGTGGCGTTTTATCATAAAACTGAGAATTCATACTTCACTGTTAGAGGCCAAAGTAAAAAATTTACGTTCTAACGCAAAGGGCCAAAGATAACAGGGTACAACAATCACAACCAATCCCGCCATCCTTGTAACACAGCAGGTGAAACAATTCTTTGATTCAGAATGCACAAGATGTTAGATTTGCCAACTCCATAACAATTTACAACTCTTATTCTAATTTTAGCATGTGACAGGCTTTTATAATACATCTTATTTACCAGCAATTCAACGCCGCATCCAAGCCAAACACTTGCAATAAGCTGTTGTTTCAAATGCCTTCATATGGGTGCACCATCCTGCCTTTACTAAGCCTTGCAAAGATTGTATGTCCCACTCTAATATCAACCTATTGTTTCCTTACAGAAACTGAACTAAACCATAACAATGGATCAACAACAACAAGCTTTTATCCCACTACATGGGGTCGGCTACATGAATCTTTTTTCTCGATTGTCCTATTAAAAGTCAAATTATCATTTAAATCTAATAGAGAAAGATCATTTCTAATATTTTCTAACCAAGTCTTTTTAGGTCTGCCTCTACCTTTCTTAACATAAGTCAAATCTAATACCTCTACTTTCCTAACAGGGTCATCGAAAGGCTGCCGTTTTATGTGACCAAATCATCTAAGTCGACTCTCTCTAATTTTATCTTCTACTGGAGCTACTCCAACTTTTTCATTTATATGCTTATTTTGTATCCTATCTCTAAGGGAAAAGACACTCATACACCTGAGCATCCTCATCTCTGTCACACTTAACTTAGTATTATGCTTCTCTTTTAATGGCCAACATTCGGCAACATAAAGCATTGCAGGCCTCACCACCATCTTATAGAATTTTCCCGTAAGTTTGAAGGGTACTTTTTTATCACACAACAAGCCCGATGCATTCCTCCACTTAAACCATAACAATGGATCAAACATAAAAATTAACAAATAGTTTTCCGATGAAATGCAGGCAGGAAAATAAAATAACACAAGTTTGTAAATAGTTTACGCCACATAAGCAACCATGTCATACAAAAAATGTGTCAATCTTGTTCCATATCAGTAAGAAAAATTGAGATCAGCTTCACGATTAAGATGATGCATGTAGAACAAACCAACTGTAAACCAGCAACAACTTGCAGGAAGGGACTTCTATTCCCCAGGAGATCTCGCAGTTCAAACATGCACTTCAACTTACAAAGCTAACAGTCGGCAATCCATTTAATAATAGTTTAAGATGATTCTGATTGAAACAATGAGGCACAACACATACATAGTTGTCAGGAAATGTCATGCTAGATGCAGAAGTATAAATCATGAAAAAAAAGACATTAATGAATGCCAATGTAATCGATATTAAATTAAGAAAAAATAATTTATCATTATTCAAAGGAAATGCATTTTAATAAGAGAATATGCAGGCATGAAGGATTAATGCTTCTCCATCAATGATAGCACTAAGGCAATTTATCAGTCTAACAGCAATAGGCCATGATATCCTTCATTATTTTGCATAAAAGGGATCACCCATATTATTTGCTGTTATGTTGAATGAGTTAATAATCATCTCACGAGAATACAAAAAAAATAAGGGTTTTAAATTTGTATCTTCTATCATATCACGGCATTATAGATTTTTATTAGAAGGTATCTAACTTCGTATTTGTTGAATGAGTAAGAGCTCAAGCCACTTGGTAACACTCACTCTAAACAAATGAATAAAAAAAACAACTAATTACAACCAAACTAATTTGGCACTTGCGTGCATAAGACTTTCGAAACCGGAAGGTAATTATTAGGTAAAGGAAGTTAGATTTTCAATGGAGGAATCAAAGAATAAAAAAAGCTTTCCCTAATCTAGCCAAGAAAAGAGAGAGAAGTCATCGCCCTCCTTGATACAAGAACCTAAGTTTTTTATCATCCCTTGGATAGTGCACGTGTGTGTGTGAGAGAGAAAGACTCGGGTAAGGCCTACTGAAAAAACTTGTTGAAGTATATTGAGGAAGTATGGATTCTAAAAATTTGCCAGGTTGATCTTTTATGTTTGTTAAAATTTAACTTTGAAGTGCGCTTCAATGGCCAAGCCCATGACATTATCAGGCGGCACTTTTCTTTCGTCTCACGCTTGAGTTGGCTGCAGACAAACACTGCATGCCTTCGAGTGCAAAATCATGCAAGAGAAGCACGGGTAAGAATAGCTCACGTGATTCACTTCTGCTTTTAGGTTTGGTTCAAATCTGAATTCAATCAACAATTCATTAACATAGAATAAAAGGGAGTATAAAAATAAGGCTAGTGATTGCAACAACCTATATATCATAGCACACTCAAAAATCATGACTTGACTAGCAAAAGTGACACTCATCTCCATCACCAGTGGCGCTTGTCTCCATCTTCATCAGTGTACCCGACTCCATCTCCATTAGTGATATGATAGGAATTACTTGGTTCACAAGTAATTCTAACCCAAACCAATCAAATTACAGCAGCAAACTGCTGTCCACAGCAGAGAAAACAGCAGGAAAACAGGGAAATCTGAGAGAAAACGCAAGAAATGGCTTGTATTTCACTAGTAATGAAAGCAAAACAAAAAAAGATACAACGTTCTTCGATTCGAGAGGAAGAAAAACTCTCCACAAGTCTCTAGTAAACCCTAGAGCCCAAGAACACCAAGAGATCTCAAACTTCTCATTCAAATTCAAGATGATCCCTAATTCCCCCCAATCTCCTAATTAAACAAAAATAATCATAAAGGACAATAATGGATTTCCTAAAACAGCCCTCCTCATTCAAATTTCTCCCTCCCAAATCAGAATTAATCCCACGTGGGGTCCACAAGGAGTTCCGCCCCTTGCTGCCATTTCCGCCCAGCCCGTCTCGCATAGCAGTGGACCGGTCCAACCGGCCCATCCTGGGCCGGTCTAACATTACTCCCCTCCCAAAAACTCACCTTGTCCTCAAGGTGAAAATTGGGGAACTGTTGCTTCACAATTTCATAAGGCTCCCAAGTAGCTTCGTAATCGGGAAGATTCTTCCATTTAATCAACACCTCCTTGTTTCCCTTTTTATCAATCCTCACTCCTTGCAACTCCATAGGTTCCATGATCACCTCTAACTCCTCTGTCAAAGATGCTGGTAGCTCCGCACTAGCTACCTATTCCCCTAATGCTCTCCTCAGCTGTGACACATGGAACACTGGGTGTATGGTAGCAGAAGAGGGCAACTTCAGACGATACGCCACTGCTCTTGTCCAAAACTTCGTAGGGGCCAAAATATCCTGGCGCCAATTTCTTATTCCTTCTTCTCGCTACTGTCCTTTGCCTGTAGGGTCGTAGTTTTAGGAATACCTTCTCTCCCACTTCAAACTGCATGTCTCTCCTGTGTGAATATGTCTGCTTCTTCATGATCTGTTGAGCCCTCATCAGATGCTTCTTTAATTCTTCCAGACCTTGTCCCTTTCCTCCATGTACTGCTCAACTGTCGAGACCGATGTACTTCCTTTACCGTAGTGCACTAAGTGTGGGGGATCCCTTCCATACAGCACTCTAAATGGGGTCATCTGAGATGCAGAATGATACGACGTATTGTACCAATATTCAGCCCAAGGTAGCCACTTTGCCCACATCCGCGGTGTTTCTGAAATAAAACGCCTCAAGTAAGTTTCCAAACTTCGGTTCACCACCTCCGTTTGCCCATCGGTCTGTGGATGATAGGCGGTACTTCTCTTTAGGACCGTGCCTTGCATCCTGAACAGATCTCTCCAAAACTGGCTGAGGAACACTTTGTCTCGATCAGACACAATAGATTCTGGAACCCCATGCAGCCTGACCACCTCCCTGATAAATGCCGCAGCCATCGACACCGCCGTGTAAGGATGTCGTAAGAGAATGAAGTGTGCATACTTGCAGAGCCTGTCAACCACCACCAAAATGACCGTGAATCCTTTTGACCTGGGTAAGCCATCAATGAAATCCATGGACACTTCCTCCCAAACTCTGTTTAGAAGTGCCAATGGTTGTAGTAAACCTCCTGGAGCCATGGCCATGTATTTGTTTCTTTGGCAGACCTCACAACTCGCCACCATCTCCTCCACATCTTTATGCATTCCTTTCCAGTAGAGTTCCGTTGCCAGCCTCCTGTATGTCTTCTGAACTCCTGAGTGACCTCCGACTGAGCTGCCATGAAATTCCTGCAACAGATGGGGCATGTGTATGGAAGTTCGTGGCATCACGAACCTCCCTTGATACAATAGTCTCCCCCCTTCAATGTAGTAACGAGAATGACTGCTCTTGTCCTTCTCTAGATCCTCCCTGATCTTCCTCAGCTCCTCGTTCAGCATACTTTCTTCTTTAATGGCCCCCCAGTCTACTATCAATGGCGCCGACACAACCAACTCCTGAATCTCCCCAACGCATCTTGATAAAGCATCGGCCGCCTTATTCTCCAAACCAGGCTTATATTGGATCTCAAAATCATAGCCTAATGTTTGGATAACCACCTCTGGTGCTCTTCGGTCACCATCCTCCGCTCTAACAAATACTTCAAGCTCCTCTGATCAGTCCGTACAATGAAGTGTCTTCCCAAGAGATACGGCCGCCATTTTTGGATTGACAAAACAATGGCCATCAACTCTCTTTCATACACTGACTTCAATCTAGCTCTGCTGAAAGCACTTGGCTGAAGTATGCTACTGGCCTGTGATTCTGCATCAGCACCGCCCCTAGCCCATATCCTGAGGCATCTGTCTCTACTACAAAAGCCTGATCAAAGTCTGGAAGAGCTAGAACAGGGACCGTCGTCGTGGCTTCCTTCAACCTCTCGAACGCCTGGGTGGCTGCCTCTCCCCAGCAAAAATTGTCCTTCTTTAGCTGCTCAGTCAAAGGCCATGCAATGGTACTATACCCCTTCACGAACTTCCTATAGTATCCAGTCAATCCTAGAAAACCCCTCAATTCCCTGAGGTTCCTAGGTAGCGGCCATTTCTGCATTGCCTCAATTTTAGTTTGATCCACTGCCACTCCTTAAGATACCACATGTCCCAAGTATTCCACACTTGCCTGAGCAAAGCTGCACTTCTTTAGGCTGGCTTTCAACTGGTGCTCCTGAAGCACTTCCAATACCACTCTCAAATGCTCCCAATGCTCCTCCACAGTCTTGCTGTACACCAGGATGTCATCGAAAAAGACCAGGACAAACTTTATAAGGTGCTGCTTGAATACCCGATTCATCAAGGATTGAAATGTTGCAGGAGCGTTAGTCATATCAAAGGGCATTACCAGAAATTCATAATGCCCTTCATGTGTCCTGAACGCTGTCTTTAGAACATCGGCCTCCTTCATTCTGATCTGGTGGTATCTAGATTTTAGATCTAGCTTAGAGAACATCACTGCACCATGTAGCTCGTCCAACAGCTCATCAATCACAGGAATTGGGAATTTGTCTGGTACAGTGCCTTTATTCAGAGCCCTGTAATCCACACAAAATCTCCAACTCCCGTCCTTCTTCTTGACTAGGAGAACTAGATTAGAAAAAGGGCTATTGCTGGGTCTGATAATCTCTGCCTCCAGCATTTCCTGGATCAACCTTTCAATCTCATCTTTCTGAATCTGGGGGTAGCGGTAAAGACGGACGCTGATCGGAGTCTCACCTTCTTTCAAAGTGATGGCATGCTCCAACTCTCTATGAGGAGGTAAACCCTGGGGCGGTTGAAAGACCTCTCTGAATTGGTGTATGAGCGGCTGTACTGCAGACGGAACATTGCCTTCCTCCTCCAATCTGACCCCTTTCAAGCGGTGCAACTCCACTAAGAAGCCTCCTCCCTCCTCTCGAATGGTTCTGATGAGGGATTTGAGAGAAACCCCTGCCTTGGTCAGCCCGGAATCACCCTGAATTGTCCTCTTCCTGCCCCCAACCACCAACTCCATCCTCAGTGTTCCCCAATTGATTTTGGTCTCTCCCAATGTCTGCAGCCATTTCATCCCAAGGATGACATCCGTACTCCCCAATTCCAAGGGAATGAAGTCTTCCTTTACATGGATCCCTTGAATCTTCAATACTACTCCTCGATAGACACCTCGACCCATCTCCACCTTCCCGGTGCCCATCATTACTCCGTAACCTCCGGTATCCACTAGCTCCATCCCCAACACATCTACAATCTGGGTGGAAATGAAATTGTGGGTCGCTCCACTGTCTATCAACACCACAACCTCGCAACCAGAGATCTCTCCTTTCACCTTCATAGTGTGACTCAAAGTGAGTCCCACTACTGAATTCAGAGAGACTTCTGCTACATCCAGATGCAACTTCTCATCCTCCTCCACCTCGGGGTCATTCCCAGCTCGCTCTTCGTCTTCCTCATCTTCACAAACGAGGAGAACCTGAAGAGATTGGTCCTTGCACCTGTGCCCTGGCATGTACTTCTCATCGCATCTGAAGCACAACCCCTTTGCTCTCTTGTCCTGCATTTCTTTTTCGATCAGCCTTTTGAACTGTCCCACATTTCCTCCTCTAGTCTTTTCCTTGGGTGCTTCCTTCTGTCCACCTGGCGCTACCCCTTTTGAGGGTAATACCGCAGTAGTCATCTTGTACGATCCCCCTGAGTAGTTGCCTCGAGCTCCTCTTTCTGATCTCTTCTGATCCTCCACAAATTGTGCAAGCTCCATAGCCTTACCTAAGTTCCTTGGCTCCAACACTCTGACAGCTGTTCGTATCTCCAGTTTGAGCCGCTTCATGAAATTCCCCTCCAGGGCAGACTCAGAAATGTGATCCAATCTGCTTGCGAGATACTCAAATCTGTCCCGGTAATCGGCCACAGTCCCCTCCTGCGTCAGAGCAAAGAATTGTTCATAGAAGTCTCCTCCCCCATCGGCTCGGAAACGCTCTAATAAACAATCCTTAAACTCTCTCCAGCTCCGGATAGGCTCCCTCCTGTCTCGCCACTGATACCATGCCAGCGCCTTCCCTTCCAGACACAATCCTGCCGCCATCAGCTTCTCATCATCTGTCAACCCGTTGACAGCGAAGTAACGCTCCACCTTATAGATCCCAACCATGGCCATCTTCGCCCTCAAAGATGGGCATCTTCAACTTCCTCACCTTCGGATCCCTTCCGTTACCCCGATACTCTCCATAACCTCCTATTCCTCGAAGATGAGGTGCTCCCCAAGTGTCCCGGTCCTCCCTCCGGCGTTGGTATCCGAATCAGTCATCATATTCCCCTCTTCCCTTTCAAAATCAGCACCTCGACGCTGAAATTCAGCACCTCGACGCTGATATTCTTCTCTTCTATCGCCAAAATCTGCACTTCCCTCATATTCCCCCCTCCTGCCTTCAAAATCAACACCTTGATGCTGAAAATCAGCACCTCGACGATCATTTCTCATGCTCATCTCCTCTCTAGAAAATGGCTCTAGAGGTGGCATGTCGTCGTCTCCCTCAAGGATCTCTACATCTTGATTCCTCCTCCCCCTACACGGGTTTGGATTTTCTCCTACGCCGTGGTCTCCGGTAGCCTCTCTTGCTTTCGACGTCGTCGGATTAGTCTTCATATCCAATAATTTCTTCATCATTTCTTCTATGGCCATAAATTTGCCCTCCAACCTTTCATTGTTGGTGGTGATTTGATTTTGAAAATCAAAGAATCGCTCCTCCAAATCGGTTTTCAATTGACCGACTTCGCCTTCCAAAACGTCCACCTTCTTTCCGGCCATTGTTCTTCTAACGGATTCACAGAAATCTTCTTCCGGAGACGAGGAACTTGCTGAAATTTCAGAATTTCAGCCGCCGGTGGCCCCGAATCGATGCTCTGATACCAATTTGATAGGAATTACTTGGTTCACAAGTAATTCTAACCCAAACCAATCAAATTACAACAGCAAACTGCTATCCACAGCAGAGAAAACAGCAGGAAAACAGGGAAATCTGAGAGAAAACGCAAGAAACGGCTTGTATTTCACTAGTAATGAAAGCAAAACAAAGAAAGATACAACGTTCTTCGATTCGAGAGGAAGAACAACTCTCCACAAGTCTCTTGCAAACCCTAGAGCCCAAGAACACCAAGAGATCTCAAACTTCTCATTCAAATTCAAGATGATCCCTAATTCCCCCCAATCTCCTAATTAAATAAAAATCTATACTACTATTATAAAAGGGGCTTGAGTTTCCTTCCTCTGGCAAATCTTGTTCATCCATTCTACTTATTTTTTAATTATCTTGACCGTTCATTCTATTAAAAATATTTAATAAATAAAAAAAAATCACATTATATAAAACTCATTTATTCAAATCAAATCTCAACCGTTTATTTAAATTATTATAATTATAGTTAATTAATAATTATAATTTTATTCATATAATGATGTATTTATTAATCTGGAAGCCGAGTCGTTTCCCTTACAAGTAGTCCAGAAGATGAAAAAGATGACCGGACAAACGAAGCTCGATCGACGTCGTTTCGGTTGCTTCGAGCCGCCTACAACTCATCGGCTTGCCCCTCTCTCCGCCATTTCTAGGTAATTTATTAATCTTGAAGCGGAGTCGTTTCTCTTACAAGTAGTCGAGAAGATGAAAAAGACCATCCGTCGAACGAAGCTCGATCGACGTTGTTTCGGTCGCTTCGAGCCGCCTACAACTCTTCTGCTTGCCCCTCTCTACGCCGTTTCTAGGTATCTTTCTTCTCCCTCAGTCTATCTTTCTTATCAAATTATTTAGGTATCTTCACCTTCTGTAATGCCTCTTCGAATTCCATTGTCTTCCATTTATCTCTTCAAATTTCTTTTGTCCGCTTCGCAGGAGGCACTTACTACGGATGACACACGCTTACTGAAGGTACGCTGATCCACGCCGACTGACATCGATGGCTCCTCAGCAGCCACCACCAACACCAAATAAAGCGCTTCCCAGAAGCTTGACAGCTCTATAATGGCTTGGCAGCTTCAGGGTAGTGCTCGCTTGCATAGATCACCAGGCCTTCTGCTTCAATGACAATCCCCAAATTCACATGAATCTGAGGAAGGAGACCTGACCACTGAAGTGAATCGCTCTCGGTGAGCTCTAGAGCGACCAAGAAGCTATCTTTAGCCTATTTAATATGTCCTAAAGACCACAAAAGTGTTTCCAATCCTGAAGTGAGACCGCACATCCATTGGACGTAGCTCTAAGGCACGGTGGAAGCTTTCAAGCGCTAGCATGAATAGGTGAAGTGAGGAGAGCCACTAGGAGCAAGCTTTGGGTACTGATAGCGGTTGGAAAGGGTATTGATCATATCTGGATTCTCATTGGAGAGGAACAGAGCGGAGAAATTGCGATCGAGATTCCCAGTGGCATCAGCGAAGGTTTGAAAGAGGTCATCAAGGGAAAAACCCAAGGAAGGATCTCTGATGAAATTGGAGTAGGACTGGAATAATACCAATGATGAACAATATTTGTTATATTTTCTATTTTTTTTGTTTTTATGCTATTCTATGATGGTGGTAAATCCAATGATCATGGTAGGAAGAGGTTTGGATTTTGTTTCCTTGGATTTGCCGGCTTGGGGGGGTCCATTTGTCCTTTGAAGGTTGCTGGTTTCATGAGAACTATGGCTGTTTCGGTTTGAGCTTAAGAAGTTAAACTTTAGTTGTGCGGTTGTGCCAAGCTCATTAATTTCTAGTGGAGAAGTAGCTCATTATGAGCTGATGTCTTGCTATAAAATTTAAGGTTGGGAACAAGATTTGGTGGGTGGAACTTGATCTTTCACATTCCTCTTGAAGTTGAGTTGCTGCAGCCTTTTTTCTCCTCTGGAAAAGCCTCTCACGGGCTGCTGCTGCTTCGGGTGTGGTGTGCCTCTTCGGGTGCTGTTTTCTTTTCTGAATCGGCATGTTTTTGTTGACCGAGAGCTTATTCGCCTGGCTTCCTGTGCTGATTCCTCGGTTTGTGATGTTCTGGCTGGTCCGTGGCTTTGTTCTCTGGATTGTTTTAAAGCTGGCTCTTGGGCTTCAACGGGAATGACTCTTGGCTTTTCATTTCTTCTTGGAAACTTGGGAACTTTGGCTGTTATGTTCCCCCTCTTTGGCCTATATATATGAGGTATTTTGTGAAGAAATGGTTGGTGAATATTTGAGAGCTAAGTGCTTACAAAACCTGAGGGTTTTCTTCTTTGGAAAAGCTTGAGAGCTTTTTCCATTCTCCTTCTCCCCTAGGAAAGCTTGCGAGCTTCTCCTCTTTCTTCTCGGTCTTCTAACCTCCTTCTTCTCTACGCAAGTTCCACTCCACCTGTATCTTTCTTCTAGTTCCGTTGGCGAAGTTGTTGGCTGATTTTGGTTGGCTGTTTTAGAAAAGCTGTGGGCTGTTTTTTTTGTTGGTTGTTTTAGCAAGGTTGTTGGCTGTTTGGTGAAGTTGTGGACGGTTTGGTGGCATTTGCTGGAGAAGTTAAAAGGACATTGGATACCCCTAGCTGTGGTGGACCCTTGGTTTGCATATCTAAACCTTATTTTAAATTATATTCCCTACAATCGGTACATGTGAGGAGTCCTCTTGAAGGATGTTCTGAGGATAGTTTTTTTTTTTGTTAAAAAAATATTGTTTTCTTTGTTGGTCTTCTTTTGTTTTGGTCGTTGGAAGTTGCCTTTTCTAAAGATAGTTGTTTTCTTATCTTATTTTGTTCTCAAAGTTATGTCTTAATTTTATAAAAGTAAGATTTGTTTCTCTTGATTGATTTCTCTTTGTGCCTTGCTCTAATTTGTTTACATCAATTTGGTATCAGAGCAAGTTCTTTGCTTGGGTGGTCTTTGTTCTTTTATCTAAGTTCTCTTTTTTTTTTGTGAGTCTTTGCTTTTCGATCTATGGCTAATAATCAAGGGGATTTGCAACAACTCATACATCAATTAAATAATTTGCAACAACAAATCAATACAATGGCTGAAGCAATCGCTAATCTGAATGTCAATCAAGCTAATGTTAATCCTAATGTCATATCTTCTGAAAGCGAGGATGAGGGTCCTAGAAATCAAAATAGGCGTCAAAGAATCTGGGATCATGGGATTAAAATCGATGTCCATAACTTTGAAGGGAAATTACAACCTGAACAATTCCTCGAATGGGTTGAGAAAATGGATCAATTTTTTGAGTGGAAAGAAATACCAGAAAATCGAAAAGTCAAATTTGCAAGCTTAAAATTAACAGGACATGCTTTAACATGGTGGAAAAAATTTGCAAAACAATAGAGTAAGGCGAGGTAAAAAGAAAAAATTCAAAACTGGGAAAGAATGAAAGAAAAAATGAAAGGGAAATTTCTGCCTTCTGATCATTCAAGAACTATTTTTCAAGAATTTAATAATCTGCGTCAAGGAACTCAAACTGTGGAAGAATACACTGAAAACTTTTTTAAGTTGCAAGCTAGGAATGATTTAGATGAATCTGAAGAAAAAACGGTAACAAGATATCTTAATGGACTTAAGTGGACAATTCAAGATCAATTAAACTTGCATCATGTCATTAAACTAGATGAGGCTTATCGCATGGCTTTAAAAATTGAGAAACAACACATCAAAGGGGAAGTAGCAAAGTCATTGAAACATATAAGCGACGACAAACTGGTGGGGTGAAAATCCAAACTCAATCTTCTGTTGGGACGTCGGGAACTAAGGTCAAAACTTATGAAAGTCAAAATCTGGATAAGGGTAAAGGGCTAATGGGCTCTAAACCTACTGAACAACCTAAACTGATTGGGCCTTGTTTCAAATGTGGTCTTTATGGTCATTTGTCGGCTACTTGCAGAAAAAATAATCCTCCTCGAAATAATTTGATAGAAAATGAAAATAAAAGTGAAGAAGAAGAAAATGAACCAGAATCTGATAATGAAGCTGAAATGGAAAATTTTGATTTGGAAGGAGACGAAGGAGAACCTTTGTTAGTAATTCGACAAGTTTTAACTGCTCAAAAAGAAAAAGGTGATAAGTGGCTAAGAAGAAACATTTTTAGAACAACTTGCACGGTTGAAGGGAAAATTTGCACTTTAATGATTGATAGTGGGAGTTCAGGAAATTTTGTGTCACAACACATAGTTGAAAAGCTCAAATTGAAAACAAAACCTCTTGTCAAGTCTTACAAAATATCATGGTTTAAGGAAGGAGGTGAGGTTCCTATAACGAAACAATGCACCATTAATTTGACAATTGGAGGAGCGTATAAAGATCAAATTGTTTGCGATGTTGTACCTTTAGAAGTTTGCCATATACTTTTGGGGCGTCCTTGGCAATATGATAATAAAACCATTCATAATGGCGAGAGGAACACTTATACATTGATTCAAAACAATAAAAAATTCACTCTCTTTCCTCAAAGAAACATTTCTGATCCTCCAACAAAAAAAAGAGAAATCTGAAAATTCATCCACTCCTGAATTACTTTTGAACACAAATGATTTGAAACAATTTGAAGTGGTTTATTTGGTGCTTGGAAAAGAATCTGATTTGGCTCTTGAAATTCCTAAGGAAATGCAACCGTTGCTTAATGAATTTTCTGATTTAACACTTGACGAGTTACCAACTGGCTTACCTCCTATGAGAGACATTCAACATCACATTGATTTAATTCCTGGAGCAACATTGCCTAATCTTTCACATTACAGGATGAGTCCAAATGAACATAAAGAGCTTTCTAAGCAAGTGACTGAACTTTTAGAAAAGGGTTTAATAAAGGAAAGTCTAAGTCCTTGTGCTGTACCTGCTTTGCTTACTCCTAAAAAAGATGGAACTTGGCGTATGTGTGTGGATAGTCGTGCTATCAATAAGATAACCATTAAGTACAGATTTCCCATACCTAGGCTAGATGATTTGCTTGACATGTTAAGTGGTGCCAAAATTTTTTCTAAAATTGATTTGAGAAGTGGGTATCATCAAATAAGAATAAGGCCTGGGGATGAGTGGAAAACTGTTTTTAAAATCAAAGAAGGTTTGTATGAATGGCTTGTTATGCCTTTTGGTTTATCTAATGCTCCAAGTACTTTTATGAGAACAATGAATCATGTTTTGAGACCTTTTATCGGAAAGTTCGTGGTGGTATATTTTGATGATATTCTGATTTACAGTATTCACCCTTCTGAACATCTTTCACATGTTAAAAAAATTTTGCAAACTTTGAGGGAACAAAAATTGTATATCAATCTTAAGAAGTGTACTTTTATGACTTCAAGTTTGACTTTCTTGGGTTATATTGTATCTGCTGAGGGAATCAAAGTTGATCCGGTAAAAATCGAGGCAATCAAAAGCTGGCCTGTTCCTAAAAATATCAGTGAGGTAAGGGGTTTTCATGGTTTGGCATCTTTCTATCGTCGATTTATTAAAAACTTTAGTTCTGTAATTGCTCCTATCACTGACTGTTTGAAAAAAAGGGAATCTTTAGATGGACTCCAGAGGCTGAAAAAACTTTTCAAATTATCAAAATGAAAATGAGTCAAGCTCCAATTCTTAGTCTGCCTGATTTTGAAAAAGTTTTTGAAGTTGATTGTGATGCTTCACATGTGGGAATCGGTGCTGTTTTAAGCCAAGAAGGAAAACCTGTTGCATATTTTAGTGAAAAGTTGAATGATGTTCGATCTCGATATTCTACTTATGATTTGGAGTTTTATGCTATTGTTCAAGCTTTAAAATTTTGGAGGTGTTATTTGATTCAGCGAGAATTTGTTTTAAACACTGATCACGAGGCTTTAAGATTTTTGGGTTCACAAAAAAATCTCAACAAGAGACATGCTAAATGGGTTTCTTTTTTGCAAGAGTATTCCTTTCATATCAAACATAAATCTGGTGTGTTGAATAAGGTTGCCGATGCTTTAAGTCGAAGGTCACATTTATTGATTACTGTTTATCCTACCATTACTTCTTTTGAGTTTTTGAAAGATACTTATGCTTCTGATTCTGATTTTAAAGATATTTGGGAAGCTTGTCTTAATTTGGGAACTGATCCGTCTGGTCAATTTGTTATTCACCAAGGCTTTTTGTTTAAGGGTTCTAGACTTTGCATTTCAAATAATTCTTTAAGAGAACAGTTAGTGCAAGAACTTCATGGTGGTGGGTTAAGTGGTCATTTTGGTCAAGGGAAAACTATTGCAATGGTGGAAGAAAAATATTTTTGGCCTCATATGAGAAAACAAATTGCTAAGTTTGTAAAACAATGCAAAATCTGTCAAGCTTTTAAAGGGACTTCACAAAATTCTGGTTTATACACTCCTCTTCCAATTCCAAATAAACCTTGGGAAGATATTTCTATGGATTTTATTCTGGGCTTGCCGGTTACTATAAGAAAACATGATTCTGTTTTTGTTGTTGTTGATCGCTTTCGCTTTAGTAAAATGGCTCATTTCATTCCTTGCAAAAAAAAACTCTGATGCATCTCATGTGGCTGATTTATTTTTTTAAAGAAATTGTTCGACTTCATGGTATTCCTCGTACATTTACTTCTGATAGAGATACTAGGTTTTTGAGTCACTTTTGGAGAACACTTTGGGCTAAGTTAGGAACTTCTCTTCAGTTTAGCAGTGCTTACCATCCTCAAACCGATGGACAAACTGAAGTTGTCAATCGAAGTTTGGGAAATCTTTTAAGATGCCTTGCTGGTGAGAAACCTTTTCAATGGGATTTGATTTTACCACAAGCTGAATTTGCTTATAACAATTCTGTTAATAGAACTACTGGAAAAAACTCCTTTTGAAATTTTATATGGTCAATCTATTCCTCACATTTTGGATCGAAATGGTTTATCTTTACCTAGCAAAGTAAGTGCTGAAGCTTTAGAAACATTTGATCATATCAAATCTGTCCAACAACAAGTTCTTGAAAAAACTCCGTATAGCAAATGTTAAATACAAAACTGCTGCAGATAAGCATCGGAGAGAGAGGTTGTTTTTAAAGAAGGGGATATGGTGATGGCTTACTTCCGTCGCCAGCGCTTTCCCGTTGGTACTTTTGGGAAGCTGAGCAGAAAAAAAAATTCGGACCTTTTCGCATTCTCCGGAAATTGGGCACAAATGCATATCTTTTAGATTTACCTAACACAGTTGGAACTTCTCCTATATTTAATGTTTCTGATCTTTCTTTGTATGAAGGAAATACAGGTGATTCTGTGGATCTTGAAACATTGCCACTTTCCACTCCTTCGTTGAACCAAGATGATCTGATTGAAGAAATTGTTGATATAAAAACAACAAAGACAAGGCATGGAGAACTCCAGAAATTTTTGGTCAAATGGAGTAATCGACCATTAATTGATTGCACGTGGATTGATGCTGCTGAACTTCAAAAGCGAAATTTGGAGCTCTACAAAAGAGTTGCTAAAGTTTTCTCATCAGGAGATGAGAATTCCCCACCTGGGGGGAATTGATGCATTTAGATTTTTCTGCTTAATTTTTGTTATGAACAATATTTGTTATATTTTCTATTTTTTTTTTGTTTTTATGCTATCCTATGATGGTGGTAAATCCAATGATCATGGTAGGAAGAGGTTTGGATTTTGTTTCCTTGGATTTGCCGGCTTGGGGGGGTCCATTTGTCCTTTGAAGGTTGCTGGTTTCATGAGAACTATGGCTGTTTCGGTTTGAGCTTAAGAAGTTAAACTTTAGTTGTGCCAAGCTCATTAATTTCTAGTGGAGAAGTAGCTCATTATGAGCTGATGTCTTGCTATAAAATTTAAGGTTGGGAACAAGATTTGGTGGGTGGAACTTGATCTTTCACATTCCTCTTGAAGTTGAGTTGCTGCAGCCTTTTTTCTCCTCTGGAAAAGCCTCTCACGGGCTGCTGCTGCTTCGGGTGTGGTGTGCTCTTCGGGTGCTGTTTTCTTTTCTGAATCGGCATGTTTTTGTTGACTGAGAGCTTATTCCGCCTGGTTTCCTGTGCTGATTCCACGGTTTGTGATATTCTGGCTGGAACCGTGGCTTTGTTTCTCTGGATTGTTTTAAAGCTGGCTCTTGGGCTTCAACGGGAATGACTCTTGGCTTTTCATTTCTTCTTGGAAACTTGGGAAACTTTGGCTGTTATGTTTCCCCTCTTTGGCCTATATATATGAGGTAATTTGTGAAGAAATGGTTGGTGAATATTTGAGAGCTAAGTGCTTACAAAACCTGAGGGTTTTCTTCTTTGGAAAAGCTTGAGAGCTTTTTCCATTCTCCTTCTTCCCTAGGAAAGCTTGCGAGCTTCTCCTCTTTCTTCTCGGTCTTCTATCCTCCTTCTTCTCTACGCAAGTTCCACTCCACCTGTATCTTTCTTCTAGTTCCGTTGGCGAAGTTGTTGGCTGATTTTGGTTGGCTGTTTTAGAAAAGCTGTGGGCTGTTTTTTTTTGTTGGCTGTTTTAGCAAGGTTGTTGGCTGTTTGGTGAAGTTGTGGACGGTTTGGTGGCATTTGCTGGAGAAGTTAAAAGGACATTGGATACCCCTAGCTGTGGTGGACCCTTGGTTTGCATATCTAAACCTTATTTTAAATTTATTTCCTACAATCGGTACATGTGAGGAGTCCTCTTGAAGGATGTTCTGAGGATAGTTTTTTTTGTTAAAATATTGTTTTCTTTGTTGGTCTTCTTTGTGTTTTGGTCGTTGGAAGTTGCCTTTTCTAAAGATTTTGTTTTCTTATTTTGTTCTCAAAGTTATGTCTTAATTTTATAAAAGTAAGATTTGTTTCTCTTGATTGATTTCTCTTTGTGCCTTACTCTAATTTGTTTACATCAAGATTAAATCCAATCCTTATTTGGTTGCCCAAAGACCGTCCTAAAGGAGAGAGCAGGCTTCATCATCGTCCAAGACCCAAAAACCTTCCAAAATTGAGCCTCAACCGTAGCGACCGGGTCAGTAAAGCCTGCCAAAAAGTTCCAAGTGGTAAAATGACTGCCGAGAAAGAAACTAAAGTCAGCCGATCTCCGGTTGGGCAGCATCAAATTGCCACTAACAAACCGAATAAAGTTAAATATCTTTCCACGTATAAGCCAATTGCCAGCCAAGACAAAGACCTCCAGATGTAGAAACGAATCCAGCTGCACTCCAACCAGCCAGCCAAACAACCATAAGAAGTATAATATTTTTCGTCGCGTAAAGGCACTAAAGCAACATAGCTCACCTTGGCATATTGGTTGAGAGCTTATGCTTCAACTAAAGGGTCTTGGGTTCGAGTCTTTATGTATGCGTGGTGTGCGTGAGTTTGCCTTAATTGGCCTAAATGTCCAAAAAAAAAAAGCAGTAAAGCACCCAGAAAGAATGTAATAAACAAACCCAAATGCCAGTCAAATGTAAGATGTCCAGACAGTGAAAGGAACCAACAGAAGGTTCCCAAAAAGATCCCACAAGTGTTTCAACAAACAGATTATCCACAAAATTAATCCACTGACCAACGGGAATAAGCATCAATAGCACAGTTGCAACTGTTTTATTAAAAGGTTTCCATTTTTCCATTTGTTCAACTTCAGGTATAAAGCTCTTGAAATTTTCTCATATAGAGTAATAACACAGACAACATTACCTTTGAATTTCCTGGTATTACGCTCATTCCAACTAAAGTATACAGCAGCATGAAAAACAAGAAGAGTAGCATTCTTAGTTTCACGGTTGATGTTCAGCCCATCAATAAGGTGAAGAGCTTGGTTAATGTTTGGTCTCAAATAAAAGTTTTTAAAATGTGGAATAAGCATAGTAACGAGTTGAAAAGAGTAATCACACTCAAATAATAAGTGAGAGCAATTTTCCAAATGACTAGGGCAAAGAGGGCAAGAAGTGTCCTCAATGAAAATATTTCTGTACCTCAAAGCTTTGACAGTTTTAAGACCACCATTAATAGCAATTCAGGTGCAGGCAGAGTATCTGATGGTATGTTTATTGTGCCATACTAAATGAAACTAGTCCACATCCGAATCAGAGAAGTGCTTATTGTATAAATCTTTAAAAGAAGCATTCTCATTGTTATCCCATGTAATATGATAAGGGCAATTATGGGCAATAGGAATAGCAAATATAATATTTTTAAGACTAGAACTCAGAGATGGAGGAAGAGACCAAGAGCCATCAAAAATCCAATTTGCAGAGTTATAGTCAGATCCAATTTACAAAAGGTAAGTTTGTCCAGGAAACAAAGAGGAAAAGTTATCATTGAGAACCCAGTGATCCCAATAGCAGTCAATAGGACTGTTAGGAGCTATTTGAAAGCAGTCGTTGGAACATATACATGCATGGAGTTTTGCGCTCTCAATTGCAGTCATTTAATTAAGAAAGTGTAAGCAAGCAAAGGTAATATTAGATGTCATTTGTTGCTGCTTTCCAAGATTGCTACTGTATTATATGCAGATTTAAATATTTGCTTAGCATTTATATAATTTTCATTACCTTTGTTTTTTTTTTTTTTATTAAAAGAAATTTTCTTACTCATTACATGTTTTGTTGAAACATAAGGAGGTAAATTGCTGATTAGTCGTGAAGTGCTTTAGCTAGAAAGACTACTTCAATTAGACAATATGTTATTACAGAAAACCTATATACAATGACTTTGAAGCCTAATATGCAGTTAGGATTGCGATTTAGTCCATTGGATTCCTAACTTTTTTAATGCATATTGCACTGATATCATGGTTGAACCATGATGATTGAGTTTATTTTTCCATTTTCCATTGTTAATGATTGGTATTATAATGATGTTTTCAGTACATTATAAGGAGTGCAAAATATTCTACATAAGGATTTTAAGATACAAGTATGCAGTATAATGCAATTTTTAGTCGTTCTTTTTCTACTTGAACTTATTTCTTCTATTTATGTTTATCATTTTTGAGATTTGTATAGAATTTCTGTTTAAAATATATTATAATATTCCGCTTCAGCCTTCTTGGGAAAGGTGGGGAATATATTTATCAATCATTAAGCGTATAATTGTGACTACTCTTTAAAGGTTATTTTATATTATTTGCATGCACGCATTATTTTGTTGGCACCAATTTTTTTTTTTTTTGCCGTTTTTTGGCCATTTCACTCAAATTTATTCTATTAATTTTTTTATTTATTATAAATGTGTAATTAAAAAGAAAACTTATAACTTTCAAGAAAATTTGACTTAAAAAATAAATAGACTGATTATAATAAATAGAATTTAATACCAAAAAAATTCAAATCATATAAAACTATTTATCTAATCATATAAAACTTATCATAATGATTATAATTATTTATAATAATAAAATTTGTTCATCTTAATAATGATAATATAATTAAAATATTTATAATATGAATTTTATGAATTTTTTTAGTAACGTGCATTTAATGCACGGGCATTTTTACTAGTAATCATAAAGGACAATAATGGATTTCCTAAAACAGCCCCCTCATTCAAATTTCTCCCTCCCAAATCAGAATTAATCCCACGTGGGGTCCACAGGGAGTTCCACCCCTTACTGCTGTTTCTGCCCATCCCGTCTCGCGTAGCAATGGACCGGTCCCTGTTGGACAGGTCCAACCGGCCCATCCTGGGCCGGTCTAACATGATACTTGGCTACATCTTTGTTTGTCGTGCTTATCTCATTTCAACCTTCTTCCTCAAGCATCAACACTCATCAATCGGCCATCTCCTGCATTTAACCTACTTCTTCAAGGCCTTAATCTTCTTGCTCAACCATTGTTGGAGAATTTTTGTATCCTCAAACGGATTGCATATTTTATAATCGGGTGCGGCATAAGAATATGATATATTACCCCGGAGGGTAAAAATATCATCTCCTTATGGACTCAATCATAAAATTTACAATTTATTTAACAGAGATTCCCCCACTCAATGTTTGGTCGAGTGGGGTTTATTTACTTCTGGGGTACAGACATCCCATAGGGGCAAGCCCCTATGGTTAATTACATCCCAAGTTTGATTTGGGAACACTTTTGATTAAACTAGTGGTTTTCTCTCTCTTTTTTTTTTTGTAGTCATTTAAACATTGGCTAAAGCTTGCTTTTTGTTGTGTTTTGAAATCCATGAAAGTCTTAATTAAAGGGTTTGGTCCTTAGGAATTTCAAGGAATGGATCAATTTAGATTTAGATTTTGGAATGAGAGCCAAAGGAGATGAAGTAGGAGCACTTGATTCTGAGGGAAACTCAGAGGTGCTCGGACTACCCTATGTTGGGCTTTACATTTTTGAATCTAAATTTGGTTTAAGTTGATATTTTATTAGAAGATTGGGGCTTACATCCCAACAACACTTGTTGGAGGAATTGCCCGAAAGTTGAGGGCTTATAGGGTGATTTGGAATCAACCCGTGCCTCGGACCCTAAGACTAAGGTGAGGACTACCGAGAGGTAGTGCCTCGAACCTAGATCTAAACGAGTGCAAAGAGGGACTTACAAGCTACACCTCACAAGAGGCATAACCCGCCCGACCTCTGGATTTATTGTCCCGCCTGGAAGGGACTACCAGCTAACTCCTCCTAATCGCTTTTAAAACCATGTTTCCGGTCTTGATGCAAATGTAGAGTGGTAGGGGTCATTTTTATTTAGAAGGTAGGACTTATAGCTTGGCTTTGAGGCCAAGATGCCTTAGCATGTGGGTATGCAAATGCTGACTCATAAAGAAAAAGACTTTTGTTATCTAGTCCTTAAGTGGAGGCATTCTACATATGACACATTTTTGGCTATGCATGTTTGTTTTTGTTTTGAAAACTTGGCTCCTTGAAGGGAGCCATGCAATTTTCCTTACTTGAAAGATATGGAGCCTAATTTGATTTTATTATTAGGTTGCTTACATGTTAAGGGGTAGAAAACTTAATTTTTATCCTAAGAGCCTAACGTGATCAAGTCCAGGCCACACCCACAGAAACAAAAAGAAGAAACCTAGGAAAGACATGCATTTCTATTACACAACCAGGTAAACAATCAAAGCATGCTTTTATTTATGAATAAAGTACAAGTAATGAAAAGAGTCCACATTATTACAACCAGATTTGGCAGCTGAGTTGCCTGCCATTATACAACCCAGTCAAATTTACAGACTCTACTTGTGGGGTTCTTCAGACTCTTGACTTTTGAATGGACATTGGGCTTCACCTTTGGCAGGTACATCCTTCTAGTCCACTTCATTCTTTTGCTCCAAACCCCCACAAGTTTGATTACACATCCTAATTCTATCAAATACATATTTGAAAAGAAAAAGACTCAAACCTGCAGTGGATTAGAAGCAATTTATATGATAAAGCATTACATCCAGAATTTTGTTTAGCACTTAGGGTGCCAAACAATCTACTTCTACCCTATTGGCCACATCTTTGGGGGGTTTTAAGCAGTACCTGTCATGCAAGCAATTTATAATTTATAAGCGCCCCCCTTTTAGATATGGCCGCCTGCACAGAAAAGCATTTATATCTCTATACTAACCACTTAAGGGCAAGTGCCCACACGCAGACAATCCAAGGGCAATCAATCCACAACATCAAACACATGCGCAGAAAAGAAAAATCCTAATCCTAGCATGCCTAAGGGGCTGTGCACCTAAGTGTGTGAGGCTTGTGTGGCATGTCACACTAAGGGTGTTTGGTTTTGCTTTAGAACGAAGATGTTTAATCTTTATCCAAGGGTGGTTCACTTTAAGTTGTTTGTGACTTAAAGATTTTATTTGATTTTTAAGTGTTTCATATTTAGGAGGGTTATGAAGAACCCATAAAGTAACCACATGCTTGCTTTTGGGCAAGCCTGTTACTTATGAATCCTGAGATACAATAATGTAGGCATCCCACCTTTTGGGGTAGATGATTGATTATTATATCAAAAGGAACCTAAGTAATTTTTAGGTGTTTTAGAGTTCTCTTAGTGTTTGGATAAGAGAAGTGTCTATCTAATAGGGTAAGACAGACTTGCCTAAGGGGCTTCACTTAGGACTTGGTGAAATACATCTAATAGAGTATGATAAACTTCAACAGATTGGATAATTCCTAAGGGACATCTATAGGTTTGGCATTTTAAATGTCATAGGGAAGATCATTCAATTTTGGGTTGAATGAAGTAGATTACTTAGATTTTGGGTCTAAGGAAGGTGTCCAACATGTAACTTTTGGGCTACATGTTGGAGAAATATCCTTAGCTTTTGGAGCTAAGAGGAGAAAGAAATTCAACATTTAGCTTTTGGGCTAAATGTAGGGGAACTCCCTCTAGCTTTTGGAGCTAAAGGGAGGGGAAGTCTCCTACGACTTTGGAGTTGAAGGAGAGAGAGAACCTATAGTTTTAGGGCTAAGGTATTACATCTTTTAAGGCTTTGGAACCTATAGAAGTAAGGAGAGATAGGTAGCTTTGAGTCTAGAAATCAAAAGGGTGTCTCTTGAATTTTTATATTCAAGGAGATGGGTTTCATTTGCTTAATTTAGATTAGGCAAACAAAGGATGAGTCACTTATTGAGTTTGGTTCAATAAGTGGGAAAGATTTGTAGCTTTGGGGCTACAAATCAAGAGGGATTATCATTGAACTTTTATATTCAATGATGGACATTTAATTTGCTATGTTCGGATTAAGCAAGCATAAGGGGAATGATGTGTAGTTTTGGCCTACACATCAAGGATTCTTTGGATTCTTGAATGTCCAAAGAGAGGAACTTATTCACCTAATTTGGACTAGGAGAATGGAAGATAGCTAGGAGTTTCTCCTTTGCTTGATATGAAATTATTTATTGAATTTGGTTCAACAAACAAATGATTTTTGATTGAATTACTTGTTGATTTTGACTCAACAAATAGGCGAATTGGATGAGACTTTCATACAACTTTTAAATTGTAGAAAGGAGAGGGGGAAGATGCAACTTTGGGTTGCAAGCTTCCAAAACCTCTTTGAACATTTGGAGTTCAAAAAGAGGGGAACTCATTCTCCCAACTTGGATTTTGAGAGCATGAAGATGGATTTGGAAGCTCTCCTACAATCTTGACTTGTAGGAAAGAGAAAGGAAAATGCAACTTATGGGTTGCAAGTTCAAGAACATTCTTTGAACATTTGGTGTCCAAAAGAGATGCACACATTCTTCTAATTTTGTGTTTTTTTTTAGGAGAATGAGAGAGTCTTCCTACAACATTTGGGTTGTAGAAAGAGGGAAATCATGTGTAACTTAGAGGTTCCACCTTCATGAGTGCCCTTGAACATTTGGTGTTCAAAGGGAGATAATTTCATTTGCTTAATTTGAAGCTAGGCTAATGAAGAGACATTTAGAGGTTTCCTACAATTTGGGCTTGTAGGAAAAGGAAATGTCCAAAATGCAACTTAGGGATTACAAATTGGAGGATTTCGTTTGGACGTTTGGTGTCCAAAGAGGGGGAATTCATTCCTCCAATTTGAATTGGAGGGATGGAGAAGAATGAGATGCACTTTGGAGTTGCAAACTCTTGAAAGTTCCTTGAACATTTGACATTCAAAGAATGATGTACACTCTCCTAATTTAGGTTAGGAGAATGAGAGGATCTTTCCTACAACATTTGGGTCATAGAAAGAGAGCTCCCTACCTTCCTCAAATGTTTTGAGCTCATTTGAAGAGAGGAAGGATGCACCTTAGGGCCTTGAAAAGGATTCCTAAATCAACTTTGACATGATTAGGATACTTGAATGAGAGAGGTTCACTTGCTACTTTTGTGTTATCAACAAGTGAAAAGATGACTTAGGATTTTGGTCATAAAGTGAGAGGACTCATGCAATGAAATGCTTAAAGGCTTGAGGAGCCTTAGGATATCTTACATAAGAAGAGATTTGTTGGTTTTATGTACCAACAACGAAGATAGGAGAACTTGGGATTTGGTTCCAAGTTTCAAATGATTCATGTTCAAACACTTGGAGCTTTGAGAATGCTCCAAGCATTATGCACGAAAGGGGATTCCCCACCTCTCCATGAATGTTTTGGACTCAATTGGAGGAGGGAAGATTGATTTCCTAAGGTTTTGGAGAGATCTCTAGATCAATTTTGGTATGATCTAGAAATCTTGGGTATGAAAGGTCTATCCCTATGGCTTCTAGGAGATTTTAAGATCAAATTTGGTATGATCTAAGAAAGAACCTAGGGGTGCATATATGTGATGGTTCATCATTTGGGATAACACCTAATGCCTATAACATTTGTCGTTGCACTCATTTCTTTCAATTTATGAATCACGCTAATCATGCTTAGGTAATTCCAATGTATGATGGAGTACGATCCATAGACTTTTGAATGTCATGGGATACGCCATCTTTGCCTCAGAAGCATTTGGAAATCAAATGAGCATGCTTATAGGTTCACAAATTTAAGTAAACAATGAGCTAGTGAAGGACCCAAAATGTGCATCTATTCGGGATACGAATGGCATAATCCTATTCATGCAAACTTAATTTGACTAAGTATGCAAACACTTAGGTTGGGTGCTTTTGCAAGTTGCCCAATTCTCTAAATTTAGCGAGATGTCAAGGGTGATTTCAATTAATCTACTCGTCATGGGATTCAAGATATGAACAAAGAATGTTCATGAAATACCCCACAGCTTATAGGTTTCATAAATTAATTGAAACACATATTTGGACATTTAGCAAATTGGGAGAAAAAAGAGATGACATGGCGATGCAAACCTCCTATATCTTTAAGTTAGTTTTGAAATAACTTGTGATTTGCTAAGGAAGTGATGCATGCTACAAGATGTGAAAGTTCCTACACATTGTCATCCAAGGTATGATTGAATAACAATACATAGCCTAAGGTTTGGTCGTAGGCGAAGGTATTAAGCACAATATGATGCATAATCATACATTTGAGGGGTTGTCGGATACAAATCCGGCCACCCTACGCATATGACATGCCTCTTTGGCTCTCACAAAAGAGCAAACAAACGGAAATCACCGGATTTCCGCTGTTTTACGGAGAGGACAGCCAACGAAGGGTTTTAGGGAAGCATAAAACGAAGCTTCTAAGGGACCTATGGCTTGGGGACGTCAACCACACATCAATTGGCCTTGGGAGACCCTAGGTTTCGCCTAAGTTCAACGGTATACCTTCCCCGGGTTGTCCAAGCGCTCCAAACCAATGTCCAAGCTGCTGTCCAAGCTCCGCTCCAAGCTCCGATTGCTGTCCAAGCCGTTTCGGACGTCGCCGCTGCTGTCCGGGACATTTCGAAGGTTCCAAACTGCTGTTTGGGAGGTTTAGGAGCCTCCTTTCGCTGTTTGGAGGCTTCAAACAGCTCCCAACTCGTCTCGAGGTTGCCGGAGTTGAAGGAGGAAGAGCTAGAAACCTTCCTTTGCTGTTGGCTGCTGTCCACAAGTTTCAAACAGCAGATTTTGCTGTCCGAGAATCTCCCGGAGCTGATTTTGTCGTCGAGAAGTCGCCGGAGTTGAAGGAAAAGAGAGGAGAAGCCTTCCTACCACTTCCCAAGAGCAGGAGAAAAGAACTACAGCAGTTCTTTGTTCCAGATTTTGAGAGAGAGGGAGTAGAAAGACAGCAATCAACTCTGAAATCACCTCAAATCCTTTGTCTCTACTTCTTCTCCTGGCTAGGTCGCATGCGAGGAGCTCTGGCTCGTTGGAAGAGGGGAGATGGACAGCAGAGAGGCAGCCGAATCCTCCAGGAGGTTCGGCCGAAGGCGTCGCACGCAAGGGTCCTCGGTTTCGCCGGGTTGAGTCGAGTCGCGCGGGGGGAGAAACTTCCGCCTGGAGTCGCGTATGAGAGGGGATTTCCGATCTCCTCTCTCGTTCGCTCGCTCTCTGGCTCTCTGGGTCGCGGGACGGGAGCGGAAAAAAAACGAAAACAGGGGGAGCCGAATGCGGCTCCCCACTGCTTCTCCCGCTCTTGTTTCGGGATGGGTTCGGACGGACAGCACGAGGGAGCAGGTCCACCCCCCAAATGGCCCAATGCGGCTTCCTCTATGTGAGAAACGAGGGAATTTCACTTGAGTACATTGGACCTAGATTTAGGTGGGACTTGAGAGGAAATCTCAGCCCTAGGTTTGGATTTTTTTAATTAGGGAAATGATTGAACCCAAATCAACCAATTGAGACTGAAATTGGCTTCAAATTGGGTTCGACCTGAATCGATTTGAGTCGATTTGGGTCCGATTTCGTCCGATTGAGTCAATTTTGCGAAATTGAACTCGAATCGGCGTCGAATCACGTCGAATTGGGGTTCGACGACGCTCGACGAGGTTCGATTTAATTCGATTCGATTTTAATTGAAATAAATTAAATTTAATTTGACTAAAACAAACTTAATTTAATCAAATCGGGGTCCAATTTGAGCCGACTTTGCCTCGACGATGGTCAATTAAGTCAATCGAGCACGATCGAGCCTGGTCGGGCTCGATCGGGGTCGAGTCGAAACAAAAATAAAGCGTCAACAAAAGGACCCCCAATATGTGTAGTGTGAACGAAAAGAAGTACGCTACACATATTGGCGTTGACCAAACAATGATCAAACGAGATCTTCCAAATTGAATAGAGTATGATTTGAAAGAGAAAGAGAGATCTATGAAAGCCTAAATTTGGATTTAGGCAAGATCTACAAAGATAAGGAGATTTCTATCTATCACCTTAAAGAAAGAGCTTTAGGTTTCTCTTGGAAGAGAGATTAGAAGCATTTTGAGAACTTCTAAAGAGATCCTTAAAGACATTTGATATCTTTAGGGAGGATTTGATAGGAATAGAAGTATTTTGGCAACTTCTAAGAAGAATTCTAGAGACATTTGAGATTTCTAGAAATGATTTCACTTGGTTAGAAGTATTTAGATAACTTCTAAGAGGCTTCTAGAGATGTTTGGTATCTCTAGAAAGATTTTGGATCAATTAGAAGTATTTTGACAACTTCTAAAAGTGATTCCTAAAGACATTTGGTATCTTTAGAAAGAATTTGATTTGATTAGAAGAAATTTGATAACTTCTAAAAGAGCTTAGGGATATTTTTCTATCACCTAAAGGCTAGGGGTATTTTTCTACCACCTAAGAAGCTTTCAAGGATGCTTTGGCTATCACTTGAAAAGAGATTAGAGACATTTGGTGTCTCTAAAGGATTCTTAGGGATATTTTGCTATCTCCTAAAAGTTAGGGGTATCTTGGCTACCACCTAAAGAGTTCTCAAAGATATTTTTACTATCATTTAAGAGGGTTAGGAAAATTTGTTGTTTCCTAAAAGGTCCAAAGGTATTTGGCACCTATTGGCAAGCTCTAAGAGGTATTTTGGTAACCGTCTAGGGGTAGGGTCTACCTCATTTTGGTGAGATAAAACTCAAAAGAGCTAAGGTTAAGAGTATTTTGACTACTCCTTAAGCCTTAAAGATATTTGGTGTAAGGTTATCCATTTTGGCTAGATAAATCTTAACATTTTGGGAAGACTAAAGAGTATTTTGGCAACCACTAAAAGTCTAGATTTGGGTAGATCTATTGATGTTCAATTTGGGTAGATCTATTGATGTTCAATTTGGGTAGAACAAGATCTAAAGGAATGAGCTAGGAGAGACCTTAGAAGGTTTGATTTCTACCTAAACTCAGAAATTTGATAAGAAGACTCCTATTTGGGGATGTCTACACTTAGCGTTTGGTACTAAGATTTGCATTTGACTTTCATTTGGAGAAAGATTAATTTTAAACTTTCTTTCATTTGGAGAAAGAAAAAGATGAACTTTCACTTGGAGAAAGATGAACTTGATTTTCCTTTTAGAAAAAAAATGAATTTCCTTTCCTTTTAGGGAAAGGTGAATTTTCTTTCCTTTTGGGGGTAAGATGAACTTTCTTCCCTTTTGGGGGAAAGATGAAAGATTTGAAATCTTAGACCAAGGTTTTGGTAATCCGGACCCAGTCCACAACCGGATCAGAAGAACATTTCTGCTTGGAACTCTGCTTGAGTAGCATACAACATTTTTCTTTTTCTTTCATTGTTGGGTTTGGGCCAACAAAGCTTCAAGAAATTGACTTGACATTGTAGTGAAAAGAACTAACGACCTCCTTAGAATAGGAGCGGCCAAAACCAGTGGGAACTTGAGATGGCATTTTATACCATCAAAAGCCTTTGATGGCTATCATCCAGGTAGAATTTTGAGTCCTTTGAAAGGGCTACAATCTACCAGACAAATTGAATAAGCGTCTTAGATATGCCAACCTACCTTGAAAAGATCTTAGTTGAGTAAGAATCCAAGGAGGTTTCATTTCTAATATCGCCTTGATTTTAGTAGGGATAACTTCAATTCCATGGTGTCGAACAACAAACCCAAGAAAATTTTCTGAAGTCACCCCAAAGGTGCACTTACAAGGATTTAACTTGAGGTCGTACCGACAAAACCCATCGAACACAACCCTTAAATCAAATAGGTGATCCTCTCTTTTTTTTGCTTTTGACCACGAGATCATCAATGTAACATTCAATTTTGTCATGAAGGAGCACATTGAATATTCTGGTCATTGCAAGCTGGTAGGTCATACCAACTTTTTTTAAGGCCAGAAAGACATGACCTTAAAACAGTACATTCCAATGGGTGTTCTAAAAGCAGTATATTGCTCGTCCTCCGGGGCCATTTTGTTTGGTTGTACCCCGAGGACCCATTCACAAAGGAAAAGAGACCATGAGGAGAAACAATGTCAATCATGAGTTCAGGTATGAGCAATGGAAACTCATCTTTTGGGACATGCTTCATTCAGGTCTCTAAAATTAACGCATACGCGAATCTGTCCGTTCTTTTTCTTAGCATGGACAATGCTGGCTAACCAAGAGGGGTATTTTTCCTCTCGAATAGAACCAGCTTCAATTAATTTTTGTTTTAATCACTTGTTGTTCAATGTTCAAATGCATCCTTCGAGGAGCATGTTTGATTGGAACAATGTTTGGTTGAATGACAAGTTTATGGACTGTTAGATTTGGATTTAAACATGGCATTTCATCATAACCCCATGCAAAGCAGTCCTTAAACTATGTCAGCAGTTATACCATACCATTGGCATCAATTTCATTTAGCAATGCACTTATAAAAGTGGGGCGTGGATTTTGTTCAGTACCCAAATTGATTTCTTTCAACTTACTGATTGTTGATTTGATTTCTTTCTTCAAACTCAAGGGGTGCATCCTTAGTTTGAAGGTAATCCAGACCGTTGCTAGCCTCTAAACATGACCTCCCAACAGCGTTGAAGGTCATTGTAAAGATCATATCAACATCTAGATTGTTGGTAATAACCAAACAAAAAAAAAATATCATCATCTATTGGTCTGATGGTACCAAAGCCAACACCATGTCTATTTTTCTTTAATTTGTATTTGAAATTTCATAGATTTTCAAAGTGTTAAGCTTCGCCCTTAGACCACATAGAAGGAGTTGGACCTCTTTTGATTAGGTTTCAAACACAAGTGGGAGTTCTACCATTTCTTTTATGGAAAGTTGTCGAGTTTACACCCACTTTTGAACTTTAAGAAAGAGGTTATGCTATGAAAGACACACTCCTTTCCTCTTTTTTTTTTTTTTTACTTGAGTGTAATGCAAACATTCAACTCTTCCAATGTACTTTTTTTTTTTTTTGACAATGAAGTTAAGGCTTTTACACGCTCATTCAATTTGTCGTACTTAGTGAGATTAGACACCTCCTCTTTGTTTGAGAGTTATCTTCATCACATGGGAGATTTTCTTTAATGTTCCAAATAGGCTTTTCAGTGTCTATCCATTCTTGAAACTGCATCTTTGATTTGTTGAAGCTTCTTTGTTGCTTTGTCAAACTACCCATCAAATTTGGCTCAGCCTTTGAATCGGACCCTGAGCTTATATGGGTGATGGGCCTTCTTGGAACAAATGGTGGAGATGGGGCTTTGGTGCTCCTCACCCTCCACTCTTCTTGACTTTTATCATGAACTGTATCACAAACTCATTGTGTCATCTTACCACCTCGTTGTGTTGAAGGAGGGGCAAGATTAGAATTAATCTTTTCCTCAAGTTCTTCTTCTTGAGGGTAGTCTCGAACACTTGATGGAGACTTTGTCTTTAGTGTATTGATTTCTGCTTGATCTTTAGTTGGTATCACAGGTCTGAAAACACTGATAGCCTCTTTGGAACATAGCAAGAAACATCTTCTTATTTTCCGACTTCATATACACTAAATGGCTTTAGAACTCCCTTCAAAAGTGAAAGAGTGATTATGCCTAAGGCTCTTTGTCCCCCCCTCGTTGAAGCCACACAACATCATTTTGTCAGAAGTTAATTTCTGCATGTCAACATTGAGGTGAGCCAAACTTTCTAGATTCATTGTGTTGACCCATGCACCTGGGCCAACAAGCACTCTTTTCATCAGAAAATGTTATTCTAGGTATTCATTGAAGTGTAAAGCCTCCACCAAGAAACACTCTGCAGGTTAAGCCAAACAAATTTGAGGATCAAGAAGAGCCTTGATCAAAGCCTCTCGTATCTCATGAGAAAGTACGAGTGCATCACATATACTCAACCTCGCAAGGAGTTTCCTAAGGTGAGCTAGTACATTTAAATCCACTTTTGGTAGTCCACCACCCACTTGCTTTTGTGGAGCAAGTGTTGGTGGAACCACGCCCTCATTTTGATTGAAAAGTTCTTTTCATTTATCTTGTTTGATGCCATTGGATATGATACAACATGACCACTTCTGAGATTTGCCCCTGTTATTTGTTCAGGCTCAGAAATTGAGATCATATCAACCAAAACTTCAGAATTTGATTCTTCTATCACTTGATTTATTTCTAAGTCAAATGACTCGAGCTCAATGACAATCTTTACTCCCTGCATTTTGTACATGGGTAGATCATCACCAAAATTTGATTCACTTGATTCAAAGAATTGGAAAGATTCATTAGTAGTTTGTTCGTTATTAGAATCAGAACGGACAGATTGCACGTACGCAGAAGGATCGTTCATTTCATTAACACCCTTTGGAACATACGTGAAATTGGAAAGAGAGATTGGCTTGGGGGATTTCCCTTTGCCACTTAGAAGGATAACCCATTTGATTTTGGAAATTGATTCTTTTTTTTTTTATTCACCATTGAAACTCTCTTTCATGAAGTTTCAAGGGTAAAGGACCCTTTCCACCCATTGAGTTATTTAAAGGAACATCAAAAGAGGCCTTTTTGTGGGCATTTGAGTTCCTTTTGGAAACTCCAATGGGATTTTGGGTAGTTTGTTTACAATCTTTAGGAAAGATTTAGACGAAGATAACTGCCAACCATCTGTAACTATAAGCAAATCACTAGTGTTGTTCTTTATGACCACACACTACTAGAGGCAAAGAAGCTGCACTTGTTGACTCTGCTTCCTTTATATTGGTAGAAGACTCAACTGTTGTGTTTAGGGCCTTTTGGGGCCCCAAAAGTTGAGTAGTGAGAGCTATCTTGGCAAATGTCGTCTCATCCAACCTCTTGTCCATTTTTTTTTTTAAGCTGTTATAGAGCACAAATTTAAGGATTTTCACTCCCTTCCTCCACTTCCAACAATTCATTTGCATGAGGGTCTTTTGAAAGAGAGGATCCTCCTATGTCATAGTGGATAACAAGGATATCCTCCTCATCCAAGAGATCATCCTCATCAGGATTGAAATTCTCGAGCAACTTTTTGTAGTTTTCTTCCTCCTTTTCTCTCCTTTCATCCTCGTCAATTTTCTTGAGGCTATCTTTCAAGTATTCAATCATTTCTTCAACAGTTTTACCTGTTGAGGGATTGATAGGAGAAGGATAGTATTCTTCGTATTTGTTAATTTCCATGGGTGCTTTCCCTTTATCTTTGGGATCAACACGGGTAGGAGGAGAAGAATGTACCATAGATGGAGCCACCACCTTGGGTCTCCATTCTTCCTTCACCCAAGATGAGGAGGCATGGGATTTTTGGTGTCCCAAATTTACCTCATTTAAAGGTGGAGTCTGAATGTGACCCCCAGAATGTGGCTCATCAAGAGGACTAGAAGGTTTGTTTTCTTTGGGAGACCTTCTAAACCTAGTAGGTATGTCAGATTTACTAGAAACTGACAAAGAAGACCAAGGGACCACTTGGCGATCAAGGTAATCAGCCTTTGGTCTGCCATAGATCTTAGGTGGAATTGCTGAACTGTCAACTAGAACTATCTGCTCACTGACTGCTCTTTTCTGGCGATGTTTAAAATCATAACCATCCACCAATGCTGACAAACTGTTGCATCTTTTTCTGTGATGGCTGAACAATCAATTTGCTATCCTTAAGATCTTTGTTCTCCCTAAGGATTGTATTAACACGTTTGCAAATCACATTCTTCATAGCTTTAATTACCTTCTCTTTTGTTGAGCGGGTCTTGTGAGCTACTTTTTGGAAAACCTTTTTTTATGTCATTCTCCCACTGCTTTACCCTTTCCTCGGGTGTGCTTTTGGAAAATTTTAGTTAAAGGTCTTGGAGGTGATGCCATTATTTTCTCAACATCTTCTTCACTCCTAAACACAGAAAGAGGGTAAAATTTACTACCCTCAGCAAGAGGAGAGAGCTCCAACATCTCAGCCTCCAACTCAACTTGCTCCTCCTTTTCTAACCTCTTTCTAAGTCTTTTGTTTTTATTTCTTCTTTGAGACTCGGTTAGAACAAAGGTGGAACTAGTCCCTTCTTCATATTGACTGGACTGAAACAATTTCTCATGCTCTGAGTGGCTTGGGACAACTGCTAAAGACTGCACTGTCTCACACTGTCTCTCAACTGCTACCTCCTTAGGCAAAACTGGAGTTAAGGTTATTTGTCTTTCATTAGACTTTTGAACCTTAGGGAAGGTCAACCTACCAAATGTAGAAGGTTGAGAGGCTAAGGCTTTTGGAGAGACCTTAGCCACCCTCTTCCTACTGTTTTGAGGAGGTGACCTCTCCCTAACAGGTAAGCTAATTTCAAGGACCCTCTCAGATGGGTGCTGACTTTCTAAGACTTCCACTTCAGAAAGGGGTTGGGCCTTGGAAAAAGACCTCCACATCTTCAAAATCTTGTCCAAATTTTATCAGATCTCCTAGAGCAAATTGAGATTGATCAAAAGACAACTGTAGGTGGTTACCAAATTTGAAAACCAATTTGCCTTCCATCTCAGCTTTGTTGAAATTCCAAACTTTAGAGTTTTCCTAAAAATCAGAATTTGTTGTATCAACCTTTATGTTGTACTTCCTTGAATCCAATTATCACAACATCAACCAATCACTGCACTTTTTGCTGGGTTTTCTGACCACTGACTTGAATCACTGACCACCAACAACTGTGTCCCGGATTTAACGGATGATGGATGAATTTGTTTGATTTGGAATCCCACACCATTTGACATTGTTTGGTTGTAGATTTCATACAACCACAACAATTATGGTGAAGAGAAGATTTTAAAATTTGATATTTGAGAATGAGAATTTTTTTTTTTTTTTTAATTGTTGATTTGAAAATTAAAGTTCATCTTTCTCAACTTTGAAAGTGATTTGAAAAGTTCATCTTGATTTGCATTTGCTTGTATTGACATCACTCAACCCAAATTTGCTAAGGGAGAGGCATACAATACAAAATTGATTTTGCAAATGCCGTTTAGCCAACATTCAAAATGACTACATGAAAACCACTAGTTTAGATGAAAAGAGACATCCTCCCCAGCGGAGTCGCCAGAAAATCTGTTGGAGAATTTTTGTATCCTCAAACGGATTGCATATTTTATAATCGGGTGCGGCATAAGAATATGATATATTACCCCGGAGGGTAAAAATATCATCTCCTTATGGACTCAATCATAAAATTTACAATTTATTTAATAGAGATTCCCCCACTCAATGTTTGGTCGAGTGGGGTTTATTTACTTCTGGGGTACAGACATCCCATAGGGGCAAGCCCCTATGGTTAATTACATCCCATAGGGGCAAGCCCCTATGGTTAATTACATCCCAAGTTTGATTTGGGAACACTTTTGATTAAACTAGTGGTTTTCTCTCTCTTTTTTTTTTGTAGTCATTTAAACATTGGCTAAAGCTTGCTTTTTGTTGTGTTTTGAAATCCATGAAAGTCTTAATTAAAGGGTTTGGTCCTTAGGAATTTCAAGGAATGGATCAATTTAGATTTAGATTTTGAAATGAGAGCCAAAGGAGATGAAGTAGGAGCACTTGATTCTGAGGGAAACTCAGAGGTGCTCGGACTACCCTATGTTGGGCTTTACATTTTTGAATCTAAATTTGGTTTAAGTTGATATTTTATTAGAAGATTGGGGCTTACATCCCAACAACACTTGTTGGAGGAATTGCCCGAAAGTTGAGGGCTTATAGGGTGATTTGGAATCAACCCGTGCCTCGGACCCTAAGACTAAGGTGAGGACTACCGAGAGGTAGTGCCTCGAACCTAGATCTAACGAGTGCAAAGAGGGACTTACAAGCTACACCTCACAAGAGGCATAACCCGTCCGACCTCTGGATTTATTGTCCCGCCTGGAAGGGACTACCAGCTAACTCCTCCTAATCGCTTTTAAAACCATGTTTCCGGTCTTGATGCAAATGTAGAGTGGTAGGGGTCATTTTTATTTAGAAGGTAGGACTTATAGCTTGGCTTTGAGGCCAAGATGCCTTAGCATGTGGGTATGCAAATGCTGACTCATAAAGAAAAAGACTTTTGTTATCTAGTCCTTAAGTGGAGGCATTCTACATGTGACACATTTTTGGCTATGCATGTTTGTTTTTGTTTTGAAAACTTGGCTCCTTGAAGGGAGCCATGCAATTTTCCTTACTTGAAAGACATGGAGCCTAATTTGATTTTATTATTAGGTTGCTTACATGTTAAGGGGTAGAAAACTTAGTTTTTATCCTAAGAGCCTAACGTGATCAAGTCCAGGCCACACCCACAGAAACAAAAAGAAGAAACCTAGGAAAGACATGCATTTCTATTACACAACCAGGTAAACAATCAAAGCATGTTTTTATTTATGAATAAAGTACAAGTAATGAAAAGAGTCCACATTATTACAACCAGATTTGGCAGCTGAGTTGCCTGCCATTATACAACCCAGTCAAATTTACAGACTCTACTTGTGGGGTTCTTCAGACTCTTGACTTTTGAATGGACATTGGGCTTCACCTTTGGCAGGTACATCCTTCTAGTCCACTTCATTCTTTTGCTCCAAACCCCCACAAGTTTGATTACACATCCTAATTCTATCAAATACATATTTGAAAAGAAAAAGACTCAAACCTGCAGTGGATTAGAAGCAATTTATATGATAAAGCATTACATCCAGAATTTTGTTTAGCACTTAGGGTGCCAAACAATCTACTTCTACCCTATTGGCCACATCTTTGGGGGGTTTTAAGCAGTACATGTCATGCAAGCAATTTATAATTTATAAGCGCCCCCCTTTTAGATATGGCCGCCTGCACAGAAAAGCATTTATATCTCTATACTAACCACTTAAGGGCAAGTGCCCACACGCAGACAATCCAAGGGCAATCAATCCACAACATCAAACACATGCGCAGAAAAGAAAAATCCTAATCCTAGCATGCCTAAGGGGCTGTGCACCTAAGTGTGTGAGGCTTGTGTGGCATGTCACACTAAGGGTGTTTGGTTTTGCTTTAGAACGAAGATGTTTAATCTTTATCCAAGGGTGGTTCACTTTAAGTTGTTTGTGACTTAAAGATTTTATTTGATTTTTAAGTGTTTCATATTTAGGAGGGTTATGAAGAACCCATAAAGTAACCACATGCTTGCTTTTGGGCAAGCCTGTTACTTATGAATCCTGAGATACAATAATGTAGGCATCCCACCTTTTGGGGTAGATGATTGATTATTATATCAAAAGGAACCTAAGTAATTTTTAGGTGTTTTAGAGTTCTCTTAGTGTTTGGATAAGAGAAGTGTCTATCTAATAGGGTAAAACAGACTTGCCTAAGGGGCTTCACTTAGGACTTGGTGAAATACATCTAATAGAGTATGATAAACTTCAACAGATTGGATAATTCCTAAGGGACATCTATAGGTTTGGCATTTTAAATGTCATAGGGAAGATCATTCAATTTTGGGTTGAATGAAGTAGATTACTTAGATTTTGGGTCTAAGGAAGGTGTCCAACATGTAACTTTTGGGCTACATGTTGGAGAAATCTCCTTAGCTTTTGGAGCTAAGAGGAGAAAGAAATTTAACATTTAGCTTTTGGGCTAAATGTAGGGGAACTCCCTCTAGCTTTTGGAGCTAAAGGGAGGGGAAGTCTCCTACGACTTTGGAGTTGAAGGAGAGAGAGAACCTATAGCTTTAGGGCTAAGGTATTACATCTTTTAAGGCTTTGGAACCTATAGAAGTAAGGAGAGATAGGTAGCTTTGAGTCTACAAATCAAAAGGGTGTCTCTTGAATTTTTATATTCAAGGAGATGGGTTTCATTTGCTTAATTTAGATTAGGCAAACAAAGGATGAGTCACTTATTGAGTTTGGTTCAATAAGTGGGAAAGATTTGTAGCTTTGGGGCTACAAATCAAGAGGGATTATCATTGAACTTTTATATTCAATGATGGACATTTAATTTGCTATGTTCGGATTAAGCAAGCATAAGGGAATGATGTGTAGTTTTGGCCTACACATCAAGGATTCTTTGGATTCTTGAATGTCCAAAGAGAGGAACTTATTCACCTAATTTGGACTAGGAGAATGGAAGAAAGCTAGGAGTTTCTCCTTTGCTTGATATGAAATTATTTATTGAATTTGGTTCAACAAACAAATGATTTTTGATTGAATTACTTGTTGATTTTGACTCAACAAATAGGCGAATTGGATGAGACTTTCATACAACTTTTAAATTGTAGAAAGGAGAGGGGAAGATGCAACTTTGGGTTGCAAGCTTCCAAAACCTCTTTGAACATTTGGAGTTCAAAAAGAGGGGAACTCATTCTCCCAACTTGGATTTTGAGAGCATGAAGATGGATTTGGAAGCTCTCCTACAATCTTGACTTGTAGGAAATAGAAAGGAAAATGCAACTTATGGGTTGCAAGTTCAAGAACATTCTTTGAACATTTGGTGTCCAAAAGAGATGCACACATTCTTCTAATTTTGTGTTTTTTTTTAGGAGAATGAGAGGGTCTTCCTACAACATTTGGGTTGTAGAAAGAGGGAAATCATGTGTAACTTAGAGGTTCCACCTTCATGAGTGCCCTTGAACATTTGGTGTTCAAAGGGAGATAATTTCATTTGCTTAATTTGAAGCTAGGCTAATGAAGAGACATTTAGAGGTTTCCTACAATTTGGGCTTGTAGGAAAAGGAAATGTCCAAAATGCAACTTAGGGATTACAAATTGGAGGATTTCGTTTGGACGTTTGGTGTCCAAAGAGGGGGAATTCATTCCTCCAATTTGAATTGGAGGGATGGAGAAGAATGAGATGCACTTTGGAGTTGCAAACTCTTGAAAGTTCCTTGAACATTTGACATTCAAAGAATGATGTACACTCTCCTAATTTAGGTTAGGAGAATGAGAGGATCTTTCCTACAACATTTGGGTCATAGAAAGAGAGCTCCCTACCTTCCTCAAATGTTTTGAGCTCATTTGAAGAGAGGAAGGATGCACCTTAGGGCCTTGAAAAGGATTCCTAAATCAACTTTGACATGATTAGGATACTTGAATGAGAGAGGTTCACTTGCTACTTTTGTGTTATCAACAAGTGAAAAGATGACTTAGGATTTTGGTCATAAAGTGAGAGGACTCATGCAATGAAATGCTTAAAGGCTTGAGGAGCCTTAGGATATCTTACATAAGAAGAGATTTGTTGGTTTTATGTACCAACAACGAAGATAGGAGAACTTGGGATTTGGTTCCAAGTTTCAAATGATTCATGTTCAAACACACTTGGAGCTTTGAGAATGCTCCAAGCATTATGCACGAAAGGGGATTCCCCACCTCTCCATGAATGTTTTGGACTCAATTGGAGGAGGGAAGATTGATTTCCTAAGGTTTTGGAGAGATCTCTAGATCAATTTTGGTATGATCTAGAAATCTTGGGTATGAAAGGTCTATCCCTATGGCTTCTAGGAGATTTTAAGATCAAATTTGGTATGATCTAAGAAAGAACCTAGGGGTGCATATATGTGATGGTTCATCATTTGGGATAACACCTAATGCCTATAACATTTGTCGTTGCACTCATTTCTTTCAATTTATGAATCACGCTAATCATGCTTAGGTAATTCCAATGTATGATGGAGTACGATCCATAGACTTTTGAATGTCATGGGATACGCCATCTTTGCCTCAGAAGCATTTGGAAATCAAATGAGCATGCTTATAGGTTCACAAATTTAAGTAAACAATGAGCTAGTGAAGGACCCAAAATGTGCATCTATTCGGGATACGAATGGCATAATCCTATTCATGCAAACTTAATTTGACTAAGTATGCAAACACTTAGGTTGGGTGCTTTTGCAAGTTGCCCAATTCTCTAAATTTAGCGAGATGTCAAGGGTGATTTCAATTAATCTACTCGTCATGGGATTCAAGATATGAACAAAGAATGTTCATGAAATACCCCACAGCTTATAGGTTTCATAAATTAATTGAAACACATATTTGGACATTTAGCAAATTGGGAGAAAAAGAGATGACATGGCGATGCAAACCTCCTATATCTTTAAGTTTAGTTTTGAAATAACTTGTGATTTGCTAAGGAAGTGATGCATGCTACAAGATGTGAAAGTTCCTACACATTGTCATCCAAGGTATGATTGAATAACAATACATAGCCTAAGGTTTGGTCGTAGGCGAAGGTATTAAGCACAATATGATGCATAATCATACATTTGAGGGGTTGTCGGATACAAATCCGGCCACCCTACGCATATGGCATGCCTCTTTGGCTCTCACAAAAGAGCAAACAAACGGAAATCACCGGATTTCCGCTGTTTTACGGAGAGGACAGCCAACGAAGGGTTTTAGGGAAGCATAAAACGAAGCTTCTAAGGGACCTATGGCTTGGGGACGTCAACCACACATCAATTGGCCTTGGGAGACCCTAGGTTTCGCCTAAGTTCAACGGTATACCTTCCCCGGGTTGTCCAAGCGCTCCAAACCAATGTCCAAGCTGCTGTCCAAGCTCCGCTCCAAGCTCCGATTGCTGTCCAAGCCGTTCCGGACGTCGCCGCTGCTGTCCGGGACGTTTCGAAGGTTCCAAACTGCTGTTTGGGAGGTTTAGGAGCCTCCTTTCGCTGTTTGGAGGCTTCAAACAGCTCCCAACTCGTCTCGAGGTTGCCGGAGTTGAAGGAGGAAGAGCTAGAAACCTTCCTTTGCTGTTGGCTGCTGTCCACAAGTTTCAAACAGCAGATTTTGCTGTCCGAGAATCTCCCAGAGCTGATTTTGTCGTCGAGAAGTCGCCGGAGTTGAAGGAAAAGAGAGGAGAAGCCTTCCTACCACTTCCCAAGAGCAGGAGAAAAGAACTACAGCAGTTCTTTGTTCCAGATTTTGAGAGAGAGGGAGTAGAAAGACAGCAATCAACTCTGAAATCACCTCAAATCCTTTGTCTCTACTTCTTCTCCTGGCTAGGTCGCATGCGAGGAGCTCTGGCTCGTTGGAAGAGGGGAGATGGACAGCAGAGAGGCAGCCGAATCCTCCAGGAGGTTCGGCCGAAGGCGTCGCACGCAAGGGGTCCTCGGTTTCGCCGGGTTGAGTCGCGCGCGGGGGGGAGAGAAACTTCCGCCTGGAGTCGCGTATGAGAGGGGATTTCCCGATCTCCTCTCTCGTTCGCTCGCTCGCTCTCTGGCTCTCTGGGTCGCGGGACGGGAGCGGAAAAACGAAAACAGGGGAGCCGAATGCGGCTCCCCACTGCTTCTCCCGCTCTTGTTTCGGGATGGGTTCGGACGGACAGCACGAGGGAGCAGGTCCACCCCCCAAATGGCCCAATGCGGCTTCCTCTATGTGAGAAACGAGGGAATTTCACTTGAGTACATTGGACCTAGATTTAGGTGGGACTTGAGAGGAAATCTCAGCCCTAGGTTTGGATTTTTTTAATTAGGGAAATGATTGAACCCAAATCAACCAATTGAGACTGAAATTGGCTTCAAAATTGGGTTCGACCTGAATCGATTTGAGTCGATTTGGGTCCGATTTCGTCCGATTGAGTCAATTTTGCGAAATTGAACTCGAATCGGCGTCGAATCACGTCGAATTGGGTTCGACGACGCTCGACGAGGTTCGATTTAATTCGATTCGATTTTAATTGAAATAAATTAAATTTAATTTGACTAAAACAAACTTAATTTAATCAAATCGGGGTCCAATTTGAGCCGACTTTGCCTCGACGATGGTCAATTAAGTCAATCGAGCACGATCGAGCCTGGTCGGGCTCGATCGGGGTCGAGTCGAAACAAAAATAAGAGTCAACAACCATCTCTGTTGATCTCAACATCAGTAACGGTAGATTTTAACATGGTGCAAAAAAACTTCTCCCTAGCTGCCATACTAGTATGTGCATGCAACATCAGAGTTAATGCAAAACATTTTGTGACCATAACATTATCTTTAAATATAAATTCCAGAAATCCTTGAGCTTATGCCTTGCCTAGCTTTTCATAGTAGCAACACAGTGATCAAATGTCTTGCTGCTCTATAGTTAGACCTACAAAATTATCCTTCTTTATTATTGAAAGTTGAGATTTCCGTCTAATGAATGGAGACATATTCATTATCTCAAGTGCAAAATTTTTTTATCACTTTAAGAATAACAAGAAAAAACTTCAATTCTAGGTGCAAACTTACCTGCCCTATATATTTCATCATACGATGAAAATTTTGAATTAATTTTTCTTCTAAATTCCTTTATGCATTTCTGTACAATTTGTGAATATCCAGTTACAAATTGTGTTAAAGCGTCTACTTGTCTTCCTCATCTGTAATAGATAAAATTGAACTTTAACAATTTGTAGCACTAACCACACTATATGGTTAACAGGCCAGAGTTTTAGATTTTAAATTCCAGCACAATAAAGCATGTGAGGGAAACTTTAAAAAAGCAAATGAAATTATCTTTTTATCAAGGTAATAAAAAAGAATGAAATATGTTTCTAAAAGCTCAAACCAATCGAGTAACAATTTCAACTATTCTACAGTAGTAATGCAACTTCAACTTTTTTTCTCACCTAGAAGGTAAGTGTAAGGACAACTATAATAAAAATTAAGATAACCCGTGATGACTTGAACTGATTTGGTAAGACCGGCATATTTACAATTCTGCATTTTCTGAATTTCAGTGAATATTCTACACTAATTTATATTTGAAATATTAACCTAAAAGTAAGGTTGTGAAAAACAGACCAGACAAAGAACTAGAAGGAGAGGTTCAAAGTTCAGTGGTTCGACCGGGGTTTAAGACATAATAAATATTAAAATTATTCAAATATAATATAAATTATATAATAATAAAAAATCGTCTTTATATAGTGTAATCGTAAAAAGCTAATTTTTTGTAGGATTATTACCAATGTAAAAAAATAGCTAATTTTTCGGGAATTTTAGACCAAGCTTCCGATAAGCTCAGATTTTTCGGCTAGTCCGGCCCCAACCCTTCGATATATTTCTTGCTGGAAGTATCCCCTGATCCCACTGATAATGGGTGGGGCCAAATAATTCGATTGAAAAAGCAAGTTATATGAGATGGCATACATGTACCATGGTTGAAGTTTACTCGATAATATAAATGATTCTAAATTTTTTTTTAATTGATTTAAAACATGACCAGACTAGTAACATGACCGGTTAAGAGTCGAACTAGTTGAAATGGCCAGTCCAACCTGATTTTCAAATGTTGCCTGAAAAAATTATGTGAAAATATGTGCAAAAATTATGTAGAAGTACTACAATGTTATTTTCTAGACGTTGCAGTGCTGAGCTCTTTATTTTTGGGTAGAATAATAGGTTTTTTGGGAGCAATACAATGCTAGGCATTTGGGCACAACGACACTAAATTCTCTATGTTAGGGCGTTGTAGCGCTGTGTTCTGGGACTGCAATGTTGCGTTCTCTATATTATGAATAGGATTTAAAGTTTTCTAGGAGAGTTGCGGTGCTACATTTCTGAGTTTTATAAATATCAAATTCCCCTATCTCAAAATCATTGCCCAGTGTTGGATCGCCGAGTAGAGAGAAAGAGAGAGAGACAAAGAGGAGAATTTCTAGAGATAGAAAGTTCATTTTTGGCGTCTTCAGGCAATATTTTTTTTTTTAGTCGAGCCAGTTGTGAAAGTTGTCTGGATCAAATTAGGTTAATTTATATGATCTTTAATTTTGAAAATACGGATTTTTATCAAAGTTTTAGTTTTTTCATCACAAACAACACAAAAGTGGGTATATTCTAACATTTAGGAAATTTTCACTACTCAACTTTTTATATATCATTATTCTTATTATTCTACACATTAACGTATTTTTTTTATTTGTACTGGGTATTTTTTATTGTGCAGAGTTTTCTATAATTTAATATGCATACGAATTTTGATGAAAGTTGCTATAGAAGAATAAAAATCCCAATCTATTGTTGTGAACACTATTTGTGAATAGTGCTACGATTGGTAACTATTTGAGTGTGTATAAATTTATCCCAAAATTCTGACTACTTTGCCATAGATGTCAAATTATGTATATTTCTGTTGACCTGCTGTATAAAGCAAAAGAGAAAACAAAAAAATTAAAATCCATGTACCTACCCCCTGTAATCGCACGTCGCTCGCACGTTGTCGTCATTTCTCCCACGACCTCGCACGACCCTGTGTCGTTAAAATGAAAAGAAAAGAGGCAGAAACCTCTCTTCTCATTCTCTCGACAATCGGCTCTCGCTCTCACTCTCTCCCTCTGTTCCGTCGTTGCTCGCTTCGCTCGATCGACAACTTTCCTTTCCCGTTCGGATCGGAAGCACGACGGTAGCTCGCCGCTTCCCCATCTCCTTCGTGGATGTTCGACCTTGCTGCTCCGACGACTTTCTCCATCCGATCGGAAGCCACGACATTTTGATCGGGATCAACAACTGGAGCTCGTCACTCCTCCTGCTCCTTCAGAGCTGTTCGGCTTCGCTCCTCCATCGACTTTCCCTTCCAGTAGGATCGGAAGTTACACATTTTGATCGGAAACAACAACGGGAGCTCGCGTGCACTGAAGATAACTTCCTCCCCTTTGCACGCTCGTTCGGCCAAATCCCGTGAGTCCGACGGCTGCTTCGGCTCTCTCGTGGCTGTGCGACTTCACTGCTTCTACGACCTTCCCCCCTGCTGATCGGAAGTTAGACATTTTAATCGGCAGCAAACAACGGGAGCTCCGTCGGCTGAGAAGGTAACTTTCTCCCTTGACACGCCTTTGCTCGGCCAAATCCCGCAGATCTGCCTAACCAGAGAGACAAAGAGAGGGAGAGTTGTATTAATGTTAATGAAAATAAATTTTAGTTTATTTTAATTATAATTATTTTAAACTAATTATAATTATTACAATTAATTATAGTTAATTTTAATTAAATTGTTTTAGTTAATTTTAATTAATTATATTTAACTTTAATTAAAGTTAAATATAATTAATCATTTTAACTAATTATAGCAATTTAATTATTATATTTAATTATAATTAATTGTAATTAAATATAATTAATAAAAGATAAAATTGATTTGATTTTGACTCCAGTTTGATTTTGTTTCAATTGATTTTGACCCTTAGAAATCATTTAGAACTTGTTCAAATTTAGGTCCACAAGTCCACTGTTCATCGTACAGGTCCTCTGCTCATTTGGTTCAAATTCTGTGCATTTTTATTCGAGTACAGGTCTCCTATATTGTTGTCCAAGAAGGTCTTCGAATTGTTCCAGTCTTTGTACATTTCATTGAAAATTTCGGCAACACCCCGGCATATCCCCCATTTGGGGGAAAATTGGGGAGCTGGGCCTTCCCACCACGCTACTAGAGCATGTATGGTAGGTGTCCTCAGACACCGCGGCCGTAGTAATTTTCATCCCACCACGCTATAAGAGCGTGTATGGGGCCTTCAGCAGTACCCGTACCAGAACAGAAGTGACGTACCAGAGCAGCAGTGACTCCCCACCACGCTACAAGAGCGTGTATAGGGCTCTCCCACCTCGTCGTATGCGTCGCACCGGGCTCCCTCCTACCGTGCTACAAGAGCGCGTATAGGTGGTTCCCCGGTCCGCTGCAAACGTCGAGAATAGGATTTTGGACCATCATACCTTTGCGTAGCAGTGTCGGCGGTGTCGGTGTCGAGGTCGAGGTCGAGGACCGTCCCCACCACGCTACAAGAGCGTGTATAGGGCTTACCCGCCTCGTCGTATGCTTCGCACCGGGCTCCCTCCTACCGTGCTACAAGAGCGCGTATAGATGGTTCCCAGGTCCGCTGCGACGTCGAGGACTAAAATTATTTGAAGCAAATCGGGCTACTACAATAATCTGTGAGCCGCGAGCTCTGCTAGGGTTTCGCTTTGCAGAGTGCTTTCTCCCCGCCGCTTTGTGACCATCCCTCCCCTCCTGGGAGGGATCCTCCCCCTCCCCCTTGAGATGGCTTCCCCTTCTCAAGGCTACCCACCTCTTTCTAACACCTCTGTCCTTGGACTTCCCTCTGCTGGCCTTTCCTACGCTGAAAATGTTTCAGCGCCCACATCCAAGCCTAACTCCTTCCCGGTTTCTTTCTACTCACCGGGTCAAAAGAAGCTTTCTTTTCATGCGAATGATCTCTCTGAAGGGAAGACTATCTGGAACAACGCCCTTATAGGGTATTCTCTGGGTCCTAGACCGTACTATGAGCGCCTTCTAAAAGCCATGCAGAAGCTGTGGCCCCTTAAGGGATCTATGTCCTTGCTATCTATGGCGGATGGATTCTTTCTTCTAAAGTTCTCCACTTCGGAAGACCTAGAAACCATCCTGTCGGGCGGCCCCTGGTTCATCCTTGGGAAACCTTTCATTCTACAACGTTGGTCCCCGAAATTCAAGCCGAAGCGTGATGAGGCTGCTCCGATTCCTCTCTGGATCAAGATCGTTGATTTTCCTTTAGCCCTCTGGACGCCAACGGGTATCTCCCGCATCGCCAGCTACATTGGTATCCCGATCTCAGTTGATGCTCTCACTGCCAACCGTACCAAGTTAACGTTTGCCCGGGTATGTGTCCTAATTTCTAAGGACTCTATTTTACATGAAGAAATCCCTATTGAAATTGATGGTGAAGACATGGTTCTTTCCGTTATTTACGATTGGAAGCCGGACCGCTGTGAAGGTTGCGGTTCTTTGATTCACCCTTTTTCTCTCTGCCCTAACAATCCAAACCCGCAACACATCCTTCCTCCTCAACCACCAAAATTTCGTGGTCGCAGCTCCTCCAGACACAGAACATCCCAGTCCCGCAGATCACCTTCCACTAAACCTCCTCCTAAGCCCTCCGATGCTGGGACTCCCCACCCCAACACTGCGGTCCCTCCCACCACCCTACCGTCTGTCCCCATTGTCCCTCCATCCTCCACCATAGTTGTTGTTCCTCCTGCTGACAAGCTTCCACCCATTCCTGACCTTAACTCTCCTACCGAGACCTCATCCTCTTCTGCCCAACCCACTTCTCTTTGTCTTCTCAATATCCCAAAAATTCCTCTTGTCAATAAGTTTGCCTCCCTCCAAACTGGCGAAGGCGAATCTTCTCATGCTGTTGACTCTCTGTCGGAAAATGATTCCTCGTCTATTCCCACCCAGGAAGAAGACCCTCCAGACTCCACAGACTCTGCTTCTAAATCCTCTGAAAAGAAATCCATACCTGACAAAGCAAAATCTCCCGCCAAACCCAAACCTCCTAAAGGAAAATCGGCCAAGAAGGCCAAAGCCACGAAGTTTTAATGTCCCTGCCTAATATCGCAAGCTGGAACGTCCGTGGATTCAACAACCCGGACAAGGTGCGGTTTTGCAAGTCTCTCATCCAATCTCAAAATCTCAAATTCCTCTGTGTTCTGGAAGCCAAAATCTCTCTGTCCTCCGTCGAGGACCCCTGGTTTTTGCATTCTCACTCTCTGTTTGACAGTGAAGGTAGTTACAATAACTTCAAGGAATCCACTCCTGGCAGAATCTGGCTTAAGTGGGATTCCACTGTCTTCAATTTTCATCCCATCCTTACCACTTCTCAATTAATTCACGGTGTCCTCTCTGCGGGTTCTTTTCCCCCTATATTTCTTTCTGTTGTTTATGCCTGTAACAGTGTGGCGGAGCGTAGAAGTTTATGGACCAATCTGGAGAATTCTATCCCACCTCCGAATCAGCCGTGGGTCATTCTGGGAGACTTTAACTGCTGTAGGTTTGAAACTGAAAAGGCTGGTGGCTCTCTTCTTACGGACAGTAGGTTAGGAGAGCTTAATAATATGGTTTTTAAATGTGGCGTTCAAGACTTATCCTCTACTGGGCTGTTTTACACATGGTACAATCAAAGGGTGGACTCTCCGATTCACATAAAACTTGATAGAATTCTAGTTAATTCTGCTCTTCTGGATTATCTGCCCCTGGCTTACTACAGAGTTGTGCCTCCTACTGGTTCGGACCACTCCCCTATAATTTTCATTGCTTCTCATGACAAACCTATTGCTGCTAGGTTCAAATTCAAAAATTATTGGACTAATATGGAAGGTTTCTGGGATGATGTGTTCTCTGCTTTTTCTGCCAATTCTTCCCGAAGTCCTTTGGCTGCGTTCTCTCACAGCCTGCAATGCCTCAAAAGATCTCTTAAGAAGAGGAACTGGGCCTCTTCCAACTTTCTTTCCTGCACTATCATGGATCTTAAAGCTAAACAACACTCCTGTTTGCTTGAGCTCCAAAACCAGCCTTTGGCTATCAACCTCAACAGCAACCTTAAAAGCATTAATGATGACCTTGCTGCTTTACAAACTCACTGGTCCTCTTGGATCACTCAAAGAGATAAAGCCTCTTGGCTTCTTCATGGTGAAGATGACTTAGGATTTCTTTTTGCTAAGATTAGGCAAAGAAGCAACAAGAACTGCATCAAAGAAATTACCACTAATGAGGGTCATTTTACCTCACATTCCGAGGTTTCTAGGGCCATTGTCAACCATTTTCAAAATCTCTACAACCCTCCCTTTACCCCCCCGGTTACTCCTCACATTCACCCTGGCAAGATGGTTCCTCCTCACATGTGCCCTTTGTTGGTTAACCCGGTCTCCCTTGAGGAGGTGAGAGCTGCTGTTTTTGATGGTAATGAATCCTCTGCCCCGGGCCCAGATGGATTCTCCTTTGCTTTTTACAGAAAGTCTTGGCATCTGTTAGGCATCATCATTTATAAGGCTGTTAAAAACTTCTTTGATACTGGCTCCTTCCCTAAAGGCATGAAAGCTACTGCTATAACTTTAATTCCGAAATGCTCCCATGCCTCTCATATTAATGATTACAGACCGATATCCCTCTGCAATGTTTTTTATAAAATCGTGGCTAAGGTTTTAGCAAATAGAATGAAGTTAATCCTCCCATTGATTATTCATGACAGCCAATCTGGCTTTATTGCTAAGAGATGCTCTACGGATTACATTATCCTTGCTTCTGAAATCCTTAGGGATTTCAAAGGTACTCACAAGAAGTTCTGTGCTAAGCTTGACATCAAGAAGGCCTTTGACTCTGTCTCCCGTGAGTTCTTGTTAGCTAGGCTCACCCAAAAAGGATTCCCTGATGTCTTTGTCTCTTGGATTAAAGGCTGCATTATGGATGTTCATTTTTCTGTATGTGTAAACGGCTCTCTTGAGGGGTATTTTAATTCAAATGCTGGCCTTCGTCAAGGCTGTCCCCTGTCACCTCTCTTATTTTGCATTGTGATGGATGGTCTTTCCCACACACTTTGCAATACCTCCAACAACTTCCAAGGAATTAATAACAAAGATGTGTACATTAATCACTTAATGTATGCTGATGATCTTCTTGTCTTTGGAGCTGCTTCTACCGCCAATGTTGCTGTTCTCATCTCTTCCCTACAACTTTTTGGTTCGATATCAGGACTTCACGTTAATGCTTCAAAAAGCTCCATTGTCTTTTCTGGTACTGGGACCGATATGAACCAGATTTGTGAGATGTTGGGGATCCACCTTGTTAAAGAACATCTCATCTACTTGGGTCTTCCAATTTCTCCAAAAAAGCTCAATATTTCTCACTTCCAACCACTCCTGAGCAGAATTTCTGCTCTACTTGATGGTTGGAAAATCAAATTTCTTTCTTTTGCAGGTAGGGTGCAGTTTCTCAAATTCACCATCACCAATACTATTGCCTACTGGATTCGTGGTTCCATCTTACCAAAATCCGTTTGTGCCACTATTAACAAACTCTGTTCCAGATTCCTATTCCATAGTAATGTGCATGAAAAGAAACTTCACCTCATAGCATGGTCTAAAGTCACTCTTCCTAAATGCTTTGGGGGTCTTGGCATTCCTTCGGTTGATGCTTTATATCACGGTGTTTTATGCTCCATCATAGGAAGATTTTATAGCTCTACAAACCTTTTGAGTGATTGGTATAAATCTCTGTATCAATCGCCCTGGAAACCTCCTCCTCTCACTGCCTCAAAATTCTGGAAGAGGATTCATGCTACTGCTCTCAAAATTAAAGACCATGTCTCATTCAAGGTTGGCTTGGACTGTGGTTTTCATATGCTTTGGGACCCTTGGCTGAAAGGATCTTTTTTCTCTGATGATCCTAATAGTGTTATTTTTACTGGTAAACTAGTTAAAGATTTTATTGTGAATGGTAATTGGTCACTTCCTAGCACGATCTTCCCCCAGACTTTTAAAGCCATTGTTGATTGCAAAATCTGGGACAATTCAGACGTTCTTTGGAATGGCACGACGTGTTGGTCTTTTAAAAACTTCACTGAGCAATTTTATTCTCATTACTCTAAAGTGGATTGGTATGCCTCGGTTTGGCATAAAAAATTTTCTTTGAAATACGCTTGCTTCACCTGGATGGCCGTTATTGGGAAGCTTAAAACGGCAGACAATTTGATTTCCAGGGGCATTGCTGTGCCTCCGATCTGTTCTCTCTGTCTTTCTTTTCCGGAAAACCATAGCCACCTGTTCTTTGACTGTGAGTTCTCCTTCACTATTCTGGCTAGGTTGTTGCCGGAGCTCAATTGCTTCTTACTGAGGCCCACTTTATTGCAAATTTTTTATTTCTTTGAACTCTCGGCAACTTATCATAGGCAGGAAAAAGATTTTTGCTGTCTCATTGTTAGCTGCACCATTTACCACCTTTGGAGAGAACGTAACTCTAGACGGTTCTCTAATGAAATCATGAATTCTGTCAAAATCATTAACAATATATCGGCTGCTATAAGATTAAAGGTTTCAAAATGGAAAAACAAAGAGAAGCTGCTGGGAAGATTTTTTGGTTTTTAAGCCTTGCTGCGTTGCTGTGTTTTTTGGATTACTTTGGGTATACTGTCATTAATGGAAGCATTCTTTTGTCTCTGCATTGGTGTGGGATATTTGGGTATACAAAATTTCTTGGGGTCTCAGGCTTTTCACCCCAGTTTTGTTTAAATTTGGTATACTTACTTCTCGGGGCTATATTTTTGGGGGTCGTGGCTGCCCCGCTTCTCTTGATCCTCCCAGGTGGTTTTTTGCATACACTCGGACTGACTTGCTGTATCCAGATGGTGTGTTATTACAAACAGACAATGATGACCAAGATCACCCCTTCTCTGGCCATGGAGGGTCTTTCTTTGGCAACCTGGCTGGAATTCAATTCGACTATTATCGGCAGGAGGTTCTGCGATGGCCTTATTCGATCCTGCTGTCTTTTTTCTCTCGTCCGCAGGCAACCTGAGCCTTCTGTGCGATTTCGTGTGCCTATTGCTGATGCTATGATGTTCATGGGGTTCGGTCTTTTCCTTTCTGAGTCTTAATGTTTGTAATATCCACCATCTGCCTCTCTATTTTTTGGGTTCGATGGTTGGATCTCTTTTTGTTAGCCACGTTTTTCTCTTTCTTTTTCTAGTTCTCTTGTAATTTTTGTTCCATCTAATATACGGGCTTTCTGCCCCGGGTTTACCCAAAAAAAAAAAAAAGATAATTACAATTAACTTTAAAAAAAATTATCTCCTGTTGCCTCGATCGTTATGTACCCGACCGAGTAGACTGTGCCTCTTGCCTCGATCCACGAGCCACCTCCGCTGGACTTCAAGGTATAATTTCTAATTTAAACCCCGTCCTCGACGTCGCAGCGGACCGGGGAACCACCTATACGCGCTCTTGTAGCACGGTAGGAGGGAGCCCGGTGCGAAGCATACGACGAGGCGGGTAAGCCCTATACACACTCTTGTAGCGTGGTGGGGACGGTCCTCGACCTCGACCTCGACACCGACACCGCCGACACTGCTACGCAAAGGTATGATGGTCCAAAATCCTATTCTCGACGTTTGCAGCGGACCGGGGAACCACCTATACGCGCTCTTGTAGCACGGTAGGAGGGAGCCCGGTGCGACGCATACGACGAGGTGGGAGAGCCCTATACACGCTCTTGTAGCGTGGTGGGGAGTCACTGCTGCTCTGGTACGTCACTGCTGTTCCGGTACGGGTACTGCTGAAGGCCCCATACACGCTCTTGTAGCGTGGTGGGATGAAAATTACTACGGCCGCGGTGTATGAGGACACCTACCATACACGCTCTAGTAGCGTGGTGGGAAGGCCCAGCTCCCCAATTTTCCCCCAAATGGGGGATATGCCGGGGTGCTGCCGAAATTTTCAATGAAATGTACAAAGACTGGAACAATTCGAAGACCTTCTTGGACAACAATATAGGAGACCTGTACTCGAATAAATTTGTACAGAATTTGAACCAAATGAGCAGAGGACCTGTACGATGAATAGTGGACTTGTGGACCTAAATTTGAACAAGTTCTAAATGATTCTAAGGGTCAAAATCAATTGAAACAAAATCAAACTGGAGTCAAAATCAAATCAATTTGAACATGAAACTGAACTTACAAGAACTCCATAAGACTTTGAACAAAATGTGAGCATGCAATTGAATTCAAGGACTGAAGAGGACTTGAACAAGACTAGAACATCAAACAAAGACTTTGATTTGGACTGGATCCGAATCCGAATAAAGCAGTTGAACTCGCACTTGAACTCAGGTTATACGATATCAAGTGGGGACTTGTAAACTTGATGAATTCAAGTCTGAATGAAACTGAATTTGGATCAAAACACATGCAAAGATCAAAATTTGAATCGCACACGGGAAGCTCAAACTACAAGACCTTGATGCACGAACTTCTACAACAATCCCTACAAATGCCTGTTGATCGAGATGGCAATACGGGAGACCAGCAATCAAAGATCTATCCCTACAAGCAAGGGCAATCATGAACCACCCGAGATTGGTGAAAGGGTGGATATGATGCAGAAGCAATGAGTCTCCTGCAAACACTTTCTAAAAGCTCGTAGTGGATACAACGGTCCCCTACAAATGCATATGAATACTTGTGGATAACAACAGTGTGTTGCAAGTACGATGAATCACTATGGGCACAAGTACGGATCCCTTACAAATGCAAATGAACACTTGTGGATAATAACAGTGTATTGTATAATGAATCACTGTGGACACGAGTACATATATCACCTACGACAGCGGTGATCAAAACCTAAGTACACCAGGTACAAAGGCAGCCCGATGTATGAAAAAGGACACTCCCTGGCAGAAGGGAGGAAAAGTTTGAACGAATTAGAACCAAACTTTCTGGTGTTCCAAAGTCTCTTCTTAGTTCTATATTTAAGAAGAAAACAGCTCTGGTACCCACAAATACTAGAAATAGCAAGTCCACTATGCCGAAGAGCCTAAAAGGATTTCTTTCCAAATCAGTAGTCTTTGACTTCAAAATTCAGAAAATCATTCCACGGTGATTGAGAAAGGGGGGTTAATGTCAAGATGAGGAAATACCTCATGACATCCAAATAACGACGCCACCGGATCTGCAACACATATACAAGCAGACAGAAGGCGTCCACAACCTACAACGCTACGCCACCGGATCTGTAACATCTATGAAAGCAGACAGAAGGCGTCTACAACCTACAATGCCACGCCACCGGATCTGCAACACTTATGAAAGCAGACATAAGGCGTGTATAAGGTTTTCAAGGAAATGCTGTGCATTCAAATGACAAATACATGCACAACTACAAATATTTCAAAATACCCCTACACGCGCATCTTAGTTTGTATACATATAGGTACACAAGGGGTAAATACAATCTCAACCTGCATGGGCCCTGGCGAGCGTGTTATTGGTACACACGTGACGCCTATGGATGCTACACGGGTTGACAAGTGAATTCAAGTTCGAATCCGATCATTCTATACGGATCAATAGAAGTCGACAAGATTCGAACTACCTAACAAAATACACGGTTGTAGCAACCGGTGTATTTGTTTAAATACATTCTTTTTAGGCCTTCAAGGCCTAAAATCAAGAAAATTCATGAACAAAGGCATAAAGCCTACGAAACCCGATCCTCTGTCGACAGCACGATAGAGTTGACAAGGTTCAATCCATAAAGTGAAAATGACCCCAAACACCCCGATGATGGCCGTGTTGATTTCTTATCTCAACCGGAGGGGTTCACAAATATTTTTCAAATGTCATTCCAAATACTCAAAATTCCACCAAAATATCCATTCAAAACCAAAAAAACTCCACAAAAAATTCTAAAAAAACCCAAAAATGTTTATATTTGAAATAAATCCATCAATCACTCAAAAGTAAAATTCATCCACCCTCCGCAACAGTTTGCCGATGTGGACAAATTCAAATAAACTCTAGCTCACAAAGAGCCAAATGCCTAGTCGAAAATATCACTAGGATCCATTCTCAAACAATCTCTTGCCAGTAAGGACGTGGTACGTGTCCTCTAACCGGCAGTTTCGCCGCCAAATGGCACTGCAGGTAAACAGTTATGGCCCGGGGCCCCCAGAACCGAGTGGTTTTGCCGCCAAATGGCACCACAGATAGCGGTTATGGCCAGAGCCAATACGCTCCTTAATGGCGTTAAATCCTTGAGATATGAATCAATAGGATATGATCGATAGGGCACAAAGTCCTCTGTAAGCTAAGGTGGATTTAAATTTGTCCCCTTAGACAAACATTCAACCCCGGTCTACAAGGTCCCCTTGGACGAAGCAACCCATGGCTGCCGACAAGGATCCTTCTGTCAGGTTGGGTCGACTACCTCCTCTGACTAAGTAGACCAGGGACCATGATGGCCCGGGACGACGGAACCATGGGATCTTGATCGGGTCCATCATCCATTCCCCCACCATCCGCTTTAAGTGCTAGATGGTGCAATTTCTATTTTAAATATCAAACCTTTCAAATTTCCAAACTTTCAATCCAAAATCCAAAAACCCAACTCTTCAATTCCCAAATCCAAACCTCCAATCCCAAATCCATTGCTGCTACTATATGCCAGATAACACGTATATTCTACGTATCTGATTGATGACTAGCCTTAATCGAAAGTTCTCTCTCGTGATCGAGAGGGGTAATTAACTATAGGGGCTTGCGCCTATAGGAAACCAGAACTCAGATCATAAATTCCTCGCAAAATGAGGGCGAAATCTCTAGGTAGTGTCTTATCTACAAACCCATCTGCCTTCCAAAATTTACCTCGGAACTTATCAGTTAAAACTCTCTCGCTCAGATAAAAAAAGAAATCGCGCGGCGGGGAGTCCGGGGCCGAATTTTCGGAGCCCACAATTTCTATGATGTGTTTTATTCTATTTATATCTGCTAAAAGTGTTGATGATTTTGCATTTATGTGATTGAACATGTGTGAAAGAAGAATATGTTGATGGTTGTTTATTGATGCTGATGTGCATCCACCTAAAGGTATAAGAGCCTAATTCTGAATGAATGAATGGTACTATAAATTGTGAGTCATAACTCATAAGGGTTTAACATTGTTGTGCCATGCACTCGGAGTTATAAGGGTCTGATACTAATATGTTGTGCACAGAAAGTCATAAAGGAATTATTTTGTACATGTTCTGATTCTGAGAAATGTTTTGAGAGGCATAAGCGCATAAGGACCTAAGGGGGAGCTGATCTAATCTGATATGATTGGAGATTGATGAACAACGCTTATTTTTGTTATCTTTGAATGTGTGTTATTTTATATTCTGATTGAATGGTTATGTTGACACTGAATTGATAATTAGTTAAACTTATGATGGATTGATGGGCCAAACAATGTAGTTAGTAACGCCATTTTAAACCTTATATTGAATGTTTCTATATGAATTACCTATTTCACTATTTCTGTGATGATAGAATAATAATCTATTTATTTACATTTTTGTTTATTACTAAGAATTTGAATGGATTATGTGTAGCCTACTAAGCCATGGTTTGCTCATACATGTTTTCCTGCATGTGTTAATTTCAGACAAAGGAAAGAAAAGGGGCAGGTTGAGTAGATAGAGATTGTAGATTCAGGTGCTATTTATACTTTTCTATTAGTAGATTTCTTTAGGACAATCATGGTTTATCTCAGATGATTCTACCTATGACAATTCTATATCATGACTGCATTTCTGATAGACATTTTAACTATATAGATTTATATTATAAATGAAAATACTATGAGTTATTTTTTACAATTAAATTGATAATTAGTTGCTCTGTGTTTCTATTAATAAATGAAATTAAAAGAAATTTCTTTCAAATAGAGCTTGAGAACTGTCCTGTCATAATCTAAAACGATATGACCCATTCGATAAACGAGCTATGTCAGATTTGATTGTGAAAGGAAGACCTTATCTCAACCTCTCCCACACGATGATGGAGTCTCCTCAACAAGTTGATGTCTCCAATTAGTTGTGTGACTTGTGTCATTTGCTATCTATAGTTAGATTTCCATTTGTGCATTTTTCACTTAATTATTTAAATGCTTTCATGTTTAGGTGGTGCTAAACATAATGTATGACTACATATGCTTTTGTGTTTAGTAAATTATTATACCTGTGATTAATTGCAACAATCTCATATGTAGCAAAATAACTTTACCGCGCCATTATACCTTCATAGACATTTGTAGATTACTTTCTGATGGTTTTATGTGAATCATACTTTGCGTGGTTGAGTAGATCAATGATATTATGCTTACTAGCAACACATAAAAATACTTGCATTCATAAACCAAATCACACTTATCTGGTTGCATATGTATGATTTAATTGTTCACAAATTTGTTTGTTAATTTTAAATAGTGTAATATCTTTCACAGTGAGTTTGTCAAATGGCCATTCTTATGTTAGAATAACACATCCTGTACATCTCACCTACAGTTGGTTTTATTGTTTTGATTATATTGAACGAGCTTATTGAATTTCTCCCGCCTCTCTCCTTGGGCATTCCCTCGTATTTTAGAATTTTGAATTACAATTTTGCCATTAAGCTGCTCTTTAATTAATAATTGTAAACTTATACCTCCATGTTTAACTATGTATTTTTCATAAAAACCAACTTGATCGCCATATCATTTCAAAAACAATTTGAAGCAATGGTTCTCGCAAAAAAAAAAAAAAAGAACCAGTGCAGAAATTTGCAAGATTACCTGCGCATAATCCAAGCAACAGTAAGAGTGGGTATGCATCTTATTCTTCTCATCACCCTCTTTAACAGGTTGCTGACCATCAGCAGTAGCAGCAACTGCAGCATTATATATTTTCACTCCCTTGGCAGTCTAAGATAATAAAGAGGGATAATAATTAGAAGTAATACTGATCTTAGGTATCCATCCACAAAGAATTAAATTCTTAACAAAGAAAATTACATTGACTGTGTAGATCTTTAGGACCAAAAATATAAAATAATAGTTCATAAGAAAGTAATCATTTTGTAAAAGAACAAGAGCTACAACATTACAAACAAGCAAAAATAAATCACATCATGACGAATAAAATAAGTTCTGCAAGATCTACACCAATGTTCAATTTTACAGTTCTCTTGATAGAACCTGGCATCGGATCTATAACTAGCTGCTAAAGACCAAAATATAAGTGTTTTTTAGACACGTACCAGAATGCCAATGATAAGCATTTCACTACTCAAAGTCATCACAAAATTGTCTTTCTAATTACTGCAAACTCTTCGAGGACCCTACATCCTCGCTTCAAGCCACATTAACACAAATTCAACCGCAATGTTTCAATTAAGAAGCAGAACAAAGGCTATGCAAGCAGAATTAAACATTGATTTGAAATTTCTCCATCAATTAAGCCCATATAAAGTCTGTTAGGAATATCTTGCGAGCATAACTACAGGGGATAACTGGGCTGAAGGAAAAGATAAACAAAGGGATAAAAAGGTGAAAAACGGTCACAATTTTCTAAAATTTATCGGTTTTATTTCAACTCTACTTTATTCATTATAGAATGTGATCCCAAGAGAATCATGCTTAAAGTGCCTACCTCATATAACTCCATGCAAAGGTAGCTTATCTCAATCATGCAAACAAAAACAAATAGCAAACAAAAAAAACATGCATATGCAATGGCACTTATTGTTGAAAGTTAAATATTAGTCATAAATCCTACTTTTAGGTAGTTCAAGTTTCATGCAAAGAAGGAAATCATGATCTCACAAATTTATTTCAAAGAAGGAAATAAGGATCACACAGACTCATGCCAAAGAAGAAAATTAGGATTCCATAAATTCATGAAAATAAGGAAATTAAGATCGCACAGGTTCGTGGCAAAGAGGAAAACCCAAAATCTATTTTTTAATTTATATTTATTTATATAATTTCAAATATTTTCTTATTTCATTCATAGATCAATTTATATATTGTCTCGTAACAAATATCTTCTAGAATAAGAAAGAATTTTTTCCTTCCCTTGTGTCATCAAATGGTATTAAAGTCCTAGGCTCTTCTGATTAAATCTGGCCCTTCATTATCATGTTTATTCTCAGCCCTCATCGTCACACTGTTCCTTAGCCTTTATCTCCACATCATTACTCAGCCATCATCACCTGATGCAAATACTAAGCAGATCTTGTCGCTTGCACATCGTTGTCATCAACCTTCAAGCTATCAATAACATCTTCCCTCATCACTCTATGATTGGTGAAATGTCTTAGGTATGTGATCAACTCTAATAGTCTAATTTAGTCAAGAACGAACTTCTTTACACAATTCTATCGACATGAATTATCCGCTAATGATCAACTTCATTTCCGCATTGATTACAAAAATTGTTGAGAATCATCTCTCCATGCAACCTTCATTGTTTCATGTGCTTCCTATATCGCAGCCTTTATTTGTTGTTATACGATTCTAAGTTTTTTGGAGAGCTTCTCATGACCCCATTGAAGCCAATCAACCCACATGATGATGGACACTTGAAGTCATAAGCACGGCCAGATAAAGAAAAATACAATAAACAGGAGAATGAAAGACTCGGAGAACTACCGGAGATGATAAAGAATCCTAAATTAATGGTGCATACTCCTCAACACTCCAAGGAAAATATGACATTTCCCGTGGACTAAAAGCATTATATAATGCCACCACCAACTCCTAGATCATTGATTGAGGTGCAACATATCAAATGACGCATGCATAACTTATTAAACTTTAGCACCTACATTCCTTATCCAAGTGATAGGAAAATCTCTGTTATTGACGGCTTTCTTACAATAATAGCACGATTAAGAGACATTACCAATCCACTATTTGTTTTAAGGAATACTATCCATGTTCCTAAGCTTTCTACTAATGTTACTTTCACTCAAAAACCACCAACCATATGAATTACAAAGTCACATTTTTTCGCACTCGTGTTTTTCAAGATAAGGAGATGGAGAAGATAATCGAACTTATTAAGGAAAATTAAGGGATTTACTTACTTAAAACACCAAGTCAAAGAGTGTCAAGAATAATCTTCATTATCTTTCATTTCCTCTTCAAATAAAGATATCATCTAACTTAATCATCGTCATCTTGGTCAACCTTAAGTTGGAATTTAAAAAATTAAACTTCTCTTTTTGAATTATTTGATATTAAAGGTTTCAATGATACATTTGTGAATTTGATATTAAAGGTTTCAATGATTTGATATTAAAGGTTCCTAGCTAGTAATGAAACAAGTTCTCTTCCTTTTTTATTTGATTTATAATGACATATGAGAACCCTCTATCATTCATAATCTAATAGACAATAGGCAGTTCATTTCTTTCATCAATGATTGCACTAGATTTTCTGCTTAAATCCAAATTTGACATGAGTATCATACTTTTCATATCATAATCCATAATAAATTTGGAAGAAAAATTAAAAAACAACTCTAAATCCTGGCCCTCTATTTTCAAAAAGAATGAACAATTCACAAGTCTTCATGCAAAAACACTCTTCAACTAATTAAGGTTTTAGATAAGAAAATGGTCACTTACTAACCACAACCATAACCTTATTATTCCAACACAATGTTCCAGAATCATATTAGGGAGAGAAATCCCTTACTGGCAATCACATCATAAATAAGCTGCCTTCTAAAGTTTTGGTGTTCAAAACCCAATGAAAGTACTTTCAAAGAAGTTTTACCTACAAGCTATCTACCAAAATTCTTCATTACTTAAAAGCAAATCCTAAAAAGGAACAAAATTTTGAAACTTGAAGCCAACACAAATGCTAACTATACAAGTTCACAACAAACAAGTGACCCACCATAAATACTTGATCACTCTTGGAGGCAATCTAGTTACATGAAGAAGAAACGAAATTTAACAACAAAGCTTAGATCAAAATTTGAATTTAGAATAATAGAACAAGGGAAATGTGAGTTATCATGGTAAAAAAAATCTCTTTTAATATTAAAGATTAAATGAGATGGACCTATATAAGACTCTATTGTGATAACAAGGCAACCATAAATATCACACACAATGATGTGCAACATGATAGGACTAAGCAAAGAAAAACTAAACTGTAGTTTTAATTTGTACACCATAATATCTACAAGCGATCAAAAAGCAATGCCTTCACAAAAGGACTCAATAAAGCACAATTTCAAGAGATTATAGGCAAGCTAGAAATGGAACAAATCTATTCACTACCTTGAGGAAAGTTGGAAGGCATGCATATAATACAATCTTCTTATTATTGGAACCCAAAAATTCATGCAAAGAAGAAAATTATGATCCCACGAATGCATGCCAAATAAGTGGGATGCATACAAAAAATGAAATTAAGATCCCGTATATTTCAAAGAAGAAAATTAGGATCCCTCATATTCATATGAAGAAAGAAATTGGGACCCAATGAATTGATGCTAAAAAAGAAGATCTAGAATATGCTCTAAAATATGTATTTATTTATATAGATGCGAATAGTTTCTTATTTCAATACTAGATCAATTTATATATTATCTTGTATCAAATAACTTGTGGAATAAGAAAGAATTATTTCCTTCTCTTGAGTTCTCCGCATCAGTTAAGATAGTAAGAATACAACCATCATCAATCAGATAATAATAATGAAAATATAAAACAAAAAATTATAATTCCAATGTTCAATGGAAAGAAACAAATTAGATGACTATTGATTAGAGTGTATGTATTTCATTGAGCTTGACATTTACTAACTTAATGAGGTTGAGTAAAGCTATGGTAGGACTTAACTTAAAATAATGGGTCTACATAGATCAATTGATCAAGTTTAGCATGACTTTTAGAAATTGAGTATTTTATCCTTGGCATACAATATTTCAAAAACAAATTACTACATCAATCAAAGAGGTTAACAACAACATAACATAATGGCATTCCTCAACTAATATTGTGATGGCAATGCTTCAATATTCAACATGAATCTCAAACAAAATGCATAGGCGCTTAAATAGCATTTGCTCTATACCTTTTAACTACTAAATGTCCTTTTATTCTAGCAATTAAAATTTATTCCCTAAAATATCCCCCCCCCCCTACTATGTAACCCAAGATTTAAAATACAAGATTTTAAGCACTAACGTCCATGAAAACCATTAAAGCATCTAATTCAATGTTTAAAATCTATATAGATTTTAAAGTAGCTCAAGTTATGGTAGCAATGGATACCAACTTGGACATGATTTTGAAAAGAATGGATCAAATTATTTATGAAATGCAACTACAAATAATTCTTCAAGAGAACGGAAGTATGAAAATGTTAAGGGTTAACGTCCATCAAATCATGACCACGATATTCTTCTGATTGTTTCAATAATGTCAACGATGGTAAAAAGTATGAAAATATCAGAAATATTCCATCAATTTGTAAAGATAAACTTCAATACTAGAAGTAAACAATGTCTTATGTCCATACACTCAGAACTAAAAGAGGCCATGGAATCCAATATCACATACATCTACAGGGTAGAACTGATATAGCTACATAAGCAAGGGTAGAACTGATATATCTACGTATGCAAGAAAAATAAACCAACTTTAAAAACTCAATCATAAGAATGTTGGATTTCAATATCCACATATCATTTTTTGTATTATATATATATATATATATATATATATATATATATATATATATTTGTATTTTTTTTTAATTTGCATATGTTTATAGATAGCGAGGGAGAAAAAAGAACACTTATAGTAACAAATACACCTTAAAAAAAAGAGAAACCTAAGTTTTTAGACACATGGAATATTGAATTTTTTTCAAGATAAATTAAATTTTAAGCATGCAAGTATTCTAATGAAATAAAAATATTCAAATAATCAAAGAATTGTCATTGTCGGTTTTCTCCAATCACATAAGAAAAATGGAAAATAAAGCAAGTCTTGATGAAAAAAACAACTCTCCCGTTTGAAACTTTTCAAATGTAAAAATAAAAAAGAAAGCTCAATTCCTGTATACTATTTTTAAAAAGTTGCATTTCTTAAATCTAAATAATCAATATCTATATATCTATATGCTGTATACAAAAAGACAGAATTTTTTTTTTTAATTCTTTAAAATGAAACCGAAATTTTGGAATGAATTTTTAAAAGTGTTTTATATTTAACTTGCAGATTTTTAAACACCATTTTTTAACAATATTATTTTTTCTAATAAACATTTGACTACGCAATACATTAAATCCAATCTCATCCTAATTGGTCAATCTACTGTCATCAACCAATGTTATTGAACAAATTTACTCTATCCTTTTATAAATAATTAAATACTAATAAAATGCAATTACAAAAATAATCATTATAATTGTCAAAAATATATAAAACCTTCATCTTTTTTATAATTTAGAAATCATGATGTAAATTTACCCAAGCAAGTTGAATTGAATATAATTCCAACAAACACAAACCATTAATGAGGATACTATAGTAGTCCTTTTGGTGGAGTCAACCAAGACAATTTTTTCACTATCTTATTCAACAAACTAAATATTCCTTATAAAAACAATTTTTAATCATTTTTAAAATCCTGCATCGCATTGAATTTCTTTCCTGTCATGAAGTATTAAGTGTCACAAATAACAATAAATGCTGCGAGTGTACAGATAGCAAGGAAAGGGCTTACCTCTTTCCTGTGTTCTCTCGTGACTAACTTCTCTTCTTCAAAAAACCTCAATGTCCGTCGAAGTTGTTTAGAATGCAACTTCAAAGCCTTAGCCAAATCTTCCTCTCTAACCCATTGGCGCCTACAACAAAGAAATAAAAAGAATAAGGATATTAAGCAATCAGAATTTGCAATTCAGCATACAATACAGTAAAATGAGCCCCTCTTCGCAGAGGATATACTATGAATCGAAGAAGCATAATTATATAACAGAAACACATCAAATTAAAAACTCTAACATCATGTTGTTCCAAATAAACTCAAGTAGTTTTGCTTTGGAAGCAGAAGGATACACAAAGCACTGACTAAATATGTTCCTGGACACAAACTTCAACAAGGAAACCTTGACAAAAGAATTAAAACTTAGAGGCATCAAAAAAGAACTTGGATCTTTGGATTTCAGGAGGATCCATCTTCCTAAGAAATACTTGCAGCAAATAGATGTCCTATACCACGTCCCAACACCCAAGAGGAATATTCCAATAATCCAGTGGCCAAATTACAGCTAAGAACATTTTTTTAAAGGCTTTTAATACAATTCATCAGTAATATTGCTGAATTAAATTTAATGTAGTAATAAAATACTTTGGGGGAAGATCGCCAATAAAGATTCACATGAAACAATTCTGACAAAAATAGGCATAATAACATGTGCGCATTTTAAAAGTTAAGATTTGAATCACAAAGCCCATTATCAGACTTTCAAATCCATGATTAAATAGTCAAGAATAATACAGCATAAACAAGTGAAGAGATCAAATGAACATTAAAAAGCTATAAAAAGTAAAATACAGCAGCCCACAGTTTGTTTTTTTCAAATTTCCATCAAGCAGTTATGTATGACATATCCTTAGACAGCACTGATTAAGAATCAATACAACACCACAATATAATCGCAATATGATATCAAATTGACTCATAAACAATGTTGTAGAATATTATGGACAAAGTCATTTTTCTGTGGCATAAACTCTCTTTCAATGAGATCATCTGCCCCAACCTAGTAAAATAGAACAAATATAGTTCCCATGCAAGAAATTGGAGAAATGTTGATTGGTTTTTCTGACTTTTTGTTGGGTTGCAGCCTACCTTTGGTTTCCTCAATGGTTTTCATCCTTTAACAAAGGATGAATTCACTGTTACGCAACAAAACAGATAACCACAGCTGCTATACGTCTCAGACCTAGTTTGATTGGACATTTTTTGTGCTTATTCCTTTTTAAAACTGTAAATTTATTTATTCTTTATTGTTTGGTTCCTCAAACCACGTTCCCAGTAAACACTTTTTTTTTTTCATTTTTCTGTTGTTTTAAGAAAGCTTTTTATATATGTTTTTCCGTTAGAAAACTTCTTTCTCTGAATCGATGTTTCTTAAAGCTACCTTGTACAAAAGTACCGGATAATCAAACGAAACCTCAATCTCTTTTCCAGATAGTTGCAATCAGCCGATGAAATTGTGGCATTCGCAAACTCACTGGTATGGCCAATTTTAGCGAACTATAAGGAAGAAAAAAATATTGAGGCCGGCAACTCTGCTATGGCTAGGACTTTGAGTCAAAGGTATACGGAGAAAGGTAAAGGAATAGGAAGAAAAACTACAACAACAACAACAAGCTTTTATCCCACTACATAGGATCGACTACATGAATCATTTTTATTCATTGTGTTCAATTAAAAGTAAATTTCTCATTTAAATCTAATAAAAAAGACATTTCTAATACTTTCTAACCAACTCTTTAGATACTCCTCTACCTTCATTAACATAGGCCGGATCTTATATATCTACTCTCCTAATAGGGTCATTGAAAGGCCAACATTTTCTGTTACCAAACTATCTAAGGTTTAATACTATTTGCCACTTGAGCTATTCCAACCTTTTCACATATGTACATGTTTCGCATTCTGTAAGACTAATGCCAATTAAATGTTTCCCTTGCTTCCCATTGCTCTTAAGGCCTAGTTCCAAGAAAGATTTATGGCTAACTAATTCCGAAATGAAGATATAAAAAAATACATAAAAATCTAGATATGGCCAGTGGCCTCCAAACAATTAATATAAGAAAATTCCTATCCAAACTTGATAAGCTGTTTAATAAGACATTATCTTAAAGCTAATCATTTTTATTGATAATTAAAATGAAAAAAGAAACCTACAATAACAACAACAACAACATCAAGCCTTCATCCCCACTACGTGGGGTCGGCTACATGAATTTTTTTCTCTATTGTGTTTAAGAGTCAAATTTTCATTTAAATTTAATAAAGAAAGGTTATTTCTTATATTTTCTAACCAAGTCTTTTTAGGTATACATCTACCTTTCTTAACATAAGCTAAATCTAATACATCTACTCTCCTAACCGGGACATCGGAAGGCCGCAGTTTTATGTGACCAAAAGTATCTAAGGTGACTCTCTCTAATCTTATATGCCATTGAAGCTACTCCAACCTTTTCACACACACACACACACACACACACACACACACATATATATATATATATATATATATATATATATATGCTTGTTTCGTATCCTACCTCTAAAAGTAAAGTCACTCATCCACTTGAGCATCCTTATCTTTGCAACACTCAACTTAATATTAAGCTTCTCTTTTAATGACTAAAATTTTGGGCCATAAAGATTTGTAGGTCTCATCACCATCTTACAGTATTTTTCCTTGATTTTGAAGGGTACTCCACTATCACACAACAAGCCCGATACATTCCTCTAGTTCAACTATCCAACTTGAATTCTACTAATAATATCCCCATCCATTTCACCATCAATCTAAACAATAGACCCAACATATCTAAAACATGTACTCACATTAATGATTTGATAGCTCAAAGTCACAATTCCCTCACTAGATCTATTACTACTAAAATTACAATCCATATATTCAGTTTTAGATCTACTCAAATGAAAACCTTTATACTCTGAGGCTGACCTCTGTAATTCAAATTTACCTTCAACTCCCTCTCTAGTCTTATCAACAAGAAGAATATCATCAGCAAAAAACATACACCAGGTTACATCCTCTTGCAAATGGTTAGTAAGAATATCATGACTAAAGCAAAAGGATATGGGCTTAAGGCTGATCCTTGATGTAATCCAACTAAAATAGGAAAATACTTGGTCAAACCACCTTGTTTTTGAACACAAGTAACACCACCTGCATATATATCCTTAAGCTTCTTATTTTTTATCTTTTCTTGTACATTTTGATTCCACTACCAACTATTTTTATTATTAGAAGTTTTTCCTTTTGAAACTCCAAGCATATCCTTTAACAACAATCTTAATATTACTAGCTATTTTTTCCCACATGACATTCGCTTCCTCATACACAAACAAAACCTTAAGATATTGAATCTTATTTTTATTGGTGTTTTTTAAATGCCCTCATCTAATCTTAAAATAATATTTTAATATATTTTTCATATTCTGCCCCTTTATTTTAAAGTTCAAAACTAATAAACGATGTTGACTACTTAAATTTTCATTCAGAATAACTTTACAATCTTTGCAATCTGAACGATCTATTTTTCTTAAGAAAATAATCAATTTGAGTTTTACTATATCCATTCTTATAAATGAGGAGATGCTTATCTCTTTTTCTTAAATAAAGTATTTGCAATAACAAAATCATAAAATCATAGGCTAGAGTAAAATCTAATATAGTCTAACTACATTCATTAGTCGCTCCAAACTCATAGCCACCATGGATACTTTTAAAATTATATACCTCTCAACCAACATGTCCATTTAAATCTCCTCCAATAAAAACTCTTTTTTCAAGAGGAATCTTTTGAATTAATTCTTCTAAGTCATTTCAGAATTTAAATTTTAAATATGACGTATTAAAAGATTCATGTCATAATTCTATCTTCAATTCTATAAATTTATATCCTTAAAAGCATCTACCTCTCTACCAACCTACATAAGGAGCACAAGAACGTATAATCTTAATAATCTTAGCATCAACAATAATCTTCAAAGCTATAATTCTATCTTCAATTCTATCAATTTTTATAATATTATCCTACAAACTCTTATATATAATTGCATCTACACCATTTCTAGTACGACTTCTACTAAAATACCGAAGTTTAAATCATAAACTATTAACCTCCTTAGCCTTCTTTCCAACTCATTTAGTTTCCTAAATGCATAAAATAGTTATCTTCATATAAATCATTATATCAATTAATTCCATTAATTTGCCTAAAAGAGAACCTACATTTCAAGATCATATTCGAATTCTAATTTCATAGACTAGCTTCTTTGCTCACATCTGTCCATGATGTGGGAACACTTGCCAATTTAACAAAGCACTCAGGCGACAATGTAGTGGCCCTTACACATTTCTCGTTGTATTCAGGTCATACAGCACGTCAATTCCCGAGAACGCCCTAGCATTAACACAATGTATTAAAGACTTCGTGTCATGATTATCTGACAAACTTTACACTGGTTGTCGACTACGTAACGCCCCCTCCACCTTTCTCATACAGGACCTGGGACATGGCAATGGCAGTGTTTAATATGTAACAAAATATTTTGTGGAATTATTATCCATCATTTGGGTAGCTAAAAGAGAGAGAGAACCTTTATAAAGTGAATTCTAGAGAACTGCCCTAAATTATTTTATTTCTTCGTCATTGATTGGTTGACCAAACCTATCGGGGATTTAGCCTAAATTTATACAAGATTTTCTACTTGGCTTTGAAAGTGAATTTTGAACTTACCCAAACTCCTTCAATATGGATCATAAATCCTAATTGTATGGCTTGAATTATGGAGTTAGTTTCGACTTCTCCAAAAGTTAAATAAACTTCAATTTAGGCATACTCATTGATTTGGGTGAAAATTATGTCAAATTTTCATAATTTTGATATTTTAGACACATTTAACATGAATTAAGGTCTCCTCTAAATAGGCCCCCTTGCTTATTTTATGCCTATATGGAGCTTATTGGCCCTAATTTGAGAATGGCTAAATATCATATTTTATTTGCTCACTCAATTCAGTCCATATTACACTGAATTTGAGTTTATATAGCGTATTAGATCACAACTCTCGCTCATTTCCCCTTGCAAAGACCATTAATCAGAAAGCAAATAGAATATATGTTTGACCCTTTAAGAATATAGTCAGCTCAACAAAAGACAACTTTTTAGTGTAGATGACCCATGAATTGTGATTGGACCACTTAATGTGTCCAGCCCAAGCGTAAGTAATCATCTATGTTATTATTGATGAACCGTTGGTACTAATAGATACACCTAATAATGATGTTGGACCAAGTTCCTTCAAAAATGAATGACCCATAGTAACATACCAATGAACCTTAACAACCAAATTTTGAGCTGAAATAGTACATTGTTATTCAAATATAATTTTGTTGCCTTCAGCTGGTGTAAATGGCTTATTATTGCAAATTGGAACCATTCTTGAGTGATAGTAATAGTTGGCACTCCACGACATCACATGAGATCTTTGGCTTGATCTACTTGAATAGCCCTTTACAAGAAAATTTTGAACCTATAAAAGTATATTAATAAAAAATTCACATTCTTACCCTTGCTTGGCAGTTATCTCCTTCTCATTATATGTTGCTCACTTATAGTTTCTTGTAGGATCTATATCTCTTCTTAACACAACAATTAATCAATTTCTTTTGCCAAAATCAATTTTTTTCTCCTGGGTACTTGCTGAGTCCTAAGTATACTCACATTGTGATGCTCTCTGATACTCATCCTATCCTTCTGAGAAATAGGGTGGCCAACGGATTTTATGCTTAGGTGGAACTCTTAGAATCTTTTTATAAGACAATTGAGCAAGCATCTTTTTTATCATTAATCATTTCCAATCTCTCATCATCACTTTGATAACCAATGATTTAGGTGCCTATGGATGGAAGCAATGCACATGGATAATAACCTAAACTTGAATTTATCAAAAACCACACTACAATCATATTAAGCTATCAAATTGACTCAAAAATTATGTTATGTAAGACTTCTCTATATCTTAGGCTTTCTTCAAGAGACATGCAAAGATCTAGAATTTCCTACGAGATTAAATGCAAAAACCACAATTAGTAGTGAGTTATAGAATAATCACAATTAGAAGTGAGTTTTAGAATAATCTCATAGGGCCCACTGGGCCACTGCTAATACTTTGTGGGCATGCACTCCTAGATTATGTAGAACAAGGGAGCGATTGAGTTATTTTCTCTCCAATCATCACTTTTCATTCTCAATTTTTGGGGTTTTTTATACTGAATTATTAATTAATGTTTTCTTGTAATTTAACATTCAAGTATTAAACTTATGCTAAACTATCAACACTGTATTTAAACTATTGTTTATTATTTCACATTGTAAAGGTAGATTGGTCTTTATTATAGCTTGGTATAGCATTACAGTTATATTTTTTTGCAAACTCTTTTCTGGTGGTGTTTTGCATGCATACTCAACTTCATGTTTATTTTATAATTTGGAGGTTTTGCCACCATCAATTTAAGATGAACCTCAACTAAACCAGCTTATATTTTAGACAACCATATGCCTTAACCCCACATAAGGCTTAAGCTTAACATAAATTGGCTTAGCTTAACATAAGTTTCAACCAAAAAAGAGGTCAGATTACACATAATATAGAATCCTATAGGTGAAAGTAATGCGCTCTGATACCAATGTAATAACTCAAATTTTAATTGATTAATGAACTTTTAATAACCTAAATTGAAATTGATTAGAAAATCTTACATACAAGGAAATCTGGCTGGGAGCATTGCAACACTATTATGGCGAGGACAGCGACACTGGCCTCTCTGTGTAGATGATTTTGTGTGAGCAAGTGCGGCAGTGCTAGGCTTTGGCGCAGTGGCGCTGATTCTTCTATTCTATAGTGTTTTGGGGCAGCACTACAGGGTTCTGGTATCGAGTGTTGCGGCACCTAGTTAGAAAATTTATTTTTTAAAATATTTATTTTCATTATCTCATTTAAGTATTCCCTAAGCCATCCCCAAACCCCCGTTCACATGTCCTTGGTCGAGGAAGGAAGGAGAGAAGAGCGGGAGAGAGGAGAGAGGGAAGAGAGAAGTTTTACTTCGAGGCATTTATGTTCATTCTTTCCAATTAACAAAGTTGCTCTGATCGTGGTAGATACTCCAAATCCTACTTCTATTTTCAATAATTTTAATTCCGAGTTTTTCTCTATAATATGCCTAAAATGCATTATCTCACGATTTAGCGAATTTTTATCCATGTAACTTTTGATATGCCATATATATCCTCATTCAGCACATTTTGACATGATTAATTGATATTTGCATATTTAGCAAGTTAAAAAGAATAGGGTCACACACGAAATAAATTAGGATTATTACATCTATTCCAACAGGTCTAATAAGACATGCATCTGATAAAGTTTATATGGCATGGCATGCATATTGACATGAGTTCATTGGTAGGAAACGAATATTGATAGTATAGTACTAAAATAATCTACATGTTAATTGTACTAGATACATACATGATACAAGATACAAGTTATTATAATTGGTGAATATATAATATGGCATGTGTGTATAGCTGCAAGAAATGCTAGCTAGTTATTAACCGATTCAAGCTGGCCAGAGCAAGATGCCTTGTACAGGAGGATAAGCCGATGAGCTTTTTTTTTTTAATTAATGAGTTTGTAGTGTAATCCTAAAACTATATACAATATATAAGATGGGAGTCATAAGGGTACAAGATACGCCGACAGACAAGATTGAAGACTTTTACAAAAAGCCACCTGAATATAACAAAGACAATAACATGATATGACAAGATACGGGAAAATATCATATAACCTGACAATGCAAATGACAATAACATGATATGATAAGATACAAGAAAATTTCATATGATTAGTCAGACATCCTATCTTGTATGAATTTTTTTATATATATCTTGCATGAATATGATAATACATGCATACGACATGATTTCATATGATTAAATATGACATGCATAAGTTATATAGTATGCATGATACATGAACTGGATATGTGTTAAGATTGATACAGGTACAAGATACATGATACTGAAATATGATACATACTACATGATAGATAATACATGGCACTTATATATGATATTGATATATATATATATATATAACACATGATACATCTGAATCAACATGACATGATGTGCATAATAATTGAGACATTGATACATGAGGCTATAAGATAGATACACTACTATTCATGACAAGGCATAAAAATGACTTACATGTATGGACAAATGATAGAGAACAAATATGATTACATTGATTCATATGATAGTCTTTCCTCTAGCACTTCCCATGATACACTAGAATAGGACTAATTCAAGGATTACTGATACATCTCATAAGTCATAATTATTGCTCATATTTATTGGTACTATTTACATTAATCAATATTGTTCATATTGATATGCTACTGATCACATGGATTTTTACTGTTCATATTGATGATCTGAATAATTATGTATATATTTTTTTGTTGTTTATGCATTGAGTGTAATGGTATATTCAGATAACCCATTAGGCCTCGTACTCATTACATGGTTTACATAATTTCAGGGGAGTATAGAGACCCGGTGGAGCAAGATTGATCCAAGGTTGTTGATATAGATATTTTTATCTTATGTTATTTATTCTTTTGTCGTCATGAATGAGTAAGAGATAAACTAATATGATAAATTGTATTCATGGCTATTGTATATGATTTTTGAGGATATGAATTAAATGCATATATATATATATATATATATATATATATATATATATATATATATATATATATATATATATATATATATATATATATATATATATGATATTCTATGAAATAAAAAGAAATAATATTTTCACTACATTATTCTAGTATATGAATGTCATTGGTGACTCAACTATATAATTAAAAGATTAAAATAGATAATTCTTCCTGATTATATTATGAGGTGTGATAACCAACATGACCCAAAATCAATTGAAAACAACAATACAGTCATATTATGATATCAAATTTACTCAAAAATAATACTATGGAATGTTGTGGAACCAATAGGATTTTTCAATGACTTAGGCTTCCCTTGAGATGCACTCAAAGATTTATGATTGCCTATGAGATTAAATGCAATAATTCTAAAAATAAAACCAAGAGAGAATGGATCCTTGGAAAGGATTTGGAGAATAATTGGTTGTTTCCACCTCCTTGTTGCCTAATTTACTACCTTCAATTTCCTCTTAGTCTCAGCCTTTAATACTGAATTAATTCACTATTACAGAATAATAAAAGAATGAACAACAACTATAGAGCTCAATTCCTTTTCAGATGGATACAACCAATAGTTGAAATAACAATAGCACTAAATTATCTATCCTGGCTGATACTAGTGAACAGAATTTGAGGATATTGGCATATAGATTTTGCCTGAGACTAAAAACTAACACCAACTAAATTGAAATGTGTTCCACTTGGTTTCTATTTATCTTAAAGCCTAGTTATAAATTTTATTTATGGCCATCTAATTGCCAAATTAAAAAAATCAAATAATTAAATTAAAATTCAAATGTATCCCACAAATAGGAATGAAGAGATAGTTCCTATCCATTGTACGAAATGCAATCATAAGGCAAATCCTTATCTAAATGCTTTTCATTTGTATCGATAATTAAATGAAATTAAATATAAGAATATTCCTCGGAATTATTTTCCTTAATTTGGGCACCTATGAGAGAGAATGATCTTTATGAAGTGAATTATGAATGGTTATTATGACTTCCTTAATTTCTTCGTCTATGATTATAATTTTTTGGCTTATCTAAATTCTTTGAATATTGACAACAAGTCTTACTTGTATGGCTTGAATAGTAGAGTTAGTTTTGACCTTTCAAAGAACCTTTCAAAAGTGATGCATAACCATCAAAAGACAATTTATTTGATCAATAACCAACCAGCAGGCAGCCTATATGAATATAGCTGAAGAGAAATTTACACATCACATATCCTCTACTTGTAACAAGAACTATTCAGAAATATTATTAATGCAATAACCAGCAATATGTGGTTGTCTCCACAATTTATGCATTTGAATGCAGCAACAACAACAACATCAAAACTTTATCCCACTACCGGGTCGGCTACGTGAATCTTTTCTCCATTGTATATTAAAATCGAATTCCCATTTAAATCTAATAAAAAAAATCATTCCTAATATTTTATAAAAGTCTTTTTAGGTCTACCTCTACCTTTCTTGTTATAAGTCAAATCTACTACATCTGCTCTCCTAACCGGGTCATTGAAAATCTTTTAGTCCTTGAACAGGAGACCGAATCTATACCTGGTGAGCGCATCAAGGACAACCACTGTCATTCCCCTGTTATCGCCCCTCCCGGTCTTTGGTTGGTTATCGCCCTTCATGGTAATGTCATCGTAGAAGGCCCGAGCCGCGAGCCTCACCAGCCTGACCAACATCAGAAGCCAGAGATTCTAGTCAGAAGAAATCGAGAGAAACGCATAACCATAAGCAGCTGAAATAAAGAAGAATGATGCTCGGGGAAGAAAAGAACGGGGAAGCCTCAAATTATTAACGATTCATACCTGTTGAAGGGCTCAAAACTACTCATTATGTAAGACGGAATGAGGAGGCAATCTTTCAAGAAGGATTTAACCTAAATTCTGCTAAACAACAAAAATGAAAAATGACTGTCCGGCAGAATCTTAAATCCCGTTTCTCCCCCGCCGTATCTTGTATCCCGGATAAACCAAATTAGGGCACTGGGCGGATGCAACTCTCCTTCACCAGCCACTGATCCCGTCGATTCCCTCCCAACGAGAACGCGCCGCTACTTTTCTCCGCTTCTTTGTCGTCCACGGTTTCGCGAATGGTACGACCGTACGAGGATTAGGGAGAGATGGCATGACTCAACGGTTGGGAATTTCCCATTCAAGTTTATATAGAATCCTTAATTTATTGTTTTGTTTTATTTTGATATTGTTTAAATTATTAATATTTTATTTTAATTAAATAAGATGCATTAATAATTAAAAATAAATTAGCATGCTAATTTATATTAGCATGCTAATATATATATATATATATATATATATGTAAATAGACAGAGTTTAAAGTCTTAATTTTGCATAAAAATCCAATACAGATGCATATGTTGGAGAAGTGCATGAACTATAGAGGCACCAAAAATTTTATGAGAAAAATCAAGGAGATGGAAAACCATGAGATTTGGCCCAATTAAAATGATTATATTAATGTTTATCATTAGTTACAAATAACGTCCTTTCTCATGGAAAATATTAATTTAATGTAGTAAACAAACAATATATAAACATGTGGCTTATTAAAAAGAACCCTATGACGTAAGAGTTGTCTTTAATTGTTCATTTATTTGTCTAGTTGTATTCCTCTAGCAAGAGTAAAATCATGATGTCCAACATAAATCCCATTGTTGACATCAAGAATCAAAGTTGGTGTTGATAGCTTGCATCAATCTTATAAAGTTATGGTATATGCTGAAATTGTTAGCGATGGTAGGTGATAAAGTCAATAGGTGCTGGAGTAGCCTAGTGATAATGATTAGGAGATTGTAGGTCAAAGGGTCTTGGTCGGGTGATGGAGTTCCAAAAGACTGTAGTTAGTGATGAAGGTAGGAAGATCGTAGTTGGGCGACGGTAGTTGGAAAATTTTAGTGGGTGACAATGCTTAGAAGGATTATAGTTGAGTGATGGTGGTCAAAATGATCTGTCATGACTAAACCTGATATAACCTATACACTCTATTGGACCATACCAAGTCAAGTGCATGACCAATCAATTACCCATAATCTTTTATTGAAGAGAATTGTTTTTTTTTCATTTTAATTCACATACAAAGCAATAAAAATCTGTCAATACTTGAAATAAAATATCATCCATAATTTATAAACATTCATGTCTATTCATCTCAAAATATATGTACAATAACCGTGATTTATCATCAATTTCTCATATTCATTTTTATCATGATCACAAAAAAAAATTATCTATCACATAAAAGAGAGTATCAATACTGCAAAAATTCTCATTTTATCTACTCTGCTAATGCTTTAGTCTTCCCTAAAACATATTAAACAAATAGAGTGAGCATACAGCTAAGTAGGTCACACGAAACCTATAACTCTATCCAATGCAAATAAAGTAGATGATCAATACACATTATGAAACTCCTAAATATTCTTATAAGAATTTTTTATCTTGAATAATCAATATTTATTTCAGGAGTCATCTTAAGTCCAAATCACAAACCATCTTCACCAAATCATTTATAGTGTTGTGTTTAATTAGCTTCTCTAATTTTTTTCAGATTTTTTTGGCACTATTAAAATTTTTTAAGAAATATGCACTTATCTATATAAGAGGAGTTTTTGGAACCGTCAAGTATCCGTTTTGCAAACCAATTTCACAAGAATTTTTTAAATAAAATAAGTTACTTTATGAATATTTTTTTATAATTTTTAGAATCCCTAAAAGAATTTTTATGAATTTTCTCTTAAAAATTAATTATAATATTATTATTATATATTATTTAATTAAAAAAAATATCTAAAGCCATTATGAATTTATTTAAATGGCATGCATTTTTTCAAAAGAGCAAATGGCAACATAGCTTTGGAAAAAAAAATAAGAGAAAGAGAGGTGAGAGAAAAGAAAATTTTGGTTTTTGGGGGACTTCGGGACTTTTTTCGTCTGTTTACTCAGTTGAAAAACTTGTTCTTTTCAAAGTAAGTAACATTATGCTCGTCTCTATTTTCAAAAATACATAGTTTTTGGCAATTTTTTTATTAAAATTTTGTATCTGTTAGCGAAAATGGGGATAACTTTGCACAGGTAAAACTTTCACCGCATAACTTTTTATATGTAATAAAGATTACAATTATGCACATTTTGAATATTTTTTAAAAGTTTTACATCATGGTTTTGAAATTTACGGGGTTTTAGTTAATAGAAAATTATTTGAATGTTGAAAAATAATGTATTACAATACAAGTTTTAAAACATCATTTATATGATCCTTGATAATTTGATAAGTTTTCTGAAAATGTGCATTCTTGCCTAGTTGGATTTTATATTGTAAACCGTTATACAATATTGAAATTTTGATTCATTCTCAATTACTCTTTAATTATTATGAAATGATGATATATGTGCATATGTAATTAAATTATATCTATTGAGAGCGATAAATTATTAAAATCCTTTGAGATTCTATTTGTGTCAAGGAATTACTTGGTGATAAGGGGCCAAAATCATTTGAGATTATGTCTGAGATAGAGATGCATGATATGTTATGGTGTTATAAGCACAAATGAAAAGGGAATCATAAGGAGCCATAATTCTTTGATATTCTATTTAGATTTGAGAGATATGATATAAACTACTCTATGATATGAATTTTAATTAATTTATTTATTCAATATTGTTAATTGCATAACTATTATGCATTTATTACATCTCTCAATATAGTAATTTATTTATTAAAATTCCTTTTAACTTATTTTTAATATTTAACAAAATATTTAATAAAAAAAAATTAAAATTTTAGATTGGTTTGTGGCTTAATGAGTTTTTATAGCTCGCTGTGGTTTTGCTTCTGACTTTCAGGATCTGGGAAGGAAAAAGAGATTGTCGACTAGTAATTCATGATGAGATTTGAGGTCATAGGTATTTTGTACAGTCATGACAAGTTAAATTTTCAATTATATGGTTATTGCATGTAGCCATATATATATATATATATATATATATATATATATATATATATATTGTATATATATATATCATATATATCATTATATGTATTGTATTCATATCAGATATATCATGTTCATGTGTATCAATATTATGATTCAAATCACACTGGGGCATCATTACAATGTATATGTCAATGATATGGATCATATCATATTGGGAGCATTATTGAGTATGCAAAATAGGAATCATGTAATACCATCATGTATATGATTGTGAAATACAAAATAAAGCTATTAGAATGACCATGTGTTATTATGGGTATCATATCATTATCATGTATGCTAATGATATGTGTCATATAAATGCCAATCATATGCAGGGCATAACCAATAAAAAAATCATGTATCATCATAAGTTGTGTTTTTTACATTATTATATCAGAATATTACATCTGTACATCGTTAATTCAAATATATATTATCAGTAAGTCAAGATTCTAGTTACTCATATAATATCAGTCATAAGATTATACAATATCACCTACCTTATAATATCAATCATATCACATCTTATTCATCTCAGTCATAGTCAAGTGGCTTTATATAAGGCTTATCACTCCAACGAGTCGTATCTTGTCCCCTTATGCCTCCCATCATAATATATATCATGTAATTTAAAAAAAAAAAAAAAAAACTTGTCGGCTGATAAGTGTAAATAATGTTATATTTAATGTGTTAATTTATTAGTAAAAAAATATTATTTTAGTTATATTTGTGCATAAAAATATAAAAAATGAGAATATCTTCAACTATTGGTACAACACAGCGGCCTCGAACACAATACCGTCGTGATACCATTATTGACATCTTCAAAACACCAAAATATGGACATGACAACATCTAGTCTCTATTTAGGCAGCGCTGCAGCACCGGTGGAGTTATCACTGTCAAGTCAAGGAAGTGGCACATGGACGCCACAATGCTCAATCGTCAGCATCGTCATAGTGTTACAATTATAAATGTTTAAGACATGTTCTGCCAGTGAAGCGACATGTCAACTCATTAAACAGCGGGTCGATGTCAGTAAGCACTGCAGTGGAGGAAACCCTTCATCCATCCAGTATTAGTTTATTTTATAAGCGTCGTGGCACAAGTATCTCGAGCATCGCAACACCAAAATCTGATTTGTGTGTTTTTCTATAAATAACACATTTGAAATGTTTGTAAGCGAGTTCATTCACTTAATAAAAGCCATATTTTAGAGTTCTGAAATTTTCTTAGTTCTCAATCTTTAGGAGTGACAACTAAGGAAAATTAAGGAACAATATATCCACTTCATTATAGTATTTGGTCAATGTTTGTGGAAGTTAATTTTAGTATTTAGATGTTTTAGTAACTCTATAGTCTGTAGTTTATTTTAATGAATATTGGAAGAAAGTTTAAAATAATTCCAAAACTAGATCTTAGGATTTGCCTATTACAGCTCAACACGATAGGACATGTCTTGATCAAGTTAGATTGTGACACACATGTTGTTATCAATGTAATCATAACCAATGCTAAATTAATAATATTTTTTGCTTATGTATTATATTCATATATATCAATGTTGTGTATATGATTAAATTCAAGTATTATATATATCAGATATATCATTATATCATGTTCATGTGTATCAATATTATGATTCAAATCACACTAGGGCATCATTACAATGTATCTGTCAATGTTATGGATCATATCATATTGGGAGCATTATTGAGTATGCAGAATAGAAATCTTGTAATACCATCATGTATATGATTGTGAAATACAAAATAAAGCTATTAGAATGATCATGTGTTATTATGGGTATCATATCATTATCGTGTATGCTAATGATATGTGTCATATAAATGCCAATCATATGCAGGGCATAACAAATAAAAAAATCATGTATCATCATAAGTTGTGTTTTTTACATTGTCATATAAGAATATTACATCTATACATCGTTAATTCAAATATATATATTATTAGTAAGTCAAGATTCTAGTTAATCGTATAATATCAATTATATGATTATACAATATCACCTACCTTAAAATATCAATCATATCACATCTTATTCATCCCAATCATAGTCAAGTGGCTTCATATAGGGCTTATCACTCCAACGAGTCGTATATTGTCCCTTTATGCCTCCCATCATAATATATATCATGTAAATAAAAAAAAAAAAAAACTTGTCGGCTGATAAGTGTAAATAATGTTATATTCAATGTGTTAATTTATTGGTAAAAATATATTATTTTAGTTGTATTTATATAAAAAAAATATAAAAAATGAGAAAATTTTCGAACATAATACCATCGCGATACCATTATTGACATCTTCAAAGCTCCAAAATATGGGCATGACGACGTATAGTCTCTATTTAGGCAGCGCTACAACACTGGTGGAGTTATCACTACCAAGTCAAGGAAGTGGCACATAGACGCCATAATGCTCAATCATCAGCATCGTCATAGAGTTACAATTATAACCGTTTAAGACATGTTCTACCAGTGAAGGGGCATGTCAACTCATTAAACAGCGGATCGACGTCAGTAAGCACTACAATGGAGGAAACCCTTCATGAAGTATTAATTTATTTTATGAGCGTCGCGGCGCAAGTATCTCGAGCATCGCAGCACCAGAATCTAATTTGTGTGTTTTTCTATAAATAGCACATTTGAAATGTTTGTAAACGAGTTCATTCACTTAATAAAAGCCATATTTTAAAGTGTTTCTCTGAAATTTTCTTAGTTGTCAATCTTTAGGAGTGACAACTAAGGAAATTTAGGGAACAATAGATCCACTTCATTAGAGTATTTGATCAGTGTTTATGGAAGTAATTATGTAAGTTTAAGAAGTAGAAAAAAGGATATTATTGAACCATCTGGTGTATATTTTATTTTGTATTTCCTTTCTTTTATGCAATTAATGAAAATGAGTCTGCTCCATTTGTTCTTCATGTATGGCTAAATTTTTTAGTTTTAGATTGATTATGTAAATTAAATATGAATTACTAATGATTTATCTTAATTTTCAAAGTGATGATATGATGTTTTTAATGTACCGGGTCTTCATTTAATGCTTATAATGGTTATGTGTCATTAATATCATTTATAATGTGGAGCCTGGAACTAGAAAAGCAAGCATAATCATTTATGTTGGATTGCTATTATGCAAGTATAGTCATAGTGCTTATTATCTATCAAATTTACAGAGATTGATTGTCATGAGGGGGTAATTAACAGTACATACTTTACTTACTCTTCTAAGGTTTTAATAGTGTGAGAGATTATGCGAGTTTATAGTGGTATTGAGAGTGGAATGAGTTAGGCCCTTCCTTTATCTTTTCATGCTTGTCTTAGCAGTCGATGATGCGTATGCTCTAAATAATATCACATTAAAAAGAGAATAATTAGGAAACATATTAATTTCTTGATAATATTTAGAAGATTATTATGAAATAAGTAAATATTATTTCTAGAAACTAATAAACAATGTTGCACAAATTGAATTAAGCTTGGATTATTTGAAATTGATTGAAGTAAATCTTACCTTAATTAGATTTAGGTTTAAATAAATCAAATTAAATAAAAATATTTTTGTAAAAATATACTCAAAATTGGTCGGATTCAAGTTCGAAAAAGCATCCCATTTTCAAAAACAGATCGGGTTAAAAAGGGCCAGTTTAAATTTGGATTTTACCCAAACCCGATCCGAAAATCGGTTTTGAATGCCCTAAAAATATAGCTTTGAGAGCCAATATTCAACTTCTAGGTGCTTAGTGCACTTGCTATCTTGTAACTATGTGTTGTTGAGTATTATGTTAAATGTTTTGTCTTATTTGTGTTAACACATGTTTTATGTATTTTTTATTACTCGTATGAAAGCATGTACTTGTAGTATTTATTTATGTGTTTATCTATATTTTATTAAGTTTCCTTCATACTTAAATTATTATTGTCCTCCAATTATGTTTATATTCTGATTATTTAATTAACTATTATAAAAATTATAATTAAAATTTAATATTTTAAATAAAATTTGTTTATATTTCAGTGGCCAGAAATGAACTTTATTTATACTAGTTTAAATTAGGGCTGCAAGAGAACCGAGCCGAGCCGAGTATGTGAGTGTTCATGTTTGTGTTCATTTAATATCAGCTTGTTCAAGTTTGGTTAATGTTTGTTCGAGCTTTATTGTTCGTAAATGAATTTAACAAATCAATCTCCTTATGACTCCCAATACTTGTATCCATGATCAATTGAGGATAATACCAAATCCTTTTTAAAGGAAAGCCCGTCGGCCCACCATCTTGCACAGGTCAAATCAATCTCCAACCAACGATTCAACCAGTCTTCACTTGTCTTTCAGAATATAATAGGAATAGATTCAATCATATCATTCATATAGAACAACAAATACAAATAGGTCAATTAAGGAGAACCCTTAAAATATCATACAGTCAACATAATTCCAAACAGAGTTAAAATACACAGTTTCAGAAAATCACCAAATTACCAGAAATCGAATAAAACAACGTTTCAAAGCTTTACTTATACTGAAGCAATATTTTTCAATATCCGGATAATTTTCTATTCGATAAAAATCAAACATAATTCAAAATACATGGTAAAAACTTTCTAGAAAATACTCAAATTATACAAAAACATCAGTTCAATAACATACCAAAAGTTACGCGGTAAAAGTTTCGTCAATACAAAGATATGCACGTTTTTCGGTAACAGAAACACAAAACTGAACAGAGAAATACCAAAACTCGAAATCTTTGAAATCAGAAATAGGATTCGGAGTCCTTATTGCGAGGCGAACAAATCTTCCAACAACGGCGATGGACAAAAAGCGCTCTGCGACCTCCGAAATTAAGCCTTCCTCTTCTCTTTCTCTATTTCTCTCTCCAGCTTTTTCTCTCTCTTCAAAATGATCCAAAATATTCAATTCCAATACTTATCAAACAGGATCGTCCCGGACGATTCATATTCGTCCTGGGACGATCTGCTATCTAGACAAATCTCGTCCAGACGAAGTGTATTCGTTCCTGGACGATTTGTTCTTTAAACAAATTTCGTCCCGACGGTTCGGCCAGGCTCGTACAGGTTTAGTCTAGATGAACCATACAGATTCTTCACAATTTTCTTCAGTTCGTCCCATACTAAAGTCAGTTCGTACGGACTAACTGCACTAAAAAAATGCACTTCAAAGGGGTTTTACAATCTACCCACCTTAAGAAAAAATGTCGTCCTCAACTTTTCCCTTAAGGGTTCGAATTCAAAAAGCAATATAAAACAAATTCGTCAAATCAAAACTCAAATAAAATCGAATCATAACCAAAACTCGTCGAAAGTCATACAGTCATATAGTTCATTCGATCACATGTCATTCACTATGTATACAAAATGATGAACTTGAAACTATCAATCAAATCCTTTCACTACACTTGCTCTGATACCAATTTTTGTGACATCCCATGTGACTCCTCAGGCATCCATAGTGAAAGGATTCGTCTGAGAGTCTTGATCAATCTCCATTCCTGCTCCCTTGCTCAGACCTGAAATGTTAACCACATATAATGAGCTTCAAAAAGCCCAGCAGGTCACCAAAGCTTACAACTGAAATCAAAGCACGGTACGGAAGCAATATGCATGTCAATCAGTCGAATCTATAACAGTCAGTTGCACATGATCAGTGAATCTATGCAACGAATACAAAAATCAATAATCAATGCACAATCAATAAAATCCGTAGTCAGCAGTAGAAGAATCGTTAAACAGCAGTAATAAATCCGTAAAGCTCAATAAATCAGTACATACGATAAATCTCGTAAGGATCCAATCAAATCAATAGTAGAAAATCATCGTCTCGATAATAATCGTTAAATCAATATTGTATCAATAAAATTGATCAAATCAATCATCGCAAGACGGTTGAAATCAATTCAATATAGGAAAACCTATTCCATATCAGTCAATGAATCACATGCAGTAGTTCAATACGGTGTATCAATGAAACGATAGTATCAATGAGTCAATATCAATAAATCAGTATCAATGAATCAATAGTATCCATATCCATAGTATCAATGAATCAATACAATATCGATATCCATATCAGTAGCAGTATCAATGCTCAGTGAAATAATGCGAATATCAATGAAATCGTACATAAAATCCGTAAATCCGTCAATAAATAAATTTCAATACAAATCCGTCGATATCAATAAATCCATGAATCCATAATGCGATAAATAGTGGTACATATGCAATTCAGTACAGTAGTCTTACTGAACAAGTACAATCACTGGCTATTAAGGCGTTTTTCGAGTCGATAATCCATAGTGCTGTTGTTTATCCGTTGGCTCAATAAGAGTCGTCACTCTGTGCCCGTTGGCATAATAATCTCCTTATGACTCCCAATCATTATATCAATGATCAATAGAGGATATCGCCAAACCCTTTTTAAAGGAAAGCCTGTCGGCCCACCATCCTGTATAGGTCAATTCAATCTCCAACCAACGGTTCAACCAGTCTTCACTTGTCTTTCAGTAACAATAACAATAATTCAATCATATATTCACATTCGTATGCATATTCAATCATTCAAATCATCAATTCAGAAAATCAGAGGTCGTACGAGAAATCGGTGGCATAACGGCAGTACACGGAATGTACACAGAAATCACAAATTTAGAAATTTACCAAATTACCAGAAATCGAAGAAAACAACATTACAAAGCTTTAATTGTATTGAAGCACTATTTTTCAACAACCAGATAATTTTCTATTCGATAAAAATCGCACAGAACTCAAAATAACCGTTAGAAACTTTACAGAAAATACTCAAATCGTGTAGAATAAGCATCTCAGAAACATATCAAAAGTTGTGCAGTAAAACTTTCGTCAATATAAAATTATGCGCGTTTTTCCGTAACGGAAACACAAAAATGAGCACAGAATTATCAAAACTCGAAATCTTCGAAAACAGAAATAGGATTCGGAGTCCTTACTGCGAGACAAACAAATCTTCCAACTGCGTCGTCGGACGAAAAGCACCCCGCGAGCTCCAAAACCAAGCTTCTCCTTCTCTTCCTTCTCTTTCTCTCTCCTAATTTCTCTTTCTCTCTCTTCAAAATGATCCAAAATATCTCAAATCTGATATTTATCAACACTGATCGTCCCGGACGATCCAAAATTCATCCCGGGATGATTTGCCTAGGGCAGAATTTCGTACAGACGAAATTAAAATTCGTCCGGACGACTTGCTCTCTGGACAAATTTCGTCCAAACGGATCGTCCCGACCCTTCCAGGTTCGTACAGACGAAAATGACAGATTCTTCACAAATTTCTTCAGTTCGTCCCGTACTAAATCCAGTTCGTACGGACTAACTGCACTAAAAAAATCAGCTTTGGAGGGGGTTTTACAATCTACCCACCTTAAGAAAAATGTCGTCCTCGACATTTCACTTAAGGAATCGAATGCAAAATCGATACAAAGCAAATCCGTCCAATCAAAACTAAAATCAAAATCAAATCAGAATCGAAATCAAAACTTGTCAGAATCCATACAGTCATTCAGTGTATTTAATCACATGTCATTCAATATATATGCAAAATAAAGCACTTAAAACAATTTATTCTATCAAACTATCAATCAAATCCTTTCACTACACTTGCTCTGATACCAATTGTGACGCCCCAGGCATCCATAGTGAAAGGATTTGTCTAACAGTCTTGATCAATATCCATTCCTGCTCCCTTGCTCAGACCTGAAATGTTAACTACATATAATGAGCTTCAAAAAGCCCAGCATGTCACCAAAGCTTACAACTGAAATCAAAGCACGGTACGGAAGCAATATGCATGTCAATCAGTCGAATCTATAACAGTCAGTTGCACATGATCAGTGAATCTATGCAACGAATACGAAAATCAATAATCAATGCACAATCAATAAAATCCGTAGTCAGCAGTAGAAGAATCATTAAACAGCAGGAATAAATCTGTAAAGCTCAATAAATCAGTACATACGATAAATCTCGTAAGGATCCAATCAAATCAATAGTAGAAAATCATCGTCTCGATAATAACCGTTAAATCAATATTGTATCAATAAAATTGATCAAATCAATCATCGCAAGACGATTGAAATCAAATCAAACAGGAAAACCTATTCCATATCAGTCAATGAATCACATGCAACAGTTCAATACGGTGTATCAATGAAACGATAGTACCAATGAGTCAATATCAATAAATCAGTATCAATGAATCAATAGTATCCATATCCATAGTATCAATGAATCAATACAATATCGATATCCATATCAGTAGCAGCATCAATGCTCAGTGAAATAATGTGAATATCAATGAAATCGTACAGAAAATCCATAAATCCGTCAATAAATAAATTTCAATACAAATCCGTCGATATCAATAAATTCATGAATCCATAATGTGATAAATAGGTCTATATGGTACACATGCAATTCAGTACAGTAGTCTTACTGAACAAGTACAATCACTGGCTATTAAGACATTTTTCGAGTCGATAATCCATAGTGCTGTTGTTTATCCGTTGGCTCAATAAAAGTCGTCACTTTGTGCCCGTCGGCCGCCCGTCGGCCGCTCGTCGGCATAATAATCTCCTTATGACTCCCAATCGTCATATCAATGATCAATAGAGGATATCGCCAAACCCTTTTTAAAGGAAAGCCCGTCGGCCCACCATCCTGTACAGGTCAATTCAATCTCCAACCAACGGTTCAACCAGTCTTCACTTGTCTTTCAGTAACAATAACAATAATTCAATCATATATTCACATTTGTATGCATATTTAATTATTCAAATCATCAATTCAGAAAATCAGAGGTCGTACGAGAAATCGGCGGCATAACGGCAGTATACGGAATGTACACAGAAATCACAAATTCAGAAATTTACCAAATTACCAGAAATCGAAGAAAACAACATTACAAAGCTTTAATTGTACTGAAGCACTATTTTTCAACAACCAGATAATTTTCTATTCGATAAAAATCGCACAGAACTCAAAATAACCGGTAGAAACTTTACAGAAAATACTCAAATCTTGCAGAATAAGCATCTCAGGAACATATCAAAAGTTGTGCGATAAAACTTTTGTCAATACAAAATTATGGGCGTTTTTCAGTAACGGAAACACAAAATTGAGCACATAATTATCAAAACTCGAAATCTTCGAAAACATAAATAGGATTCTGAGTCCTTACTGCGAGACAAAGAAATCTTTCAACTGCGTCGTCGGACGAAAAGCGCTCCGCGGGCTCCAAAACCAAGCTTCTCCTTCTCTTCCTCTTTCTCTCTCCTGATTTCTCTTTCTCTCTCTTTAAAATGATCCAAAGTATCTCAAATCTGATATTTATCAACACTGATCGTCCCGGACGATCCAAAATTCATCCCAGGAAGATTTTCCTTGGGCAAAATTTTGTAGAGACGAAATTAAAATTCATCCGGACGACTTGCTCTCTGGACAAATTTCGTCCAGACGGATCGTCCCGACCCTTCCAGGTTCGTACAGACGAAAATGACATATTCTTCACAAATTTCTTCAGTTCGTCCCGTACTAAATCCATTTCGTACGTAGTAACTGCACTCAAAAAATCAGCTTTGGAGGGGGTTAATCTATAGTGAAAGGATTCGTCGACAGTCTTGATCAACCATCACTTCCTGCTCCCTTGCTCAGACCTAAAATTGTTAACCACATATAATGAGATTTAAAAAGCCTAGCAGGTCACCAAAAACCTACAACTAAAATGAAAACACAGTACTGAAACAAAATGCATGTCAATCAGTTAATCAATAACAGTCACTTGCACATGATCATTGAATTTGTGCAGATACGAAAATTAGAAATCAATGCATAACATAAATCAATAATCAAAGCATAAACAATAGAATCAAAAATCATTAATGGGAGAATCAGTGAACAATAGCAAAATCCACAATGCTCAATAAATCAGTACATACGTGTTGACCTCGTTTTGTCCTGATTTGCCATTGACTATAGTTGATCGTTTTGATCGGGCCTCGTCGGGCTTGATTTAAGTCGAATCGGCATTGATTTGAGATCAATTTATTTTATCTTATTTTATTGAATTAATTTTGGTCGAGTCGAGGCGAGTTTGAGTTGACCCGGGTCAAACCAAACCTTACTCAATCTGAGCCTGATTTAAGTCCCTTGGGTGTAGCTAAGTCCTAATAAAAATTTGATCGATTTTCCGAGCCAATTGAATCCCACGGTCGGATCAAGAGTTTGATCTAACGACTTAGATTTCCCCTCTCTTCCTCTAGTGCCCTAACCGAGGCCAAAAGGCCTATATCACTCACGCTGCTCTCCCTCTCTCCCGACGCTCTCTGCATTCGCACAAGCCGAAGCCTCCCGCTTCCTCTTCCTCTATCTCCCGCTCCGTCTCTCCTGGTGGCTTGCACGACACCAAAGGGCCGAAAACTCAGCCTCTTCTCCTTTGGTTCGCAAAGAGGCTAGGCGACCTCCCTCTGTCTCTCTGGTTCGCGCGATGGACGAGGAGCCGAACTCTCCCAACTTCCTCTGCATTCGCATGCCTGACGCTCCTCTTGGTAGCTGGACTCGAACCCCCTCTCTCTTTCGTCGTTTCCGTTCGCATGGACCGGACCCGACGCCGAATTCGCCCGCCTCTCTGGCCTCAACCGAAGCTCATTCCTCTTCTTTAAGGCAGGTGATCTCTTCCCCTTTTCCTTCTCCTCCTTTTCCTTCTTCTTCTTCCTTTTCCTTCCTCTTCTTCTTTATTCCCCTTCTTCTTCTTCTTCTTCTTCTTCTTCTTCTTCTTCTTCTTCTTCTTCTTATTTTCCTACTATTTCTTCCTTTTCTTTTTTTACAAAACCTGAGAATGAAACTTGCTTGGATTGCCTTTCTATATTTACGCTTACATGTCTCTCTGAATGATTATTACATGGATTATGTGAGATCCTTGTGGTTTACTTTCATACAGTATTTATTTTTCTTCTCCATATGCTTTTCATTCTCTGTTTGGTAAGAAATGTGAGTAAGATTATTTCTATTGTTGAGATGGAATTGCATTAGTTTGCTCTAGCGATATTGTTGAAATCAGGGCACCATGATGTGAAGCTTTCTTTGCATCAAGATAATATCTATGTAAAAAGAGAATGTTGGGCTTTCTTTCTTCATTGTTGGCAAGTATCCTGATACATATGGATGAGATATTTACACTGAGTTGGATCAACCCCTTATTTAAATACTTTTCTGAATGAAGTACATGTGACGTGGTAGCATAGTTTTAAAAGAAATTGCTTGGTATTATCTCTTAGATATTGTATGCTAGATGTTTGATAGAATGTCGTTGACGAACGGTTATGATATTTGGTTAGTTGTGACTAATAAAACTTTGGTTTATATATGGAGTTTCCTAACCAAGCGTTTCATGAGCATATTTTGATATAAAACACTTCGCATTGTCTCCTCTCTTCTTCGCCCTGCTTGAGAATGTAAAAAAATGAAAAGAATGTTTATATTTATGATTGGACAATAATCGACTTGGTTTCTTGTTATAATTTATGCCGTGCAAATGATATGCTCCCTCAACGTTCATTTCTTGGTTAACTTTATATGAGAATGGGTGATTTAAATGAGAACATAGAATAAGAAATTGAGCATCTCTTTGAATCTCATTTTGCATATGAGGGTGTTAGGTGACCCTTGTTGTGTTAATGAAGTCGCCACAATTTATTGCAATGTGGAGTATGGAGCACGATGTGTGAAATCTTATGATTAATTCTATGTTTCTATTGTGCGGAGATGCTTAAGTAGAGCTTTATATTCAAAGAGATTTAGTGTTGTGTCGAGCTTATCATTCATTCTCCACCTCGTTTCATTAGCTGTGAAATTTTCTTAAATTATTGGCATAGCTATTGTATGATTTGTATATGATTGAAGAAACACATGTGTGGGCTTATGTTCAAATAAGTTCGACCTATTCAGAGAAATTATGGGGAATTTTTATGAATCATTTTTTTTTAAAGAAAAAAATTGATGGCCTTGATTGAATTGTAAGTGATACTTTGTTATGTGTATTGGAGTTTTGAGTTCACTTGAGTACTCTTGAATTTTGGCAAAGCACTGTATGTTCTATATGAGAATGATTTCATGAATATGGGTTAGAAGTTCCTCTTGAAATTTTTGATGGCATGTGGCATGGGAGATAAAAATTTGTTAGAAGGTTTTACCTACCCTATATTTTTATAATGAAGTATTATATGTGCACTTTGCTTGGATTGAATCGTGTCTTGATTATGGAGAAGTTATGTTTTGTGTTGAAGGCTTATTGATTCCTTTATGGAAGATTAAATTGGCATTGAATCCCCCCCCCCCCCCCCCCCCCCCCCTCATGGTTATAATTTCTTGGGTGAAATGTGGAATTCTGAATTTCTACTAAATGAGTTTGTGATTTGGAATGAAAACTGAAATAACTTTTCTAAAATATATGAAATTTCAGTTTGATGGAAATGTGGAGAATAGAGAAATGGGTTTAGTCTCCTTAAAGATCATTCTTTTCCTTCATTTATTTTGTTATTGGATGATTATAGATTCTGTAGGCAATAATTTTGGGGTTACCATTTTGTGTGTTTGTATTGGAAAGAAGAATGTTCTAAATTTTCTCTTGGCACGAATGAAAATAAATAGTTGTTTGGAATGCTTTTTCTTCTTTCTTTTAGTTTTCGAAGTAATGATATAAGTTGAAGAATAAGTCTGTTTGGATGATCACAAAAAAAAAAAAGTTATAATTTGCCTTATGATTGGAGAATCGTGCTTATTGTATTTCTTCATGTTGGAAGACTTTATAAGTTGTTTTGTGATGAATTTTGTGAACATTTTATAGCAAAAAGCTTTATGAAATTTTTCTCGTCGGTAATTTTTAATGGATTAACACCCACACCAAATATAAGAGCACTCGATTGTTTTGTATCAGAATGAGTTTTGGTAGATTATTTGTGTAGGAATTTTATGTGTAGTTTGATTTTGCAGTTTTTCATTAGTTATTTTGGGATTCATAATTTCGCGATCGGCCTTGTGTAGTAGGGTCCTTTAGTGTCTTTTGGGAACAAATGGTGATTTCTTTCTTGAGTTAGTTAGATTCTCTTAGTGTTTACTTCTAAAAGATGAGTTTTGGGAAGCATGCAAAATAAAAGAATTTGTTTTAGTTTTGAATTTTGGGAGGCTATTTCTCTTCTATTATTTTGGGGCTTTGTTTAGAGGGTATTGCAGTTAGTCGAGTCAAACATATCAAGTGCTTTACTTGGATCGTGGGGACATTAAATGGCATTAAAACCCATTCTCTCTTATTTATTTTAATATTGAATAGGAGTGAAGGGTGTTTTAGAGATATGCTTGGCTTGGAAGAAGCATGTCCAATAACAAAATGCCTACATTCCTTTATTGTTTTGTCTTCTCATTTCTTTCTTTCTTTTTGGTATTTTATAGTTTTCGTTCTTTTTGCATTTCTACTGCTTTCCTACTTATTGTCTTATTTCATTCATAAATCCCTAAACCTACTAATATATGAATGGATATCTAAAAGGGTTAGAAGAATACCTCCTTTCATTCCCTATAACACTATTGTCACCTAAGGACAAAAATTGAGGATTGAGTCTTAGATAACATAGACTTAGGATGCATGTTCCCTATAGGATAGAGACATCAAAATATAGAAAACTTAGTGACATATTTTCCTAGTTTTTTTTTGTTGCCTAAATCTACTAATAATTCACCAATAAAATCAACCTTAATTTAACTCTTAAAAATGCTCCAAAACACCTAATTTGTATTCAAACCATAACTAATATTCCATAACCACTAAAATGCAAATTCAAACCAAATCTAATCAATCTCTTAATCAACTCCTAACAAACCTAAAATTTAAAAGATATAGATTAAATTAGGAGGACAAACATAAACTAAAATTCTGTTAAGCTACAAGTCTTTTAAAACCCAAATCTACTAATTCACCTAAAACTCAATCAAACCTTAAGCTAATCTTTTAAAACCAATCAACAAACCTCTTAATATAACTATATCAACTTGGTTTTTAGGATGGACTACTCCGGGCTACGGGGCTAAGTGTCCTAAGGAGGCCTAGTTCCTCGAGCCTGGTGGCACAACGCCACGAACCAGTTGATAGCAAACTTAATTAATTTAACCCCTTAATTGATAATAAACCACCTAATTCATCTTTCTTTCTAATTTATAACCATTGAATAATTCAATCAAACCCTAAAATAAAATCTCTAAAATCAATCCAAAAGTACTAATATTTAAACTTAAACAAAAAATCCTCCTTCTGCTCTTCAACAAATCAAATGAAAAACAACTATAATTAAACTATCCTATATAGGACCTACCCAAAACTACACATTGTTACACACACTTAGACTTGTTTGGTCAGGACATGACTTCTAGCTCTAGGTTAGACCGATGCTTTCTTTTACTTCTCAGTGTTGACTACATCTACATTTTATATTAATGCAATTCTTAAATTTTCTATTAGTTATATTTTTGTTATTTACCTACATTTCTTTTCTGCAGCGCCACAATCTAAGATCATTTACTTGCTTGGAGCTATTAAGTGGCAGCGCCACATATAATCAGGTATAATTTCTGCAACTTGTAAAGTAAATTTTTAATTGTATATCGAAACTGCTACACATCACGCACAACTTGTTAATAGGTATTCTAGCATGTTTAGGTAGTCAGCCTTAGGTTAGTTCACTGACGAAGCTTTGGCCCTATAGGTCAAAGCTTGTCCCCTTTCTGTGAGCCCTAGAGACCATTAGGGTCATTTAGGCCTGTAGAGTAGGCCACCCATTTGTGCCATTAGGCATCGTTGTTTTCCCACACGAAGTGGGCATCACTATGATTTTGGCCTTCGGGTTTTGGGTATGATACCCCCCACATTCTGTGAACCCTAGAGATCATTAGGGTCATTTAGGCCTATAGAGTAGGCCACCCATTTGTGCCATTGGGCATCGCTGTTTTGCCACACGAAGTGAGCATTGCTATGATGGTTTTCTGTGCGAGTACCTTACCTGGAGGGTACCCTTAGGGTGTTTACTTACTTTTTCCGTACTCTGAATGTCATACATGCATTTGTCTTTACACACCTTAATTACTTCACATTGTACTCCACTTACATACATGCATTACATCAGTAGACTTAGTGATATTTCGTATCTGTTTCATGCATCATACATGGCGCTAGGTACATTCTTTTGCATGTTGTAGAGTCCATGATTAAAATCTTTTAAACTACAAATCCTTGATTTCATAGGATAGAGCCTTCCTATCTTGTATACATATAGGATGATTGATTGTGTTTAGGATGTTAGCTGGCAGCTCACTCCAGGCAAGCATAAGCCTAGGTTGTACACCCCTCTATGTCTCCTTTCTTCTGGTGTCTCTTGAGTCAGTCATTTCTCTCAGGGTAGTAATTCGATCTTTGATATTTTAAACTCAAAATTTTAATCATATCTTTATCCATTCAAAAATGTTTAATCATCATTAAAGATAAATAGAAGAGACTCTTTGGAATAAAACTTATGAACTCTTTTTGCGCACCAAATCAAGAAGTAAATAATACATCATCCTTAATCGAGAGTTTTCCTAAGTTAAGGCTTAGGATGTAATTAACTACGGGGGCTTGCGCCCGTAGGAAATCGATCCCCATAATCAAATAAACCCCATTCGAGTTGATATATCGAATGGGGGAAATCTCGTAAACTTTTGGGTTATGTATATTATTATCCATCGAGGTTGGTAGGTGAAAGCCGCTATATATATTCCATAGCTAATCGTATACATAACTCCATCTGCTCTTCCATCGGCCTGCTTGTGTCGATTGTAAATGTCTACGACCATTTTGTCCTACGGGATAGTGTGGTCATACCCTTTGCATTCGAACCACATGAGCAGCATCCTTTCGGAGACCCACAATACGTTAAATCAATAAATAAATCATCAGATCAATCATATCAGTCAGTATCAAGAGAAATCAATTCCGGTCAATAATATCAATCAATATGGAATCACATAAAACAATCGAATCAATACATCGTTAAGATCAGTTGAAATCAATCAATGCAGTAAAATCGTATTTTATATCACGTGCTCGGTGTATCACATGTTATTAGTCTTATCAATGTATCACTAGTAGTAGATCAATATTCGGTGTATCACGTGCTATAAGATCAGTACAATGAATCAGTAGTATCGGTGAATCAGTGGTATCGATATCGATATCAGTAGTATCAATAAATTAATCGTATCAGTATCCATAATATCAATGAGTCAATGCAATATCAATATTCATATCAGTATCTGTATTCAGTGACATGTACAGCATGCAATATCAATGAAATCATATAGTAACAATAAATCATAAATCCGTCAGTAAATCCATTCATCAATAAATCTATACTCAATCAATAAATCCGTCAATATCAATAAATCAGTAAATCCATACATAAATCAATAAATCGGTTCAATATCAATAAATCAGTCGATATAAGAAATCAAACAATATTGATAAGTCCATAAGGAAATCATAAGAACAGTACTTACATATGCATTCAAATACAATAGTCTTACTTAACAAGTACAATCACTAGCTATTAAGGTGTTTTTCAATCTTGGAATATCGATGTATCGTTGTATCCGTTGGCTCAATAAGGGTCGTCACCCTTGCCCGTCGGCATAATAATCTCCTTATGACTCACAATCGTTGTATCCATTATCAATAGAGGATAACACCAAACCATTTTTAAAGAAAAACCCATCGGCCCACCATCCTATACAGGTCAAATCAATCTCCAACCAACGGTTCAACCAGTCTTCACTTGTCTTTCAGATTATTATAGTAATATATTTAATTATATGCACATTCATATTGAACAACAAATACAAATAGCTCAATTAATGAGAACCCTTAAAATATCATAATGTTGACAGAATTCCAAATAGAGTTAAAATACACAGTTTCAGAAAATCATCAAATTACCAGAAATCGAATAAAATAATGTTTCAAAGCTTTACTTGTACTAAAGCAATATTTTGCAACATCAGGATAATTTTATATTCGATAAAAATCACACAAAATTTAAAATACATGATAAAAACTTTTCAGAAAATACTCAAATCATACAAAAATATTAGTTCAATAACATACCAAAAGGTACGCGGTAAAAGTTTCGTCAATACAAAGATATGCACGTTTTTTTGGTAACAGAAACACAAAACTGAGGAGAGAAATACCAAAACTTGAAATCTTTGAAATAAAAAATAGGATTCGGAGTCCTTACTGCGAGGCGAACAAATCTTCCAACAACGGCGACGGACGAAAAGCGCTCCGCGGCCTCCAAAATCAAGCCTTCCTCTTCTCTTTCCTTCTCTTTCTCTCTCCAGCTTTTTCTCTCTCTTCAAAATGATCCAAAATATCTCAATTCCAATACTTATCAAACAGGATCGTCCCGGACGATTCCTATTCGTCCCTGGACCATCTGCCCTCTAGACAAGTCTCGTCCAAACGAAGTGTATTCGTTCCTGGACGATTTGCTCTCTGGACAAATTCGTCCCGACGGTTCGTCCAGGCTCGTACAGGTTCGTCCAAACGAACCATACAGATTCTTCACAATTTTTTTCAGTTCGTCCCGTACTAAAGTCAGTTCGTACGGACTAACTGCACTAAAAAAATGCACTTCAGAGGGTTTTACAGGAGGTCAGAAGGACCGTAGTTGGCAGGAGACCGGGGTCAGAAAGATCGTAGTTGAAGGGTAGTATTTTGGGAGAACTCTGGGCATCAAGTGGTGGTATGGTGGAGCTCAAGGCCTCAAGTGGTGGTATGGTGGAAGTCTGGGCCTCAAGTGGTGGTTTGGCAGAAGTCCAGGCCCTAGGTGGTGGTCCGGCTGAGCCACACATCAGGCGGTGGTCTGGCGGAGGTGAGAACCTCAAGTGGTGGTTCGACAGAGGTGAGGGCCTCCAATGGTAGTCTAGCGGAGCAACAATGTTAGGCGGTGATCCGACGGAGGTGAGGGCCTCAAGTGGTGGTCCAACGGAGGTGAGGGCCTCAAGTGGTGGTCCTGCGGAACAACGACGTCAGGCGGTGGTCCGATGGAGGTGAGAACCTCAAGTGGTGGTCCGGCGGAGGAGAGGGCCTCAAGTGGTGGTCCAGCGGAACAACGACGTCAGGCGGTGGTCAGGGCCTCAAGTGGTGGTCCCGCGGAAGCCCGACGGTGGTCGAGGAGGAGCTTCTTCCTTTTCTTCATTCTCTTCTTCCTTCTTCTCTTCTTGCTCTGGTCCCCCTTTTCAAGAGGAATGAGAGGTCTGTTTATAGATTTCTAGAGTGGCTTGACCCGTAAATAGGTGAGAGATCAAGGGTAAATGAGGAGTGGTTGGATGGACGGCCGATGTTGAATCCATTGATCATGGATCGTTTGATGGGCATTTGAATGTCTTAATGATGTCGGATTTTGGTCATCTTGGACTCGTTGGATTCATCTCGTCAAATCGCTCAATTCGACTATAAGCACATATTGTTTGGAAACCGTTTGGTGATCCAAATTGTGGTTCGAATCTTCCAACAATGCTTCGGGTTCTTGATTTGGACTCATTTGGGCTCGGATTGAGTCGAATTTGGTGTCGTTGGGTTCGTATTTCTGAGACATTCATTCCGATTGTAAGTTTGCTGGAATCGGAGTTCGGATGGTTCCAATTTTAATTTCGGAAGTTTCCAACTTGATCTTGCATCGAGATTCATGCTCGATCAAGATAATTTTTTGAGGATGTATCACCTCTAATTAATGATAATCTCCTCCTTCAGAGATCAATAATTCATGACAATGCATACTTACTCTATGCACTTACTATGACATTGGAACATATGGTCATTAAATTTATAATTTATTTCCTGTTACATTCTTTTTTTTTTTTCTCTTCTTAAATGCAAACAAGTTTTTTTTTTACTCTTCTACAAATTAAAGATGTATTCATTAACTATGTAAATGATGCGTTATTCCATTAAGTGCTTGGAGACTTTGTAGCCAAAAGATGGGTTTGCAAATGATCAATCTATGCGTTTCAATAAGGCAAAGTAAAATAGTCCAAACAACAATTTAGTGTGTGTGTGCGTGTGTATTTAGGTATTTGATTGCATGAGGCTTCGTTTAGGACGACTTTTTTGTTGCTTCTTAAAATAGCTTTCTAGTATATAAACTTTAATTTTTGTACTATAAAACAGCTTTAAGAAGCAGCAGGAAAGCCGTCCCAAATGAAACCTGATTGAGCATTTGCTTCACTTAAAGATATATTAAGGATAATGAACATTAAAATTTAAAATTAAATTAAATTTAGTTAAATAATTATTATGATTATATTAATAAACTTACCCGAAAATCTCTTAAAATATTAAACCCTTATTTGTATTACATTATATTTATAGGTTATAAGCTAATGCTAAATTACATTTATATGTATAATAATATTGTTACCGAATAGATGAATTTTAGTCTCAACTCAAATAAAATGAGGAACTTGAACATAAATGTATCTCTAAATCACAATTAGTAAACATAGAAGGTATTTGAAGATCTTGAATGTTAAGGGTTGTTCCTATTTTTTTTTTTCTTTTTAAAAGGTTTACTTGAACCGCATATTATATCCTTTGAAACTCTTAAAGTTTACTAATTATACACTATAGAAAAAGTCAGCTATTTTTAGCGAATTTTATGGAGGAATAATAGGCGTAAAAAATATCGACGGATTTGCAACAAAAAATTTTGTTGAAAATTTTAGATGGCTTATGCAGCGGAATTTTTGCCATAAATTTGCGGTGGAAATTGTTGCCGTAAATCCGTCGCAACCTGGCTTTATTTAACTGACTCGTTTTGCATTCATTTCATTTGCTCTTTCAATGTTATTAAACTTCGCTCCTCTTTCTTTTGTTCCTCTTCAATTCCACAGCCTCATCCCCGTCTGTTCGTTGCTCTTCAAGTTTGCCTCCTTCAGCTCGTTGCTCGAACTCTTCGCCTTCGCCTCTGCATGGTCGATTCGTCACCTTGGCCTCTCTAGGTTTGATCGTTCATTGCCTTCGCCTCCGTTGGGCCGGTTCATCGCTTTCACTTCTCTCGGTTCGATCGTACACGTTCGACCTCTCGGTTCGATTGTTCACATTGACCTGCTTATTGCTCTTCGACTTTGCCTGCTTCACGACGTCTTCGGGGCTTGGCTAATCTTCGACTTCGCCTGATTCGATTCGACGAGGTTTTGTTCACCTTGAAAACCTCTTGTACATCCTTCTTTTATTTAATTCTATAAGAGGAGCTACCTATAAGAATGATATTGTCCATATAAACAAAACAAGTAGAAGTATATGCTTAGAAGAATGCCGTAGAATATAGAAAAGCCTAAGGACAATGTAGGAAATAATTAGATACAAGAAAAAGACTAATAATGTTCCATACCATATCTATAAAGTATGCTTAAAAAGATATATGATTTATATAATCTACAAAAATAATGATAATGTTAAGGGAAAATGTTGAATAATATAAGACTTGGACAATTTTTTGGCTACAATTTTATGACATTAAAAGGCTAAGTTTTATTTAATGGAGAAGGGCTAAAAATATCCACATTAGATATTTTGGATATTAGGTAACTAATGATGATTATTTTAGGTTAATTGGATGTGAATAAGAAGTTATAATTTTTTTCATTAATTGATCATTATAGGTGGACAAGATGATTTAGAATTTTTCCGCAAGGTGTATAACTCAATTTGTATATTGTTTGAAGTATTTTAATGCTTCAGAAAGATCGTGATGATGTATAAGAATGAGAGATAAGAGGATTAATGATGCTTTATGATCACAATTCTTAGTTGTGGTTGATTTGCAAATTTGTCACAATTTACGGTGGAATTTCCGACAGATAATTGTAACAAAAATATTGTTTTATGGAACTCAAAATCCATTGTAAATCCGCCGCAAAATATTTGCGGGGGATTTTGCTGGACGCAAATGAATTTCCGACGAGCCTTTTGGATTCAGATTAGATTCTGCCACAAATCCATTGGAGACCTTAAGCAACGGATTTTGCTTGTTTTTGCGGTGGATTCGTCCGCTAGAAACATTTGTCTTTCCTTTAGTGATAATTCTATTTTTAATATTATAATACATGCAACAATTTTAATCCAAAGATTTCATAGGACATATTCTCCTAGAATGTAAGCCCTTATGGGAAATTTGAATCTCAAAGTAAAACAAATCTCATATAGTCTTCTTCATACTAGCTAGGAGACATAGATATGGATTCATATTTTATCTTTTGATCCTTTGAATAGTCTTCTCTTATAAGTTTCAAATTAGCATGATGTATTGTTTTACTAAACATTCAAAAGATAAATGCATCATTTGCTTTGATTTTGAGCTTGAAAAGGGTTTGGCTTATCTTTTATAATACTGCATTCATTCCCTCCTAATGTTTCTCAAAAAATATAACCCATGTGTTTAATATTCCTTATCGTTGGAATGATCAAGTCAACTTTTGTTTTTCTCATAATATATATTTTTTTGATATTTCATGCTGCCCATATGTCGTAGGCTATCAACCCACACATTGGATGTCTACCAACATTCACCAATATTCAATGCTCAGCACTCACCATCACCCTTTATCAATGCTTATGGAGCCACGAAACTGACGTCTGCTAACCATTATTCGTCGATACCTACAACTAATTAACATCCATCAACATATAACTTTCTAGTGCTCCCTATCACCGGTTGATAACGCTCGTCGCTCATTGGCCCACAACAACGAACAACACTCAACCAATGCCATCTAATCATACCCGATTGATCTCAGCCAATGCCCAACTTTTGTGTTTGTGTCACCCTTCGCTAACATTGCCAATTGACGTCTAATGCCTCTCATCATTATTGACATTAAATACGCCGACCACCACATTAGAACATAATATTCAGTAATCAAAATTCTTTTATTGTTCCACCAATATTTCTAATTATTAGAAAGAAAAAAAACATATATTTATAAATTCAAACACTTATTAGTAGATTTGTTTAAGCAAGGCGAGAATGAAAATTTTTTCTTTTCGGGTGTTTCAATTAAAACATTTTTTTACCCATTTGTACAAAATTTTCTCTATTTTTATGTATAAGTGATAAAATTTTGGACAATTTTAGACATAAATCTCAATTATTATAGTCATCAAAGGAGTTGGAATAAGAAAATATTGGATAATATAAAGGGAGATTTACATACATACCACTTAATACTATTATATTTACATATTTAACATCTAAAACCTTAATATTACATAAATACCACCCATAGTTCATTTTCATATCAATATGAGTGGTAGAAATGAAATATATGAGTGGTAGGAAAGAAATATAAGTGGTATATTTGATATTAAAATAATACAGAGTAGTATGCATGTAATATTAAAGTTTTAGGTGTTAGATATGTAAATAAGATGTTATAAAGTGGTATGTATGTAAATTTATATATAATGGATTAATAATTTAATATACATACATAATATTATATATATATAATATTGCGTATATATTACAATCCAATTGCGTGAATGAATTAGTGGCGGTGTGTTTTGTATTAAAGCACGCGCTGAAGCTCGGAAATCATCGGCCGTCCAATAATTTCAACGGCTAAGATCGATCAATGCATGATGTAGATCTCTTTCTATAAATAAACCGAGACCCCTTAGAAGTCGTCGACTCCTCGGCTCGAGCCGTCTACGACGCCAAATCTGTGGCAAGAGTTAGTCGTGCGATCGCGGCCGTGGAGAGAGCGAAAGTCGAGGTAACTAACGAGAAATTCGCGGTAGGAAGTTCCTTCGACGCTAGGGTTTTTTGTGGGAGAAGCAGCGCAAGGCAGCCCGTGATCTTGGGATTCAGGTTCTGTTTCTGATTTCGGGGGCATTTATAAGGCGCTATTTCTCGGTTTATTTCGCCCCCTCCGAAATATGGCTCCAGCCTTTCGTTCCTCTCCGGTTTAGGGTTTTAATTTCTGCGGCGAGGCGCAAGTGGAAATCGGATTTGTTTTCGTCCGCAGTGTTGATTCCTTCGTATTGGTTGATAGTTGAAGAAAACGGTTCTTGCTAGGAAGAAAGGTTCGGGTAGGGTTTGTTTGTTGCTTACACTATTCTTATGGTTCCTTCTGTCGGTTAGTGGTTTACATTGAATGCTAATGTTGGATGCGTGGTTGATGGGGGAGCTGGTTAGAAGTTTAGGATTTTCGTGATTATCTGTAAGGGATTTTGAGATTGGCATCTAGATTCTTGCGAGTTACTCAGATCCCGATTAGAAAGCTGGTTAATTTTGTGTCTTGATGCATGTGCTGCAGGGCGCATCTCTACCTATTTTTTGAAGGCTGAAGGCATTTATTTTTTCAGCGTGGGAATATTACAGGAATTATTTTTAAGAAATTTACAGTATTGTTTAGCTTTTGCGGGTTGAAGACTTGTTGTTAGCATTGGAGGAGGTTTATTGTTGCAGTAATCCTGGAGTGGCTGAATTGTGAATAGGGATTTGTATAATATCTTAATGACTCAGACTGTTGCCAAAGAGTGCTCTTGGTCCCGGAGTAAGGTGTCGAAGAAGGATTCTGGAGATCTTTCACTAACATTGATGGAAAAAGCGCATAAGTTTCCTAGAGGGTACACTTCAGGGTTTGTCCCGGACTACAGGCATGCAGTAGAGGCTGTTGGTGAATCTGAAGGATTTACTGGCCTTGGGCAAGTTGGATCCGAAGACCCTTGCACGCCAAAGAGAAGGTGTATAAGCTTGAATGCAGACAGGTGCGATGGTTTCTTCGTTCCCATGCAAGTTATCGCACTGTCAAATATGTCAAGCACTGAACGAAAGGATTTGGAAATAAGGCTTAGGAGGGAGCTTGAGCAGGTTCAAAAATTTCAGAAGAAAATACTTTCAAGCACCGCATTAATGTCAAATGGAGCTTCAGTTTCTTCATCCTGTGACCCACTTGTGAAGAAGCATGATCTTGCGATTCAGAATGCTTCCCAGTTGAAACGTAGTGCAACTGGTAGGTTTGAGTCTACTACTAAGCAAGTGAAGCACTTCTCGAACGTCGTACCAACATCCGTTACTGTATTGATGAAGCAATGTGAAGCACTTCTCAAACGCCTGTTGGGACATCAGTATGCTTGGGTTTTTAATAAACCTGTTGATGTGGTGAAGTTGAATATTCCAGATTATTTCACTGTTATCAAACGACCCATGGATCTTGGGACTATTCAATCCAATTTAGCGTCAGGTTTCTACACCGCTCCTATGGAGTTTGCATCTGATGTGAGGCTTACATTCTCCAATGCAACTACGTACAATCCACCTGGTAATGATGTGCATTTCATGGCTGATGCCATGAGCAAGTTCTTTGAAATGAGATGGAAGCCTATTGAGAAGAAGCTGGTTGCTGCTGATGGTGCTATAAAAAGAGAAACAGTAACTACCAAGCCAGTGCAACAATCTAAGAAGAGGAAAATTCATCAGGAGGGCCATAACACTGTTGTGCTAGATAGTAAGGTACAAATGACAGATGAAGAGAAACTGAGTCTAAGTAGGCGTTTATCTTTGATTCCTGAGCTACCACAACACATCGTTGATTTCCTGAAGCGGCATACTGACAATGCAAATGAGAGTGCAGAGGATGAAATAGAAATTGATTTTGATTCTCTTAGCTCTGACACCTTATTTGAATTGAAGAAACTATTGGATGACTACTCAAAACAAAATCATTCAGAAAATCAAGCAAAAACCGAGCCTTGTGAAGTGGAGGTAGTATTTTTGTAGGGTTGCATTATTTGCATGTTCACATTCATTTTGCATTTGTTACCAGAGTTTTTATATTTCCTTGCAGATTCTGAATGAATCTGGACTCAGCAATTCCTCAATGCATCCTTGCAAAGGTTTGCCCTTTTCTTGAAAATCAAGGCTGTCTTTTACTGCAGCAATGGAATCTTGAGATCCTTTGTTCTTACCGATATGTTTTCAGGAAATGAACCCGTAGATGAGGATGAGGACGTTGATATTGGTGGTAATGATCCTCCCACGACAAGCTACTTTCCTGTTGACGGAGTTAATAATGCAGCCCCAAGAAGTAACAGGGGTAGTAGTTCAAGTAGTTCCAGCAGCGAATCTGGATCATCTTCCAGTGGTTTGTGCTTTATTTATATCTACTTTCTTTTGCTGATAAGTTCTCTCATTTTTTTTAAGTGGTATTGCTCTAGTGCCTTTTTTCTAACAGTAAGACATTGTAGTTAAACATGCAAGTTTCATCTTTATTCTAATTATTATCTTTTACACTACATTTATACTTTTACCGTATTTATATTAAATTTTTATGTTTCGTGATATTGGCTGAAGGAAGTTGAGTGATGAGTGCAAAACTTCTTTGTTATATAGATTGTTTACCAATACTATTCATTGGCAGCAATGCTGATGTTGATTTCTGAGAAAAGCCATTCACCGTTTAATTAAAGATCTACCATTTAATTATAGAAGTAAAGAAGTATGCCTGAATTTGTTTGTCTGCTCTCTTTCCTCTCATGGGTGTGCATGAGTGCATCTATTTGTGCTTGAATGAGTATATTTATATTTCTATTCCTTCCTGTGTGTGGCTATCTGTGTCAAAAATGATTGAAGTTAATTTCATTTGTTCATAAATCGGTGAAAAATCCTACCTTATTCTGCTGAGAACATTAAATAAATTACTCTATAATGTAAACAGTGGTTATGTTGATCTCGTGTGAACATAAACTAGGGATTTTTTTCCTCTTGTTTTTGGTGAATATTTTGCTTGTCTCTTTAAGTGCAGGATTAATTATCTCTTTATTTTGTTTAGGGGAGAGTATTAAACAAAAATTTGTTATATTGAACATATTGAAAATCTGAGAATAATATGGTTGGGTAAAGCTCATAGATTGATTTGTAGCCTAATTTTAGAGGCATAGATTGAAACTGCTGCTACATGTTTTTTTGGTCTGAAACTCTATCAATATACTTTATTGCAATGCGTTAGAACTCCAGGTTTTGCAGTCATCTGTATGATCATGAATAATAGCAACCATATTTCGTTCAAGTTTTTTCTGATATGAGCATTATTGTCTTGATTTATGGCCAAATTCCATTTATCATTTATTCCATCCATTTTCTTAGACTAATTCAATTGCATGTGAACGAAGTGCATGCTGTTAAATGAAAAAAATTAAGAAATATTATTATGAAAATAAAAAATTAACATGCACCATAGTAGTATTATACTAAAATAATATTATTATTTTTTTTAAATAAACATTGAATTAGAATTTATAGGCATTTATAGACATATATATTTTATATATATATATATATATATATATATATATATATATATATATATATATATATATATATATATATATATATATATATATATATATATTATATACTGTATATGTTTGAATGATGTTTCTGCTACAACATCAATACCAAACCCTTACATTCAAAATACTGAGTGGGCAAAATAATTTAGAAGTTAGGCACAAGACTACTTCACAAAACATGGTACAATATTTCCAAACCCATGTGCACATAATTGTGAACAATTATTTGGAAAGAAACAACTATTAAGAAAAATAAAAATCCAACATCAGCTTCCTATTCTGAACAAAACGGAATTAGAAACGAAGATAAAAAAGTGAACATGCTGGCTGGATTATAATATTGCATAATATTTCAAAAGCAAATCAGCAATATGTTCAAAAGGAAAATTTCTTTGCAAGGAACATCGGTTTAAATCTAAAATTGCAAACCTCCCCAACAACAACAAAACAACAAAACAACATCAAGCCTTTATCCCACTACGTGGGGTCGGCTACATCCTTTTTAATTGTGTTCTATTAAAAGCAAATTCTCATTTAAACCTAATAAAGAAAGGTCATTTTTTATTTTCTAACCAAGTCTTACTATATTTCTTAATAAGTCAAATCTAATATCTCTACTCTCCTAACCGGGTCATCGAAAGGCCGTCGTTTTATGTGACCAAACCATCTAAGGCGACTCTTAATTTTATCTTCTACTCTACTCCAACATATGCTCATTTCGTATACCACTTCCACCTGAGCAAAACTCCCGTGGCATGAATTACATATTCATTATTGCAAATCTTCTGTCTGGTGAGGATGTCTTAGAAAACCCTTTGGCTCGAAATGATGCTCTTTGTCTGACAAAACCCTTGTTAAAACCAGTAACAAAACAAATTTAGATTAAATATATGATAAAAAGAAGGATAATAGAAATAACGAATCTGGATAGATAAAAGATGGAGAGGTATGCGAAGGTGAGGATCATCTAAATATAGAGATGATAGGCGGGAAGTGGAGCATAAAAAAATGAAGTTGAAGAGATGCCCGATGTAAAATGGACTTTTGTGGATAGGAGCGAATGTATTTTTGACATTAGAAACCAACAATATCTAGAGATTAAAGATGTATGTAGGCAGCAGTTGGAGGTGAAGGAATTTGAAGGGTTTTAAAAATAGAGAAATGTTATAGCAGGTATTAAATGAGGTGGAGATGTTATTAAATGGAAGAAGAAGCCGAACTGGGAATTTGAAGGGGTTTTAAAGATAGAGAAAATGAATATTATAGACTAAATGTGAGGCGGAGAGGTTATTAAATAGAAGAAGCCGAATGGGGGAAAAGGAATATGAATAGTTTTTTAGAAATAGAAGACTAGAGATGAGATAAATGGTTGAGATTTTTTTTAATAGAAATGGAAGACTAGGATTTCATATGAGGAGAAGTAAGTCACTTTTATAATAGAAATATAGATTTTACGTGTGAGTAGTCTAAAATCTTTGTTTTATCGCATTGCTCTTATGTTAAGTAAAAATAGATATTATCGATGATTTTGATTATTTAGTAATTGCTAACTGTTGCATTTCCCCTAACATTTGGCTTGTTTAAGTGATTTTGTTTCATGTTTAGTCTTCTTATAGGGCTTGCTTCAAGCTCCTGAGATTAAGTTTTAATTTAGATGATTGGATTAACCCTCGTCTGATTTGTGATGATGGGTTGATGAATTCGAGAACTATGCTTGGTGGTGTTGAAAAATGTTCTTAGGAATTAAGTGGCGAGCTATTCTATTAAGTGTCCAGCCAGATTTATGTTTGCGAATGATCTGATGTTTACCCTTTGTAACTTGGCTCTTTATTTGTTCTGCCCAAATGTCGTGTCATGTCTCCAGTTCGGTAAATGGATTTTATTTCATAGGTAGGCGGGCATGTATGCATATGCTGATTGGTTTGCTAAACCATCTTTTTCCTCGGTAGTAGAGATTATCATCTTTTTGCTGCATTGAGTTGTGATGCGGCCTGGTTGGTTGTACATTTTGGCTGGTGATGTTTATTAAATCATTGTGAAATATGTACGTGAAGGCCAATCTTAACCTTGTAAAAGTTCTATATTGTTTAACTTTTTGTTTCCTGAAAATTTTTATTGAAGTCTTCGTTATATGAGAGAACGTTTGTGATAACTTTAAATTATTCTTAGTCTAACTGAACCTCTATGCAAACTGAAACAAGTTCTAAGTGAGAACTAGGAACTGATACTGAATTTGGCACTCCAAAGGGGAAGAATTAGGTGCATGATGGCAATTTTGAATTTCTTGCAAAATTCTTCCCAACCCAATCCTATTAAGAATGCAAAATATGGTCAGTCAAATTAAATGAAGAATCATAAAATGTTGGTGCGTGGTGGTGCACAAGAGAGTAATGCTAATATTGCAGTTTTCAAGCATTGTAAAAATTATTTTGCACCATGTGGTGCAAGCTTGTAAACAAGTAAATCAATCTTACAAATGCAACTAAGTGTTTAATGATGTATGTGCGTGAAATAATATTAATTTTGAGTGTTTAATATTAAGGACACTGAAATTAATCCTTTTAACCACAGACGCGTATGATTTCTTAATTCATCAAAAATCAAGTCACACTAAGTGTTTACACAGTGAAGATGATAATCACATAGATATACAAGGATAAGGATGAGTAGAATAACTAATAATAACTAATAAGCACAAATAAGTATATCTACTAACAGCTACATGTGAAGCACTCAACACATGAATCACCATAAGAATATGCGAATCAATAAATGAATCACCACTAGAAATATTTAGAAAAGAATTCAAGATTTTTTTTAGATGATGAACCCTTGGTTCTTCCTTCTTCTAAGTGTTGTAGACTTTAAACTCTCTAAGCCTTATTCCATGTTGTTTTTCATCTCAATATTGCTGGTATATATAGTACTAGGAATCCTCTAAATAATGCCTTTAATTTCCTACCAAAACTGGGAAAAAATGGCAAAAGAATCTCCAGTGGCTCTCTAATCTTGCTGTTCGTGTCATTTTCGCTGAAAGGTGAAAGTTGTATGTATTTAGCAATTTAATGAATTTATGTGCTAATTATATGATATTGCATCCCAGAATGTATTTAGACAATGTTATAAATTCAATGGAATAATAATTAAGTACAATACGGTTCTGAAGTCATTTGCAGAAATATGATAAATACATGTTGTAAAAATTAGAATTAATCATTGATTGACATATAAAGTTATATTTAGCAAATTTAATGGATTTAGTAGAAAAAGGATCACATAAATTTTCTTAAGGCATTAGATATCTTGTAAATATGAGCTTAAGCAAATTATCACTACTATATGATTAATGAATCAATTCACATAAATATATTATGATAATGAATCAAATAAATAGTAAATGAAGTCAAATTAATAGTCAAAATTCATAGTGAAATGTGATTTTTTTTTGTAATAATTGAAATTGAATTTATAATAAATATGGCTAAAATGAAATCCTTATGTGTGTTCATCATCTTTTAAGTTCTTAGTAGAATTTGGCTCAATTAATTTACAATGAATATTGTTTACATTAAACTAAGTAACCTTGCTTGAAGGTGTTGAAGTAACCTTCTTGAGCATGTTTTTAGGTAGCAAGTCCTCCCGAAGCTTGTAACTTCCATCTCATCATGCTTGTTATTAATTGACTTACTTGAAAAAGCATTTTATAGACAATTAAATGGCATTACATCAAATTTTAATCATTACATCATTAACGAGTAGCAATGTTCTAGGAAGACAATATTTAATATTTTGAATACGTAATAGTTCTAAGATTACAAATTATAAACAAGCTTCAACTTTAGAGCATAACATTTGGTTACGTAGAGGTATATTTTTAATCAATTTATTAGAAACCTTTATATTCTTTTTAGAAGTATCCTTATAGATAAACTTATACATTTCTATTAAGAGATTGAAAACTTAGATACATGCAACTAAGGGTATGTTTGAGACTGTTTTCTTATTGCATTGCTTTTCAAACTGCAACTACAGTTTCATTTTACTATTGCTTTCTTTTGCTTCTTTTCAAAAGTTTGAGGTGAAAAGTTATTTTTTACAATAGTAGTTGTTGATGTGTGATGTCTGGTGGGGCCCTAAGTTGAAGTAGTAGGGTTTCTTTTCAACCTATATATATATATATATATATATATATATATATATATATATATATATATATATATATATATATATATATATATATATATATATATATATATATATATATATATATATATATAGAAATGTAATATGCACCATTTGAAATGCCTAAATTTAGTTGACATGCTTAATATAAGAGAGGAGCATGGCATACAAGGAGGTGAATATCACTTGTTTATTGCATATTTTGCATAAATATTTCATTAAAAACGTGTTGACTTGTAGGATGTGGAGAGCATTACCCACATTTTTCTAATTTCTTGGCTTTAGAGATATTTTTCAATGAGCTTTGCTTATGATTCTTTTTTATCAAGATTTTGCTTATTATTGACTAACTTGTTATCTTTATCATTATGTTGGTATTCATATGTCATCAAAAAATTCATATTATCAGGGATGTTGACATAACTCCTAGATTTCAAACCTCTCTAATATTTGAATTGAAAATTTCTAGAATTGACTCTGGGATCATCTGTATTATGTTTTAAGAAATTCTATAATCAAAATGAGTGTTTTGATGTGGCGATCCCAATGATACCAACAACGCTTGATCCAAGCTTCAATTGGCTTAAATTAAGCACTCAAAAGTATGATGGGATATTTCATAAGATCATTTAAGGGGATTTATCACCTTTAATTTTTGTGTTTATAATTGAAATGAGGGGTTCAATGATCCCAAATTTGCTCTTATCTAATATCATTAAGAAGCTAGGATGTCAAAAGATCATTATATGATTAAGGGGGATCAAATCTAATCGTTTGATGGATCTTGCTTTATGATCATCATAACCAAAATGACCTCTTTAGAAACTTATAAATTAGCCATGCTTTTGCCATTCATTGATGTATCAATTTCGTTGGAAGAAAGTTTAGACTAGGGGTAACCCTAGCTACAGCCTCAAAAGAATTTTTATGTCAACATCATAGACATGATTGATGTTGGGCAACTCCTTCCCTCAGTCATTTGTTATTATGTCAGTTTCAAGGGAAGTAAGTCCAGATTAGGTTCATTGTTGCAATTGGGAAGCTCCTACTTCACATGATTTTTCTACTTATCTATGACAACCTCATTTGCCACTACTTATCTATGATCATTTAGAAACTTATAAATTAGCCATGCTTTTGCTATTCATTGATGTATCAATTTCGTTGGAAGAAAGTTTAGACTAGGGGTAACCCTAGCTACAGCCTCAAAAGAATTTTTATGTCAACATCATAGACATGATTGATGTGGGCAACTCCTTCCCTCAGTCATTTGTTATTATGTCAGTTTCAAGGGAAGTAAGTCCAGATTAGGTTCATTGTTGCAATTGGGAAGCTCCTACTTCACATGATTTTTCTACTTATCTATGACAACCTCATTTGCCACTACTTATTTATGATCATCATAACCAAAATGACCTCTTTAGAAACTTATAAATTAGCCATGCTTTTGCCATTCATTGATGTATCAATTTCGTTGGAAGAAAGTTTAGACTAGGGGTAACCCTAGCTACTGCCTCAAAAGAATTTTTATGTCAACATCATAGACATGATTGATGTTGGGCAACTCCTTCCCTCAGTCATTTGTTATTATGTCAGTTTCAAGGGAAGTAAGTCCAGATTAGGTTCATTGTTGCAATTGGGAAGCTCCTACTTCACATGATTTTTCTACTTATCTATGACAACCTCATTTGCCACTATTTTTTTAAGTCTTCAATCATATATGTGAAATTTCATAAGAAATTTTTAATGAATTCTAACTCCATATACAACCCCATATTAAACTCCTACTCCCCAGGTAAAGTCATAGTCAAAACTTTGAAAGGGCTGTAACAACTTAAAAGAATGACTATTTTTATGCTAGATTTGGGAAACATGTAGCATATATTGCATCCCAGTCAAGTTGTAATCAGTTATAGTGGATTCAATTATATCCTTTCGATTATATATTTAATTCATAAAGTAATAATCTAACTATAACTATTTAAGATATGTCAAAAAAATCACGGTGGATCTCTCTCGTTCCTCTTTATAATTTTAATTTGTGGGTTACACCTTAACATGACTACCGAAGGTAGTCTTATTTTCTTGAGGATTTGTCACAACCATCTCTTCATCACAAACTACAACATCTACAACATCTGAAATTAACTTATTAGAAATTCTCCATAATAATAGGAGGTAGACAGGTTCTCTACATCTAAAGTTTAGAATGTGCATGCCTTAGAAGATAGGATACCATATTAAGTTCACTTTTATTCATGGGGGCAATATTGTCTCACTATCAGCTCAAGGATCTAACTTTAGCAACCTGGAATTTTATCATTACAATAACTTTAGGAGAGGATGGGCATGCGATGAGAGTATACTTACCTAATTGCCCCTACCGTTTTATTTTATTGATTTTATGGAGATCTTGTTCTTTTTATTATTTTGAGATATGCTACTATGTTTTGTTGTTTTTTTTTCAACACCTACGTTATACTTTCTAACTTTTTATGTCTCTCTTTTTTTTTTTTTTTGATATTATGCAGACTCGGACTCAGGTAGTACTTCTCGAAGTCGATCAAATATTAATGCTTCTAGCTCTCCAAATTCGACCAAGGTATCTTGTTGTTCAATTTACAATATTTTTCTTGATATTTCCACTTTTTGAATTCATTATCTGCTCTAATCTTCTCATTCTGATGTTGACTACGTATTCCGCATTTTACTAATTTCGCATATTTCTTTTTCTTCTTTGATTAGGGAAAGGGCCCTCAGATAGCTCCAAGCCCAGGAAAAGGTGGCATTATATTTTTTTTTTGTCTGCTAATCATTAGCGTGCTTAGCATTGCTACCTCTTAAACATCTTAGCTTTTTTACAACTACTTTTAAAGTATTTTCGTTATAGTCATCATCTTCATGATAATTGTTCAGCCTTTTTAATATTCTTTGCCATTCATTCTTGATGGGCTTTTCTTCTCATTGTTAACTTTGCCATATAAACTCTGCAACGCCATTGCTCTAAAACATGACAAGTTTGTGTTCCTGTTCTATTATTTCTTCCAGGGCATGTAAGTGCTGTGCAACGTGAACAGGGTGGTACCCGTCTTAAAAATGAATTTGCCAAGTCTACTATTAGTCAAGAGGGTAAGCACTTTAAAACACTGAGGGGAGAATTGTGAGGCCTCTCATGGTCTTAATATTTGACATACTTAGTATGCTTCTATTCCAAATACTTTAGGGGAGAATGCTCCATCTGAGAGGCAGGTCTCCCCAGACAAGCTCTACCGTGCAGCTTTATTGAGGAGTCGCTTTGCCGATACAATCCTTAAAGCTCGCGAGAAGACCCTTGACCAGGTTGGTTACAGAAACTCGCTGCATTTTCATCACTAAGGCTTCGTTTGGGACGGCTTTCTTTCTGCTTCTTAAGGCAGCTTTCTAGTAAAAAAAAATTAATTTTTTACTAGGAAACTGCTTTAAAAAAGCAATAAAAAAATCATCCCAAACGAAGCCTAGATTGTCTTTGTATAACCAGAAAGATTTTGAGAGCAGGGTGAAAAGAAGGATCCTGAAAAATTGAGAAGGGAGAGAGAGGAACTCGAGAGGCAACAGCGTGAGGGTATGCATCCATTTCATTTATGGTATGAATAGTTTCCTCCTTTCATCTTGTCAAAGATTGTTATTTTCTGTACAGAGAGAGCAAGGCTGCAAGCAGAAGCCAAGGCTGCCGAGGATGCTCGCAGGCGAGCTGAGGAAGAAGCCGCTGCCGAAGCAAAACGGAAGCGAGAACTGGAGAGAGAGGCTGCACGCCAAGCTCTGTTGCAGGTCAGTGCATTATTTTATCCCCCAAGTTCTTCCATTTCAGAAAAAAAAAAATTTATGTTCGGATACCGGACTCCGGAGTCCAACAAAAATGCGTCACATCACTCAATACCGAGCAGTATCAAGTGACGTGGCGCATTTTCATTGAACTCTGGACGGAGTTCGGCATCCGCACATAATAATTACTCTCATTTTAGAGGGTCGGTCAATCTTTACTACGCATGTTTAACAGATGGAGAAGACGGTGGAGATCAATGAAGGAAACTTATTTTTAAAAGATCTGGAAATGCTTAGAACTGCTCCTGGGAAACACTTACCTGGCTCCGCTAATGAGGGGATTCCCGATCTCTCCACTGAGGGCATAGATGATTTTAAGCTTGGCGGAAGTAATCCCTTGGAACAGCTCGGTCTGTACATGAAAGCTGATGACGACGAGGAAGAAGAATGTGACGAGCCAAGTAGTATGCCTGATGTCGAAGAAGGAGAAATTGACTGAATCCAAATCTCTGGATTCGATAGTCATCGGTAGGTCTCATGTATTTACATCAAACAATCCTTTATATAGAAAAAAAATTATGCCCATGTAAAGAGCATTATTGCAGGTATTTGTCTGGCCTGATCAATTGTGGCTTGGTGATTTCGAAGGAATGGATATTTAATTGCTCTCAGGGATGTTGAATCATATAGGAGACGTGATGGCTTACATTTGAAAGCTCTAAAAAGGTTTTCTGTAGTGTTTTCATGTATTGCCTGCTTTTGTTGGAGTTGTACAAAGACAAATAAAAAACAATTTCAAAGCTTATTCCTTTCATTCTTATTCACTATAACTGGTTTAGCCTCAGCTTACCTACTTACATTTTTGAATTATATATCTAGTTTCTGAAACGCATTAGCAAATGTTTCTTCTGTTCTTATATTTTTCCCTTTGTCTTGTATGGATCTGCTTTCAAAGGAAAGGCATTTTTGCCATTGCTGCTTGGGATCTTTCTTATAGAAGGTTCGTTGGTTGTTTGAAGTTTCTATGCTGTTAGGTTTCTACATTACTTTTGAACTTAGAAGAAATCTTATGAAATATATTGGAATGTAAAGATTTTATTAATATTATTTCCATATGAAGTGTGGAAAAAACAGGGATCTTTGTTCAAATCATGTTCTCTTTAGAAACAAGTAAATGAGCCCTATATGAAATATCTCATACCTCAATGGCAAAAATACCATACCTTTGAAGTCTCATATTTATCATATAATTTCATGTCATGTTAAATGGGAGAGTGCTCCGTAGGCATCAAAATGATGGATCTAACTCAACTTGTGCTATTTCAAGGGATGCAAAAACGTCTAACTACATGACCATCTTAGGTTTCATTTGCGGCGGTTTTTTTTATTGTTTTTTAAAGTAATTTTTTAGTACAAAAATATTTACTTTTAAAAAATTGTACTAAAAAATTACATGAAAAAACAGTAAGAAAGTTGTCCCAAACAAATTTTCATTCTCAGTATACTATTACAAGATTGCAATTGGTAGGACGACTAAGGCTTCGTTTGGGATGATTTTTTTGCTATTTTTTAAAATAATTATTAGTAAAAAAATTAAAATTTGTGTACTATAAAGTTGTTTTAAAAAGTGGTAAGATAGTTGTCTCAAAAGAAGCCTAAATTTTGGAATACATATTGATGTTGTTTCTTTTTTAGTTCAATCAAATTTGGGCTGAACACTTTCTAATTATAGATTTTCATTTAAAATATTCAATTCGCCTCCTCTTTTGGCATCCAAAATGATTAAGAATTTGTGAGGGGAGATATAAAATTAAGAAGTTCTACTTTAATGTGTTAATATATGGTTGATTATTTGTTTAGATATAATTGGTGGAATCTCTTAAGGGCATGATTTTAAATTACATAATATTATTAATCTTATATAAGGTTATTGATAAATTTCTTATGAGTATTACATGTAACATTTTAAGGCCATCACATAATTTTTGTAACTGGAGCATTATGATATATAATAATGCTTCACATAAGCTTTTGTTAAAATGTCAAATGTTAAACTTTATATTAGATTTGAGAACCTTGTTCTTCTTGCTAGTCATACACTTGCAAGGAATTTAGAGAAAGAAGTTCTTTCGTGTTGTTGATTTACCTTGACTTCTAAAGCAACTAAGGTTTTGTTTGAGACGATTTTCCTATTGTTCCTTAAAGTAGTTTTTTAGTACAAATTTTTTTAATTTTTGTAATAAAAAATTGCTTTAAGAAACAGTAAGAAAGTTGTCTCAAACAAAGCCTAAGTAAACACTACTATATGAACTTGTTGCATGTTAAAACATTTCAATGATAGAGATAAATTATACGTCCTAGCATTACCCGAAAATCTTACACATATAGATAAAAGAGAGGAATAAGAAATGGAAAATTTTTACATGAAAACTAGAGAAGAAAAAAAAATCACGATGCCAAGTCAAGATGAAATGATCCGCTAAGTATGTAAAGATACAAAGATTTTCTATTTCCCTTGATTAGATAATATGTGATAACAAAGTAATGAAGAAGCTTGGTCTCTTATAATTTTAGTGTAGCTTGCTCAAAAAAGAATGGAGGGAGATGATGGCGTGGAGAATGTTAGTTGAGCAACAACATTCAAATAATGATGTGGAAAAATTACATGGTATTTTTGGAGGAATTGTAGAATGACAATCACAAGGTAGTGCACTAGTAGCATCATATTGGGTTTCCTTGATTTGTTGTATATTTTATGATGGAAGGCTTATCATACTGTGATAGTGACCTATATTCTTCATCCTCTAAAAATTAAAGGATTTGAGCTTGATGCTCAGCTGTCAGGTGCATATGATCCTCCAAAGTCAAGATTGGTTACCTTCACTTGGTGTGCTAAAATGGGTTGACAGGTCGGGTTTTTTAAATCTTTAAGCTCTCTGCAAACTCAAGTCATGGCCCCATTTGAAGAATCATGGTTCATTTATAATATTTTCTAAATAATATTTTAATAAATATAATAAAAATTCTATAACACTCCATCAAACGACCCATAATGAACTATTTGATTATAGAATATGCATTCATCATTTAAGTATCTCAAAGAGTTCAATATCTAGTAATATTATGCTCATTGAGTTTATCTCATCGAGACACTTGATTTGATTATAAGCATTACTGTGTTAGATATCATTTGCTCCTTCCATTAATATTCTAAAGTTTCTAATTATACTTCAAGTTCTTTATTTAGACTCATTGGAATTGAATCGAATCACCTTTGGTGTTGTTGGGTTTGCTTTGCTGAGGCATTCAATTTCACCATAAGTTTGGTAAATTCAGAGCTCAAATGGTCTGACTTTATTTTTGAAAATCTTCAACTTATTTGGAATTGAATCGAATCACCTTTGGTGTTGTCGGGTTTGCTTTGTTGAGACATTCAATTTCACCATAAGCTTGTTAAATTCAGAGCTCAATGGTCTGAGTTTATTTTTGAAAATCTTCAACTTAGGCAATGCATCAAGCTTCATATAGATCATGTGAATTTTCTTGCAATGTTTTAGAGCTCAATGTTACCTGCAAGGTCTGCATAGAAGTGCAAATGGGGTCATTCATAAAGTTTAATGGATTACGTTGGGAGTGAGATCTCATATACCTTGTAATATGCTTTGTTCTAGTTCATGGGTGATATCTTTTAAGAATAATTGAACCTTTTGCAAATCATATTGGAATATTATTTGAACATTATTTTAAAGTTTATATGACGTTCGAACAAGATTCAAAGGTGGCTCTCTATTTTAAAGTTTATATAAGGTTTGAACAAGATTCAAAGGTGGTTCTATTATGGTTCAAAGATGGGTTGAAGATCTTTCAATCATGGTTCAAAGATATTTTGATCATGACTCAAAGATAGCTCAATCATGATTAGAGTAATACAACGTCGTCTTTGATTGCACGGGGAGTGAGATCTCACATATTATTTAATGTACTTTGCTCAAGTTGATTGAAGCCATTTTCGAACCGTGATTGAATCTTATATGAACTATACTCCAATATTTTTCAAACAAAGTTCAAAATGGTATGAAGAGGGTTCAATTATAATTCGAAGATAATTTGGTCATGATTTGAAGATGGTTAATCAAATTTCAAAGATGCATCAATCATGATTTGGAGATAATTTTATCATGGTTCGAAGATGTTTAGATCATGATTCAAAGATGATTCCAAGATAATTCTAATAGGTTCGCACAATTAATGTGATGTCTAACAACATTATGAGTTTACTGTTTAAAGTATGAACAATCAAACATAAATAACTAAATGTATAACATTATTAACATTAACATATGATGAATGGAGAGACTTGCTATGAAATTTTGGCTCATGTTGAAGCTCTAAGCACAAATGCTTTCTGATCATCGGATATAGAGAAAGTGTCAAAAAAATGATGGGTCAAATTTATGATACCTCCATATTGAGTGTTCGGTTCTACCTATTTTGACCCGAATTGAAAGAGGAAAATATTTTAAATTTTATTTTTTGAATCCATTTGAAAGTATTTTGGTATATGAGAAAGGTCTACGTGTGTTTTGGGATGCGTTCAAAGGGTTTGGAATGCATATTGTGAAAATTTGAAATTTCCCTCCAGAGCGCTGCAATGTTGGATATTTGAGCACCACTGTATTGCAGTAACAATTAGGTGCTGAATAGTCTCATTGCAACACTACAGTCTCATATTTTTTAAATTTAAACTAGCACTACAGTGCCAGGCCACTTTATGTACTTAAATATAATATTAAACCAATAATTCTATTCATTTTGCTCGGCATTGGCGGCCAAAGAAAAGAGACCAGTGGGATTTTGAGAGGCAAAAAGGATTTTTGAGCCTCTTAAGGTCATTTTTAGCTATCGTCTCAGTTGTGAAAAAGTTCCGGATAAAGGTAGATCACATTATGTCTATCTTGACTTTTAAAAATATGAATTTCTTTTCAAATTTTCTGATTAAATGTTTGTTTTAGTTGCAAAAAAATGATGATAACTTTGCATTGGAAAAACTTTTCTCGCATAACCTTTTATATGTTATAGAGATCGATATTTTAAATATTTTGAATATTTTTTGAAAATTTTTCACTTGAGGTTTTAGAAATTAGGTTATTTTTATTGAATATAAAATAATCTGGACTTTAAAAAATGCTGTTGTAGTATGATTAAAGTCTTAAAATGATGTTTTACATAATCTTTTCTAACTTGGTTATGCTTTAAAATCATGCATTTTTACTTAGTAGGATTTTTTATTGTCTACCATTATAGAAAAATGTACAATTATGAAATGTACATAATTTTGCTTAAATTGATGCAATGTGATGAAGTACGTGTTTATGCTATTGAATTATCTGATATTTAATAATTTTGATATGAAAAAATGTCTACTAGGGGATATAAGAGGTTAGAATTATTTGAGACTTTGTTTGTAATCAGGAATTTGAATCAAGGTGTCAAAATCTTTTAAGATTTTGTCTAAATGAGGGATAAATTCTATTGGGTGTCATAAAGGGCCAGAATCATATGAGATTCTATCTGGGGCTAGAGAAATTTATGATATGAACAATTCTGTAATATAAATTTCATTTTAATTAAATGTTCAATATTATTATTTGAATCTTTCGATAACTGTTATGCTCTTATTACTTTACTCAACACAGTGATTTATTATATTATATTTAAATATTTTGAAAATATTTAATAAAAGAATAATTTAGAAATTTTGATCATTGTTTGTGGCCTGCTGAGCTATTCTAGCTTACTGAGATTTTGCTTTCTGTTTTTAGGATTTAAGAAAAGGAAGAAGCATATTAATTAGGAATCCAAGATATGATCTTAGTCATTTATCTGTTTTAATTTTTATACAGTCATTGTCAGATTTAGTTATATTTTGCTTTGCTCTCTATTTTATAATTATATAGTGTAGTGCAGATCTTGTATATACATTTTAATTAAATGAAAAAGATTTTGTGAATGAGTTTATTTTCAGTACTCTGGATGTTTTAGTTTCTCTATAGTCTGTCATTTGTTTAAAATATATATTGAAAATAATATGAAACATTTCTAAAACCAAATCTTGCAATTTTCCTATCACAACTCAACACGATAGAACCTATACTTTGGGCTGTGTTGTGACATAGTATCTCATATGATTGAAAGCCTGTGAAACTATTTAACAAATATTTTGAATATTACTTGTAAAAATAGAAATATTTTGATTTGAAATCCGATTTCAAGCTATATATATATAATAGCCAAGTAGTTTACATATACTTTTCTTAACATAGGTCAAATCTAATGCATCTACTCTCCTAACTGGGTTATGAGAAGACCGATGTTTTATGTGAGTAAACCATCTATGACAACCCCTTCTAATCTTATCTACCATTAGGGTTACACTAACCTTCTCACATATATACTCATTTTGGATTATACCTCTAAGACTGTAACCACACATTCACATGGCATCCTCATGAAAGTTCAAGGGAGTTATTAAACCCTAAACAACTAGTTCCGAGGCTAACCAAGAGGGGAAGGGTGAATTAGATATTTAAAAAAAATCTTCTTTCAACAAAAAGAAAAATCCTATTTTTAGAGCCTTTTCAACATCTCAAAAAGAATAATCAATACAACGTAATAAGAAATTCAAAATTTTGCCTAAATTATGATTGGTAGATATTTTTCATGATTATAACCGATCATCCTGGATGATCTAGATCGCCCAATACGATTAATTTGATGAACCGATTGTCCAATATGATATAAATCATACGGTATGATTAGTTCAAAAATTAAATTTTTGCTTTTGACTCAATCTCACTCCTCCTAAGTGTGTGTGTACATAGTCACCAAGGAAACATACACCCTTAAAAAATTTTCTTTCAACAAAAAGAAAATTCATATTTTTAGAGATTTTTCAACATCTCAAAAAGAATAAACAATACAACGTAATAAGAAATTCAAAATCTTGCCTAAATTATGATTGGTAGATTTTTTCCATGATTATAACCAATCGTCCTGAATGATCTTGATCGTCCAATTCGATTAATTTGATGAACTGATTGTCCAATATGATGTAAATTATTTGGTATGATTAGTTCAAAAATTAAATTTTTTGCTTTTGACTCAATCTCACTCCCCTAAGTGTGTGTGTACATATTCATCAAGCAAACATACACCCTTATAAGATTTGACACAAGAAATAAAAAATACATCAATGAATATTATAAAAATATTTATAGCATCACATATTCTACTAAATCTTGAGCCTCTAATCTTCATTGGATGGTGTGTGGTATTCCTAAAATATTAGTACACTCACAAACAAATATATATTATTACAAACACAATTAAACATAAGAATATGAGCAACAATATTTGTTATTATCAAAGATATAAACTTGTAAGCTAGAGTCGTAATAATCTCTCTCTTTCTGATAATGACAAACATTACTGGTTGAATTTGTAAAATTAAAATATTTTTTTCTAATCTCTCCCTCAATAAGATAACTATATTAAAAATAGGGGAAATCAAAAAAGTTTTTTTTTTAAATTTTTTTAAGATAAAAATAAACAAAAAGCAAAAAAAAAAAAAAAAAAAAAAAACCTAAACAATAGATAATATAATGCAAAGATAAGATGAACACATGCAACTTAAATAAAAATACAACTATTCAAATATATTCTCACCCTTTGATATTATCAAAAAGAAAGAAAATGCATAAAAAATAAAATGGAACATGCATAACAAACTTTGATCAGGTGGAGTTGGAGCTGATATTTAAGAAGAATAAATTAATTTTAGAAATTTTTTTGAAATGAGAAAGTTACATTTTGATTTTATTCAAAATCTTAGTAAGAAATTAATTAGCTGCACTAAGATCCAGAAATATTAGAAATTTGAATTTTATCAACCCTAACAATCTAAATAAGAAAATAAATTAGAAAGGAAATGTAATATTTTTAAACTTCATTTTGAAAAAAAAATCTGATACAATAACATTGTAAAACAATTAATCACAATCATGATTTTTAAAATTCAAGTGTATGAAGATATCAAGTTGCAAATGGATTCTTCTAAGATTTAAAGGTTTGAAAGAGAAGGAAGCTTATTTCTTTATGGGTTCATTTTGTGCCTCTTTTAGTTATTTGTCATAATTTGTGCATATTTTGATTTTTAATACACTATGTGTATCTTGTAATTATTTGGCGATCATTGTGTATTTTTTTAGTTTTCTTTTGAGCTCATTTTGTGCCTCTTGTATTTTTGCGAGCTGGCTTCCTTTCAAAACCTTTGAAAACTCTTAGTTGTGAGATTATCTTCCATATATAAGAGAAGAAAAACTCACTCTCTAATATAAGAAAGAATAAACCATAAAATAGAATTATATTCATATGATAAATACAATAATCTGATTAAGAAATCTTGAAAGTAATTCAATGACTTTGAGCATTATTCATATGAGATAGATAACTGTTGAAAAATAAAATAGATCAATTTTAAAGTCCAACTTTTAATTTGAAATAGATTTTGCTCAAAAAAAAAAAAAAAAAAAAAATACACCACTCAAAGAGTTAAGGAAGAAGGATAAGCATCAATTTTTCTTTCTTAAGCTATTTTAGAGAAGTCAATAATCACTTACAAAAAATATTTAAGTAAAAAGGATGTTTAAATTTTCATTTTAAAATAAATGTGATTTTGAAGAGAAGTGATTGATTCTCTTATGAAAATACGGTTTGAGATGTTATTTGTGTATGATGATCAGAGAGTGTTCTTAAAAATATATACTGAAAAAAATAAAAAAATTACAAACATAAATATCTTACTATAAAACAAAACACTAAAACAACATTAAAAAAAAAACATTCACAACAATTAAAAATAAAACACAAAATATACACGCTTGCATTAACTGTAACACAAATAAACTCACAAATAAAATATTATATCTCATTATCTTGCTCATGATTTGATGATTCATAAATTAGGTTTATCGGGAGATCTTTTTCTTTTTTATCATTTATCCTTATTGCATTTTGCTTATTTTTATCATTTTTATTTCCTGGAAGAGTTTTTGAATTAGGGCATTCATTTCTTCATATGTTTGAATTTTCTATACCCAAAGTAAATAATGTTAGAAGAAATCTTAGAATTCTTATCATTTTTATATTTATTCCACTTTTATTGATGCTGATATTTATGCTTCAGTAATTTTTCAAATTCGCTTGTGATTGAGGCTATCTCCTTGCTCTTGTTATCTACTAATCCATTATTATCCATCTCTTCAGGTTTTAACACTATTGTTTCACCTGCATCCAAACATATTTGACCCAAACTTTACTCGTATGTAATGAGTGAGCCAATCAAATTATCAACAAAAATATTCATTTAAATTTTTTGATTCACAAATAACAACGACTTTGACATCAAACTTATCAAGTAGACAACATAGAATTTTATTGACTTTTTTAAAATTTGAAAGTTCTTTACCTAAGGCTTATAATGATGTCACTTTTTGAATAAATATAGTATACATATCTAGAATAATCTTATATGATTTCATGCAAAATAGTTCATAATCATACATTAAAATATTCAACCTGAATTGCTTGACTTCACTAGTGCCTTCATATGTAGTGTGTAATTTATCTCATTTTTTTGCCAGTAGTAACATATAATCTTCAGAATTCAAAATATAAAAAAATAATAATTTAAAGATTTAGTATTCAATTAAACATTGATTCATTCTACTTTACTCCATTCAGCAAAAGGAATATTAATTTTAACTCTATCTACAATACATGACGGTACATAATAACTAGTTTGAATCATATGTTACATTAGATAATCAATCCATTGTAAGAAATTAGACACACAAGTTAAAAAAAAAAAATCAAAAGAGATATTTTCTAATAAAGGTGGTCGTTTGATTGAATAGTCTTTCATAATATTATGATTTCCAAAATTAGCAATTGATCATTTTTTCAAAAGTTTTCTAAAAACTTATTTTTAAAATCCTGCTATGATATTACTTGAAGGTACACGGGGGCTGTTAAACCCTAAAAAACTAGTCTCGATGCTAACCAAGAGGGGGGTGAATTGAATATTTAAAAATCTTCTTTCAACAAAAACAAAAATCTTATTCTTAAAGCTTTTTCAACATCTCAAAAAGAATAATCAATATAATGTAATATCAATCACAAATTTTTAACCAAGTAGTTATATCTAAAAATAAATGCACAAATTAAAATGCAAAAAAAAAAGAACATATCAGATTTATAGTGGTTCAGTCCAACTTGACCTACGCCAACCCCCTGAAGGCACCCTCCAGGTATTGCACTAAAACCTTTTAGTGTCTCTCCTTTTGCCCCCACAACAAGGCGAAGACGTCCTTACAAAATCTTTTCACCAACCCAGTGTGGAAGAGGATCGAAACTCCTTTCACATGCAGAGAACCTTGACTCCTTTTTCTCCCTCTAAGAGATAATAGTGAACTACGAATCCCTTTCACTTTCCCCGGTGCGACGGAATAGCCAAACTCTTTTGACACCAAAGATATCTTCTTACCAAAACTTCCCTCAAGACAAATCTTGAATCCGGTGATACTAAGGTGCAAGTTTGTCAGAGCAACTGTGTGAAATCCCCTCCACACTCCCTTGAAACCCCCTCCAAGGATATTCTTTTTCTCAAACTCCACTATTTTCTCTCTCCTTTTTAAATTCTTTCTTCAAGTTTTCTAAAAAAGATCGAAGATACAATGGCTGCTAAAGACACTTACCAAGTACCTTGTCAAAGCTTAAATAAAGGGCTTAAAAAATCTTAAAAATTTAATTCAGTCGATAAAGATCATCCAAGACGATCCTGAGATCATTCTGTATGATTAATACAAAATAGCTCTTTCAACCAGTATGATCAGCATTGCCCTGTACGATCAGTTCAAGTGTTTGCACAGATCGTCAAGCAATATTATTCTTAAATCATCCGAGATGATTAATTCAATCAAAATGTTGTTCGTCCAGTACGAAACATGGGACAACCAAAATCATCACTATTGATCGTACAATATGATTTAGATCATATAGTAAAATCACAATATTAAAATTAAGTAGTTTCGATTGACTAATTATAGGATCAATTTATATAAAAAAAAAAACACGCATGTATATGCTAAATTCTTTGATCATCTTTTATTTGCAGCTTCTGAATGGAAGAGTTCTCCTTTCCGGCGCAAATCCTTGACATCTGGATCCGAACTTCAGCATATTAGATTAGCATCCTTCCTTTCCGGCGAAGTCTCTTCCGGTAACTTAGTTCCAGCGACAAGTCCACTTCTTGCAAGCTTGTCGTCATTGTCACCGCTGGGTCCAACATCCTATAGTTTATCTCTGTGTTGAGCGAATTTAATTGCAGTTCGAACTCCTGCCTCCGCGCGGTAGGAGCTAGGCTTTCGACCGCGAGGCTACGGATCCGGACGCTTATATTTTCATTTCATTTCATTCTCCTCCTACCTAACGGTGCACGGTTGCCCCTAGTTCTTCATGGCTTCCGCTCCACTCCCGGGATCCGGAGCGGTCTTCCGTGGTTACAACTTTGCCAACACGTGGGAACAGGTGATATTTTGTTACAAAACCCTAGCTTTCGCGACGTCCACATTTTCAATTTCTCCAAAATCGCAACTATTTGCGTCTTACATTTCCTCATGCTATGGCTTACCATGGAATGCTGGATCTTGTTGTGGAATGGGAAGCTAATTTTGTTAGGTTATCTGTTTGCAGAATGCCCCTTTGACGGAGGAGCAGAAGGCTGCGGTAACATCGTTGTCCCTTGCTGTTGCTGAGCGCCCCTTTCCGCCTAATTTGGTTAGTGGTGAATTATTGGCTGTCATTTCTTAGAGGAGCGGGGATTAACTAGTTCCTTTGCAGGCCCAAGAGCAGAACTTGGGGAAGGATGGAAGTGCAGTGGTTTCACCTGGTGATGCCGTGAAAGAAGCTGGGATCAATGTGGTTCTGGTCAATACTCATCAGGTGAATTTATTTTAATTTTTAAATTTAACAAGACATCCTGGTTTTTCTTTGTGCTTTCTGCAATTTCAATTCACCTTTTAGTATTCAGTTTCTTTAGCGTATTTGATACACTTTGTAAGTGATTGGAATTTATCTTTTCATGGCATTTTTTTGTCCAAAGCTGTGTCTAAAAGCGGATTAAGATTATCAAGTTTATGCCTTAGACTCTTAGCACATGGAAGAATACGCATTATTCACCAAAGAGGAGGTACTTCAGAATGAATGTTGTATTTGCCTTTCCCAAGTGAATTATCTCAATGTACAAGTTTGGTTTGTAGTTTTAGGTATAAAAATAAGATAACCAATCCCTCTAAAAAAGAAGAAAATTTATTCTTATAGCTATACAGGCTAGTTCGTATGAAGTTCTTTATGTTTTGTTTTGAAAGTTACGTACTTGGAAATGAGAAAAGGAGAGAGAGAAAAGATCTAAGATAGAAAGTGAAGACATATAGACTATGATTAAGAGATATTTTGCTGTAAAATTTTAGCATCCCATTATTCAAAAGAAATATAAAGAAACATAAAAACACTATTTTTAGAAATTGTTTAGAAGAGCGGAAGAAAAAAAAATTATGATCCCAAACTGCCTTTAGTTTTTGGTCTTTTACTCATTATACTTTCTAGCTATTTAGACTAATACATAAAACTCCCATTAAACATGTCTGTAATAATTTGTATTTTTCCAAATCATATAGTGGTAGGTTATGATTTTTAATCCTTCATAATTCATTCCTCTATAGTGCTATATTTGTTGTTGTTTATTTGTTCTTTTCTAGTTTTCCTCTTAAAGTCTACTAACCTTTTTAACTTGTTATCATTGATTTTAATTGTGATTTTAATAATGCTTTAACATCAAAGTACTATGTGTTTTGTTTTACTCTTTCAGAGTGGATGTTTTAGATTGATTAAATACCTGCTTTGTTGTTGTGACGACAATGCACATCAACTTTAATCTTCAAGAATAAATGAAATTTAGCATAAAAAGGGAAAAAAAAAGAGAACCTACAATCACTTTGTTTATTCACATGCAGTTCTACAAGTGGTTCACAGATTTGGAGTCGGCCATGAAGTCAGAGGTCCGTTTTGATACCACCATCCCACTGTCAATTGAAGGGGAATTAAGAGACTTTTGTCATGATATATAATCACGGTACCGACTAATGATTTTAATGACAGACAGAGGAGAAATATCGTCTCTATGTGAACACATTGATGGAACATATTCAGATATGTGATGGAATACTTGAACAGGTTGGTTATGTTCTCTTTTAAAATTTTTCCTTTAATAGTTTTTTTGTAATAATACTTGTTTCCATAATCTCTTTACTACTTTATGTGTTTGAGTTACCTAGCCAGAGTAAAATTGACCCCATTTCCAGTAGGAAAGAAAAATTGTCGATATCCTTCTATTGAAAGTCAAACTTGAGTATATTCCAATCCAAATGAAGTAGCATCAATAGCATAAAGTAACAATAGCAGGTGACAATGAGTTATACTAGTGGGATTAGTTACAACGACCAAATATAATTGGTTTGGCTCAAACACAAAACTTCACCAGCTGGACTATCTGCATAACTGTTCAAACGGACCATTTTCTTTCATTTAGTCAATTATGGGTACTTTGGATCAAACACATTAACATCTAAAAGGATGCTCGAATAACCTACAACTTTTTAATATGGTTTTGGATTCTGTAGAGACCTACTGGCTTTAAGTTTTGTTCATTGATAGATATAGTCATAATTAAAGCCTAAAATAAACATCTAAAGGATTTGGTTTCTCAAGAAGTATGAGAGTCTCTCGTTTTTTCTTTTTAAGATAATAGTCTCAAGTCTCAACTGAGTCTTTAGTGATTAAATTTTTTTCTATTCAAAGCTCATTCTTTACCAAAGTAACATCTAATTATTTTCTCTTGTAGCCTATCTCCTTGAGATGTCTTTTTAAGATATGGTCCCGAACTTGATTCCCAATTAGACCAGTATGATGCTCATCTGACAGCTGACAACTTATTCTTTTATATATTTTTTTTTGCTTGAAGCATTCAAAGTGCTTGAGTTTTTCACATCAAAATTTCCTTAGATGAAATATATTTACTGTTTATGCTGGTGTTTGCTATGTTTCTTAAACCTTATGCAGGTGGATGAGACCCTTAATTTATTTAATGAATTACAAACGCTTCAACAATCTGTTGCTACAAAAACAAAGACATTGCATGATGCATGTGATCGGTTGGTATGTGATCCTGCCATTTTGCATGCTTTAATAAGATGTATTTTCTATCTCTTCTCTGATGGTTGCTTCTGCATTCAATAATATATATTTGTATGCTTTAAGAAACTAGTTTGTTAGACATTATAAAGACATTTCTAAAGTTCATTATCTGTATATTTTTCTTTCATTCTTTGTAGATAAAATCTAGTTACAAAATTACCTCTTGAAATATTTTGATTTTGATACTGTAGATTATTTTATCTTATAGTATCCCTTGATCTAGGTTTACTAATGTTGGAAAATATGAGATTAAAAATATTGTTATAGGAAATCTTTAATTAGCCTGTTGACCATATATATGTTTCTATGCATGTTTTCATCCTATAATTGAAGATATTTTCTGCTTTATTTCTTGCATATTGGAAATATTTATTTATGACTTGAGTCACCATAAAACCATTAAAATTTTTTAATGGAAAACATATGAGTTTGTTTTCCTCGCTTTTTCACTCTATAGTTTTGAGCCATCTATTAAATCATGTTTATGTGACTATGAAGAAACTATAGGTATTTCTTTCTGATTTCCAAGAAGAATACTTCTCTTTTATGCTTTGCATTTTTATATATGTTCTATAGGTGTCATCCTTCCCTCCAACATGTTTATTCACGAATGATGGCTAACCCTAACATTCTCAACATTGCTTTTGCTTTCTCCTGAATTTGTTTGGTCACTAAGCTTTTGGCTTGTCATATTGTCCTCGTCACTTCCACGGGCATGATTTTTTTTTTTAGTGATAATTATTTTGAGTTCTTCTCTAGAATGCTCTACACTGCAGAATACTTCAAATTTTCACATAAATTCTCATCAAATCTAGCATGAAACTTCATAAAAATGGATTTATCCTCCATCAAAATTTCCAAGGTAATAATTTGCTTATAAAATTTCATTGCATATTTGATACGTCCTACAAAATTGGCTTGGTCATACATGAAGCTCAATGCACACTCGAATTGCAAGCTTCTAAAATTAAATTTAGGCCCCTAATTTCAACAAACTCATAGTCAAATTGATCAACTCGATGAGTCAAACCCAACAAAAATCCAAAGATGATCCAATGTGAGTCCAAATCTTCCCAGATCAACAGCTTGAAGAATAGTTGAAATTTTAGAATTTAATTGGAGGACCAAATGATCTCCAAATTTGACATGCTTTTAGTCAAATTGAGCGTCTTATTGAAATGAATTCAACAAGCTCAAGATCACTTAATTTGATAACATTAAGGCTAAATGTTGAACGGATGCTTGTAATCAAGGGAATAAATTTGGTCAATGGAGTGTTTTGAATTTTCTCCATATTTATAGGCATACCACTATCATAAATCTATAAATAAGCCATTCCTCTACATGAAAAAGATCTTTGGCTAAAGATTAAAGAGAACTACATGATTGAAGAATCCCGGAGCGTCACTCGAGCACCACCATTATTGGATTTGTACCTGGCTATCATCGTCGGCTCATAGTCCAACCTCTGTTGGAACTTCGTTGTTTGACCATCATCGGGGGAACTTTACCACCCAATCATCCCCATTATACTATCGCCCGACCGTCGCTGCTGGACCTTTGCTTCTTGACTACCATCGTCGACCTATCATCTGACAGTCGCTATTTAACCTTCAACATCTGACTGCTAACGTCAGACCACTGTTTAACTGTAGTTGTTTGACAACCGCCTGAATGCAAAGTTAAAATATTTATTTATTTGTGTGTTGGATCTTGGAGCAAAGTTATGATGTTTTACTCTCTCATTCTACTACCACGAATTTTCTAGCCCCCTTAATGCTGTTTGTGGGAGATAATCTCACTATATTAAGCACCACAAACACCCATTCAATGACTAATAAGAGTAACAATCACTACAATGGAGGCTTCTGCTCCAACACTCATTATTTCGAAAATTAGTCATGTACCAAGGATGTTAGGCCTCTTCCTTTTTTTTTTACTTCGACAAGTGTACATCTAGTCCATCCTTGGAAGATCGCATTTGCAATTTGGAGGAATGCCATAATTAAATCCTTCAACTTCTATTTATCTTTTAACTCGTTTAATTGCATGTGCATGTAGTATGTATTGTTAGAGTTAAAAATGAGAAAATGACCCAAATGGTCTCTCAACTCTTTGTAAGGGACCAAAATAGTCTCCAACTCCTTTGAGGGACAAATTTGGTTCCCCAACTATTTAAAACGAGATTTTTTTTGTCATATCAGTTAATAGTAAAGTTAATGGTTTTAAATATAAGGGTATTATAGTAATTTTTTATTAAACATTTATTAAATATAATTTTCAAGTAAATATAATTTTTTTAGATATATTAAATGTTTTTTTAATAAAAAAAATTAATAATAATTTTATTTTTAATTTAAAAAATTTAGTCATATTTTATAAAATATGATTGGTGAAAATATATGTGATTAAGTTGAAAATAACATATATTTGTATTTTATTTTTCTAAATTAATAAATATCATATTTTATAAAATATGATTAAAAAATTTTAAATTAAAATTAAAATAATAATTATTGTTTATTAATGATAAAAAATTATAATTAATTGAAAATTATATTTAATAAATATTTAATTAGAAATGACTAAAATACCCTAACATTTAATAACATTAACTCCAACATTTGATGTTAGGACAAAACATATTTCATTTTAAAGAGTCGAGGGATCAAATTAGTCTCTCATAAGAGTTAAATACTACTTTTGCTCCCTCAAAAAGAGTTGAGGGACCATTTTGGTCCTTTTCTCATTTAAAAATTAATGAGTGAAAGAAAAAGCAAAAAAAAAAAAAGTTATTGCAATATCACTACATTAAAAATTATATATTTATTTGTCTTTTTTTTTTCAAAAGGGAATTTGAAGTTGAACTATTAGACATTTATACTTTTATTATTTTTGGACTTTACTTTAAATTTTTTTGCATATTACTTTCTATAAGTGTATAATCACTATATTTTTCTTATTTGGAATATAATGAATATGGTTATTTATTCCTTATGAAATTGGAAACTGTTTTTTGAAAGCAATATAGATAGAATATATGATAAAAATTAGTTGTCTTAAATAACCATATATACTAACAATATTATATATTTTTTGTCACAATTTATTTTATTTTATCACATAGGAAAAGTCAAATCACCAAAAATTATTGACATTCGTATGCCTTACTGTTCCAAAAGAATCTCATGGGTGTACATAAGGACCAAAGAGATTTTTGGGTACAATAAAAATCTAAATAAGGTGCCATGATAAATTTATAAAAGGGTCACAATATAAAATTGGGATTAACTATTGATATTCTTTGAATTCTTTGTATATTTCATTCATGCATATAACTTTATTCGTAGAATTATAATTTTAAAATTCTAATGTACAAGCAATTGAGTTATTTTTTAAAAAATTGAAAGATTAGGATTTTATGTCAAAGAATCGTAAGTCATTTTTATAACACCAAGAATTCTTTATCCCAATACGTGGGGTTAGGTACATGAATCCATTTTCTCTATTGTGTCCTATTCAAAGTCAAATTCTTATTTAATCCTAATTAAAAATTAATAATTTTTAATAGTTTCTAACCAAATCTTTTTAAGTCTACCTCTACCTTTCTTAACACTGGCCGGATTTAATACATTTACTCTCCAAACAAGATCATCGGAAGACTGACATTTATGTGCCAAACCATCTAAGATGACTCTCTCTAATCTTATTTGCGGCTGGAGCTACTTCAACCTTTTAAACACATATACTCATTCAACATTCTATCTCTTAGTGTAAAGCCACTTATCTACCCGAAGATTCTCATCTCTGCAACGTTGTTATATATAAGAAAAAAATATATTTACTAAATTAAACTGATTTTTTCCATGCCAGTTTCTTTTTGAGTTTTTTATTGTTAAACTATAAAAGAGATGAAGTTTTAGTCCATATTGTTGCAATAATATCCATAATTTATGAAACCCTTGACTATAAATATTTTTTTCAGAATGATAAACCTTTAGTTAGACGATTTTATCATGGTCTTTATTTTTAGAAATGTCTAATAAATATAACAGCTCATTGAAATGTTTGCTCAGTTTGATTATTTCGATTTCTACTTTGACTTTTATTTACTTAATTGCAGCTTCTGGAAAAGCAACGCTTGATAGATTTTGCTGAAGCTCTTCGGAGTAAGCTGAACTATTTTGATGAATTGGAGAACGTAAGTTTCAGTTGCTATTTCCCATATAACATCGTATTTATATCCTCAAACATTCCAATTTAACCATATATTGATGGATTTCTTTCCAAATGAAAACCCTGACTGGTAACTTCCAAAAATTTTGTAGTCTTGTGGTAATTCCCTATTATTCTAGAGATACAAATTGCAAAGCATAGGATATAAATCAAACATATAAGTTACTTACAACGTTATTTTGAAGAAAAACTTGTAAAGTAACGGTCGATTTCCAATGATAAGCAGTGAAACTAGAACTCTTCAGTATTACGATCATCATTTTCTTTTTGCTATTGTTGCTTCTTAGGTTTTGCATTCTTGTTGCAATGGTGCATTGGCTTAAAGGATCTAAACTAAGCTTAGGCTTGGAAATTAGAATGCTGATTTTTTACTGATCATACATGTATTTGCTTTTTTGTCACATGGCTTGATTATTTAAATATGGTACACTACTTGGAGCCTTATTAGAAACATTATATTATTCCTGGTTTAAAAATTTTCAAATGCATGAGTAGGCTAACTCTAATTCATGCCTGCTCTTTTGTTATTTAATTTTCTGAATGCAAGCTGTCAACATGATAATTTGTACTGTTCAATTGAATCTAGTTTGCAGATCTTTCCTTTTCCATAATTGTTTTTAATGAAGTAGAATTACATTTTTAGGCAAACGATTTTCTGCTAGATTTGTTCAAATATCTATAAATACAGCTCTGTTCTTTTATTAGCTTTTATTAGTGGCTAGGTTATCTTAGTACTGAATTTCCATACTGCCTGGCTAGCATTTAGGGGCAAATTCCTGAAAAAATGAATCGGTTTCTATAATAGAACAACTGAGAACTGGTAAATGCTTAAAACAACAGGTGATTTTCTCATGATCTTTCCTTGTTTTTTACTGCTCTAGAGTTGTATTTTAGTAGAGGTCTTTTACTTTTTTAAACAGGATTTGTTTTGATTAACTCATTCTTTATCTAACGAAGGTCCTGATTTGTTTTGTGCAAAGTTTTTGTTCTCCAAAAGGACTTGGAGATTTATCTCGCTGATTAAAGGGATCTTTAAAGGAAATTCTTATTTCCATCATTAAATGAATTTCTTGTTTCGCTATGATTTATTGAAAAATTTCTTGATGACACTAGGCGTTCTCCATATCTAATGTAAAGGTTGTTGAACGATTTCAAATTATTCTTGGTGCATCAAGTTAGTTATTTTGGGAGAGGTAAAAGATTGAAAGACAAAGACTAGGCAAGAAATTAAACAGTACGCACAGCTGAACAGTTCTCCGCCCTTCATTCTAATACTGGATTCTTTTTAAATGTTATCTTGTTGATGGTGAGCTTTTTCCCCAAGATTTCAAATTGAAAAGAATTCAGTTGAACCTTTTAGGAAACTCAAATTTGTAAAACCCTGATAAATATAAGGATCTTAAAGCAAAATTCCTCACCATGTATCTTAATTGATTTTTGATGAATATTTTGTCCTGATTTATCTATTTTCTATTAAACTTTTTCTCATTCATTTTTAATTTTCCACATATTGCAGGCTTCTTCCAATTTCTATTCACCAAACTTGAGTATTGGGAATGGGCAGTTTCTTCCTTTGCTGAAACGCCTTGATGACTGCATATCGTACGTAATCCCTTATTATGTTTGAAACTCGTCCCTTGGAAGTTACAACTTTGATTGAGTCACTGATTTTATGAGCTTAGGTATGTTGAAAGCAATCCACAATATGCAGAATCGGCAGTGTACCTAGTGAAGTTTCGACAGCTTCAGGTACTTTATTGTTTGATTTTAAGCCTACTAATGTTGATTGTTTAATATCCATGTAATGTATATGAATTCCTGGGAAAATGTTTCTCTTTCAATAAGAAGTTAGAAGAAAATTCAATTTTGAAATGTGGATCACTATCCAGTATACTGTTATGATGTGGAACGAACATGCGAATGAAGAAGAATTGCCTTTGAGAAATTAATAAGAGCGATGGAATTTATCTTGCTAATAATTAACTCGTTGCTTGCTCAAGATTGAGTTAAGAATTTGAGGTTGAGAGATTTAGCAACGGCAATAGATCACATGTAGAGATTACGGTAACTTGCAAAATAACTACTAAATATTTTAAGTAATGCAAATAGCTAAGAATAACAAAGCCCCAAATTTAAGATCTAGATCATTCACCTTGAGGTCCGTCACTTGTTTTGAAAGTGGTGGCTAGCAGAGGAGAATCGTAAGTAGGCTTAGCGATGCTACTAGTAGACAAGTGATCTTGAGAGGACTCGTCGCCGGGAAAGAAGCCGAATGTGGAGGAGCAGGTGGGCGGCCGTCAATGATCCACTCAGAGTCGGGACGTTGTTTGTCGATGACGATTATGAGAGTCGGTAGGATCCGATCCAAGTAGGCTCCAACGGTATCGTCGTCGGAATCAAATCCCGCGTCGAAGAACGGCGATCGTTGGATGTCGAGGTTGCCGTGAGCGTCGAACACAAGTCCCCATTCAAATTCGGGGTCCGCCATGCATTCTTGCCTAGGGTTGAAGGAGTCCCCGAGAGGAAAAAGGAGGTGACCGGTCTTGGGGTGGTGAAGGGAGAAGGAAAAGAGATGTTATTTAGTGGGAGGGAAGAAAGCTGGAATCTGATTTCAGTTTTAATTTAGAGGAAATAGGGAAGCTTTGTTTTCAAATCTCAGATTTGAAATCTGAAATAAAAAATTGAAATCCCGTGATAGATGGGGAGGTATTTAGGAGACATTTAATTATTGATTAAGTGTGGATTGGAGAGAGAAAAGAGGAGGAGGTGGCCGGCCCCATGGAGAGAGGAGAGCAATCAAAATAGTGACGTGGCCTCTCTTGATAAGCTTCCGGAATTAACAAATCTGAGACTTGATTCTCAGATTCATTACACAGGAAAATTTCCTAAATGGCTTTAGCTTCTAGCCGTTGGGAATTTCACGTTAAATGAAAAGAAATAAAAACAGGCCAAATTTCCTAATAGAAGGAGATGCATAATAGGAAAGAAATTAAAGCCTTGGCATGGGATTTCAAATTTTGAAAACAGGTGGGCGGATTGGATTGGCCGGTGTGGATCTGGCCGGCGGGTGGCCGGCCGGTGGTGGCTGTTTTTCTGACCGGCGAAATAGGAAGGGAGGTGCAAGGTGGCCGGCGGCTTAGGGTTGCTTGGAGCAAATGGCGGCAAGGACAAGGAGGAAAAGAGATGGAAGCTTCTGAAGATTTGACGACTACTAATTTACTAACCTCAAATGTCTTCTCGTTGAATTTCCACAAGATTAGTTAGCACGAACTAGAACTCACAAAGAGATCTAGTCTTCTCCGGCGAACTCACTATGATGTGAAACGTAAATGCCATTTACTTGCCTAGGTGGCAAGATTAATTAAATCCCAAATCAATTTGGGGAGTGAATGGAAATCTGAAATTAAATTTCAGATTAAGTTGAATTGGCGGGATGAATTTGAATTTAAACTCAAATTTAATGGAGAGAATTAAATTGGATGAGAGGGAATTATGGAGGATTAATGAGGTGGCCTATTAATGAGATATGAGAGAGATTATGCCCAATGAGGGGGCCGGCCACATAAGGAGGGGAGAGGAGTGAGTTTTGGAATAAGTGGGGACCACCAAATTTAATTTCAGATTTTTACAAAAATCTGAAATAAATTTTCAGTTTTCTTAAGGAAAGAAAACTTCCATTTAGGAGGGTAATCAATTTAAGCAATTTGAATTTCAAATTTGAAATTAAAATCCATTAAATTGATGGCGTAAATTAAGGAGCTACTTTAGGAAATAATTAATGGCCCATAAAACATTTGAATTTCAAATTTTGAAATTCAAGGAGAGGGAAGCCGGCGGCTAGAGGAGGGAGGAAAGGGGTGGCCACGGTGTGGAAGGTGGTTGGCCGGCGGGAGGCAGTGGCCTGGAGGTCGGCGACCTGGAGGTCGGCGACCTGGAGGTCGGCGACCTGGAGGTCGGCGACCTGAGCGGTCGGCGACCTGGAGGTCGGGATTGTTACTAGTTAGCTTTTCTATCCATCCAACAGGCGACACAAACCTCTCATAGTAAAATTCCCAGCACGCACCACCTACTATATGAAGTAGAGTGCCCTGTTTAATTGTTGAAACTTTGCAGCAGAGAATATTCTGGTCTTCTTGATGTTTTCCTCTCATGCATCATTAATGTTATTTCCATTTAAAATTGACGCTTGTGTCATCTTGTGTGTTATCAGCTTGCCTAGCAGGTTAATGTGCATCCATTGTCTCTGCATTGAGGTTTTATGTTTCTTGTTCTTGCTATATCCAAATAATGGATATTTTTATATAGGTCGGACTATGATGCTAGACTAACTGCTTTTTTATTTTTTATTTTTGCACTCTAGTCCCGTGCATTAGGTATGATAAGATCCCATGTACTTTCAATTCTCAAAAGTGCTGATGCCCAGGTGATGTTACAAAAGTGCTGATCCCATGTCTAGTCTTGTAATGTTGGCCTGGAGTCCATGTTTATTATTATCCTTTGTTGTTTATGCAGGTTCAAGCTGCTATTCGTGGTAGTGGTTCTAATAAAGCATCTGTAGCAGAAGGAGTTGAAGAATCTGTTATTTATGTACGTTTTAAAGCAGCAGCTAGTGAGGTACTGGTTCACCTTTTGCTCTTTCCTTCGCCAGTTTGTTAAAGCCAAGGTGTGATGGTGGTTAAACCAATTCATTTTTTTTTTTTGCGTGGATTTTAACTATTAAGTAACTTGATGAAAGTTTTCAGTATGGAAAGAGTGGAATCTACGTTATAAAGGCATGAAATTCTCTGTTTACTCGTCTTGCTGACTTGTTTGTGTATACTTGCAGCTCAAACCTATTTTAGAGGAAATCGAAAGTAGGTCTTCAAGGAAGGAATATGCTCATATTTTAACAGATTGCCACAAAATGTATTGCGAACAGAGACTATCCTTGGTGGGTTGATGTAAATTGCCACTATTTCACTCTTTTACTGGTCATTGACTGCCATCTTTATAGTTCACCTATGATGCTTTATAGCAAATAATGACAATTTTATTTAGGTAAAAAGTATAGTGCATCAGAGGATATCGGAATTTGCTAAGAAGGAGGCCTTGCCCTCATTGACTAGATCTGGATGTGCATATCTAATGCAGGTAAGTTATAATTATTTTATTTGATGTGAACCCATATTATTTCAAACTTGTCATGTAATAATGGTGCATGTTTGTCACTCACATGATTTATGGAGGTCATAGTTATAAAATCAATTTATGATACTTTAGCCAATTGATATGTTAAGGGGAGATGGAAAACAAAGTTTTGCCAGAAAATACTTTCTTCTATTGTTGCCCAGTAGCATCAATGATTGATAAGAGACAGCGGCACAAAATGGTACATGATAGGCTTGGTATATGATCAAATGCCTATCCACTATCACTGATACTTGATAACAATGAGATATGTGTCTAAATGCTTGTCATTAGTTCGTATGTATTTGTGTTTCTATTGGTATCCATGAGATGTGCCAATTTGGGTAGTAACTTGGTGTTTGCCAACATATATTGGGATTTGTGTTTTTTTACTCAAGTAGAACATCATGTGGTAATATTAAGAAAGCATGGCCTAGTGATTGGCCACAAGCGTGTACTACTAACAGTTTGGTGCTTTTCTACACAGTTTAGCCGAAGTGGCATTATAATATCATTTGTGTCAAAGGTAGCAAAGGAGTTTCTCTTTCAAGACTACTCACACAAAGCAAGCGAAACCGAAAAGCCCTAAAATTTATAATTAGGTTGTGTAATTAAAAAAAATCGAAGTAAAGCCTTGGGGTGTATGCCTCGAATGCCTTTTGTAAACGATGATGGTTACAATTAGTTCAATGATCTATTAAATACATCAGTGGATTTACAATTGCAACATGTATTTGATTGTATTGAATCCAAATTTGCACATAGGTTAAAATTTATTCATGACTTGCGCCTATTCTTGAGCAAGAGTTGTAACTTGATTTTGAAGTTGAAATTGAAATCAATTATAAAGAGATTAAACCTATAGTTATCTATGAACCTAAATTAGAACTTTAATCTGATCTTGATTGTAGGTTTGGACTGAATAGAACTTGTGTTTATTCTTACGTGTTCCCATAAAAAACTGCTAAATATGTTTTTGAGCTTCTTTGTGAGATTAAAATCTACTCCTAATGTGAATCTGAATATATTGTACTTGTTGTAATTGGAGAGTTGAAGGATAATGGGTTGGAGAGAATGCTAAGAAGATTGATAGTTTAGGATTTAAACTTTGGTATTCTGGTAGAAGTCGTATCAGAAATAGTATATGTGTGATTTTAGATAAGAATTTGAAGCATAATACTATAAAAATTGATAGAATTGGAGATAAAAATTATTGTTTTGAAGATTATTAATATTATAAGTGCTTATGCTTCTCAAGTAGGTTTGAATATGTGTTTAAAATTAAAATTTTGGAATAACTTAGAAGAATTAATTCAAAAGATTTCTCTTGAAGAAATAATTTTTATTGGAGGAGATTTAAATGGACATGTTGCTTCTCACGCTCGCCGGGGCCCATGCGAGTTTCGTGATTGCACTCATCATCCCTTGTGTACCTATGTGTATAAAAACTACGATGTATGTGCGGGGGCATTTTGGACATTTGACGGGTCTTCTATGACAGCTCGTAGAAGTTTTCATCTGTTATAGCCTCCTTATACTTCGCCGTAAACAATATGATGAATGTATGAGTGTATGCCTATATTTGCAAAGAATCCATCACTTCTACATCATTTCTATCAATGTTACTTGTGAGTGAATTGCCAGTTCCATTTGTATTGATTTCAAGCATGCCATAACATTCAATATGTACTGCTTGTTAGTTGGACCATTGCATGCATTTTCAGTATTCTGTGAGCAAGTTGCTTTGAACGTAGATCTCCTAGCATCATCTTCGTTGTAGATGACATTTTTGCATATTATAGCTGATTTATAGACACTTTTATTTGCTACATACCATATGGTGTTCGCTTGCAATGGATCGATGTATCTACTCAATATTGAAGGACGATTGGTTGTAATAATGTTGTAGCATTCGTTGCCTTATGTTACGACAGCTTATAGATGACAAGTATCATGATAAATCCACCATCCTTGTTAGCAGGTGTTAGTGTTCATCATATGCTACAATGTATGTATTATCCTCTTCCACTACAGGAAATTCAGGTAGTATCGGCGGTTTGGAAATACAACGGCGGCTTTTCGGCGGTTGTCGAGCCGCCGGTAAAAACGACGTCGGTAACCGTTGCCGGCGGTGTTTTACTGGAGGTTTATTTCCCCGACGGCTTTCCGGCGGACAAAGCCGCCGATTATCGACGGAATTATTGCCAGCGATGTTCCGGCCGTCAAACCGCCGGCAAAATCTACCGCCGGTTAGCCGCCGAGTCGTGCCGACGTAATTGCCGGCGGTTGTAGCGGACGACATCTCGACGAATAACAGCCGGCAACCGCCGGTAGACCGACAGATTCAATACCAGTGGCTAACCGGCGGTCCGAGCCGACGGCATTGCCAGCGGTCATAGCCGCCAGCGTGTCGCTGAACAACCGCCGGCCAGCTCCGGTAATCCGCCGGTATTATACCGGCAGTTAAAATAGATTTCCAGCGGCGTCAATCAGCCGTCCGATATCGTGATTTCCGGTCGCCAAACCGCGGTTTGCAAATATCTAGTGACAACATATAATCACCAAAAAGCATATAAAAAAAGCTCACCTCGGAGGCGGCGTCGCGCACGGGATCCGGCCGGTCTGTTCGTCGGCGGCCTTGCAGTTGGAGTTCGAGGGCCGGCGGTGTGGGGTCGGCGGCCAGAGACAGGTCGTCAGCGGTTGTTGTCAAGCCGCTCGGTCGCGCGAGAGGTGGGCGGAGGCGACGAGGGAGCAAAGGCCGAAGAGAGAGAACGAAGAAGATGAAATGAAATGGGAGGCTCGGGCTGTTTCATTTTAGGGCTTTTATTGGCGGCTTTCCGGTGGCTCAAGCCGCCGGTATTGAAATGACTTAACACCGGCGGTTTTAGCCGTCGGTATACTGCCGGTCATATTTAAATCCGGCGGTTAACCCGGCGGTGTTATGACCGTCGGTAATTCTGGCGGCCTATGCTTGAATAATCGCCGGGTAGGCTACTGGTATTAACCGGCGGCGAAACTGCCGGCTATACCGCCGTTATTACCGGAGGCTACACAAACGCCGGTCTAGGCCGTCGGTAATAGCAGAATTTCCTGTAGTGTTCTTTGCACATTACTCATCGTATTCACCGATAACTCCCTTCATTAGTGCTCTTACCTGGACGTAGAAAATATTGCTACATCTTACATGACTGTTGTATTGACCGTATTAAATTCAGCTTTGTTATTCATAAGGTAATGTTACACATTCATGATTACCCTTATCAATTTCATTGCTTGCAAGCTCGGGTACATTTGATTGTTGCATATAAATGAGCCTTGTTGAATTCTACAAGTCTTCCACTGTTATATGAGGATGACTCAAATCTTGTTATGAGTTTGCTTGACAACTTTTACATTCTGATTGCAGTGACAATTCCCTTAATGTCCACTAAAGAAATTTTATATTGTTAACCATGAACATGTTGTTATATGTCCATTTGTTCCTTGTTGATGATTGCTTGCAAGTTCCTCTTGAAGCTTTGGTTATTACAAGCATCATATCCATTCATCGGTGTTTATTTGAAAGCCCTGAGATTTGATTCGCCATGAGTTTTTACTTGCTTGCATATAGACTCCATTTGCAACTTCTTTGTCTTCAAAGATAGTTTATGATGAGTTTGATATCATTATTCATTTGTATTTCAATTGAAATAGTCATTTTATAGCCTTCATTAGGAATTTGGTACAATGATTCAGACTAAACTCTTTACTGATTGCCCATCTTTATATTTTGTCCAAGTTCAAAGTCATGTCCACTTAATGTATAAATCAAGTTCAAATTTGAGTCCAAGTTTTTGTAGTCAAGTTTTAATTCAAGTTTTCATTTAGTTCAGTTGATGTTCCAACCAAATTCAGTTCCAATTCATGTCCTTGCTTGAGTTTAAGTAGCAAGCTCAAGTTGTATGTCCCCTGTAGTCCTTTGTTGCAAGTCCAAGTTCGTATTCAATATCATTTTACTTAGGTTCAAATATTTTATAGTTCATTTTGTGTCCAAATGCAAAGCCAAATAGTCTCGTGTTCACCTAAAATTTCGGCAGCCTCCCGACATCTCCCCTTTTTAGGGGAAAAACCAAGAGACCTTCCCCTCGTTGCTACTTGAGCGCTTCAAGTAGGTGTCAAATGACACCGCGACCGCAAATTCTTTAATCCCCGCCCGCTACATGAGCGTTTAAGGGTCTTCATGTACTTGTTTCAAAGACGACAGTTTTCTTTCCCCCCTCTACACTACGTGAGCGTTTGGAGGTACGTAATTTTTGTCCCTGTTACGCTACTTGAGCACTCCAAGGCTTACCCGCCTCGTCGCTAGTGTCACACCGGTTTCCCTTCCTACTACGCTACGTGAGCGCGTAGGGGGTTTGCCGGCTCGTCGCTAGCGTCGAGAGTGAGATTTTTTAAGTTAGAAATTATACCTTTGCAACCGATGGCGGGGATGGTGGTGTAAATGCACAAAAATATTTCTCTATTTTTTTGTATTTCTCATGACATGAATTCCTTAAAAATTTGTGTTTGGACATGGTGTTAGAGAGGTAGATGATTTTAACAGCATCCAAGGTGGCCATGGGTTTGGAACAACAAATAAAGGTGGTAAGACTATATTAAATTTTTCTTTAGCTTATGATTTCTTAATAGCTAATATCTTATTTAAGAAAAAAGATGAGCATCTTATCACTTGTAAAAATGGATGTAGTAAAACGCAAATTGATTATTTTCTTATAAGAAAATTAGATCGTTTAGATTGCAAAGATTGAAAAGTTATTCCGAGTGAAAATTTATGTTCCCAATATTGATTATTAGTTTTGGACTTTAAGATAAAGGGGCAAAAAATAAAAAATAAAGTAAAACGATTTTTTAGGATTAGATGAGGGAATTTAAATAATATTAACTAAAGTATTTTTTAGAGTAAAATTTTAGATCTTAAGATTCTGTCTGTGCATGAGGATGTCCATATTATATGGGAAAAAGTGACTTGTGATATTAAGAATATTACAAAAGATGTGCTTGGAGTTTCGAAGGGAAAAGCTCATAATAGTGAAATACTTTGTGGTGGAATCCAAATGTACAAGAAAAAATTAAAAATAAGAAGAATATTTGTTATAAAAATTGGTTTATATATAAAAATTCTGATAATTGGAAAAACTATAAAGAGGCTCGTAAGGAACCTAAGAAAGCTATTTGCGATGCAAAGAGCTTAGTTTTTAATGATTTATATAATAGATTAGATACTAAAAAGGGAGAAAGATATATGTATAAGCTAGTCAAACAGAGAGATAGGAGTAGTAAGGATTTAGTTCAAGTGAAGTGTATTAAGGATGAAAATCAAAAAGTACTATTCTTAGAATATGATATTCAACAAAGATGGATGAGATATTTTGCTAAACCTTTTAATGAAGAATGTGAAAATACGATTGACTTTAGTGACTTTATCACCCTAAATGAAAATAAAGATTTTATTTTTATCGACATATAAGTAAAATCGAAATTAGAGTGGCTTCAAAGAAAATGAAGTGTGAAAAAGCTGTTGGACCTAATGATATTCCAATAGAGATGTGGAAATGCTTAGGAGATGAAGGAATTTCTTGGCTTACTAAACTTTTTAATACTGTTTTGAAGGCTAAAAAGATACAAGATCAGTGGAGAATGAGTGTGTTAATTTCTATTTTTAAGAATAAAGGTGATGCACAGGAGTGTGTGAATTATAGAGGAATTAAGTTAATCTGTCATACTTTAAAACTATGGGAGCAAGTTATGGAGCGTATGTTGCGATGTGATACTAATGTTTCTCAAAATCAATTTGAATTCATGCTGAGTAGGTCTACTATGGAAGCCATACATTTATTGAGAGGTATGATAGAAAAATATAGAGAGAATAAGGAGGATTTACATATGATATTTATTGATTTAGAGAAAGCATATGAAAAAGTTCCAGGAGAAGTGCTATGGAGAGTTCTTGAAAAGAAAGGAGTTAATAATGCTTATATTCAAATCATTAAAGATATGTATGCAGGAGCTATTACTTGTGAAAACACAAGGTGGTTTGACCAAGTATTTTCCTATTTCAGTTGGATTACATCAAGGATCAACCTTAAGTTCATATCTTTTTGCATTAGTCATGGATGTTCTCACTAGACATTTGCAAGAGGATGTACCTTGGTGTATGCTTTATGCTGATGATATTCTTCTTGTTGATAAGACTAGAGAGGGAGTTAAAGGTAAACTTGAATTATGGAGGTCAACTTTAGAGTCTAAATGTTTTCGCTTGAGTAGATCTAAAACTGAATATATGGAGTGTAATTTTAGTAGCAGTAGACCTAGTGAGGGGATTGTGACTTTGGGCGATCAAGTCATTAATAAGTTTACTCATTTTAGATATCTTGGATTTATTGTTCAGGGTGATGGTGAAATTGATGGGGATATTATTAGCAAAATTCAAGTTGGACGGTTGAAGTGGAGGAATGCATCGGGCTTATTATGCGATAGAAAAGTCCCCTTCAAACTTAAGGGAAAATTCTATAAGATGGTGGTGAGACCTGCAATGCTTTGTGGTGTCGAATGTTGGCCATTAAAAGAGAAGCATAATACTAAGTTAAGTGTTGTAGAGATGAGGATGCTTAGGTGGATGAGTGGCTTGACCCTTAGAGATAGGATACAAAATGAGCATATACGTTGTGAAAAAATATTTTATTTTTAAATATTTAAATTAAAAAATACTTTTTATTTCTCACGTGATTTGCTTTATTTATATTTAAATGGATTTCTTTGAGCCAAATCAGTATAGTTTAACATTATACCGCCCCGAAGGACAGATTAATGTTTTACTATCGATTTGAAATGAAGAAATCTATAATTTATTTCTCTAATCAGAAATAGTATAGGGAAGATATAAATCATCCTGAGGGATGATGAATATCTTCTCCTATCTATCTAATTAGAAAAATAAATTACATATTTATCTCCATAATCAAATATAAAGGATATTTGATTCGCCTGTAAGAGCAAATCAGACATCCACCTATCCTTTGATTATGAAATTAAATTTTAAATATAGATAAAGCGATATCTGCGTTCACAGATTTTCCCCCTACTATAGAAAGGAACTAAGGTATGGTTTATTTTAATATGGGATCTAGACTCCCTATAGGGGCAAGCCCCTATAGTTAATTACATCTTCTAAGAGAATACTCTCGATTAAAGTGAAGGCTAAAGAATTTTAAAAGAAACATGTAAATTTAATAGAATGCTTGGGTTATGAAAATTTTGATGTATAAGCTTTAGATTATAAATCTCCATGTTGAAATTAGATTTTTGAATTTAAGAGTGATAGAAAAGATGTGTATAAGAAGAACTTACTACACCGGGGGCTATGACCCGGTGGTTCCGCCCGTAGCACCCCCATTTGGAAGAAATGAAGGCGACTAAATATTCTCTAAATTGTTGTCCGAGTAGCTCCAATATACCTCGCAAGCAAAAGGTAAAGAGAGAAAGAGGTAGAAATGAGAGTAGGCACTATTCAAGCAGAAGTATAATTAGACAAGAATCAATTTAAAATTATTAAGATTTGTAAATTTTAAAATTTATCTAAAGCATATGAAAAGGTGAGCATGTGTAAGAAATTATATCAATAATAAGCATAAGTGACTATCAAAGTAAATATGTGGCGTAATGAAAGAAATGGATATGATATATATATTGACAAAATCTTATGGCCTATGTGCATGATATAATGATACCTTATATACATATAAAAAATGAATTTTTCAAAGTCTGATCATAAAAGAATGTGAATGGACAATTAGATATTTATAATTTTGCAACAATAATCATATCGAGAAATCATATCAATAAAACAAATCAAGACCTCTAACTCTCATGACTGTAGTATGACTGAAACATGAAGTAAGTGAAGTTGTAGGAGACAACCTCTTTATTTACAAATTTTCATTGCAATTATTTATAACATGAGTATATGAAATGAGATTTCTACAATTATCTCAACTTTATTTAAAACCCAACTCGTAATAACAAATAAATAATCATAATAGTTTTACTAATGAAAATAATGTCGAATGCAATAATAAACTTGCTTATATTAATAGAATTTTTTATTTACAAATTTAGTTGAGAGAAGTACATGTATAGGATGATTTATAAAATTATACATATGGGTATCATATGAAAGTAAAAATATGGGCAAAGTATCACAGTTATAGACTTATAAACATTTTGATGAGCATAATAATCATCATCCAACCCAAATAAATGTAAATAATTGAAAGCTTTGGAGAAGTATATGGACTTCTATATAAATTAGCTTAACCACTCAAATAATATAGCTAAGAGCTAAATTTACACAACGGGATCTGTATCATAAAAGTATACATTGATTCTTCATAAAGCAAAAAGAAAATATGATTTAAGTAAAGCATGTTCACATGAAAAAGATCCCTATATTTATATTTGTATAAATAAAATAAAATAAAAAGAAACATAGAAAGATTATAGAACAAGACATATTTCTTACAAAAATTTCTATACTAATCTTTACAAAATAATGAGAAAATCTCGTCTAAGCAAGGCACATTTACATGGCAAAAATATCCTTACTTATATTTACAAAAAGAGTGAGAAAGTATCACAAAATGAGGCATATTTCTCTCTCTTCAGCCATTATCAACATCTAATCTCACACGAGAACAAGCAATTGAGAAAATATTACTTACAAAAAAAAGAAGGAATTTATATTACAAAAATAATAGGAAATCCATCCAAAAATGTGTGAAAATATTAAGCAAACAAAAGTGACAAATCCATCCAGAATGTGTATTAAAAAAAATGTACACTTCATTGTCTCTTCGTATGTACATATACTTATCTATCTTCCCTGCTATCAAGATACAGGAATCTCATAATAACAAACCAACTTGTATATTTATATACAAAAGGGAAGCATTCATGGGAGCTAATAAAGAATTCTCCAAACTCGTCTTGAATCAATGGTAACATAAATCATGATATTATTTGATAAAGTCAGATCTATAATAATAACAATATTAAGGTAGAGATAACACTTTACTCCTACCAAATAAAAAAAATAACAATGAATGTAAGAAAATATGTATCTAGTTTAAAAGGTTTAAATAACTGTTACAATAGCTAATAGGAAATCATTACTAATTGACATGATTTATGACTTCAAACAACCTCTTACAATAACGTGTTAGCAATATACAGAATATTAACGACAAATAGTCATAAAAGAATATTTATATTACCGAATTCGAAAAAGTTTATATACAAACTTATTAGAATCCTAGAAACATTTACATCCATGGGTTGATAGAAGTTTCTCCAATGACAACGGGGAAAATAAATTATAAATGATCTATTGATTAAATTACTTGTAGACATATACATATAATACAACCATGAAACTAACTTTTGAAGAGTTGTATACCTTTCTGCATTCTGTTGGCTTCTATCATGATTAAAACAAAACAAAAAAAAATTGTATATCTCTTCTTAATTAAGATTCCTTCTTCCCTTGAAGCTGGAATGATCATTGCTTTGAAACGTCCATCCACTTTGGACTCAATGGAACATTCAATTTCTCAGATGATGGATCAGACAAATCAATTGAGGCAAGGTCATCATGGGATAGTGTCTCTTCTCTAATTGATTGTACCTCACGATCTCCTACTCGAGCAGCTCGACTTCTTCTCTTGAATCAACTTTCCTAAACTGCTATCCCCCTTTCCTTGCATATGGATCGGTTGAATGGAGAGAGTATGAGGCTTGCTGTTGGCGAGAGCTTGGTAATCTCCTTGGCCGAATGAGGAAGTATAAATGATAGTAGTGGTCTTCTCACCTTCAGCACCTAACAGATCACCAAGCAACACATCACTCTGCAATCCAGCTTGAAGCATTCTCTTAGCATCATCTTCAAGCGCTTGTGTATCAGGATCTACATCTCAAGCAGTTTCCCTCCTCGTCAATGCTGAGATCAAGCTTGGTCGGCCCTAGCAGCTCTTAGGATGGGTGAGAGAGAAAATCGTGGGAATGAGAAAGGGGATCGTTGGAATGAGAGGGGGGGGTATCGTGTGTGTGAGAGCTCGGCCGGCCCTAGCAGCTCCGAAAAATGTAGAAGGAAGTCTCTCCATCCTCCACAGGGGCGGCTGCTTGTGGGAATGGATTGATCGTGGAATCCTCTCAAAAACCAACTCCCTAATGCTATTATAAAAATCAAGAGACCATCATCCCTTCAAAAGATGATCGGATGGTTAATATCAAATGCTAAAATCAAAGAGATTTTAAGAGTTAAATTAGAGAATGAGGGTGGAATTATATAAAACCAAATTAATGATGGAACATTTTGATTTAAATGGGCCAAGCTAGTTTGTAATAATCAAAATTGATTTGACTCGAGAGACATTAAATTGAGTAGATTAAAGTCATGGAGCTTTAAATTGACTACGAATTGGTCGGCTCAAATTCACAATCGACATGCAACGTTGGGAGAATCAAATTAAAAAAATGAGTCGAAGAGAGGTCGATTGCAAGATTGATTGTAGGCTTGGATGATTGTAGCACAAGGTGACCTCATACAAAAATGAGGTCAACATACGTGAAAAGGTTGGAGTAGCTCCAGTGGAAGATAAGATTAGAAAGAATCGCCTTAGATGGTTTGGTCACATTAAACGGAGGCCTTCCAATGACCCGGTTAGGAAAGTTAAGGTATTAGATTTGACTTATGTTAAAAAAGGTAGAGGTTTGGTGAAAAAAAGGATTCATGTAGCTGACCCCACGTAGTGGGACAAAGGCTTGTTGTTGTTGTTTTTTTTTCATGACTATATATATATATATATATATATATATATATATATATATATATATATATATATATATATAAAAATAATACTAATAATTATATATATTAGTATTATATATTATTATTACATAATATATTAATATAGATATAACTACTACCTGAGGGATTCAGCTAGAAGATGTCGGGCAAGGAGTTTGGGGCATGCTAGAGGTCGAGTCAAGGCAGAGTAGTGTGGGAGGCGGCTATTTGATGGGAAAATGGGTAGATCAGACGGAGCAAAGTCGAACAAAGCAAGGTCTAGGGCAGTGGTTGGCGACAGCTTAAGGAAGACAAGGTGGTTCGGTGCTTGGGCTTGGGAGATGTCGGTGTTGGAGAGTTCGGCTAGGTAGGGGGATGCTACCTCTCTCTCTCTCTCTCTCTCTCTCTCTCTCTCTCTCTGTGGATTGGTAGAACGGGCAAGGCTTGCTCGCGTCTGCTAGAGTCGGACAAGGGAGAAGGGGCTGCGGCTTAGAGAACGTGGAGATTTGGCTATGGGTTTCGGTGGATGAAGCGTGGAGGTGGATCGGAGTAGGAATGGGCCGATTGAGGAGGAAGCTTCAGTTTAGAGCAGAGGATTTTCTCGGCTTCAATCAAGATGTTCGATTGAGTTGAGGTCGGAAGCAGAGGGGGAATCGAAAGCTGTGACGGGAGATCAATCGCAGAAGGCTAGGGGGTTCGTCGGCCTACAGTGGATTTGCGGGATTTCTGTGTGTGGAAGCAAGAAGAAGAGGTCGGGTGGAGTTCCGATGCTCTCGTGTGGGTAGCCAATGGAAGAACCCAAAGTCTTTGTTTCGTTGTTGCTTTTATTAACGCCAATGGGGGAGATTCGAGACGAGCGTGAGAAGCGACTGAATCCGGCGCCGTTGCAGAGTAATGAGTACTGTAGCGGGATTTATGCGGGATTTGTGGTATGGGCTCGGCAGTTCATCATCTCACCCCCCCCCCCCCCCCCCCCCCCCCCCCCCCCCCCCCCTTTATTTCATTTCTTTTGGGTTAAGTTACAGAGGTCAACAGCCACTATTTTTCTTATAGAATTTTAGATTTGTGCGATTGCTAAATTATATTTTGGAATGAATAAAGCATGTTTGCTCTCACATTGAAGTGAATTTTCCTTTTTCCCAAAACTTCAAATTATTAACTTATGTATTGTAACTTTTTTTTTTTTTTTTTGTATTTTTCATTTTGCATCTTATCATAGATTGCATGGTCCTAAACTCTTAACTATCATTCATCATGCCTTAATCTTATCTAGGATTGAAGTGTTTAAATCGCTTGTTCATTTTATTCTTTTTAAATCAATTGATCTATTTTATTCCCAGGTTTGCCAGCTTGAACATCAACTGTTTGACCATTTCTTTCCATCCTCTTCGACAGATGTCTCTAATATGGCCCCGCTAATAGATCCGCTGTGAGTTTTTTTGTTCCTTGTATTGGTGTCAAAGTGCTTTCTTTTCTATTTTACGTATTTTAACATGAGAATTTATCTTTCCATTTGGACAGTTCTTGTGATTTTCTCAGTTTTGCCTGAAATGAGATGAAATACTTTGTTCATTTAGCTGTCAGATTGTTATTAAACTACATTTGTTATCTTTGTTAAGGCTTTATGGAATCACCTTCTCCACGTGTAGTTCTCAATACTTTTCAATCATAAGACTAATTTTTTCCTTGAATTGAAAGAAACATATTTTTTTCTTTTGATGGAATGATGCCCATCTTCTACTAACCTATTCATTATTCATTATGTTAAGTGCAACTTGTGAATGTTAACTTTTATTTTCATTGCATAACTTCTAGCTATGCCTATTTCTTCTAATTATGTTCATGTTTAATTGATAAAGGCTTTTTGAGGCGTAAGCCTCAAAATTAAAAAAGTTGTGTTATGTTAAAAATTAAATTTTTATATAATAACCAAATAATATGTTAGGCGGATAACATTAACTTTCTATTGAACTATGAAGTAACAAATTATCATACATTTGAAACAAAAATTGCACAATTCATATAGTGACAAATGATAAATTTCGTGAAATAGGATTAAAATCTAAATATTACAAGAGCAAAATAATATTACATACATGAATTGCATTAAAGTATCATATAACATCAAGTTTAACTCTAATATAAATTTGTTCTTTCTTAGTTCCCTACTCATCCACATTTAATTCATAAAGAAAGCTTAAATAGTTAGCAAAAACTTAGAAAACATCTGTACTGCTATCACTGAGGGAATCTTTATTTGAGTCGTCATCATGACAAATTTGTCTCTCCCCTGCCTTATCCTGTGAAGTCCAATGACTCGCAATCTGCTTTAATCATCTTTCTCTTTCATAAATATTTTTATTAACATAAATATAAGATAATACTAAAAAAAATTTAGAGGTGGTGTTGGTATCCAGCTTTCAAGTGATTCCTAATGGCATCTACGACGGTGGTGGCTGTGGCGCGAAAATGTCGGGATGGAGATAAAGATAGTCGAGCTTGTTGACGAATATTTTCGCATCGACTCGACCCCGATCGAGCCCGACAAAGCTCGATCGCGCTCGATTAATTTCAATTGATCATTGTCGAGGCAAAATTACTTTTAATCGGGCCTCAATTGAATTAAATTAAATCCAATTTAATTTAATTTAAATCAAAAACAAATCAATTCAGACCCCGTCGAGCATCGTCGAACCCAATTCAACGTGATTCGACACCGATTCGAGTTCAATTTTATGGAATTAAGTTGGTTGAACTCAATCGGACCCAAACCGACCCAAATCGGTTCGGGTCGAATCCAATCTGGACTCAATTTCAACCCTAGCTAATGAGATCATAAGCTGATTTGATTTCCAAAATCAAATTTCTTGATCTAGGGTTGAGATCTCTTCTCAAATCCCACTCAATTTCACTTCAAGTGGGCAGCCAAAATCTACTCAAGTAGATTTTCCCTCGTTACACGGAACGAGGAAGGGAGATGGGACGGAACGGGCGGCTATCCGCTCGGTGCTTGCGTCCCTAAGTAAACGAGATGGAATGGGGAGCCTCATTCGGCTCCCCTGTTGCTTTCCCGCTCCCGTCCCGACACAAAGAGAGAACGAGCGAGAGAGAGCGGGAGAAGGAGGCGGTAATCGCCCTCCTTGCGTGCGTCCAACCCCATCCAGGTCATTCTCAGCGCTCTTCTTCGCTTGCGTTTATCCCTCTGTCCAAGAAGAGGAAGCAGAGCCGACTGGCTCTGCGTGTTCGTCCAGCCCGAGCACAAAGAGGCCGGCCGATTCTCCCAGCCCCGACTCCTCTCAAGTCTGGATTTCTGCGACGACGACTTCTCCTTCGACTCCGGCAACTTTGAGGAGACAAAAAGCTGTTGGAGATTTCCAAACAGCAAAGGAAGGTTTCTAGCTCCTTCCTCTTCCAACTCCGGCGACCTCTTGACGACGAAATCAGCTTCGGGAGACTGTCGAACAGCAAAACCTGCTGTTTGGAGCGTGTAGACAGCAGCCAACAGCTTCCGGGAGCCTTCAAACAGCGATTTGGAGCCTTCGAAGCGTCCCGGACAGCAGCGGCGACGACCGGAACACCCAGGACAGCGACTTTTGGAGCTTGGAGCGGACTTTGGACAGCAACTTGGACAAAATCGGAGCGCTTGGACAACCCGGGGAAGGTATACCACTAAAACCTAGGCGAAACCTTAAGGCTCCCAAGGCCAATTGCAATGTGGTTGACGATCCAAAGCTTTAGGTCCTTAGAAACTTTAATTTTTTGGTCCCCAAAAACCTTTGTGTTGGCTGTCCACTTCGCAAAGGCTATGGAAATTGGTCGATTTCCATTAGTTGACTCTTATGTAAGGGTCCGAAGAGGATTTTGATGCGTATGAAGATGTTGGATTGGTATCCAACACCTTTTAAATTGTATGTCTTTGCATTCATGCAACCCTTCCATTACCTATGCTTGAACTATAGGGTAAGCCTTTCTTTTCAACCTAGAAATCGAATGTTAGGATGTACACTTCTCTTTATAGTGTTGCATGCTAGGTTAGGCTCCTTAGGTCGACGCGCTATGGCAAAATTGACATATGTTTAGGGTATGTATGTTTGCTAAAGTTCAATGTTTAATAAATTTGGCGGAAACTTGTGGTGGAGTTTTGATACAAATCGTCGTGAGATTTACTACAAGTCTCCAAAGACTTATGTTGTAAACCTCACGACATTCATAACTAACTAAATTCATGACAAGTCATTCCGTCAAGTTTACTTTGCTTAGAATGATGATTGCCACTTGTTTGGAACAACCCTAACCCCTAGAGGTTTGGAAGGAGAGTAAATGGGTTCATTTAATCCTAGATGATTTTGAGGTTTCATGGGCCTTCACAAGCCCATGAGTGCCCATGCCTAGAATTATCTAATCCCATTTTCGAAACTTCCAAATTGAGGGTTTATAATGAAATTTTTGAAATGCATTTATGTGTTAAGGGTTGTTTGCTTGCTTTTCTTTTATATCCGAAATTTACGAATTCATAAGCATGCTTAGTTAATTTCTGAATGCTTTTTGAAGCAAGGGTGGTGTATTCCATGACAATCAAATGTTTATGGATCATACTCCACCAAGCATTGAAATTACCTAAGCATGATTAGTCGAATTTGTAAACTAAAGGATTCAAGTGCAATGATAGTTGAACTCAGCACATATTCATCCCCTCAAACATACAAACTACATTCACGTTTCTAGGTTTCCTAGATGATGCCAAATCCAATCGTGAGACTCCTTAGAAATCGTAGGAGATCAATTCTCTCCTCTCCATGAATCCAAAATGTTCATTCAAAACTTTGGGGAACTCTCTCCCCTATGTTTTTCCTATTCATACATGATATTTGGAGCATCCTCGAGGCTCCAAATGTTGGATTGTGTGAATCCTAGCTCTAGCCTAGGAGCTGTAAACCATCTCGTGTCTACTCTTAAGTCCTTCTTAGATCTTGCCAAAATGGATCTTTAGGAGGTTCCTAGAAACTTTCAAATCCCTAAAATCATATCAAGTTTGATTTGGGAAAACCCTCCAACGCATTAGGAAGTTTGCCTTCCCTCTTTCAAGCAAATCCAAAATATTTGTAGGAGAGTTGGAAGTCCTCTTCTTTATGTACATGTCCCTTGTACTTAATAGTTGGGACGTTCTCTAACTCCCAAATTATTATAGTGCATGAATCAAGGTTTTAGGAAAACAAATCCTAAGCCTTCCCCCCCTCCCATTTCCATTTTGCTAACAACACAAAGTTAGCAAATAAATATTTCCCCCTTCTCCTAATTGAGTCCAAAACTCTAAAGGACGTAGGGAAATCCCTTTCAAATGTGCATCTCCTCTTTCCATGGATCCAAAACATTCATGGAGGAATGGAGAATCTTCTTTCATGCATAATGCTTGGAGCATTCTCAAAGTTCCAAGTTTTAGATTGCATGAATCATTGGCAACTTGGAACCAACTTCCAAGTTCTTTCATCTCTCTTGTTGGAACATAAACCAACAAATATCCCCTTCATGTGTGACATTTTGGAGCACCCTCAAAGCTCTAAATCATTCTATCACATAAATCTTCAAGGCTTTAGGACCAAATCCTAAGTCCAAACCTTTATTTGTTGAGACAAAATCAACAATCCCCCTCTTTCATACATGATTATTTGGGACCTTTAAAGTCTCCAAACTTATCATTACATGAGTTATTTGGAGTTTAGGACCAAGTCCTAAGCTATATCCTTCATTTGTTGAGTCACAAAATCAACAAATGAGTGTCCATCTTCATTCACTTGACTTCAATTAGGTGAATGATCCATCCTCTTTGAATACCAAATATTCAAAGAACATTCGTGAAGTTTTGTAACTCTCAAATTACATATCCTTCTTTCGACCCCAAAGTTGAAGGGAGTTGATCAATTTCTTTATTTTGTTGGAACTCAAAACCAATGAATGACCTCTTGGTCTTAGGATTCAAATCCTAATTCCCCTTCTACAATTTAAAATTGTAGGAGAACATCTAATTCTCCTCATGCTTTGTATCGTGGATTTCCTCAAAATCCTAAATACATCTTGTTGTAAAGCACTCGAGCTTGAGATCAAACCTTGAGCTCTTCCCTTGCACTTACTTAGGTACATATTAGGCAAGTGAACATCTCTTTTGAGCAACAAATGTTCAAAGGATTCTTGGATTTGCAACTCATGAGTTGCATGTTCCTTCCCTCTTTTCTACAACTCAAGAGTTGTAGGAAATCTCATCATTCTCCTAAACTCAAACTAGGAGAATGTATTCCCCTCTTTGGACAACAAATGTCCAAAGAACTCTCTTTGATTTGCAACTCCAAAATGCATCTCATTCTTCGCCATCCCTCCAACCCAAATTGGAGGAATGAATCCCTTTCTTTGAACACCGAAATGTTCAAGGAATCCTCTTGGGGTTGTGACTTCCAAGTCGTATCCCATCTCCTTTTCTCCTCCGACCCAAGATTGGAGGAATGGACCTTTTCTTTGAACACCAAATGCTCAAAGGAACTCCTCTAATTTGCAATCCCTAGGTTGCACCTTGGACCACCCCTTTTCCTACAAGCCTAAATTGTAGGAAATCTTTAAATCCTCATTTGTCTAGCTCCAAATTAGGCAAATGAATTCGCCTCTTTGAACACCAAATGTTCAAAGAATATCCATGGATTTGCAACCTCTAAGTTGCACGTTCCTTCCCTCATTCCTACAACCCAAAAGTTGTAGGAAATCCCTCTTTCTCCTAAGCCCAAGCTAGGAGAGTGCATTTTCTTCTTTGGACAACAAATGTTCAAAGAACTTTCATTGATTTGCAATCTCTAAAATTGCATTTCTCCATTCTTTCCTATAAGTCAACAATTGTAGAGAAGTTCATTCCTTTCTACAACTCAAAAGGTTGTATGAAAATCTCATCCATTCAACCCATGTTGAGTGAATTAGACACATGAAGGTCATTTATTTGTTGAATCAAAATCAACAAGTAATTTAATTAAAAAATCATTTGTTTGTTGAATCAAATTCAATAAATAATTTCATATCAAGCAAAGGAGAAACTCCTAGCTTTCTTCCATTCTCCTAATCCAAATTAGGTGAATAAGTTCCTCTCTTTGGACATTCAAGAATCCAAAGAATCCTTGATGTGTAGGCCAAAACTACACATCATTATCTTATGTTTGCTTAATCCGAACTTAGCAAATTAAATACCCATCATTGAACATAAGAGTTCAATGATAATCCCTCTTGATTTGTAACCCAAAAACTACAAATCTTTCTCACTTATTGAACCAAATTCAATAAGTGACTCAACTTTATTTGCCTAATCCAAATTAGGCAAATGAAACTCAACTCTTTGAATACAAAATTCAAGGAAACACTCTTTTGATTCGTAGCCTCAAAGCTACTAACCTCCCTCACTTCTATAGGTTCCAAAGGCCTTAGAAAATGTCATATCTTAGCCCAAAAGCTATAGGTTCTCTCTCCTTCAACTCCAAAGTTGTAGGAGACTTTCCCTCCCTTTAGCTCCAAAAGTTAGAGGGAGTTCCCCTACATTTAGCCCAAAAGCTAAATGTTGGATCCCTACCTTTCTCTTCTTAGCTCCAAAAGCTAAGAAAATTCCTCAACATGTAGTCCAAAGCCACATGTTGGATACTTCTTCCTTAGACCCAAACTCTAGAAGGACTTTTAGTGTGACTTGCTACACAAGCCTCACACACTTAGGTGCATAGCCCCTTAGGCATGCTAGGATTAGGATTTTCCTTTGTGTGCGCATGTGATTGATGTTGTGGATTGGTTGCCCTTGGATTGTCTGCGTGTGGGCACTTGCCCTTAAGTGGTTAGTATAGAATATAAATGCTTTTCTGTGCATGTGTTCATGTCCAAGAAGGGGGTAAATATCATGATTTTATTAATGCTGTTTGCTTGCAGGCGCTGCTTAAAACCCTCAGGAGACATGGCCAATAGGGTAGAAGCAGGGGGCCTAGCACTTAGCACTCTAAGTGTTAGGCCAATTTTGAGATGATTACATGCTTCATTATATAAACTGCCTCCTAACTCTGTTTTGCAGGTTTGAGTCTTTTTTTTATCATGTATTTGGTAGAAATAGGATGTTAGAGCAAAGGAAGGGAGCAAAGAAGATGAAGCCCAAAGAACTTTTGTAAAGCTTGAAGACCCCACAAGTAGAGTCTGTAAATATTAATTGGGTTGTATAATGGCAGGCAACTCAGCTGCCAAACATGTTTGTGATGTAGGCAAAGGGGGGGGGTCAACACAATTCTATGGAGCCTTGGCTATTTTCGGTTTGAGCTTAAGAAGTTAAAACTTTAGTTGTGCCAAGCTCATTAATATCTAGTGGAGAAGTAGCTCATTATGAGCTAATGGCTTGCTATAAAATTAAGGATTGGAAAGAGAATTGGTGGGTGGAATTTGCTCTTTCACATTCTTCTTGAAATCATCTTACTGCAGCCCTTTTTTTCTTCTCTGGAAATTTCCTCACGGCTGCTGCTGCTTTGGGCGTGAGGTGAGGTGCCTCTTCGGGTGCTGTCTTCTTTACCGCCTTGGCATCCTCTCTGTTGACCGAAAATTAAATGTCGCCTGGTTCCTATGCAGATGTTGCGGTTTGTGCTGTCCCTGGCTGGTTCCGTGGCTTTGTTCATGGTCTCTTGGGATTCAACGGATGTGCCTCTTGGCTTTTCATTTCTATTTAGAAAGTTGGGAACTTTTGGCTGTTATGTTCCCCCTCTTTGGCCTATATATATGAGGTATTTTGTGATGAAAAAAGATGATGTGAGTTATTTTTGGAGAGAAAACCTGAGAGGTTTTTGTTTTGGAAATCCTGCGGGCTCTTTCCAATCTTCTTCCCCTCCTCCTATGAAAATCCTGCGGGCTCTTTCCAACCTTCGTCTCGTCTCCTAATCTATTTCTTCTATCCGCAAGTGCCACCTCACCTGTATCCCTCTTCTCAAAGTAAGCAAGTTTAGGGTGTCATTTTGTTGGTGTTAAAGTTTGTAAGCGTCCAAATTGTAAGTGTCATTTGAGTCAAAAGTTTGTAAGTCGTTTTATTATATAAAGTTGTGTTTTATAGTATTTGTGTTTTTTTAAGTATTTTATGTCTTTCTATCATCCTAGAAAGAGTATTTCTTTTTGTGATCAAAAATTTGGGTCCCTCCCTCTCCAAAATTTTTGATTGCATCAGTTTGTAATAACTGGGACATTATTTACATTTCTGTCTTAATTTATATATAAGCATGTGTTGAAGTGTTTACTGGGTGCGCATTAGAAAAGCATGTTTTTTTTAGGTTTCTTCTTTTGTTTCTGTGGGTGTGGCCTGGACTTGATCACGTTAGGCTCTTAGGATAAAAACTAAGTTTTCTACCCCTTAACATGCAAGCAACCTAATAATAAAATCAAATTAGGCTCCATGTCTTTCAAGTAAGAAAAATTGCATGGCTCCCTTTAAAGAGCCAAGTTTTCAAAATTAAAACAATCATGCATAGCCCAAGCATGTTGCATATAGAATGCCCTCACATAAGGATTAGATAACAAAAAATCTTTTTTTTATGAGTCAACATTTTGCATACCCCACATGCTAAGGCATCTTGGCCTCAAAGCCAAGCTATAAGACCTACCTTCTAAATAAAAACAACCCTACCACTCTACATTTGCATTGAGACCGAATAGCATGGTTTTAAAAGCGATTAGGAGGGTTAGCTGGTAGTCCCTTCCAGGCGGGACAATAAATCCAGAGGTCGGGCGGGTTATGCCTCTTGTGAGGTGTAGCTTGTAAGTCCCTCTTTGCACTCGTTAGATCTAGGTTCGAGGCACTACCTATCGGTAGTCCTCACCTTAGTCTTAGGGTTCGAGGCAAGGGTTGATTTCAAATCACCCTATAAGCCCTCACCTTTTTCGGGCAATTCCTCCAACAAGTGTTGTTGGGGTGTAAGCCCCAATCTTCTAATAAAATATCAACTCAAACTAAATTTAGATTCAAAAATGTAAAGCCCAACATAGGATAGTTTGGGCGCCTCTGAGTTTCATCTCAGAATCAAGTGCCCCTACTTCAACTCCTTTTGGCTTCCTTTCCCAAAATCTAAATCCAAGTTGATCTTCTCCTTGAAATTCCTAAAGGCCAAAACCCTTTAATTAAGACTTTCATGGATTTTAAAACAAACAAAAATCAATTTTAGCCAACATTTAAATGACTTCAAAAGAAAGAAAACCACTGGTTTAATCAAAAGTTTTCCCAAATCAAACTTGGGATGTAATTAACCATAGGGGCTTGCTCCTATGGGATGTCTGTACCCCAGAAATAAATAAACCCCACTCAACCAAACATTGAGTGGGGGAATCTCTGTTAAATAATTGTAAATTTTATTATTGAGCCCATAAGAAAATGGTATTTTTACCCTCCGGGGTAATATATCGTATTCTTATGCCGTGCCCGATTATAAAATATGCAATCCGTTCGAGGATGCAAAAAATTCTCCAACAGAGCTGAAGTTATTGCAGCTCTGGGGTACATGAATGTGTGTTTTTTTTTCGGGGCTTTAGTTTAGGATTTAGATAAATTTTAATAAAAAAATATAAATCGGGTGAGGCGTAAGCCTCATGCCAGGGATGCGAGGTGCGCCTCAAGACGGGCCTAAAAACCAAGCCGAGTCATAAGCCTTATAGAAAAAGTTTGAGGCGTAGAGGCGTTTTTCACTGGAATTGCACTGAGGCTGGCCTCAAGGTGAGCCTCATATTGCTCGATTTTAAACAATGTGTTAACAATAGAATTAATGCCCAAACTATGGAAAAGCATGACACACCATTTAGATAGCTAACAAGTTGAGGTTGCCCAGTTTGCCTCATTTCTCGCTCACCTCTTGTCGCTGATTCTACCACCTCATGGCATTGGTGTCTCGCCCCTCATGCATTATGGGTTGTGATGAGCCTTTGATCTCCCCGCAACTCGTAGGACTAGTCTCTTTTTGCATATTTTTTACACTTTTGTGGACTTAGTTCTTTTTCTCATATTCGTTAATGTTCTTATCTCCCTTTGACTTTGGTCAAGGCTTCATCTACCACTCCAGGTTCCACCATAGATTTTCGTTATATTTCCATTCCTCCTTTATGGTAGGGTTCTCACTGTATTTCAACTTCTCCCACCCTGGCTACTCCCAGGGTTTTGGATGATCCATCTCTTATCTTTGTGGCTCCTCCCTTTGTTTCTTCTCCTTTGGAAACTTAGTCTTCAATTGCACATCCTCCTCGTTCCTATGTTAATGTTGTTGGTGGTAGGGATGGTTCAGACTGTCTTCTCTGTCTAACCACTTTCACTTATCTTTCATCACATTTCTCTCTATCTAAACCATTTTTCACCTATCTTTCACCAAGATACTGAAGCTCTACAACATAAGTGATCACCCACTTACCAAGGCAAACCTTCTCTTTGCTACTTTGATGATGAAATCTTTGTGTTTGTAAGGCCACATTCATTCTCAATTGTTGGCAAATTATCTATAGGCCGTTCCAACTTGGTGGTAATTCGTAAATTCATGTATGATCTTCATTTGACAGGTGACTTTCCAATGTGGCTTATTGAACCTCAACATATCATCACATGGTTTACTCATTAGAACTGGACTACGCTAGATTTTTTTTTTTTTTTTTCATTTATTCTATTATGCTAGTTGTTTTTTTTATGCATATGCTAAAATTTTCTCCCCATTTTGAATTCTTTGAGGAACCTCATATTACCTCTTGCTTATATCTTGTTGTTGCGACTTCGTCTATATTATATCAATCAATCTATTTTATATTCTTTGGTTTCAATATTTGGAAAGTCTTTGCAAATGGGTGCTGTTACTGCTCGCCTTTCTAGGCCTTTTGTGGTCAGTGTTTTGATAGAATTGGATTTTATATCTCAGTTTGAGGAGGTGTTGATTGGTTCCTCATTTGTAGCATATTGGTTGATGGCTGAATTTGAAGGCATTCCCAACTATTGATCTTCATGTCAGATTTTTTTTTGGGTATAAATTCCTAGATTGTTTGGGGCCCTATGTAATGAAGAAGAATATCAAATATCTGGTATATGAGGTTCATCCAAATGCTCATGTTGCCCTCCTACCTAGTTGTTGAATGAAACTTTTTGAACAGATCAATTATGCATTCAGGATCTAGAGCCTGTTGCCCTTGCAAGCTCCATGGTCATTTATTGGCCATATCATTAAGACTAATTCACTTGTTCCTCACGCACCTCTGCTTCGTCTAAGCTATGAACATACGGTGAGATTATTTCACTATAATTTCTTGATTCTGATGAGAGTATTCGGAGTGTCAATATTCTGATGGATAGGATGTTTTCTATTTTATTCATCAGAAGGGGCCAAAATTAGAATATATATATATATGTCCATTCTCCTTTATTTATATCAAGGTTTAAAATTGCGTAATTGCGCCTCGAGGCGGTTTTCGTCTGTGAGGCGAGGCGTAAGCCTCGAGGCGGTCTAAGGCGTAAGCCTCACGAAGACAGAATTGCGTAAATGAAAAATTAAGGATTTTAACAGGAAAATAATAGCAATATTGGCAAATAAGAAAGTAGATGCAATAAAATTATGTCCCAAAGTACAAAATCACAAAATATTAGTTTAACAAAACTCCCAAAATACAAAAAACATATGAAATGAAATCATATCCCATCACTAAATGGGTCTTCAAGTGAATCTTCTTCTTTAATTGTATCTATGAATGCCATGTCATCTTCATCTTCAACATGACTCACTTTTCTCTTCCCTGTTCATTAAAAGAAAAGATCATTAGCATATTAATTGGATGAACCACTCATTATCAGGCAGACTGGCAAAGAACATATACCTTTACTTGCAGAGCTAATAGATGTGTGTGGTGTGGTACTAGTGGATGGACCCGTTTGATCTGCTTTGCCCCTCAATACATCCACATTTAGATCTTCTACCTGTAAGTCTGATAATGACAAATCTGCCTCATCATCTATGAACCACTCATTATCAGACGACACATCATCACACACCAACGGGTCCTCATCATCTTTCAACCCCTTATTCCTCAACCTCCTATCTCTTAACCTCTTGTTGTGCATTATGTATACGAGGGAGTTCATTCTGAGTATAGATAGTCGATTTCTTCTCTTTGTTTGCACTTGACTATATGTACTCCAATTTCGCTCACACCCAGAAGAAGAACAAGTGAGGCCCAACACTCTCACAGCAAAGCTCTGTAGCTCAGGGGTGGAATCACCAAATTGGATCCACCATTCAACTGTTTTCAAGAAAAAATATAATCAAAATTCAGAACTAAATAAAGTGTATTGCATTTACCAAATTAATTATACCTGGAGACCGTTTAGAAATGGTTGCTTTTGCTGCATTCAAACCAAAAAAACCCTCTTTATTCCGGAACAGAACAAGCTGTAAATCTGCATGCTCCCTATCTGCCTGCTCCCTATTATGTATAGTGGAGGAAGAGCCCTTTCCACTCTCGCTCCCAAAATAGGCACCTTGGTCGACCCTTTCATCAAATTGCTGCTATTGTAAGTGTTTGATAGTGGTAGTTTTCTTCATGTAAGCACTAATTTCTTCCTTCACATTGTCCGGCACTTTTGCACAAGGTGCTACGTTCTTGTGAGAGCATGATAAGTGCTCCTTCATGCGGGTTACTCCGCCCTTCACAACTTTCTCACAAAAGTTGCACTTTAAAAAGACATAGCTTTTCTCTCCGCCGCCAATGTCAACTTGTACACTATACTTCCAAGAAGGGTCCCTCCGCAATGGCGTATTCGTCTTTTCTTTACCTCTAACCATGTCTCCTAAAGCAATAAATCAAATACACAAAAAAAAAAATCAAAAAAAAAACTAAACCCTAATTTCTCTTAAACTTGCAAAATATATTCCTAAACTTAATAAAAATACCTAAAATCCAATGTGGAGTACTCCTAGAGGGTGGCCGGAAGTTTCCACTTCGCCGGAGAGGGGCGGCGCCGGCGGGAGGAGCGGCGGGAAGCAAGGCCGACCGTGCGGGAGGGCTTCGTTTTCGCGAACAGGGAGCTGGAAGCGGGTTTTTTTCGGAAATGAAGGGGGCTGTGCGGGTATAAGGGAGGAAGAGGGCTTATTTTAAGTGGGTGGGACCTAGCGTGTGAGGCGTACGCCTCTCCCAGAATTGCGCAATTGCGCCTCTGAGGCGCGCCTCAGTCCAGGTGAGGCGTACGCCTCATCCAGGTCCAGAATTGCGTAAGCCTCGAGGCGTTTTTTGGTTGAATTGCGCAAAGGCGCGCCTTGAGGCGCGCCTCTAATTGCGCAATTTTAAACCATGATTTATATGGCCGCAAGCAATACAATCCAAATAAGTTTTTCTTTTCTTGTTGTTTCCAGAGTCCTTAGGGTGCTTCACTAGTTCATAAGTCTTTTCAAGGTTAAGAAAAATCTATGAATATCATATTTGATTGTTCTTAATTTCCTTCATGAAAGTCACCTCTATAATTATGACACAATGTCAAATTGATTTTTGAATGTTGATGTGATTTTTCTTTTCCTTTGCTTTGACTCACTTTAGCATGTTAATAGTACTAATCATAATTGTTTTGGGAATGTATCTACATGTATATGACTGGGATCAAAAAAATTAATTGATTTAAGCCTCAAAACATCATAAGATGAATATTTAAATTCCTTAAATAATTAAGAAAGAGAAACCAGCAATCAAATAGGTTTCACAGGCTAAAGTTGTTAACTCTTAAGCAACTTCTGCCAATGCTTTTACTATATATCTACAACTATCTTACCTTTTTTTTATGTTACCAAAATCTACAGGTGCACATATTTATATGATACTCTGCGCCCTAAAGTGATATATCAAGCAAATCTCGATTCTCTTTGTGAGCTTGTTGACATCCTAAAAGTTGAAGTGTTAGGAGACCAACTTAATAGACGGGGTGAGTCACTTGCAGCATTACGTCCTATCCTGCAAAGAATACTAGCAGATGTTCATGAAAGGTTGACATTTTGTGCACGAACTCATATCCGTGATGAGGTATGCACTACATATCAGTTTATAGGCTCATTAAGCTCCCTTCTGGATTCAATTGAATTCACTTAAATGAAACATAGAGTTGGAAATATGTTGATGGTAATTAGGGGTGTGCAAACTTCTCTCTTTTACTTCAACCAACCCAACTGTTCCCATTTTATGGATAGTCTTTAGTACTGATTTATTTGGGGTTGTTTGGATAGAAAAGTCAGTTATTATTCAATCATGTTGTTTAGTGTGATAGTAGCATCCTTTAAACCTTCTCAATAGAATGCAAATTAAGGATGCCCCAGACGCACTTGTATTTAAAATGTTTTTTTTGACTTGTTTAGTTAATTACACTAAAAATATAGGAGATTATTTTTTTATGTTTATTTGAAGTAAAATTAATTCAATGTAAAACCTGATGGTTGCAGCCGAGGGGCGACTAGATAGCAATGGGGCAGGGTGCTGGCTGGTAGCTCTATTGGCAAGTGTCAGTGGTGGTGGGCATAGTTTCACATTTCAATGTATTTGGAATTCAGACAAATAAGATGAATTCCATATGTATTGAAAATGAACTATACAAAGAATTTTGATTACTTCAAAATATTATCATGTATTTGTTTTTTTTTTTCAAATAAACATTTGAAAATTCAAATTCCCTGAATTTTATTTTACTTCACACTCGAATTACTTCAAAACAAACAACTCCTAAAGCTTTTGTATGCTATCATTTATTTTACTTCATTGTGTTTGAAAAATCAAATTCATAAATTTATTATTATTATTTAGGCAGGTTTATAAATTTAATTTATTCTTATTTAAAGTGAAACTCATTATTTATATGTTTCTAACATAGGATGCATGAAGTTGTATATTAGGTTGAAAATGGAATTAGTTTGAAATGATTTATAGTTTTAATTTAATCTGCATAATTAAAATATAGATGAGTGAAAAAAGGGCATATTTAGTACTTGAGGCTTTTTCAATGTTGGGTCTGAGGGGTTGATGAAAATAGTGAGAGAATTAAATTGTATAGAAGTTTATGTGAGATTTTATTCCTAAATTTAAATTGTATGTGGGACTACAAGTTTGAGTGATACATTTTCTTTAACCAAAAATTTTGGTCGGTTTGATTAATCGTGAACATTGGTTAAATCGGTGGTTTGGAAAACCAAACTGTTTAATTTTCTTGGTTTGATCGCTGCTTAGACCAAATCATCCAAATATGCATCCCTTAGTTATAGTTGAAGAACTTGAAACCAGCTGAATATCTGTTCTTTTGTTATTATTATTATTATTTTTGTTTTCTCCTTCTCAATTATTGTTCTTGCTGATGCTCTCGAGCAGATAGCAAATTATCGTCCTTCTGATGAAGACCTCGATTACCCTGCAAAGCTGGAACAGCATGCTGTGAAAGCATCGGACACCACTGTAGGTTACTTCTTTGTTATAGTTTTTCTTATTAACTTCACATGTTAAATGCAAGATCATTAAAATCCATTTGAAGTTCACTTTAGGAAAGAATCTTCCTCACCCTGAAGCATTTAGTGTAGAAGAAGTGTGCCCTGGAGTGGTGAAGCTTGATTTTAGCTCTAAAAAAATGCTTGCTCTTTTCTCTCTATGCTCATTAAGCTCCAAGCAATCATTTAATGGTTAGAATGTTACTTGTGTTTATTCCTTAGTTTTTTTTTGTGTGCATCACATGTTGACTTTGGCTCAATCTATTAAGTTTATTATCATTCTTATCCAAATTCATCTGTATCTTAGAAGTTCAATACCAACTGGTTTTGAAAAATGTATTGCTCACATTGCGAGGTTGATCTTTCTCGCTTTCTCCAATGTATTAATTAGTTAATTTGTGATTCATGATTTTCTTTCTTAAAAAATCAGGCTTTCCGACTGTTATTGTCATTAAGAATTTCTTGTCTGTTATTACACGATTATGCTTCATACTGACTTCCATTATCCACTTAATTTTGCTTGATAATATAGTTTGATATATTCAGCTGCTGATTTGACTTAGTTTGATAATCTTTTTCATTTTATACAGAGAAAAAAATATTTGCAATTGTAAGATGTGTCACGACCCGGCCCGGTTAGCTTGTATAGACGAGGCGGGAACGGAAATCGGACAGGCAAATAAACCATAACTTCTAAAACTTTTTAAAGACATAAAGTATAACTGTAAGAACTTCAACACGTAGGAAAACAAGCGTCTCTAATCATCATATAAATAAATCTAGCATTTCATATAACATATATGTACAAAGGTGGCAAAAAAATCTAACCAACATGATTCAGCCACCCAAAACAATCTAAACTATAACAAAACAACAAAAGAGACAAGTGGAACCTGTCACCCGGTGTACGACGGCTGTAAGTGAACCTTGGGTGGTCAGCCATCTCTCGCAGCGGTTTCTCCTGAAAAGTTTCCCAAAACTAGGAATGAGCTACGCTCAAGTAGGAAAAACTCTATCCTATGTTTTCATATGCCTTCATGTTATAAAGAAAAGTTCTGAACTGCTTGGATTTCATGCTAGATTTCATATGCTTTACATATGTCATATTTTTCTCTATGCTTTATGTCACGTATGCCATGTCTTGTGTATGTAATTAATCAAGTCGTCAATTTGCCTTTACAGGCCATATTCTCCTTTTCATCATGTACATCATATATGCCTCGTATGTCATAAAATTTATGTCTTATACTTATGCTTATGCGTATGCTTATAATTGTTTATGCTTATACTAATTTATACAACCGTACAAAGTACCAGAGGTGTACTGATCAGGTACACCAATCATCTTTTTTTTGTCAGTAATCTCATCTTTTGCCCCAAAGGGCCATATTATGCTTTCGCACCATATTTGGCACTTCGAAATATAACAAACACATGCAATCACTTATAATAATTATCAAACACTTTCAAATATTCATATGCTTGGTGATGAACGTACATGTACATGAAAGAACATTCTATGCATTAAAGTGCATTAAAGTAGTTGAACTTAAACACTTGCATCATTAATTTAACAATAAAAATAAACATAAGACATCAATTTAAACATAAAGATACATAAAATAATAGGAAAAGAGATTCCTACCTCAAGGCTTAGTTATCATTTCCTTTGCAAAGCTTTACTTGTCAACAATGTTCCCTCTTGAAACCTATGGATCCAAAAGTCATAACATAAGCCTCTTGCATATTAAGATCTCTCCTAACACTCTCCCTTAAACCTACTAAGAAAAATTCCTATGGAAATTTCAGTTTTTACCTAAAAATCCCTAAGGTTGGAAACCAAATTTCTTCTAATAGCATTCCAATAGCATGTTAGAACCCTTCTCTTTCCTAATTATAAGATTAATACTCTTAATTTTTGGATTAGCAAAATTAGAAAATTAGGAAAATATTTTTCTTTTCCGAAATCTCATTTTCTTTAATTTAGAGGCCTCCTAAAGACATTGGAAACAATCTATGTAAAGGTCTCTACACAAAAACTAACATTTTGGAGAAACCCTAGATTTGCCCTAAAATCCAAAATTCAACGAAACTTCATTTCCACCGTTAAAACTTCGTTCTAAAGCTATCATATTAATTTCATTCAAAAATTCTAAGTTTTGAGAAAGCCCTAAAATTTTACCTTGAGAAAAACTAGGGAAAAGTGAGGGATTTTTGCATGAAACTCTTACCTTAAGTCTTCCCCTTGCTTTCCCTAAAGGAACCTCGCCGGAAAAGCCGCCGACCGCCTCTTGGAAGGAGCTCCCGCCGCTTCCTCCTCTCTCCCGTCGCCCTCTCTCTTCGGTCGGCCGAAAGAAATGACAAGGGACCGAATGAATCGGTCCCTAGGCGGTTGTGGGCTTAAGGAAAAATGTTTAAAGGCTTAAGACGCATGTGCCCTTCTCCCTAAAGTTTTTCTTAAAGGCTTTAAGGGTAAAATCGGAAGTTTACCAAAAATTTTACTTAAACTATCTTCGTTGATTTTTAATTCTCAAACCGAGCAAAATTTGGTACGAAATTTCGAAACGAATCTAATGAAATTTATTTCGTCAATTTTCGACGATATCGAAATTTCACTTAAGTTCGTCGCGGCGCATTGATATGCGTGCGACGCACTCAAATGACGAATTTCGGGTTTAACAATCCTCTCCTCTTAATAAAATTTCGTCCATGAAATTTAAAGAAAAGAAGAACAAACATACCTTACACAAAAAGATGAGGATAACACTTCCTCATTTCTGATTCCTTCTCCCAAGTAGCATTCTTCTCCAATCCATGTTTTCATAGGACCTTAACAAATGGTATTTCTCTGCTCCTGAGTTGTCTCACACTGAACTCCAAAATACGATCTGGTTCCTCAACATAAGTAAGATCTGGCTGAATCTCCACATGTTCAGTTATGATTTTAGAAGGATCATCTGATATGAACTTCCTCAAAGAAGAAACATGAAAAACATTGTGGACAGCGTATGTAGCGGGTAAAGCCAATCTGTAGGCTACTTTCCCAATCCTTACTATTATCTCAAAAGGACCAATGTAGCGGGGACTAAGCTTGCCAACCTTGCCAAAACGAAGTACACCTTTTATTGTCCTGATCTTAATGAAAACAAAATCTCCTACGCTGAATTCCACAAAACGGTGCTTAGCATCATAGTACTTCTTCTGCCTGTCCTGTACTGCTTGCAATCTTTCTTTAATAATTCTGATCTTGTTTGTAGCATCATCAACCAAATCTGAGCCAATCACCTTCCTCTCACCAGTTTCTGCCCAACATAAATGTGTCCTACATTTCCTTCCATAGAGTGCTTCATAAGGAGTCATTCCTATGCTGGCTTGAAAGCTATTATTATAAGCAAACTCTATTAAAGGAACATGTTTCCCAATCCTTAGAATTTTTGAATGAAATTAATAGGATAGCTTTAGAACGAAGTTTTAACGGTGGAAATGAAGTTTCGTTGAATTCTTTTAAGTTTTGGATTTTAGGGCAAATCTAGGGTTTCTCCAAAATGTTAGTTTTTGTGTAGAGACCTTTACATATATTGTTTCCAATGTCTTTAGGAGGCCTCTAAATTAAAGAAAATGAGATTTCGGAAAAGAAAAATATTTTCCTAATTTTCTAATTTTGCTAATCCGAAAATTAAGAGTATTAATCTTATAATTAGAAAAGAGAAGGGTTCTAACATGCTATTGGAATGCTATTAGAAGAAATTTAGTTTACAACCTTAGGGATTTTTAGGTAAAAACTGAAATTTTCATAGGAATTTTTCTTAGTAGGTTTAAGGGAGAGTGTTAGGAGAGATCTTAATATGCAAGAGGCTTATGTTATGACTTTTGGATCCATAGGTTTCAAGAGGGAACATTGTTGACAAGTAAAGCTTTGCAAAGGAAAGGATAACTAAGCCTTGAGGTAGGAATCTCTTTTCCTATTATTTTATGTATCTTTATATTTAAATTGATGTCTTATGTTTATTTTTATTGTTAAATTAATGATGCAAGTGTTTAAGTTCAACTACTTTAATGCACTTTAATGCATAGAATGTTCTTTCATGTACATGTACGTTCATGACCAAGCATATGAATATTTGAAAGTGTTTGATAATTATTATAAGTGATTGCATGTGTTTGTTTTGTTTCGGAGTACCAAATATGGTGCGAAAGCACAATATGGCCCTTTGGGGCAAAAGATGAGATTACTGGCAAAAAAAAAAGATGATTGGTGTACCTGATCAGTACACCTCTGGTACTCTGTACGGTTGTATAAATTAGTATAAGCATAAACAATTATAAGCATACGCATAAGTATAAGACATAAATTTTATGACATACGAAGCATATATGATGTACATGATGAAAAAGAGAATATGGCCTGTAAAGGCAAATTGACGACTTGATTAATTTCATACACAAGACATGGCATACGTGACATAAAGCATAGATAAAGATATGACATATGTAAAGCATACGAAATCTAGCATGAAATCCAAGCAGTTCAGAACTTTTCTTTATAACATGAAAGCATACGAAAACATAGGATAGAGCTTTTCCTACTTGAGCGTAGCTCATTCTCTAGTTTTGGGAAACTTTTCAGGAGAAACCGTTGCGAGAGATGGCTGACCACCCAAGGTTCACTTACAGCCGTCGTACACCGGGTGACAGGTTCCACTTGTCTCTTTTGTTGTTTTGTTATAGTTTAGATTGTTTTGGGTGGCTGAATCATGTTGGTTAGATTTTTTTTTGCCACCTTTGTACATATATGTTATATGAAATGTTAGATTTGTTTATATGATGATTAGAGGCGCTTGTTTCCTACGTGTTGAAGTTCTTACAGTTATACTTTATGTCTTTAAAAAGTTTTAGAAGTTATGGTTTATTTTCCTGTCCGATTTTCGTTCCCGCCTCGTCTATACGAGCTAACCGGGCCGGGTCGTGTCATTTTCTTTAATTTAGAGGCCTCCTAAAGACATTGGAAACAATCTATGTAAAAGTCTCTACACAAAAACTAACATTTTGGAGAAACCCTAGATTTGCCCTAAAATCCAAAACTCAAAAGAATTCAACGAAATTTCATTTCCACCGTTAAAACTTCGTTCTAAAGCTATCATATTAATTTCATTCAAAAATTCTAAGTTTTGAGAAAGCCCTAAAATTTTACCTTGAGAAAAACTAGGGAAAAGTGAGGGATTTTTGCAGGAAACTCTTACCTTAAGTCTTCCCCTTGCTTTCCCTAAAGGAACCTCGCCAGAAAAGCCGCCGGCCGCCTCTTGGAAGGAGCTCCCGCCGCTTCCTCCTCTCGCCCGTCGCCCTCTCTCTTCGGTCGGCTGAAAGAAATGACAAGGGACCGAATGAATCGGTCCCTAGGCGGTTGTGGGCTTAAGGAAAAATGTTTAAAGGCTTAAGACGCATGTGCCCTTCTCCCTAAAGTTTTTCTTAAAGGCTCTTAAGGGTAAAATCAGAAGTTTACCAAAAAATTTACTTAAACTATATTCGTTGATTTTTAATTCTCAAACCGAGCAAAATTTGGTATGAGTTCTTTATACCGTTTCGATCGAAATTTCGAAACGAATCTAATGAAATTTATTTCGTCAATTTCCGACGATATCGAAATTTCACTTAAGTTCGTCGCGGCGCATTGATATGCGTGCGACGCACTCAAATGACGAATTTCGGGTTTAACAAGATGGGAGCCATCCCCTTACTGAAAAATCTTTTTCTGCTTAACCCCATCCTGTTTTTGTAAACTGCAGTTTGGAACTTGTGATTAAGTATGTGTTAACCTCCGTATAATATCCAAAATTGAGTGAAACGAATGCATGCCGGCTGTAATCCATGGGTCAGGTTCTGGTTGACCCAACGGGTTGCCGGGTCAACCCATAAACCTATTTAAAATGGCTGCCCGACTGCCCGTGGACCAGCCCTAGGCTGCCCGCCCCCTGCCCGGCTACCTCGGAGCTGCCCGACCCTGCTTGCCCCCTACCCGCACGCCTGCCGAAGCTGCCCGAGCGTGCTTGTCGTCAGCCACCTGCCCGCGGCTGCCAGCGCACCTGGCCACGCACCCAGCCGCGGGTCCGCACGCGTCCCGCGCACCCGCCGCCTAGCCAGCCCGTGTCCTGTCCACGATATCTGCCCAAAACCCGCAAGAAATCCCGCATACCTGACATGGTTCGGCGCTGACATCGCTCAGTTCACGCGATTTCTACTTAAATCCCGCGACCTCTCCTCGATCCAGCGCCCAAGACTTCGTTAAATACCGACCAAAGGCTCTTCTTCTCGGCTGCTCGTCTCTCTCCCATTCGCAAATCCCGCACAACCTCCGATCCCTCTGCTTCCACGACCTCTTCCCACGCCCGACTCCACACGATCAAGCTCCCATTCGCTGCTCTGTCCCGATCTCCTCCTCCCTCTGCCTTTGCCCGATCCAACCCCATCGAAGCCCTGTGCTCCTCCCGATCTCCTTCAGCCGAGAGAGAGAGAGAGAGAGAGAGAGAGAGAGAGAGAGAGAGAGAGAGAGAGAGAGAGAGAGAGAAGGTTTCCCCTACTTGAGCCGCCTCTTCCTCTGCCTTGCTTCTTCGGCTCCCTTAGTTGGATCGGAAGTTAAAACATTTTGATCGGAAGCATCAACAGGAGCACGCTGGCTGTGAAGGTTAACTTTCTCCTTTCAGCACGCTTAATCGGCCAAATCCCGCAAAGCCTCCAAACCGAGAGGAGGAAGGGATTTTTGCATTTTTTATTATTATTTTTATTTCATTTTAGTTAATAATTATTAATTATGATTAGTGATACTAATTATAATTAATCATTATTATTATCTTTTTATATATTTATAATTAATTATTAGTTATAATTAATTATTTATTATTAATTAACTATTAATTATAATTTATTATTAATGAGTTATAATTATCATTTATAACTAATTATTGATTAATTATAATTATAATAAGTTAATCTTAATTAATTAATTATTAATTATAATTATTTAAATAATTATGAGTTATTATTTATAATTAATTAATTTAGATTATAATATATTATTATTAATTTATTATAATTAGTTAATTAATTGTTTATAATTAATTATAATTAAAATAAATAATTATAGTTATCTGATCTTGCCTCTCTCCTCGATCAACGTGCCAACGCCGTCGACCCCGCCAAGGTATAAATTCTCTAAACCCTAAAACTCCGAGAACCCGTTTTAACGCATTTGTCGAGACAAAACGACCACCTATGCACGCTTTTTTTAGCGTGGTGGGAGGGAGTGCGTCCCAACGCTTGCGACGAAGCGGGTAACCACCTAATTCCTTCTTCGAAGTTCGTATCGCCTTGGAAACCCCGCCTATGCACGCTTTTCTTAGCGTGGTGGGAAGGGATCCCGGTGCGATGCGGACGACGGAGCGGGGATACCCAGAAGTACCCGCTTGCGGGGAAACAACTGCCTTGCTTACAAAATATTTTCAAAAATAAAAAAAAATACTTTTTACAAACAAAATACCCATGCACGCTTTTCTTAGCGTGGTGGGGGATCGAAAAATTACACGGCCGCGGTGTCCTCAAAAGAGGGCATCTACCATGCACGCTTTTCTTAGCGTGGTGGGAAAGGCCCAGTTTTCCGTAGTTTTCCCCTAAACGGGGGAGACGCCGGGAGGCTGCCGAAATTTTGTCTGAAATACAGACAAGGACTTGGAGCAATTTGGAACTTGGACTTGATTGAACTCAGAAGAACGACAGATTACTTGTACTTGGACTCTTGAACAAAATCTAAATGACTTAATAAAGAGTTGAACCCAAGTAAAATGAGATTGAACTTAGAACTTACAAGAAGGACTCAGGGGACTTGAACAAGCTGCAAAGGACATGGACTTTGATTCAAATTTGAGCCAAACTTGCATATGACTTGAACTCATACCTTGAATAAGCCTTGGACTATAAATAACTCAAATCAAAACTAGAACTTGAGATGAACCGAGACATAACTTGGACTTTTAAACTCAAACAAAGATTTGAGTTGGACTACAAAGACTTGAACTCATATTGAACTTGAATTCAAATCTAGATATTACAACAAATGCAAACTCAATTTGAATTTGAGTATAATCAAGGTGAACAAGTTATAAGGAATTTGAATTCAAGATGAGCTTGATTTGAGGAGCAAACTCACCATACAAGATTTGAGTCCTTTTATGACAATGAAAGACTTACAACAGTCAACATTGTGTAAACGATCAAATGAGCATTGATAAAGAAATTCTTGCATACTACTTGATTACAATCACACAACGACATATATTGGACAAGGAGAATTCTTTCATCCACTAGCAACAATCCAAACAAGAATACAATTCTACTACGAATAGTGGCATGAGTTCTCCAGTGTACTTACTCATGAACAATATTCATCTCCGTTATACTTGCAAAGTAGCAATAATTTCAAGGAAGGGGATATTCATGAATAACATAAGAAAAGACATGTAACAAATGCAGCAGTTGTCCAATTTACATCATAGTAAGATAATGATGATCTTTACGACAGTCATGCAGGGAGATGTAGTGACCCTTACTACATCTACTTGTAAGCATTAACAGAGGTTTGTACCAAACACACTAGTCTACTTGTACATAACGATGGTGGATGAGATGCAAAAGCAATAATCTCCTTGCAACCAACATCAAGTGTCTTCCGACCACAAGCAGTGACAAACGACATGTAATGATTTGAAAATCAAAACACATGAAGAGATCGTCAATGAATGTGGTTCAACCAACAACTAATATCAAGTTACAAATAATAATATTGGTTTGCATAATAGGCAGTAATGAATGATATGCTGTATGAATGAGGAATCTTCTATAAGCATGAACATGTAACATCTCATTTTCATATGGAGGCTGAGGGTCATAAGAAATGCTGGAAGACAATAATGATGAAGAGTTCTTACGAGCTACCGTAGGAGACCTATTACACACACAGTCTACAAGTGAATACAAAAGGACTATAACAGATATCAACATCTGAAAGCACAAAGCAGGAGATTAGTTAGTGCACTATGATCTACCTACAGAAATCAACAAATAGTACACGACAGTCTACCTGTACAAAGCAGCAAACAAGTGATCCAGAAGCTACTACGCTACGCCACCGGATCCGCAACTTCTATGCAAGCGGACAGAAGGCATCTACAAGTACTTTCAAAATACCCCTGCACGTGCACTGTAATTTGTATACACATAGGTACACTAAAAGAGGTAAATACAATCTCAACCCGTAAGGGCCCCGGCGAGCGTGTTATTGGTACACACGTGACGTCTAGGGATGCTGCGGGGGTTAATAAATTTGAACCGATCCTTCTAAATAGATAAAAGGAGTCGACAGGGTTTAATTATAAAATGCCCCAAACCCGCATGGGCCCCGGCGCGCGTGTTATTGGTACACACGTGACGTCTAGGGATGCTGCGCGGGTTGACATGTGAATTCAAGTTCGAACCCGATCCTTCTATATAGACCAATAGGAGTTGACAATATTCGAACCAACAAACAAATATGTGGTCGTGGCGATCAGAATATTTGTTTTAGGCCTTCAAAGCCTAAAATTAAGAGAATTCACTCTCAAAGGCATAAAGCCTACGAAACCCGATCCTCTGTCCACAGCAGATAGAGTCGACAAGGTTCAAGCTTTAAATGAAAATGACCCCGAACACCCCGATGATGGCCGTGTTGAATGTCTATCTCAACCGGAGGGGTTCACAAACATTTCAAATGACTCTCAAATATCCAAATGTCTTCCAAGCTCCATCCAAAAAACCCAAAATCTCAAAAATATTCAAAATTCCAAAAATTTTTAAAATTGAAATAAACTCATCAACCCGCTTAAAGCAAAATCCATCCTCCCTCCGCAATAGTCTGCCGGGGTGGACAAATCAAAATTTACTTCAGCTCACAAAGAGCAAAATGCCTAGTCGAAAATATCACTAGGATCCATTCTCAAACAATCTCTTGCCAGTAAGGATGTGGTACGTGTCCTCTAACCGGCAGTTTCGCCGCCAAATGGCACTGCAGGTAAACGGTTATTACCTGGTGACCTCTTAACCGAGTGGTTTCGCCGCCAAATGGTACCACAGATAGCGGTTATGCCAGAGCCAATACGCTCCTTAATGGCGTTAAATCCTTGAGATATGAATCAATAGGATATGATCGATAGGGCACAAAGCCCTCTGTTAGCTAAGGTGGATTCAAATTTGTCCCCTTAGGCAAATATCCAACCCCGGTCTACAAGGTCCCCTTGGACAAAGCAACCCATGGCTGCTGACAAGGATCCTTCTGTCAGGTTGGGTCGACTACCTCCTCTGACTAAGTAGACCAGGGACCACGATGGCCCGGGACGACGGAACCATGGGATCTTGATCGGGTCTATCATTCATTCCCCCACCATCCGCTTTAAGTGCAAGATGGTGCAATTTCTATGTTTAAATATCAAATCTTTCGAACTAAATTCCAAATCCAAAAATCCAATTTTCAATACCCAAACCCGTGCTGCTACTATATGCCAGATAACATGTATCTCTATACGTATCTGATCGACGACTAGCCTTAATCGAAAGTTCTCTCTCGTTATCGGGAGGGGTAATTGACTATAGGGGCTTGCGCCTATAGGAAACCAGAACTCAGATCATAAAGTCCTCACAAAATGAGGGCGAAAGCTCTGGGTTGTGTCTTATCTACAAACCCATCTGCCTTCCAAAATTTACCTCGGAACTTAGTTCGTTAAAACTCCCTCGCGGAATAAGAAAAGCGAGTGGAGGCCGAGGCCGAATTTTCGGAGCCCACAGTATGCTAATCTCTTCTCACACTGCTGAATTACAAGTTTTCTGAGAAAATATTTTTTTGATTAACCGGTGCTTGTATAGCATTATAATTGCTCTCTTTTTTTGGTATAAAATTTATATCTTTATCAAATTGAAAACAAGTTTCCTTTCAGAACTGCAAATGTTTGCAAGTTTGACTGCTGTAGATCTTTTAATTTACATATGTACTTGTATAGTTCAAGCTGACAATTGTATCTCGGCTAGGAAAATAAGGAGTCCAAATGCTTTGTTGAAACTGCAGGTCGATGATAACTCGACCATTTTTGGCACATGGTATCCATTGTTGGAGAAAACAGTGTCATGCCTATCAAAGTTATACCATTGCCTAGAACCTGGTATTTTTACAGGTTTAGCTCAGGTGAGTGTGTTTTTTTTTTTTTTTTTTTAAGTACGTTATGATTTTTTTTTTTAAGTACGTTATGATTTTGTTGCTGGAAAACGTTTGTAATGGAATTTAATTTACTGGTAACTTTATATGTTTCACAGGAAGCAGTAGAATTTTGTTCAATTTCCATACAGGTTAGTAATATTTTGTCATCTTTATTCTTGATTTTTGTCCTTTTAAAGTGCAAGGAATTTTCCTTAATTATTCGTTTGTAATTTAACAAACAACTTTCGGAGTTATCACATTATTCTACTTTATCAAATTGTTCAATAGGGGGTTAAATGCAACCAAACACCCACCTAAACTCTCGTCATCTTACTTTCTGTTGTTGTTATTAATGCTATGTTTAAATGGTGGTATGCCGAAACCAAAAAAATATAGCTTAATTTACATGTGTACAAGCTTTGCCAACAGGCCTCAAACTTTTTTTCAGCTTTGGTTATCATTATTTTGTTACTTTTCATTGGTTCGTAAATGTTGATGCATCTGTTTATCATCTTTTGCACATATTGGATCCTTTGCCATCAATTTCAAGTGATTCTTCCTTTCTAGGAGTCCTTAAAGTTTGTAAATATTGCTGTTAAAACATCATTAGGTCCGTTTTTATTGTATGAATTTGATTGGTGTAACAAAGAAAGTGCTTAATGGAGAAGAAATTTTGAATATTGTACTTCCAAGATAGAAGGTATATGATGAAACAAGAGAGGATAGAAAGATTAATTTTCTTGAGAAGATAGGGGAACACATCTTTCGAGCGTGTGGAAATGGAAAATAAATCAGTAAAGACATGCCAAATGCAGGATCGCAAAGCATTGTTATGGCTTTATGAGTGAATTGATACTCCAGGATTAGGAAGTTAGCGCCGTAGACTTAGTTTGTTTATCCAAAGGCTTACCATTGATAGCACTGCACTATGAAAAACGGATTCATAAAGCTAAACTGATCCTAGATTAGATTAAGTTATTGGCCAAATGAGAAGTTTCAAAATGGAAAATTTATTTTAGGAAAATAACTTAGGATTAGAATGGCTGTGTTATAGAAAATTCACAGCGATTGATATAGAATTTTGATGCCCTAGATTTTTACGAGGATCTAAGACAAATAATAAAAAAGAATATAGTAGACACTATAAATTTTATATTAAAAAAAATCAAAAAGGGCAAAACCACACTGTATGACCTAGATGAAATGATTCACTATGAAAATATGTTATAAGTATCCCCTTTTCCCCCTCAATTGGAGAAGATGAGATTACTTATATAATATAAATTTGTATTTTTGTGAATGTGTTGATGAATGTTGAAGATGCAGCAGTTGGATGGTATTAGTTGGGTGATGATAATTGGATGAGCATGATAGGGTGATGATAAACCAACAATGATAGTCTAATGATGGCAGTCGGATAACGACAAATATTTTATTATTACGGGGTAATGGTGGTCAAATGTCGGCAGTTGAACGATGGCAAATAAACAATGGTAGTCAGACGACCGCGACGGTTAATGGTGATCATCGGTATTGATTGTTAAGTAGAGCTCTAAATTTTATTAGATCTCCAAGCTGTCTCCAAACTCAAGTTTAGGTTCCTTTCATGTAGAGAATGAGGGTCTATTTATATTATTTTGGGAGAAATATTTTGATAAATTTGACCATATTTCCATTACACTTCATTGAACATCTCATATTAAATCATTTGGTTAGAGATCATTCATTTAACATTTATGTTTCTTAATGACTTCATAATCTAATGATTCTAGGCTGTTTGATTCATCTCATTGAGCCACTTTATTTGATTATAAGCATTCAAAATTTGGAGATTGTTTGATCTCTCAATTAATGTTATGAAGTTTTTAACTATATTTCAATCGTGTAGTTTGGGCTCATTTGTACTCGAAATGTGTCACTTTTTGTGGTGTTGGATTCATCTTGTCAAAATGCTTAGCTTGACTTTAAGTTTGCTGTAAAATAAGAGTTTGAAATATTATAAATTTAATTAAAAAAAATTAAGGTTTGTGTTAATCAAAATTTCTTAAGAAATTATTTCTCTCTATTTATGGATGACAATTACCATGTCATCCGAAAATGCATATTTAGTCTTAAAAAAATCTATAATTTTGAAAAAATTACTATGCACGACCACTTCTTGGGCGTCAACATGGTCCTCTCCTCAGGACTGTGAATCAAATAAATTCTCCAAAATTATAATTTCAACATTTATTTAAGTCAACACATGAATTGGAGGAAAAATTTTGCTCGGAATACTTCAAATTTGTTTGATCGTAAAGGTTATGTTGGACTTCAAAAATGTCAAAATTGAACCAAAAAATATCATAAAAATGGTGGAATAGACACATTTGAGCCCAAGATCAAACAGGAATGGATCGTGCCAGCCGTGTTTGACTACATCATCCACCATATGTCGGACCAAGGAAGTTACCCGGATAGACACGAGTTGATATTGTGACATGTATCATCACCGGTGATGTTTTAATGATTCTTCATGAAAAATTACGCTTTCCAAACAATTTGGTCACTATATTTCTTGGGGCTTAGAGGTGAGGGCCACAGCCCTTTGGATTTAAAGTTAGAATTCGTATTGAACTATGAATCTTGATGCATATGGCTGGCTAATATAGTAGGTTGGTGTTAGACCGGTCCAGCCGGTCCGCACGGGACCGGCAGTTCGCCACTGAGGCGGGATCTTCGCCTCATGCGGAGATCGAGCGGCCCGTCCGCCCCCGTAGAGCCGTTTAGGAAGTTTTTTTTGAGCGTTTTGAGAGGGAAATTTGAACGTAGGGACTGTTTAGGGAATTCCTTTTGATTTGTATGCATTAAATAGTTGATTTTGCTAGGGTTTGAGTATCTTGAATTTGGCTGAAATTTGAGATCACCTAGATTTAGATTTTCTTTGGGCTCTTGGCGTTGCCAGAGATTTCGGAGAGATCGATCCTCCTCTCGAATTGAGGATCAATTGTATCTTGCTCTTTTATTCATCGTCTAAGTGGAATACAAGTCTTTTCTTGAGTTTTCTCTCGTATTTTCCCGGACAAGTGCTGTTTTCCTGCTGTAAACAGCAGAAATCTGCTGTTTTCCTGCTGTGGGCAGCCATTTGGCTGCTGTTTGTTCGCCGATTTGGGTTAGGTTTGCTTGCGAACTCAAGTACTATCTCAGGGTTACCTGCGAACTCAAGTATTTCCTATCAAATTGGTATCAGAGCATCGATTTGGGACCACCGGTGGCTGAAATTCTGAAATTTCAACAAGTTTATCTTTTTCGGAAGAAGATTTTTTGGGATCCGTTAGAAGAACGATGGATGGAAAGAAGGTGGACATCTTGGAAGGCGAAGTCGGTCAATTGAAAATCGATTTGGAGGAAAGATTTTTTTTATTTTCAAAATCAAATCACCACCAACAATGAAAGGTTGGAGGGAAAATTCACAGCCATGGAAGAAATGATGAAGAAATTACTTGAGATGAAGACTAATCCGACGTCGTCGGAAGCAAGAGAGACTACCGGAGACCACGGCGTAGGAGGAAATCCGAACCTGCTTAGGGGGAGGAGGAATCCGGATGTAGAGATCCTTGAGGGAGAAGACGACACGCCACCTCTAGAGCCACTTTCTAGGGAGGAGATGAGCATGGGAAATGATCGAAGAGGTGCTGATTCTAGCGGAAGAAGAGAGGAATTTCAACGTCGAGGTGCTGAATTTCAGCGTCGAGGTGCTAATTATGCAGATAGAAGAGGGGAATATGATGAAACTGCAGATTTTGGCGGAAGAAGAGAAGAATTTCTGCGTCGAGGTGCTGATTTTGAAAGGGAAAGAGGGGAATATGACGACGGATTCGGATACCATCGCCGGAGGGAGGACCGGGACACTTGGGGAGCACCTCCTCTTCGAGGAATGGGAGGTTATGGAGAGTACCAGGGTAACGGAAGAGACCCACGAGTGAGGAAGCTAAAAATGCCCGTCTTTGAGGGCGAAGATGGTCATGGCGGATCTACAAAGTGGAGCGTTACTTTGCTGTCAACGGGTTGACAGAGGATGAAAAATTAACAGTGGCGGGTTTGTGTCTGGAAGTGAAAGCTCTGGCATGGTATCAGTGGCGTGACAGAAGGGAGCCCATCCGGAACTGGAGAGAGTTCAAGGATTGCTTATTAGAGCGTTTCCAAACCGACGGGAGAGGAGACTTCTATGAGCAATTCTTTGCCTTGACTCAAGAAGGGACTGTGGCAGATTATCGGGATCGGTTTGAGTACTTGGCTAGCAGATTGGATCACATTTCAGAGTCAGCCTTAGAAGGGAACTTCATGTAGGGGCTGAAACCAGAGATCCGAACAGCAGTTAGGGTACTGGAGCCGAGGAACCTGGGAAAGGCTATGGAGCTGGCGCAGTTGGTAGAAGATCAGAAGAAAGCAGAAAGAGGGGCTCGAGTAACTGCTCATGAGGCTCTAACGGGACGACAACCACTCTTCTAGCACCCAAGGGGCCTGCATCAGGCAACAGTAATGAGACCACCCGGGAGAAGCCAATAGGAGGAGGGGGAAAATTTCAAGAGGCTGATAGAGAAGGAGGTGCAGGATAAGAGGACAAAGGGGTTTGAGTATGCATTAAATAGTTTTGAGAGGGAAATTTGAACGTAGGGACTGTTTAGGGAATTCCTTTTGATTTGTATGCATTAAATAGTTGATTTTGCTAGGGTTTGAGTATCTTGAATTTGGCTGAAATTTGAAATCTCTTAGATTTAGGTTTTCTTTGGGCTCTAGCGGCGTCTAGAGATTTGGGAGAGATCGATCCTCCTCTCGAATTGAGGATCAATTGTATATTGCTATTTTATTCATCGACTAGTGGAATACAAGCTTTTCTTTGAGTTTTCTCTCAGATTTTCTTGTGTTTTTGCTGTTTTTCTGCTGTGGACAGCAGATTTACTGCTGTTTGCTCTTCGTTTGGTGTTAGGATTGCTTGAGAACTAAAGTTTACCCTTAGGGTTACTTGTGAACTCAAGTATTTCCTATCAGTTGGCTGGACAATGTTGATGCATCTCTTTGATCAAAAGTGCTAAAAACACTATGTGCGTTTATAATTTTGCTACCCTGAGTATAGCTTAATTTCCAAGTCATTTGATAGTCTAAAAACCCATTTTCTGTTATTTTATTATAGCTTTATGGCTCTTTTCCTTGTATGATTCATCCAACCTTTTTGCTTTCAAAATATATCCACAGAATGGAAGCAAAATCATAACAAAAAAGTCTTCTCCAATGGATGGGCAGCTTTTTCTTATCAAGCACCTCCTTATTTTAAGGGAACAGGTTTGTCACGCTGTATGCCTGCCTTGTACTTGATGTGTCATTTGGATTTTGGGCTGTTTTTTTGGCTACTAAAAATGTTATGCTTTCCAGATCGCGCCTTTTGATATTGAGTTTTCTGTTATTCACAAGGAGTTGGATTTCTCTCATTTGCTGGTCAGTGCTAATTGAAAATTTCTTTGCGTTTTCATGTTTTCATCTTGATAACATTCTTTCCATGAGTACGTACAATGCAGACTTGTATCACGTATGCAATTATGATTATTCTTCTTTTTGCCTTATGCTTTCAACAAATACTTTTTGAATTGGCTGTAATTTCTTTTTTTGAACTACATGTGCGGGTTGATTTTTCCAATAGTGCAATTAGCATTTATATGGAAAAGCTCATAAAATAATGGATTATTTATGCTACATGAAACAATTGTAGATTTTTTTCACTTAAAAGTAAACCATGAAATGAGACTTTCAATTTTGAATTGCACCGAAATTTTTCTTTTGACATACTTGCATTTGGTCACATGAATAGATTTGTTAAGCCAGGCTCCTCTCCATGTAGCCATTGAATGATAGCATGTTTATAAAAGAAAATGAATATGGGGATCTACATACATGTGATAAAATTCTTAGCTATTTACATAGCTAACACCTAAGCTTCTATATTTGCTTATATATCATATTAATTTCAAAATCTTATTAAAGCATATGCATGATAATATTCATTTTTATGTTATTTAAATATTTGAATATTATAAAAGTAAATATCAAGATTTAGGTGTTAAATATATAAATACAAAAGAATTTTATGATATGTATGTAAATCCCCCTATAAAAATTTGTCGTCAAATGAGTTTACTTGAAATGGTTATGAGGTGCTAGCCTCATTGGTATAATCTAAGATTTGGATTCCTCCACCCTTCAATCTAAAATGGGTAGTGTAACTGATGCTGGACGAGTAGACACTTTTTTCTAGAATTGTGGCCATAATTATAATTCTTTGTGCTTCCTTTGCTACTATTTAATTTTACCATGTCGCTGCATGTTTGTTGCTGAACTATATACTTAGGGGTGAAGACAGAAAATTTTTTATATGGGGGCACAAATTAATATTAGTCATTAAATTACTCTCGAAATACCATTTTTTTCAGTGTAATCGTAGATCATTAAACATGTTTTAAATGAAAAATTATTAAAAATACATCCAAAATCATATGCATTCCCATTAAAAACGAATATATATCACTCTCTATCTTAATATTTATTAAAAAATTAATATTTCTCCCATGGTTATTAATGAATTGAGTTCAAATAAATTGTTTTTATACCTTAGATTATTTTATTTGAATTAATTAAATTAAGTCTTAATTTTGAACTATTTATAGATTAATTAAATTTAAATTCGTATAAGATCAAAATCTACCTAATTTTAAATTATTGTTTATTAATTCTAAATTAATTTGACATAATGATTGACATTTAGTAAAGAAAATTATGAATAATACAAAATTATAAAGTTAATATAATTAAACTAATTAATTAACTTACTGAGATTTATTAAAAAAATTTATCAATTCCCCCCCCCCCCAAAAAAAAAAGGGCGGGATAGAGAGAGAGAGGGTGGGGTGGGTGAGAGATAAAGAAGAGAGAGGGGAGAGACAATGAAGAGAGAGAGAGAGCACGCTGCCAACAACATCTGCAAAAAAAAATTCAACTGGGTGGAGGTGGAGCCAAAGAGGGGGCTGATTAGTTTTATAAATTAAATTTAATCGTGTGTATATATATATATATAATTTAAAAATTGACTTATTTTTAATTATTGAGCCAATGGGACCTGTACCCCAAGGGCCCCCACTGTAGATCCGCCCCTGTATATACTATTTTGTTTGTTTCAGGGGTGATGATTGTGGCATCGGTGTCATGAATCTTGAGGGCATGCAGTGGAGAAAAACAATAGATTGGTACAACTGGCTGGTACTGTTTTTGGGATTTCTATTTCTCGAATTTTTTGCTAGTATGCGCAAATTATGTTCACAAGGGATTGCTTTATGCGGCAGTTTGAAGTTTTTAATTTTTTGATGAGGTTTAAATGTGAACTTGTTTGTTATCTTGAATCAGATTGAACTATCTTGTAATGTAGGCTTAAGAGTAAATATATATGTGCTCAAGCATGTAATCACAAATTTTGATCAAGTAAAATAATTTTCTTCTGCTTTTTAATCTTTTGTATGCAACTTGAATGTGTGATTCCTTTTAGTGATGTATAACTGAGATCGCCAAATTTTGTGAGAGCTCTTCTCCTTCCATTGTCATAAGATTTGGATTTTTTTTTTTCCTTCGGTAACTACTTTGTTTGATCCAAATTCTTTCACCTAACTTGTTAGGGTTCTTGATTTTATTCAGATTTGACACAGGTGGAATTCTAATTGTGGTAATGAAATTAAAATTGCTTTCTTATTTTGCTTTATTTAAATTTCACACAAATAAGTTTGGATTTATTTGATCTTTATATTATCTTTTGAGTTTTAATTCTTGTATTTACTGTTTGTATTTAAAAAAGACAAGTTGTTGGTTTATTCAGTGGTTTATGATTGATGAATCTTAAGCTTATTTGTTTGATCTAAATGCACAGTATCATTCTTGCTGTTTTAGAAAATCCTAATCCTGACCGTCTTGCATCAGTAACATAGCTTATGCTTAGTGTTGAAGAAAATTATTGGCTATGACAAGTGCATTTGGTGTCTGTATTATTTCTTTTTGGAAGAGTGGACTGGGGAGGGATGTTTGATAATGCATACATTTAATTAGTATAACTACCTTAAGATGTCAGATATTTATTTAGTTATAAGTATGTTCTAACACTTGGCTTCCTGTACTTCCTTTAGCTGACAAATTTCAACAGCGGCTTTTTTTCCCTTTATATTTCTGCATAGTTTGCTTTAATGATTTTGTTTACTAATATTGTATTTGTTTGTTATTTTATAGGAACATTTGAGAAGGATTCTGAGAGGTCAGGCTTCTCTGTTTGACTGGTCAAGATCAACTTCTTTTGCTATGACCTTAACTCCTCGAATTCTCGAAAGTCAGATAGATGCTAAAAAGGTAATCTATGAATTATTTTATCCAAATTAGCTTTTATTAACCATTTCACATAAAATCCTTTGGTGTGTTTATCAAGAATTGTGAGACAGCTACTCAGCACTTGTCTTTTGGTGAATGATTTCTTATTATTGTATTTATTGTCAGAATAAGAACATCCTTATACTCCATAAAATAGTGCTAGTAGATTGAGGTCTCATATATTTTTCATGTTTGGTGAGGCATAAGGTTCTTAAAAATAGGAATCAACACTTCTTCTCCACTCATCTATAATCTTTTTAGTCTTCAAAATAATAGTGAAAAGTTAATGTGTCATACTTCAAAACTATGGGTGAGAGTTATTTGAGCATATGTTACGTCATGATACTAATGTTTCTCAAGATCTATTTGGATTCATGCTGGGTAGGTCTACTATGGAAGTTATACATTTATTAAGAGGCTTGATGGAAAAGTATAGACAAATTAAAGAGGAACTACATATGATATTTTTTTATTTAGAGAAAGCATATTATAATGTTTCAAGAGAAGTGCTCTTGAAAGTATTAGAAAAGAAAGGAGTTAATAATGCTTATATTTGAGTCATTAAATATATAGGAGTTGTTACTTGTGTTCAAACGTAAGGTGGTTTGACCAAGTATTTTCCTATTTTAATTAGATTACTGATAGGAAACACTTGTATTCACAAGTATTCATAGCCAAAATCAGTAAACCGCAGCAATCTTATTGCTGTCCACTGCAGGAAACAGCCAATAAACAGATAAAAACAGGAGAAATACACTAGAAATCTAAGAGAAAACAAAATAGATCTCTTGTATTTCAAAAGTGGGTGCAAGACAACAAAGAAAGATACAATTTTCTTTCAATTCGAGAGGAAGGAAATACTCTCCACAATCTCTGGCAACGCCAAGAGCCCAAGGACAAAACCTAGATCTCAAAAATAGATTCAAATTCAAGATAACCTTAATCCTCTCATTAATCCCTAATTAAAGCTAAAGGAATCATACAAATTCCCTAAACATCCCCCTAATTCAAATTTTCCCTCCTAAAAATTGATTTAGCCCCAATTGGGGCCCACAACGAGTTCCGCCCCCCTGGCTTCTCTCTGTTCCGTCGAGCATACACTTGGACCGGTCCAGCTGGCCCCTCCTGGACCGGCATATCAGTACTCCCCTCCCAAAAACTCACCTTGTCCCCAAGGTGGAAAGAAGGAAACTGCTGCTTCACAATCTCGTAGGGCTCCCAGGTAGCCTCGTAGTCGGGAAGATCTTTCCATCTGATTAACACTTCCTTGGTTCCTTTCTTATTAACTCTTACTCCTTCCAGCTCCATGGGTTCCATGACCACCTCCAAATCCTCTGTCAATGATGCTGGTAGCTCGGCACTTGCTGCATGCTCCCCAATCGCTCTCCTCAACTATGACACATGAAACACCGGGTGTATGGTGCCGGACGGGGGTAACTTCAGACGATACGCAACTGCCCCAATCCTCCCAATGACCTCATAGGGGCCAAAATACCTCGGAGCCAATTTCTTGTTCCTCCTGTTTTCCACTGATTTCTGCCTGTAGGGTCTTAACTTCAGAAATACCTTCTCCCCCACTTCAAATTGTATGTCTCTCCTGTGTGTATCTGCTCGCTTCTTCATGATTTGTTGTGCCCTTCCTAAGTGCTTCTTTAACTCCTCCAACACCTGGTCTCTTTCTTCTAAGTATTGTTCTACCACAGAGATCGGTGTGTTTCCCCTCCCATATTGCACTAAGTGTGGGGGGTCTCTTCCATAGAGCACATTAAAAGGGGTCATTTGGGATGCAGAATGGTACGAAGTATTATACCAATACTCCGCTCACGATAACCATTTCGCCCATTTTCATGGTGTTTCAGAAGCAAAACACCTCAGATAAGTTTCCAAGCTTCGGTTTACCACCTCCGTCTGTCCGTTTGTCTGTGGATGGTATGCGGTACTCCTCTTGAGGACAGTGCCCTGCATCCTGAAAAACTCTCTCCAAAACTGACTCAAGAACACATTGTCTCTATCAGACACAATTGACTCAGGAATCCCGTGTAATCTAACCACTTCTCTGATGAAAGCGGCTGCCACTGTTACCACGGTGTAAGGATGTCGTAAGAGGATGAAATGTGCATACTTACTAAGTCGGTCCACCACTACCAAGTTGATTGTGAATCCCTCTGAGCAGGGTAATCCGTTGATGAAGTCCATGGACACTTCTTCCCAAACTCTGTTTGGCAGTGCCAATGGCTAGAGTAACCCTCCTGGGGCCATGGCCATGTATTTATTGCGCTGACATACCTCATATTTTGCCACCATCTCCTCCACATTCTTATACATTCCCTTCCATTAAAGCTCCGATGCCAACCTCCTATATGTCTTATGTACGCCAGAGTGTCCCCCAACTGCACTGCCATAAAATTCCTGCAATAGGTGAGGAATATGGACGGAGGTTCGAGGTATCACAAATCTCCCTTGATGTAGCAACCTCTCTCCCTCCAAATAATAGCCCGAATGGCTACTACTATCCTTCTTTAACTCTTCACTGATCTTCTTCCGCTCTTCATTTTGCATGCTCTCTTCCTTGATGCCCCCCCAGTCAACCATCAAAGGTAGTGACACTGTCAGGTCTTGAAGTTCCCCCATGCATCTGGATAAGGCGTCAGCCGCCTTATTTTCTACCACTGGCCGGTACTGTATCTCAAAATCATAGCCCAAGAGCTTTGACGGCCACCTCTGATGTTCCTCGGTCACCATCCTTTTCTCCAACAGGTATTTTAGACTTCTCTGATCCGTGAGAACGATAAAATGTCTACCAAGTAGATAAGGCCGCCATTTCTGAATGACCAAGACTATGGCCATCAGTTCTCTCTCATACACTGACTTCAACCGAGCTCTAGTCGATAGTACCTGACTGAAGTAGGCTATGGGTCTGTGATTCTGCATCAACACTACCCCCAGTCCATATCCCGATGCATCTGTGTCCACTATAAAGGTCTGGTTGAAATCGGGAAGGGCCGATACTGGAATTGTCGTCATAGCCTTCTTCAGCCTCTCAAAGGCCTGGGTTGCTACCTCCCCCCATGAAAAATTATCCTTCTTCAGCTGCTCCATTAACGGCCAAGCGATGGAACTGTACCCCTTCACAAACCTCCGATAGTATCCTCTCAGTCCCAAGAAACCCCTCAACCCCTTGATGTTCTTGGGCTTGGGCCATTTCTGCATTGCTTCAATCTTCGAATGGTCGGCTGCCACTCCCTCTGGAGATACTACATGTCCCAAATATTCCACCCTCGACTGGGCAAAATTGCACTTCTTTAAGTTTGCTTTCAGTTGATGTGTCTGTAGAATCCCCAAAACCTCCTTCAGATGTTTCAAATGTTCCTCCTCGGTTTGGCTGTACACCAATATGTCATCAAAGAAGACTAGCAAAAACTTCCTCAGGTGCTGCCGGAACACCCGATTTATCAAGGACTGAAAGGTAGCAGGGGCGTTAGTGAGCCCAAATGGCATCACCAATAACTCATAGTGCCCCTCGTGTGTTCTGAAAGTCGTCTTCTGAATGTCCTCTTCCTTCATTCTGATTTGGTGATAGCCCGACTTCAGGTCCATCTTTGAAAACACAACTGCTCCATGCAGCTCATCTAATAACTCATCGATCACTGGAATGGGGAATTTGTCCGGTACCGTCTCCTTGTTCAGGGCCCTGTAATCCACGCAAAACTTCCAGCTCACATCCTTCTTTTTGACAAGTAAGACTGGACTGGAGAAAGGACTCACGCTAGGTCTGACGATCCCTACTTCCAACATCTCTTTGATCAGCTTCTCAATTTCATCTTTCTGAATCTGGGGGTAGCGGTATGGTCGAACACTGATCGGTGATACTCCCTCTTTCAAAAGAATGGCGTGCTCCTACTCTCTAGGCGGTGGCAATCCCTGGGGTGGCTGGAACACCTCCATGTATTGTTGTATGAGCGGTTGCATCACCTGTGGAATGTCTCCTTCTTCCCCCACACTGACCCTCTCCAAACGTTGCAGCTCCACCAAAAATCTCCCTCCCACCTCCTATATGGATTTGATCATGGATTTGAGAGATACGACTGCCCTTGACAGCCCTGCATTCCCCTGGATCACCTTCCTCTGCCCTTCTATTATTAGTTCCATCCTCAGAGCATCCTAGTTGACCTTGGTCTCCCTCAAAGTCTGTTGCCATTTCATCCTCAGGATGACATATGTACTTCCCAATTCTAAGGGGAGAAAATCCTCCATTACCTATAGCCCTTGGATAGTCAGGATCACTCCCCTGCAAACTCCTCGCCCCATCTCCACCTTCCCCGTGCCCATCATCACCCCATAGCCTCCGGTATCGACTAGCTCCATCCCCAACTGATCAACGATCTGGGCAAAAATGAAATTGTGGGTTGCCCCACTATCGATCAACACCAACACTTCACGATCAGCTATCTCTCCTCTTACTTTCATACTGTGACTCGGAGTGAATCCCACTACTGAGTTCAGAGAGATTTCTGCCACATCCAGATGCAGCTTCTCCTCCCCTTCTAACCCGCTCCCACCTCCCTCCTCGTCTTCCTCGTCTTCGCAAACGAGAAGAATCTGAAGAGTTCGGTCCTTGCACCTATGTCCGGGCATGTACTTCTCATCACATCGGAAACATAACCCCTTTGACCTCTTCTCCTGCATCTCCTTCTCAGTCAACCGTTTGAATTGTCCCCCGTTGCCCCCTCCTCTAGTCCTATCCTTTGGTGCTTTCTTCAGACTCCCTGAGGCTCCCCTCTTTGAAGGCAAGAGGGTAGTAGTCATCCTGTACAACCCCCTTGAATAGTATCCCCGAAATCCTCTTTTAGATCTCTTCTGATCCTCCACCAACTATGCTAGCTCCATTGCCTTCCTTAGGTTCCTCGGCTCCAATACTCTGACAGTTGTTCGTATCTCTGGTTTAAGCCCCTTCATGAAGTTCCCCTTCAGGGCCGGCTCCGAGATGTGATTCAATCGGCTAGCTAAGTACTCGAATCTGTCTCGATAATCTGTCACCGTCCCCTCCTGAGTCAGCGCAAAGAACTGCTCATAGAAGTCTCCTCCCCCATCGGCTTGGAAATGCTCTAATAAGCAGTCCTTGAACTCCCTCCAGCTTCGGCTAGGCTCCCTCTTGTCACGCCACTGATACCATGACAAAGCTTTTCCTTCCAGACACAATCCTGCAGTCGTCAGCTTCTCATCCTCTGTCAACCCGTTAACAACAAAGTAGCGCTCCACCTTGTAGATCCAGCCGTGGTCGTCTTCCCCCTCGAAAACAGTCATATTCAATTTCCTTACCTTGGGATCTCCCCCATTTCGCCGGTATCCTCCATAGCCTCCCATTCCTCTCAAAGGAGGCGCTCCCCAGTTATTTCGATCGTCCCTCCGACGATTGTATCCCAAACCACCATCGTATTCCCCTCTTCTCCCCTCAACATCAGCACCTCGACGCTGAAATTCCTCTCTCTCCCGCCAAAATCAGCAGCACCCCTTCTGTCATATCCCATACTCATCTCTTCCCTAGACAGAGGCTCTAGAGGAGGCATGTCGTTCTCTCCCTATAGGATCTCCACCTCCGAATTTCTCCTCCCCCGCAAAGGATTCGGATTTCCTCCCATGCCATGGCCGTCGGTGGTCTCTCTTACTTCTGATGTTGCCGGATTAGTCTCATTTCAAGTAATTTATTTATCATTTCTTCCATCACGGTGAACTTCCCCTCCAACCTTTTATTGTTGGAGGTGATTTGATTTTGAAAGTCGAAGAATCTTTCCTCCAAATCGGATTTCAATTGTTCGACTTCGCCTTCCAAGACGTCTACCTTCTTTCCGGCCATCGTTCTTCCCAACGGATCTCCAAAAAACCACTTCTGAAACCCGAAAGCTTGCTGAAAAATAGGGATTTCAGCCGCCTAAGGTCCCCAATCGATGCTCTGATACCAATTTGATAGGAAACACTTGTATTCACAAGTATTCATAGCCAAAATCAGTAAACCGCAGCAATCTTATTGCTGTCCACAGCAGGAAACAACCAAGAAACAGATAAAAATAGGAGAAATACACTAGAAATCTGAGAGAAAACAAAGCAAATCTCTTGTATTTCAAAAGTGGATGCAAGACAACAATGAAAGATACAATTTTCCTTCAATTCGAGAGAGAGGAAGGAAATACTCCCCACAATCTCCGGCAACGCTGATGTAAATAAATTAGAGCAAAGCACAAAGAGAGATCAACAAAGAGAATCAAATCTTACTTTTTAAAATTAAGACATAACTTAGAGAACAAAATAAGTTGGGGAAAACAACTAACTTCAGAAAAAAGGAAAGAGGCAACTTCCAACGACTAAAACAAAAGAAGACCAACAAAGAAACAATATTTTTAACAAAAAAAACTATCCTCAAAACAAAAGAAGACCAAAATAGTTTTATTATCATATTGCCAAGGACGCCCCAAAAGTATATGACAAACTTCTAAAGGTACAACATCGCAAACAATTTGATCCTTGTACGCTCCTCCAATTGTCAAATTAATGGTGCATTGCTTCGTTATTGGAACCTCAACTCCTTCCTTAAACCACGATATTTTGTATGATTTGACAAGATGTTTTGTTTTCAATTTGAGCTTTTCAACCATGTGTTGTGACACAAAATTTCCTGAACTCCCACTATCAATCATTAAAGTGCAAATTTTCCCTTCAACCGTGCAAGTTGTTCTAAAAATGTTTCTTCTTAGCCACTTATCACCCTTTTTTTTTTAGCAGTTAAAACTTGTCGAATTACTAACAAAGGTTCTCCTTCGTCACCTTCCAAATCAAAATTTTCCATTTCAGCTTCATTATCAGATTCTGGTTCATTTTCTTCTTCTTCACTTTTATTTTCATTTTCTATCAAATTATTTCGAGGAGGATTATTTTTTCTGCAAGTAGCCGACAAATGACCATAAAGACCACATTTGAAACAAGGTCCAATTAGTTTAGGTTGTTCAGTAGGTTTAGAACCCATTAGCCCTTTACCCTTATCCGGATTTTGACTTTCATAAGTTTTGACCTTTGTTCCCGACGTCCCAACAGAAGTTTGAGTTTGGATTTTCACCCCACCAGTTTGTCGTCGCTTATATGTTTCAATGACTTTGCTACTTCCCCTTTGATGTTGTTTCTCAATTTTTAAAGCCATGCGATAAGCCTCATCTAGTTTAATGACATGATGCAAGTTTAATTGATCCTGAATTGTCCACTTAAGTCCATTAAGATATCTTGTTACCGTTTTTTCTTCAGATTCATCTAAATCATTCCTAGTTTGCAACTTAAAAAAGTTTTCAGTGTATTCTTCCACAGTTTGAGTTCCTTGACGCAGATTATTAAATTCTTGAAAAATAATTCTTGAATGATCAGAAGACAGAAATTTCCCTTTCATTTTTTTTTCATTCTTTTCCAGTTTTGAATTTTTTCTTTACCTCGCCTTACTCTATTGTTTTGCAAATTTTTCCACCATGTTAAAGCATGTCCCGTTAATTTTAAGCTTGCAAATTTGACTTTTCGATTTTCTGGTATTTCTTTCCACTCAAAAAATTGATCCATTTTCTCAACCCATTCGAGGAATTGTTCAGGTTGTAACTTCCCTTCAAAATTATGGACATCGATTTTAATCCCATGATCCCAGTTTCTTTGACGCCTATTTTGATTCCTAGGATCCTCATCCTCGCTTTCAGAAGATATGACATTAGGATTAACATTAGCTTGATTGACATTCAGATTAGCGATTGCTTCAGCCATTGTATTGATTTGTTGTTGCAAATTATTTAATTGTTGTAAGAGTTGTTGCAAATCCCCTTGATTATTAGCCATTGATCGAAAAGCAAAGACTCACAAAAAAGACTGAGAACTTAGATAAAAGAACAAAGACTACCCAAGCAAAGAACTTGCTCTGATACCAAAGTAATGTAAACAAATTAGAGCAAAGCACAAAGAGAGATCAACAAAGAGAATCAAATCTTACTTTTTAAAATTAAGACATAACTTAGAGAACAAAATAAGTTAGAGAAAACAACTAACTTCAGAAAAAAGGAAAGAGGCAACTTCCAACGACTAAAACAAAAGAAGACCAACAAAGAAACAATATTTTTAACAAAAAAAACTATCCTCAGAACATCCTTCAAGAGGACTCCTCACATGTACCGATTGTAGGAATATAATTTTAAATAAGGTTTAGATATGCAAACCAAGGGTCCACCACAGCTAGGGGTATCCAATGTCCTTTCAACTTCTCCAGCAAATGCCACTAAAATCGTCCACAACTTCACCAAACAGCCAACAACCTTGCTAAAACAGCCAACAAAAACAGCCCACAGCTTCCCTAAAACAGCCAACAATTTCACCAACGGAACTAGAAGAAAGATACAGGTGGAGTGGAACTTGCGTAGAGAAGAAAGGGGTTAGAAGCTGAGACGAAAGAGGAGAAGCTCGCAAGCTTTCCTAGGAGAGAAGGAGAATGGAAAAAGCTCTCAAGCTCTTCCAAAGAAGAAAACCCTCAGGTTTTTTTTTAAGCACTTAGCTCTCAAATATTCACTAACTATTTCTTCTCAAAATACCTCATATATATAGGCCAAAGAGGGGGAACATAACATTCAAAAGTTCCCAAGTTTCCATGTAGAAATGAAAAGCCAAGAGTCATTCCCGCTGAAATCCCAAGAGCCACTTTAAAATTTCCAATGAACAAAGCCACGGAACCAGCCAGGACAGCACAAGCCGCAGTTTCAGCACAGGAAACCAGGCGGCAATTCAATTCTCGGTCAACAAAGGGATGCCAAAGCAGTAAAGAAAACAGCACCCGAAGAGGCACAACACACCCGAAGCAGCAGCTGCCCGTGAGAGACATTTCCATAGAAGAAAAAGGCTGCAGCAACTCAATTTCAAGAAGAATGTGAAAGATCAAGTTCCACCCACCAAATCTTGCTCCCAACCTTAATTTTATGGCAAGACATCAGCTCATAATGAGTTACTTCTCCACTAGATATTAATGAGCTGGCACAACTAAAGTTTTAACTACTTAAGCTCAAACCGAAACAGCCAATGCCTTCATGAAACCAACAAACATCCAAAGGACAAATGGACCCCCCAAGCCGGCAAACCCAAGGAAGCAAAATCCAAACCTCTTCCTACCATGATCATTGGATTTACCACCATCATTGGATAGCATAAAAACAAAAAAAAATATAAAATATAACTAATATTGTTCATAACAAAAAATTAAGCAAAAATCTAAATGCATCAAACGCCAAGAGCCCAAGAACAAAACCTAGATCTCAAAAATAGATTCAAATTCAAGATAACCCTAATCCTTTCATTACTCCCTAATTAAAGCAAAAGGAATCATACAAATTCCCTAAACACCCCTCTAATTCAAATTTCCCTCCTAAAAATTGATTTAACACCAATTGGGGCCCACAAGGAGTTCCGCCCCCATGGTTTCTCTCTGTTCCACCGAGCATACACCTGGACCGGTCCAGGCTGGACCGATCCAGCCGGCCCCTCCTGGGCCGGCATATCAATTACATCAAGGATTAGCTTTAAGCCCATATTTTTTTGTTTTAGTCATGGATGTTCTTACTAGACATTTACAAGAGGATGCTCTCTGGTGTATGCTTTTTATTGATGATATTATTCTTGTTGATAAGTCTAGAGAGGGAGTTGAAAGAAATCTTGAGATATGGATGTCAACCTTAAAGTCTAAAGGTTTTCGTTTAAGTAGATCTAAAACCAAATATATGGAGTGTAATTTTAGTAGTAATAGATATAGTGGTGGGATTGTGACTTTGAGCGATCAAATCATTAATAAGAGTACGTGTTTTAGGTATCTTGGGTCTGTTGTTCAAAGTGATGGTGAAATAAATGGGGATATTATTACTAGAATTCAAGTTGGATGGTTGAAGTGGAGGAATGCCTCAGATATGTTGTGTGATCGAAAAATACCCGTCAAACTTAAGGGAAAATTCTATAAGATGGTGGTAAAACTTACAATACTTTATGGCGTAAAATGTTGGTCATTAAAAGAGAATCATTAAGTTAAGTGTGCATAGATGAGGATGCTCAAATGGATGAGTGGCTTCACTCTTAGAGACAGAATGTGAAACATGTACCTGAAAAGGTTGGAATAGCTCCAGTGGTAGATAAGATTAAATAGATTCTTCTAAGATGATTTGGACTCATAAAACGTCGGCCTTCCGATAACCCAGTTAGGAGAGTAAATATATCGAATTTGGCCTATGTTAAGAAAGGTAGAGGTAGACCTAAAAAGACTTGTCTAGAAAATATTAGAAATGACCTTTTTTATTAAATTAAAATTAAAATTTGACTCTTAACATGATACAATTGAGAAAAAAGATTAATGTAGCTGATCTAACCTAGTGAGATAAAGGCTTGCTGCTATTGTTGTTGATGGTGGTAGTGAGACATAAAGTTGTTAAAAGTGCGGACTATTTTCTAAAGGTTCCGTGGTCAGATAAATTAAATTACATTGTTATTGTGTGTAGAAAGACTAAGCTTAAATGTTTTATCACTTCATGGATTTCAACCATTCGCACTTTTCATGTTGTTGTAACCCTGATTAGGTATCCGGTATCCATCAGCTACTTCATGCAAAAAAGATTAAAAAAAAAAAAAGGTAAATTGTGATTTACCCCTTGTTGACAGTTATTTATTTTTTGTAGTCATTTGAGTAGTTTATATTATATTTTGGTCCTACCCCAATTTTAAGATTTGAAATTTTATTATTTAACTCTTTGTGGTTATCAAATATACTCTTGTTTTCCTCCTCACATTGATGTGAATCAATGTAGGAATTGCATTTGGAAAGTTAACATGAAAGTTATTCGAAGCGTTGTCAAAACAAATTTTATTACCAATAAAATAAAGGATTAAATCGTTCTAGGTAATTAACTTGCTTAGGCGAAGATTTGCTTTGAGATAACCAAACAATTCATAACACTCCCAAAATAAAAAGGTCTACTTAATTGCTCATAACAAAAATCCCACAATTAGTAATGAAGAATTTCACCTTGAGTACCCTCTCTCTCTCGTTCACTCTTGGGCTTTTAGCGGAGAAACAAGAACCACACGAAGATGGAGAGCACCACTACGAAAAGGGAGACGAAAGACTTCGTTACCGAAGAGGTTGTCGCCGGAGGAGGTGGTGGTGGATGGCGTCCGATGATCGTCCAAGTGTAGTCACGAAACTGTCGGTCGAAGATGCTTGCGAGAATCGGAATGACTCGCTCCAAGTACTCTTCAATTGTGGCGTCGTCCTCAAACCCGACGTCAAAGCACGGAGATCGTAGGATATCAATGCTCCCGTCGGCGTGGAATACTAATCCCCACTCAAGCTCCGGATCCGCCATTCAACATCGAGGAAGGGCGGGAAGAAGACAAGGGAAGGAGGGTGGAGCCGTGAGCTAGGGGAAGATCAAGAGAAAATATGAATTTGAATTTCAGTTTTTCTTTGGTTGGAGGGAGGGATTAATTGTAATTGAAACCTCCCAAAATTTGAATTAAAAGGGGCGGGTATTAGTGGAGAATTAAGAGGGGAATTAGTGGTTGCTTATGTGGCAAGTAGAGAGAGAATAGGTGAGGTGTTGGGGGCCGGCCATGCAAAGGAAAAATAAGGGGAAATTTTCATAAGTAGTGGGCCCCATGTAATTAATTAAAATCTGAGATTTTAATTTCAGATTTCAATCAATTGGGGAAGTTACAAATAAGAGAGAGAGGGAAAATTTGAATTTGAATCCAGGTAATTACTCCTCAATCAATTGCTCACTAATTTGAGGAGCCAAATTAGGAAGGAATTAATGGGGGTTTTAATGGCTGAATTCAAACTTCTCACAGCAAGGAATCTGGTGGGATTAGCCCAGGAGAAGGGGAGATCGGGCTGCTGGGTGAGGGGAGGAGAGGGGCGGCGGCTGGGCAGGGGTCGGCGGCTGGTTTAGCCGGCGGCAAGGGGGAGACGGGCAGGGGAAGTCTGCGGGTTCAGGGGGATTTGGGAGGGGCGGCTGCAGAGAAAATAGAGAGGGAGGAGGGGCGGGTTCGAGTGAGTGAAATGGGGTGGGGAGGAAGGGAAAACAGTGAATAACACAAGATAAAACCAAGAGCTCACCGTGGTGGGCTGTTGGGTACTTCGGGTGGAGCCTCTCCAATGCCTCATCTCTTTCTCTCAAGCTCTCAAGCAAGAAGACAAAGGAAAAATCTCAGAATTTTATTAATCAAGCATTAACCTCATACAATAAGAGGAGATCCCTTTATAAAGATCTCAAAGCATGAAACTAAAAGACTCACATGCCCCTTGGGCTACAATAAACACTACGCCTTCATAAGGGCGAAATCGTCACTAGTACATGAAATAAAAGATACATAAAATAAGATAACATAAAAAAGACATGACAACTTCAAAAATATAAACTCCCGATCGTAGCCGTCGATCTACGATTCCTTCGATAAACCTGCCTAAAATGTCTGTCGATGACCTCATCACACATGCTAGCCATTAGTTCTTCCTTTTGTTCGCTGATTATTCACACGCTTCCTTGCACATCTCCCTCAATCTAGTTGTTGCCTAGAAGCATCTAGTTAATACTTCTCTAAATGTACTTATTAATGTATGCTTGGTAATAATTAGATTAGATACAATTTTCCTATAATCAAATTGAGCGAATTTATTAGTTATTTGGTAAAAATTAGATCAGTTTTCCATTTAACAGCTGCTACTAGCTGAAAAAAATCAGGCTGAGGGAGTAGATTATAGAAATGAATATATAGAAAAAATAATATTTAGCGCAACAAGTACAAATAGGTATTGCTTATAAAAAAGAAGGAACTTAAAAATATATGAAAGTTAACGATCTTTAGATGAATTTGCCCAAAAGTAAAATATTCCCAAATTTCAGATAGTTTTACTTTTCCATTTGTATCCAGAAAGTTTTTTTGACATGACATCGATTGTCTATTTAGAATTCATGAAGTTCCTGACTGCTTTGCTGCTTCATCTGATTAATTGGAATTCATTTTGCAGGAGTTAGAGAAAAGTCTCAAAACTACATGTGAGGATTTCATAATGTCTGTCACGAAGCTGATTGTTGACCCCATGCTTTCCTTTGTTACAAAGGTAATTAAAACATTACTCAAGGAGGTACAGAATTGCCTGACTGAGGTTTTGAAAAATGAACAAATAAGCAGCGTATTCTAAACAACCGTGCCATTCTGTAAATGTAGAGTGGAACTACAATGTGACTTATTTTTTCTTCAATTCAAATGCAATTGTGATAGGAAACACTTGTAGATCTTAAGTATTTCCTATCAACTATGATGCACGGACACGGACACGGCGACACGGACACGACACGACACGGACACGGGACACGTCATTTTTTTAAAATATAGGACACGGGTGCAGCTTGGACACGGCATAATAATTTTTTAATATAATATATAGAAATTAAGGTGACATTATATTAAAAATGACAAGCAATAATAAATCAATTTCATGATAACTTGTTTAGCTTATAGCATAAAGATGTTTAGTACAAAATGTCTAGTACAACCACAAAAATTTATCAGGCGTTGAGAGTCAGGCGTCGATGTCATTTATCAGTCACTGAGAGAGGAGATGAAAATATCTTCACTGCCAAAAAGAAATGAAAATGAGAATATTCGATGATTGGGAATTAAGTGACGTTGATTTTGTGTTGTGGATAGGAAATAAGAAATTTAGTTTAAATCCCGCAAATTACAAGACATTATTTTTTAAAAAAAAAAAATCATAAAATATTTAAGATACACCTGTCGGACACGTGTGTCCAGTTTGCATTTAATATTTTTTAATCGGACACGTTTTCGGCGTGTCCGACACGTGTCGGAGGAGTGTCGAACGAGTGTCGTGTCGTACACGGTGTCGGCACTGCACGCCTCTTTGAGGAGAAGTGTCGGTGCATCATAGCCTATCAATCTTCGGGAAGCAGTGAGAATTCTCCACAAAATCCACACAAAACCACGAAAACAGTAGATAATTTGTATTATTTGATGAAAGGGAAATGGAAAATATCAAGATACAATTGATCCTCTATTCGAGAGGAGGATCGATCTCTCCCAAATCTCTAGATGCCACTAGAGCCCAAAGAAGCCTAAACCTAAGAGATATCAAATTTCAGCCAAATTCAAGATGCCCTAACCCTAGGAAAACAAACTATTTAATGCATACAAATCAATAGGAAATCCCTAAACAGTCCATATATTCAAATTTCCCTCCCAAAACCCTAAAAGTCCTTCCTAAAATGTTTGGTTGGCTCTTGCGATCTGAATGACTACCGAAGAGGGGAAATCTTCAGCCTCTGTTGCGCTGGGTCTAACAAATTGCTTGTCCAATGGCATGTCCTTTTTAATTATTATTAGCCAAAACATGTTCTATTATTTTATAGCCATCGATAGCATTAGAGAATTTAAGGAAGTTGTTGATTTTTTTTTTTTTATGAAGGAAAGTTCATTAGGCTTTGTTAATTCAACCTTTCTTTTAAAAGGAAAAGTTGGCTATTAGTTTTGATTGAGCTCTCTTGGGCCTTGTAACGTCTGATCATGATTCAATTATTTAACCTCGCTAATATGTGTTAGGTTGTCTATTTAGTACCTTTTTCAAAAAGTTGAAAGTTTAATCTCTGTTCACAAAATGTAAATGAACACTTACTGAGCACTACGTGATTTTTCTTTCAGGTGACAGCAGTGAAAGCTGTGCTGTCTTCAGGTGCTCAGGATAAGAAAGAGGATTCTGTTTTGGCAAAACCACTGCGTTCTTACGCATTTGCTGCTCCTGAGAGGATCGTCGAACTAACTCAAAAGGCAAGAAAACATGCTTACAATTTCTTCATTGCTTAGAATAAATCCTAAACTTTTGTTGTTTTTTGTAATAGGTTAGTGACAATCTTCAGCAAGAATTACCAAAAGTAATGGCAAAAATGAAGCTCTATTTGCAGAACCCAACAACCAGGATGATTTTATTTAAACCAATAAAGTAAGGAGACATTTCTTCTTATACTGTTCATTGAAATTTTAGGTGTCGTTTGGTTCTTCTTCTTCTTTTGTAAAAGATAGTTTTAGAAACAATGGTTGAGGGAATAGAGTTTTTTAACAGAGAAGCAAAATATCAAAAAGTTTCTCAAAATAGTAGAAAAATGAAGTTTCCTAAAAAGTATTTCTATAGAAGCGTTACATCCAACAACGACAAAAAAAAAATTTCCGTTTCTAATAAGAAAAAGCAAAAAACACCTGAACAAACGATGCCTTAATGATTCTAATTGGACCTTTCATTCATCATACTCCATTCGATGCTATATACCTCTTATAATAAACCATGACAATCATAATGGCCAAATACAAGAAATGAGCATAATAACTTGAATAAACTAAAATCCAAAAGAAGATTAGTGAAAGCTGGATGAACTGGCCAAATTTAAGTCCTGAGTGCACCATGCTTGCTCTATTATTAGTAAAATATAGTGGTAAAACATAAATATAGTTTTACAGTTATGGGATGCAATGATATATTCTGCATCACTGCCAGTATTATTTAATAGAGAAAAAGTTGCCTGAAAAATGTTAAATTTATGTTGAGATGAATGTTATACAAATTTTCTTTATATAATACTAATAATTTTGAAGCAAGTTAAATATTTTCAAGGCCCATTCTGATCAAAATTGTTTCATAATACTCTGACATAATTTATTTTTTATATCATCATCCCAGGCTATTTTTTCAGTTTTCAATCATGAATACTTGAATATTTTAGATTGCCTGCTGATGCTTATGGTGACCTTGCTGCAGAACAAATATTGTGGAAGCTCATGTTCAATTTCAGTCGCTGATCAGGTCTGAATACTCACCTGAAGAAATGCAAAATTTTGGCTTGGTTTCCATCCAACATCTTCAATCTCAGATTGACAACCTTCTCTAGGAGAAATTATTCTGTGCGAACACCGGAAGGTCCAAAGGCCAATCAGAACACGCCACATCATCTGGTTCCCAGCAGTACACAGTACCGGTACCGAGGAAAAAAATGGCATTACTCGTTCTGATTTGACCTCTGGATGGCGTCCGGTGTCCGCACAAAATAATTTATCCTTATGTAGACACACAAAACACATTCCCCACAGCACCAAATTTTCCTACAGGCTCATGTTGTAATTCATTTGCACTATTTTTACACTTGTTCGACAATTTTAGAAAGATATATCCATGTTTTGGTTTCATTTTCTTCTAACTTTGTAAATTTTTCCATCTTCTGTAAATAGGAGGGAGAGTTGATTACTATATTGAGTATGTTTACTTCCTGAGATCCTTTTGAGTTTTATCTAGCTAGCTTCAATTGCCCAAAGGTAAATTGTTTATTCCATGCAGTTAAGTAGTGGTGATATTGAGTCAGAAAGAGTTGGTATGAGTTTTAGTTGGAAACTGATTCAAGCCAAGTAATTAATTTGTGAATATTTTGTCTTTTTAGTTGAATTAAACTAATTTCAAGCGAGTCATTATTTAGTTTAAACAAATTTATTTGAATTAAGTCAATTAAGATATGAGTTTTGTGCTTTAGAATAATAATAGCTTAAATATCTGTTTAAGATGACCATTGTTTTTTAAATAATTTTAAATATGAAGGAATGAGAAATGAATCACATAATTTTTTTTTTTGGAGGGTCAAATCCATCCGAAATTGTTTGAGGCAATTGTTGCCATGAAGTAGTTGGAAAGTTGTTGAACTTGTCTTGAGATGAGTGTGATATGTAAATAATTTGTATTGCAATCAGCATAAAGTATAAAAACAACAACATCAAGCTTTTATCTCATTACATGGGGTTGATTATATAAATTCTTTTTCTCCATCGTGTCCATTTAAGAGTTAATTTTTCATTTAAATTTAATAAAGAAATGTCATTCTAATATTTTATAATCAAGTATTTTTTGGTTTACCTACCTCTACGTTTCTTAATATAAGCTAAATCTAATATATAGATATTGCTAGCCAGTTTATCGGAAGGCCGCCATTTTATGTAACTAAACCATCTAAGGCGACTCTCTAATCTTATCTTCCATTGGAGCTACTTCAACCTTTTAACGTATACGCTTGTTTCATGTCATGTCTCTAAGAGTAAAACCACTCATTTGCCTAAACATCCTTAGCTTTGCAATTCTTAATATTATGCTTCTCTTTTAATGGCTAACATTTTGCATCATAAAGCATTGTAGGTCTCACCAACCACCATCTTATAGAATTTTTTCTTAAGTTTGAGGGGAACTTTTCTATAAAACAATAAGCTATATGTATTCTTCCACTTCAGTCATCCAATTTATTTCACCATCAACTTGAATGATAAACATAAGATATCTAAAACATGTACTCTTTATTAATGACTTGATAACCCAAAGTAACAATCCCCTAGTAAATTTATTCATACTAAAATTATACTATATATATTCGATTTTAGCTCTACTCAAATGAAAAAGCTTAGACTTTAAGGTTGACCTTCATAATTCAAGTTTACCCTAATACTCTCTAATCTTACCAGCAAGAATGTCATTAGCAAAAAAACATACACATGGTGCAATCTCTTGCAAATGTCTAATGAGAACATCCATGACTAAAGCAAAAAGATATTGGCTTAAAGCTGATCTTTGATATAATACAACTAAAATAGGAAACTACTTGGTCAAACCAACTTGTGTTTTAACACAAATGAGACCTCCTACTGTCCTACATGTCCTTAATGACTTGCATATAAGCATTATTAATCCATTTCTTTTTTAGATTCCGTCATAGCACTTCTCTTGGAACTTTAGCATATTATTTTTTTAAAATCAATAAATATCATATGTAGATCCTCCTTATTCTCTCTATACTTCTCCATCAAACCTCTCAACAAATGTATAGTTTCAATAATAGACCTAACCGGCATGAATCCAATTTTAAAATTGATTTTGATAAAAATAAATTTGTTTGTAGTATTTTAACACAGTTTTTTTTTTCATTGGAATTGAAGATGAAAAAATTTGATTATAGATTAAATTCTATTTTTTGATATCATTTAGTTGGTTGCAGATGAAAAATATTTTTTTTAAAAGAAACTTTTTTATTTACTTTGAAAGTGACTTAAAATTCTAATTTTGAAGGAAATTTTAAGGAGGTTTTGTTAGATTTGAAGTCCATGCTATTGAATTGATTTCTGAATAAAATATGTCAATCAGGATGTTATATATATTTGAATTTTTTCTATCTTGTATGAATTCTCGGATATCAAAAGAAAATATTTGAATAACATTAGTACATCGAAAATGCTCAAATTATATTTAAAAAAAAAAGATTTTGAGAAGGGGCTTATAAGCTTCTAAAAGAACCGTTGAACTCAGCGAAGTTATTTAAAAGAAGGATCACATTGATATAACTAAAGGTCTATTTTTAGATTTTGGGTTGAGATTTATTATGTGTGTAAGCATTCATAGTCAATTTCTCTTTATATTTTATAAAAAAAGGAACTTTCAATTAATGAGGCCACTTTAGCTCAATTATGTAAGCTCATATATTATTAAATGGGGAACTTGTTACCTATCAAAATTAAAGAAACTCAAAACTAATAACCAATTTATTGCTTCTATTATCGAGATCCCAAGAAACAGTCACTGTATGACTTAATCGATCATATAGTTGTAGTGACTGAAATTCTTTTCATAAAAAAAAAAAAAAAAAAAAAAAAAAATTTGATTATGAATTGTGTTTTATGAAGGTAAATTTAATCAAGATCTTGTTTTTCATCATTTTAATGTACTTGTTGGTCCAGTCCATTAATACTAATACTTCATGTTAGAATATTTAAGGAATCTGATTAGCAACTATGAATTACCTCATTACCTCCACTTAAGTATCTTTAATAGAAATAGGCAAAGGTGTGTATCTAAGCCATATGTTTTAGATCATATTTTTGCACTAATAGTAGTCATATTTACTTTAACCCTGAGGGCGTCTCTAACCAAAAAACTCAAATTTCACTCCAAAATACAGTAATACACCAAAATGCAGTAATTTGTCTCCAACCGAACTCCATTTTTTAATACCAAAAAAAGAATATTCCTAGTATATTATTTCTCATACTTTATTTTAACTTGTTTTTTAGATTTTAATAATAATAATAATAGCGGGTGAACATTCAGAGCGTCGCACTGTTCACCCATATCCTACTAGCAATTTTTTAGCATTTCACTAGAGCAATCAAACGACGCTATACAGTTGTTTAAAGTTCAACTGAAGAAGCTCTAAAGCTTAAACCTATAAGTGAAGATCATTTAATTGATATTTTTGCAGTAATATATTTTTTTCAACTATACGATATGAATTAATCCCGTAACTTCGCATGCTCTTAACAATTGCTCGCTCTCTCCTAAATCACAAATTGCATAAATCACTTAATCCAACCAAATCAATTGGGAATTGTAGTTGAGCTAGATATACAAAAAAAGTCAAATGCATTCTTAACTGATAAAATTAAACTACGGATGAAGACCGGCCCATTTGTAATTTAACACTAATTAATTTTTTCACTATTTCATGTTAAACTATCTCATCTAATATGTTGAAAATACATATATATGTTTGCAATTTTCATATTCCCTAGTACTGATAAGGTTAATTTGATTGCCTCCAAAATGAAAATATTGCAATTCCCTTCTAGCAAACTAATCATTCTTCAAAAAAAAAAAAAAAAATCCCAGCTTAAAACAACCAAATAAGCCTTTAATTGCAATTCCTCTACCAAACTAAACAAAAAAGCTGTATATAAATTGCATTTTCATTTACAAAGAACTTATTATTGATACACATTCAATAGAGTAGCCAATTACTACCCTGAAAACAAAATAGGACAGTAAGACACATTGTCCTTGTAAGTTTTACTTTCTGAAGCTATATGATCCAATAGAGACCAACCTTCCTGGTAATTAACATCATTACAATAGGAATACCAAAAGTTATATAGTTTATAAGAAACTATAGATATTTAATAAAATGTCTCTTAACCTTTGCAGTTTAGCAATCTTCCCACTCATAAACAAGTTCATCTCTAATGGAAGACATCTGTACCAGCAATCATGGACATTTCTGTTCAAGTGTACCAGTTACAATGCTATATCAACATGAAATAAACTATGATTTTTACCGGTTCTTCGATTTGTTGCTTATGAGTAAAACTTGTATGTTTTTGCGTCGATAATGATCTGTCTTAAGCCACCAATGGGTGACAAAATCATCAAGAAAAGCCCCAAAATGATGCAAATCTGAACAAAGTTGTTAAAAAAAGAAGAAGAAAATATCAATCAGCTCATCATTTTGAAAACAGAGAAGGAATAAGAGTTCATAAATTGAAAAAGAGAAGAAGATTACCCAATTAGTTATCCAAGACAAACTGAACTTTCTAGGTTTGTATATACACAGCCACATCACACAAGGAAGCTACATAAAAAGAGAGAGAGAGAGCATTTGTCATATTATATATAACTGTTGCAGAAAAATCTATTACATTGGTTAATTATAGGCTTTATTTGGGACGGTTTTCTTACTACTACTTCAAGGAACTTTTAAGAAATGTGCTTTAAAAAGTAGTAAGAAAGTCATTTCAAACAAAAGCATAAACTTACAAAGTATGTTGTTGGTGCGAACGCAAATCCTCCAAAGAAACCAAGTAGTCCACTAAAGAAAGGGAAAGTCATACCGAGGAACATGGTGATAGCTGAAAAACAATACAACATTAGTACACATTCAAAAAAGTACATATCAAAATAGTTTTTGGATATAAAAGTTCATTTCAATCCAGATTATCTAATTTAGCCTCTGACTCTTCAAATTTGATCCAAAATAATCCATCAGAGTAATCATTTCAGATCATATTTCAGGAGTCAATGACCTGAACTGAACATATTAGAGATTGTTGTGACTAAAAAGACACCAAATCAATCAACAACATTAAGAATTTCTTACCAACATAAGTGCTCCGAGCAATCAACCTCAGGGCAAAACCAGGAGGAAAATGCAACTTCTTCACAAGAAGAGTCTCAAGCATATCGAAAACCGGCATTGCATAAATCTGATAGCTCCCAATAACATGAACAACAACCATCATGTTTGCCATAGCTATCAACCAACGCGGCTTCTCAAGACTAATAAGCACATTATCCTCAACCGCGTTTCCAAACGCCCAATACCCAACAAGCGCCACAGGAAAATAGCAAAGAGCAACTATGATATAAGCCACCACAACCCCTCTCCACATCGGCTTCTTCGAAGGCTTCTCTGGAGTGGAAGGAATAGTTGCCTGAATCTCTAAAACCACATTATGACCAGCATAAGCAAAAGCCACATCTCCCAAAGCACCGAAAAACCCTAATACCGTTCCACCAGTGGTAGGAGCTCTGTATCCATATTCCACTCCTTCCTGCTTCCCCTTATCAACCGAAGCTCCCCAGGCAATGGTGGAGTAGCTGAGCGACATGACTGCGGCGGCAAGGGAGACGCCGGAGATGGAGTTGAAGTTGGGGAGTTGCGAGAGGACGAAGTGGACGGAGGCGAAGATCATGATGAAGTAAGTGAGTTTGATGTTTTTGCAGTCGGTGCAGACTGTGTCGTGAAATTTTTTGAGGGATTTGCCTCCGGTGACCATGTAGACGATACAAACGCCGACCTCGACGATTAGTTGTTGGGGGACGACGATGTAGAGGCCGAGGCGCTCCCCGAAGGCTTGTTGCCCTAGCTCGTGGTAACGGTCGAATCTTTTCCCGGGTACCATTTCGTGCATTTCCACCATTTGCCAGAGTGTGTATAGTGTAATGAACCAAGATAAGATTAAAATAGTGATGCCCGGACCCCTGTTGATGAATTTAAATATTCAAATTATTATACCGTTAGTAAATCATTTATTTAAGGTTTCATAGCCAATGTAAATGGAGAAGTATATCTGATAGTTCTATTTAAAAAAATATTATGAACATTTATTTCTGATCAAAATAATAATAATGATGTTCAACAAAAAAATAAAAAATTTCCAAATAATACACTGCAAACAGATTCAGTCAATCGAGTTATTTGAACTTTCAAATTTATATGTTTTTCTTTTGTACACATGCATGAAAGTTCATTTCGGATCGATGTACTCGAAATGCTATTTAAAGAAAAAACATAAGAAAATTAAACATGACAAAATGTTACGAAGCAACGCAGGCATTATAGATGCGAAGTGAGATCATAATCGAATCAATTGTAAGACGAAGTGCAAACCGTCTTTAAAGAGTGAGAATAAGGCTTTGTTTGGGACAACTTTCTTACTGCTTATTCAACAGCTTTTTAGTGTACTAGAAAGACGGTTCAATAAGCAATATGAAAGTTGTCCCAAACGAAACCTAAGATGATATTTTGATCTGAAATGAACTTTTGAATATATTTTCTCATCAAAATAAATAATAGAAATATTTCATTAATTTCACATACTATAAGAAGCATAAAATAAAATTTTTCATAATATGATAAAGTATTTTAGTTACCATCCAAGTCTAGACATGGCATAAGGCAAGCCAAGCACTCCAGCACCAACCATGGCTGTGACATTATGAAAGGCAGAGTACCACCACTTGGCATTTCGTGAGGAGGTGATTGGTAGCCACTCATCTATTGCTTTTTCCTTCTCAGACTGCAAAAGGATTTAGATTACTTGTTAATCACTCAAAATCAAGATTAATATAACTTTAAATTTGGAAAAAATTTGGTTGAGATTATCTTGATTATAATTGAATTTATATTTTTAAAAATAAAATTTTGATCATAATTTATTTAAAAACTTATAATTTTTTTTTTTAATCAAATCTTAACCAACCATTTTTTTCTCTCTTAATAATCCAAATGTTATGTGTGTACGAACTTCCGCATATAAAATTGATCAGTGGGTTTCAATTTGAACAAGTACCGGATCTTTTGGACTTGCGAGAATTATAGCTTTAGATTTATCATATTTTGTATTATAAATTATATATATTTATATGTTTGTTCTTAAAATTTTAAAATATTAAGAAAATAATAATAGTAATTTAAATTTTAAATTTATAAAACACTTTTTTTTTTTTGATATGCTCAAAATTTCAAAATCATATTAAACATATTATCAATATTAATATTCATTCTTTAAGTGAAATATATACGTTTATGCATATATTTTAATATTAATATGATATTAAAATATTATATTAAAATTTAAAACATTAGATACCTTAATTTAATATAATTTTATGGTATATATATAAATTCCTACAAAATTCTGTTTTGATGTATGCACAAAGTGATTTTTATATCCATCCTATTATTATATTTGTTTTACGCTGCCATTTTTTCATTATACTATAAAATAATTTACAAAATAGCACCATCCAATGCGAAGTCTATAAACATTTACAAAAAGCACCTTCAAACTTAGTAAATTATGAGTAGATATATTGAAAATCTAAAATAATTAATTAAAATATCTTTTTGAAAAATTAAAATAAAATAGTAAATGTATTTTTTATAGAAGCATAAAATTATATTTATTATACTTTTCAATTATATTTAATACCCAAAATTTGCCATTTAAACCTTCAACAGTATAATTCACTACACACTACTACTAGTTGTTATGACAATGGCAAGGATGTAATTATATTTTTTTATAAGGCGGGTTTTGTAAATGATCTCTTAAGGAGTTAAGGTCTCATGTCCTTACGGACTAAGAGGCAGATGACGTGAATAGGAATTAATGGTCCCTTCAGATGCCAACCAAATGTTGACCAAAGCGTTATTTATATATATAATTTAATTATTAAAAAAGTAATACTTACAAAAATTAATGCCATATGCATTTATAAAAAAAAGTTTTTAAATAAAATTGAATGATAATATTTTAAATTTAATTGATTTACTCATACAAAAGATATTAAAATACTTTTTTAAGTATCTTTATTTGGATATGTTTTTCTTATTGATTTCTAAAGTAATTTTTTAGTACAAAAATTTATAATTTAAAAAATGTGCACTAAAAAATTGTTTTAGTAAATAGTGAGACCATTGAAGCCTTAATTTAGTTTTTTTGTGATTTTTTTTTTTTTGAAGAAGCTGATTTGTAATTTTGGTTCTAAAAAATAAAATAAACGCACAAATTTTTTTGAAAATTTGAGAGAAACCAAAAAGGAAGCGGTAGTAAAAAGAAATTGTAGTAGTGATTTGAAAAATATAATAGTAAAAAAATTTGTGTCAAATTGATTGTTAGGAAGATAATATTAGTATGGACATATAACCTATCCCGATTTTTTAATAAATTTTTTTTATGATTAAGTATATAATTTAAACAAAATATTAATACTTTAGTTTTTTTTTTTCATCAATTAAATTACTTAGCAATTTTATTTCCTAATGATCTTATATTTTTAACACTATTTAGTACTTGTGGGACACACTCTCTCATAAAATATGAACTTTGAATGCCTCACTCCACCAATTTAACATTAACTTATAAAGAGAGAGAGATATATATATATATAAAAGATATGAGGGAGAGAGAAATCGTGAGAGAATTCCCAAAAAAAAAAAAAAATCGAGAGAGAGAGAGAGAAGAGAGAGAAGAGAAGAGAAGAGAAGAGAAGAGAAGAGAAGAGAAGAGAGAGAGAGAGAGAGAGAGAGAGAAAGTGTTTGTGTGTGTGTAAATTAAGGATACCTTTGGGTGGTTGATACTCATGGGGGCAGGGGTCTCATGAGCAGGAGCTATCGTCCCCATGGCAAAGGCGAGACCTTGGATAGTTGAGAGAGAGAGATTAAGAGAGAGAGAGAGGAGCGGAATTGGCAGATGAGAGAAGGCTAAAAGCCCAATATATAATCTATAGAGAGCAGAGACTCAGACATATAAGTTAGTAAGTCAACTTCTCGAGTTTCCGAGCAAATGTGCTGAACGCGTTTTCAAAGCACACTTTTTGCTACAAATCTGTGCAAAAAAAAAGGCTCACAGTATTATTACATTTTTAATTAAAATGACTTTTAAAATTATTAAAATTTTAAAGTTATATATTTTATAAATTTTCATGTTTTTTATTTAATTATGTTTAAATAAATCTAATATTTTTTAAATTTCATTTATATATTAAAATTTGAACCAAAATGTTTGTTTGATCTATGATTTAAGATTCATTTAGGATGATTTTTATGTTCTTTTTTTATTGCTTTCAATTAATTTTTGTGCTGAAAAACTGTTTTAGATAACATTAAGAAAAAATTTTATGATTGTTGCGTCATGGTGTATACGAGGAGGTAGAGAAATATAAAATTTAGCGTCTTAGCGTTCTAAGAAAATTTGGCACGCAATCAAATAAGAGAGAGGGTGTAGCATTTATAAGACACCAATATTTTTACGTGGAAAACTCCTAAAAAGGAGAAAAATCAATGGGACCTAGCCCAGTTTGAATGAATCCACAATTATTTGCAGTCAATTACAATTGAAGCCCTTCCTTAGGGGGAAGGTATTGGTGGGGAAGGTATTGACTTGATGTACATTATATGAAGTACGTACATATTGGGAATACAAAGAGTCATTGTTGACATGTTTGTTTGGTCGGAAGGACTGTAGTCGATGGGCGATATAAGTCAGAAGGACCGTAGTCGGCAGGCGATGGAGGTCTGTAGGATCGTAGTTGGCAGGCAACGTAAGTCGGCTAGATCGTAGTCGACAGGCGACGGAGGTCGGAAGAACTGTAGTCGGCATGGGTGACGGAAGTCAGAAGGATCGTAGACGGCGGGCGACGGAGGTCGGAAGGACTGTAGTCGGTGGGCGACGAACGTCAGAAGGACCGTAGCCGGCGGGCGACGGAGGTCAGAAGGACCGTAGTTGGCAAGCGACGGAAGTCGGAAGGATCGTAGTCGGGTAGAAGTCCAACAATGGACATAAATCCAGCATCGGATATATGTCCGGTGAAAACTCGACAACGGGTATAAATCCGACGTCGGGTAGAAATCTGGCGACGAGCGGAGGTCAGACATAAGGTAGAAGTTTGACGTCAGTCGGCGGCCGGGGAAAACTAGGATGTTAGATGGTATTTGGGCAAAACTCCAGAGTCACTTGGAGAAAAATAGAATTCTGGCATCACTTGGAGATCGGGCGGAGTTCCGACGTCACTGGAAAGTCGGGCGAAATTCCGGCGTCACTTGGAAGTCGGGCGGAACTCCGGCGGTGGTCGAGGAGTTTCTTCCCTCGTATTATTCTCTTCTCATCTTCTTCCTTTGGTTCCCTCTCAAGAGAAATGAGGCGCTATTTATAGGTTTTTTAAGTATGACATGACCGTAAATAGGAGGAGAATCAAGGGCAAATGTGGAGTAGTTTGGATGGACGACCGATATTGAATTAATCCTTTGATCGTGGACCGTTTATCAGACATTTGAAGGTCTTTATGTTATCGGAAGTCGGCGATCTTGGGCTCGTTGGATTTGTCTCATCAAGACGATCGATTTGACTATAAACATGTCATGTTTGAAAACCGTTTGGTAATCCAAATTATTGTTTGAACCTTCCAACAATGCTTCGAGTCTTCGATTCAGACTCATTTGAGCTCAGATCGAGTTGAATTTGGTGTCATTGGGTTCATATTTTCGAGATGATTAGTTCGACTATAATTTTGCTAAAATCAGGGTTCAAATGATCCCAGATTTAATTTTTGAAGTTTCCAACTTGATTTTTGCCTCGAGATTTGTGCCAAATCAAGATAATTTTTTGATAACATATCAATGATATATCTTACATATATATATAATTGAATAATTTCATGGATAACATTTTTTTAATTACATCCATCTCAAGATCGACCTCATTATTCTTAGAATGACATTAAGATTAGTGATCTATATGATGTCCAAGAGTTTAGTATTGCAAACATAAATTCATCATAACATAAGTTTTATCAAGATATCTAGCATAATTTTTTAAAAATTTTATTATATCAATCACATTCTAAGCGATCTAATTATAATATGAAAAATAAAATAGCAGAAAAATTACACGGAATGAAATCTTAAATATGCTAATTAAACTAATTGAAAATATGTCATAAAATATTAAAAAGAAAAAAAATAATCACGATATTTTTAATAAACAGATAATAAAATATTTTAAATTTTATGTAACATTAACTCTATATAGTTACATACATCACATTAATCTTAAAGTATAGATAAGAATTTTAAGGCTCAAAATTTGGATAAAAATAATTTTCCATTTAAAGAGGACCTTTCCACCGATGCCGGAAAGAAGCCAAGCCTTAAATAAATGTTCAAGAAAGCGATTGATATCCTCACCTTCAATAAAGCAAAAGTATACGCAACATCTTGGTACTCTACATGTCTACATGGACCAATGAAAAAGAGATCTAATGAATATTCTGAACGGAGAGATTCCATCCACACAGACCTATGGGATGTCATTGTGAAGTGTAAACGCTTGAGTGTATAACTGTGCTCTATCTTTTTCCGGAATTACATTTATTTATTTTGTTTGTTTATTTATAGGGTGACGTTAGTAATTTTACTCTGCTTCGTTCTCAAGAAAAGAAAAGATTACGTGAGAATATTATAATTAAGGGTTATATTTACGACTGCTGAAGCATTTTATAAATTAATTATGAAATTATTGTGAAAAAAAATAATTTTATTAGTATGATTAAAAAATAGATTTTTGCCATAAATTTTTTAAAAAAATTCAGACAAAGCAATAGCAAACTAAGGCATCGTTTGGACGGCTTTCTTACTATTTTCTAAAGCAACTTTTAAATTAAAAAAAATTGGGCTAGAAAACTTCTTTAGAAAGTAGTAAGAAAGCCGTCACAAATGAAACAAAAATTGTGGTTATTGCCTGAAAAGCAAAACATCGAAAAGCTGCACCAAATAAACTTTAAATTTTAATATATAATCTAAAAAAATATTTTATTAACTATTATGCTTTTTAAAATAAATTTAAAATTTAAAAGTTATTAAATCAATATTTGATTAAAATATGTTAGCTCTATTTTTCTCTCATGTGATTTTTTGAATGATATGTATTTAGAAAAAAGAGAGCCTACATAAATTTAATTAAAAAAATTATGATAATATACTCTCATCAATTTTTTGATCTAATGAACTTCAAGATCTTAGATCTACTTTGAAATGAGTGCTATATAAATCATTTAAGTATTGCACTTTTTTCTCATAGAAAACATTATGATAGATTTATAAGTTTTCGGATCTATTTCCGATTAAATAAGCGTAAAACATGAACAATTTGTATTTGATTCGTCTCAAAATAGATCTAAAGATTTTAAAATACACATTGAACTATCCTAAAGACTCATGAAGTCGCATATTTGAGTGCGAAGATCATTCACTCGAAGAACTAATCTACTCGCCTTACAGTACCTATAGATAAACTCAAATCTAAAACCTAAAAAACTCGACAACGAAACTTAAGCTTCGTTTGGGACGGCTTTCTTGCCACTTCTTAAAAGCTGTTTTTTAGTACATAAGCTGCTTTAAGAAGCGACAAGAAAGCTATCACAAATGAAATCTTACCTTTAATCGAAAATTCCAACGGATTATCATTAAAATTAAATGATCCTATCATTATATATGTCTCAAATGACCAATTAAATGCATCAAAGAACATTGATGGTGCATTATTTTGCATAAGATATGATCATTATGTTATATGTATGTTGCATCAATCTCTATGCATTATTGAATGTTACTTATTTGAATGTTAATGAAATATTATGCTTTAGGAAAGCAAACACTAAGCCACATGTGAATGATGTCAATGAGAGTCATCATCTTGAACATGATGCACATAAAATGATGTCATGTGGTATTTATTTATCTTAAGCAAACGAAGAAAACTAATCAGTGACTTGCTGGCCGAAGCTAAAGACTTTGAATAGCAACACGTTATACTTGAACTGTCTGTGCTACCCGAGGCTGCCCGCACCTGCCCCGACTACCCGCGCCTGCCCACGAGGCCGCCAAGGCTGCCCGTGCCCTGCTCGAAGCTGCCCACATGCACCCGCTCTGCTTGCCCACACGCGTGCTGCCCGCCCTGCTCGCCCGTATCCGCGCGCGCTCCTGCGCGATGCGCGCCCCCCTGCGAGCCCGATTCTTCAAGCCTGAGCTCGCGTCCCGCCTTCGCCACCGCGTCCCGTGTCGGGTCAAGTCAACCCAGCAACCCGACGAGTCGGTTCCGGGTCCGAGTTTTTGACCCGTTTACCTACCCGGGTCGGGTTAGGGTCGACCCGATTGAACCCGGGTCAGTTCCAGATTCGACCCGAACCCGACCCTTGACCCGAAATTGACATCCCTATTCAAGGATAAGGCCCTCGAACCCCAAGGGGAGGCCCCCTGCAACACTCTGCGGAGATCGACCAATAAAATTGAGGTCTAAGTTGACAGTACAATCCGATTGATTGATACGATAAGATTCCACACATAACTAACAATATATCCATTGAAATTCTCCTATAATTTTCATTCATTTATTCTACATATTTAATTTTAAAATTTATTATTTATATCTTTTAAATTAATATTTTAATAAATTTATTAGCATTTCAGATATTGGAAAATGATATTATCCCCATAAATTTTATATATGTCTTGAGAGGAGAACCTAACTTATATTTTTTTTCAACCAAATGTACATTTTTAGATCAAAACCCAATTAAATGATAACGATTTTATCAAAGCTTTTAGCCTGAGATGTCGGTTTAGTTTGAGAATTTTTTTTTTAATTATTAGTTTCTTATACGAAAATTAGCGGCAATTTAAATGAAAATATCATAAGAATTTCAATTCTTTTAAATTTTATTTTTATAAAATTGTTTTTAATTATATATATATATATATATATATATATCACGATTTTCTATATTATAACAAATGGATTCAAAATTATTGAATTTATTTTGATATTAGTGTTGTATATAAATAATTTTTATTATAAAATCTCTAAGCAATCTAAATTTTTTTAATATGCATCCCCATATATTATTTATCTTAAAATAATATCTATTAAAATTTTTAATGGCTAAAAAAAATTCTGTTCCAAAGGAAATGGTAGGGTTGCCAATAATTGACTCGATTTGACAACCCAGTTCAGAAAATTCTAATTCGAGCTGCCCCGATTACTATTTAACTCGGGCTTAGGATTGAAATATTTACACAATTAGATTTCTAGTTTGGTTTCTGTAAACCCAACATTGACTTGAAATTGACCTTATTATCATTCACATTTCGGTTAAACAGATCGAGTTTGTGTTTAACTCATCATCTTCGAGTCAAACGTTGAGTTAAATTAATCGTATTGATATTAAAAAAAAAATCTCGAGATCTATATAATCAATAGGTTGGGCTTAGATAAGTTGGATTCAGGTCGAGTCGATTTCAGGTCAAATAGTTTGAGCTGTATGATAAATAAGTCAACCATATTTAGGTCAAGCCAACATCAAACCAAACTCAAATTCGGCTCATTAATATGAATTGGCACCCATAAAAGATTGACGGCTGACCTAATATGCTGTAGGATATGTGTACTACTTAACCGAAAACAATGACCTTAATTTGGCTAAATCTTCTTTAAATGAGAGAAAAAAAAAAAAAACACACACTCACATCATTATCAATGCCAACTCATAGCTCAACTCTAGTAGTAATCTTCATTCACAAGTTTAAGGGAGTTGTATTTTTATTATATTTTATTATTTCAAATATAATAATTATTTTTTGCTCTCATATAAAGTAAATAAAGTTTATTTATATTTTTGATGAAATGTTAATATATAATTAATCTTATATGTGTATATCCAAATATCTCAAATCTGATTCAAGTCTTTTGATGAGCTATACCAGCTAATAAGAGCTAACATCAATAGGTCAGCAACTTCCCTAACACGATTAATTTGCTTACTGAGTCAATGACTCAGCAAGCCGGTTACCTCTAGCAAGTCGGCGACTTCCTCTAAGTCGACAATTTGTTTAGTGCACTGTTTTAGGCAAAATCAGCAATCTCATCCTAGCGCTTCGTTTGGAATAACTTTCTTACTGCTTCATGAAATAATTTTTTAGTACAAAAACTTGATTTTTGTACTAGAAAACTGTTTTAAAAAACAGTAAGAAAGCTATCACAAAAGAAACCTAAAATTCAAGCACGATTGTCATAACCATCAATGAGTTCACTATCCATATTTATTTATTGCGTATATTTTATTGACTACACGCCTCATGTAGATGATATATTCATATACAATATTTCCTATAGCACTAAATTTTTGTGTAAATGTAGGTTTAAAGGGTCATTTTCAAGACTTTTTTTCTAGAAACATCTCTTTTATATATTGTGTGCTTGATCAATTAAACCCTAAAGTTTCTAATTCCTCCGGCTCCATTATCTTTAGCTTCTCTCTCTCTATTTCTAAATTATCTTGATCCTATTAATATCACAAACAAATTAAATTCAGCAATTTTTTTCTAAATTATAAATAGACAAATAAAATCATAAAATTAAATAAAGTCTTGATTTTTATCAAATTGGTCAGCAGTCATTGGTCAACGGCTACAGCATCCAATTTTGGTCAAAGCCACACATCACACTCAACCTCCTTGTCAAGCCATAAATTCCTAAGACGCTAAAGCCCAACAAGTTGCTTCTTGCGGCGACGTCCCCAACATTTTAGTTATTTATTTATTCATTCATTACAAAAATTCATTCAATATTTGACACTAGCAGAAAATTGAACCTAAAAATTTCAGGTTCAGACTGGATTGGGTTCGAACTTCATGTTATGACCCATTTTTAATTTTGGGTTAGATTCGAGTCAACCTGAAAATTCAAAAGCAACCTGAAAATGACCCAAGTGGCAAGTCCCCATCCTATACCACACAGCAAAAGCCCCGCGGCCCCACCCCTTGTGTTCCCTCGCTGCCTCTCCTCCTCAGCAAGTGCTCGTCTAACTCATCCCCTCGGCAGACGCTCGTCTGCCGAGCCCATCGGCAAGTGCTCGCCTAACTCATCCCCTCGGCCAACGCTCGTCAGCCTCACCCTCTTGACAAGTGCTCGTCTTCCTCGCCCCTACGACCCTCACTAACCCTTGCAACCTCGCTTACAGGGCTTGCACCTTGCACGTCTGCGGGTTAACGTGTTGGGTCGTGTCAATCTTGATTACGGCGAGTCAGGTTCGAACGAATCTGAACAATTGAAGACAAGTCTATTTTGGGTTGAACCTGAATCTGATCCGAAAATCTATTTTGACACCCGTATTCTGCTATGGCATGATCGGCCTTAAGTGAGAAAAGGACATTTGCTTTTGAGTGAGAAACTAATGGCTTTCAATTTAGCTTTCTCTTCGATGCTGAAAAACAAAACAAAAAACAAAGGAAAAAACGAGGCGTGGAATGCCGTTGTCGGCCGATCTGCGAACTTTCAAAGAAGCTATGCAATGAGTGCTGCAAGTTGTTTTTTACTTCTTTTTTTTTTTTATCTTTCTTTGACTTAGACGTGTTGACTTGTCAAAGCTGTACGCAAATTCTATACGTACAATGCAGAATATTGGCTTTAGAGTTCAGAAATGTGAAAATTAATAAATGAGAGGACAAATTATTTGTGGAATGGATAATGTGTTGTGAATGGATTATTAATATTATATTTCTTACGTGCAAATGTGGCTGAAAAAACACGTTGTATGAGAGTTAGGGCTGACAACTTTTTTATTGCTTTGCTATTTAGATGTTTTAAGAAATAGAAAGAAACAAACTCATAAAATTGAAACTTATAAATAATTATTCGGATATAAGTAGAATTGTAAAAGAAGGTAAGTGTTAAATGAATTGAAACACTTGAGTGTACAAATGCTTGAAAAAAAAGAAAGAAAGATAAAATGATCAAATAAAAAATAAAAATCAAATGCATTTCAAACAGTTGAAGTGTAAAAGTTTGGTTGATTAAGAGCAACAAAATAAACAAAATTTTGATAATAAGATTGATGAAAATTTTATTCCTTTAAAACACGAAGGGGTTGTTTGGCCACAGGTTTGCTTTCCTCTTCTGTGGTTATTCGTTGCTATTCAACTTCTGCGTGAGAGGTAGTTTCGAGCAAAGGTCAAATAACTTCTTGGTTGATCCGAAGTCACACATCCTTGTCGTTCTTCTGTTGGATCGGAAGGAACGACGAAAACGGGAGCTTGCTCGTTGCAAAGGTAGCTATCTTTCTTCCTTATGCACGCTTCTTCTGCCAAATCCCATAAATTCACCAAACTCCCTAAACCCGAAATCCCCTAAACCCGAAATCAGGATTTATGAAAATAAGAGGAAAACAACAGATTTAACTCGCTATGAGATTTAACGGTCCCCTAAATCCTATTTTGCAGGATTTAACCGTTCCCTAAACCTTGCTCCAATAGAGCATAAATCGTGTATATATATATATATATATATATATATATGATTAAGGGGAGCGCATACCCTAAATTTGATTTATAATGTTTATTTAGTAAAGAATTTTGTCCTAAATATACTATGAATGCTTACTCATTGTGGATCACCATTACAATTTACAACTCATTTGTGACCAGCATCATATTTCATCGCTAACTATATATCATGCATTTTGTAAAGAAAAAAGTATAATGGAAAATATCTCTCAATTTCATAAAATATTTGTGATGGATAAATGGATCGCTACAACAACTGAGGGAAAAAAAGGCATGTTTTGTAAGGGAATTAAATTTGACGCAAATTCATCATAAATGTTTCATTTGGGACGACTTTCTTACTATTTTTAAAAGCTGATTTCTAGTACAAAAATTTCTTGAACTAAAATTTGTCATACTAGAATTTTTTTTTTTATAAAATAACAAAAAAGCCATCCCAAATAAAGCAAAAAATTCGTAAAATAGCTAGTGTGCCACACTCCAAAACGCCCTCCTAGCAAAGGGCGGAACTGCCTTATGTGCCCACCTAAAAAAATTAAAATATTTATAATGGGGACAGTTTGGGAAATTTATAATGGGGAACTATGTTGGACGAACCACTAGCCAATGGAAAAGAAACAAAAGCTCCCAATCATCAACCACGTTAGTCTTCATTCCATCCCATTTTTTACATTTTTTTTTTTAATTTAAGCGAGTAATTAAATTTATAGTTTTTGACGCATTTGAATTGGGGCAAGGCAAACAGACTTCGCAGTCTCAAACTAAGTCCGTATTTTACTAAGTATAAATTTGATGTAATTTAAATATGAAAAGTGCGCTAGCATTTATTTATAAAAAAAAGGGATTTTTACATACATGCCACTTTATACCTTATATTTTACATATCTAACACCTAAAACTTAAATATTACACAACAACAACTCAAACACAAACTTAACCTCATATATGCCACTCCGTTCCAAATAGGGCTCACTCCGTTTCATCATCCCGTAATTTCCCGCGCTTGCCATGAAATGTCGCGCGAAAGCAGCGGAATCTCGAAGGCTGGAGAAAAGCTTGCTTCGCGACGTGTTGTGACTGATTTTGCCTTCTTCTGCTTTGTCGCACAGAAGCTGTAGGTAAGGTAAATCCCGTGCCTTCCTTTTCTTGGTAATGGTCTAGACAGCTCCTCATAGCTGTATTTGGTTCCAAAAAATGCACGGGATTCTTCCGTTTTGTCTTGTTGCAGAGCCGTATTTGGACAAGTTCCGTCCAGTGGAGCTGTATTTGGTCAAGTTCCGTCCAGTAGCTAATCTCCCTCTTTTTACTTTTTCCTTATTATTTCAGGTTACATTTGAAGAAGAAATTGCTAGTGTGTGGCATACTTTGTGTAGAATGGATTGTGATGATTTATGTGGAGAGAAGGAAGGGCATTTTTTTGTTACAATTAAATATGGAGGATTTTGGGTTGATAGAAATGACAACTTTAGAAAGAAATATAATGGTGGCAAACAAAGGACTGTCAAAATTGAGAAAGGAAGTATGAATCTTTTTATGCTCAAAACAGAGATTCTTAAAATATGTCCATGGCTCAAAGGGTATAAATATAGTATGCATTATCACATTCACAAAACATCGCCGAAGGAATACAAAATTATAAATACTGACGTAGACGTGACAGAGATGGTTAAAGTTTCAAGTGAAAATTTTCGTGCTAAGTTAGTTATCTCAGTAGAAGAGGTAGATAGAGAGCAATCAAACACAAACCTCATGGGGGTTGTTAGTGCTGAATATATGGCAGAATGTTATGTGATTCATAATGGTTGTATTTCAAGTGTTCATAATACAAGTGCTATAGATATAGGTATTGGCACCTTCTTCAACGATGCAAAAAGTTTCAAGAATGCTCTCCGATCAGTTGCCATAAAGGAGAACTTTGGGGTTCGAATAAAAGCCAGTGATAAGAAACGTGTGATTGCGACTTGTTCCTATCAAGGTTGTGAATGGAGAATTCGAGCTTCTTTATGTGAAGACACTCAATCTTTTCAAGTTAGGAGACTAGATGGAGTACCTTGCATTCACGCTGAGTGTGGAATGAATCTGCAGAATGTTCTGTGATTCATAATGCTTACAAAGAATCTGCAGTTGCAGAGTGTGGCAGTTAATTGGTTTACCTTGCATTCACGCTGTTGCTTTCATTGGAATGAAAGAACACCCGCTTTGGCATACGTATGTTGATGATTATTACCACGTTCACAGGTAAAATGTATCATATGAATAATTATTTGCATATAATAACCACTGATTTATCATATTGCCTATGGTGTAGGTACAAACTAGCATATGAAGGGGCAATTTCCACATTACCCGGAAAGGATCTTTGGCAAGTAGCAGAGAATACGGAACATGTTGGTGTACCTAGTACTTGTAGACCAAGAGGAAGACCTAGGAAAAAAAGATTGTTAAATTTCTTGGAGCAAGATAAGAGGTCACATAGGTGTGGCAGATGTGGTTTATGGGGGCATCATAGGAGTACTTGCAAAAATCCATTGCGAAATAATAATAACAAGGACAATTTGAGTACAGAAGTTGGACGAAGAAGCCGGACAAAGTTGCCAAGCAGACGGAATGGAGAGGATCATCAACTTGAAGATTTCGAGTTCTCATATGTGATTGGATTTTAGGATTGATAGCATTCACTGCTCTTTAAGAAGTCCGTGTTTTGACTTTTTGAGCTAGTACATAGCAGCTGTAACTTTTTTGAGCTAGTATATAGCAGCTGTATTTTTTTGAGCTAGTAGATAGCAGCTGTAACCGCTGATTTTTTGGGCTAGCAATATCAACAACTTTAAAGTATTGACTGTTATGAATTAGCCATTCTCTTGATTCAAAGAAATTTTATGTATTTAAGTTGAATGCTGTAGAACTATGACGTTGATTGATTGCCTGACTTGACAAATCTGCACGTTCAATTCATATATGCACGTTAAATTAACTTTCGTCTTCTCCCATTAAGCCATTATCTGCACGTTATTGACTGTTATGAATTGCCTGATTAAAGTTTGTCCGTTTTCAAATTCAAATCTGCACGTTATTGACTGCACGTTCAATTCATATATGCCAGATTAAAGTTTGTCTACAATCTTTTTGAGCTGTTCTGAATTTATACCAAATTCTGATATACAAAACTGATACAATTGTAATAAAACAGCTTAAAAAGGTTACAAAATTGATATACAGAATTCTATCTATACAGAATTCTGTCCAGCATGAAGTCCGAAATTCCTTTTAGCATGAAGTTAACATTTCCTAGCTGCAGGTTTTTTTGAGTTGAACAAAGAGCTGCTTGACAATGACAAACAGGAGAGAAAAATGCATAAAGATGATCAATAATTCAACATAACAACTTACAATACCCTTGACCAACACATCAATAAAAGGTTACAAAACTGAACATAACAAAAACAACATTTTCTGCAGTCGACACAACACGTTACAAACACAAACGGATGATTACATCAACAACAACAATTACAATGAAGACTTTCATCAAGAACATCATCCATTCAAGCATATTAATAACCTTCGCCTCAAACACTTTGCGCTCATCGTCTATACCAAAAGATGCATTTTCAACTTCATCTATCCATTTGAAGTATCTGCAGTCGTCATCAGTTCGATTATTCACGCACCTATAAAATTTTCTTCCATTATTAGGTCCACGGTGGCAAGTGTACAATACACAATTCAGGTGACAGTGACAATAAACTTCAGATCGTTGGCATCTATCTCTCGTAGCGGACGAATTCGTAGAACTCATTTGAAACGTTTTGGAATAAACCAACCTTTTCTGTAACAAAACAGAGAATTTTTAGGAAAAATAACACTCCTGAAAATCTGTATAAAAAAAAAAAAAAGTGGAAAATACCATTTCGGTGGAGAAACAGATATGCTTGAACAAATTGCATTCAGAAATGATAAAACATTCTGTAACCAAAAAAAAAAAAAAATTTGCCGCTAGCAATCGGATATACAAGGATAGAAAAAACTTATACAAGAATAGAAAAAACTTATGGAACTCTATTAATCAAAGAAGTTACATAATAGATATAACTCAGCCGCTATTCCTGTAGAATAACGAAAGCAAAATCGCAGATCAAAACTCAGCCGCTATTCCTGTAGAAAAACGAAAGCAAAATCGCAGATCAAAACTCAGCCGATACCTGATTTTTATCAAAAGAAGTATACATACGAATTTACAGAAAAATCGAACCTAAACTCAGCCGCTCCTCCTACATCGAGGAGATCTTGCTCTGCTGCCGGAGAGAAATCTTCGGCGGAAAAACTCACGCTGGATTTTTAGGGCTACCGAAATACATCTCCCGCGGAAACACTCACGCTGGAGATCTAAAGCAGAAATAACGACAGAGACGGAGTGAGCCCTATTTGGAACGGAGTGGCATATATGAGGTTAAGTTTGTGTTTGAGTTGTTGTTGTGTAATATTTAAGTTTTAGGTGTTAGATATGTAAAATATAAGGTATAAAGTGGCATGTATGTAAAAACTCCTAAAAAAAATGATTGTATTCAACATCGCAACATGACAAAGAACAATCCTATAATGCTGAACGTGAAGCAGTTCTAACAAGGGTTTTTTTTTTCTTTTGAAATACGACAATTTCTCTTTCCTTATTGTGGTACTACTTTTTTATTGATTCTTAAAACAGAGTTTTAATACATAATTTTTAATTTTTGTACTAAAACCTTATTTTTAAAAATAATAAAAAATTCATCCGAAATGAAGCCTAAGAATTCATTTGGGACAGCTTTCTTGTTATTTTATAAAGTATTTTTTTAGTATAGATTTTTTTATGAATTAAACATTTTTATACTAAAAAAATGCTTCATAAAACATTAAGAATTAAGAAAGATGTCACAATGCTTTGTTCAGAACAACTTTCTTAGCATTTTTAAATCAGTTTTTTGCTCTAAAATTTTTTTAGATTTAGATATTTTTGTACTAAAAAACTGTTTAAGAAGTAGTAAGAAAGCTGTCCCAAACAAAAGCTTAAATCATCCGAAGCTTAGGGTCTTATATATATTTTTGTTTTTTTATGAGTTTCCCCCTCTAAGAAGGCTGGTTCCGCCGCTGCTCCTAGCTACCAGTATTTGCGCATATTTGCTTTGGCATATTGCCATGCCACCAATCAACTCCCCTCTTCTCCACAGCATAGACAACTAGGGTCCTACTCTGTAGAGCCTTATCCACCACATGGAAGGCTATTTGTTTTCATTGATTGTTAGTCTTCTATAGCTATATATAATCTCTTTGAAAGATATTTGATACGTAATCATGAAATAATCTTTGATCGGGCACGAATCTCAAGGCAAAAATCAAATTGGGAACTTCAAAAATTAAATTCGGGAGCACCTGAACTCTGATTTCAACGAGCTTACAGTTGAACTGAGCGTCTCAGAAATACGAACCCAACGACACCAAGTTCAACTCGATCCGAGCCCAAATGGGTCCGAATCATGGACCTGAAGCGCTGTTGGAAGGTTCAAACCGCAATTTGAGATACCAAACGGTCTCTGATTTTAACAATCTTATACTCGAATCGAACGGCTCGACGATACAAATCCAACGAGTCCAAGCTTGCCGAATTCCGACATCTCTAAGACTTTCAAATGTCCAACGAACGGTGCACGATCATAGGATTCGATATCGACCGTCCATTCAACCACTCCCTATTCGCCCCTGATCTCACGCCTATTTACGAGCTATGCCACTCCATAAAATCTATAAATAGAGCCCTCATTCTTTACAGGGGGGGCAAGCAAGAGGATAAGAGAAGGAAGAAGCTCCTCCTGGACCACCGATGGAACCTCGCCGGACCACCACAGGAGCTCGCTGGACCACCGCCGGAACCTCGCCGGACCACCACCGGAGCTCGTCGGACCACCACCGGAACCTCGTTGGACCATCGTCGAAGCTTCGTTTCACCAGCACTTCAGGGCCCGACGTTCAGCTGAAGGCCTAACGTTCAGGCCCGACGTTCAAGTCCCGATGTTCTGCTGTAGGCCCAACGTTCTGCTCAAGTCCCAACATTGTGCTGAAGGCCCAACGTTCTGCTCAATGTCCGACGTTCTGCAGAATGCCCGACATTCTGCTGAAGGCCTAACGTTCTGCTCAAGGCCCGACATTCTGCTTAAGGCCGAACTACCAACTAACACCCGAACTTCCAGGTGACGCCAGGGTACTATCAAGTGACATCGGGTCTAACGCCAGACTTCTATCAAACAATTGCTAATTGTAATCTGATAGCCCTTGGAAGCGGGTCAGCCCTTTGTAACCGACTCAAATTATAGTGGAATCATTTTCAACTGGGCTAGGCCCTGTGGTTTTTCCCCTTTTTAAGGGTTTTCCACGTAAAAACTCTGGTGTCTCTTATGAACTACACCCTCTTACTTATCTGATTGTGTGTTGGATCTTTGTACAATGCTAAGACATTAAACTATATATTTCTCTACCGCTGCGAATACTCCAGGACGCAACAATATTAATGTTTAGGGTTAAGACTTTGTTTGTGGCGATTTTTTTATTGCTTTCTTAAGCAGTTTTTTAATACTAAAAATTATTAAAGGAAAAAATTGCTTCACAAAGAAGTAACAAAGTTATTTCAAATGAAACGTAAATCTTTAGCATCCTCGCTCACAAGTGTCTAATTCATATAAATCCATTACATGAATTGTGGAATTATGATTTCATGAATTTGAAATAATATGAATATGCTTTGTTAGATATTATAGTTAATCTTGCCATATTAGTCTTATATTTCATCGAGTTTAGGCACAGTTTTCTTTAACACTTTTATTAACAAAATATTCTTGATATATCATCAAAAAATTATCTTGATCGGGCATGAATCACAAGGCATAATCAAGTTTATAACTTTCAAAATTAAATTTGGGAACAACTGAACTCTGATTTCAGTAAACTTATAATCAAATCGAACATCTCAAAAATATGAACCCAACGGCATCAAATTCGACTCAAGCTGAGCCCAAATGAGTCCAAATGAAAGTCCCAACGCACATTTGGAAGGTTCAAATCATAAATTGGATGACCAAATGGTTTACAAACATGACATGATTATTGTCTAATCGAGCGGCTCGACGAGACGAATCCAACTAGCCCAAGATCATCAAATTCTAATATCATTAAGACATTCAAATTTTAGGAGTCAACAAGTTTATTTAATTAGTGATTTTAAGCTAAATAGTTCATAAGGACATTATTTAGATGCATTTGATTGTGAGGCATTGCTCAATCCTTGATGAAAAATTTCGTAGATTGAGTTTTTTCTTTTTCTTTTCATTTGTACTATTTTTCTCCTCTAAAATCAATGTATATTAATATGTGCCAGATGAGCTAGCTTTATATCATGCTCATTTACTATTGGTACATATTATTTTAGTTAAGGAATATTTAATTATATTAATATTTCATTTAGGCCAGTTTTTTATTATTTTTTAAAGCAGCTTTATAGAACAAATATTTTTTTAATTAGAATTTCGTACTAAAAAGCTGTTTAATTAGAAATCAGCAAGAAAGTTGTTCCAAATGAAGCGTTAGCTGTAATATGTTTTTTTTTCCTTCACAGTTGACCCACAAATAAGATGATATTAAAGTATTATTGATGAATAATGCAAGATTATATTCCGTAACTATTTGGGTTGGAGGTAGGGGTGTCAATTCGGGTCAACGGGTCGGGTTCGCGTCGAACCTGGAACTGACCCGACACTATTCGGGTCAATCAGAACCGTATTCGGGTCAATCAGAACCCGAACCGTTTTTAAAACGTGTTAGGTTTCCGGACCCGAACCAGACCCGAATCGGGTCCGGGTCAACCCGACCCGACACGAATGACCCGGAGTTGACCCAAAATTGCTAGTTTTCGGGTCAAAAATCGGGTCAATCTTCGATTTTCGGGTAAAAAACGGGTCAATCTCGGGTTTTCGGGTCAAATATGAGCTTTCGTGTTACTTTCGGGTCAATTATGGGTTGCTAGGTCAACCCAAACCCGACCCAATTTTTAAAATGGGTTGATTTGTTGAATCTGAACCCGCGAACCCGACCCCTTTCGGGTTCAGGTTGACCCAAACTCGAATTTTTCCGGGTCGGGTTCGGGTCGGGTTTCGGGTCGTGTCAGAAATTGACACCCCTAATTGGAGGAATTGATGTCATATGGTTTGATCTACCAAAATGTTGCAACACCAATATTGTCATTACAATTATGATAAAAGATCTATGATATCTTCTAAGGTAATAATTCTTTGAAATATCAATCATTTGATCTACTTTCATATAAAAGTCTAATCAATTTATTTATTTTTCATTCACCATCATACAACACACAAGTATTGATATTTGATTTATTTGCAGGAGAAAAGTTTATTCTAAATATATATAAAAAAAAAAAATTTCTAAGCACATAAACAATTCAATTTTTTATGAAATCTTATTTAAATGTATGTCAAAATAAATTAGAACTATGTTTTGAATTATGTTCAAACAATAATTAAAAATATATGAATAACAATCGAATTAGGTTTGAACTTTGTTATAACTACTTTCAAATTTATTTAAATAGCATTCATGTATATCCAAATATGCCATGAAGAGAGAAAGGTTAAAAGTGCATGTTGACCTCGATTTTGTCCAGACCTGGGCATGATAAACTGAGTTGACCAAGTCAACCTTGGACTTGGTCAACCCAAGTCTTAATGGGTCAAAATTGACCCATTAAGCCCCTTTTTGAGCCCAATTCAAATCTAAATCAAATCGAGTCCGTTTCATGGCTCAATCCTCATCCACCATTGATCTATTTGACTGATTTGACCAAGTCAAACGCTGACTTGGTCAAACCAAGCCCTTAATAGGTTATTATAACCTATTAAATCCCATTTAAGAGCCCATTCAATGGCTAATTCAATCCCCTTCGTTTTGAAATTGAATTCCACGGCCAAAACTGAGGGATTTCCCTCCTAATCAAGCCTTGATGCAATCAAGACCGTTCCCTTAGAGTCTAAGGCTTTAAATAGGAGATTTTAGGGTTTTCAAGGGACTTTTTTGACTCTTGCTTTCTTGAGAGACTTCCCCAGCCTCTGAGACTTAGCAAGAGAACTCCCATAGCCCTTCCCCACCTTTTCCAACCCAAACCCGACCACCTCGAGTCGTCGCCGGCGAGAAATCCGGTGAACCCGACCGTGAAACCCTTCTTACGTAAATCCCGCTCGATCGAAGGAGATTTGGAGCTTGGCGTCAACTGAAGATTTGTTCCTGCTGATTCCACGAGTCCAACGAGCCCAAGATCTCCCGAATCCACCGTGTGGATTGAGGTATATCGCAAACCCTAGTTTAGAACACTTAGGGTTAAATAACTTTTCAATAAGCGCTTTTTAGAACGCAAAATCTATCCCCCATTGATGCTCTTCATGTCTAATACCTGTGTTTAAAATTTCGTGACGATTCGTCGAGTGGTTTGAGAGAACGAGGCGAAAATAGGGTGGGAATCTCGGTTCGGCTTCGCCTGGGGGTAGGGCAGATCTGATCCGTCCGATCTGCGATCAACGGATCGGATCAGACCATACCGCGGCCCTGGTCCGACCGCGGATCCGATCCCGCGGACACTGGTTCCGTCCAACGATATCTGGACCGTCGATCCAGCATGGCGCGTGATCCAACGGCTGAGAGCTGTGCCGACGTGGTTGAGTGGCTCGGCACTGATTCCGACGCCGCGGCAATCATTGCCAATGATTGCGCGGCGGCGCAATCATTGGCAATGATTGCGCCAAACCGCGGGAGCCAACCCGATCCCGCCACGTGTCACCGACCGAATATTTTAATATTAAATTTGTTTTAAAAGCTATTTTAACTTCAAAAAATCGTAGAAAATTCGTTTTTTGTCCGTTTTTGACGTGCAATATCTCGTTTTGTTCGTATTTTTATTCTCTACATTATAAAATTTTTTTTTTATTAAAATAATATATATATTTTTATTAATTAATTAAACAGTGAAAAACACCTTTTTTTTTTATTTAAACTATTATTTTAATATGATTATTATTTAAATAATTATTTATATTAATTATTATTAGTTTAAGCTTTTATTTTACTGTTTTATAATCATTAATATTGTTAATTAGTTTTGAGATTATTTTTGATTATATTTTATTATTATTATTATTATTTTTAATAATTATCTATTTATAAATGTCCTTTATTGCGTTTAAACTTCAAAAATTCATATCTCTTTCGTTTTCGCTCCGTTTTTAACGCACAACGTCTTGTTTTGAACGTATTTAGATTCTGCATTTTCTGGAATTGGTTTCATTTGAAAATTTTGGGTCTGTGTGCAATTATTTTCAAAACAGTGAAATAACAATGTTTAAAAAAAAAAAAATATTTAATTAGCGTATTTGAACTTCTAAATTGCATAACTTTGTCGTTTTAAATCCTCTGTCGACGCACAGCACATTGTTTTGTATGTACTCTGAATTCTGCATATGTTGAAACTATTTTCAGATAAAAAGCATGTCTTTATTTGCTGTTATCTCAAAAACAGTAAATCTACACTATTTTAAAATACTATTTTATTGTATTTAAACTTCGGAAATTCGTACCTTCGCCGTTTTAAGTCGGATTTTGACGTGTAACCCCTCGTTCTTTTCAGAAGAGCGAGCTTTATGTTTTGAGACTGTTTCCAGCCCCTAATTTTGGCTGCTTTGATAGTTTTCTATCTTGGAGCAATATTTGATTATTAAATTATTATTTAATTAATATAATAATTATTTTCAGGATACAAACCTATTTTCAAACCGTTTGAAACCTCGATTGGGTGATCAGCGGGTCTCCTTATACCTATGTATTATGAATTGACCTACTTTTAAATTATTTTATTTTTTCAAAAAATATATATTTATATTTATAAGTATTTTAAAACTATTTTAAAAACTACTTATATATAAATTCTAATTTTTGGGAGACCCGCTATCGTATGAAATTTTAAGCATGGATCTTATATATGAAGAGCAATCATGGGGGAGTGGGTTAGTGAATGGTTGAGTCCCAATCATTCACTAATCCTTTCTTTAGATGTCTGTCCTTTTATTTTTCGTAGATTGCATGTATAGGATTGCACCACGAGCACTTAGTCTAGGCTCTCCTAGATTTAAGGACATGGTGTGTTTATTTAATTTTTGTACTCCCACGCATTTATTACCTTGAGGGTTAGCTAAAACTTCGATTCAAACCCATATAACGTAGTGACACCCTAAGGACAATAATTAAGGACTCGTCTAGCGAACTTAGAAGTTTTCTAGGAACTAGGATAGACCCCAGAACGACATGAAGACTACAACACTTAAACTTAGTGACATCTAAAACATCACTGAATTTTCTAGGAATTTTTAGGAGCTTTTAGAGCCCTTAGCTAACTAACCCTAATTAACCAGCTAATTAAGGCCCCGAGACCTTCCAGAAATTACAATAAATACACCTTAGGTCAGAAAATTACCCATGATACCTCAAACTGACCAGAATCTGATCCCTGACCTTAGATAAATAGGGTTCCCTAGTTTGACCTCAGGTTGACCCCTAATTTGACCATAGGTGGAAATTACCGTTTTGCCCCTAATAAATCATTAAAAATTATTAAAAATCCCAAACCTTCTCCAAATACTTGGGAACACTTTTTCTGGTCATCCCTGACCTTTGGGAGTGATTCCAATTAGTTTGGAGTTGATTTGGAGCAAAACAATAAAAAAGGCTATTTAGTAGGAAATTTAGAAAATTCCAATAAATACCCCGACCTTTAGAAACTCATAACTAATTGTAGAAAACTCCGAATTAGGTAAACTCACTTGCATTAGACTCCAATTAGGGCCTAGTATTTATTAAAAATTTTAGGTTTCCAGAAATTGGCTTAGATTAGAAAGTCAACATTTTGGTCAACCGTAGTTCATTTAGGGCCCGAAACTTAGGAAATTCATAACTTGGCCTAGAAAACTCCGATTTCAGCCTACTACCTGTCTAACTACTCGTATTAAGGTCTAGTATTTTCCTAAGATGTTAGAAATCCCATACTTAGCCTTTTTCACATAGTGACGTTTTGGCCCCTTAGCTTAATACCTAGGAGGACCCAGAACTTTCCAAAATTGGCTAATGCAACTTAAACTTCAAATATCATTGTCCTAAGTTCTTAAAACTCATCAACACTGAAATATTTAAAATGAACCCTAATCCACTAATATTTGAATTTTAAATAAAAATTCCCTTTTCAGACCCCCAACAAACCTGAACTCTAGCTAACTTTAACTAACTATCCTACTTAGGATCTATCCAAACCACATTAGCCTTACACACACATAGAATTGTTTGCTAGGGCACCACTTCTAGAGCTAGGTTAGGCCGCTGGGATTTACTTTTCTGCTGTGTGCCGGAGCTTTCCGTGGATTTCATTGCATGTTGTTTGAAATTGTTGGTGTGTTTGCTTACTTTTTCTGTACTCTGTGATGTGATGAGCGTTAGACTTACCCATAGGTTAGGAGCGCTATATATATACTGTTCTTCCGTGCAGGTGGCCATGCTCAAGCTAATAAAAGGGGGGAGCAATATCATGATTTATAACAATGTTTTATGCAGGTGCTTGCTCAGCTCCCCCTAAAATAAAATGAGGGCTAAAATTTATAATTATAACTGCACAGATGGAGCTGCTTAGCCCTCATAATTAAGAGCATGGCTTGGCACAGGGTCAATGGTGTTAGCACTTTCTTTTTTTTTATATATAAACTGCTTGGGATGATTTTTATTAGGATAACCTTGCAGGGCTTCTTAGATTTACTGCTTTTAATTAATGTAATTTGTTTGTAATAAATTGTTAAGAGTTGTGAAAACAACTTTTGAGTTGGGATATTATTATCCAGCTCGGATTCTAAAAGAAGAAGGCATCCTTAAGAGGAGAGTCTTCTTTCATTTGGAAGATCGAGCTGGATGGCTTTAGATATCCAAAGAGAAAAGGCAATACCCCCATACTGGGGGAATTGTCTATTCGTTTGAATATTCAAGCCACGACGGATCCAAGGAGTCTAAGGAGGAGAGATCCAAGGAAGAGAGACCCAAGAAGTCCAAGGAGAAGATATCCAGAAGACTAGAGATTTGAAGACCCAATATCCCACTCAAAGTTGTTGGCGTCTGTCATAGGCTTAGAAATCCGGGTTGTTGGCAGTGGTGCCCGGCCACTTTACTTTTCTGCATACCCTGGGTTGTAATTAAAGGGCAGTTGGCCTATGGACATTTACTTGATTAGTTTGATTTATATTGATGTGTTTACCTGATTGTGTAGTAGAAATTGCCTGCTTTTCTTAGGTTTCTTTCTTGCATGTCGATTTTGTTTTCGCCTGGATTTTCGTTAGGCTCTCTAAGGATTATAAAATTTTTCTACTCATAACTAATCTTTAAAATTTTAAGTTTTAAATAATATAGAAACTTAACGAATCTAGGGAATTGCCGGAACCGTCCGGGGTCGCATGCATATTACTGCATCTTCTTTCCTTGCTATAAGACATCTCCCTGCCTGCGGGTTGAGTCCGGATAATCTGGCCTATGAGGATGAAGTGCCGGACCTAGGGAGACCCAGTCTTTTCAAAAAAAAATTATTTTCTATAAGCCTGTTTTTAAAGTTCTATAGCATTCATGAGCTGACATTTCAACTAGCATGCATTGCATTAGAAATCAATTTAATTAAAATTTAATTACATTAGTTAGGAGCATCTGACCCACATAAGTCTAGGACCACTTAGGAAATTCTCTAGATGTCGGTCCTATTTCCAAAGAACTGTACCACCCACCCATCTTTCATAACTGGCTTGACAGCATGGTTTTAAATCGATTAGGTGGTTAGCTGGCTCCCCTAATCCAGGCCGGGATAAGTCCAGGTTTTGCATCGCATTAGCTAGGACACTGGTCTTAGTGTGTGTCGAACACTAAGTCCAATCTAGATTTAGAGTTCGAGGCTACTACACTCGGTCTCGTAGTATGCCTTAAACAGTAGGTAGGCCTCTTCTTTCCAGAGACCCTAAATCCTACTTATCCGCGTCACAGGATGACGCCACCTCCATCTTTCTCTCACGCATGTGATTGATTGCTTGTCCTTCTTTCTCCAGTTTCTCTCTAGTACCCTAGAGCCTCCGAATGCTGGTATGAGCCATGCATGTTGATTGAGCCTCTTTGAGACCTTTCTTTCCTTTGAGTAGGATTTCCTAGTCTATACCCTCGTGCTAATCCCAATTTGGAAAAGATAATGTATGATCCTTAATCGAGAGTTTTCTCGGGCTCCGGCCCGGGATGTAATTAACCACGGGGGCTTGCGCCCGTGGGAAACTTGGCCCCGCAATCTACTTTACCCCACTCGATCTCTCGGATCGGGTGGGGGAAACCCGTGACTAGGTCGTGTATATTGCTACCCATCGGGGTGTGCTGGCGACAGCATCTATCCCCAATGGTTAGTCGTATGCGCGATCCAATCTGCCCTTCCATCGACCCATTCGTGTCGAGTGTAGAGGCCTACGATCGTTTTGTCCCACGGGATAGTGCGGCCGTACCCTCTGCGTTCTTACCCCACGAGCGGTGCTCCTTCGGAGGTCCACAGGTTTCTGGCGACCACGGTGGGACTAGTTTCTCTCTCCATCTTTGGATTATATATTATCTTTTCTTGTGTGTATTCCGGGATTGGTACTCCTTAGATTAGGTCCGTCCCACTCTTAGTTAGGGTCTTTCCTTAGTTAGGGTTCCTTCCCCTTAGCTAGGATTTTCTTCCCCTACTTCACTTCTTTCCAGCCTAGCAGGCTATTCCGTCCTCTATCCATTCATATCTATCCTATCAAATCCATACTCGTTCGTTCTTTCTTGATTTACAGTCTTACTGACCTTTTCACTTTCTTTTCTTGGCAGCAGTGCCATGGCTTCCTTCGTACCTTCCGTTACTTTTGCCTTTGGTTCGGACGCGCGGGTGACTCTCCCTGAGTCCCTGCTCGCTAGTCCGCCAGTGGGAGGAATCACTTTTGGTTCCTTCACTGACTCGGCTTTCGTCACTCTTGGCGGGCCGACCCCGGCGGAGGCTGCTGCATTCTCTCCTCCTCAGAGGAGAGGACGCGCAGCCATGCGCCCGTTTGGACGTCCTGCTGCTCGGCGCCCAGTCCGAGCACCACGTCCTGTTCCTGTTCCTGCGCAGCCAGTGCGCCCTGTGGCTAGGCGACCAGTGCCTAGGCCATATGCTGTTCCAGCGGTCAGGCGTCCAGTGCCTATCGCTCCTGCTGCACAGGTTGCCCCGGCCCCTCAGCGCCGGCAGCCTGCTGTAGTTCCCCCCGTTCGTCCAGCGGTCCGGCGTCCAGTGCCTGCCGCTCCTGCAGCACAGGTTGCTCCGGCCCCTCAGCGCCGGCAGCCTGCTACTACTGTTGCTCCCGTTGTTCCAGCGGAAGTACCTCGTGTTCGGGTTCCCCCTCCCACTCCTACTAGGAAGAGGGGTGCCCAGACCGAGGTGCCTTCGCCTTCCACTGGTCGGGTTTCTATTTTCGCCCGACTTTCTCACCCCGAGGTTGTTGGGCAGACCCCGACACTTCCCGTTGTTCCTGTTCCCGGTCCTGATGTTCCTTCCTCTTCCACCTCCGGCCTTGGGAGAAGGGCCAGGAGGAATAGGAACAGGAGACTTCGTTTAGCTGCGTCAGAGGCAGAGAGGCAGCAGATGGCTGATGCCATAGCTCACCAGGAGCTAGTTGAGAGGACAGTGGCTCCCAGGCAGCGGAGGCCACGACGAGTTGCAGTTGTGCCAGTTCCAGAGGTTGTAGTGGCTCCCGAGATAGAGGCAGTTCAGGGAGAGGACGCTTTTCCCCGTTGACACATAGTGGGGACGAGGAGGACGTTGCCCGCATTACGGCGGCTCCTCCTGTTACCACTACCCTACCCCGTGCTAGGATCCCTAGGGACGCTGCTGTTCGAGCCCTCACCCAGAGGATTCGAAACATCGTCCGCCTAGCAGGTGGTAGGGGTCCTGTCGATCGGCAGAAGATACTCCGTCAGATTTCTCGGGCCACCTTTCAGTTGCGAGGACAGACTGCCAGGAGACTTTACAGTTGGCAGAGGGGACAGACAGTTCAGCAGCCTGCAGACACAGTTCCAGTAGTCAGACCCCCGGCGGTTACTCCTGCTGCAGGACGACGCCCACGCCGTCGAGGACGGAGACAGCAGCGGAGGCCTGCCCAGCCTCAGGTCAGTTCAGAGGTTGCAGTCCCAGAGCAGCCAGTTGCCCGTGCAGCACCCCACCGTAGGAGGTGGGTTTGGAGGCGTCGGCAGGCGGACACCCCTGTCGACCCAGTTGAGCCAGTAGAGACAGCACCCACCGTCAGATACAGAGCAGTTTGACGATGTAGATGATTTGATGGATATAGCAGTTACTTCCGGGGCAGAGGCAGTCCCGATGATGTGCGATGAGGAGGTGGCACCTACTCCAGAGGGATCTCCAGAGAGAGTTGAGACAGAGTCAGTCCGTAGCCCTCACAGGATTGGTTCCCCTATGAGTCCGTACATAGCAGCCCTCCAACAACATTTCTTGGAAAACGATGACACACACTGACAGATGAGTTGGAGGAGGAGGTACCAGTTCACCGGGTATGTGTGGTTACCCGACGAGGTCACTCGGATGAGAGAGAGCCCGAGGACCAGGACGAGCAGGGAGACCCCGAGGTGGGTGGGTCTCCCAGGTCAGTTGACACGGATGCTACCGTTCTACACTTGCAGACACAGATGGCAGAGATGGCCAGAGCCATGGCAGCCATGACAGCACAGTTGACAGCTCTGGGGGCGATGCCTCAGGTGACAGGTGTGGCAGCTACCAGTACCTCCAGAGAGCAGCCAGTAGTACCACCTGCTACAGTAGACCCCGTGGGAGTGGACAGGGTCCAGAGAGTAGTCCCAGCACCACCCACAGTACTTCCTTACACCACTTCAGCTCAGAGTCAGCCAGCTCAGATGTCAGCAGGTCAGATCCAGGATTTGATTGCCCAGAAGGTCGAGCAGGCCATTTCCTCCAGGAAGACTGGAGAGTCAGTCAGCAGGGGGCGTCCTTACCCAGTAGAGTACGAGCAGGAGCCTTACCCCCCTGGTTTTATCCCTCCTAGGTTCAGAGTTTTTGACGGGTTTGGGAACCCGAGGCAGCATGTGGCTCAGTACCGAGCCATATGTTGCAATATAGGAGGGAGTGATCCACTGATGTTGAGGTTGTTCGTCAGCAGCTTGGCGGGGGTGGCGTTTGCTTGGTACGCCGACCTCCCCAACGACTCAGTCAGGACCTTTGCAGAGTTGGAGCAGCTGTTTGTGCAGAGGTTTGTTAGCACAGAGCACAGAGTTACAGTGGGAGAGCTAGTGGTGACCAGGCAGCGTCCCAGAGAGAGTCTCACAGATTACATAGTCAGGTGGAGGAATCTCAGTTTGCAGTGCGAGCCACAGTTACAGGAGCAGCATGCAGTTGAGATCTTGTTGAAGAACATAGATGGTCCGATAGCACCATACCTGAAGGGTTTCACCATTAGAACCTTTCAGAAGCTCCTCACCAAGGTGACCAGCCTACAGGACAGCATACCCGCTGCAGTCCCTCCTAAGGTTGAGAGTCAGCCTTCGCGCAGACCTCAGCGGCAGGAGTTTTCAGGGGCACCTCCACCTAGGAGAGGAGATGTTCACAGTACTCAGGGACCATCAGATAAGGGCAAGAAGCCCTTAGTCACTTCAGTACCCCAGCAGTCACGACCAGCTAGTCAGCCACACTCAGCCAGCAGGTCTTACTCAGTTGACCAGCCAGGGGGACAGCCCAGGACCTCCCGTAGGACTCCAGAGAGTCAGCAGTACCTGCAGGAGAAGCTTAGGAAGGAATATCCCTTTAAGAGGGAGAGTGTGAAGAAAATTTTTAGATTCCTTACTAAGAATAACCTGTTGGTATTCCCTGAGAGCAGTAGAGCAGAGGAGGAGGGTCAGACTGAGCACCCCCTTTACTGTCCTTACCACAGACATGTCGGACATGTGTTGGAAGACTGCTATGTCTTCAAGGACAGAGTAGAGAGACTGATGATCACAGGACAGATACGCCTTCAGGACAGTGATCTAGTGCAGCCCAAGGGCAAGACCCCTCAGACAGTTCAGCTAGTCTCCAGCCCCAGTGATTGTCAGAGTGATGCTCAGGGCACTACTAGCAGTTTACCCACGGGTTTTGAGGATGATTGGCAGATCTCACTTTCCAGGAAGACCAGGAGGATGATAGACAGAGCAGTTCAGAGCTCAGAGGCAGTTGAGAGTAGGCCACCTCAGGCCAAGTCGACAGTTGCCACTGCAGTTACCACTCCAGCACTTTCTTCCTCCTCTTCTCCTTCTGTTGTAGTGCTAGATAAGCACATTTCCTCTTCTACTTTTTCTTCTTCTGGATGTAATAAGAAAATGTATGAAAAAGAAAAGTATGTTGTAACTGCAGAGGGGAAGACAGGGTTCCTTCCAGCACTTACGCTGAAGGACTTTGTTCTCCCTTCATTTGATGAGGAAATAAAAATAGAAGACGATTCTGAGTACTTTTGGTCTTCTGCACCTTTTACTTACGTTTCTACTGTTACTCCTAGTTCTTCTTCTTCTTCCAGCACTCGCTCTTCCTCAGTACTACATGTTTCTTATAATATGGATGATTCTAATGATGAGTTTGAGTCTGATGAAGAACCTATTTTTACAATTCCAGAGGGTGGATGTTACATGGATTCAGATGATGAGTCCGAGGACCCACTCCCAGTACTTGCCTTAGAACCAACACCTGCCACCACCCCTGAACCAAAGGAATCTCCTGTTGAGGATAACTCAATACAGGAAGTTCATTTGCGTTCAGGGAAAGTTCTTCCACCCAGGTTGGCTAAAAATACAAAAGATAAGAATATCATTACCCAGCAGGATGATCCTATTCCTTCCTCCCAGGAGCAGCCTAAGGAAAAAGGGAAAGGCCCTCAGCTGGAAGTTGATTACAATGTGTTGGCACATCTAAGGAAAATTCCTTCTCTTCTTAGTGTCTATGATGCTTTGATGTTGTCACCTGACTTGAGAGAGACACTGGTAAAAGCCTTGCTTGAACCAGAAACCTATCAAGCATTCTTTACTTCTGACCCTGATGATGGGGCATGGCATTTATACAACACGCCATGCATTACTTTCTCTAGTCGTGACCTTTTGTTAGGGACCACTGAGCACAATCGTCCCTTGTATGTCACTGCTGAAGTCAATGGTTTTGAGGTGAACAGGATCCTCATTGACCAAGGGGCTTCAGTAAACATTTTGACACATGAAACTTTAAAGAACCTCTCCCTCGGTCATTTGAAGCTTACTTCTGATAAGATTATGCTGAAAGGCTTCAATGACCAAGGCCAGCGAGCTTTAGGGTCTATCACCCTGCCGCTGAAGTTTGGAAGTTTTCTAACAGAGGCAAAGTTTTATGTGATTGAGGCTGATACTTCGTACAGGGCTCTCTTAGGAAGGCCTTGGATCCATGAGTATGGAATGGTGCCCTCTACCTTGCACCAATGTATGAAGTTCCTGAGGAATGATGTCGAGTATACCATTCCTGGAGATACCCAGCCCTTTTCCGTGCATGAGATTTCTATCTACGATGATGCCGAGTACTATGTACCTCGAAGGATTCGTAGAGCTCCACCAGCTCAGTCACCAGTGATGCCTGATACTGCCGTACAGGGTCCTGCGCAGTCACCTGCACAGGGTCCTGTACAGTCACCAGTACAGGGTCCATCACAGGTTAGTATTGAGCCAGGTGTTTCCACTGCCCATTCTGATGAAGATCCCTCTCAGTTTGCAGTGAGGCACGAGGGTCCCCCTAGTAGAGGTAGGGGAGGACGAGGTAGGGGTAGAGGTAGTGTCGATTCGCGAGCCGCGGAACCACGACACTCGGACTCCCCCTCCTCCACACCTTTACACTTCTTCTTTGACTGTAGAGTCCGACTCTTCCGACGGTGAAATGATCGATATCCTTCAGCGTCCAGTCACTTCACCACTCCCACATCCCGTCGGTTATGATTCACGGCCTACCTTTCAAAGCCACTTGATACCTGAGGGTGGATTGGTTATTGATATTAGCTCAGACGAGGAAGAAGACTTCCGACGTCAGACTACTACCAGACAACCTTCCCCACATCAGGTACGCGGGATAGGAGTTGGGGATTCCAGTCGAAGAACTTTTAACACCCCTATGGTTGAGGATGACATCCCAGTGTGGGGTAGTCATAATCCCATACCTCACTTGTACGAGACTTTTTTCACCGGCGCGATCTGAGGAGCGCCCTTCTGTACCCCGTAGTATAGGTGCCCCACTGGGTCCTGTGAGACAAGATCTAGAGGAGACCGCTATGGATATAGAGGTCAGGAGTGCCCCTCGCTACTTTTCACCTACTGTAGAGAGCTTTGTTGAGCGGGGTCTAGTCCGTTCCACTTGGCCCGATGAACAAGCTCTACGGCAGGCCCGAGTCTGGCGAACTGATTTCCCCCAAGGTCTAGGAGGCATAGGTTATATGGGATCAAATCAGTCTAGTGAGGCCAGCATTCGTGCCATTTCCCACGTTTATCCGGTTGTTTCTCTTGCTGACGAAGAAGACCCGGATGGTGAGGAAGATGACATACTTGATGCACCACAAGAGTTCGAAGATGGCGTCACTTCCGCCATGGATGAATTGTGTGAGATAAACTTAGGCACTGAGTCAGATCCTAGGCCTATTTTTCATAGTGCCCTACTGTCTGATTCAGAGGCTCAAGAATACATCAAGTTATTGTCAGAATTTAGAGACTGCTTTGCTTGGAACTACACTGAGATGCCTGGTCTAAATCCAGAGGTAGCAGTCCATAAATTAGCCATTAAGCCTGATGCAGTCCCTGTTAAACAAGCACCTCGTAGGATGAGGTTGGAAATTGAACAACAGGTGATCGCTGAAACCAAGAAGCTCATAGAAGCTGGTTTCATTAGGGAAGAGAAGTACCCCACTTGGCTTGCCAACATTGTTCCAGTCCGGAAGAAGAGCGGGCAGATACGAGTCTGTATCGACTTCCGTGATTTGAACAAGGCATGTCCTAAGGATGATTTTCCTCTCCCAATTCCTGAGCTTATGGTAGATATAGCATCATCCCATAGTATCTTCTCATTCATGGATGGTTCATCTGGTTACAATCAGATAAAGATGGACCCTGAGGATGAGAAATTCACTGCATTTCGTACACCGATAGGTGTCTTTTTGTTACAAGGTGATGCCCTTCGGTCTCAAGAACGCTGGGGCCACCTATCAACGTGCCATGACTGTCATCTTCGATGAGATGATACATGAGCAGGTTGAATGCTATGTGGATGATTTGGTCGTCAAAAGCAGTTCGCGGAGATCACCTCAGAGATCTGCGAATCGTTTTTGAACGCCTGCGCAAGTTTGATTTAAAGATGAATCCTTTAAAATGCGCATTTGGAGTTAGTGCAGGAAAGTTCTTAGGATTTATAGTCCGCTATCGTGGCATTGAGATTGACCCTTCCATGATCAAGGCCATAGTGGATTTAAAACCCCCTAAAAGTCTCACCCAGTTGAGGTCCTTTCAGGGAAGACTTGCTTTCTTGCGGAGATTTATCTCCAATCTTTCTGGTAGGTGTCATCCTTTCTCTGCACTAGTAAAAAAGGATGCCCGATTCCGTTGGAATGAGAGTTGTCAGGAGGCCTTTGAGAGTATAAAGCGCTACCTGATGAACCCCCCAGTTTTAGCTGCACCTATCCCGGGTAGGCCGTTGATTCTCTACACTACGGCCCTGGATGAGTCTTTAGGTGCACTGTTGGCTCAAGAGAATGAGGAAGGCAAGGAGAATGCCTTGTACTACCTTAGCAGACGATTGATTCCTGCAGAGCTTAAGTACCCAGCGATGGAAAAGCAATGTTTAGCCTTGATCTTCGCGGTACAGAAGCTTAGACATTATATGCTATCACATAAGATTAATTTGATCTCTCGAGTCAACCCATTGCAGTACTTGATGACCCGTCCGACTCTTTCAGGTCGTCTAGCACGATGGTCGATGATACTACTGCAATTTGATATTACTTTTGTTCCCCAGCGGGCTGTCAAAGGACAGGCTCTAGCTGACTTTTTGGCTGATCACCCGATCCCTGCTGATTCCCCACTTAATGATGATCTACCTGATGAATCAATTATGAGTGTGGATGAACAGGAGTCCCCTATTTGGGAGTTTTACTTTGACGGTGCGTCATCCGCTAAAGCATCAAATCTAAATGAAACTCCTATGATTAGGGTAGGATTAGGCCTGATTTTTGTGTCTCCTGAGGGTCATACTCTACGGTACTCCTATAGTTTATCAGAACCTCGTACCAATAATGAAGCTGAGTACGAAGCTCTGATTTTGGGATTAGAGTTGGCCATTCAGATGAGTCTTACGCGGGTGAAGATCTTTGGAGACTCCCAACTGATAATCAATCAAATAGCTGGAGTCTACAAAGTACTTAAGCCTGAGCTCATTCCATATCACAATAAAGCTATGGAGCTCCTGTGCTTAATACCTGAAGTAACTTTGGCCAAGATACCTAGATCTGAAAATGGAAAAGCAGATGCATTGGCCAAGTTAGCAAAGGAGTTAGCTGACCCTACTGGGAACCCGGTTTCTATTTCTGTCCAGTATCGTCAAGCTCTGTGCCCCGCAGACTTGTCCTCCCCTGATCAGACCCTCACAGTTCTTGCTGTTGATGAGGAGTCAGACTGGAGAGAGCCCTTCATAGAATATTTAAAGCATGGTAGGCTCCCAGATGATAGGTCTCTCGCTGCTCAAATTAGAAAGAGAGCTCTATCATTCGCCTATGTAAATGAAACTTTGTATCGACGCTCTTTTGACCAGATGTGGTTGAGATGCCTCAATAAAGAAGAGGCTACTAAAGTCACGAGCGAGATACATGAAGGGCTTTGTGGTGCTCATCAGTCCGGACCTAAAATGAAAGGCAGAATTAAACGCCTTGGCTACTACTGGCCTACGATGATCCGAGATTGCATGGAGCATGCTAAAAGGTGCCACCAGTGTCAAATTCACGGCACTGTGATTCACCAACCCCCTAATCCGTTGCACCCTACTGTTTCTTCTTGGCCATTTGAGGGCTGGGGCACGGATGTGGTGGGTCCTATAGACCCTCCTTCTTCTAAGGGTCATAGATTTATTTTAGCCGCCACTGATTACTTCTCTAAATGGGCAGAAGCTGTCCCACTTAAGGAAGTTAAGTCAGAAGATGTGATGCGTTTCTTCCGCGATAACATTGTTTATCGCTTTGGTGTTCCGCGCCGTATCATTTCAGATAACGGTCCGTCCTTCAGAAGCACCAAAATTGCCAGATTTGCCCGCCGCCATAACATTAATTGGCGATATTCTTCGATTTATTATCCTAGAGCCAATGGCTTGGCAGAGGCATTTAATAAAACTCTTGTGCAACTAATAAGAAAAAACCCTTGTTGCAAACAAGAGAGAATGGCATGATAGATTACCTGAAGCATTATGGGCATATAGGACTACCTACCGTACTCCTACTCAGTCCACCCCATATGCTTTAGCTTTCGGGGTTGAAGCAGTCCTCCCACTTGAGGTCGAGCTCCCCTCACTGCGTGTGGCAGTCAGTTACAATCTATCTGAGGAAGATAATGCCCGATTGAGATTGGAAGAGCTTGATGGTTTAGAAGAGCTTCGCCTGCAAGCTCATCAGAACCTTAAGCTATACCAGGCCCGAATGACCCGGTCACACGATCGCCTTGTTAGACCCCGTGCTTTCCGGGTAGGTGATTTAGTGCTCGTTTTGCGTAGGCCTATCATCTCGCATCGTCGGCGAGGTGGTAAATTTGAGCCTATTTGGGAAGGCCCCTTCGCTGTAGAGCAAGTTTATGAAGGTGGTGCCTACCTACTTGTTGATGCGAATGGCATTCACCCTATGCCTGTCATCAATGGGCAATACTTGAAAAAGTATTATGCCTGAGTCTAGTACTTCACAGGGGGAGCCTCCCTACCACCTGTAGATATTCCTCTGTACATGTATCTCTTAGAAGGGTTCCTCTTACTTTTCAGCAGTCTGTGTGGCCACGACGATTTGTCCTCTACCACACGACGTTTGCCTTGGAGGGTATAAGGCTATCCTTAGAAGGGTTACACTGATACGCCGTAGGGATGTCTTGTACTTCTATCTGTGCGCACCAATCATATTGGTGCTGGAGCATATAATACTCTTGACTTTGCTCCCCTCTGTTTGTATGGCTTAGTCCCCCAGTTTCACCTGCCGCCCCAGGTGTGGTCTGGGATATCAAAACAAGTAGTTCGAGTCTAGTTTTTGAAGAGGTGATACTGGGTCCACATCACCCCATGACAGTCAGGTATGGTGATGGAGAGCCACTATCCCTAGTTGAGTTTCTTTTCCCTATCAGTCATGATCTGATAGATGTAGCCCCTAGTCCATTCATATGAGTTGAATGTGATCAAGGATGTTAGAGTCATTGATTTAGACTCTTTTGAGATAGGATACCGGGTCCACGTCATTCCATGCTAGTTAAATACGGTAGTGTTGATCCTCTATCCTGATGATAGTTTCAGTTGTACATCAATTTCTACATGATTGTGCTCCCCAGTTCATTCACACGAAATGAATGTGGTCTGGGTTATCAAAACCATCCACTACCCCTGAGTAAAAAAAAAAAAAAAAAAAAAAAAAAAAAAAAAAAAAAAAATTGTGTGTGATAAGGGAGGAGAGCTCTTAGTAGAGCAAAACCGGTTGCCCTTGTCACAGGAGGAACCCGGTAAAACTCTCCACAAGCACAAATTTTCCAGTCCTGTTCATGTGACGAACATGATCCGAATCATCAGGATAATTCACAATTCCTAAAAAAAAAAAAAAAAAAAAAAAAAAATGTATATACATACATGTGATAAAAAGAGGGAAGCTCTCGATAGAGCAAAACCCGGTTGCCCTTGTCACAGGAGGAACCCGGTAAAACTCTCTATGAGCTCAAATTCCCCAAAATTTTTCTTTCCCCTCCCTTGAGAGTACTTTGACGATCTCTTCAGGGTTGAGTCCCCACTTAGTTGGTCGATGAACTTATATGATTTTAAATGCATTTCTTCTTTAGTGATGTAGTGCCTTGTGCTTTAAGGTGTAACCATCACTACTTTTTGGGCTTGAGTCCTTCTGAGAAGAGATCGCCCCCGGCTGCTCTCTTTTGGCAGTCTATCTCCCATTCATGAATTGCTCTGAGCTGCCAGAGTAGTCCTATGAATGTGGCAGTGTTACCTCCACTTCGCACAGGGTCCTACCTAATTAGGGTAGGTGTTACCACTGTGGTCTTATGATAATAATCATAAATCTTACTCATGATTATCAGATTAGGTGTCAGGAGTGCTCCCTTGCCACCTCAGAGTTGTGCTGTGATGTAGTACATCTATTCTCAGGTGTTAGCATTACAGTTCCAGGAGCCCCGGTTTTCCATCGGAAGGCCGACTCCTTGGTTTCTTTCACCAGCTTACTTTAGCATTCGTTCCCTACTCTTAGCTGCTAGAGTAGCCCTACGAATGTTGTTGGGTTGTTCTCACTTCTCGCAGGGTCCTACCTAGTCAGGGTAGGTGCTACCACTGTGACCCTTCTGATGATACTTCACTTCTATACATGATTACCGTACTCAGGTGGTAGGTGTGTCCCCTTCACTACCTAGAGTTACTTTTCTCCTTGTGGTGTAGTATACCTCGCCCAGAATACTAACATCACCACTTTGAGAACTTGGATCTTTTAGCAGAAGATCAGTTCTTTTACTACTTTTTCGTGACCCATGTTACCATTCATACTCTAGACTCAGTTGCCAGATCAGTCCTATGAATGTGTCGGGGTCACTTTCACTTTTCACAGGGTCCCACTAGTTTGTGTGGGTGTTACTACTGTGAGATTTTACTTACTCAGAGTTGTTATCCGTGGTAGAGAGGATGATCCCTCACTACTTCGGCTCTTTTTCTTACCTGGTGAGATAGGGCATCACACCTCAGATGCTATCACCATCTTTTCCTTGAGTTTTGATCCTCTAGTAGAGAGTCAGCTCCTACATATACTTTTACCACTTGTTTTTCCATTGAGATCCGACTCCTAGCTGCCGGAGAGGTCCTTTGGATGTTTTGATCTTGTTTCTACCTCTTATAGGGTCCCCATCAATTAGTATGGGTTCACTACTGTAGCCTCTTTGAGGATTAGTTTTACCGGGCATAGTCCTGCCTTCTGTAGTTGAGGTACCCCCTCACTACTCGAGTTCTTTTTACTCCTTTGGAATGAGATTGCCCCTTTACATACTTTACAGCGGGTATATCTCTTCCAGCCTTCTGGAGGGATGTCGTTCTGATGTCTTCTCCCCCCTTGTGTAGGGTTAGGGTTCTCTAGGAGATCCTGACAGCATTTAGATACTCATGGCCACGACGATTTGTCCTCTACCATGTGGTTACCAGGTTGCTAGAAAGGGTTCCCTAGGTGGCTCTGCCCTCAAAATTGTCCCATTTACTTACCTCTTCTTCCCTCACATCCCTGCACAGATGCGTGTTGGGCTGATGTCGAGGTGACTTTTGACCTTCTATTCTGCTGTTTGAAATGAACAGACAGATAGTTGAGTTTACTTGGTAGAGAGGACCTGACAGAGCACCTGGCAGGTACTCCTCGCCACGCTCTTGTTTGCTCTGTCCTGATCAGGCAGGCATCAGAGCCTGACTCTTTATCCACTCAGTTGAAATGACTGGGTGGGTATTGAGCCCTTCTTCATCTGCAAGACCGCACTGGCTACAGCAGATGTTGAAGTTTACCCGTTGAGTGAGCCCGACAGAGTCCCTGGGAGGCGTAATTCCTCAACGTTTCTTTTACTTCGGATGTCCTGTAAAAGACTACGCAGGCTTCCATTTCGTGGTTCATGAGCTTCTTGCTGAGGTCAGGCAGAAGTAGTGGCCACCCCAATCCACTGTTCCGAAAGGAGCAGGAGGGGCGGGATCCTTTCACCCTCTACCCGCTGTCCAGATGCGGACAGCCTGGTAGTTGGTTTTACTTTACCGTTGAGTGAGCCCGACAGAGTCCCTGGGAGGCGCAATTCCTCAACAACCCTTTACTTCGGATGTCCTGTAAAAGACTACGCAGGCTTCCATTTCGTGGTTCATGAGCTTCTTGCTGAGGTCAGGCAGAAGTAGTGGCCACCCCAATCCACTGTTCCGAAAGGAGCAGGAGGGGCGGGATCCTTTCACCCTCTACCCGCTGTCCAGATGCGGACAGCCTGGTAGTTGGTTTTACTTTACCGTTGAGTGAGCCCGACAGAGTCCCTGGGAGGCGCAATTCCTCAACAACCCTTTACTTCGGATGTCCTGTAAAAGACTACGCAGGCTTCCATTTTGTGGTTCATGAGCTTCTTGCTGAGGTCAGGCAGAAGTAGTGGCCACCCCAATCCACTGTTCCGAAAGGAGCAGGAGGGGCGGGATCCTTTCACCCTCTACCCGCTGTCCAGATGCGGACAGCCTGGTAGTTGGTTTTACTTTACCGTTGAGTGAGCCCGACAGAGTCCCTGGGAGGCGCAATTCCTCAACAACCCTTTACCTCGGATGTCCTGTAAAAGACTACGCAGGCTTCCATTTCGTGTCTTCCTTACTTTTGCTGAGGTCAGGCAGAAGTATTGAGTCACCCCAATCCACTGTTCCGAAAGGATCAGGAGGGGCGGGATCCTTTTCACTTTCCACCCCGCTGCCCAGATACGGTCAGGCGGGTAGCTGGTTTTACTTGGTAGAGAGGGCCTGACAGAGTACCTGGCAGGAACTCCTCGCCTTTTTCTTTGAGTGTCCTGTTCTGATCAAACAGGCACCAGACTTCGTGGCTCCCTTTATTTGTCGCCCTGAGTGGGCCGGGCAAATACTGAGTCACCCCAATCCACTGTCCTGAAATAGGCAGGAGGAGATGGGATCTTTTCACCTTCTATCCCACTGTTTGAAATGAACGGATAGGGAGTTGGTTTACTTGGTAGAGAGAGCCTGACAGAGCACCTGGCAGGAACTCCTCGCCACCCTTTTCCCTGAGTGTCTCGTTCCGATTAGGCAGACACCAGGCGTTGTGATTCTTTTGTTTGCTGACCCGATTTGGTCAAGCAGATACTGAGTCACCCCAGTCCACTGCTACGAGATAGGCAGGAGGAGATGGGACCCCCCTCACCTTCTACTCTGCTGATTCGATATAGTCAGACAGATAGTTTGCGTGCTTTTACTACTCTACTTTTGGTCCTTCTCTTGGCTCTGCCCCTACTACAGGGTAAGGCCAGAGGAGAATCACTTTACCTTTTTCACCCCAGTGGTGATCTTTACTTTTGGTTCTCTTTTCTGCTTTGCCCCCGCTGTAGGGCAAGGCTATAGGAGAATCCCCTTACCTTGTTTTCACCTTTTTAGGTGATCTTTACTGTTGGTCCTATCCGAGGCTCTACCCTTGTCAAAGGGTAAGGCTAGGAGAAGACCACACTACTGGTTCACCATTTAGGTGATACTATACTTGTGCACTGCTGCTTTTCACTCTATCCTAGGCTCTACCCTCGCTGTAGAGTAAGGCCAGGAGAAGAGTTCTCTACTTTTCTCCCCTCTTTTTGATACTCATGATCTTTACTCTACTCTTTGTGGCTTAGTCGGTCAACGCCAACACGAGCGGTTCACTAGTTGTTCACCACTCATGTTGGGGGTCCGTTTGTTGACCTCGATTTTGTCCAGACCTGGGCATGATAAACTGAGTTGACCAAGTCAACCTTGGACTTGGTCAACCCAAGTCTTAATGGGTCAAAATTGACCCATTAAGCCCCTTTTTGAGCCCAATTCAAATCTAAATCAAATCGAGTCCGTTTCATGGCTCAATCCTCATCCACCATTGATCTATTTGACTGATTTGACCAAGTCAAACGCTGACTTGGTCAAACCAAGCCCTTAATAGGTTATTATAACCTATTAAATCCCATTTAAGAGCCCATTCAATGGCTAATTCAATCCCCTTCGTTTTGAAATTGAATTCCACGGCCAAAACTGAGGGATTTCCCTCCTAATCAAGCCTTGATGCAATCAAGACCGTTCCCTTAGAGTCTAAGGCTTTAAATAGGAGATTTTAGGGTTTTCAAGGGACTTTTTTGACTCTTGCTTTCTTGAGAGACTTCCCCAGCCTCTGAGACTTAGCAAGAGAACTCCCATAGCCCTTCCCCACCTTTTCCAACCCAAACCCGACCACCTCGAGTCGTCGCCGGCGAGAAATCCGGTGAACCCGACCGTGAAACCCTTCTTACGTAAATCCCGCTCGATCGAAGGAGATTTGGAGCTTGGCGTCAACTGAAGATTTGTTCCTGCTGATTCCACGAGTCCAACGAGCCCAAGATCTCCCGAATCCACCGTGTGGATTGAGGTATATCGCAAACCCTAGTTTAGAACACTTAGGGTTAAATAACTTTTCAATAAGCGCTTTTTAGAACGCAAAATCTATCCCCCATTGATGCTCTTCATGTCTAATACCTGTGTTTAAAATTTTGTGACGATTCGTCGAGTGGTTTGAGAGAACGAGGCGAAAATAGGGTGGGAATCTCGGTTCGGCTTCGCCTGGGGGTAGGGCAGATCTGATCCGTCCGATCTGCGATCAACGGATCGGATCAGACCATACCGCGGCCCTGGTCCGACCGCGGATCCGATCCCGCGGACACTGGTTCCGTCCAACGATATCTGGACCGTCGATCCAGCATGGCGCGTGATCCAACGGCTGAGAGCTGTGCCGACGTGGTTGAGTGGCTCGGCACTGATTCCGACGCCGCGGCAATCATTGCCAATGATTGCGCGGCGGCGCAATCATTGGCAATGATTGCGCCAAACCGCGGGAGCCAACCCGATCCCGCCACGTGTCACCGACCGAATATTTTAATATTAAATTTGTTTTAAAAGCTATTTTAACTTCAAAAAATCGTAGAAAATTCGTTTTTTGTCCGTTTTTGACGTGCAATATCTCGTTTTGTTCGTATTTTTATTCTCTACATTATAAATTTTTTTTTTTATTAAAATAATATATATATTTTTATTAATTAATTAAACAGTGAAAAACACCTTTTTTTTATTTAAACTATTATTTTAATATGATTATTATTTAAATAATTATTTATATTAATTATTATTAGTTTAAGCTTTTATTTTACTGTTTTATAATCATTAATATTGTTAATTAGTTTTGAGATTATTTTTGATTATATTTTATTATTATTATTATTATTTTTAATAATTATCTATTTATAAATGTCCTTTATTGCGTTTAAACTTCAAAAATTCATATCTCTTTCGTTTTCGCTCCGTTTTTAACGCACAACGTCTTGTTTTGAACGTATTTAGATTCTGCATTTTCTGGAATTGGTTTCATTTGAAAATTTTGGGTCTGTGTGCAATTATTTTCAAAACAGTGAAATAACAATGTTTAAAAAAAAAAAATATTTAATTAGCGTATTTGAACTTCTAAATTGCATAACTTTGTCGTTTTAAATCCTCTGTCGACGCACAGCACATTGTTTTGTATGTACTCTGAATTCTGCATATGTTGAAACTATTTTCAGATAAAAAGCATGTCTTTATTTGCTGTTATCTCAAAAACAGTAAATCTACACTATTTTAAAATACTATTTTATTGTATTTAAACTTCGGAAATTCGTACCTTCGCCGTTTTAAGTCGGATTTTGACGTGTAACCCCTCGTTCTTTTCAGAAGAGCGAGCTTTATGTTTTGAGACTGTTTCCAGCCCCTAATTTTGGCTGCTTTGATAGTTTTCTATCTTGGAGCAATATTTGATTATTAAATTATTATTTAATTAATATAATAATTATTTTCAGGATACAAACCTATTTTCAAACCGTTTGAAACCTCGATTGGGTGATCAGCGGGTCTCCTTATACCTATGTATTATGAATTGACCTACTTTTAAATTATTTTATTTTTTTCAAAAAATATATATTTATATTTATAAGTATTTTAAAACTATTTTAAAAACTACTTATATATAAATTCTAATTTTTGGGAGACCCGCTATCGTATGAAATTTTAAGCATGGATCTTATATATGAAGAGCAATCATGGGGGAGTGGGTTAGTGAATGGTTGAGTCCCAATCATTCACTAATCCTTTCTTTAGATGTCTGTCCTTTTATTTTTCGTAGATTGCATGTATAGGATTGCACCACGAGCACTTAGTCTAGGCTCTCCTAGATTTAAGGACATGGTGTGTTTATTTAATTTTTGTACTCCCACGCATTTATTACCTTGAGGGTTAGCTAAAACTTCGATTCAAACCCATATAACGGGTAGTGACACCCTAAGGACAATAATTAAGGACTCGTCTAGCGAACTTAGAAGTTTTCTAGGAACTAGGATAGACCCCAGAACGACATGAAGACTACAACACTTAAACTTAGTGACATCTAAAACATCACTGAATTTTCTAGGAATTTTTAGGAGCTTTTAGAGCCCTTAGCTAACTAACCCTAATTAACCAGCTAATTAAGGCCCCGAGACCTTCCAGAAATTACAATAAATACACCTTAGGTCAGAAAATTACCCATGATACCTCAAACTGACCAGAATCTGATCCCTGACCTTAGATAAATAGGGTTCCCTAGTTTGACCTCAGGTTGACCCCTAATTTGACCATAGGTGGAAATTACCGTTTTGCCCCTAATAAATCATTAAAAATTATTAAAAATCCCAAACCTTCTCTCAAATACTTGGGAACACTTTTTCTGGTCATCCCTGACCTTTGGGAGTGATTCCAATTAGTTTGGAGTTGATTTGGAGCAAAACAATAAAAAAGGCTATTTAGTAGGAAATTTAGAAAATTCCAATAAATACCCCGACCTTTAGAAACTCATAACTAATTGTAGAAAACTCCGAATTAGGTAAACTCACTTGCATTAGACTCCAATTAGGGCCTAGTATTTATTAAAAATTTTAGGTTTCCAGAAATTGGCTTAGATTAGAAAGTCAATATTTTGGTCAACCGTAGTTCATTTAGGGCCCGAAACTTAGGAAATTCATAACTTGGCCTAGAAAACTCCGATTTCAGCCTACTACCTGTCTAACTACTCGTATTAAGGTCTAGTATTTTCCTAAGATGTTAGAAATCCCATACTTAGCCTTTTTCACATAGTGACTTTTTGGCCCCTTAGCTTAATACCTAGGAGGACCCAGAACTTTCCAAAATTGGCTAATGCAACTTAAACTTCAAATATCATTGTCCTAAGTTCTTAAAACTCATCAACAAACTGAAATATTTAAAATGAACCCTAATCCACTAATATTTGAATTTTAAATAAAAATTCCCTTTTCAGACCCCCAACAAACCTGAACTCTAGCTAACTTTAACTAACTATCCTACTTAGGATCTATCCAAACCACATTAGCCTTACACACACATAGAATTGTTTGCTAGGGCACCACTTCTAGAGCTAGGTTAGGCCGCTGGGATTTACTTTTCTGCTGTGTGCCGGAGCTTTCCGTGGATTTCATTGCATGTTGTTTGAAATTGTTGGTGTGTTTGCTTACTTTTTCTGTACTCTGTGATGTGATGAGCGTTAGACTTACCCATAGGTTAGGAGCGCTATATATATACTGTTCTTCGTGTGCAGGTGGCCATGCTCAAGCTAATAAAAGGGGGGGAGCAATATCATGATTTATAACAATGTTTTATGCAGGTGCTTGCTCAGCTCCCCCTAAAATAAAATGAGGGCTAAAATTTATAATTATAACTGCACAGATGGAGCTGCTTAGCCCTCATAATTAAGAGCATGGCTTGGCACAGGGTCAATGGTGTTAGCACTTTCTTTTTTTTTATATATAAACTGCTTGGGATGATTTTTATTAGGATAACCTTGCAGGGCTTCTTAGATTTACTGCTTTTAATTAATGTAATTTGTTTGTAATAAATTGTTAAGAGTTGTGAAAACAACTTTTGAGTTGGGATATTATTATCCAGCTCGGATTCTAAAAGAAGAAGGCATCCTTAAGAGGAGAGTCTTCTTTCATTTGGAAGATCGAGCTGGATGGCTTTAGATATCCAAAGAGAAAAGGCAATACCCCCATACTGGGGGAATTGTCTATTCGTTTGAATATTCAAGCCACGACGGATCCAAGGAGTCTAAGGAGGAGAGATCCAAGGAAGAGAGACCCAAGAAGTCCAAGAGAGAAGATATCCAGAAGACTAGAGATTTGAAGACCCAATATCCCACTCAAAGTTGTTGGCGTCTGTCATAGGCTTAGAAATCCGGGTTGTTGGCAGTGGTGCCCGGCCACTTTACTTTTCTGCATACCCTGGGTTGTAATTAAAGGGCAGTTGGCCTATGGACATTTACTTGATTAGTTTGATTTATATTGATGTGTTTACCTGATTGTGTAGTAGAAATTGCCTGCTTTTCTTAGGTTTCTTTCTTGCATGTCGATTTTGTTTTCGCCTGGATTTTTCGTTAGGCTCTCTAAGGATTATAAAATTTTTCTACTCATAACTAATCTTTAAAATTTTAAGTTTTAAATAATATAGAAACTTAACGAATCTAGGGAATTGCCGGAACCGTCCGGGGTCGCATGCATATTACTGCATCTTCTTTCCTTGCTATAAGACATCTCCCTGCCTGCGGGTTGAGTCCGGATAATCTGGCCTATGAGGATGAAGTGCCGGACCTAGGGAGACCCAGTCTTTTCAAAAAATTATTTTCTATAAGCCTGTTTTTAAAGTTCTATAGCATTCATGAGCTGACATTTCAACTAGCATGCATTGCATTAGAAATCAATTTAATTAAAATTTAATTACATTAGTTAGGAGCATCTGACCCACATAAGTCTAGGACCACTTAGGAAATTCTCTAGATGTCGGTCCTATTTCCAAAGAACTGTACCACCCACCCATCTTTCATAACTGGCTTGACAGCATGGTTTTAAATCGATTAGGTGGTTAGCTGGCTCCCCTAATCCAGGCCGGGATAAGTCCAGGTTTTGCATCGCATTAGCTAGGACACTGGTCTTAGTGTGTGTCGAACACTAAGTCCAATCTAGATTTAGAGTTCGAGGCTACTACACTCGGTCTCGTAGTATGCCTTAAACAGTAGGTAGGCCTCTTCTTTCCAGAGACCCTAAATCCTACTTATCCGCGTCACAGGATGACGCCACCTCCATCTTTCTCTCACGCATGTGATTGATTGCTTGTCCTTCTTTCTTTCTCCAGTTTCTCTCTAGTACCCTAGAGCCTCCGAATGCTGGTATGAGCTATGCATGTTGATTGAGCCTCTTTGAGACCTTTCTTTCCTTTGAGTAGGATTTCCTAGTCTATACCCTCGTGCTAATCCCAATTTGGAAAAGATAATGTATGATCCTTAATCGAGAGTTTTCTCGGGCTCCGGCCCGGGATGTAATTAACCACGGGGGCTTGCGCCCGTGGGAAACTTGGCCCCGCAATCTACTTTACCCCACTCGATCTCTCGGATCGGGTGGGGGAAACCCGTGACTAGGTCGTGTATATTGCTACCCATCGGGGTGTGCTGGCGACAGCATCTATCCCCAATGGTTAGTCGTATGCGCGATCCAATCTGCCCTTCCATCGACCCATTCGTGTCGAGTGTAGAGGCCTACGATCGTTTTGTCCCACGGGATAGTGCGGCCGTACCCTCTGCGTTCTTACCCCACGAGCGGTGCTCCTTCGGAGGTCCACAGTGCACTCGTGAAATGATTATGATGCACTCACCAAGAGTCAAAGATTACTCGTCACTCATCATGATTATGCTCGCTACTCGTAGAAATTATTATGTGTGGATACCGGATGCAAACACTTTTCGGAGACCAACCAGAACGCGCCATGTCAAAGTTACCGAGTCACGGTACCGAGAAGTACCGAGCACATGAGTGATTTGGTGAATTCTGATTGGTCTTCGGAGGACGTTCGATGACTGCATAGAATAATTAATCCTCACACACATCCTGTCACTTTTTTCTTTTTTCTCTTTGTCAAGTATTACACAGTGAAATTTTATAAGTCTTGAAAGTATGATCCGTATATCACGCACGAACAAATTTAAATTCAATCATTAGAATATGGAACAAATTTCGAACCCAATTCCAACAAAAGTCAAACTTAGTTTAAAATAGAATAGAACGAACTTATAACTATATTAAGTCTTTTAAACTAAATCGACTCTTATTTGATCATCTTTATGTCTTTTAATGGAACTTTTATTACGTCCTCTGACCGGACGTAGCTCTACGTTCGGTCAGAGAATTGTTACTCGGTTTTTGCTCGGTATTGCTAGGTATTGTTTGGTAATAACAAGGAATACCGCTCTGTGAAGACCAATACCGAGTAATACCAAGCAATACCGAGTAATCCCAAAAAATACCGAGTTTTTTTAGAAAAAACTATGTATTTTTGGGGATTACTCGGTATTGCTCGGTATTATTCGGTATTTTGTCTTCACATAATGGCATTTCTCGTTATTGTTGGTATTGCTCGGTATTTCTCGTTTTGTGCTTGCAATCTTAGTGCTGGCCGAATATAGCTCTACGTATGTTCACTGGACCAAATAAAAGTTCCTTTTAATGGGTTCTACATTAGTATGAATAAAATTTACCTCAATAACTAATTTTCATAAAAAAAATCCCTCATAATTAATAAAAACCATTAAATAGCAATTTTAAAGCCATACACATGACATTAGGATACTTGTTCATAGATGTCAAGTCTTTTGAACTAGTTATTGAAACTTATAACTACTATTGCTGGGAATGAAATGCCAACACAGACTGTTAAGGATTCAACACGTGGCATACCAAGTTCTTGAGACACGTGGCAACATGAAATGCGTGGTGGATGGTTGTGGGAAAAGAGGACGGACGGCTTTAACTTAAAACTATCTTGCTCTTCCCTCCTTCCCCACATGTTCCTCGTGCAGTCGTGCTTCAACATCGTTATCAACCGGCTCCTCTTGTCCCTCCGAGGCTCGGCGCAGCGGTAGAGACTTGCTAGGGTTAGGGTTTTCCCTTCAAGGCAATGTCGTGCTCCGGCGCCAACATGTACGCCTCCTGCTCGGCTACTGCTCCTCGTTCATTCAGGAAACCATTGTCGCCCTGCATGTCTTCCTCCGTCTTCCTCGGCACACGCCGGCCGGAGAATTTCACTGGTAAGGAACTCCGGATCTGCAACCGGAAGGCAACCAGGAGGTCTAGCGGGCATCTGAGGGTTGTTTGCGAGAAGGTCGTGGGGATTGATCTTGGCACGACAAATTCTGCGGTGGCGGCGATGGAGGGTGGGAAGCCGACGATCGTCACGAATGCTGAGGGGCAGCGGACGACTCCGTCAGTTGTGGCGTACACGAAGAACGGGGAGCGGCTCGTAGGGCAGATTGCGAAGCGCCAGGCTGTAGTGAATCCGGAGAACACCTTCTTTTCGGTGAAGCGGTTCATTGGGAGGAAGATGGTGGAGGTGGATGAGGAGTCGAAGCAGGTCTCGTACAGGGTCGTGAGGGATGAGAATGGGAATGTCAAGCTGGAATGCCCGGCGATTGGAAAGCAGTTTGCGGCTGAGGAAATTTCTTCTCAGGTTGGTTTTGATTTTGATTCCTGTCTATGGATTTCTTTTCTTGATAATTGTTTAGGCTTTCCTTCTTTTTTTAATAATATGATGATTGGGTTTTCAAAGCTGCTCCTTAACTGTTTGAAAATTTGCCGACATTCCTATCCCCACAAATGGTTTCTATATTAATGGGGATTTAGTGATGATAGCCCAGCTCATGATAACCACGGCTGCGTATCACATGTGGAGCAGCTACGACCGAAACCAGTCACGCAATTCCAAAAGCTCAAGAAATCTCCACCGCTCCTCCGAGACAGAGAAACTATGTATTTTTATCACCAAATTAAATGAAAAATGATATGCTTCTTCCTTGCTGATATGCATACTCTCATTTAGCTTGCATCCACTGCTCTGTTTCTTTACTTCATTATGGTATCAGAGATGTAGCGTTACTACATCTACCTTCCTCCCTAGCTTTTATACTCTGCAATGGCAATGGATTAACTGGCTTCTTCTTCCCTTCATGACGACCTTGCATCACTCAAACTTGACAAATGCTCTGTTCTTTCTTTTCTCAGATTCCTTATTTCTAATATAAAATTTGTTGTCAATGCACAATTCACAAGCAACAACTAACCACTGTAGAGGTCCCAAATGCTCAAGTTATTCGCAACAAATGGCTTTGAAGGTTTCTTACATGGGTCTACCTTTTGCCCAAACAAAACAACCATATGTTCAACAACGAACTCATCCTAACCCCTGATATAATACGGAGATACTCATTGACCAAAATATGGCCACTACTCTCTGTGGGCTCCGAAAATTCGGCCCCGGCCTCCGCTCGCTCTTCTTATTCGGCGAGGGAGTTTTAACGAACTAAGTTCCGAGGTAAATTTTGGAAGGCAGATGGGTTTGTAGATAAGACACTACCCAGAGATTTCGCCCTCATTTTGTGAGGACTTTATGATCTGAGTTCTGGTTTCCTATAGGCGCAAGCCCCTATAGTTAATTACCCCTCCCGATCACGAGAGAGAACTTTCGATTAAGGCTAGTCGTTGGTCAGATACGTAGGATATACGTGTTATCTGGCATATAGTAGCAGCAATGAGTATTGGTATTGAGGATTGGAAGTTTGGGATTTGAAGGGTTTGGATATTGGGATTTTGGATTGAAAGATTTAATATTTAAAAATGGAAATTGCACCATCTAGCACTTAAAGCGGATGGTGGGGGGAGAATGGATGATGGACCCGATCAAGATCCCATGGTTCCGTCGTCCCGGGCCATTGTGGTCCCTGGTCTACTTAGTCAGAGGAGGTAGTCGACCCAACCTGACAGAAGGATCCTTGTCGGCAGCCATGGGTTGCTTCGTCCAAGGAGACCTTGTAGACCTGGGTTGGATGTTTGTCTAAGGGGACAAATTTGAATCCACCTTAGCTGACAGAGGGTTTTGTGCCTTATCAATCATATCCTATTGATTCATATCTCAGGGATTTGATGCCAATAAGGAGCGTATTGGCGTTGGCCATAACCGCTATCTGTGGTGCCATTTGGTGGCAAAACCACTCGGTTCAGAGGGCCCCGAGTCATCGTAACCGTTTATCCTGCGGTGCCATTTGGTGGCAGACCGCCGGTTAGAGGACGCGTACCACGTCCTTACTGGCAGGAGACTGTTTGAGAATGGATCCTAGTGATATTTTTGACTAGGCATTTCGCTCTTTGTGAGCTAGAGTTTATTTGAATTTGTCCACCCCCCGGCAGACTGTTGCGGAGGGTGGATGGATTTTGCTTTAAGCATTGATGGATATATTTCATTTTTAAATATTTTTTTGGATTTGGGGCTTGTAGAGTTTGGATTCTGGTAGACATTTGAATGGAATTTGAGATATTTGTGGAATTTGAATGGACCCCTCCGGTTGAGATAGACAATCAACACGGCCATCATCGGGGTGGTTGGGGGTCATTTCCATTTGTTGATTAAACCTTGTCGACCCTATCAACTTATCGATAGGGGATCGGGTTTCTCGTCGTAGGCTTTGTGCCTTTGTCTATGAATTTTCTTGATTTTAGGCATTGAAGGCCTAAAAAGAATGTATTTAAAACAAATACACCGGTCACTACAACCGTGTATCTATTTGATAATTCGAACCCTGTCGACTCCTATTGATCCGTATAGAAGGATCGGGTTCTTTAGGCTTCATGCCTTTGTTCATGAACTTTCTTGATTTTAGGCCTTGAAGGCCTAAAAAGAATGTATTAGATAAATATTCTGGTCGACCTCGTGACCACATATTTATCCAATGGTTTGAACCCTGTGTCTACTCCCCATTTACATGCTTAGGAGGATCGGGTTTCGCAGGCTTCGTGCTTTTTTGTTCAGTGAATTCTTTTGATTGTAGGCTTAGCATGCCTAATACGAATGTGTTGAAACAAATACACTGGTTTCCACAACCGTGTATTTGTTTAAAGGTTCGAACCCTGTCGACTTCTATTGATCCGTATAGAAGAATCGGGTTCGAACTAGAATTCACTTATCGACCCGTGCAGCATCCCTAGGCGTCACGTGTGTACCAATAACACGCTCGCCGGGGCCCATGCGGGTGATTTTTATATATCCCCTTTAGTGTATCTATGTGTATACATTCTCTAGTGCACGTGTAGGGGTATTTTGAAATATTTATAGTTTTGTATATAATTGACATTTGAATACACAATATTTGATTTCAGAGCTTATACACGCCTTCTGTCCGCTGGTACGAGTGTTGCGGATCCGGTGGCGTGGCATCGTAGGTTGTAGACGCCTTCTGTCTGCTTTCATAGATGTTGCAGATCCGGTGGCGTAGCTATTTGGATGTCATGAGATATTTCCTCATCTTGACATTAATTCCCCTTTCTCAATCACCGGGGATGGGACTTTCTGGACTTTGGAGTCCGCTGCTTTGAAGAGAACCCCCTTTGAGGTCGTCAGTGTAGTGAATTTGTTATTTCCGGTGTTTGTGGGCACCCGAACTGTTCTCTTCTTAATTATATAACCAAAAAGAAACTTTAAAACACCAGGAAGTTTGGTTCTAATTTGTTCAAACATGTCCTTTTGTCAGGGGATGTCTTTTTTCGTACATCGGGTTGCCTTTGTACCCGGTGTACTTAGAGATTTTGATCACCGCTGTCGTAGGTGATATTTGTACTTGTGTCCACAGTGATTCGTTGTACAATACACTGTTGTTATCCACAAGTATTCATATGCATTTGTAGTGGATCCGTACTTGTGCCCACAGTGATTCATCGTATTTGCAACACACTGTTGTTATCCACAAGTATTCATATGCATTTGTAGTGGACCGCTGTATCCACTACGAGCTTTTAGAAAATGTTTGCAGGATATTCATCCTTTCTGCATCATATCCACCCTTTCACCAATCTCGGGTGGTTTATAGTTGAATTTGTTTGTAGAAGATGGATCTTCTTTTATACACCGGGCTGCCCTTACACCCGACGTACCTGAAGATCTTGATCACCACTATCGTAGGTGATATTCGTACTTGTGCCCACAGTGGCTTGATGTGCTTACGATATGCCCACTGTTGTTATCCACAAGTGGTTTATACTCATTTGCAGGGGACTGCTGCATCTACTACGATCTCCTGAAAATGTTTGTAGAAGACTCATTGCTTCTGCATCATATCCACCCTTTCACCAATCTCGGGTGGTTGATAGTTGAATTTGTTTGTAGAAGATGGATTTTTGATTGCTGGTCTCCAGTATTGCCCTCTCAATCAACAGGCATTGTAGGGAATGTCGTAGGAGTTCGTTCATCCAGGTCTTGTAGTTTGAGTTTCCTCATGTATGATCCAAATTTCGATCTTTGCATGTGTTTGGATCCAAATTCAGTTTCATTCAAACTTGAATTTATCAAGTTTAGGAGTCCCCACTTGATGTCGTATAGCCTGAGGTCGAGTTAAATTTCATTTAGACTTGAATTCAAACTCAGTATGAGTCTCCCACATTCATTTAGGTCTCATATCATCCTACTGAATTCATCCGGATTTGAATCAAATGCTTGTAAATCTAGATTTCACTTGGCGTCGTACAGTTCAAGTCTAAGTTCACTCGAGTTTGAGTTCTACATTCGGGTCCCCTGATGTTGCACAGTTTCGAGTTCCAAGAACAAGTTCAAGTGATTGTTCAGGGTCCTCTGAAGTCTTTGTAGGTACAATTTCATGTTCGTATTGACTTGATTTTGATTTCAATTTGATTTTATCTCATCGTACAGGTCTTCTGCTCATTTGGTTCAAATTCTGTGTATTTTTTGTTCGAGTACGAGTCTTCTGTTGTTCTTCGTATTGCTGCTCAAATGATGTCTCTAAATAGTTTAAGTCTTATGCATTTCAGTGAAAATTTCGGCAGCACCCCGGCATATCCCCCGTTTGGGGGGAAAATTGGGGAGCTGGGGCCTTCCCACCACGCTACTAGAGCGTGTATGGTAGGTGTCCGTAGACACCGCGGCCGTGTAAATTTTCATCCCACCACGCTACAAGAGCGTGTATGTGGCCTTCAGCAGTACCCGTACCAGAACAGCAGTGACGTACCAGAACAGCAGTGACTCCCCACCACGCTACAAGAGCGTGTATAGGGTTCTCCCACCTCGTCGTATGCATCGCACCGGGCTCCCTCCTACCGTGCTACAAGAGCGCGTATAGGTGGTTCTCCGGTCCGCTGCAAACGTCGAGAATGGGATTTGGAACACCATACCTTTGCGTAGCAGTCGTCGGCGGTGTCGGTGTCGAGGTCGAGGTCGAGGATCGTCCCCACCACGCTACAAGAGCGTGTATAGGGCTTACCCGCCTCGTCGTATGCTTCGCACCGGGCTCCCTCCTACCGTGCTACAAGAGCGCGTATAGGTGGTTCTCCGGTCCGCTGCAAACATCGAGGACGGGATTGAAGTTAGAATTTTATACCTTTGGGCCTGACGGGGGAGTCGTCGGCGACTGTCGGCGGTGTCGGGCTCGTGGATCGAGGCGAGAGGGGATTGCATACTTCTTTTTTTTCAAACAATAATTTTAATTAATTATTAATTAAAACTATTTTAATTAATTATGTTTATCTTTAATTAACTAGAGTTAATTAATATTAATTAACTTTAATTAATTAATAATAATTAATTAGAATTAATTAAAGAAGTTATAATTAATTAAATTAATTTTAATTAGATTAATTATAATTAATTAACATTAATTATAACCATTTAATTAAAATTAATTATAATTAATTATACTAATTATAATTAATTAAAATTAATTATAATTAAAATTAATTTAAATTAAAATAACATAATCCCTCTCTCCCTCTACACTCTCTGGTTCACACGGGATTAGGCCGAAGAGCTTGCCAAAGGGAGAAAGTTACCTACACAGCAAGCGGGCTCTTGTCCTGTTTCCGATCAAATGGATAGGGAAAGTCGTCGGGGAAGCCAAGCCGAAGAAGCGCGTGAGAGGGAGGCAGTCACAGCGAGTTCCCGTTGCTTCTCCCGATCAAAATGTTGAACTTCCGGTCCGACTGGAAGGGAAAGTCGTCCAGAGAGCGAAGTCGAACAGCAACGAAATGGCCGAAGAGGCGTGCGAACGGAGGAAAGTTATCTTCACAGCCGTCGGGCTCCTGTTCTTGTTTCCGATCAAAATGTTATAATTTCCGATCCAAACGGAAAGGGGATGCCGTCGAATGAGCCAAGCCGAACAGCACAGAGGAGCCTCAGATCCTTCTCACAGCCAGCGAGCTCCGTTCTCTGCTTCCGACCGAAATGTTGTAACTTCCGTTCTGTCCAGGAGAGAGTAGGGTGAGCGAGAGAGATCGAGTGCGAGAGAGAGCAGCGAGAGAGATGTAAGAGCCCAAATCCTCTCCTTTTCGTTTCTTTTTTAACGCCCAGTGAGGTCGTGCGATGAAACGACGCGATGTATGGCCTCGTCGTGCGAAGGGCGGCGACGTCGTGCGAGTGCAGAGAGCGGGTACGATTTTTTTATTTGATTTTTTTTTATTTCCAATTACGGGTCAACAAATGCCCCCCAACAAATATGGTACGCGCCTGGAGCGGGCCACGTTTGTTGCATGCTGATTGACCCTGTGGATCTCTAGATATCTTTTTAGATGTCACACTAGGGTTTCCACTTAGTGGATCTCCGAAATCTGTTTGGATGTCACACTGAGATTTTCTTTTAGTGGATCTCCAAAATTTTATTTGGATGTCACACTGGAATTTTCTTTTAGTGGATCTCCAAAATTTTATTTGGATGTCACACTGTAATTTTCTTTTAGTGGATCTCCAAAAGTTGTTTGGATGTCACACTAAGATTTTCTTTTAGTGGATCTCCAAAATTTTATTTGGATGTCACACTGGAATTTTCTTTTAGTGGATCTCCAAAAGTTGTTTGGATGTCACACTAAGATTTTCTTTTAGTGGATCTCCAAAATTTTATTTGGATGTCACACTGGAATTTTCTTTTAGTGGATCTCCAAAAGTTGTTTGGATGTCACACTAATCTTCTTTCTCAATTGCACTTTTGAATGTGTCCATAGATGGTTGATATTTTGTTGAAATTTTAAATATTTATTTGGGGATCTCGGCACGCGATGCGATGTCGACCCGAATAAATATTTAAAATGCCCTCAGTCTTTAGGGACATTGGTAGATGTCATTCAGGGAACTCATTCTGCGACCTTAGCTAGAGCCTTGAGATTTTGATCATTCTGTCCTGTGCTTTGTGCTGCGGACTTGGTGAAGGGTTGTCTGATTTGTCTTTGATGACTTGTTTCTTCTGCCCTTTGCTTCTAGCTTTGGCGGGCTTGATGAAGGAGTAGATGCTAATGACCTAAACCCTTAGATTTGTATTAGGTCGATGGCGAAAAGTCATCGGTCCAGAGCTTTGTGCATAGCGGACTTGTTGATGACGAAATCCTCTTAGTTCGCCCATAGGCTTTTCTTGAACTTTGGGATAGTTTTCTTCGGTCCTTTGCTTTGTGCTTTGGCGGACTTATTGAAGAAAAATTCCTTCGATCCTCGCTTTGTGCTTTATGGATCTATTGAAGGATTTGCAGGTTTTGGATTTGGTGATAGTACCGAATATAGGTAGTATCTTGATCCTTAACCACTTGAGAAGACTTTAATCTGAATCACTTGAGTTCATCAGATCGGGAGAGCTGGTATTTGACAGCTCTTCGTCCTTTGGTTGCTGAGATGGGGGTTCCTCTACTACGGCCTTTCTTATGGCTTGTTGAGTAGATGGAGCTGCCAGCGATCCGGCCATATTTGGGCTTGTTGGATCCGACCTTTTACACCCATTCAGGCTTCAGACTCGAGCTATGGGAACTGCACTTCCCAATGCTGATTTTGCTGAAGTTGACAGATTTGGAGTCATCCTTCGCGGTTGTAGATTTTGAAGCCTACGAACATTCAGTAGTTGCTCGAGATTCATCTTCCCTTAGAACTTTGATTCTCCAGTCATTTTGGAGAACTTTGTAGACTACGATCACTTGAACTGGTCGAGTCAAATTGGTCTCCGTTCTTCCTTCAGTCCCTACTGACGGGTTGACGAAGTGGGGGTTCCGCTACTACGGCCGTTCTTATGGCTTGTTGAGTAGACGGAGCTGCCAGCGATCCGGCCATATTTGGGCGTGTTGGATCCGACCTTTTACACCTATTCGAACCTTAAGCTTCAGGCTGTTGAAAGACTTCAAGCTTTTCCGGCTCAATTTTGTAGGAGTGTGTAGTTTCAAAAGTCTCTTTCTTGACTTTTAAACCTTGGTTTGTTGGAGGTGTCTCGATCTTTTGAGAGGTCACCTACATATACTTTGAAAAACAAGTATTTATATTCTTCAGCACAAAAGAAATATTTGAATTGATAATTTTAAATATTTATTCGGGGATCTCGGCACGCAGCGCGATGTCGACCCGAATAAATATTTAAAATGCCCCCTATCTCACAGGGACATTTTAGGGCAGGATAGAATTGGAATTTTGAGATTTTAAATATTTGTTTAGGGATCTCGGCACGCAGCGCGATGTCGACCCGAACAAATATTTAAAATGCCCCCAGTCCGACGGGGGATTTTGAGATGTATTCTCATAACACAAGAGAATTCCGAAATATAGAATATATACGCTAATAAACATGTATGAAAATATAGCGTATTAAACATGACATCTGCTTGAGCAATTCATGCATAATATTTCTTCAGGTATCTGCCATTGATCGGCGGCATGGGCCTCTGACCATTCAGATCAATGAGTTGATAAGCTCCTCCTTGAAATACCTTCTCGATGACGAAAGGTCCTTCCCAATTGGATACGAATTTGCCACCGATTTTTAGGTGTGGGATGATTGGTCTTCTCTGCACCAGGACCAATTCCCTTCTTGAAATGATCGAGGACGCACCATTCGATCAAAAGATTTTGTCATCCTTGCTCGATAAATTTCCAGATTTTGTTGAGCTTGCAACCTGATTTCATCGAGTGCATCAAGCTCCTCCATTCTTAGACGAGCATTTTGTTCTTGAGTCAGCTCATTCTGAACAGCAACTCGAAGAGATGGAAGTTCAACTTCTAGTGGCAGTACTGCCTCAACTCCAAATACTAGAGAGTAAGGAGTGGCTTTGGTTGGCGTTTTGTAAGTTGTACGATACGCCCACAGCGCTTCTGTCATCTTCGTATGCCACTCTCTTTTGTTCTTGGAGAGAATCTTTTTTAGCAATTTCACCAACGTTTTGTTGAAGGCTTCAGCCAAGCCATTTGCTCTTGGATAATATATAGAGGAATACCGCCAATCGATTTTGTGCCGATCAACGAACTTATAGATTTTTTGTACTCTTGAAAGCAGTTCCATTGTCTGAGATTATGCGGCGTGGCACACCGAATCTGTAAACAACATTGTGGGTGAAGAAGTTGATCACGTGCTCAGACGTAACTTCTTTGAATGGAGCCGCTTCTGCCCACTTGGAGAAATAGTCGGTTGCTGCCAAGATAAAGCGGTGTCCTGCTGATGACGGCGGATCTATCGGCCCAATAATATCAGTACCCCAACATTCAAATGGCCAGGATGCTATTGTAGGGTGCAGCGGATTTGGTGGTTGATGTATAACATCACTGTGGATCTGGCACTCATGGCACCTCTTAGCATGATTGATACAATCTCTGACCATGGTCGGCCAATAGTAGCCCATTCTTTTAATTTTGATTGCCATCTTGGGACCTGATTGGTGCGCTCCACAAAGTCCTTCGTGAACTTCTGCTACCACTTTATCAGCTTCTCGAGTCCCTAGGCACCTTAGCCACATTTGATCGAAAGCACGCCGATACAATGTGTTGTTAACAAATGCATACCGTAGCGCTCTCTTTCTGATTTGAGCAGCTAATGATTTGTCTGTTGGCAATTTACTTTCTTTAAAGTAGTTAATGAAAGGCAGTCTCCAGTCATCTTCTTCCTCGACATCTAGACAATGCCACCATGATTCTGAAGTTTGACTGGCCTTTCGTCTTTTCTTAGGAACTTGATGTTCTTCAAGTTGATCTTCGAGATCAACTGGTTGGGGAGATTGAGGATCAACCGGAGTTGCATCCTGCTGGCTTGAATTTGGTATTCCCTCTGCCTGCGGGAATTGTAGTAATGCTGGCTCTAAGATCCGTCGATTGTGCACCATAATTATTATAGGCCATTCGTCGTCCATATTCGCCATTTCTTTAGCCAATTTGGCAAGAGAATCGGCTTTGGCATTTTGACCTCGGGGAACTTGAGTTAGTTTGACAACTGGAATTTGTTTCATAAGCTCAAGAACTCGCCGATGATAACAGGCCAACTCAAACTTGGTGATTTTATAAACTCTCAACACTTGATTTACAACAAGTTGAGAATCACCGAAGATTTGGAGATTTTGAATTCGGACATCGATTGCAATCTCCAATCCTGCTATTAGGGCTTCATATTCAGCTTCATTGTTGGTCCGAGGCTCAGTCAAACTGAATGAGAATCTCATTATGCCTCCCTCGGGCGCCACGAAAATGAGTCCGATTCCGGCTTGAGCTTTCTCTAGATTTGGAGGCCGAGCACGCTTGATTGACGATGCTCCATCAAAATACATTTCCCATACTCGTAGCATCTCCTTTTCTTCAACATTCATGATCTGCTCGTCAGGTAGATCGTCGTTGAGCGGAGAATCTGCAGGGATAGGATGTGCTGCAAGAAAGTCTGCTAACACCTGCCCTTTCACTGCTTTCTGTGGCACGTATGTGATATCAAACTGTAGCAATATCACTGCCCACCTTGCCAAACGACCTGTCAACGCTGGTCTTGTCATCAAGAACTTCAGCGGATCGATCTTTGATATCAAGGTGATTTTATGAGATAGCATATAATGGCGGAGCTTCTGAACTGCGAAAATCAAAGCCAAGCAATGCTTCTCAATTGGAGAGTAGCGGATTTCTGCCCCTATCAATCTTCGACTGATGTAGTACAGTGCATTCTCCTTGCCTTCTTCATTATGTTGGGCCGATAGTGCTCCGAGGGACTCTTCTAGTGCTGCCGTATACAGTATAAGAGGCTTCCCCGGGATTGGCGCCGCGAGAATAGGAGGATTCAACAGATATCTTTTGATGCTGTCAAATGCTTCTTGGCACTCTTCGTCCCATTTGAAACGGACATCTTTCTTCATTAGTTTTGAAAATGGCTGGCACCTACCCGATAGATTCGATATAAATCGCCGAATGAAAGCCAACTGCCCTTGTAAGGAGCGGAGTTGTCGAAAATTCTTTGGAGGTGGCATCTCCACGATCGCCTTGATCTTGTTGGGGTCAACTTCGATGCCTCGATGTCGAACAACGTACCCTAGGAATTTCCCTGAGGATACCCCAAATGCACACTTGAGAGGGTTCATCTTCAGATCATATTTTCTGATTCTTTCGAACACGATCCTCAAGTCATGAAGGTGGTCTTTTCGGCCTATGCTTTTAATGACCAAATCATCTACATAGCATTCGACCTTCTGATGAATCAAATCATCAAATATACGAGTCATCGCCCGTTGGTAGGTGGCACCAGCATTCTTCAGGCCGAAGGGCATGACTGTGTAGCAGAATATGCCTATAGGTGTTCTGAATGATGTATGTCTTTCATCTTCAGGCGCCATTTTGATTTGATTGTAGCCCGACGATCCGTCCATGAAGGAGAATATATCATAGTTGGATGTATTGTCAACTAGAAGCTCTGATATTGGAAGCGGAAAGTCATCTTTTGGACATGCCTTGTTGAGGTCCCTGAAGTCGATGCAGATACGAATCTGACCATTCTTCTTCTTTACAGGGACGATATTGGCAATCCAGTCGGCATACTTTTCCTCACGAATAAAGCCAGCATCTATAAGCTTCTTCGTCTCTGCAATCACCTGTTCTTCAATCTCCAATCTCATTCTCCTTGGAGCTTGCTTGACGGGTGTTACATCAGGCTTGATTGCTAATCTGTGAACCGCTACATCAGGGGATAAGCCAGGCATCTCAGCATATGTCCAGGCAAAGCAATCCCTGAATTCACATAGGAGTTCTTTTATTTCTTCTACTTGATCTTCTGGTAGAAGAGAGCTAATGAAGGTTGGGCGAGGGTCTTCCTCAGTTCCCAAGTTGACTTCTTTTAGCTCGTCCATCGTAGCAGCTTGTCCACCATCTTCCAGTTCTTCTGGTGCAGGCTCAGCTTCTACGGATTGATCATCATAATCATCAACTTCGCGTGTCTCTTCAACACCATCATCCTCGGATTCGATTTCCATGCTCGTGATTGCCCGGCAAGTCTCTTTCCGGAGGAATTTTCGTTTGATGAACCCGATGCCTTTATATGCATCTGTATCCTTTCGTTGTAGTGGACGCGGATTTCTTCCATACCAGAGGCCCAAGCTTGTACGCAGTTGTCGTTTGGTAGTAGGAATATTGATTTGTTTTCGTAACATTCTTTGAATATTTTTTGTATTGAATTTGGGTAGTCTCGTAGGAAATAATTCATCGGAATCGAAGAGCATGCAATCCCAATCATGATTCTTTTCTTCGCATATTCCCGTGGAATATAGTACATTCTTTGGCACAGTCCCATTTTTACGGGGAGGCAAATAAAGAGTGGAAAGTTCTTCAATTTTATGAACCTCGCGCGAAATGATTTCCTTGAAATGTTGCAAGGGAACACGTGTGACTACGAGTACGCTGTCTGAAATTAACAGACTGTCTATTCTTCTAGAGAACACACTCTGCACTGAGTTCATGTAGATTGAGTCGTAGTCATAATCATCATTTGAAAATTCAACCTGCCTACTCCATTCATCCGTGGACTGGCATATTTTTCGAGATTTGGTAGGAGTAACGTCATCTTCATCCGTGTCGCTCCCAAGATGAGGTACATGCTTCTTTTCTTTAGGAAGAGTTGGTGATTTGGGAAGAGCCGGCGCTGCCTTCTTTCTTCCTACACGCTTCTTATCACCTTCTTGCTTGGGTTTCTTTGCAGCCTTAGAATTTGATGCTCTAGCCTCAAGAGAACTTGACGACTTTTGCTGCTTTGGCATGAAGTACTTAGCATCTTCATAAACTGTTACTTCATGTACTGCAAAGGGCTGAATATCACCAGAAATTCTGAATTCTTCTCCTTCTCTGAGATACTTCATGCACTGGTGTAATGTTGATGGGATAACGCCGTATTCATGCAGCCAGGGGCGACCCAATAACGCCTTGAACGAAGTGTCCGCATCAATTACATGGAATTTGGCTTCCGTATGGAGTTCCCCAAATACAAGAGGAAGCATAAACGAACCAAGAGTTTTCTGCCCTTTCTCGTTGAAGCCATGCACCATCAGTTTATCTTGGCCAAGATGTTCCACATCGAGGCAGAGGGATCTTAGTGCCTTAAGGTTCATAAGATTTACAGAAGATCCGGGATCAATCAAAATTCGACTGATCATCATACCGTCACTCTCTGCCGTAACATACAGAGGGCGGTTGTGGTCTGCTGTTCCAAGCAGCATATCATCCTCAGCAAAGGTGATGAGGGGCTCATTTCGAGCTTGCAAGACTTCCGTCAAGTTGCGCTCAGCAAAATATGCCTCATATCTTTCGGGGTCCTTGAGAGCTTGGATCAAAGTTTCTCGAAGGTCTTTAGACATCAAGAGGGCATCATATATGCTGAGTTGTGCTGGGATCTTCCTCAAGTGGGATAAGATATTGTAATCTATCCCCTTAGATGAAGTCTCTTTCTTCTTGGAGTCATTTAGGATAATATCTTCATTTACAATTATCTCTTTTCCTTTATCTTTGTTAGGAATCCCCTTCTTTGGTGGAGGCGGCAATACCTTGCCACTTCTCAACTGTACTTGGGCCACCTCATCTGATTCAGACTTGTTTGATGAAGCGTTTTCTTCAGAGTCAACCATTGTCGCGTCTGGAGATTCGCCGGTGGACTCAGAATCGTCTCTCAATTTCACCTGCTTCATTTGCGACGCCACACTTGGGTCTGAATCTTCATCATCGGGAAAACATAGATCTTCTGAACTGAATTCCATTGATGACACCATCAGACAAAATTCAGGGGCCGCTTCTTCAGCGTATTTCTCCCTTTCTGATATTTTTAAAGTCGTTGAGATGACTCGACATATCTCCGTAGGAAGAGATTCATCATCAGCTTCTTCCTCCTTTTCATCTATTTTAAGCTCTTTCATAAAATCACCGAGCTTAATAGGCTTCCTGACAGTCTGGTAATATTCACCCAAACTATCAATAACCTTTTGAGTTGCAGTCTTCTTTGCCTCAGACTTCTTCAACTTGGCTTTCTTCTTAGAAGGCTTTGACTTTGACTTTCCAATTTTTGATGAGCTAGCCTGGCCAGATTGTTGTTTAGAGGTGGATGCTTGTGACAGAGGCAACCATTTTAAGTTCAGTACTGGCTCAGTAGGAGACTTCCACTTGACACCAGGAACTCCTTCTAGCTGTTTCAACATTTTTGTTGTCTTCTTGGAGACCACATTCTCCCATTGCTCATCTTGGATAGATTTTTTTGTTGTTGTTTCTTTAGACGGGAGTACGGAAGAGGACGTGACTACCCGGGTGGATCCCTTTCCAGGACGAACTAACACATTATCTGATAATGTTAATTCTCCTCTTTTGTACATCTTTTCCAACCAATCTTTGAAGACATAACAATCTTCAATTGGATGACTAACTACCCGATGATATGGACAGTAGTTTGGGTCGCCACTATGCTTGGACTCTTCAGGTCTTTTGCATTCTGGCAATTCTAGACCGTTCTTGAGTGCTTGTCGAAATAGTTTAGCGACACTCTCCCTTTTAAATGAATATTCTTTATTCATTTTCTCCTTCAGAGAAGGGAACGTTCTATCACCAGTTCCCGTGGGTTGCCTCTGGCGCTCTCCTCCACCAGGAAAGGCTCGAGGTTTATCATTTCCTCCAAGAACCAGTTTTGGTTGAGGGATTGAATTGTAAGCCTGTTTTGGCTTTTCTTCGTATTGCATTGGCTGCTTTCCTTTATCCACATTATACACTACCCGTTTACCTTTATCAGGTCTGGAAGGAAATGCGGAGTAAACATCATTTCTCCTAGCATCAGGAGCTTTAGCTTTTTTGGATTTATCAGGGAAGCTTTCAGACTTTGATAAGTTTAACTTCTCAAATTTTGCCACCCTGTCCAACAGATCCTGGAAGGTAGTGATTGAAGCCATGCATAAGAAGGGTTGCATTTTATCATCAATGTTTCCCATCAGTAGTTGAACTGCATGCTCTTCTTCCAGCTGCTGCTCGCACTTCATGCTGAGATTGCGCCAGCGTGTTATGTATCTCGTTACTGATTCATCCTTTCTCCTTTTGTCGAGGGCGAGATCAGCAATGGTAGTCTTCTCTGTTGCACTGGCAAATCTTTTCACGAACAATGCCTCTAGTTCTGCGAAGGTCTTCAGAGAATCATTTGGCAGCTCGGCATACCATTCGAAAGCAGTTCCACTCAAGCTGCTTACGAATTGCCTGAATAGCAGAGCGTCATTGCCTCCTGTGTTCCCACAAGTTGCTTTGAATTGCGCGAGGTGCTGTCTGGGATTTTTGTTGCCATCAAAAATATTGAATTTTGGCACGGAATATCCCTTTGGATATGGCACCTGATCGTACTCTGCTGGGTACGGGCGACCTTTCCCTACCAACTTCTCTGCCTGTTCAGCAGCTATAATGGCTTTAATCTTTTCACTGATTAAGCCTTCTAGCTGTGACGCAGTTACAGGCTCAGATGCGCTCGCCACATTTTGTGGAGTACGCTGGCGGGTTGGATCATCAGTTTCTTTGCCACCTTCAAGTACACCTTTCACTCCTGAGGCTTGAGGCGCTTGAGGGTTTTGAGAATTAGCAGCTTGGTTGACGGGTTGGGCCGGTGCAGGGTCCACAGAAGTGGTCTTCTGCATCATTTCCATCATGACCGTCATTTGAGTTATCATCTCAGTCATTTTATCATTTAACTGAGAGATTTCTCTGTCTTTTCTTCGCATTTGTCGCCTTATTTGATTTCTCATTTCAGCGAGTGTGATGTCTTCACCAGCGAAGGGGTTTTCTCCGACCTCTTCTTTTTCTTCATCGCCTTCTTCTGAGGAGTGAGCACTTTGGCTGGCAATGGGTCTAGCCCTGTGGCGACGTCGATAAACACGTACGCGCGGCTGTGATTGCTGGTCTTCTTCATCACCATCATCATCTTCCTTTTCAACATCGACGTGGCTGACCATACGAACCACCTCGATCTCCATAGTGTCATCATCGTTATATTCTTTTTCTTCTTCTTGTACCTGAATTTCTGAGCGACGACGCCACTGAATTTCAGGTTCTCGGCTTGGAAGGATCACTTCTTCAATTTGCGGACTACGATCGAAATGAACTTCCTCTTTGGCTGAAGTAGGAGAATGACGGGATCTCCTGGAAGACTCTCCAGGATGTTGACTGTCATTATAATTGTCGTCATTATGGGCCTTCCTTTGGACCCATTTCTGACGAGTTTTGTTGGCAGGGGCGGATCTCCGAGAGACAGCTCCGGATGTCACGCCTGGTCTATCTTTTTCTTCAAAAATCTTTTTCTTTCGAGGCTTCGGCCTCCAAACTTGTTTTGCGTTCCGCTGGGCCCTTTCGGCGACGGATTCTTGGACATGTGGTCCAAGTGTCACGCCCCGATGTGCTTCCTGCGGAGCTTGGCGTTGGTAATTTCTTTGTTCAATCATCACAGCGGATGATAGTCTATTTCTTGGAGGAGTTCTTCGGGCCTCAACAATCAGTGGCCTCTGGAACTTCTTTTTCATTAAGCCCTTCTCCTTGACTGTCTTCAAAACTCGGTGCACCCGGGCAGACAGACGTTCAGACTCTCTTATCTTCTGAGGGGCTGGGACTTCAAGCTGACGCTCCCAAAAAGATTTCTTGAGCTCACCAGAAGAGCTATTTCTTTTTATCCACTTTAGATTGGCGAACTTATTCTGAGTGGGGATATTGATCTTTGATTCTGGTGCTGGCAGATTGGAGGGATGGACTGGTACAGGTAACTGCTGAGCTCGCAGCTCTGCATTTCTCTTCCTCCTTTGCCTTCTAGTAAGCCTTCCTCCAGATGAAGAAGCTTCATTATCATACCTCCCAGGTGCATCAGGCTCTCTGGGCAGAGCGGTGGTGTTTGCAGTCACCACAGATATTTTTCTTCCAGCGACAACCCTTTTTGCAGTAAGGGCCTCAGGTTGGGATAGTCTTTCAAACACAGAGGTTCTTCCTTGAGTAGTACCTCTGGCAGCAGTCCTTTCAGAGTAGGATCTTCCAGAAAGTTCTTCAGAGTTTACGCCGTACACAGGGACGGCTGCAGCCCTTGCAGTAGCTGCTGAGAATTCGAGCCCACCAAAGTGGATGGTGGCTCCAGCATTTCCAGTTTCAATTACAGCATTAGCCAGTTGAATCCTGGCTCCTCGTTCCAGTTGGACGGTCATCGGTGTGTCCTGCATTTCCATTCTGTAAAAATGAAAGGCAGGGGTTAGTGATCAGAATTGATACATCACCCCACGCAGAACAAATAATTGAAGCAGGAGAGTTAGCATGGAATTCAAAACCCTGCTAGACAAATTTCCATTGATCTTATTTAAAAGATTCATTTTCAGGAAATTTAAAATTTGATTTGCTTGCTACTATAGCCTTTTAGTGACTAGTCAGAGATGGAAAGAGAAACCATTCCCCAGCGGAGTCGCCAGAAATCTGTGGGCTCCGAAAATTCGGCCCCGGCCTCCGCTCGCTCTTCTTATTCGCGAGGGAGTTTTAACGAACTAAGTTCCGAGGTAAATTTTGGAAGGCAGATGGGTTTGTAGATAAGACACTACCCAGAGATTTCGCCCTCATTTTGTGAGGACTTTATGATCTGAGTTCTGGTTTCCTATAGGCGCAAGCCCCTATAGTTAATTACCCCTCCCGATCACGAGAGAGAACTTTCGATTAAGGCTAGTCGTTGGTCAGATACGTAGGATATACGTGTTATCTGGCATATAGTAGCAGCAATAAGTATTGGTATTGAGGATTGGAAGTTTGGGATTTGAAGGGTTTGGATATTGGGATTTTGGATTGAAAGATTTAATATTTAAAAATGGAAATTGCACCATCTAGCACTTAAAGCGGATGGTGGGGGGAATGGATGATGGACCCGATCAAGATCCCATGGTTCCGTCGTCCCGGGCCATTGTGGTCCCTGGTCTACTTAGTCAGAGGAGGTAGTCGACCCAACCTGACAGAAGGATCCTTGTCGGCAGCCATGGGTTGCTTCGTCCAAGGAGACCTTGTAGACCTGGGTTGGATGTTTGTCTAAGGGGACAAATTTGAATCCACCTTAGCTGACAGAGGGTTTTGTGCCTTATCAATCATATCCTATTGATTCATATCTCAGGGATTTGATGCCAATAAGGAGCGTATTGGCGTTGGCCATAACCGCTATCTGTGGTGCCATTTGGTGGCAAAACCACTCGGTTCAGAGGGCCCCGAGTCATCGTAACCGTTTATCCTGCGGTGCCATTTGGTGGCAGACCGCCGGTTAGAGGACGCGTACCACGTCCTTACTGGCAGGAGACTGTTTGAGAATGGATCCTAGTGATATTTTTGACTAGGCATTTCGCTCTTTGTGAGCTAGAGTTTATTTGAATTTGTCCACCCCGGCAGACTGTTGCGGAGGGTGGATGGATTTTGCTTTAAGCATTGATGGATATATTTCATTTTTAAATATTTTTTGGATTTGGGGCTTGTAGAGTTTGGATTCTGGTAGACATTTGAATGGAATTTGAGATATTTGTGGAATTTGAATGGACCCCTCCGGTTGAGATAGACAATCAACACGGCCATCATCGGGGTGGTTGGGGTCATTTCCATTTGTTGATTAAACCTTGTCGACCCTATCAACTTATCGATAGGGGATCGGGTTTCTCGTAGGCTTTGTGCCTTTGTCTATGAATTTTCTTGATTTTAGGCATTGAAGGCCTAAAAAGAATGTATTTAAACAAATACACCGGTCACTACAACCGTGTATCTATTTGATAATTCGAACCCTGTCGACTCCTATTGATCCGTATAGAAGGATCGGGTTCTTTAGGCTTCATGCCTTTGTTCATGAACTTTCTTGATTTTAGGCCTTGAAGGCCTAAAAAGAATGTATTAGATAAATATTCTGGTCGACCTCGTGACCACATATTTATCCAATGGTTTGAACCCTGTCTACTCCCATTTACATGCTTAGGAGGATCGGGTTTCGCAGGCTTCGTGCTTTTTTGTTCAGTGAATTCTTTTGATTGTAGGCTTAGCATGCCTAATACGAATGTGTTGAAACAAATACACTGGTTTCCACAACCGTGTATTTGTTTAAAGGTTCGAACCCTGTCGACTTCTATTGATCCGTATAGAAGAATCGGGTTCGAACTAGAATTCACTTATCGACCCGTGCAGCATCCCTAGGCGTCACGTGTGTACCAATAACACGCTCGCCGGGGCCCATGCGGGTGATTTTTATATATCCCCTTTAGTGTATCTATGTGTATACATTCTCTAGTGCACGTGTAGGGGTATTTTGAAATATTTATAGTTTTGTATATAATTGACATTTGAATACACAATATTTGATTTCAGAGCTTATACACACGCCTTCTGTCCGCTGGTACGAGTGTTGCGGATCCGGTGGCGTGGCATCGTAGGTTGTAGACGCCTTCTGTCTGCTTTCATAGATGTTGCAGATCCGGTGGCGTAGCTATTTGGATGTCATGAGATATTTCCTCATCTTGACATTAATTCCCCTTTCTCAATCACCGGGGATGGGACTTTCTGGACTTTGGAGTCCGCTGCTTTGAAGAGAACCCCCTTTGAGGTCGTCAGTGTAGTGAATTTGTTATTTCCGGTGTTTGTGGGCACCCGAACTGTTCTCTTCTTAATTATATAACCAAAAAGAAACTTTAAAAAACACCAGGAAGTTTGGTTCTAATTTGTTCAAACATGTCCTTCCTTTTGTCAGGGATGTGTCTTTTTTTCGTACATCGGGTTGCCTTTGTACCATGTGTACTTAGAGATTTTGATCACCGCTGTCGTAGGTGATATTTGTACTTGTGTCCACAGTGATTCGTTGTACAATACACTGTTGTTATCCACAAGTATTCATATGCATTTGTAGTGGATCCGTACTTGTGCCCACAGTGATTCATCGTATTTGCAACACACTGTTGTTATCCACAAGTATTCATATGCATTTGTAGTGGACCGCTGTATCCACTACGAGCTTTTAGAAAATGTTTGCAGGAGATTCATCCTTTCTGCATCATATCCACCCTTTCACCAATCTCGGGTGGTTTATAGTTGAATTTGTTTGTAGAAGATGGATCTTCTTTTATACACCGGGCTGCCCTTACACCCGACGTACCTGAAGATCTTGATCACCACTATCGTAGGTGATATTCGTACTTGTGCCCACAGTGGCTTGATGTGCTTACGATATGCCCACTGTTGTTATCCACAAGTGGTTTATACTCATTTGCAGGGGACTGCTGCATCTACTACGATCTCCTGAAAATGTTTGTAGAAGACTCATTGCTTCTGCATCATATCCACCCTTTCACCAATCTCGGGTGGTTGATAGTTGAATTTGTTTGTAGAAGATGGATTTTTGATTGCTGGTCTCCAGTATTGCCCTCTCAATCAACAGGCATTGTAGGGAATGTCGTAGGAGTTCGTTCATCCAGGTCTTGTAGTTTGAGTTTCCTCATGTATGATCCAAATTTCGATCTTTGCATGTGTTTGGATCCAAATTCAGTTTCATTCAGACTTGAATTTATCAAGTTTAGGAGTCCCCACTTGATGTCGTATAGCCTGAGGTCGAGTTAAATTTCATTTAGACTTGAATTCAAACTCAGTATGAGTCTCCCACATTCATTTAGGTCTCATATCATCCTACTGAATTCATCCGGATTTGAATCAAATGCTTGTAAATCTAGATTTCACTTGGCGTCGTACAGTTCAAGTCTAAGTTCACTCGAGTTTGAGTTCTACATTCGGGTCCCCTGATGTTGCACAGTTCGAGTTCCAAGAACAAGTTCAAGTGATTGTTCAGGGTCCTCTGAAGTCTTTGTAGGTACAATTTCATGTTCGTATTGACTTGATTTTGATTTCAATTTGATTTTATCTCATCGTACAGGTCTTCTGCTCATTTGGTTCAAATTCTGTGTATTTTTGTTCGAGTACGAGTCTTCTGTTGTTCTTCGTATTGCTGCTCAAATGATGTCTCCAAATAGTTTAAGTCTTATGCATTTCAGTGAAAATTTCGGCAGCACCCCGGCATATCCCCCGTTTGGGGGAAAATTGGGGAGCTGGGCCTTCCCACCACGCTACTAGAGCGTGTATGGTAGGTGTCCGTAGACACCGCGGCCGTGTAAATTTTCATCCCACCACGCTACAAGAGCGTGTATGGGGCCTTCAGCAGTACCCGTACCAGAACAGCAGTGACGTACCAGAACAGCAGTGACTCCCCACCACGCTACAAGAGCGTGTATAGGGTTCTCCCACCTCGTCGTATGCATCGCACCGGGCTCCCTCCTACCGTGCTACAAGAGCGCGTATAGGTGGTTCTCCGGTCCGCTGCAAACGTCGAGAATGGGATTTGGAACACCATACCTTTGCGTAGCAGTCGTCGGCGGTGTCGGTGTCGAGGTCGAGGTCGAGGACCGTCCCCACCACGCTACAAGAGCGTGTATAGGGCTTACCCGCCTCGTCGTATGCTTCGCACCGGGCTCCCTCCTACCGTGCTACAATAGCGCGTATAGGTGGTTCTCCGGTCCGCTGCAAACATCGAGGACGGGATTGAAGTTAGAATTTTATACCTTTGGGCCTGACGGGGGAGTCGTCGGCGACTGTCGGCGGTGTCGGCTCGTGGATCGAGGCGAGAGGGGATTGCATACTTCTTTTTTTTTTCAAACAATAATTTTAATTAATTATTAATTAAAACTATTTTAATTAATTATGTTTATCTTTAAATTAACTAGAGTTAATTAATATTAATTAACTTTAATTAATTAATAATAATTAATTAGAATTAATTAAAGAAGTTATAATTAATTAAATTAATTTTTAATTAGATTAATTATAATTAATTAACATTAATTATAACCATTTAATTAAAATTAATTATAATTAATTATACTAAATTATAATTAATTAAAATAATTATAATTAAAATTAATTTAAATTAAAATAACATAATCCCTCTCTCCCTCTACACTCTCTGGTTCACGGGATTAGGCCGAAGAGCTTGCCAAAGGGAGAAAGTTACCTACACAGCAAGCGGGCTCTTGTCCTGTTTCCGATCAAAATGGATAGGGAAAGTCGTCGGGGAAGCCAAGCCGAAGAAGCGCGTGAGAGGGAGGCAGTCACAGCGAGTTCCCGTTGCTTCTCCCGATCAAAATGTTGAACTTCCGGTCCGACTGGAAGGGAAAGTCGTCCAGAGAGCGAAGTCGAACAGCAACGAAATGGCCGAAGAGGCGTGCGAACGGAGGAAAGTTATCTTCACAGCCGTCGGGCTCCTGTTCTTGTTTCCGATCAAAATGTTATAATTTCCGATCCAAACGGAAAGGGGATGCCGTCGAATGAGCCAAGCCGAACAGCCCAGAGGAGCCTCAGATCCTTCTCACAGCCAGCGAGCTCCGTTCTCTGCTTCCGACCGAAATGTTGTAACTTCCGTTCTGTCCAGGAGAGAGCAGGGTGAGCGAGAGAGATCGAGTGCGAGAGAGAGCAGCGAGAGAGATGTAAGAGCCCAAATCCTCTCCTTTTCGTTTCTTTTTTAACGCCCAGTGAGGTCGTGCGATGAAACGACGCGATGTATGGCCTCGTCGTGCGAAGGGCGGCGACGTCGTGCGAGTGCAGAGAGCGGGTACGATTTTTTTATTTGATTTTTTTTTATTTCCAATTACGGGTCAACACTCTCTACCCTAACATACCACACCCATTCTTTCCTATGTTCTAAACCTTACTTTTTGTTCAAACATTTGGGCAATGATTGAGAGACGCCTTCAATCCTCGAATTGCTTCAAAGTAATTTAGTTGAAGAATGAGCTTCATCTCATCTTCATGAAAAATAAAATGATTACACAATGCCCCTCCGAATTCAAGGTTTTTGTGGACAATATTATATCAGTGGGCTCATCTCTCGACACTTAAGATATTATATTGTAAGTCCTCAATTGATTGACTTTTCCTATCAAGCATTTGAAGATGGCTCTTCTCATTAAACTCACTTTAGTAGGTCTTGATAATCTTTACTCTCTTTTGAATATATTTCTTTTTTGTTTTAATAAAATTTTTTATTGCTTAAAAAAGTGTACGTTTGTGGGAATGCATCTTGATTTGTGCCTTTAATATTTCTTTAGTCACTCTGCCCTGACAATACAACATTGGTTAATTGGTGGTTTCCTTCTACTATTTTTCCTTTTGTAGCTTTTTCTTCTGGCATCGACACTGTATTTGTTGCGAGGCTTCCTTCTTTGCTATTGTAGACATGTCGGCCTAGTTGTTTTCCTTGTATTTCTCTGTTATTATATTGCAGGAACTTTCAAAATTGTAGAGAGTTGATAGAATGGGATTCTAAATGTGGAAATACGTTATTTGTCAAAGCCATGGTTTGAAACTTGTTGTTCTTGCTGGAATTTAAGAGTTCTGAATTGAAACTTGTAAAGTTAGGCAAGAAGTTGGCAGATTTTGAGAATTAATGTATTTTGGGTTACAAATAGGACCTCTAAGATAATTCATTGAATAATCATATGGATTTTAATTTTCTTTCAGTTCTAGTGTTTTTGATGGATTCTTTGCGCACTTTTTGAGTTGTGTTGAAAATTTTTGGGAGGGAATTCTCCTCGTCCCAGTTTGTGGACTAGATCTTCCAATTTGTGATTTCTATGTACATGATCAGGATTATTTCAAGTTTGATCCATATTGCCCCATTATTGTGGTATAAATCTTAATCAAAGTTGAATTTATTTTGTTATTAGATTTCTTAAGAAATTTTAGTTTCTTTATGCGAATTTTAGATTTTATTTCTGATTATGTATCCAAAAAGATTAATCTTTGCCTAAATTATGAAATTGTGAATTATGATATTTTATAAGCTTCTTTATTCATCTTAATCCTGGGTTTATACTAGTTAATCTTAAAACTCTAAATCGTCCTAGTTCACAATGGTTTGCTTTCATTAATAGTGTTGATTGCTAATTGATTCTCTTATTGTACTGTGAATGGATATCTTAGAATAACTAACTCACCTATTAGTTGTTAGGATGCTGTTTTCCCAAAAGATTGTATTAACAATTTTTATTTTCTTAATCTGTCTGATCGGCTGCCATCTAATCTTATTTTCTTGACTCTTAGGTTTTGAGGAAACTTGTTGATGATGCATCCAAGTTCTTAAATGACAAAGTGACTAAAGCAGTCGTTACTGTGCCTGCATATTTCAACGACTCCCAAAGGACTGCTACAAAGGATGCTGGTCGTATAGCTGGTTTGGAAGTCCTCCGCATCATTAATGAACCAACTGCTGCTTCATTAGCATATGGGTTTGAGAAGAAGAACAATGAAACTATCCTCGTATTTGATTTGGGCGGCGGCACATTTGATGTTTCAGGTTAATCAATCAACAGTTTTTTGCTATTTTTAATTGCTATTTTAAATTTTATATGGAATTGCTTTTTATTTTTTTAAAATTCATTTATATGGCTTATGTTATCGACTTCTTTTGTTTGAATGAATTTTGTTTTAGAGTTTTAAGGTTTTTAATTGGTTGTTTTGCATGTATCATTCAATAGAAAAGCTATAACTAGGGTTTGCTTGTTACAGAGTTGGCAGTCAAGATATGCATGCTTTTAGCAAACATATTTTGGCTTATTTTCTATGCTTTGGTGCGATAAATTATGATGCCTATTGTTTCAAACTTAACAAGTTTAATATTTGATCAATCATTAGTCTGATGATGCACTAGCTTATTTTTTTGTAGATTATTAATTTTATTGAACATTCCCTGCAGTACTTGAGGTTGGAGATGGTGTATTTGAAGTTCTTTCTACTTCTGGAGATACGCATCTTGGTGGTGATGACTTTGATAAGGTTCGTTAAGAAAATTTAACCCAGATCTGTTGAACACAGTACGCACCATTACTTTTGTTTGTTTCTGCTTAGTTTGACATTTTGCAAGGAATGCAACTACCATTCTACGTGATTCCAACTTTTCTGAAAAGTTTTGTAATATAAGTTTTTAATTATTGTTTTTCTGTTTGCATAGAACTAATTAACTTTGCTCCTTTTCCTATTTGGATCTTAGGGCTAATCAACTTTGTCCAATTCCTTCCATGTTTGTTGTTCTTTAACCTTACAAATTTGAGCTTATTGGTGACAATAGCCAGGAAAATTAAAAGAGTTAGTGATGTAATAAGAGGCTCTTCTATTTTCTTAAACAAGGTGTTAGCAATTATAAAATTATATGCTAGAGAAAAATCTAATATGATCCTACCATCTTAATTAATCACTCCAAACCCATAATCACCATGAATTCTTTTAAAACCTTCTACCTCTCTACCAACATGTCAATTTAAATCTCTATCAATAAAAACTTTCTTCATGAGGTATCTTTTGTATTAAGTCTTCTAAGTAATTTAAAAATTTTTAATTTTGAACATATCCAAACTTACTTGAGGAGCATAAGAGCTTGTAATATTAATAATCTTAGCATCAACAACAATCTTTAAAGTTATAATTTTATTTTCAATTATTTTAATTTTTACTACATTTTTCTTCAAGCTCTTATCTAAAATTACACCTACACCATTTATTTTACAATTCCTACCAGAATAGCAAAATTTAAACTCTAAATTATCAATCTCCTTAGTCTTATCTTCAACCCATTTAGTTTCCTAAATATATAGAATATTTATCTTTCTATAAATCATAATATCTATTAATTCTATTAATTTGCCTGTAAGAGAACCTATATTTCAAGTTCTTATCGTAATTCTAGTTTTATTGACTAACTTCTTTGCCCACATCTATCCGTGATGTGGGAACCCTTGCCTATTTAACATCGTACCTAGGCGTCGGTGCAGCAGCCTTTACACACTTCTTACTATAATCAAGTCATACAACCAATCGCTATCCGGGAACACCCTAGCTTTAACACAATATAAATAATTTATGTCATGATTATTTCACAAGTTTTACGCTAGCTAACACAACCCTTCACTTTTCTCATCCATGACTTGGGACCTGGCTACGACAATGTTAAATTCAGGTGGCTGGAGCAGCAATAGCAAATAATTTACGATGTATTTGAAAATCGGCTAGAGAGTGCATTTTAATTACTTCAAAATTTTATCCTACATTTCTTTTAATTTTGACCAAACACCATGGGCGGATCCCCATAGAGCTATTTGCCCACCCTAAAAAAAAGCCTATATAAAGAATAAATTTGAAATTTTGACCCCTCTAAAAAAAAATATTTTGCCCAAATGGTTGAAGATGCTTTTTGAATGATATATTTGTCTTACAAAAAATGTAAGATGCTTACTTTCTAGTTCCTATAAAATAGGAGGTAAGCTTTATATATCCAATGGAGAAAAAAGTGACTTATGATTTATAAGTTAGGTTTGTATTGCCTTGGATTTGACAATGCATGGATGCAAGAGTCCTAGGGATGGCTATGTAGTAGGCAAGCAACTTTAGGAAAAGATGGCCTTTATTTTTTTCTTTTCTTTTTTATTTGGATTTTTTCCTATTCTTTTCTTCCATGGATATATGTGATGGGCTCTTTGAAACTTTCATATGCAAGTTGTCATGCATACTTTATGATTTAATTATCCCTTTTTTCTTTCTCAAGTTAGACCATGCTACATCTTTTAACGTTTTTTTTTTTTTTTAACTACATCTTTTAACGTTGCTGTTGGATTCACTATCAGATTTGGAGTTGCTGATCATTTTGATAGAATGCCTCGTTGAGCACAGACTCCTCATTGGACTACTAAAAGATTGAGAAATTAATAATAGCAGAATTTATTTTTCTTGTCACTTTTGTTCCTTATAGTTCCCTTCCGTAGAATTATTCAACTTTTCCTTTTTATAGAAATACTATAGGAGGTTTGCGTTCCTTGAAATACTCTTATTATTTATTAAGAGGCTCAATTGATGCAGTAATGACATTGTTAATGACTGCATATGCCAGTGCAGCTTTTTTGCTTTTGTAGTGATTAGCATTCCCTTCCTGAAAGTTTTTGTCTGTCTTCATTTTGCGCAGAGGGTGGTTGATTGGTTGGCTGCAAACTTCAAGAAAGATGAAGGCATTGATCTCCTTAAAGATAAACAAGCCCTTCAACGACTGACAGAAACGGCAGAGAAGGCCAAAATGGAGCTGTCATCCTTAACCCAGACAAATATTAGGCTAGTTTCTCATGTCAACTTTGTTATTCATTGTTGTATCTGATTGGGCCATTATTTTTACCCAAAATTTATGTTGCAGTTTGCCATTCATAACTGCCACTGCTGATGGTCCAAAGCACATTGAGACAACTCTGACAAGGGCAAAGTTTGAGGAGCTGTGTTCAGACCTTCTGGATAGGTATTCATTTGTTCTTAATCTTCATCACTTGCATCTGAAAAAAAAAACCTCTATTCCTTTTTATCAATTAGTACCCGTAACGTTTTATATAAACTCATTTTCACTCATCATAACTTTTGGCTGAATGATTCTAGTACAGTTATTTTACGCTTGTTTGTTTTTTTTTTGGCTAGAATTCTTTTGATAGCATTTGGAATCTGTGTTTCTTACGTGATTTTCTCAAATGATAAACAAAAGCATCTTATGATGATCTTTGTTGGAACTTTAGCCCTGCTAACTTACCTTCTTAGTTTTACATGCGGTATTATGCTGTAATTTTTTTCTTTTGCTGCTGAATTGCTTTTATATTTTTATCCAATTTCAGGTTGAGAACTCCTGTAGAAAATTCCTTGAGAGATGCAAAGTTGTCTTTCAAAGATCTCGATGAGGTGATTCTTGTGGGTGGATCAACTAGAATTCCAGCTGTTCAGGGGCTTGTCAAGAATTTGACTGGAAAGGATCCAAATGTTACTGTCAACCCTGATGAGGTTGTTGCCCTGGGTGCTGCGGTGCAGGTAATTTTTGTTTTTCGGAACAGCATGTGCATATCTAAATCGTAGTTACTTCTAATGCTTATGTAGGGCTATAGGATCTTAGTGGTGAAGACAACCGTTTGATTGATGTTCCCTTATAATGGTGATGGAAGGTTTAAGAGGTGGGAAAAAGGATATTCCCGGTTAGATAAATTTAATGTTGAAATTTATAGGCTATCCAAAGACAAGTTTTTCTTTATAGAAAAATGTTGAGGAACTTAAGAACAAATGTTTGGGATATTAGAGAACTAATGCTGATATTTTTATGGATTTTAGATCAATTGTTATGGAGCTGTGAAATTTTTAATTCAATTACTCATAATAGAAAATTGTCTCTTTATAAATTCTTTTTAGCTGGGATATCGTAGGGTAAGCGGGAATTGAGATTTTGAGAAGTTGTGAGGGATGCGAGAGAATATGTATGAGAGTTTTTAAGAGGTTGGATGTATCTTGTGTTGAGGGATGTATTAGATTGTTGGAGCCTTATGTGGAGGAAATGAAGATTGAAAAAGGGAGGAGTATGGACAAGAAAAGATAACTAAGGTATCACCCAAACCCTAGGGGATTAGCCACACAAAGCTTCACCAATGTGTAGAGCAGTCATTAAGCCTTTTCACATGAAATTTGCACAAGAAAAAAATAATTTTATTTAATTAATCTAAAAGTACAAGGCAATATCCTAGGGGAATATATAGGAGAGTTTTTAAGAGATTGGATGTGTCTTGTGTTGAGGGAGGCTAGGTATTAGATTGTTGGAGCCTTATGTGGAGGAAATAAAGATTGTGTTAGAAAAAGGGAGCAGGGATAAGAAAAGATAATAAGGACTCACCCAAATCCTAGGGAATTAGCCACCAAACTTCACCAATGTTTAGAGCAGTCATTAAGTCTTTTTTACATGAAATTTGCACAATCAAAAATTAATTTTATTTAATATATCTAAAAGTACAAGGCAATATACTATTTATCGATCTTTTAGAAGCCTAGATAAATATAATAACATTTAGGAGCAAATAAAATAGTTTAACATGGACTAATGACTTGTCCTAATGCAAAGTCTTGATGATATATCTTAGTTTGTGACATTTTCATTGGCCTTTTGTGTTGGTGATGCATCAAATATCCAAAGAAAAAAAAAAACTACTAAAAAATCCCCATTTTGTCTGTGCCTCATTCAAATCATTGATAATTGATAAAAGTGAAAAAAATATGGGCATTTTGACTTATTTTTTTAGATTTGAGTGTTATTATTATTAGTAGTTGAGTGCTAGATTTGTAAATGGGCAAGATATTGATGTTTCATAAAATTGGACTTGCCCCTTTTATTTCTATTGGAGCTTTTATTTCTTTCTTTATAATATGGAGTATCTCTCTGTTTTATAACTTATATGTTGTTCCTCATTTTGAGGGTCTATTTGGGGTAGTTGTTTCACTAACTTATTTACAAATTGCTAACACGCCCTTGTTTGACTATTGACACGCCCTTGTTTGACTATTGCCTTTTTTTGTTTTTTAAAAAATTGTATTTATAACCAAATATACTAGTGTCTGTTAGGGGCAACTTTCTCATAGTTTTTCTTTTCAACGTGCTGCCACTAGGGGTGTAAACGAGTCGAGTCAAACCAAACTCGAGCTCGATTCGCAAGCCAAATCCTGAGCTCCAACTCGAGTCAAGCTTTTAACTCGTCGCATTGCAAATGGCTCATTGAGTCGCTCGATTTTGGGATTTGAGTACCGCCATTGTTTGTGTTCCGCACGCGAGCCCGCGTCATTCGCATTCCGCATTTCGCACGCGAGCACACCGTCGTTCGCATTCCGCTCATAGCTCGCTTTGTTTGTGTCCTGCTGTTCGTGCGTGAGCCCACCATTGTTCGCCAATCCGCATGCGAGCCCACGTCCTGCTTCCCGCCCAACCATTCAAAATTCCCACCCACACATAGTGTTGGAAATCAAAATTTCCGCCACGCCCATGCTCCATCTTTCGTTCGTATCCCACTTCCCGCCTCATTCGGTCTTTAATATATAAATATTTTATTAAAGAAGTAATTAATAACGAGCTGGCTGGCAAGCTCACGAGCCAGCTCGCGGGCTCAAGAGCCAAGCCTCATTGAGTTCGAACTCGTGCCTCGATAAGCTCAGCTCACAAGCTTGTTTAACGAGTCGAGCCCGAACCGGCTTGCGAGTCATCTCGACCCGCTTGCAACCCTAGCTGTCACACATCTATTTTACTATTGCTTTTTGCTTTTTAAAAAATTTATATGATGAGAAGCTATGTTTGAGAACGAGATCTACTTGAGCATTGTAGCTATAAGAAAGTTATTATTTTTTTATTAAAAAAAAGATTATTTTATCCACAAAAGCTTTCAAAAAAATTCTTTTCCCACAATAGTTTACAAACACCGTTAAAAAAAAATTGCAACCACTCCAAATGCACCTAGAGTGTGCGGGTCATAAGAAAGTTGCTCGACTTTTTCCATATATGTTTTATAATACTCACATTAATTTTTAAAAGTTACTTTCTCCACACTAGTTTGACAACTACCTATAGAGAAAGTTACAGCAATATGATTAAAAAAATGGTATATTTTTCATTTTCAACAGTAATTGAAACTCGAGGGAGATAAGGGGAACAGGCAAAGTGGATTTGACCCAATTTTAATCCTGATTTACATGAACGACGTAAGAATGAGTGTTGGGGAGGTAAAACAGTAAATAGAGTAAATAGGGAATGCACAAATTTTGACACAAGAGTTTAAATAGTAAATTTGAATTGCAAAAAATAAAATACAATCATAGAAAGATAATAGAAAACCTAATTTATAGTGGGCCTTTGGCAAAGACCCGGCTTATGCTACCATTAGAAATTGTCTTAGGAGTTCCCTTAGCTCCGCTCCCTTTTTAATTGTAGGCAGATAAATCTCCTTACAATCGGGCTATATATACCCCAATGCTTCTCCTTGAAGGACAGAAACTGCCACTCTTAGCTCAACCTTTTGGCTTGTAAACACAATAGTGGAATAAGAGTATGAGATTTTAATCTAAACTTTTATATAGCTCAAAAGGATTGCTATGTAAACGCTATAAGATTGAATGAACAAGATGGTTTGGCTCATGAAAATGGAGAACAAGTATGCTGATAATAGGCATTAGAGGATTAAACAAATGTCAAAATTACATTTAACCATTGCCCAAACTACCCCAACTAAACTCCCATTCTGTTGGACAGTTGTACTTTATGTTATTTCCAAATCGAGTTAGATTATATATATTGAGAGAGAGAGAGAGAGAGAGAGAGAGAGAGAGAGAGAGAAAGATCCTAAATACTCCACACACTTAGGATTCCATTATCTAAATCACTTCTTTGCTCACAAACTTGTGGAGAAATCAATTACAATCTTCGTAGTTCAAGGGTAAGAGAAGCGGGACTTTGTTTATCAATAAGGACATGCCTTTATACCTCCTAGACAGTTAACAAAAGAGAAAAATTAGAATGAAAATAAAATTACAAAGATTGGAATACTTGAATGTAGAATTTTCATGTGAAGGACAAAGATTGGTGAATGTCATTTAGATCATAGATCTTTTGATTCTCATGCTTTTATTTTTTTAAGAAGATGGAATGATTTTGTAATAGATTTTTTGATTTGAATCCTCTTGAGTTTTAGGCTAGAACCATCTACTATTTATTGTTGATGGGGTAAAACCAAATTCTCATGGCTGCTCTAATTGGAGTGTTAAACATGGAATGTAAGCTATATGCAACGACTAGAAAAAAAGAAAATTACTCGACCTAACTATTTGGTGACTATCTATTAAGTAGTGACTATCTATTAAGTAGTTTGAGATGAGCTGTAAATTGCCTATGACTCGTTAAATGTTACGGTTCTCCCTAGAATAGAACCAACCAACCGGCCTAGGAGGGGCCGATTCAGTTTTATAGGAGGCGGGCTAAGCAACGTGAACCCCCCTAGGGCGACAATTAGAAAGAGGAAAGGCGGCGACTAATGCTTAAAAAAGTAATTTTGAATTTGGTTTATGTTAGGAAGCTCTAGGGTTAGGGCATGCATGATTATTATTTTCTCTTGGAGTTCTCTTGGTGGCTTTGGGCTCTAGATTCATTGTTTAGAGATTGGGTGAGAACAATCCTCCTCTTGAATTGAGGATCAATTGTATCTTTGCTTGTTCTTGCCTTTGGTTTTATTCCTACAATATAATCAACTGTTTTTGGATTGTTTCATTGGAGATCTTGAATTTTTTTCGTTGTGTTCACCAATTCTTGTTAGGGTTGCTTGCGAACTCAAGTATTTCCCGCTAGGGTTACTTGCGAACTCAAGTATTTCCTATCAATTTGGTATCATACTAATTCCTGGACCATTGTGGGCTGATTTTTTTGAAAACTCAATAGTAGGATTCACCACAAATCATATCATGCAGGTGAAAGGGGGGATAGGGGACAGGGAGGTGGTGGTTTTGATTGACAGTGGGGCTACCCACAATTTCATTTTCACTCAGGTCATCGATCAACTGGGAGTAAAATTAATGGATACCGGTTTGTGGGCTCCAAAGATTCGGCCCCGGCCTCCGTCCGCTTTGCTTTTTCATTTGCGGGGGAGTTTTAATGAAATAAGTTCCGAGGTAAATTTTGGAAGGCAGATGAGTTTGTAGATAAGACACTACCTAGAGATTTCGCCCTCATTTTGCGAGGACTTTCTGATATGATCTCTGGTTTCCTATAGGCGCAAGCCCCTATAGTTAATTACCCCTTCCGATAACGAGAGAGAACTTTCAATTAAGGCTAGTCGTCAATAAGATACGTAGAGAATACGTGTTATTTGACATATAGTAGCAACATGTGCATATGTACTTGAAAAGTTTGGACGTTTGGAAATTTGGGTTGAGATATTTAAAAAGTTTTATACTTAAAATTGAAATTGCACCATCTTGCACTTAAAGCGGATGGTGGGGGAATTGATGATGGACCCAATTAAGATTCCATGGTTCCGTCGTCTCTGACCATCGTGGTCCATGATCTACTTAGTCAGAGGAGGTAGTCGACCCAACCTGACAGAAGGATCCTTGTCGGCAGCCATGGGTTGCTTTGTCCAAGGAGACCTTGTAGACTTAGGATGGGTGTTTGTCTAAGGGGACAAATTTGAATCCACCTTAGCTAATAGAGGGCTTTATGCCTTATTAATCATATCCTATTGATTCATATCTCAAAGATTTGATGATATTAATGAGCGTATTGACTCTAGTCACAGCCAATATTTTATGAGCCATTTGGCGGCAAAACCACTCGGTTTAGAAGGCCCCAGGTCATAACTGTTTATCCTGCGGTGCCATTTGACGGCAAAACCGTCGGCCAGAGGACACATACCACGTCCTTACTAGTAGGAGATTGTTTTAGAATGGATCATAGTGATATTTTTGACTAGGCATTAGCTCAATGTGAGCTGAAGTAAATTTTAATTTGTCCACCCGGCAAATTATTGTGGAGGGTGAATGGATTTTAATTTAAGTGTTTGATGGATGATTTTTCAATTTTAAATATATTTGGAATTTTTGAATTTTCGGGCATTTGGGTGGCATTTGAAATTATTTATGAACCCCTTTGGTTGAGATTTGCATTCAACATGGCCATCATCGGCGTGATTCAGATCATTTTCATTTATGGATTGAACCTTGTCGACTCAGTCAAGTTATCGATAGATGATCAGGTTTCATATGCTTTATGTCATTGTGAGTGAATTCTCTTAATTATAGGCCTTGAAGGCCTAATATGAATATATAATATAAATATCCCGGTCGACCTCGCGATCACATATTTATTTAATGGTTCGAGCCGTGTTGACTCCTATCTACCCATATTGAAGGATCGGGCTCGGACTTGAATTCACTTGTTAACCCGCTGTTGGTGGAATTTTGAAAACAGGTTTTGAAAAATATTAGTTTTCGTTGAGAATCTTAAAATTGAATATTAATTCTAATTCTAAAGTCGAATCAATTCGGTAGAAAAAGTATATCACCCTGAAGGATGAAAATAAAATTTCATAACGATGTTCAGACTTAAAATTATGAAACTCATCTTGAATATCATGATCGGATTCTAGAAAGAACTTCGTATAGCCCCGAGGGAACAAAGTGAAGTTCAACTCAATATCCAATTATAATATTCAAGAAGTACGATCATCGGGTTCACATCCAAAACCTTATCAAAGAAGGGTGTATCTCCCCAAAGGGAGATAACACCATTCAATAATAATCCTTCTAATGTACTAAAGACGATCATTTTTTGACTCTTTCCCTAAGAAATCTAATAAGATTTTAGAAAAATTAATTTTAAAATCAGGTGCGTGTGTGGTTCCAAATCTCCTACGAGCGCAAGCCCTCGTAGTTAATTATATCGTAGAGAGACAAAGTTCCCTACGAAAACTCTCGATTAAAATAGTGACAGAATTTTGTTAGATCTTCTAGAAGTGGTATAAAAAATGAATGAAGTTTGGAAAATCAAAAGGGAATGAATCAAGATTGAATAGTTATTAATAGAGTTAAGAGAAGAGAAGTAGGGGACACTTTGAGATTCCAGAACCATCCAGAAGTGTCCCAACTTAATCTAAGTGTTCGGCTTTACGTTTTAGGATTGAAATGGAGCTTTAATTATAGTTGAACATTTCATTAGAAATTTGGGATTATATTCCCGAAATTTAGGGTCTTATAATAAAAAATTATGCCCCAGATCCTAAATCTAATTTGGACACTGGACCACAGTCGTCCGAACCCAACTAATGCAGTGCAAGGTCTGGACTTACCCCGGCCTGGATTGGGGAGCCAGCTAACCACCTAGTCGATTTAAAAGAGATGAGTCAGGTCTTTTATGAAAGAGTGGTAGAGACGTTTTATTAAAAGTTTTGGAGAGCTGGGGCCGACATCTAGAGATTTCCCTAATTGGCTCCTTTAACTTATGTTGGGTGCAAAATGCTAAGGACTAATGCAATTAAAATTTTGACTCTTTTAATTTGTTTCTAATGCAATGCATGCTAGTTGATAACTTCAAATTAAGTATGTGTTTGAAATTTTAAAAACAGTCTTAGAAAATAATTTTTTAGAAGACTGGGCTTCCCCAGGTCCGGCACTTCGTCCTTATAGGTCAGACTATCCGGACTCTACCCGCAGGCGGGGAAGGGTCTAAAACAAGGAGAGAGTAGTGCAGAAATATGCATGCGACCCCGGGGTCGATCCCCGGCTAATTCCCTAAATTCGTTATCTTTCTATGTTATTTAGACTCACTAAAATTTTAAACTTTTTTTTTTTGCACTCTATGGATGGATTGATGCGTTTGGCGACTAGATTACCCCTAGGATAGGTACGATCTGGATGTTCACATAGTTTTCAGCAGGTGGCCATGTTCATGCAGTGCAATAAAAGGGGACTAAGTTAATAAAAAAATCAATTGTTATAAATGCTTGCACAGGTGCTCCAGCTGCTAAAGCCTCCAAATAAAAAGAGCGTGGCCAGTGTGTTTACTTTCTTTTCTGCATATATATAACTGGTTGAGAATAAATATATCTTGATTTATTAACTGCTTAGGATAACCTTGCATGAGAGTCTAGAATTTTGATTTGATATAAATATAATTTGTATAAGTGTCAAGTGTTGTGAAAATGGAGTTTTGAATTGGGATAAATAGGTCCAAAGCTTGGACTCCAAAGAAAAAAGGACACCCCTTAGGAGAGTAGCCCTTTTCTATTTGGAGATCTAATTTTGGATCACTTCTTTCCTACCCAAAGAGGAAAGAGTGAGTGGCCTTCCCCTCAAGGAAAGTGTCCTCTTATCCATTTGGGTAGCCTACTACGAAGAATTCAAGAAGCCTGAAGGAGATGAACCCGAATGAGAACAAGATTGAAGACTTGAAGACAAAGAGTTTCCCATTAAAAACCACTTGTATTTCTACTCGTAATCTTAAAAGTTTAAAATTTTAGTGAGTCTAAATAACATAGAAAGATAACGAATTTAGGAAATTAGCCGGGAATCGACCCCGGGGTCGCATGCATATTTCTGCACTACTCTCTCCTTGTTTTAGACCCTTCCCCGCCTGTGGGTAGAGTCCGGATAGTCTGACCTATAAGGACGAAGTGCCGGACCTAGGGAAGCTCAGTTTTCTAAAAAATTATTTTCTAAGACTGTTTTTAAAATTTCAAGCATACTTGATTTGAAGTTGTTAACTAGCATGCATTGCATTAGAAACAAATTAAAAGAGTCAAAATTTTAATTGCATTAGTCCTTAGTATTTTGCACCCAACATAAGTCAAAGGGGCCAATTAGGGAAATCTCTAAATGTCGGCCCTAGCTCTCCAAAACTTTAAATAAAACGTCTCTACCACTCTTTCATAAAATATCGGACTCATCTCTTTTAAATCAACTAGGTGGTTAGCTGGCTCCCCAATCCAGGCCGGGGTAAGTCCAGACCTTGCACTGCATTAGTTAGGTTCGGACAACTGTGGTCCAGTATCCAAATTAGATTTAGGATCTGGGGCATAATTTTTTATTATAAGACCCTAAATTTCGGGAATATAATCCCAAATTTCTAATAAAATGTTCAACTCTAATTAAAGCTCCATTTCAATCCTGAAACGTAAAGCCGAACACTTAGATTTAGTTGGGACACTTCCGGATGGTTCTGGAATCTCAAAGTGTCCCCTACTTCTCTTCCCTTAACTCTGTTAATAACAGTTCAATCTTGATTCTTTCCCTTTTGATTTTCAAAACTTCATTCATTTTTTATATCACTCCTAGAAGATCTAACAAAATTCTGTCACTATTTTAATCGAGAGTTTTTGTAGGGGACTCTGTCTCTCTACGATATAATTAACTACGAGGGCTTGCGCTCATAGGAGATTTGGAACCACACACACACCTGATTTTAAAATTAATTTTTCTAAAATCTTATTAGATTTCTTTGGGAAAGAGTCAAAAAATGATCGTCTTTAGTACATTATAAGGATTATTATTGAATGGTGTTATCTTCCTTTGGGGAGATACACCTTTCTTTGATAAGGTTTTGGATGTGAACCCGACGATCGTACTTCTTGAATATTATAATTGGATATTGAGTTAAACTTCACTTTGTTCCTTCGGGGCTATACGAAGTTCTTTGGTCATGATATTCAAGATGAGTTTCATAATTTTAAGTCTGAACACCGTTATAAAATTTTATTTTATTCCTTCGGGGTAATATACTTTTTCTACCGAGTTGATTCGACTTTAGAATTAGAATTAATCTTCAATTTTAAGATTCCCAAAGAAAACTAATATTTTTCAAAATCTGTTTTCAAAATTCCACCAACAAAAAATGGCACGCCCGGTGGGACTAGCATGCATTGCACTAGGTTAGGATTGAATTTAAGATCTGGGCTGGGCCTAAGGGCTGGCGTGCACTTTAATAGCTGGTGTGCACATTATTTAGAGTACCCGTGACTTGTAATGTGATGGACGGTTCCCACTTTATTATGAAGCATTTGATCATAATAATTAGCTAGACTGTGCGGGGATTCCTACGTGTTTACAATGAACACAAAAGCATTTTGTAGGAAATATAATTTTTTTTTTAACTTTTTTTACTTTTACTTTTACTTTCCTCTTTTTAAGATAACTACCAGCCGTATTTAGATGTATTTACGCTCGTATTTCACCTGCTGATGAATACTCGAGGAATTCAAAGCTGAAATCTCGAAATGACATCTTAAGATTCTAAGCTGGTAGGGCCCGTAGATGTACCTTTCTTGTCTTGTAGCAAGATGATCTTCGGATGATGGGGCTGTTATAAATAGGAGGGGGTTTTAATTCATTTCTTCCCATTCCATTTCTGTATGGAGCCTTTATAGGGGACTAAGGGGTGCAAGTCATGAGTTAAGAGGAAGAGATTTGATTTCTATCCGCCAGTGACTAGTTTCCCTACAAGTTCAGTGTAACTCATATTGCGTATGATATGAATTCCTTTCATCTTTTGATTTTTAAGTGTCGTGATTTTAGGGTATCGTGTGTTTTATTTTTTGTTGACTTAGAATTTTAGGTGGATTATATATATATTTTTAAAATCTTCTAAGTCATGAGTTCTATTGAAAATTTCGGCAGTACTCCAGCGTCGTCGCTGCGTAGGGGCTGCATCGGAGGTGTAAAGTATTCCCACCTGCCAAGAAAGGCAGTCACGGTAGGTGTCAAGTGACACCGTGGCCGCAGTCTCGTTTCCCGCTCGCTAACAAAAGTGGTCACGGGGTCTTCAAGTACAAATTTAAAGAACAACATTTTTACAGCCTAAAAGTAGTGACGGGTTCTTAATTAATCAATTCTTTTATAAATAACAAATTTTCCCGTTCGCTAATAATAGCGGTCACGGATACTTATATTTCATGCATACGAATTTCCCAGCTCGTTATAAAGAGCGGTCACGAGTACTTAAGTTTCATCGCTCGCTAATAAAAGTGGTCTCGAGTACTTATTTCATGCATAGAAATTTAAAATGCTTGTGTCAGACTTTTACCTTGGGTATGCAGTGATCGAGGCAGCGACGACGAATGACGGCAACAGTGGGAAACCTGCGATGCACAATTTAATTTTTTTTTAAATTATTTGTGCAATAAAATTAATTACACGCATGCTCTCTTTTTTAAAGTTAGAGAGCAATATAAATATGAGCTCTCTTTCTAGAGAGAAAGAGGGAAAAAATTTTTGGTGGAAAGGGCGTAGGTGGCGTAGGAAAATGATGGGGTGATAATTTAAAAAGAAAATCTCTCTCTCCAATTTTAGAGAGAGAAAGAGAGAGGGAGCTCTCTTTCTAGAGAGAGAAAGAGGGAAAAAAGATTTTTTGTGGAAAGGGCGTTGGAGGCGTAGGAAAATGAGGGGTGATAATTTAGAGAGAGAGAGGGAGCTCTTTCTAGAGAGAGAAAGAAAGGAAAGAGTGGAAAAATGAGGGGAAAGAGGTTTATGATGTGTAGGAGGATAGTGATGGGGTTTAGAGAGAAAATTCATCTCTCTCCAATTTTAGAGAGAAAGAGGGAGGAATTTTTTTTTCTTATTAGGAAGAGAGATTAGGTGAAATGGCAGTGAGCGGAGATTTTTAGAGTGGAGAGGATGACATTTATAAAGAAATTTATCTTTCTTTCTAGAGAGAATTTTCTCTCTAGGTTAGAGAGAGTTGAGGATAATGGGGTTTTTTGATTGGGAGGGTGTAGGTGTGTAGGAGTGTTTTTGTGAAGAGAGAGGTTGATGGTTTGGTGAGTGGATGTGGAGAAATAAAAAAAAGGGTTAGGGTTTTTGTAGGTTTGGAGAGAAAAATGGAGTAAGAAAAAGATGAAGATGAAGGAGAAAGAGAAGAAGAAGGAGAGGAAAGAAAAATGGAGGGAAATGAAAGGAAATAATGGGAGAGGAAGAGAGAAGTAAGAAAATGGAGGAGGGAAGAAGGAGAATGAGAAGAAGAATGGAGGAAGAAAAAGAAGAAGAAAGGAATGGAGATTTTACCTTAGACCTTGAAGGAAAAGGGTGGCCGGCCACCTTGGAGAGCTTGGACAGGAGAGGGAGCCGAAGGGAGCGGCTCTCTTGCGTGGAAATGGCGTGAGATGAGAGAGTGGGCGGTTGGGATGAGTGTTATGAGAGATATTAAGGGTAGTTTAAGTATTTTTTTAGTTTTTATTTAAAGAAAAATTCTTTTTTTTATTTAAAAAGCTCTCTCTCTCCCTCTCTTTCTATTTTTTTTTAATTATATTGCACAAAATAAAAATAAAAATTTTAATCTTACATCGAGTTATTCGCCGTGTCGTTAGTTGCACGCGTAGTCGTCTCGATTTGCGCGCCCAAAATTTAAATTTTTGCCGACCAGCAACCCCCATTAATATGGGTGTCGATCTTGTCTGTTTCCGTTGCTCCTAACGCATTGGCGCTATCTGTTTCGCAAACGAAAGTCATCTCAATGATTTTGGGTTTTCAGTCGACACGTGTCGTGTGAGTTTTATTTTTTTTCGTAATTTTGAGCTTTTTCGCTTCCTAAATTCACCTTGTGCGGTCGACTTGGTCACGACACTAGTAGTAGAGAGGTCAACAAATGCCCCCCAACAAATATGGTGTGCGCCTAAAGCGGACCATGTTTGTTGTAAAATGTTGACACTACGGTTCTCAAAAAAATTTTAATCTTTTTTTTGGAGGTCAACAAATGCCCCCAACAAATTTTTCTCTAAAGGAACGAAGCATAAAAATACTTTATATATTTCGCCATTATCTTGCATTGACATCCAAAAAAAAAGAAAAGTTTTTGGAGATCCGCAATGTCAACATTTTACAACAAACATGGTCCGCTTTAGGCGCACACCATATTTGTTGGGGAGCATTTGTTTACCTCTATACTAGTGTTGGGATCAAGTCGACCGCGCAAGGTGGATTTTGGAAATGAAAAAGCTCGAAATTGCAAAAAAAAACACCCAACGTGTGTCGACCAAAAATCCAAAATCGCCGAGATATCCTCCTTTCGCGAAATGGACAGCGCCGATGCTTCCGGAGCAACGGAAATAGCTAAGATCGATACCCATATTGATGGGGGTTGCCGATCGGTGAAAATTTAAATTTTGGGCACGCAAAGCGAGACGACGATGTGTGCAAGTGGCGACCAATTCGATGTAAGATTAAAATTTTATTTTTATTTTGTGCAATATAATTTAAAAAAATAGAAAGAAGGAGAGAAAGAGAGCTTTTTAATTAAAAAAAAAAGAAATTTTCTTTAAATAAAAACTCAAAAAATACCTAAACTACCCCTAACATCCCTCATAACACTCATACCAACCTCCCACTCCCTCATCTCATGCCATTTCCACGCAAGAGAGCCGCCTCCTTCAGCTCCCTCTCCTCTCCAAGCTCCCCAAGGTGTTCGACCACCCTATTCCTCCAAGGTCCAAAGTAAAATCTCCATTCCTTTCTTCTTCTTCTTCTTCTTCTTCTTCCTCCATTCTTCTTCTCATTCTCCTTCTTCCCTCCTTTTCTTCATTTTTTTACTTCTCTCTTCCTCTCCTATTATTTTCTTTCATTTCCCTCCATTTTTCCTTCCTCTCATTCTTCATCTCTTTCTCCTTCATCTTCATCTTCTTCCTACACCATTTTTCTCTCCAAACCTATAAAAATCCTAACCATATTTTTTTTTAATTTCTCTACATCCACTTACAGATTGTTGTTGATGATAAGATTGTTAATATTATAAGTGCTTATGCTCCTCAAGTAGGTTTGGATATGAGTTCTAAATTAAATTTTTGGAATGACTTAGAAGAATTAATACAAAATATACCTCTTGAAGAAAGAGTTTTTATTGGAGGAGATTTAAATGGACATGTTGGTAGAGAGGTCGATGATTTTAAAAGCATTCATGGAGGCCATAGATTTGGAACGACGAATGAAGGTGGCAAGACCATATTGGATTTTTGTTTAGCTTATGATTTTTCAATTGCTAATACCTTATTTAAGAAAAGGAATGAGCATCTCATCACTTATAAAAATGGATATAGTACAACCCAGATTGACTATTTTCTTATTAGAAAATTAAATCGTTTAGATTGCAAAGATTGTAAAGTTATTCCGAGTGAAAATTTATGTACCCAACATCGATTATTAGTTTTGGACTTTAAGATAAAGGGGCATAAAATAAAAAATAAAGTAAAACAATTTTCTAGGATTACATGGGGGCATTTAAAGAATATTAACAAAAATATTTTTGGAGATAAGATTTTAGATTGTAAGATTTTGTCTGTGCATGAGGATGCTAATATTATGTGGGAAAAAGTGGCTAGTGATCTTAAGAATATTGCAAAAGATGTCCTTGGAGTATCAAAGGGAAAAGCTCCTAATAGTAAAAATAGTTGGTGGTGGAATCCTAATGTGCAGGAAAAGATAAAAAAATAAGAAGCTTTGTTATAAAAATTGGTTTAATTTTAAAAATTCCGATAATTGGGAAATATATAAAGTTGCTCGTAAGGATGCTAAGAAAGCCATATGCGATGCAAAGACATTAGCTTTTAGTGATTTATATAATAGATTAGATACTAAAGAAGGAGAAAGATATATGTATAAGTTAGCCAAACAAAGAGATAGGAGTAGTAAGGATTTAGTTCAAGTGAAGTGTATTAAAGATGAAGATCAAAAAAATACTTTTCTTAGAAGATGATATTCAACAAAGATGGATGAGATATTTTGCTAACCTTTTTAATGAAGATTGTGAAAATAAGATTGACTGTAGTGACCTTAGCACCCTAAATGAAAATAAAGATTTCTATTTTTATCGGCGTATTAGTAAAAACTGAAGTTAGAGAGGCTTTAAAGAAAATGAAGGGTGGAAAAGCTGTTGGACCTGATGATATCCCAATAGAGGTGTGGAAATGCTTAGGAGATGAAGGAATTTCATGGCTTACTAAACTTTTTAATACTATTTTGAAGACTAAAAAGATGCCAGATGAGTGGAGAATGAGTATGTTAATTCCTATTTTTAAGAATAAAGGTGATGCACAAGATTGTGCGAATTATAGAGGTATTAAGTTAATGTGTCATACTTTAAAACTATGGGAGCGAGTTATGGAGCATAGGTTGCGGCGTGATACTAATGTTTCTCAAAATCAATTTGGATTCATGCCGGGTAGGTCGACTATGGAAGCCATACATTTATTAAGAGGTTTGATGGAGAAATATAGAGAAAATAAGGAGGATCTACATATGATATTTATTGATTTAGAAAAAGCATATGATAAAGTTCCAAGAGAAGTGCTATGGAGAGTTCTTGAAAAGAAAGGAGTCAATAATGCTTATATTCAAATCATTAAAGATATGTATGCAGGAGCTATTACTTGTGTTCAAACACAAGGTGGATTGACCAAGTATTTCCCTATTTCGGTTGGGTTACATCAAGGATCAGCCTTAAGCCCATATCTTTTTGCTTTAGTCTTGGATGTTCTCACTAGACATTTGCAAGAGGATGTACCTTGGTGTATGCTTTTTGCTGATGATATTCTTCTTGTTGATAAGACTAGAGAGGGAGTTGAAGGTAAACTTGAATTATGGAGGTCAACCTTAGAGTCTAAAGGTTTTCGCTTGAGTAGATCTAAAACGGAATATATGGAGTGTAATTTTAGTAGTAATAGACCTACTGAAGGGATTGTGACTTTGGGCGATCAAGTCATTAATAAGAGTACACGTTTTAGATATCTTGGATCAATTGTTCAAAGTGATGGTGAAATAGATGGGGATATTATCAGCAGAATTCAAGTTGGATGGTTGAAGTGGAGGAATGCATCGGGCTTGTTATGTGATAGAAATGTACCCCTCAAACTTAAAGGAAAATTCTATAAGATGGTAGTGAGGCCTGCAATGCTTTATGGTGCCGAATGTTGGCCATTAAAAGAGAAGCATAATACTAAGTTAAGTGTGGCAGAGATGAGAATGCTCAGGTGGATGAGTGGCTTTACCCTTAGAGATAGGATACGAAATGAGCATATACGTGAAAAGGTTGGAGTAGCTCCAGTAGAAGATAAAATTAGAGAGAGTCGCCTTAGATGGTTTGGTCACATAAAACGACGGCCTTTCGATGACCCGGTTAGGAGAGTAGAGGTATTAGATTTGACTTATGTTAAGAAAGGTAGGGGTAGACCTAAAAAGACTTGGTTAGAAAATATTAGGAATGACCTTTCTTTATTAGGTTTAAATGAGAATTTGACTTTTAATAGAACAACACCTTCTACACTACACCCTCCCAATCAAAAAGCCCCATCATCCTCAACTTTTTCTCTCTAGTCTAAAGAGAGAAAATTTTCTCTCTCTAGAAATAAAGTGAAATTTCTTTATAAATGTCATTCTCTCCACTATAAACATCTCCCCTCACAAACATTTCACCTCATCTCTCTTCCTAGTGAGAAAAAAATTTTCTCCCTCTCTTTCTCTCTAAAATTGGAGAGAGAGAGGGATTTTATATCTCTAAACCCCACCACTATCATCCTACACATCATAAACCTCTTTCCCCTCTTTTTTCCTCTCTTTCCCTCTCTTTTTCTCTCTAGAAAGAGAGCTCCCTCTCTTTTTCTCTCTAAAATTGGAGAGAGGGATTTTCTCTATCTAAATTATCACCCCTCATTTTCCTGCGCCTCCTATGCCCTTTCCACCAAAAATCTTTTTTTTTTTCCATTTTTCTCCATTTAAAAAGAGAGCTCTCTTTCTCTAAAATTGGAGATAGATTTTCTCTCTCTAAATTATCACCCATCATTTTCCTACGCCTCCTACACCCTTTCCACCAAAAATCTTTTTTTTTTTCCTCTCTAGAAAGAGAGCTCCCTCTCTCTTTCTCTCTAAAAAATTGGAGAGAGATTTTCTCTTTCTAAATTATCACTCATTTTCCTATGTCATTTCTACAAAAAAAATTTCCCTTTCTTTCTCTCTCTAGAAAGAGAGCTCATCTCTCTCTAACTTTTTTTTAAAGAGCATACATGTAATTAATTTTATTGCACAAATAATTTAAAAAAAAATTAAATTGTGCATCGCAGGTTTCCCACTTTCGTCGCCTCGATCACTGCACACTCAAGGTAAAAGTTCGACACTAACATTTTAAATTTCTATATATGAAATAAGTACTCGTGATCATTTTTGTTAGCGAGCGAGGAAACATAAGTACCCATAACCGCTCATATTAGCGAACAGGAAAATTCGTATGCATGAAATATAAGTATCCGTGATCAATTTTATTAGCGAGCTAGAAAATTTGTTATTTGTAAAAGAATTGATTAATTAAGTACCTGTCACTATTTTTAGGCGAGAAAAATGTTGTGCTTTAAACAGGTACTTGAAGTTCTCATGACCGCTTTTGTTAGCGAGCGGGGAACAAGATTGCGGCCGTGGTGTCACCTGGCACCTACCATGACTGTCTTTTTTGGCATGCGGGAAGGCTTTATACTTCCAATGCAGCCCCCTATGTAGGGACGACGCCGGAGTATTGCCGAAATTTTTAACAGAACCCATGACTTGGAAGATTTAAAAAAAATTAAAATACACATAAAATTCTAAGTCAACAAAAAATAAAACATACAGCACCCTGAGATCCCGACACTAAAAAATTAAAAATGAAATGAATTCATATCATACGCAACATGACTTATACTGAACTTGTATAGAAACTAGTCGTTCACAGGCAGATAGAAAACAAATCTCTTCCTTCTAACTCATGACTTGCACACCTGAGTCCCCTACAAAATCTCCTTACAGAAATGAGATGGGAAGAAACGAATTGAAATCCCCTCCTATTTATAACATTGAATTTGAATTAGTTGTGGGTCCCACCAGCTTAAGAGCCCCTTGTTACAAGACAGGGAAGGTACACTTGTGGGCTCTACTAGCCTAGGACCCTTGCTACAAGATAAGGAAGGTATGCCTATGGGCCCACCAGCTTAGCATCTTAAGATGTCATTTCGAGGTTCCAGCTTTGGATTGCTCGAATATTCACTAATAGGTGAAATACGAGTGTAAATACATCTAAATATGGCTTGTAGTTATCTTAAAAATGGGAAGTAAAAGTAAAAGTAAAAAAGTAAAAAAAAATTATCTTTCCTACAAAATGCTTTTGCGTTCATTGTAAACACGTAGGAATCCCCGCACAGCCTCAGTAATTATTCTGATCAAATGCTTCATAATAAAGTGGGAATTGTCTGTCACATTGCAAGTCACGGGTGCTCTAAATAGCGTGCACACCAGCTATTAAAGTTTGGCTGCTCGTACATTCCGTGAACATATGTCTTCAAAAAGAAACAAAATAGCGCACTCTTATATGTCACGGGTTATACGCCCCCTAATTAAAGTATGCACATCACGTCAAATCACTGAAAAAGATTGTCACCTACGAGCTATCATAAAAAATTCATTGTATACCAGTATGCCAACCACAAACAAAGTGTAGAATAATACAACAAATACAAATGTCTGTGGCCGGCGCTAGAAGATTTGCATGTAAAGCAACTCGGCCACAAACAAGGGCGTCCTGTCTGTGGTGCATATAATTATCTACAAGCAATAACACAAGATTCGTTAGTGCACTTCAATCCACTTAGATAAATCAATTAGTGCATGATAATCTACATGTACGAAAGAGTTAAATACAAAAGGGCTACGACAAATACGAGTTCCTACGAGCCACCGTAGAAGATTCGTCAAATGTCCAAAATTTTCCCCTGCATATGTACTGTACTTTGTATACACATAGGTACACAAAAATGGGCAAATACAATCATACACCCGCATGGGCCCCGACGAGCATGTTTTTGGTACACGTGACGTCTAGGGATGATGCGCGGGTTAACAAGTGAATTCAAGTCCGAGCCCGATCCTTCTATATGGGTAGATAGGAGTAGACACGGCTCAAACCATTAAATAAATATGCGGTTGCGAAGTCGACCGGGATATTTATTTTATACATTTATATTAGGCCTTCAAGACCTATAATTAAGAGAATTCACTCACAAGGTCATAAAGCTTATGAAACTCGATCCTCTATCGAAAATCTCAAAGATATTTAAAATTGAAAAATCATCCATCAAACACTTAAAGTAAAATCTATTCAACATTCGCAACAATTTGTCGGGATGGACAAATTAAAATTTACTTCAACTCACATGGAGCTAATGCCTAGTCGAAAATATCACTAGGATCCATTCTCAAACAATCTCATGTCAGTAAGGACGTGGTACGTGTACTCTGACCGGCGATTTTGCCGTCAAATGGCACCGCAGGACAAATAGTTATGACCGGGGCCCTCTGAACCGAGTGGTTTTGCCGCCAAATGGCACTACAAAATATCAATTATGGCTAGAGCCACTCTACTCCTTAGTGGTATCAAATCCTTGAGATATGAATCAAGAAGATATGATTGATAGGGCACAAAGCTCTCTGTTAGCTAAGGTGGGAGTAGTACTGATGCAGAGTCGCCGAACAATTGCCTATTTCAGCCAGGTGTTGACTGCGAGAGCCAAGGCTGAAATTAGTATATGAGCTGGAGTTGATGGCCATCGTATACCTTCTAGGAAGACACTTCATTGTTGGGACAGACCAGCAGAGCTTGAAATAGTTATTGGAGCAGTGGATGGTGATAGAGGTACATCAGAGGTGGATGTCCAAATTATTTGGGTATGATTTTGAAATCCAATACATATGAGGAGTGGAGAACAAAGTTGCAGATGCCTTGTTCTAGTGCATGGGAGAGCTGGAGATGATGGCAGCATCGATTCCATTGATGTTGGATTGGGAGGCCATCAAGGGGGAGAGTGCCATGGATGAGGAGTTGGGGAAGATCAGGGCTGATTTACTGAGGGAATGGAGTAGTCATCCGGGGTATTTAGTGGAGGGGGAGCGATTGTTGTATCAAGGGAGGTTTGTGATACTCCGAACCTCAGTCCACATTCCATTCTTACTCCATGAATTCCATGGGAGCGCTATGGGGGGCCATTCAGGGATGCAGAAAACATATATGAGGCTAACCTCAGAGTTGTACTGGAAGGGGATGCATAAAGATATAAAGGAGATGGTGGCCAGGTGTGAGATATGCGAGAGAAACAAGTACTTAACTATGTTGTCAGGAGGACTACTACAGCCGTTGGCTTTACCAGGGCGGTTATGAGAAGAGGTATCCATGGACTTCATAGATGGGCTGCCCCGTTCAGAAGGATTCACAGTGATTATGGTGGTTGTGGACACATTGAGTAAATATACTCATTTCATTCCTTTATGACATCCATACACTGAATTAACAGTGATATCAGTTTTCATCAGAGAGGTGGTCAGATTGCATGGGGTACCAGAGGAGATAGTATCAGACAGAGAAAATGTGTTCCTCAGCCATTTCTGGAAAGATTTGTTCAAATTACAGGGACAATTCTGAAGAGAAGCACTGCCTACCGCCCACTAGGGGTGTCAATATTTGACACGACACGAAAACCCGACCCGGACTCGACCCGGAAAATTCGGGTTGGACCCGACCCGATTTCAAAACGGGTCGGGTTCGGGTTCCAAAAATTGACCCGATTTCAAAACGGGTAGGGTTCGGGTTGACCCGGCGGGTTGCCGGGTCAACCCGCGAACCCGTTTAATTTAAAAATTTTCAAATCCCATTCCCTGCCCGAATCAGCGAATCCCGTTCCCGCGTGACCGGTTCGGCTGCCCCACTGCCCGCGGTCCGGCTTCCCTCCCGCTTGACCGCTGCCCGCGGTTCGGCTGCCCGCGGCGCTGTCGCTTGACTCGCTTCGTGAATCCCGCAGCCGCGCAGCGTCCAGCAGCATGTTCGCATCGTGAATCCCGCAGCGCGCGCAGCGTCAGTGACCCGTGTGACCGCATCGCATGACCGCTGCCCGGCCGCTGGACGCCGGACGTCGTGACCGCCGGACGCTGCTGCTGCCGCACCGCTGCCCGCTCCGGCCGGACGCTGCTGCCGATGCCGTGAAGTTGCTCCCGGCCTTGTCGTGTCCGCGGGTCGGGTCGGGTTGACCCGAACCCGAAGCGGGTCGGGTTCGGGTCCGGTAAATCGACCCGTTTGTAAAAACGGGTCGGGTTCGGGTTGACCCGAATGATGCCGGGTCATTTCCGGGTTCGACCCGAACCCGACCCGTGACCCGAAATTGACACCCCTACCGCCCACAGACGAATGGTCAAATAGAAATGGTCAACATAAGCTTGGAGACCTACCTCCGATGTTTTGTGTCGAGACACCCAAGCTATGGGCCAATGATTATCTTGGGCGGAGTATTGGTACAACACCTATCATTCGGCGTCGCATATGACACCCTTCAAGGTGTTGTATGAACGGTCGACGTCGCAGATGACACCCTTCAAGTTGTTGTACGAACGGGACCCTCCTCACCTCACTTAGTGCACTTCGGACAGAGCAACAGTCCAGTTTCATAAGTAGAAGAGTACTTAGAAGAAAGGGGCATAGTGTTGGAAGAATTAAAAAGACATCTGCTGAGAGCTCAACAAATCATGAAGAAACAGGTTGACGGGCATAGAAGAAACATCCAGTTTGAGGTTGGGGAGAGGGTGTTTTTGAAGCTCAAACCGTATAGGCAAACAACAGTCGCTAACAGGAGAAATGAAAAACTTGCCCCAAGATACTTCGGGCCATATGAGTTCTTGGAGAAGATCGGAGCAGTTGCATATTGCTTGAAGCTACCACCAACGGCAACTATACACCCTATTTTTCATGTATCCCAGTTGAGAAGGCAATTGGAGAATTATGCAGCTAGCTCAGAGTTACTGGTGTACTCACGGAGGAGTTAGAGGTGATTTTGAAACCCTTAGAATTGATGAGGGTTCGCCAGAGGGAGGATGGAGCTAAAGAAGTGTTGATCAAGTGGAAAAGCCTTTCGGACTACGATGCCATATGGGAACCATATGAGAGGATGAAACATCAATTTCCCAATTTTCACCTTGAGGACATGTGGTTCTTTGGGAGGGAGGTATTGTTACAGTTCTCCCTAGAATTGAACCAACCAAACCAGCCCAGGAGGGGCCGGTTCAGTTTTATACGAGGCGGGTTAAGCTGCCTCCTTAAGGTTCCACCCAAGCAAGAGGAAATGGGGTGGCTAATGCTTAAGGAAGTAATTTTGAATTTGGTTTATGTTAGGAAGCTTTTTATTAGTAAGAATTGTATTTAAAGAATAGGAGAAGCTAGGATTAGGGCATGCATGATTATTGTTTTCTTTTGATGGCTTTGAGCTCTAGATTCATCGTCTAGAGATTGGGAGAGAACAATCCTCCTCTCGAATTGAGGATCAATTGCATCTTTGCTTGTTCTTGCCTTTGATTTTATTCCTATAATATAATCTACTGTTTTTTGACTGTTTCATTGGAGATATTGAAGTTTTTTTTTTTCGCTGTTTTCACGAATTCTTGTTAGGGTTGCTTGAGAACTCAAGAATTTCCCTCTAGAGTTACTTGCAAACTCAAGTATTTCCTATCATTAAACTTTTGCAGAGAGTCGCTATTTTGTTAAAAAAATCTCATAATTTCTCTATTACCGTGGATTTGGCGCTAGCACTTTATGATGAGCCATAAACTTACTGGGGAATCTTTTAACTTTTAAAACTTGTGCTTTATGTATCCACTTAACCACTTAAATGTTTGATTCAAAATGTTTTAGCATAATTAAAAGAATATATGAATGATAATTAGGAGCTTGAGTGCTTAACTTGAATCAAACATTTTTTAACGTATAAAGTTAAAGAAAATTTTCATAAATCTAGAGCAGCTTCACATTTATAATTTGTTTAGATAGCTTCATTTTGGATACTTATATTTAGATCAAATAAACAATGTAGGTTTGTGATAATCAAAATTGAGTTCACCATAATGTGGGCCCCATGGGGTCCACAAAGATGAACCTGGCTACCCCAGTGGTCTCATTGTATATATGATTATATAAAAGGTAGTGCACAAGTGTTAATGGCTATAAGCAGGCAAAAATAGAAAGCAAAAAAAAAAAAATCTTAGTTGAATCTTGTAAATCCAATTATCTGATTAAGATTTCATACCTCTAACAGAAACCTTTTGTTTATATGTTAATCACATATAGAAACCTAGCAAAAGTAGATTTTAACAGGTTTCTGATAGTGTAGATCATTTACACACTAGAAGCACCTCACGCACGTCGCACACATACAGCAACCTTATATATGTAACTGTATCTGATGTGTGCAGTTAATTTGCAGAATGTAGACCGAGCCTTGTTTCGTCTCATCCACCACCAGCCTTTTACGTGGTTTCTAAGAAAACTAAAAAAAACAAGCTTGGAGACTAGTTAGTTTTTTGAAAGTTTTTCAGCCTTCTAGCCCAAATACTAAACTGACCACATGTTACTGAGTCCTTTTTTTTTCATTTTTTTATGTTCTAACATTTATAAAAGATGAGCAAATTATACTAAGATACGCCATCACTAAAACCATGATTAGATTTCTTAGGGTTCATGAAAGCTCAAGAATTATGTGGTTCTCATTGACCTAAAGCATGATATGATGAAGGGAAATTTGAGATCTTGATTTTGATGAAAGTTTTAAAATGGTTGTCGATGCCTCTAGCTACTGTTTCATGCCTTTCTCAGAAATTTGGCATTTTTTTTTAATTTCTTGCATGTGTATATAAATATCTTAGGTTCTTATTTACTCTAATTTGGAAGAAGCTACAAGTTAATTTTGACTATTATCTTCTGCTGCGGCTAAGACAACTTGCCACGTGAAACAATTCAAATATGCAATGTGGTTTGATTTGTATGATTTGAACTTGTAAAACATTTTGGGGCTATCTGGTTGGGTTGATGTGATACCACATGCGAAGGAGCTTCTTTAAGAGAATTAAAAGTGATTGACAATGGAATTACGATTAAGAGCTTATTGAGATAACAAGTAAAATCATTAAAAGTTCTTAGTTGTTAACTTGCTTAGGCGAATGATTGCAAGTAGATTAACTAGTCCTTGTAGGTAAACAAAAATAAGAGCAATGCAAATAGTTATTAAACAACAATCCACGACTTAATAATGAGACGTTTCACCTTGGGGATTTCACTCGACTACACTAAGCTTGGCGAGAGAAAATCTTGCACACTAGAATTGAAATCACCACTAGGAAGAAGATGCCGGAAGTCTTTGCCCACAGGAAAGTAGTCGGAGTTAGGGAGGATGGAGGTTGTCCGATGATAAGCCAACGGCTTGGTGGAAGATGCTCCTCGATCTCAGGATCCGCCATGCATGCTTGGCGTGGGTGAAGGGCGTCGTCTTCTCCTCTTGATTTCCAGTGTTGTGAGCCTCCGAAAATCACCAAGGTAGGGAAAGGGGAGTGGTCGGCCAAGGTGGGGAGAGAGGGGGGGGGTGGTGCAATGAGGGGGTGGAATTAGGTTAGGTGAGGTGGCAAGAGGTTTACTCAAATCTAAAATTAATCTCAGACTTAGTAAATTTGGAGGGAAAATATTTGAATATAATTTCAAATATCAAGTGTAATCAAGGGGGCTTAATGAACCATTAATGGGGGTCATCAAGAGGGGGCCGGCGGTCAATAGAGAGAGAGAGGGGATTTGAAAATTTAAAACTGAAATTAGATTTCAGTTTTAAGTGAATTAGGAGGGAAAATTATTTAGAGTTAATGCCAAATTCAATAGAAATCAATGCCTTAATGGAGCATTAATGGGCTCCACCCAAGCATGTGGCCGGCGGCATCATGAGAGGAGGAGAGGGAGCATGATGAGGAGAGAGGTTTCCAATTGGGTGTGATGACGTGGTGATTAATTAAAGATTCCAATTTACATTAAATTGAAAATGGAATTTGTCATGAAGAACTTTCCAAATTTGGAATTCCAAATTAGGAAAGATTTTGAAATTCGAAATTCAAATTTTAAATTTGAATATGGCGTTGAGATAGGGTGGAAGGGTGAGGAGAAGTCGCCGGCGAGGTGGTAGGCCGGGGTCGTGGGTGTGGCCGGCGGTGAACCTCCAAGGGGCGGCGGCAAGTAGGATTTGGAATGGGGTTTTCGTATGGTGGTGGGGGAGGGAGATGGATATGAACACGAGCGAGAAGAAGATAAAAGAATCTAACCACGAATCGAGGACTCTTCCAACGATTGGTGGGCCTTGCGGTTTGCTCCCCTTGAGCTCTCTCTCTCTCTTTCTTCAAGCTCTCATGCAAGAAGACCAAGAAAAGAAACAAAACTAGATTTTCATTCAAAATATTCATCCCCTTTCCAAGAGGAAGGGGTGGGCTTAAATAGCCAAATACATGAGAAAAGAAAAAGACATAATTGCCCATAGGGCAAACATAAGACAAAGCCCTCAAGTGAGGGTATAAATGGAAAAATACAAATAACAAATAAAATACATGAAAATAAATAGACACGATCGTAGCCGTTGATCTTCGATGTCCTCATCATTCTCCCCAGGTGGGAGAAAACTCGACCCCCAAGTCGAGTGAAAATCTCTGGAGCTCTCGTACATCTCTAAAAGATCTGGATCTAATCTCTGTAACTCCTCTCGATCGATCCATGTATCCTCAGCCTCTGGCAGTCCTTTCCAATGAACTAGGTACCTGCGGCGACCCCCTTCTTTTGTGGAAAAGATCTCATCTTCTAGTATTGCTTCGATTTTCTCTGTATTAGGTAAGTAAGGTAATTTGGGTAGTGGAGGAAGGCTGGGGTTCTCACTAGGTGGGGTTTCAAGAGGCTCAGTGTGAAGTGGATTGTTAGGATTCAACTCGGGTCCCTCAAAGGCTACTAGATCTTCTATATTAAATGTAGGATTGATGTTAAAACCTTAAGGCAGGTCCAACACATAAGAATTACTATTTATCTTTGAAATTACCTAAAAAAAAGTCCAGCGCCTCTAGCATGCAACTTCTTCACGGAGCGATCCGTACCATCACAAAGTTTCTAACCTCGAATTCTTTAAATCTTTTCTTGTGATCTGAAATAAGCTTATAATTGGAGTTACATTGTTCAATTCTTCTTTTAATTTCTTTATAAAGCTCCAGGAGATGAGATGCAAATGTAAAAGAACCGGTATGCATGACAAATGACAAAATCAAGGCTCACACTAAAGTTTTAAACAGAAATAACTTGGAAGACAACATTCTACAAACACACACACACACACCTTACTAACTCCTACGAACATAGCTCGAATAAAGGTGGACGAATTACGAAAAGATGGGTCTAAAGTGTTGGGTCTAAGGGAACCGGTGTAGGGGGGAGGAAGGAAGACACTCTTAGCTACTAGGGCACTTCTACGGATAGTTTCAGTTAGGGTCGACAGCAGTCTCCTAGTGGTAGTAGTATAACCGAACAAATTTATCCAACTAGGGTAGAAGTAGTCGTTATCCTGGTAGGACGAGGCTATAACTGGCAAAATGTATGAATCAGGAATGGCACACTCAGCCAAATATAAATCCAAATGAGCAGCTCCAAAGTTAGACTCTAAGGCACCGAGAGGAGTCTCATTGTTCAAATCAGGATTCGAAGCTTTCAGAGTCAAATCATTATCTTCCAAATTCGTCCTAATATTCTCAATATGATGAGGTGGGGTCATAAGCTTAAGATCAATGGGTTCCGATCCATTTAATTCAGGTGATAGTTTCAATTTATTCACTTCCAACTCGAAATTATTACCATCAAGATTACCTAAGGTCATCTCAGTAATTGTTACAACTAAATCAGGGTCTTCCAAAATTAAATTCAATGTGTCCAAGGCCAGATTGGCTTCTTTCAAGATCATATTCCTTTCGTCCAGGTCTACTTTGTCCAAGGACTTCTCCTCGATGCGGCTAGGATCGGGGGTGGGTTAAGGTGTCAACGTTTAAAAGGTTCGAACTTTCCTAGCTCAGGGTTTAAGTCATTATGGGAGTCTGATTCAATCCTTTCTGTTCCATCCTCAAAGAATCCTTCATCATTAGTGATATCACTAGCATCCACGAAATGGATGCACTCAGTCTCAGGTTCAGGGGACCTCATCTTATTAATGTCTTCCTTTATTATAATCATACTTGCAGGGGTCAAGGATTAGGGAGGTTAAAGGTGTACTGGGAGGGCTAGAAGTAGGTCCAAGTGGGAGAGTCATAAGAGATTGGTCTAACCGAAGGCCTACTAAAAGGTTGCTCATCAAGACTAAGTGAAGACCTATAGGGTGGGGCAGCAACCCGGATGTTTCTAAGAGGTGGGTTGTCTTGACCACAGTAAGGTCTACGGGTGGTCCTGCAAGGGTTGTACTCTAAGTGACGGTCACTAGTAGAGGGTCGGTATTTTAAATTAAGATCCCGCCTCATGTCTTTCCAAGTAGTGTACTCACCGCGAGACTCTTTATGATCTTCCAATCTTGCCCAAAATTGAAGAGCTCGTCCTTTAAGGTGAGACCTAGCGATGCTAACCTGGTGGGATTCAGGGATATGACATGTTCCAAAATAGTCATCTAGTTGTCTAGCCCATTCCTTAAAGTGGTAAGGATCTGAGGAACCATCAAAGGTAGGCAGACGATAAGGTGACTCTAAGTGAGGTCGTGGGGGCCTAGGCTCAGGTCTAGGGTGATAAGCTGAGTGGGGCATGTAATTAGAGTGGGGATAGTCAATGGGTTTTTCCGTCATAATTTTAGTCATATTGCCCACTAGGTTAAGGATGTCATCTAAACTCTTTTGGAGTCTTATCGGGTCCATTGAGAAGTGTCAAGTGAAACTCAAGGATGATTGGGTGTAAGGGTCGTCATTTAGACACTAAGTTAGGCTCACTTAGACTCACTACAGGGTGCAGAAAATGTTCGGACAGCAAGCTACACTAGTAGGTTAAGTAACCTAGGCACTTAGGAAGGTTGTTAGGTTGAGGACAGCACCTAATACTCTTAAGAACTAGCATACAGTTCACTAGATGCTTGCAGGAATGAGGTGGACAGCAAACTACAGCAGCTGGGGAAAGTTGCCTATGCATTTAGGATGACTTTTAGGGTGTGGACAGCACCTAAACACTAGGTTGGGGTCACCTAAAGTTCTCTAACTGCTTCAGAAACTTTCTGGACAGCCTTCCGGTCAATTATAAGTTTCCAACAAGTGTAGTTTTTGAGTGGACAGCAATAGTACACAACTAGGAAAATCATTCCAAGTGATGAGAGTAACTCCTAATGTGTGGTCAGCGCTTAGGACTTAAGATATAGCCTCCCCACGGCTTATACACACTGCAGGAAATTAAAGACAGCCGTTAAACAAGTGTTTAGACTTCCTAAACAGTGAATGACAGCTGCAGGAAAGTGAGGACAGCAGAGTTAAATCAAGCCGAAGTTGTTCTAAACTCTTAGGAATCTTCCCAAACAAAAGGCCAACACTAAGATGCTAGCTAATATGACCTAACTCAGCTAGATGAGTGCAGGAAATGCAAGAACAGTGAAAAAAAACAGTAAACTTTGCTATCTAAGCAATGATATGCATGCCAATTTTAAACTATAATAAGAAGCTAGACCCTAGGATGTTTTCAAAACATGCCAAGCATGATAACCATGCTCTGATACCAAGATGATGTGATACCACATGCGAAGGAGCTTCTTTAAGAGAATTAAAAGTGATTGACAATGGAATTACGATTAAGAGCTTATTGAGATAACAAGTAAAATCATTAAAAGTTCTTAGTTGTTAACTTGCTTAGGCGAATGATTGCAAGTAGATTAACTAGTCCTTGTAGGTAAACAAAAATAAGAGCAATGCAAATAGTTATTAAACAACAATCCACGACTTAATAATGAGACGTTTCACCTTGGGGATTTCACTCGACTACACTAAGCTTGGCGAGAGAAAATCTTGCACACTAGAATTGAAATCACCACTAGGAAGAAGATGCCGGAAGTCTTTGCCCACAGGAAAGTAGTCGGAGTTAGGGAGGATGGAGGTTGTCCGATGATAAGCCAACGGCTTGGTGGAAGATGCTCCTCGATCTCAGGATCCGCCATGCATGCTTGGCGTGGGTGAAGGGCGTCGTCTTCTCCTCTTGATTTCCAGTGTTGTGAGCCTCCGAAAATCACCAAGGTAGGGAAAAGGGGAGTGGTCGGCCAAGGTGGGGAGAGAGGGGGCGGGTGCAATGAGGGGGTGGAATTAGGTTAGGTGAGGTGGCAAGAGGTTTACTCAAATCTAAAATTAATCTCAGACTTAGTAAATTTGGAGGGAAATATTTGAATATAATTTCAAATATCAAGTGTAATCAAGGGGGCTTAATGAACCATTAATGGGGGTCATCAAGAGGGGGCCGGCGGTCAATAGAGAGAGAGAGGGATTTGAAAATTTAAAACTGAAATTAGATTTCAGTTTTAAGTGAATTAGGAGGGAAAATTATTTAGAGTTAATGCCCAAATTCAATAGAAATCAATGCCTTAATGGAGCATTAATGGGCTCCACCCAAGCATGTGGCCGGCGGCATCATGAGAGGAGGAGAGGGAGCATGATGAGGAGAGAGGTTTCCAATTGGGTGTGATGACGTGGTGATTAATTAAAGATTCCAATTTACATTAAATTGAAAATGGAATTTGTCATGAAGAACTTTCCAAATTTGGAATTCCAAATTAGGAAAGATTTTGAAATTCGAAATTCAAATTTTAAATTTGAATATGGCGTTGAGATAGGGTGGAAGGGTGAGGAGAAGTCGCCGGCGAGGTGGTAGGCCGGGGTCGTGGGTGTGGCCGGCGGTGAACCTCCAAGGGGCGGCGGCAAGTAGGATTTGGAATGGGGTTTTCGTATGGTGGTGGGGGGGGAGGAGATGGATATGAACACGAGCGAGAAGATAAAAGAATCTAACCACGAATCGAGGACTCTTCCAACGATTGGTGGGCCTTGCGGTTTGCTCCCCTTGAGCTCTCTCTCTCTCTTTCTTCAAGCTCTCATGCAAGAAGACCAAGAAAAGAAACAAAACTAGATTTTCATTCAAAATATTCATCCCCTTTCCAAGAGGAAGGGGTGGGCTTAAATAGCCAAATACATGAGAAAAGAAAAAGACATAATTGCCCATAGGGCAAACATAAGACAAAGCCCTCAAGTGAGGGTATAAATGGAAAAATACAAATAACAAATAAAATACATGAAAATAAATAGACACGATCGTAGCCGTTGATCTTCGATGTCCTCATCATTCTCCCCAGGTGGGAGAAAACTCGACCCCGTCGAGTGAAAATCTCTGGAGCTCTCGTACATCTCTAAAAGATCTGGATCTAATCTCTGTAACTCCTCTCGATCGATCCATGTATCCTCAGCCTCTGGCAGTCCTTTCCAATGAACTAGGTACCTGCGGCGACCCCCTTTCTTTTGTGGAAAAGATCTCATCTTCTAGTATTGCTTCGATTTTCTCTGTATTAGGTAAGTAAGGTAATTTGGGTAGTGGAGGAAGGCTGGGGTTTCTCACTAGGTGGGGTTTCAAGAGGCTCAGTGTGAAGTGGATTGTTAGGATTCAACTCGGGTCCCTCAAAGGCTACTAGATCTTCTATATTAAATGTAGGATTGATGTTAAAACCTTAAGGCAGGTCCAACACATAAGAATTACTATTTATCTTTGAAATTACCTAAAAAAAAGTCCAGCGCCTCTAGCATGCAACTTCTTCACGGAGCGATCCGTACCATCACAAAGTTTCTAACCTCGAATTCTTTAAATCTTTTCTTGTGATCTGAAATAAGCTTATAATTGGAGTTACATTGTTCAATTCTTCTTTTAATTTCTTTATAAAGCTCCAGGAGATGAGATGCAAATGTAAAAGAACCGGTATGCATGACAAATGACAAAATCAAGGCTCACACTAAAGTTTTAAACAGAAATAACTTGGAAGACAACATTCTACAAACACACACACACACACCTTACTAACTCCTACGAACATAGCTCGAATAAAGGTGGACGAATTACGAAAAGATGGGTCTAAAGTGTTGGGTCTAAGGGAACCGGTGTAGGGGGAGGAAGGAAGACACTCTTAGCTACTAGGGCACTTCTACGGATAGTTTCAGTTAGGGTCGACAGCAGTCTCCTAGTGGTAGTAGTATAACCGAACAAATTTATCCAACTAGGGTAGAAGTAGTCGTTATCCTGGTAGGACGAGGCTATAACTGGCAAAATGTATGAATCAGGAATGGCACACTCAGCCAAATATAAATCCAAATGAGCAGCTCCAAAGTTAGACTCTAAGGCACCGAGAGGAGTCTCATTGTTCAAAATCAGGATTCGAAGCTTTCAGAGTCAAATCATTATCTTCCAAATTCGTCCTAATATTCTCAATATGATGAGGTGGGGTCATAAGCTTAAGATCAATGGGTTCCGATCCATTTAATTCAGGTGATAGTTTCAATTTATTCACTTCCAACTCGAAATTATTACCATCAAGATTACCTAAGGTCATCTCAGTAATTGTTACAACTAAATCAGGGTCTTCCAAAAAATTAAATTCAATGTGTCCAAGGCCAGATTGGCTTCTTTCAAGATCATATTCCTTTCGTCCAGGTCTACTTTGTCCAAGGACTTCTCCTCGATGCGGCTAGGATCGGGGTGGGTTAAGGTGTCAACGTTTAAAGGTTCGAACTTTCCTAGCTCAGGGTTTAAGTCATTATGGGAGTCTGATTCAATCCTTTCTGTTCCATCCTCAAAGAATCCTTCATCATTAGTGATATCACTAGCATCCACAAAATGGATGCACTCAGTCTCAGGTTCAGGGGACCTCATCTTATTAATGTCTTCCTTTATTATAATCATACTTGCAGGGTCAAGGATTAGGGAGGTTAAAGGTGTACTGGGAGGGCTAGAAGTAGGTCCAAGTGGAGAGTCATAAGAGATTGGTCTAACCGAAGGCCTACTAAAAGGTTGCTCATCAAGACTAAGTGAAGACCTATAGGGTGGGGCAGCAACCCGGATGTTTCTAAGAGGTGGGTTGTCTTGACCACAGTAAGGTCTACGGGTGGTCCTGCAAGGGTTGTACTCTAAGTGACGGTCACTAGTAGAGGGTCGGTATTTTAAATTAAGATCCCGCCTCATGTCTTTCCAAGTAGTGTACTCACCGCGAGACTCTTTATGATCTTCCAATCTTGCCCAAAATTGAAGAGCTCGTCCTTTAAGGTGAGACCTAGCGCGATGCTAACCTGGTGGGATTCAGGGATATGACATGTTCCAAAATAGTCATCTAGTTGTCTAGCCCATTCCTTAAAGTGGTAAGGATCTGAGGAACCATCAAAGGTAGGCAGACGATAAGGTGACTCTAAGTGAGGTCGTGGGGGCCTAGGCTCAGGTCTAGGGTGATAAGCTGAGTGGGGCATGTAATTAGAGTGGGGATAGTCAATGGGTTTTTTCCGTCATAATTTTAGTCATATTGCCCCACTAGGTTAAGGATGTCATCTAAACTCTTTTGGAGTCTTATCGGGTCCATTGAGAAGTGTCAAGTGAAACTCAAGGATGATTGGGTGTAAGGGTCGTCATTTAGACACTAAGTTAGGCTCACTTAGACTCACTACAGGGTGCAGAAAATGTTCGGACAGCAAGCTACACTAGTAGGTTAAGTAACCTAGGCACTTAGGAAGGTTGTTAGGTTGAGGACAGCACCTAATACTCTTAAGAACTAGCATACAGTTCACTAGATGCTTGCAGGAATGAGGTGGACAGCAAACTACAGCAGCTGGGGAAAGTTGCCTATGCATTTAGGATGACTTTTAGGGTGTGGACAGCACCTAAACACTAGGTTGGGGTCACCTAAAGTTCTCTAACTGCTTCAGAAACTTTCTGGACAGCCTTCCGGTCAATTATAAGTTTCCAACAAGTGTAGTTTTTTGAGTGGACAGCAATAGTACACAACTAGGAAAATCATTCCAAGTGATGAGAGTAACTCCTAATGTGTGGTCAGCGCTTAGGACTTAAGATATAGCCTCCCCACGGCTTATACACACTGCAGGAAATTAAAGACAGCCGTTAAACAAGTGTTTAGACTTCCTAAACAGTGAATGACAGCTGCAGGAAAGTGAGGACAGCAGAGTTAAATCAAGCCGAAGTTGTTCTAAACTCTTAGGAATCTTCCCAAACAAAAGGCCAACACTAAGATGCTAGCTAATATGACCTAACTCAGCTAGATGAGTGCAGGAAATGCAAAAACAGTGAAAAAAAAAAAAAAACAGTAAACTTTGCTATCTAAGCAATGATATGCATGCCAATTTTAAACTATAATAAGAAGCTAGACCCTAGGATGTTTTCAAAACATGCCAAGCATGATAACCATGCTCTGATACCAAGATGATGTGATACCACATGCGAAGGAGCTTCTTTAAGAGAATTAAAAGTGATTGACAATGGAATTACGATTAAGAGCTTATTGAGATAACAAGTAAAATCATTAAAAGTTCTTAGTTGTTAACTTGCTTAGGCGAATGATTGCAAGTAGATTAACTAGTCCTTGTAGGTAAACAAAAATAAGAGCAATGCAAATAGTTATTAAAACAACAATCCACGACTTAATAATGAGACGTTTCACCTTGGGGATTTCACTCGACTACACTAAGCTTGGCGAGAGAAAATCTTGCACACTAGAATTGAAATCACCACTAGGAAGAAGATGCCGGAAGTCTTTGCCCACAGGAAAGTAGTCGGAGTTAGGGAGGATGGAGGTTGTCCGATGATAAGCCAACGGCTTGGTGGAAGATGCTCCTCGATCTCAGGATCCGCCATGCATGCTTGGCGTGGGTGAAGGGCGTCGTCTTCTCCTCTTGATTTCCAGTGTTGTGAGCCTCCGAAAATCACCAAGGTAGGGAAAGGGGAGTGGTCGGCCAAGGTGGGGAGAGAGGGGGCGGGTGCAATGAGGGGGTGGAATTAGGTTAGGTGAGGTGGCAAGAGGTTTACTCAAATCTAAAATTAATCTCAGACTTAGTAAATTTGGAGGGAAATATTTGAATATAATTTCAAATATCAAGTGTAATCAAGGGGGCTTAATGAACCATTAATGGGGGTCATCAAGAGGGGGCCGGCGGTCAATAGAGAGAGAGAGGGATTTGAAAATTTAAAACTGAAATTAGATTTCAGTTTTAAGTGAATTAGGAGGGAAAATTATTTAGAGTTAATGCCAAATTCAATAGAAATCAATGCCTTAATGGAGCATTAATGGGCTCCACCCAAGCATGTGGCCGGCGGCATCATGAGAGGAGGAGAGGGAGCATGATGAGAGAGAGAGGTTTCCAATTGGGTGTGATGACGTGGTGATTAATTAAAGATTCCAATTTACATTAAATTGAAAATGGAATTTGTCATGAAGAACTTTCCAAATTTGGAATTCCAAATTAGGAAAGATTTTGAAATTCGAAATTCAAATTTTAAATTTGAATATGGCGTTGAGATAGGGTGGAAGGGTGAGGAGAAGTCGCCGGCGAGGTGGTAGGCCGGGGTCGTGGGTGTGTGGCCGGCGGTGAACCTCCAAGGGGCGGCGGCAAGTAGGATTTGGAATGGGGTTTTCGTATGGTGGTGGGGGAGGGAGATGGATATGAACACGAGCGAGAAGATAAAAAGAATCTAACCACGAATCGAGGACTCTTCCAACGATTGGTGGGCCTTGCGGTTTGCTCCCCTTGAGCTCTCTCTCTCTTTCTTCAAGCTCTCATGCAAGAAGACCAAGAAAAGAAACAAAACTAGATTTTCATTCAAAATATTCATCCCCTTTCCAAGAGGAAGGGGTGGGCTTAAATAGCCAAATACATGAGAAAAGAAAAAGACATAATTGCCCATAGGGCAAACATAAGACAAAGCCCTCAAGTGAGGGTATAAATGGAAAAATACAAATAACAAATAAAATACATGAAAATAAATAGACACGATCGTAGCCGTTGATCTTCGATGTCCTCATCATGGGTACTTAGAATGCATGTGTTCTAAGGATGCAAAGTAAATGCTGTGTTTTTTAGTTATCTGATGTTGTGTTAGGCCGGTCCAACCTGGACCGGCCTAGCCGGTCCGGGTCTTCTCCAGGCGGAAGCGGGACGCACAGCCGGCGGAAGAAGCAAGGGGGCTTGGGGGTGGGGTCCACTAGCAATTCAAACAAATTTTAAGTGATTTTGGAGGGAGAATGAAGGGTAGAGATGTCCTTTTGCTTTTGTTTTGAATTAGATTGTATTAAGAGGGAATTAATCTAGGTTTTAGGTTTATCTTGATTATTGCTTGTGTGCTTGAGAATTGCTACGGGGGGAGGTCGTGGGGCTCTAGATTTTCATCTAGAGAGCGTCGGGAGAGTGGATCCTCCTCTCGAATAGAGGATCATTGTATCGGTTCGTTATTTTTTTTGCAATCTACAACAATTTCTCTCAGTTTTCTTCACGTTGGTTCGCTGTTTTTGTGTTTGGTGACTTTTTTCCCATAGAAAACAGCGGGGTTACTTGTGATTTGGCTTCGATTCGATAGGAATCACTTGAAATATTCAAGTGGTACCTATCAAATTGGTATCAGAGCGAGATCCGGGCGGTGGAGGGCTGTTTTTTCCACTATTTTGCTGCAGATTTTCGCTGTTGGAAGGGGGATCCGGAGGCATCTCTTTGGTTCCCATGGCATCTAAGCAGGTAGAAGTCTTGGAGACCGAGATGGGTCAATTTAAAGCGGATCTGGAGGAGAAGATGGCGACATTGAGCGAGAATGTGGAAGGGAAATTCATGGCCTTGGAGGAGATGATGAAAAAGTTGTTGGAAGGGCAAGCAAGGGCTGTGCCAGCGGAGGAAAGAGGAGAATGTAGTGGGAGCAAGGGTAAGGAGAAGGTGAATCCAGAAGAGGAAGAGGAGGTGGAACTGCTTGACAGCAACGGAAGGATGCCACCTCGGGAGTCCATCAGGCGGGAAGAACATGACAGAAGGAGAGACTTCAGGGAAGGAAGAGAAGATGTTTGGCGACGTCGGAGGCCCGACCTATTGGACTGACCATGGGGGATCTATAACCACCATGGCGGGGCACGAGGGGAAGATGGCTACCGGCGGTCAAGAAGGGAGGATGAGCCCCGATTTGGAGAGAGAGGAACTTGGGAAGATCCCATAGCTTGGGACAGAGGAGGCCATGGGGGGAATATGGCATACGGGGTGGACACGAGGGCCAGGAAGCTGAAAATGCCAGTATTCGAGGAGGGAAATGTGGATGAGTGGATCCACAAGGTGGAGAGATATTTTACAGTGAATGGCCTGATGGAGGAGGAGAGATTGATGGCTGCTAGTATGTGCTTGGAAGGGGCGGCATTTGCCTGGTTCAAGTACATGGATAAGTGGGAACCAGTGAGGACCTGGAGGGAATTCAAGGAGGCTATCAGGGAGAGATTCAGGGGGGGCAGCCCATGGGAGATATCAGAACAGTTCTATGCCCTCACTCAAGAGGGAACAGTGGAGGAATACAGGAAGAAGTTTGAGAGTTTGGTGGGAGACATGGAGGGCTTATTAAACAGTACTTTGGGGGAAAACTTTATGAAGGGCCTCAAGCCGGAAATTAGAGATGCTGTGAAGGTCATGAGACCAAGAGACCTGAGGGAGGCGATGGAGTTGGCTCAGTTGGTGGAGAACCAGAAGACCAACGCCCGAAATTGGAGGAACAACCACTCAGGAGGTCCCACCAGGACAACTACCACTTGGCTCCAAAAGGGCCAAGCCCTAGCTTCCATAGAGAGAGTGGAAAGGAGAAGAGCGGGGTGATCAGATCTGCTGGAAGCTTCAAGAAATTGATTGAGGAAGAGATGCAGGAGAAGAGGGCCAAGGGCCTTTGTTTCAGATGTGAGGAGAAGTTTGTTCCAGGGCACAGATGCAAGGATCGCGCCCTTCGGGCTCTCACCGTCTATATAGACGAGGCGCCTGAAGAGGGTGATGAATCTGATGAGGAGCAGATTGATCCCCAGTTGGAGGTAGCCGAGGTCTCCCTCAATTCTGTGATGGGATTTACTCCTAGCCATACGATGAAGGTGAAGGGGAAGATCCTTGGGAGGTAGGTAGTGGTTCTGATTGATAGTGGGGCAACCCACAATTTCATATCCACCCAGGTGGCGGAGGAGCTAGGGATGGAGCCTACTGAGACAGGCGGTTATGGGTTGATGATGGGGACAGGGAAGATTGAGTCCAGCACCAGGATCTGCAAAGGGGTGGAGATGAGGCTACAGGAGATCAGGGTGGTAGAGGACTTCCTACCCCTGAAGTTGGGTAGCACAGATGTCATTTTGGGCATGAAGTGGCTACAGACCTTGGGTGAAACCAAGGTGAACTGGGGGACCATGGTGATGGAGCTGATTGTAGAGGGGAAGAGGGTGAAGCTGAAAGGGGAACCAGGATTGTCCAGAGCTGGAGTGTCACTCCGATCAATGGTGAAAATCATCCATGAGGAAGGAGGAGGATTCCTTGTGGAGTTGCAGAGCCTGAAGGAGCAGGAGGGGGAGGAAAAGCCCATTTCCGTGTTGGTTCAGCCTCTTATGCAGGAATTTGAGGATGTGTTCCAACCTCCGGTGGGACTACCACCTGACAGAGAGCAGGAGCACCATATTATCCTGAAAGAGGGACTATCCCCTATCAATGTGAGGCCTTACAGATACCCTCAGGTGCAGAAAGATGAGATTGAGAAGTTGGTGGGAGAAATGCTAGGAGGGATCATTCAGCCCAGTGTGAGTCCCTTCTCTAGTCCAATTCTGCTTGTGAAGAAGAAGGATGGGAGTTGGAGGTTCTGTGTTGATTATAGAGCTCTCAACAAGGAGACTGTGCCTGATAAGTTTCCTATCCCTGTGATTGACGAGTTGATGGATGAGCTACATAGAGCAGCCTTGTTCACCAAGGTCGATCTGAAGTCAGGCTACCACCAGATCAGGATGAGGAAGGAAGATGTGCATAAGACGCCTTCAGGACTCATGAGGGCCACTACGAGTTCCGGTGATGCCTTTTGGCCTCACCAACGCACCTGCCACATTTCAGGCCTGGATGAACCAGATCTTCAAGCCACACCTCCGCAGGTTTGTGTTGGTATTTTTTGATGACATTCTAATCTATAGCAGGACTGAGGAGGAACACCTAGAGCGCCTGAGAGTGGTGTTGGGTGTGTTGAGGGAGCATCAGCTGAAGGCCAACTTCAAGAAGTGTGACTTCGCTCAGGCACGGGTGGAGTACCTAGGGCACGTGATATCCCAGGAGGGAGTTGTTGCAGATCAGTCCAAGATAGAGGCAATGCTGGCATGGCCTCAACCCAAGACCTTGAAGGGGCTCAGAGGATTCTTGGGACTGACAGGCTACTACAGGAGATTCGTGAGGGGATACAGTACCATAGCGTGGCCACTGACAGAGCAGTTGAAGAAGGACAACTTCTTATAGGGGGGAAGCAGTTTCAGAGGCTTTTGAGAAGCTGAAGAAGGCCATGACGACGGTGCCAATGCTTGCTCTGCCAGACTTCAATCAGGTGTTTGTGGTGGAGACAGATGCTCCAGGCTATGGATTGGGAGCAGTGTTGATGCAGAACCATAGGCCCATAGCTTACTTCAGTCAGGTACTGTTGTCCCAGGCTAGGCTGAAGTCTGTCTACGAGAGAGAGCTGATGGCTATTGTACTGGCTATCCAGAAGTGGAGACCTTACTTATTGGGCAGACACTTTATTGTCAAGACTGATCAGAGGAGCCTGAAGTACTTGTTAGAGCAGAGGATGGTCACAGAGGAGCATCAGAGGTGGTTGTCCAAGCTGCTGGGATATGATTTTGAGATCCACTATCGACCGGGACTAGAGAATAAGACAGCAGATGCCTTATCACGCTGTATGGGGGAGCTCTAGGGGATTGTTGTATCAGTACTAGTACTGATAGATTGGGGAGCCATCAAAGAGGAGAGCATTCAGAATGAGGAGCTAAGGAAAATCAAAGAAGATGTGTTATCAGATGGGAACAGCCACCCAGGCTACTCAGTTGTGGGAGAAAGATTGTACTACCAGGGAAGGAGTGTGATTTTAAGGTCTTCCATCCACATTCCTCAGCTGCTACAGGAGTTTCATGGGAGTGCCATAAGAGGGCATTCAGGAGTGCAAAAAACTTATAGCCGGTTAGCTGCTGAATTGTACTGGAAGGGGATGAGGAAAGATGTAGAGGAGATGGTGGCGAAGTGTGATATCTGCCAGCGGAGCAAGTACCTGACGATGGCACCATGGGGATTACTGCAGCCTCTGGCCCTACCAGAGAAGGTTTAGGAGGAGATTACTATGGATTTCATTGATGGGCTCCCAAAATCAGAAGGCTACACAGTTATACTTGTAGTGGTCGACAGGCTGAGCAAATATGCTCATTTCATTCCCTTGAGACACCCGTACACAGCGGTGTCTGTAGCAGCAGCATTTGTGAGGGAGATAGTCCGCCTGCATGGGGTACCAGAGTCCATTATTTCTGATAGGGACAAGGTGTTCCTGAGCCATTTTTGGAGGGAGCTATTTAGGATGCAAGGAACACTATTGAAGAGGAGCACAGCCTACCATCCACAGACTGATGGGCAGACGGAGGTGGTGAATAAGAGCTTGGAGACATACTTGAGGTGTTTTGTGTCTGAAACACCAAAGCAGTAGGCCAAATGGCTAGCTTGGGCAGAATACTGGTACAATACCTCCTTTCACTCGGCTACCAAGATGACACCTTTTAAGGTGTTATATGGGAGGGACCCCCCACATTTGGTACACTACAGTCATAGTAGTACTCCAGTATCTGCAGTGGATCAGCATTTGAAGGAAAGAGATCAGGTGTTGGAAGAGCTCAAGAGGCATTTACTTAGAGCCCAACAACTTATGAAGAAGCAGGCGGACGGCAAAAGGAGAGATATACAGTTTGCAGTTGGGGAGAATGTCTACTTGAAGCTCCGACCATACCGGCAGAGGACTATGGCCCAAAGGAGAAATGAGAAGCTTGCAGCAAGGTATTTTGGCCCTTTTGAAGTGGAGGAGAGAATTGGAGAGGTGGCCTATAGATTGAGGCTTCCTCCAACAGCCAGAATACACCCCGTTTTTCATGTATCACAGTTGAGGAGAGTGGTGGGGGAGCATGCAGTGAGCCCAAAGCTGCCCAGCACATTGAGGGAGGACATGGAAGTGACATTGAAGCCTCTAACGGTAGGAGTGCGCATCAATGAGAATGGGGGAAAAGGAGGTGAAGATTAGGTGGAGCGGCCTCCCAGACTATGAGGCCACCTGGGAGCCACAGGAGAGGATTGCAGAGCAGTTTCCTGCTTTCCACCTTGAGGACAAGGTGGTACTTGGGGAGGGGGGTAATGTTAGGCCGGTTCAACCTGGACCGGCCCAGCCGGTTCGGGTCTTCTCCAGGCGGAAGCGGGACGCACAGCCGGCGGAAGAAGCAGGGGGCTTGGGGGTGGGGTCCACTAGCAATTCAAACAAAATTTAAGTGATTTTGGAGGGAGAATGAAGGGTAGAGATGTCCTTTTGCTTTTGTTTTGAATTAGATTGTATTAAGAGGGAATTAATCTAGGTTTTAGGTTTATCTTGCTTATTGCTTTTGTGCTTGAGAATTGCTACGGGGGGAGGTCGTGGGGCTCTAGATTTTCATCTAGAGAGCGTCGGGAGAGTGGATCCTCCTCTCGAATAGAGTATCATTGTATCGGTTCGTTATTTTTTTTTCAATCTACAACAATTTCCCTCAATTTCTCTCAGTTTTCTTCACGTTGGTTCGCTGTTTTTGTGTTTGGTGGCTGTTTTCCCATAGAAAACAGCGGGTTACTTGTGATTCTGCTTTGATTCGATAGGAATCACTTGAAATATTCAAGTGGTACCTATCATGTTGTTTGGAAGTTAATTTAATATTTTTATTTGGTTGAACGGAAAATATGGAATCTTATACTCCATTGATAGTAACTGCTAAGATTGCCTCTTAGTTTAATGATTTAGTCTGATTATTTTGTGTCAAATAATAATCTGACATCTTACCTGAATTCTTAGGAATGAATTAATAATTCATACACATCTAATAACATTGACAACCAAATTTCCTTTTCTTCTTCTCCCATACATGTATTTCTTCCCATATTTGTGTCCGTCAGATGGGAATTTAACTGAGCTATTGGCCCATCCTGGAAAAGCATTTATGTGGGTACTTCTTTTTGACAAGCTCTTCTCCCAAGATGAAGACTTTAGAATTGACTTGATTCAAAATAGATGTGCATCTATTGTTATTGATTTGCATTCAACTGAAGTATTTGACTCATGTTGATGACGATTGTATTTGCTTTGCATTCAAAATGAAGTATATTACCCAAGTGGATACAATCACCACCTTTCTGTTGATTTTCTTTTAACCATATACTAAATTTAATCAGAATACCTACAAAGATCTTTTGAATGTTCTTTCTTATTAGAGTTGGTCTTATTTAGAAGCTCTTATAAGGAGCGTTTCTTCAACAAGTTGTGTTATGGTATTGGTTGGGCTGGTTTTGTCAGAGTTTTCTTTCCCTTGTTGGTCGTAGTATAGGATACATTGACACTTCGCTTATGAAAAGGAGTAGTGGAATGTTTTAACCTTTTGAACCTCTTTAAAGGACCAACTTCTAATGAGGCCTGCTTCTGTAAGACTTCATTGTGGAGCTCAGAAACTTTCCTTTTAAGTTTTTAAAGTGTCTTTATTGTTGAATCCTTAAGGAAAAATAGTAATGGAGTTATGAAAATTTTTTAATTGAATGCCCACCACATGTTTTTTACTAAGCTGTGACTCACCATATAATGCTTAAATTGTGGTACTTCTAGATGCTTAAATTGTGCCTTCACTATGCATCAAAATCCTCCACCTACGCCATTTTCCACAAGGACACATTTAACAAAGAACAGCTACATGTAAAGAATTTTAAAAGGTCGAAAAACCTAAAAAGATCTTGCAAAATTACATACATCATAGAAAAATAAAAGAATTGGCTAATCGGCCACTTCTATAGATAAGGATGTTCTATTCCTTACAAGAATCATTCTACCATGTTTTGGATTGATTTTGTGTTACTTTCCGAAGTTGCAATCTATTCTGTGCACATATAAATTTTCTATGTGCAATTTTAAGAAATGTTTTTGTAAATGAGATCATTATGATCCCAGCAGAATTTATGATGTTTGTGTAATATGAATTCCTACGAAGTTCATGTCATGAACTACCATATCAATTAAACAAAACATAAGAGCATATAGATTACCCAGTTATTGGAAAGGTTTTTCAATGTATCAAGTCATCCATCTTAATTTCATATCCTTCTTGGATGTAATTTAGTCTTTGTTTGGCACAGCTTTCTTATTGCTTTTAAAGCAGCTTTCTAGTATAAAACTTAAATTTTTTTTACTAGAAAACAACTTTAAGAAGCAGAAAGAAAGCTGTCCGAAACAAACTTGAATGTAATTTCTTTTACCAATTGCAGGCTGGAGTTTTGGCTGGAGACGTCAGTGATATTGTTCTTTTAGATGTATGCCCACTCTCCCTGGGCTTGGAGACTTTGGGCGGAGTGATGACAAAGATCATCCCTAGAAACACAACGTTGCCAACATCAAAATCAGAAGTGTTTTCCACAGCAGGTGATGGACAGACGAGTGTTGAAATAAATGTTCTTCAGGGAGAAAGAGAATTTGTGAGGGATAACAAATCCCTGGGAAGCTTCCGCTTAGATGGAATTCCGCCAGCTCCACGAGGAGTTCCACAGATCGAAGTTAAATTTGACATTGATGCCAATGGAATTTTGTCTGTTGCTGCAGTGGATAAGGGGTCTGGGAAGAAACAGGACATTACAATTACTGGGGCTAGCACCTTACCAAGTGATGAGGTAATTGATGATTTATGCTTTTGTTATTTTTCCAAATGTTCCTAAGATTATCGTTGAATATCTCATATCATAACAGCAAATAAGTTGATAGGGATTTTTCATGTTTTAGCTTAATCTGTAGATTTTATCTTGAAATCCTGAGATTGGTTTAGTGGAGTCTTTAGGGGGAATTCAGCTAAGGCCTTTAAATTTATTTTCATTTTATTTCAGTGGTTAGACCTGCAATGCTTTATGGTGCCGAGTGTTGGCCATTAAAAGAGAAGCATAGTACTAAGTTAAGTGTGGCAGAGATTAGGTGGATGAGTGGCTTGACCCTTAGAGATAGGATACAAAATGAGCATATATACGTGAAAAGGTTGGAGTAGCTCCAGTGGAAGATAAGATTAGAGAGAGTCGTCTTTGGATGGTTTGGTCGTATTAAACGGAGGCTTTCCGATGACCCGGTTAGGAAAGTTGAGGTATTAGATTCGACTTATGCTAAGAAAGGTAGAGGTAGACCTAAATAGACTTGGTTAGAAAATATTAGAAATGATATTTCTTTATTAGATTTAAATGAAAATTTGACTTTTAACCGGACACAATGGCGTAAAAGGACTCATGTAGCCGACCCCAAATTGTGGGACAAGTTTGATGTTGTTGTTGTTGTTATTTCGGTCATAGTTTTTTTTTTTTTTTAATTCCTCTCATTTCTTTTCATGCAGGATTTATATTTCAATCTTCTTATTCTGATAGCATCTTGTTATTCGAAAATCATCTTTGATTATTGCTAGACATCTATTGATTTCAATCAATTGATTATTATTTGATGAAATCCAAATGCTTTCACTCAAGAACTTAAAGAGTAGGGAGGTGGCGTGATAGGTGGGTGGAGAGGTTGGTGGTAGAATAGGTGAACTATGATTTTTGGCTCGTTACATGTATGTAAGGTGGAAGATGGGAGGAATATTTGGTATCTATAATAGTGACTTACAAAATTACAATTTTGAAATTTAATATGGCTTAAAAATAATACAAATTAGTTGAACGTTTAAACAAAATAGAGGCTAAAATTTGTTTGTTGAATAAGTTGTTACTTTTATGGTTGGACAATCCCCCCCTTAAATCCAAATTTCCAAAGCATAAATGTGTTTCCAGAACATTGCAAGCAACAGCTACATTATTTTTGCTTGCAACAGAAATCATTTCGTATTAATTTAATTTGGAATGGTAGGTTGACAGAATGGTAAAGGAAGCTGACAAATTTGCAAAGGAGGACAAAGAGAAGAGGGATGCAATAGACACCAAAAATCAAGCAGGATCTGTAGTCTACCAGACTGAAAAGCAATTGAAAGATCTGGGTGACAAGGTTCCTGCTTCTGTAAAAGAGAAGGTGGAGTCAAAGCTTGGGGAACTCAAAAATGCCATATCCAGTGAATCAACCCAAGGCATGAAGGATGCCATGGCTGCCTTGAACCAAGAGGTTATGCAGTTAGGCCAGTCTCTTTATAACCAGCCAAGCACACCTGGAGCAGACGCTGGTGAAACTGGTCCTTCCCCTAATGCCAATGGCGCCGATGGTGGATCTGTCATTGATGCAGATTTCACTGATACCAAATGATAGGTGATTTTTTCAGTACCAGCTATACAAATTTTAATTTTCAGATAGCCTGAGGAATTGAAACTCTTTATATATCTAAGTATTATTATTATTATTAGCTCATTCTTTACTTATCTATAGATGGAAAATCCGGCTGTTGTTTGATCTGTATATTTGGATTATGCATTTGTTGCATTTTTACTATCAAGCTTTTTGTTTCATCAACACCAAGCTGCTGTTGGCTCAGCAAGCTTTCACATACTTCCTTAATCCTAAACCCTGAAATACTGTTTGTTTTAGTGATCCCATGTTATCAAAACTTACCCAAATAAAAATTAAATTGTGAACTTATTAAGCATGCCTTTTAAAAAGCATCTTAGCCAATCACTTAGGCATATAGGCTAACATGAGGATTGAAAACAAACTAAAATTTGAAGTTTTTAACTCATATAGGATTAAGAAAAGAATTTACCTATAAAAACTTCGAAGGAAAGAATAAAAGATCCTAGGAAAAAACTAGCGAAATATTTCTTCACAAAAACATTTAACACATTAATCGCCAACCAAATTAAAACCAAGGAAGCAGTAAATCTCAACTCTGGCACGCTATTATTGTATAGACAAAGAAGCAAAGGCACGATTCGCACAAGTAGAGACGGCTTGAAGAGAAACCGTGCATGAAATGAACAGCCTCATTTTGATAAGAAAAATTAGGCCAGATTCAGCTCTAGATTCGAAGGATAATTAACTAAAGTCACGGTAACTGAACCTGTATACTAGATACCAATAAAATTATTACATGACACATTATGATAATATTCTGCGGCCACATAATTTCTCCATTTCGATAACGAGTGAAAGATTCTGAATTTGATAGTGTAATAATCATAGAATTTTAATCTACCGGCTAAAACAGAAAAATAATAAATACATATATTCATATAAAACAAAATTTCATTTTATCCTAACAAATCGAACACAATTAAATAAAACTGTTTTTGCCTCCCTAAATAACATAAGTTCAAAAAACCTGACTTCATCAATGATCAAGTTAAATGCGACCTCATTAAACGACGAGATTTTATCACAACTTAAGTGGACATAATTTGTCCAGAATTAGATACCCACCAGATTTAGTGATTTAAAATATTAGAAGAAACATTCTGAACCATGCAAAATGGAATTAATCAAACAAAGCTGAAAACAATCGTGTCAGCCTCACTAAAAAGCTTGAGTTCAAAATAGCTGACTTCAGCAATGATCAAGTTAAATACAGCCTCATTAAACGACGAGATTCTATCACAACTTAAGTGGACAAAATCTCTCCAGAATAGATACCACCAGATTTTGTGATTTAAAAAATAGGTAGAAACATTCCGAACCATGCAAATTGGAAACTAATCGGGCAAATATCCTTAATACCGCCAAAACTCTCATTTTGCAAGCCGACAAACAACCTATCTTTCTTTCAATATATAATATGATTTCTTGCTTTTAAAAAAGTTGATTGGAACAGCACTCTTCTTTATATACAAAAGAAAAATCTTTTCCAAAGACGAACGGGCAGCCACATATATCCCTACCCCCATCAGAAATAACAATCCAGTGGGAAAATTTGTATTTAAAAATAACTAGAAATAACATAAAACTTCGTTATCAAATAATAAGAAGTGCAAACACAAACAGACAGGAATATAATGCTGCACAAATAGCAGAGGGTCTCTTATCAAAACCTCAAACAAAATACAGGCAGGCATCTCATTGCCCAGATCATTACGAGAAAAAAGAAACTACGATGTCCCTCGGTTCTTAACCTCAAGATTTATTCTCACAAAAACACATCAAACGATACAAAGGAAGGCCAAATTATAATGCGGTAGTAGTGAGGGGAGTCGCCGGACTTTTCGTTAATCTACTTCTTGCTGGCAATGTGGCGGATAAGATCAACAACACGGTTGCTGCAATTAATAAAAAAAAATCAAAGCAGAACAAAGTAAAAAACTAAGATTTGGCAAACTAAAACTTATAGGCTGTTTACTTGATTAAAGAAAGAATGCAGTGCAATTCCAGCCCCATTCAAAATGAACTAATAAAATCAATTTAATGAAAGGAAGAAAAGTTTGGGAATTACCTGTAGCCCCATTCGTTGTCATACCAAGCCACAATCTTCACAAAATTATCATTCAAAGCAATTCCAGCCTTGGCATCAAAGATGCTCGACCTATATTTAGAACACCACAAAAAGATAAATATAATCATAACAAAATTGGAAACATGAAACATTCATAAGAACATAACAAATAGATAGATATACCTGCTGTCACCCAAGAAATCAGTTGACACAAGATCCTCATCAACGTAGCCAATGATACCTTTAAGCTTTCCCTCGGATTCTTCCCTGAAAAACAAAATAATACGTACTAGCGTTAGAATTTAGATGAGATAACTGCATCAAAAAGCTACAGATCAAACGAGTATATATATTCCCTGTATAGATACAAGGATTATGAGATTATTTACTTACTTTATAGCAGCCTTAATGTCCTCATAGGTGGCCGCCTTCTCAATCCTCACGGTAAGATCAACAACTGAAACATCCACAGTCGGTACACGGAAGGCCATACCAGTCAATTTCCCATTCAACGCAGGGAGAACCTTCCCAACAGCCTGTTCATTTAACAAAAGAACTGATAGTTAGAATTTAGATATACATAATAATTCATACCATCTAACAGCAGCTACAACAAAACGGTCCAAACGAATAATTCTTCTCATGGAAGCTGAAGGTATAAAATTGAATTTTATAAAATAAAAATTCTTTAAATATAAAGCATGGCCTACCTTGGCAGCTCCAGTGCTGCTAGGAATGATATTGAAGCTAGCAGCTCTTCCACCCCTCCAGTCCTTGCTTGATGGACCATCAACAGTCTTCTGAGTGGCTAAGTATCAAAATAATCTTCAAAGTTAACGCAAATAAAACACGAAACCATGAAATAAATCAAGTATTAGAAAATGCATTAACAGACCAGTGATTGCATGCACGGTAGTCATCAAGGCCTCAATAATGCCAAACCTGTCATGAATGACCTGCACAAAACACAAAAACAAATTAAAGATAGCCACAAAAAAACAAAAGAGCTCCAAGGAAGCTTATTATAGATATACCTTTGCAAGGGGAGCCAAACAATTGGTTGTGCAGCTAGCATTGGAAACAATATCGATATCAGCTTTATACTCATGCTCATTAACACCAACAACAAACATTGGAGCATCTTTGCTTGGTGCAGAGATGATAACCTTCTTGGCACCGCCCTGTTATTACATGAAGAAAATGAAAAGTTCTTTAATGAAGAAGGAAACAGTAATTATTTCATCGAGTCCCAATAAACTATCAAGTTTTTCCTACTTAAGATTTAGGGTACAACGACCCCTCCTTTTAAGCAATCTGTCTCCCTCCAAAGAATTGTATTTTCATGTGAACAAAATGCATTCAAATCTTCTTTTATATTTACACACAAAAAAAAAAACTGCGGTTAGGAATTCAAGAAATAAACTCAAGCAATACCTTCAGGTGAGCAGCTGCTTTGTCCTTGTCGGTAAAGACACCAGTGGACTCCACAACATAGTCAGCGCCAGCCTCACCCCATGGGATCTCCTCAGGGTTCCTTCATATGCAAATTCAATCAGTGCTCAAGGAGAGATATCTAACATAAGGGGATTCACAATATGATAAATATTAAACCAATTTTCCGGAAGATTCACCTACCTGACGCCAAAGACTGTAACAGGTTTATCTCCAAAGAGAAGGGTCTTGGAGTCCTTCACGCTTATTTCATGATGTTTCCATTGCCCGTGCACAGTATCATACTTGAACATGTATGTCTGCATGCAGTTTGCAAAGTAAGCCAACCTTGGTTGTAAAATTATAATAAATGAGATTTATGCCCTAAACAAGTGACATCTAGATGCTAGCTGGAATCAAGCGACCTCATTAGATAACAATTAACATCTTGGAACCAGAAAATCCTTTCATTTGGGTATAAAAAATTCCTGAGTTTTCCCAAACCCACACGAAACATTAAGGAATGCAAGGGGGCTGTTTGGCATCAAATTCAAGAAATATTTAATTTGAAATCCTGCCAAAGCAAAATTAGGTAATTTTTCATCCTGCAATTTAGATAAATACCATTTCAGCCCCGTTTTTGGATAAATTTGTTAAATCCAGGATTCGTTAAATTCCAGCTTTCAAAGGATTTCACAGATTTAAGGATCCCTCCCCCTCAAAAATCTTCAATCCTGAAACAAATGACCTACAGTTGCCAGACCAAACAGGTTACCGGTTTAATCCTCTAAAAAGATTTACTAAATCCTACTTGAAGCCAAAATAGCCCATAAGCGCATGAACATTCGTAAAAGAAAGATAGTCTCGGTCAGATCATCCGACTAAGAAATTTTTTTCCAACTAAAATAAGCCACAAGAGCGAGCAAAGGAAACGAACACAACAAGATTCTTCAAGCTAGTATGATCAAATCAAGTGATTAAATAGTGGACAACGCCGAACGCAGAAGACACCTTAAACCCCACACCTACTTAAATTTTACAAAAACTCTAATCATCCTTCGATCTTACGTTATAAAAAATGCCTACATACTTTAACCCTTTCACGACCATCCCACCATGGATGTAAACTGACGACAGTCCAACCAACCGAGAGTTCATTATACATAAACAGAAAAACCAGAAATCTCAACCGATCAAGAAAACAATACGGCAGATGCATAAATCGCAATGCACAAACCATCAAATTACTAGATCTACATATCCAAAAAATCTTACCATGTATTCAGTGGTGATGAACGGATCGTTGACAGCCACCAGCTCCACATCTTCACTCAAAAGCGCAACCCTGGCTACAAGCCTTCCAATCCTTCCAAAACCTACAAAAAACCAACAGATCCCAATGATAAGCAATCCCAACTCCTCCATACATAAAAAACCTCCAATCCATACATGAACCAAAAGAATCCTACCGTTTATTCCGATCTTGATCTTTCCAGTTGCTGCCATCGAACAACCATAGAAAAAAAAATAAAAAACAAATCAGCGAGCAAGATCCAGCAAAAGACAATCAGATCAAACTGAAAATATCTAAAAGGAGGTTTTACCCATGGCAATCAATACAAGCACAACAAGAGAGGAAATTAATTGAGAACAACAGATAGAAGAGAGGCGCAGAAGAAATGGTCGAAGACAGACAGGCGTTCGGAACCTCTTTATATAGGAGGCTCTGTGGCGACCTAGGGCTCCGCTTTGGCTATTTGGTCTCTTCAGGTTCGTCCAGAAGGTCAGCACCGGGAATTCAAAAAACCGCCGGGTTTCTTGGTCAGCAGTTTTGAGTTTACTATTACCGCGGAGCCAATTAATCTAATGTACTCCACAGTCGTGGCAATAGATTATTAGCTGGAGATAATCTAAGTGGGTCCCACGGATTGCGGTAGATGGCGCAGATAGGAGAGGAACCACGTCATTGGCGACGTCGGGCGTGAATCGAGACGTCGATAGCGGTAAATGATCTCGTGAGGTGGTTGTGGGCAGGGTAGATGCCCTTATAAATGATCTTAATTACGAGAGTACCACGACGGCCAGGCCGGTCCTCCTTTTCTAGAGATTTCCGCGATGGAACCGTGGTTTTTGCCTTTTCGACGGCCATTAGTTTTTATGGTTGTTTTTGGGCCGGCAAATGTCCAAAAATGGCCTATGCGTTGGCCTTCTTTGTGATTGTGAGAATTTGGCCGGCCAGGACATTGTGGCCCAATATTGTAGAAATTATGAATTTAGAATTTTTTCCCGCAAGTAATTTCAAGTGTAATTTTCTTAGTCTAAAATAGTTCGTATTCAGCATAATGTGTGTGATAGAGTTTAGGGTTTCTGGAAAACTCTAGTAGGTTTTTTCTCTTCGACTTCTCTTTCGAATGATTTTCTTCTGTTGTCATTGGCTAAGGCCCTGGATTTCTTATTTGGGTTCTCTTCGAATGGCAAGAAATCTTGGAATGGGATATTGACTTTCCGTCAATCTTCCTCCAATCCTTTTTTTTAATTTTTTTGGTTACCTCTTTGGCTAATATTGCTCATTTCTCTGAGGAAGATGTTGTGTTTGCTTCTGAAAAATGGATATTGACTCTAGTTGGTTACTCTTTGGGTAAGCAACCTTATTTTGAAGCATTACGTTCGATAATGCTTAAAATCTGGAAGCTGAAAGGTACTTAAACTCCTTGCTTTAAGTGAATGCTTTTTCTTGATAAAATTTTCATATCCTGAGAATTATGACTTGGTTTGATCTGGAGGATCATGGTTCCTTTTTGGAAAACCACTAATAATCCAGCTTTGGTCGCTTTTGTTTTGACCTAACGAGAGGAGTTTTCTTCTATTCCTCTCTAGATTAAGATTCTTGATTTACCACTAGTTTGTTGGATTCCATAAGGTATTTCAAAGATTGCAAGTTAGTTGGAATTCCTATATTTGTGGATGTCGTAACGGTAGATCAAATCAGGCTTACTTTTGCTAGGGTTTGTGTTCTTATTAATAAAGATTCCCCTCTTCCTGAGGAAACTAAAGTTTATGTGGCAGGTAACATATTTTTTAAAAAAATTATTTATGATTGGAAGCCATCTCCTTGTTCTGAGTGTGTTCCTTTCGTCCATCCTATCTCTTTGCCCTTTTAAACCTCTGGAACAAAAAGATAAAGAGAATGTTATTCTGGTAACTGATAGTGGGAGAAGTAAGACTAGAAAATTTTGGAAGCTATTTTCTCATCCTTTTAAATCTTCTAAACCTCCTAAATCTCCATTTCATCAACGTGCTCTGAATAATTCCAATATTCAGGTTCGTTCAGATTTGGTTCTTCAATCGAATTCTAATTTGCAATCTTTGAATTCAACGGATGTGATATATTCTATATATATTATTTTATCTTCTAAGAATATTAATATAAAAGATGCAATTTCTATTCCTGATAATATTATTTTGGATAAATTAGATGTTATTCTTCTATATTGAAAGAAGTTTTGTTAAATCTCAATTCTCTTTCAAAAGATCCTTCTTATGATTTATTAGATAATACTAATTCAGTTTCAAATATTCCTATTAATGATGTTATATCTAAGGATGCTAAATGGTAAATAAGTTTTAGGTTTTGCAAGGGTTGGAGGAACAATTAGTAGAATCACAGACTGCTAAAGTTGATGATTCTAATTTAAATATCCAAAATAATGACACTGAATACTTGAATGATATTGCTAAAGTTCAACCTACTATAAAGGTTTTTTTAGCTTCCGGTAAGCCAACTAGATCAAAAAATGCCAAAAATGCAGCAAATTCTTCTTATAAATATTAATATTAATGCCTAATATTGTTTCCTAGAATGTTAGAGATTTTCACCATTTGGATAGAGTTACTGCTTGCACGAAAATTATTAATAAATTTTATGTTAAGCTTTTTATATTCTTGAAGCTAAGATTAAATTGAATCAATTAAGAATCCTTGATTTGATGCTAAACATAGGATTCGCCTTCAAGAAGAAGGCAGTTGTCTTAATTTTTCTTACTCTTATCCTTGTAGAATTTGGTTGAAATGGGATGTTTCTCGTATTGATTTTAATTGTATTATTTCTTCTAATCAATTTATACATGGTTCAATTATTTTAGATTCTTCTTCTTCTTCTATTTTTATAATCGTGGTTATGCTGCAAATTCTGTGGTTGATAGAATTTCTCTTTGGCAAGATCTCCTTAATTTGACTAATAATATTTCTTCCCCATGACTTATTTAGGAGGATTTTAATTGTCGTATATTTGCTAATGAGAAAATCTGGAGGAAATTTTATCCCTAATACTAAGTTGTGGAATTTTCATAACATTATTTTAATACTAGTCTTCATGATTTTTCTTTAGTTGGGCATTTTTTCACTTGATATAATCAACAAATGAATTCTACTGTTCATATTAAATTAGATATGATTTTGGTTAGCTATCATTGGTTGAATATTTTACCTTATTCTTTTTATCGTGCAGGTAATTCTTTGTGCTCTGATCATTCTCCTCTTATAGTGTGCAATAAAAGTATAGATTCTTATAAAAATATATTTCTTTTTAAGAATTATTGGTGCAAAAGGCTGAAATTTTGGGATTTACTTATAGATTCCTTTACTAAAGCTCCTATTAGTAATTATGTTAATAATTTTTGTGGTAAATTGCATTCTCTTAGAAGTTTGATTAAAAATCAAAATTGGGCCTCTTCTAAGATGGTTTCTAACAAAATTGCATATCTTCAAAAGCATCAGAAAGAGTTATTAATGAATATTCAAGCTAATATGTTAGATCATGATCTTAATATGGCTCTTAAGAATGTTAATGGGTTGCTCAATTTTAATATGTCTTCATGTTCTTCTTGGATTGTTCAAAGAGCTAAAGCTAAATGGATTTCTAATGATGAGGAGGACTTGAGTTTTCTTTATTCAAAAATTCAGCATAGACAAAACAAGAATAAAATTAATATCATTTATTCTTCTAGTTGTATTATTTCTGAGTCTAAAGGGATTTTTGAGGCTTTCGTGAATCATTTTAAGAATTTCTTTAATTCTCCTAAGTCGGTAAGCTAGTTTTCTCTTCTTCTTTTGTCATTCTAGTTGGAAAGAAAAAACTTGATGTTATTTTGGCTTTTCTGGTTGTGCCATTTACTATTGAGAAAATTAAAAAAGTTGTTTTCTTTAGACCTTCTTCTTCTCCCATGGTCTTAACGATTTTACTTTTGAATTCTTTAAGAAAGCTTGGGATATTATTTGATCTAGTTTTTGTAATACTATTTTTCATTTCTTTAAAGCATATTATTTATGAAGGGCACCTAAAGCCACAGCTATTACTCTTATTCCTACGCATGCTAATACACAAATTACTAATTTTAGACCTATCTCTTTATATAATATTTTTTTATTAAATGGTTGATAAGATTTTGGCCATTAGAATAAAGGATGTTATATCTTTTATTAAAAAAAAATTCCAGTAATAATATTATTCTTGCTGTTGAATTATTAAGAGATTTTAATTGCTTGAGTAAAGGTAAATATTTTTGCTCAAAATTGGATATTCACAAAGTATTTGACACTGTTTCTAGATATTTTCTCTTTAATAGAATGGCTTAAGGAGGTTTTCCTCAAGACTTTATATCTTGGATTAAAGGATGCATTGATGATACTTTCTTCTCTATTTTGCTTAATGCTTCTCTTAATAGATTCTTTAGTTCATATTTTGGTCTTCATCAAGGTTGTCATATTTCTCCTTATCTTTTCTGCATTATTATGGATGCTTTATCTAATCTTCTAGATGAAAAGTCTCAAATTATTAATTTTGAGGGCATTAATTCTAGTGCATATTCTATCTCTCATTCATTATATGTGGATGATATGATTTTTTTTTTTTTTTTTGTAAAGCTTCTTTTTTCTAATAATGAAATGTTAAAGGGTATTCTTGATAATTTTTATAAGGTTTTTGGTTTAAAGGTTAATCAAGAAAAAGACATCATCATTTTTTTCAAAAGTGTGTTCTATTGTTGAAAATATTAGTCATATTTTGGAAATTCCTATTTTTCAAAATTCTTTAAAATATTTAGTTTTGCCTATATCTTGTAAAAGGCTTACTATTTTAGATTTTCAGTATTTGCTTAGTAAAATTATTGCTCTTCTTGCTGGTTGGAAAGCTAGGATATTATCTTTTACATGAAGGGTTCAATAAATTAATTTAACTATTTATAATGTTGTTTCTTACTGAATTAGAGTGCTTCTTTTACCTAAATCTTGTTTTAAATTTATTAAGAAAGCTTGTTATAATTTGTTATTTTATGGTGAAGTTGCTACCAAAAAAATACATATGATAGTTTGGAAAGATATTTGTAAGCCTAAGAAGGTTAAATGTTTGGGTATTCCAGATCTGAATGCAATATTTTTTGCTTATGGTTGTTCTCTTATTTGGCGTATTATTAATAGTATTGGTCTTTTAGTTGCTTGAGTTAAATATAAATATATTCCTTGTTGAAAACCTTGTTCTCAAAAGGATTCAAAATTTTAAAAAGACCTTTGTAGTATTGCTAGGGACATTAAAGGTGATATTTCTTTTAATGTTTCCTCTAATTGTCCTTTTTCTATGTATTGGGATCCTTGGTTAAATGGGAAAGTGGTTCATGAAGTTCTTTTTAACATTTCAGATAGTTTGATTAATTCTAGTACTATTGAGGATAGGATTATTAATGATAATTGGGAGATTCCTGTTCATATCCTGGATGATATCTCCTTTGTTGTTTCTATTATTTCAATAAAGGATCATGTTCCATCTTTTATCTCTTGCGATCATGTGAAGTATCATGCTTTCAAGAATTTTCATAATGCTTTTTATAATAATTTTACTATAGTTGAATGCTTTTCTTATACATGGCATAAAAGGTATGCTTTGAGATCCTCCTACTTTGCTTGGATGCCTATGTTAGGGTTAAAAACATTATATCCTAAAAGAAATATAAATGTTCCATTAAATTGTATCTTTTGTTATATAGCAGAAGAAAGTCGTAGCCATTTATTCTTTGAATGTTATTATTCTTTCAAAATTATATCCAAATTTGTGTAGGGCTAAGTTTTTTTATGCTTAGACCAAATTTAGTTCAAATTATAGAATGTATTTGGACTTCCGATTGGTCTTTTGATGCTAAATACTTATTGCTTCTTTCTTCTTTCTCCCTTTACTATATTTGGAAGGAAAGAAATTGCATAAAATTTGACAATAAATTTTATTGTCTGGATTCAATCTATATGGTTATCAGGTTTTCTATTAGAGCTCAAGCTATTAATTGGGTTGTTTTTCCCAATATTTAACATTTAATTCTTTAAGTTGTTTGGTCTATTTTGGGGGTTTTTTTTTTTGTTCTTTTTCTTGTTTGCGGCTAGGGAGTGCTCTATGTGGTGTTTTTCTTGATTGTTTGCTTTTTTTCTTTTGGGTTAAGCAATGATGAATGAGTGCCTTTCTTTTTCATCTTTTAGATGGTTTGCTTGGCAACCATTTTTTTTACTGGATGGTTAGGTCTAGCAACCAAAGTTGTTCTATGATGTTGTTTTTTATTTTGGTGTCTGGTGAAGGTTTTTCCTTTCCTGAGTCCTGATTGTGGGTGTTGTAATGAGGCTTTTTTAAGTATGGCTTGGGTTTTTTGAGATATCAGTTTCGATTATTTTTCTTGTTGTGGATTCTATTATTTTTTGTGTTTATTTTTCCTCTGGTTCTTTTTGTTAGGTCTTCTTGCAGGTTTGTTTTGTTGATATGGTGGTGTTTTCTAGTGTTTGGTGCTCTTTGGTTTGGTTTTGGGTGTTTTGTATTTTTCTGTGTTTGGGACTGTTTTTGTGTTGCTGGACCGGTGGCTTTTTAAGGGTTGGTTGGTTGTGGTCTTTTGAAGCTCTGTTCAGACTTTAACTCGAATTTCTATTTTTTTTTTGTAGGTAGATTTGTCTGGTGATATTTGTTATTGTTTGGTGGCCGGATGGTCATCTGTAGATTGGTGGCTAGCTTAAGAGTGGCTTTCCATTTTCTTGTTCTAAATTTCGATAGCTGGAAGCTTATGCTGAAGGCTTCTTGCTAAAGCTTTTTTTTTTTCTTGCTAAAGCTTGTTTGGCCATATTTGATGATCTCATGTTTTGATTTTAACCAATAAATTATCATTATAAATTATAATATTTCACCCATTTAAATATCTAAAGATACAATCCCTCATTCATTGATAAGTTGATTATGTGTTCTTTAATCCAAATGCATGTTGTTTTCGCCTTACAATCCATCTAATAATGAAAGTCATCTTCTCACAATCGACAATGTGCATCTTCATTTGGTGATAGCCCAAAAAAGCATGTAGAACGTGTATCACTAGGAATCTGATTATCAAGTTTCCTTGAACATCAAATTATGAAGTTGATAGATGTCATTTAGGCTTCGTTTGGGACGGCTTTTTTATTGCTTTCTAAAATGAAGTTTTAGTATAACAATAAAAAAATTTGTACTAAAACTCTATTTTAAAAAACAATAAAAAAGCCGTCTCAAACGAACCCTTAGAAATATGAGTTCACGTTTGTTAAAGGGCTGTTTGGTATATAGAATTAGAAGTGTAAAGTAAAAGAGGCTGTTTGGTTAAGTAATTCATCCTAAGTATTAGTGATGTATTATTAAGGATATAAATATAATTTGTAATTTGTATTTCTCTGCTATCTGCCTATCACATTATGAAACATGGGCTAGGCCTGTAACTAGTCTATATATAGGACATAGAGCTTGTACTCTGGCATGAAAATAGAAATTATTTTTCTCTTCTTTATCTCGGGTCAAGAACCCATTGCTTTTACTTCTTGTATTTTCCTCTGTTTCTTGTTTTCTACATGGTATCAGACACCGCATGATCCTGCGGTCCATGGCTTCTACTGCTACGTCTTCGCAAACAATCTCATCGGAGACCCCGCAAACGGACATTCCTGGTATCTCCGCCTCGCTCAAGTTCGTAGTTTCAAACCTATGAACCTTGGTTCCCACGCAACTCACCACCGATAACTACGCGATATGGAAGAGTCAGATCGTGAAGTTACTTCATGCAAATGGTTTCGACAATTTTCTTGTGTCTTCTTCTCCCTCCCAAGCAACTTCTGTCGACAACAGTCAGCCAGAGACATACAACACGACAAACTGGTCTCGCATAGACCAAAATCTTTCAGCCGCGATATGTTCCACAATCTCCTCAACTGTTCTTCCCTACGTTCTGCAGCTGGATTCAACAGCCGCAATATGGAAAGCTCTTGAAACGAGATTCCAATCGTCAAACAGATCTAAGGTGTTACAGCTCAAGAACGAGCTTAATAACATCGCGATGAAAGATCAAACAATGATCCAATATCTGATGACGATCAAGACTCTAGTAGATCAAATAGCGGCAGCTGGTTCAACAATTGATCCCGAAGACATTATAATGCACATCTTGAATGGCTTGCCTCCTCCTTATCAAGCATTCAAGGCTACAATTCGTACTATGCAAACCTCGCTCAGTCTCGACAATTTTTACTCTCTCCTTATAAGTGAAGAGATTCACGTCCACAACGATATTTCAAGACATACCCATTCCACAGATTCTCAAACTGCTCTCTATGCGGCTCGAGGTCGCTCGAAAAGATCTCGTGGACGTTCTTTCCCACAAGGGCAAAATACAAACCGTGATTCTACCAAACCTCTTCCTGTTTGCCAGATCTGTAACAAGAAAGGGCATCTCGTCATTTCTTGCTGGCATCGTCTCAACATAAATTACGCTCCAACGAATAACCCGAAAACTGCACTATTAGCCAACAACGATCAAGCTTCTAACGATTGGTTTTTGGATTCGGGAGCTTCGGCGCACATCACCAATAATGTTGATCACCTGTCCAACTCATCCGTGTACCAAGGCTCCGATTCTGTTACGATTGGCGACGGTAGGACCATTCCGATTGCCCACTCAGGCAACGCCATTCTCCCCACCCCGACTCGTAAGATTATGCTGACCAATTTACTTCATATTCTGCATATCTCATACAACCTTCTGTCGATTTCAAACCTTGTTAGAGATAATAATATCTCCATTACTTTTAATCCTAATGGTTTTATTTTTAAGGATCTGATGACGGATCGTATCCTTCTTCAAGGGCCGTGTAAGAACGGTCTATACCCGATCAAGCAGAAGGTCTCGCCGCCAGCTGCCTTCCAGGCGGTTCGTAACAATTCCTCTGTTTGGCATAATAGACTTGGCCATCCAATTCTCAGCACACTGTGGTTGATTGCTCGTAGAAATCCACAACTTAACATTTCCAATTCTTCTTTTGAATGTTTAGCTTGTAAATCATGTAAAGGACATAAGCTGCCCTTTGAAAGTTCGCATAATAAAAAGCTTTTACCTCTCGAACTCATCCACTCGGATGTTTGGGGACCTTCCCCGGTAACATCTTTACAAGGTTTTCGCTATTATGTAACATTTATCGATAATTGTTCGTGTTTTACCTGGCTTTTTCCGTTAAAATGTAAATCTGAGGTTCCTAATATCTTTATCAATTTTAAAAAGTTAATTGAAAATCAATTTAACTTCAAAATCAAAACGATTCGCACTGATGGGGGTACCGAATATCTCAATAACACTATGTCTAATTTTCTTCAAGCTAACGGTATTTTGCATCAGCGATCGTGTCCATATACCCCGTAGCAAAACGGGGTCGCCGAACGCAAGCATCGACATATTCTTGAAACTACAAGAACACTACTTAGTCAGGCCTCCATTCCACATCAATATTGGCCGGACGCTGCTCTTACTGCTGTGTATCTGATCAACCGGCTACCTTCGCATCCGACAGGATCTGTTTCACCGTTCCAATTACTTAACAACAAAGCTCCTGCCTAACCAAAGTCTAACCCGTAGGTTTTTCTGGGAAGCTCGGACCAATACAAAGGCTACAAATGCCTTAATCTGATCTTTAACTCTATTTCTGTTTCTCGTCATGTAACATTTTCTGAAAATATTTTTCCTTTCAAGAATAACATTAATCAAACAACACAACTTATACCCAAAACAGCTCCGTCTCTGCTCATTCCCACGTCTTACGTTCAAAGCAAGCCTACTACTACCATGGCACCAGATCATTCAAATGCTTGTTCAGCAAGGACGCCTATTCTCCCTAATACCGTTAGCAGACTTTCAGAGTCTCCTGGTGTTCCACTTACAGCATCGCCTGCATTAGCTAACCATCCCGCTCCGTCTCATCAGATGGTTACAAGATCTAAGACAGGATCTCTAAAACCAAGATCCATCATGAACTTAACTCATCAAGTCACCAACCAAGACACAACTGAACCCTCCACGTACCAACAAGCGTTAAAATTGTATGCTTGGCGTCAAGCCATGGCTTCAGAAATTCTTGCTTTACATAAACAAGAGACATGGACCCTTGTTCCTCCTTCGAAAACGGCACCAATACTTGGTTGTCGTTGGACGTTCCGAACAAAACAAAATCCTGATGGCTCAGTTGCCCGATTCAAAGCACGTTTAGTAGCACAAGGAAATCATCAAGAACATGGTATTGACTATCAGGAAACGTTCAGTCCCGTTGCTAAGCAACCAACCGTAAGAGTTCTAATTACAGTAGCTCTCTATCACAATTGGGATATTCAACAATTCGATGTCGAAAACGCTTTCCTACATGGACCTCTATCGGAAACGGTATACATGCGTCAACCTAAAGGTTTCGAGGATAATACCAATCCGGAACACGTCTGTCTTCTTCATAAGGCTTTATACGGTTTGAAACAAGCACCACGTCAGTGGTACAATACGTTTACAAATTATCTTACCTCACTCGGGTTTTAACACAGCCGAGTCGACCCATCTCTTCTAACTTATAACCTTAATTCTGTTCAGATTTATTTACTTGTATATGTTGATGATTTTTTTATTACAGGAAACAACACTGATGCCATATCCAAGCTCATTTCGCAACTAAATGCTCGGTTTCACCTGAAGCAACTAGGACTTGCAAATCAGTTTCTCGGCATAAGCATACATCACAAACCAAATGAATATTTTCTATCTCAAAAAGCTTACGCCATGAATATCTTGCAGCAAGCTGGACTACTCGAATGCAATCCCTTACAGAATCCGACGTCCACCAAAATTCCGAATAAACTCAAACCAGATTCACATCTTGCTGATCCAGCAATCTACAGACGCATTACAGGCTCTTTGCAATACCTTACACTAACACGACCTGATATAGCTTTTTCTGTTAATATTATTTCACAACACATGCATAACCCAAAACCGGATCATACTTATCTTTTAAAACGTCTTCTCAGGTACATTAAAGGTACACTGGATTACGGACTCCCAATAACCAAATCGGATCTCAAACTTCGCACCTTCTCCGATGCTGACTGGGCTGGCGACCCTTCCTCGAGAAAATCAACCAGTGGCTATTGTACATTCCTCGGTCAAACTCTTATTTCTTGGGCTGTGAAGAAACAAACAACAGTTGCAAGATCTTCCACGGAGTCGGAATATCGGGCACTTGCAGCAGCAACCGCAGACATCATTTGGTTAAAAAGGTTGCTGTATGATTTCCATCTAACTAAGCACACTTCAACCTCGGATCTCTTCTGCGATAATACCTCAGCAATAGCTTTGGCTAATAATCCAGTCTTCTACGCCAGAACAAAACATATTGAAATTGATCACAGATTTATACGTGATCAAATTCAAAATCAAAGCATTCGTCTCCTTCCTATAAGTTCTGTCGATCAAGTAGCCGATATTTTCACGAAGAATTTGACTACACCAAGATTTCAATTCTTAAGAAGCAAACTGTCTATCTGCAAAGATAACTCAGTTTGAGGGGGCATATTAAGGATATAAATATAATTTGTAATTTGTATTTCTCTGCTATATGCCTATCACATTATGACACTTGGGCTAGGTCTGTAACTAGTCTATATATAAGACATAGAGCTTGTACTTTGACATGAAAATAGAAATTACTTTTCTCTTCTTTATCTCGGGTCAAGAACCCATTGCTTTTACTTCTTGTATTTTCCTCTGTTTCTCGTTTTCTACATGTATTACCACGGCCATTTCGCCTGACTTCAAAACGAGAAATTATTGCGTGTGAAATCCGATCACAACAATGTGTTCGGTCTGTAATAGTAGCCAATAAAAATAAAACGCGTGGCGTGCTTACGTGAAAAGTTAAGACCCGAAGAGTTTTTTGGCCCGCCCAGTATATACAATGAAAAAGGCGGAAAATTTTAACATTTTTCAAATTAGACATTTCGGCCCTTCGCTCCATTACTCCCGAGCTTCCAGCAAAAAACTCTCGCTGAATTCCTCCAGCAATCTCTTCTTCTCATCATGGACGTGGAAAAGGATTCACCTGCAAAGAGAAAGGTGCAAAAATTCTTACATTGACATAAAATGAACTACGGATATCTTTGGTATTCAACGCGTATTTGCTGAAGAAACCAAAAAATAAATTTAAATCATTCCTAGTAACTATAAAAGTTTAAATTTATCTTACCATTCTCGTTCTTTCTGCGTATTTTCTTTGTACCCAATGTGTATAATCTGCGTAAACTTCATTTACTTTCTGCGTATATGTTGAAGACAAAACCTAACTTTTTATAATAAGTACTTTTGATCTTTAAATCATAAAACTAAACTTCCAATAAACAAAAATGATTAATGTACCCTAAACCATAGATTTCTGGTGATATTTTTCTCATCCTTTGCATACATCGCGTATGGTATGCGTACTCAACGCGTATGGTATGCGTACACCACGCGTATGGTATGCGTAAATAACGCGTATGGTATGCGTACAAAACACGTATGGTATGCGTACCCGTTGCGTATGGTATGCGTATTTTTTGTTGCGTATTTATAATATGCTTCTCTAAATTAATTATAGTTTCTTATTCTACGCAGATTTACGTCCGTCCTATATCATATAGATGCTATGTTACAACTTTCAGAACAATGTGTGATACATTTTCAGATATAATTCCTGTTGAAATTGAAGAAAAATTAAAGGAACTTAATATTTATCAATTTCTTCAATTTCCTGGATTTGAGCAAAACGCCCCACTTATCTACCAGCTGCTGACAATATGGAACATTGAAAAGCTGTTGACCTCATTTTTGTATGAGGTCACTTGGACCGATCCTGACCCTAAATCAATCTGATCTCCAAATCAATTCAAACTCTAGGATCTTTCTAGAATCTTGACCTTAGGATTTAGCCTAGAATCCTTCTAGACTCTAGACCTTAAGATCTTTCTAGAAGTCAGACTTTAGGATCTACCTAGATCATAAATCAATCCAGATATTTAATCAATCAAATCCAAAACCCAATCCAAATCCAGAATTTCAAACCAAAATCCAATGCTAAAAGGCCAAGTCCTAAAGGCCTTTTTCAATAAATTTTCAAACACTTTAAAAACCAATCAAATGACCTCCGATTCAGAGTCTATCAATTTTATACTGATGGGACATGTCTCTGGAGGCAACCCTCCAAATTTGAGCCCATTCTGAGGTCTCTAACCCCAAAAACTAAATCAAAATCCAAAGGCTGTAAAACCTTCAAATATTTACAGCCTATGCCACTGGACATGTCACATAGAAGATTCTGACCTTAGAGCCTTCACCAAAGCCTCTAGTCACTTCTAGACCCTTAATCCTGATATGGTGAATAATAAACTGTATTTTTCTGGACTCATCTCAGCCCCCAGTGGGCATGAGCCCAAAATGACCAAAATACCCCTATGGGGCTCAAAAATTGATTTCCAACCAAATGAACTCCAAAATGAATGCAATCACTTGCATCAAGTTTCAAATGTCATTTCAAACCTATTGGACCCATTCCTAAGCCCTCGGTCAACTTGGTTGACCAAGTCAACCTAGTTGACCCAAATGGCCTTTTAAGGGCCAAAATAGGTGTTTTGACCTAAACGACCTCTTTGAGCTATGGAATCACTTCTATTGGCTTTCAAATATCATTTCAAACTTGCTGAGACTAATTCCAAACCCTGGATCAACCTGTTTGACCAGATCAAACAAAATTGATCTAAATGCCCTTAATGAGCCCATTAAAGGCCCATTAAGCCCTCTTGACCCAAACTACCTACATAAACTTGGAAATGACCTTAACCAATATCCATAACAGCTTCCTAAATCTTTCCATCTGCCACCTCAGCAGTATTTGACCTGTTGACTAGTCAAAGTAGTCAACAAATGGTCAAAAGACCTTCCAACACTCAAAATATTGATTCTATGCAACTCAAACTTCAATACCTAACCTTCATATTGTCACTCCAGCACCCAAGGCATCTCCACATGCCAACTCACAAGCCCATGTGGCATATTGACTGGTCAAACAGTCAACATGGGCTTTGGAATGGTCAAATTTGGTCAAAAATCCTTTTAAACTTGATCACACTCTAATCTAAATTAATCCAGCAGATTAGTTAGTCTCTAGAACATTCCCAGAACTATTTTGAGCCCTTAGATCTAAATCCAAAGGCTCCCATTACTCCATGTGTCCAAATGGGGACCAAAGAGGCTTTCCACCTAGGATGTCCTTGGGCCGTCCTTGCTCTCTGCTCCCACCAACTCCAAGGGCATTTGGCAATCATCCAAGGGCTAATCTAATCAATCCTAACCGTCCATTCTACCTGGAATCATTTTGAATAGGGCAAACCCTAAAAAAAATACACACATTCAACACCTAGCTCTCTCTCACCACCTCAAGCCTCTCCAACCGAGCTCTCTGCTCATTAAACTCCATAACCATCCTATCTTCATCTCAAAAATCAAATCCGGCCGGTCAAGACGGTGGCCGACGATCCTCCGGCGAGATCTAGCCGAATTCGTTCAAGGGGCTTTTATGCTCGATACGTAGCTCTTCCGGCCGTAGAGTCTTCTACAAAATGGAGCGTGGACAGCCTACAAATGCAACACGCCTTTAAACGGATAAATCCGTCCATAAACTAAGGTATAATCTCAAACCCTAGTCTAGGAAACACTAGATTAAATAGCTTGATTTAATGCATATTTTAAGCTCTAAAAATACATCCCCATTAATTAGGGGTGTCAATATTTGACACGACCCGAAAACCCGACCCGAACCCGACCCGAAAATTTCGGGTTAGGGTCAACCCGAACCCGAAACGGGTCGGGTTCGGGTTCAGCATTTCGACCCGTTTCAAAAATCGGGTCGGGTTCGGGTTAACCCTTTGACCCGAAATTGACCCGATTTTGACCCGAAAACCCGATTTTGACCCGTCAACCCGAGATTGACCCGATTTTGACCCGTTTTTGACCCGAAAAGAGGAGTTTGACCCGTTTTTGACCCGAAAATTAGCCATTTTCTTGTTGAAAACGGGTCATTCGGGTCGGGTCGGGTTGACCCGGACCCGAAGCGGGTCGGGTTCGGGTCAAGAAAACTGACCCGTTTTTAAAAACGGGTCGGGTTCGGGTTGACCCGAATAGTGCCGGGTCAGTTTCGGGTTCGACCCGAACCCGACCCGTGACCCGAAATTGACACCCCTACCATTAATTATGTTCATCTACATAATCTAAATTTAAAATTTCAAGTAAAATAATCCATCCGTTAGTGAGAACAAGCCTTTTCCTCGGTCAGGTTTTAGGTTCGCAACCTGCATGAACTGCACGTTTTCTGGACCGTTGATCGCGTGATCAACGGTCCGAAGTAAGCCAATCCGCAGTTCTGTTCGACTGCACGGATTGATTCGAAGACAGGATTTCATCCGGCGCGATCTCAACCGCCCATTGGAGACCGCGGGATGGACTCTCTACCGCTTGATCTCGCTTAACCGAGATCAAATGGAAGGACGCGATCTCCGCCGTCGGATGGAATCCACACTGGATCGAATGGTTGAGCGTCTGCGCTGACTCAACTTAAGTGAAACCGCGTCCGCAATCATTGGCAGCCGCCGGCGATGATTAGCGCGGTTTGATCCCGTGAACCAGAGCAGGCCACGTGGCAACCCGAAACCAGATTAATTTAAAATGATTTAGAATTTATTTTAAATTAAAAAAAAACGTTCGAAAAATTATTTTAAATATTAAAAGAATGTTTTATATAATAAAATTATTATAAAATTAATTAATTTTTTTTTATTTTAAATTGTTTAAATATTAAATATAAAATACTTTGAAAGTAATATTTATTCAAATATAACTAAATATTTTAAGATATTTAAATATTATATTTTAAATTTCAAGATATTTTAAAATTTCAGAATAATATTAAAATAATTAAGTTGAAATTATTATTAACTTAATATATTTTATTTAATTATTTTAACTTAAGTTTTGGTTAATAATTAATAACACTTAATTTAAATTATAAAATTGAAATTATATTAAAATAATCTTGAGAATTCAAAGGACACTATTTAAATATTCAGAATTTCAGGAAACATTTAATACTTAATTCAACTTGATTTAAAAAGTATTTGAATTATTAATTATTTGAATATATCAATATTTAATTAACATTTAATTAAATACTATACTAATTATTTTGGAAATAAAAAATTTTATTTTCAACTGACTTTGAAAACTCAGAGATCTCTCAACTCCTTAAAAATTATTTTAATAATATTTTTAAATTATCCTATTTTAAAATTTATATCTTTATATATAAGTTTTTATATATATATATATATATTTTAAACTATTTTAAAATTATATATATTTAAATATCTAATTTTGAGAGATCCCTTGAGATTTTAAATCTAGATTAAGTCTATTTAAATAGAATTAATGGGGATGATTAGTGAATGATCATTTCTTGGTTCATTCACTAATCTTGATTTAATTATGTATTTTATTTAGTCTTTGCATGCTTAAGGTACACACACCACCTAGCCTAGGCTCTCCTAGATTTAAGGACTTGTTTGTTTGCTATTGTGTATTTATGTCATGCTTAGTCAAGGGTTAGAAACTTTGATTTGAACCTAAGTAACTTAGTGACACTAAGGACAATAATTAAGGACCTACTTATAGAAAACTTAGAATATTTCCAATAATTAGGATTCACTTCCTCTTGAGTTGAAACTTCAAACACTTGAACTTAGTGACATGTATAGCCATTAGGAAAAGTTTTACTAATTTTTGAAACCATTAAGATACTTATTTAATTTTCCTAAGATTAAGCTATTAAACCTTTTGGAAAATGTAATAAATCAAATTTAAACCCAAAAATTATGTGTAACCCCTCTAACTGACCCTAATTAAACCCTTAACCAATGAAAATTAAAACCAAAATTATTTAACAGCAAACTTAGGTTTAAGTTAATTTTAAGAGAAATTGAACATTTAATTGATATAATTAATTAATAATTATTAAAAATTCCAAAAATTTCCCAAACACTTGGAAATATCTCCTTAGGTCATTCCTGACCTTTGCAGCTAATTTCAAGGAGTTGGGATCTCATTTGGAGCAAAATCACAAAAAGGGGCCTTTAATTAAGGATTTTTCAAAAATTCAATAAATACATAAACTTTCAAACTTTCATAACTAATTCAAGAAAAATCCAAATTGAACAAACTCACTTGCATTCAACTCATAATAATGTCTAATATTTATTAAAAATATTAAATTCCAGAGATATGTAATATTTCAAAAAGTCAACAAACCGGTCAAATCTAGGTCAAAATCAGTTCAAAACTTCAAACCTTCGTAACTTAATGCAGAAAAATCCGATTTCAAAGTACTTACCTTCTAACTGATCGTAGTAAGGTCTAGTATTTTAATAAAATACAAACTTTCCAGAATTTGAGCTTAATCAAAAAATCAACTTTTGACCCTTTAATTAAATGATTAAAATATTCATAAAAATCTCAAAAACTCAAAATTGTCTTAAAACTCCAGAAATGATTAACCAAACCTTAAAATCAGTAATCAACCAACTTAGATTAAAATTTATTAACATTTAAACCTTAATCAAACATAACCTACTTAATTATACCGGGTACCACTGGGTAACCCAGGCCTATGATGCTATTAACTTAGCCCCAAGGAAGGTGAAATAAACTTCACGGCCTCGGTGTGAAACAAAGGTGGTTTTCAACAAATAATTAAATAATTGATTTTAAAAGATTCAAAATATTAATATTTAAATTTTAACTAAATATCCCTTAAGCCTTTCAACCAATCAAACTTTAAATAACTTTAATTTAATATCCTATTTAGGACACATCAAGACCACACGACCTACGTCACACACTTTAGATGTTGTGCTAGGATCACCGACTCTAGTTTTAGGATAGGCCGGTGTTTTACTTTTTTCTGCTGTGTGCCGGATTTTCAGATTTTCACTGCATGCTGTTTGCTAGTATAGAATTATTGTGTTTATTTACTTGCTTACTGCACTTTGTTCTATGATTTGCTTGTGCGTTAGACTTACCCATAGGCTAGGAACAAAATATACTTGTGCAATCTTATGCAGGTGGCCATGCTCATACAAGGAGCTAAAATTAAAGGAGGCAGTTAATAAAAAAATATATATATAAACTCTTTGCACAGGTGCTTCAGAAGGCGCTTAAGACCCCCTTTAAATAAAAAGAGCATGGCCAAGTGTGGCTAAAAAAAAAGCATTTCAATTTTTCATATTATAATTGCTTGGGATTGAATATACAACTGTTGATTATTAGGATAACCTTGCAGGATCGAGTCTATATTTTTTTTTTAATTTTTATTAATGTAAATTCGATTTGATGTGGTTGTATTTATTTAAAATGATTTGAGATTTGGATGTTTAATCCAATTTGAATTCCAAAGTGGTGAAGACATCCCTAAAGGAGAGAGTCTTCTTCCATTTGGAAGTCAAATTAGGATACTTTGTAAATATCCAAAGAGGAAAGATAACACCCCGATCAAGGGGGAGTTTCTTTCCGTTTGGATATCCTGAACCGACGAATCAAGATGTTCGTGAGAAGATGAAGGATTGGACAACGAGAAGAATCCCAAATCTCAAAGTCATTTGATTTAGGATTAGAAATCCGGGTTGTAGTCAGTGGTGCCCGGCCACTTTAATTTCTTGTAATTTTTGAGATGTAATAATAAGTGGCACTTGCCATATGGACATTCAATTTGATATATTTAATTTAGTTGATTTATTTAATTTGATTGCGTATTAGAACTCATGTTTTTCTAGTCTTTTTTATTTGCATGCCGCATTTGATTTAGCTTGGAATTCGAAATTAGGCTCTTAGGGGTCTGTCAAAAAAAATTCTTCCACTTTAATTAAATAAAATTTTTAAGATAAGATAGAAACTCTAAACGGTCCTAAGAAGTAAGCTCGGACTCGCCGAGGGTTTTTCATGCATCCATATTGTACTTTCTCTACCTTGTTAGGCATCTCCCCGCCTGCGGGTTCTGGCAGACCACCTGGCCTATGAGGGTGCCGATCTGTCAAGGGGATGTTATGCAATCTCTAGGATAAAACCTATTTTCTAAGCCAAAGATTTTTAAACTACTACATATTGATTTTGCATTCAATTGAGTCAATTAGCATGCATCGCATTAGTAACAAATTTAAAAGAGTCTAATATTTAATTGCATTTATTTAGACATCAAAAACCCAACATAAGTCTAAGGGGCCAATTAGGATCTGCTCTAGATGTCGGCCCCGTTTCTCAAAACCTTTATTAAATAACGTCCCTACCACTCAATATTAAAAGACTTGACTCATATTTTAAAATTGTTTAAGTGGTTTAGCTAGCTCCCCAATCCAGGCCGGGTAAGACCAGATCCGCATTGCACTAGCTAGGTTCGGGGCACTAACTTTTAGTGCCCAATTTAGACTTAGGTTCTGAGGCTGGCTCGGGCCATCCGGGTAAGACCAGATCCGCATTGCACTAGCTAGGTTCGGGGCACTAACTTTTAGTGCCCAATTTAGACTTAGGTTCTGAGGCTGGCTCGGGCCATAAGACCTCAACTTCCGGGAATTGAATCCCAAATTTCTAATAAAATTGACCACTCAAACTAAAAATTTCTTTCAATCAAATACAAGCCCAACATTTAGGATAGACTGGGGCATTTCTGAATTGTTTCAGAATCTCAAATGCCTCTTACTTCTCCTCCTTTGACTCCAAAATAAGTCTTCAATTTTGAACCAATCCCACTTGAAATTCTAAACCTTAACTTCCTTTGATATCTAACTTTGAAAATCCAAAATAAAATTTCTACCGCTATTTTAATCGAGAGTTTTCGTAGGAAATTCCAATTTTCTACGATGTAATTAATTACGAGGGCTTGCGCTCGTAGGAGATTTAGAAACCCAGAAATTATTTTCAAAACAAAATCAATTTTTCAAAAACTTAATTAATTCTCTTTGGGAAAATCAAATACAACGATCATTATCGTCATTTTCGAATGATCGATAATAATTGATACCTTCTTTCTTCGGATAGATATATCAATTATTATTGTAGTTTTGATTATGAGATTAATGATCTTCTATCTAAATTATCATAGTTAGGCAATCGATTAAACTTCATTATGATCTTTCGAGATCATATGTTGTTTCCTCTTGAGTCTGACTATAATAATTTAGATAAATTTAAAGTTCTGAAATTTGAACCCATTAGGGAACGATATGATCGTCTTTCGAGGCGATATATTGTTCATAATGATGTGTTCAATTTTAAAATTTAAAATTTAATCTTCCCAAAAAAAATTAATATATTTTCAAAACTATATATATAACTAAATTATATTTTTAATCAAAATAAAAGCAAAGCTTCATTATAGAGGGCCATATTGTCCCTTTCACAGCTGATGAAGTGGCCCTCCTCACTGGACTACCAAATAGAGGTGAGGAGATTACTTGGATGACCTTGCCGACTTCAACAATCAGCTCAAAGGATATTAAGACTGAATTGTTTGAGTTGACTAGGGAAAGCTCCCCTGATACCATGTTGAAAATATTTATTATGTATTTGTGTTCTAATTTATTTTTCCAACAAACCAACTTTAAAGTTCCTAAGATGCTTAAGACAATAGCAAATAATGTTGATGAATTTTCATCAATTAATTGGGCATGGGCAATTTGGGAATGCCTAGTTACAGATTTTAATAATGTAGCTATGAAGATCTCAAAAAACAGGCCAGCGGGTTATGTCAATGGATTTGTGCCACTGCTTATTGTGAGTGCTAAAATAATTCTTATTAAACATTTTAATTGACTGATTGTTTTGCTAAAACTAACTGAGAATATCTAAATTTTATACAGGTTTGGTTTTTGGAGCACACTTCCATTCATCTCCCAAAGTATCCTGACAGAAGGCCCCGTTTCCTTCGATGGTCTGATGATATTGTATATAACACTGAGAAGACTGACAAATTATTTGTTAATTTAAAGAGAAGACAGGTATTTATTGTAAAAAGTTTTACATATTGCTTACATACTGCGTACGGTTTGCATATATTATGCGTATTACTTGCGTACTTTGTGCGTACTGTATGCGTATATAATACGTATATATTGCGTATATGATTGCGTTTAGATTGCGTATTTATTTGAGAATAATTTTTCACAGATTTTTGTTGACATCCAAGGAGTAACCCCTGAAGAATGTGATCTCTTGGGTTTAAAGAAATATCCATCAACCCCTCTTTCACCCATTCAAACTAACACACCTGAACATCATCTCCCCCCACAATCTCCTCTGCAGCCCAAATCCGCCTTGAAAACCCAACCCCAACCCTTAGATGAACTTGAAAAGAAAATAATAGGGATTGTGCAGGAGTCCATTTTCCAACTCTTCCAGGAATTTGAAGGTAGAATGAGGAAGAATTTTGAAAAAATTGTGAAGAGAGTTGATCTTATTGATGAGAAGCTCCAAAATTGCATTGTCCAAGGAATTATTAAGCCTGATCAGCAAGCTGCTCCCTCCTCCTCATCATTCATTCCCCATACTATTCCATCCCCCAACAATATTCGGATATCATCTGAACACACCAAGACCGACGCCCCAGAAAAAATGAATGAGGTTGAGAAGACCCAGGCTGCTGAAAGGGTTAGCAAAAAGAATAAATTAGAGAGAAAATCAAGCCAAAAATAGAAGAAGAAGCACAAAAGGGTACACCACATCCCTGAAGAAACTGCCCAAGAAGTAATTATCAAAGAAGTTCCCCCGCAAGAAGAACTTTTTAAAGAAGCTCCCCCCAAGAAGAACAGTCCAAAGAAGCTCCCCCCCCAAGAAGAACAGTCCAAAAAAACCTCCCCCCCAAGAAGAACAGTCCAAAGAAGCTCCCCCCCAAGAAGAACAGTCCAAAGAAGCTCCCCCCTAAGAACAACAGTTCAAAGAACCTCCCCCCCCCCCCCAAGAAGAACAGTCCAAAGAACCTCCCCCACAAGAAGAACAGTCCAAAGAAGCCCCCCCCCCAACAAGAACATTCGAAAGAAATTGTTCCATTCCAAAAAGTTCCCCATAAAGTTCCTCAAACTACAGAAATAATCAATGTTGATGATGTTGTAATAAAGGGATACCCTGCAAGTCCCACAGTTAATTACAAAGGCGTGGAAATGTTGAGTCCAGTACAGGAAGTTTTTCTGAGGGAAAACATAAAGAAATATCTTGACACGTATGTTGTATTACTTGCGTACTGATTGTGTACTTTGTGCGTACCGATTGCGTATTTCGGTCTGTGTTTTTTATGCGTACCTTATGCGTATTTTTTGTTTAAATATTTCAGTAGCATGCGTGTATTTTCATCTGGGAACATCATGATTTCAAGACGCATGCTCGACGAAATATTATCAGACAGTTACCTGGACAATGACCATATTGATGCTTTTGCCATTTTATTAAATGAAAAGTCTAAAATTTCACCAGAGCAGTATGAAAAATATCTATACATCTCACCAATGTATTGGGTTAGTATACTAGTTTATTTTATATATAATTTTTTATTTGAACTATTTAATTCTTATATTTACTTGTTTGCAGCATTACAAGCTTAAGGATGTAAAATCAGTGTTGTTCCTCGAGCACATAGACTACAATTCTGCTCAGTCAAGCAGTATTATAATTAATCCAATTATTCACGAAAACCACTGGATCCTTCTAGCAGGTTACATAAAGCAGAAAAGGTGGGAATTTTACGACTCCATACCCAACCCTATGCATAGAAGTGTTGCTGTGAAGATAGTGACTTTGATTCTAGCCTTGAATTATTTACAAATTTCGTGATTATTTTTAAATGACTTAATTTTATTCCATATATTGTTCAGATTGCAAGTTTAAATAAGGATTGCAAAAAAGCCTTCCGTCAAAATATCACTAAATGGAGTTTAAAGACAATGAAGAATGCGCCAACTCAGACCAACAATACAGATAGTGGTATGTTCGTTTGCAAATACATGGACAATATTGTTCGACAAAATAACTCCAGCTGGATGCAGAGCACGGATTGGCAAGAAAAAATGCCCAAATATAGAGCAGAATTTGCATACGGATTGCTTTGTGCTGCACTGAAATGAACTTTTATATTTTAAATTTATGTACATAACTGGTATATTTTCCTTGTAATTAAAAAAGATTCTATGTGTTGAATATAATGTTTCTCACCATTGATCATTCATATAAATCGATTAAGAAATTTATACTGAGGAATTTAAAATATGCACTCTATACGCGAACCATATGCGTTTCAGACGCAACTCATACAACGTATATACGCAGACAAAGTTTCATGGTTTTTTAATCAATAATCCAATTAATTCGAATGCAACTCTCTATCAATAAAACCAGCAAGGGTCGGCTAATACAGGTTTTCCAACCTTTGATCCTTAATTCAAATCGATTAAGAAATGTTTTCATTAAGGTTTTATAAATACGCAGAATATACGCTTTGCGTACGCGCCTCAGACGCAGTACATACGCAGTTCATACGCATAAGGCAGTTCTTGGTTTTTTGTTAAAAAAATCAAATTGATTAGGATTTAAATGATTCGATGCATTCTTTCGATATGAAACATTCAAATACTCATTTTAGCATCGTTTTAAAATGATTTGTATGAATTTCCCACTGAGGCTTCATTGTTGTGTACACCCTTGTGCTACACAAGTGATGGTTCTTGGGTGTGGGTGTAATGCTCCTATGGTGGAGCATTCATTAGAGTATGTGGAGTGGAGTCAAATGAATTCGAATGCAACTCCCTATCAATAAAACCAGGAAGGGTCGGCTAATACAGGTTTTCCAACCTTTGATCCTTAATTCAAATCGATTAAGAATGTTTTCATTAAGGTTTTATAAATACGCAGAATATACGCTTTGCGTACGCGCCTCAGACGCAGTACATACGTCGTTCATACGCATAAGGCAGTTCTTGGTTTTTTGTTAAAAAAATCAAATTGATTAGGATTTAAATGATTCGATGCATTCTCTCGGTATGAAACATTCAAATACTCATTTTAGCATCGTTTTAAAATGATTTGTATGAATTTCCCACTGAGGCTTCATGGTTGTGTACACACTTGTGCTACACAAGTGATGGTTCTTGGGTGTGGGTGTAATGCTCCTATGGTGGAGCATTCATTAGAGTATGTGGAGTGGAGTCAAATTAATTCGAATGCAACTCCCTATCAATAAAACCAGCAAGGATCGGCTAATACAGGTTTGCCAACCTTTGATCATTAATTCAAATCGATTAAGAATATTTTCATTAAGGTTTTATAAATACGCAGATTATACGCTTTGCGTACGCGCCTCAGACGCATTACATACGCAGTTCATACGCATAAGGCAGTTCTTAGTTTTTTGTTAAAATAATCAAATTGATTAGGATTTAAATGATTCGATGCATTCTTTCGGTATGAAACATTCAAATACTCATTTTAGCATCGTTTTAAAATGATTTGTATGAATTTCCCACTGAGGCTTCATGGTTGTGTACACCCTTGTGCTACACAAGTGATGGTTCTTGGGTGTGGGTGTAATGCTCCTATGGTGGAGCATTCATTAGAGTATGTGGAGTGGAGTCAAATTAATTCGAATGCAACTCCCTATCAATAAAACCAGCAAGGGTCGGCTAATACAGGTTTTCCAACCTTTGATCCTTAATTCAAATCGATTAAGAATGTTTTCATTAAGGTTTTATAAATACACAGAATATACGCTTTGCGTACGCGCCTCAGACGCAGTACATACGCCGTTCATACGCATAAGACAGTTCTTGGTTTTTTGTTAAAAAAATCAAATTGATTAGGATTTAAATAATTCGATGCATTCTCTCGGTATGAAACATTCAAATACTCATTTTAGCATCGTTTTAAAATGATTTGTATGAATTTCCCACTGAGGCTTCATTGTTATGTACACCCTTGTGCTACACAAGTGATGGTTCTTGGGTGTGGGTGTAATGCTCCTATGGTGGAGCATTCATTAGAGTATGTGGAGTGGAGTCAAATTAATTCGAATGCAACTCCCTATCAATAAAATCAGCAAGGGTCGGCTAATACAGGTTTTCCAACCTTTGATCCTTAATTCAAATCGATTAAGAATGTTTTCATTAAGGTTTTATAAATACGCAGATTATACGCTTTGCGTACGCGCGTCAGACGCAGTACATACGCAGTTCATACGCATAAGATAGTTCTTGGTTTTTTAAAAAATAAATCAAATTGATTAGGATTTAAATGATTGGATGCATTCTCTCGGTATGAAACATTCAAATACTCATTTTAGCATCGTTTTAAAATGATTTGTATGAATTTCCCACTGAGGCTTCATTGTTGTGTACACCCTTGTGCTACACAAGTGATGGTTTTTGGGTGTGGGTGTAATGCTCCTATGGTGGAGCATTCATTAGAGTATGTGGAGTGGAGTCAAATTAATTCGAATGCAACTCCCTATCAATAAAACTAGCAAGGGTCGGCTAATACAGGTTTTCCAACCTTTGATCCTTAATTCAAATCGATTAAGAATGTTTTCATTAAGGTTTTATAAATACGCAGAATATACGCTTTGCGTACGCGCCTCAGACGCAGTACATACGCTGTTCATATGCCTAAGGCAGTTATTGGTTTTTTGTTAAAAAAATCAAATTGATTAGGATTTAAATGATTCGATGCATTCTCTCGGTATGAAACATTCAAATACTCATTTTAGCATCTTTTTAAAATGATTTGTATGAATTTCCCACTGAGGCTTCATTATTGTGTACACCCTTGTGCTACACAAGTGATGGTTCTTGGGTGTGGGTGTAATGCTCCTATGGTGGAGCATTCATTAGAGTATGTGGAGTGGAGTCAAATTAATTCGAATGCAACTCCCTATCAATAAAACCAGCAAGGATCGGCTAATACAGGTTTTCCAACCTTTGATCATTAATTCAAATCGATTAAGAATGTTTTCATTAAGGTTTTATAAATACGCAGATTATACGCTTTGCGTACGCGCGTCAGACGCAGTACATACGCAGTTCATACGCATAAGGCAGTTCTTGGTTTTTTTAAAAAAAAATCAAATTGATTAGGATTTAAATGATTCGATGCATTCTTTCGGTATGAAACATTCAAATACTCATTTTAGCATCGTTTTAAAATGATTTGTATGAATTTCCCACTGAGGCTTCATTGTTGTACGCAGGTCATACACATTTCATACGCAGGACATACGCGTTGTATACGCGGTACATACGCGCTGTATACGCGGGACATACGCAAATTAAATTTTACAGCTAAAACAAATCTTCTTACAAATAAATATCCATCATACAAATATTTTTACAAACAAATATCCATCATACAAATATTCTTATAACATGGATTTCTCTGTTTTAATGATATCCATCATCAACTTCAGGTATTTTGCTGATGGCTTTTTGGAACGTACACCTGTTATGTGTTCCTCAGTGAAGCATTTGGGTATGGTTGTGAAATTAGAATGCTTTGCTTGCTTTACTGATGGTTGACTGGACGATTCCCCGGCTATGAAATCGTCTGTCATGCACTCAGGCATGCTGGTGAACTGCTGTACTGATGCCTGACTAGACGGGCATGCTTGTGATATGAAATCCTCCGTAAAGCATTCGGGCATTCTTGAGAAATTGTACTGCTTAGCTGGAGATGCCTGACTGGATTGTACATCATTTATGAAGTCCTCAGTGAAGCATTCGGGTATGCTTGTGAAATTACACTGCTGATCCGATTGTTGCTTGGAGTGTATAGAATTTATGAAATCCTCACTTAAGCATTCGGGCATGCTTGAAGTAGTCTCAAATTTTGTTGTGCATTTCTTCATTGGTGCTTTCCCTGTTAAAAAAATTAATAATAATATGTCAAAATAGGCAATAAATAAAATTATTCAGAAAATAAAATATCATACTCTTTGTCTTTTTTTCCCATTGGCTTTTCAGCCTAGCATTGGATATGCCTTTAGGTCTACGCTTTAGAGGGTCTTTCAGTTGTACACTGCCACCCTGTGTAGTCTTGTATGTCTTTCTCTTCCCAAAAACAACCAAATCGAGTTTTACAGATGTATCCTTCATCGCAGCCATTAGGAATTCTTCACCACCCTCATTCAGCTGCGCTCGTATGCTCATTTCATATGCAAACCTGCTTATATAATTTCTGAATATGAATCCACTACTAGCTTCAGAGCTATTCTGAGAATTTTCTTTCAAATTTAGACCAGCATATATATCTTGTCGAGCTCGTGATGACCATCGCAATAGTAGGTACTTCTCGGGGATTTTCCCAATAGCCATTTGCCTCAAAACTATTATGCAGTGAGAACACAATAAACCCATCGTTTCAAACTTTCTGCAGGAGCATTGAATGTTACCATTTTGTGCATCAAAATCAACAACCCATGGTTTAGAGTGATCCTTGGTCTCGGTGTAATAGACAAAAAATTTAGAAGAATCACTAGACTCAAGCTCTACACTCATTACACCTACACCTTGTAGAAATTCTTGTTCAAAAAATGAATATATTTTCTTTGAATAAAATTGAGCAGCTTGCTTTAATATTGAGCAGTTTTTTATTACAGGTTCTATTTCGGAGTGGCTGCATTTATAATCCTCATCCTGTTCATTCCGGCGCCAATTCCTCATCAACTTCTCTAAACCCAAAAAGCAATCAGTTAAAGAACTTGTGGGCTTAGAAATGCCATGACACACATTATTTGTAGACTCGCTACGTTGTGTGGATAGAATGTCCATGCTAAAATAATCCTTATTGAAGGCAGTTGACCACTTATTCCTTATCCTATAAAGATCCTGCAACCAAACATGATCTTAGAGGTTCCCTTGTATGATCAATTCAGCTCATGCATTCTCAAACTCCTCCTCAGAGTCACATCTGCTCAAACACTTATTGAAGAGGCCTTTGACTTTGTTGTTGGTATTGTAGCACGATACTTTTGATGGAGCCTTTTTTCGGATATGCCATTGGCACAGTCTATGACGACTGTGAGGTAGTGCAACTTCTATGGCCCTAGCCATTGCCTGGTCTTGATCTGTATATATTGTTATTGGCTGTTTATCACCCATCATTCGAACAAAAGTTGTAAACACCCACGTAAATGATTCAATTGTCTCTTCGGACAAGAAGGCCACCCCAAGCAAAATGTTTTGCCAATGATTGTTAACCCCAACAAATGGTGCACATACCAAATTATACTTATTAAGCCTATAACTTGTATCAAAAATTATCACATCACCAAAGCAGTCATAATCTATCTTACCAATCGCATCAACCCAAAAAAAAATTAACAATCTATCAAATTCATCCTTCTGGACATCCCAAGAGAACATGTTATCATTAAGTTGTCGTTCTTTAAATAACTCAATCAAAGTATTAGTGTCCCCAAGTTCAATCTTAGCTCTTTTTATTTTTTGAATAAAGTTGTACGCATCCCTCCTTGTGAATCCAATATTTTCAACACCTCCAACTTCATCGGCAAGGAAGGAAAATGCATCAATTGTTCTTATCCCAGCATCTGTCATTGCTTTAAGAACAGAAGCTTTTTCATCACACATATTCCTGCATGATCTAAGAAGATGCCGGTCTTCTGGCCTAGGCAAATCATGATTGTAATTTTCAATAAATTTTTTCACCTTCCAATATCCAGCTTCATCCACTGTAAACCTAACCATAGCTGGACAACCAGTTCGAGTATCTGATCTTCGATATTTCCTTTGGATATTAAGATCAGGCAACTTCTTGAAACCAGCTTTTGAACAAACAAAGTCCTTGGATTTTAAATTTCTGGAATTTGGCCAGTAACTGTGATGATCCTTACGAACACTAAAACCAAGATTATATCCATAAGAACGATAAGCCTCGTATGCTTCTTTCTCATTAACATAAACATCCTGAGAAATACGCAATATGTGAATGATAAAATACGCAACGAATACGCAACCAATACGCAACATATACGCAAATGATAAGCAGCAATTAAGCAACACATACGCAATGTATACGCAATATACACGCAATATATACGCAAATATATACGCAATACAAACGCAAATAATACGCAACAAACCTTGAAATAAGAAAATCGAACTACAAAATCCTTATTGTAGCCTAGATCAATAATGCTTTAGAAGAAGAGAACATCGAGTATTCTTTTTAAATCAATTACAATTTTACATTATGCACATTGTTGATAAAAAATCGCATCTTTGCTAAACACAATAAATGCACAACGAAAACTTGAAGGAGGCGAACTTTACCGAGATGCTGAACTTTTCGTCCAAATCCACTGGTTCTACGTGTTCTGCTTCATGTGCGTTTGTTTCAGGGACGTCGGCATTCTCAAGGTTATCGGCTTCCTCCGAGACCTGCGAAAATATTGTCTGCTCATAAAAACCAACATCCTCCTCCAGATCAATCTCCATCTTCATCGGCATTTTCTCTGCGAAATTTTGGCTTCTCTGCGAAAATTTTGGCTCTAAGCTTTATATATTGCGGTGATTCGCGCGCGCCTTAAATTCTGAAAAAAGAAGCGCCAACCTAAATCTCCCGGGTCGGGCTGGAAGACGGGTCAGATTTACGAGGTTTACGCAAGTCAATTGACTGTTTAACCCTTTCCACGTAAGCAACCGAACACATTGTTGTGATCGGATTCCACACGCAATAATTTCTCTTCAAAACCCGCTCATTTACAAAATATCTCTATGTCTGAGAGAACCAACGGAATCTCTTGGCTACCTCGGTCATCCTTCCACAGGCGCCTCCGGCTCTTCTCCGCCGGAAGAAGATCGTCCTCCTCATCGGAAGATCGTCATCCTCATCGGAAGATCGTTTAAGTAAGCTATTGCATTGATAGCATCGCTTGGGAGTGGGTTCGTTGATGCTCTGCCAGTAAAAGACGTCAAGGGCGCTGTCATCGACGGGGACGCTCCTGAGATTTTGGTCGATCTTGGAGCGGTGGAAAGGGGGCATGGGGTTGGTGAGGTAGATTTGAGGCTCCGACTTGCGGCGCTTGGTTAAGAAACGGTGGATGGAGAAGAAGAGAAGGGCAGATAGGTAGAAGCTGACGGCGGCAGTGATGAGCACTGCGGCGGCGATTTTGACGGTGTCGGAATGCTTGGACGGATGCGAGGTGGCATTGGAAGGAGGATCGGATTGAAGGAGATGGCGGAGGATGTGAGACGAGAAGGAAAGGGTTAAGAGTGAACATAAGAGGAGTAAGAGGAGGAGGAGAGAGGAAGGTAGCCATGGCCGGACTTTTGAATTCATGTGAGAAGCAGGAATTGTGATTGGATTGGCGAAGCTGAGACAGAAAGTGAACATGGGCGAAGGGGAGTAAATGGGAAGGGAACTCGGGTGGGAAGAGAAGGAAGGACTAATGTAAGTAAGCCTAGTTTTTTTTATTTACTTGTTATCACAGCTGCTGACATTTTCAAGGAGCTTGGTTGCCGTGCCTCTGCATCTTCAAGTTGTTTTCTTCCCGCTTTATCTAGTAAAATAATCAAGGTTTTCTTTTTCTCGCGCACGCGGAAAAGAAATGAATATTCGTGGTGATGTTATTTTTAAGTTCAATTTTTTGGGGAAAAAATCTGGTGAGGATGTATTCAAAATGATTAGCTTAACAGTGAAATTCATTGAATGCAGAACCTTACAATAACAGTTGTGAGCTACATTGGAAAGCTAACTTTGGCCATGGGAACAGAGAGGGACTTCATAGACTCGAATCTACTGATTTCTTCCATGAAAAGATAATTTCAAAGGATCTTTGAGGCAGCCATGGGCAATATCTAAAGTTTTGCTGGACAAAACTCAAGGAATTTCCTTGTAGAAATCCACATGATGAGTATGTTATCACCAATAGAGAATTATATTGCGAATTTGTGTTTTTTTCCCTGTTTTTATTTTCATGCCAACTCTTTGTATATTGAGTTCTCTCAAGTGGTGTAGCCAAGGCGGAGGGAGCGGATGTCCCATGTAGGTTTATTTTGAGCAATTGAGTCAGCCTACGACTGCACCAAGTCTTTCATAAAGAGCTGTAATTTCATCATTAGTGTTCTGCTATGAAGGTTTGCGTCAAACTAAATGCATTGAAACAAATGCTGGATGCTCATCCTGTATACTTAGGATCTAGAGTTCAGGATTTGCATCCTGAATTCTATTCAATTCGTTATATTGGATGCATAGCTTTTTTGGCTTGCTAGATGGATGTTTTACCTTCAATTACTGAAAATCTCTTTCAGATAATAACTATTAATTTCTTTTGTAGGAATTTTTGTTTTAAAATTTTCGTAAATTTTGTTTACATCTTATGAATGAAAATCATATGATTTATTGATTGCTTAACGAAAAAAAATGTATTATATCGCTAAATTAAAGAAAGAAATCGGTGTGAAATTGTGGATCTAAGTTTTGTTTGCGACACAATTTGCTTGTAGGCTAAATTATCATCAACATATATGATTAAATTATCGTTTTACTTGGAATGTTGTTTCAGATAAACAAGGCCTTAGGCCCCCTCTTTTTCTTGAATGCCAATGAGATTCCATATCAAAGTTCCAATTTTATTAAATGCCAAGCTAGTTAATGCAGACATATTTAATGTATGTTGGCTTCCAGGAGAAGCAGTTGAATACAACTGCATTTAGCTTTCTCATTTATTTTGGATATGAGTTTTGTAGGTCTGAACTGTTATGAACTTCAGGTTATGCAGATGTGCTTAAGGAAAATGGAATTATTGTTCAAAGCTGCAATTGAGAATATTCACCATCTCAAGAATGAAGAAGGCCTCAGTTCCTTTTTGGTTCAACCTAAGAAGATTGATATCGCCATATCGAAAGAGGTTCATGGAGATGATTATCTTATGCAGTTTGTTGAAGCACAGAAGCTTGAAGAACAAGTTCTGATGGGGTTGAGATAGGAGAATATTCACCTCATAAATAAAGACCACGTTGACTCATCCACTGAACTAGTAGTTGCTTCTCAAATGAAGAACCAAAAAGTTGATGCTGGAGTTGTTAATTTCCTGTCTGAAGTGCAGCCTTATGTTTTTGCCAACACTAATTTGATTCTGCCAGTCTTGGGGGTGTTAGCAGATTTAGTGATTGTTATCGCATTAGTCTTTCTCGTTATGAAGCAAAAACATATTCATGCCCCAAAAAACACTTGAATAAGAAAAATATATATGTTTCCGGTGGCAGTGTGAGTTGCAAAGATTTTAATAATGAATCTCCTTATCATAATCTGACAGGACTTGCTGAGGTTGTGGGTGAGTTGAGTCCTACAGAAATGAGCTCTTCTTGCCTGAACAATAGCATCTCTATTAGGCATCAAAGGAAGAAATTTTGTTTTTAATTTTTAGATTTTTTGTTGTTTTCTTGTCTCCGTGTAGCTATATAATCTTTGGGCATTCGTTTGATAGAGATATGTTGCTAAAAAATAATTGTTTTTGAAAGCATGTAATATATTCATATTAATAGTTTTGGCTATCAATTAAGATTTTTTTTTGGGACATTTTTTGTATTTATTTATAAATCAATTTTTTAGTATAAAGATTTTTTGAAAAAAAAAAAAGTTTTAAAAGCGGCTTTAGAAAATAATATTTTATTCCAAACAACGCCTAAGAACCCTTCAATTCGAGTCTTATGAATGTAACAAAAAAATATTGAAAATTGAAAATGACGGTGTGAGAAGTTTTGATGAAAATACTAATAGATGGCTACACGAGTATCCATAATTTTTTTAAAATTATTTTTAAAAAATCACTTTTACTTTACTCTGGATCTATCTAACCAAACAAAGGAAACAGTTCTCCTGCGTTTATTTTGCAGAGAACCAAACAGTCTCAATGTATTCAGAATACAATACATTAGTTTACATTGCATTTCTTTTTCAGGCAAGCAAACAACCCCTAAATACAAATGCATTCCACACTTTTCATTCAACTTTGAACCATCGTTTGATTTGAAATCTAATCTAGGTAATGTAATTCTCAGATGAAGATGACCTCTGTTAACTTATGAGCATCATAATGAATTGGCTTGGCTAATGTTGTGGCAACATGATAGATTTATGACGAAATCTTTCAACTTTTTCACTTGAATTAGCTCTTCAACCAAATCACAAAGATGTTGACATCCCTTGTTGGTATGCACTCAACCTATATGGCATGTATAATATTTTGAAAATTTTTAAAAATATGCTTCTACCCTCATTAGTGCTAGTCATTGAAAGTACTCTTTATCAAAGATCCCATCCATAATTTCTATAAAAGGAATATAAAGAGGGGTGAAGATTGGGCATTGATGAGATGAAAATTTTTTGGTCCTGGAATATTCCCGGCGATAGAGAAATAAAAAGTTTAACATCTTAGCTTAGTGCAAAGATCCAACACACAATCAATTAAAAGAGAGGGTTTGGCGTTCGTAAGAGACACAAGAGTTTGTATTTAAAACCCCTGAAAATGGGGAAAAACCATGAGGCCTGACCTAGTTTGAATGAATCCACTAGTATTTGCAATCGATTACAAATGAGGCCCTTCCTTGGGGGGATGCCTTGGCTTTATGTAGCAAATATACATCATATATTTTGCATTACATGGTGGGAATTGGAAGAATCAGTATTTACATGTTTGTTTGATCAGGAAAACTATAGTTGGCCAGCGACAAAGGTTGGAAAGATTGTATTTGGGTGATGGTGGTTAGAAGGACCATAGTCAGTGGGCGACGGATGACGAAAAGACCTTAGTCTGGTGACAGAGATCGGAAGAATCATAGTCGATGGGCTACAGTGGTTGGAAAGATCATTGTCTGGTAATGGAGGTCGGAAGGACCATAGTCTGATGACAAAGGTCGGAAGAATTGTAGTCTGATGATGGAGGTCAAAAGAATCGTAGTCGATGGGCGATAGTGGTTAGAAAAACTATTGTTAAGTTATAAAATTAAGCAGTCCTGAAGCTCCACTGCAATAATCATATCAGCACAAAATTGCTAAGTTATAAAATTAGAGATTGCAGCATCTGTAATTGCAGCAGAACTATTGAAAAGTAAATATTACGAACGTTAATGATATTTCCTAACAAAATAAGCAAACTTTAGGCTGACATTTTCATCTAAAGCTCAGTAAACATTATTTACATAGAGAAAAAAAAAAATATGAAACAGCTGTTACCTGTTGAGAAGGAAAAAAAGAGAGTAGATGGAGAAATAATTATAGCACGAATCTCCACACCCCCCCCCCCTCTCTCTCTCTCTCTCTCTCTCTCTCTCTCTAACTATTATAAATAATGTGGTATATGCGACACCTCAGAATATTTGGTTAGCCTGTGATCTTTGAGAAATTCTTCTGTGCAGAATCCGGGCAAAAAATTTTCATTTGGACTGTGAGTGTACACAATGTGTATGCTGTGTATAATTTTATACACAGTTAGATTTTCTTTTGTACATAGTGTGTACAAACACTATGTACACTCACAGTCCGGACATAAATTTTCCGTCTAGACTCCGCACAGAACAATTTCTCGTGATCTTTAAGCACCATGAGCATGCTCCATAGACCATAATTTCATTTCACTACTTAATTCTATTTAATCACCAAGCAATCAAACGCCCTGATACATAGCTCCAGGACGGAGATCATCAAGAGTATCAACAGTATGAAATCCGCTAAGTTCTCTTAAACCAGTCCAGTTATGACGAAGGAGGAATTCCCGGAAATCTTCCTTCGAGTACAGAATCTTGTCTTCTGTACGAAAGGTCATACGGTCAGTGTCCTCATATAGGCAGAGCTTTATACTTATCCCTGAAATGATTAAGTAGAGCTCATCAAAATTGAATTGAACAAGGAAAAATGCAAGCCCGAGGAATATAGAGACAATCAAATAGATGAAAGAAGAGTTAGAAGATGCTAGAAAGGTTGAAAAAGGCATAGAAAATAAGGGGAAAAAATTTTTTCTCTTACAAAATAATAAAACAAGCGTGAACCTGTGGCTGTACTTTATCAGAAAGCTCATTTTGTTAAATCTTCATATTGTTTTAATATCACCTAAACATGGGTTGATTTATAAGATAATGATCAAAATAGTCTCTTCACTTTTTACAAAGAATCAAAATGATTCTCAACTATTTAAAAGTTTCATTTTAGTCCCTTGATTTTTTAAAATAGGGACCTAAAGAATCCCATTAAATGACTAATTTGATCCCTATTTAAATATTCAAAGAATCAAATTGATACTTTATATATAATTGAGGACTATTTTGGTCCTTCAAAAAAATTTAGGGGGCCAATTCAATTCTTTTCTCGTTAATTTATTATTATGAGAATTTAATTATAATTATTAACATGATGAAGATTAAATTTACTATAATTGATTTCCAGCAACCTTCCTGCAAGGATCACAAATAGAACTCAAGGCAACAAGCAAGACTAAGCAATGTTGGGGATGATGAGTAAACACCACAATGACAAAATAAGCAAGAAAGTAAAAGAAGCGGAAAAGTAAAAACACCAGGATTTAACGTGGAAAACCCAAAAATATGAGAAAAAACACAGAGCCACACCACACTAAGAAATCAACTATAAAAATTAGGAAAAATAAAACAAATCTCTTCTCTCTCACTATCTCCTTGCTTCTCTTCTCACATCCACCGTTGTCAATGTCTAACTTACTCAAAATACAAGAGAAAGCCAAGTAAAATAACCCCAAGGGACGCAACCCTTCAGAAAAATGAAAAAGAAAATCATCTAGCCCATCTCGTAGCGCTGCAGTGCCAGTTTGGGCGCTGTGGCGCTCAAACCTCTGTATTGATATGCTGTGGCGCCATATCTATATACCACTGTGGCGCTCTGTTCTCTGTCGTTCAGCGCTGGGGCGCTCGGGAACTCATCGCCGAGTCGCTCGGTTATGCAGCGACGGGGGGTTGTACGAGGGAAAAAAAAAATTCTTTTGCAAGCAAGGGATAAACCCCCCACAGCCCCCAGCGAACACGACAAGCATTGAGATTCGAGACAATAAAACAATCAGATTCCACACACAACAAGCAAGACAATATATATATATATATATATTCTTTTTATTTTATAATAAGCAAAATTATATATTACAATAGTTTAGACAATTTTTTGGTTAAGTAGAAACACTATTGGAAACATAAAGCCTGTCACTAAAAATATAAAAAAGGTAAAGCAAATGTGTTTCACAACCTAGAGGTGAATGTGATGATCATGAGTCAACCAACATCACACATTGTGAAGAACGCTCGTGGTAGATGGGATTATGGGAGCAAAGAGAGAGAGACATATCAAAATCAAAACCCTTGGTTGGGCTGGTGAGAAGAATCCATCAAAATGATTGATGTAAAGAATTTATAGATAAATGATAATGTTGAAATCCAGCCGTTCCCTGTGCAAAGGATCTGACAGTCACAAAGAGCAATCTGTGGGAAGAGCTCATGAATCACGTTAAAACACCTTCCATAGATGGGCAGTTGATTTAGGAAGATTTATATTTCATTATTATGTAGTTATATATTTCCTTATTAAATATCTAGTATAGATCTATATATAGGGAAGAATTTATGCAATAAAGCAAGTTTTTCCCTCTCAAATCTCTAGTTTTCACATGGTATCAGAGCCACGAAGAAGAAACCAACGGGACAAAGCCAGAAGGATCAAAACCTACCTGCGTGTGGGAAGGACCAAAGTCGAGCAAACCTCCTACTAGCGGAACGAAGCCGAGCTCCTACGTGCGAGACGAAACCGAGCGAAATCCACGAGACGGGACGAGCAAAACCCATGGGACGGGCCGAGTAAACCTCTACGTATGCGTACAAAACAAAGCCGAAGAAAGGAAACGACGGAGCCGATCCAAGCATTGGAACTTCCGATCCGACAGAAGGGAGAAGTCGTCAAAGGAGCGTAGACGAACAGCACGAAGAAGCCAAAGAAGACTCCTGCAAGCTGACGACTACTGACCTAAGGAGTCTAGTGCTCTATTCTGACCCAAGCCTTTAAAGGCTCGGCTCGGTCCGGTTCTATTTATCCCTCTCAAAAAAAAAAAAAAAAAAACCTTTCAACCTTCATTGATGCACAGGAAAAATTATTTTATGGGAAGCCTTCACTGTTATCCAATGTCAGAAATTAATTCTTCCCAAACCGTTGATCAAACTGAGGAATCAATGGTGCACCAAGGACGAGGTAACCTTCAAAGCATGCAACCTTCCTATTGTCTAAATGAGAAGAACTACCTAAAGTGGTTTTAATTTGTGAAGACCTACTTGAAGGGGAAAGGGAAAATACATCAACTCCTTGGAGGACCAAAAAAATGAGATCTTAAATTTGGGGCATGGGATGAAGCAGACTCCATGATTATGTCATCGTTGTGAAATTACATGACTCCAGAAATTAGCGATACATTTATGTTCCTTTCCACTGCAAAGGACGTATGATATGCTGCCAAACAGACCTTCTCCAAAGCTCGTAATGCGTATCAAATTTTTGAAATTAAAGTCAAAGTTGGAAGAACAAAGCCGGGGAGTAAAACCGTGACGGAGTATGCCACCCTTCTACAAAATCTGTGTCAGGAACTAGATCACTATAGGTGCATAGAAACTAGATGTGCGAAAGATGCTGCGATCCTAAATAACTTTATTGAAAAAGATAGAGTTTATAATTTTTTTGTAGGACTAAATGCAGAATTTGACCAAGTTAGAATCCAGATTCTTGGCAAAGAGGAGACGCTATCACTCAATGAAACCATTTTGCTCATCCGCGCAGAAGAAAGCCAATGATGAGTGATGTTAGAACCAAAGGTAGTTGAAAGTTCAGTAATGGTGATGAACAAAGAATCGTCATGGAAGGAGAAAGGTAAAGATTCTTCAAAATTCAAAGACAAGAACTCGCTTTGGTGCAGTTATTGCAAAAATTCAAGACACACAAAGAAAACATGTTGGAAAATACATGGAAAGCCCCCTAGCAAGGAGTGGAATCAAAAAGGTGAAACAAGGAGCATGTCGCATGCCAACAACACTACAAGTCAGCCCACCCTAGAAGCAAAGTCCAGCCTTGGAGAACTCAATAAAGAAGAAATTGATAAATTGAAAAGACTATTGGTATCCCTTGAAAAACCAAACGCATCTTCCTCAATTGCACTCTCAGGTAAGTTTCCGATTTCTATTAGTTTAAGTGACTCTAGAAATCATTTAAAGGAATTATGGATCATTGACTTAGGAGTCACAGACCATATGACCCACTCACATAACCACTTCATCAACTATATTCCTTGTCCAAGCAACAAGAAATCATCACTGCCGATAGTTCTCTTACCAGGGTACCAGGCCAATGAGACATAATATTATCTCCCTCACTCACCCTAAAAAATGTGCTCCACATACCTCAATTATCCATAAACCTAATTTTAATCCAAAAACATATCAATGATCATAATTGTCAAGCGTTATTTAACCATACATATTGTTTATTTCAGGACAAGAGATTGAGGAAGAAGATTGAACTTGCTAAGGAGAAAGTTGGATTGTACTACTTGGAAAAACTGAACAAATCTAAAAATAGCTGCTCTATGTTATCCTTAGTTGATAAAAATTCCACTATTTGGCATCATCATTATAAGTTAGGACACCCATCCTTTGATGTCTTAAGACATGTATCCACAACTTTTTCAGAAATTAGAAAATAAACATATTCACTATGAAACTTGTGAGTTAGCCAAACATAAAAGAACTTCCTTCACAAATAAAAATGAGAGATGTGATACTCCTTTGTACCTTATTCACAGTGATATATGGGGACCCTCAAAAATCTCCAATATCTATGGGGCTCGATGGTTTGTATCATTCATTAATGATTGCACTAGAGTCTCTTGGATCTCCTTAAAAATAAATCAGATTTTAGCATCATTCTTCCCTTGTTTCATACCATGATCCAAAATCAATTCGGGATGAAAATAAGGAGATTTCGCTCCGATAATGCCAAAGACTATTTTAACCAAACCCTTTCCTCCTACTTCCAAAGTGAAGGGATCATCCACGAGCCCTCCTGCGTTCACACGCCACAACAAAATGGGGTTGCAAAAAAGAAAAAATGGTCACCTTCTAGCCTCCACTCGAGCTTTTCTATTCCACTACAATATACCCAAATCTTATTGGGGAGAAGCTCTCCTAACTGCAACTTATCTCATAAACCGACTACCTTCAATAACCCTTGGACTCAAAACTCCAATGAAAATTTTGTCCTCATTTTACCCCGAATTTCAAACCCATCATAACCTCACATCAAAAATCTTTGGGTGCACAACTATGTTCATATCAACAGCCAAAATAGAGGAAAACTAGATCCAAGAGCAGTTAAATGCATCTTTATTGGCTATTCTGTTACCCAAAAAGGTTACAAGTGTTATCATACTCCTACAAGAAAAATCTGTCTCTGTTGACGTTACTTTTGATGAACAAAGTTTCTATTTTTTCAAACCTCATCTTCAAGGGGAGACTGAACTTGAGGAAGATGAGGAAAATGAACTAACACCTCTTAACCTTCCTCCACCACCTCAAACCTATCCACCTGAAAATCAGGATAGGGAAACAAAAGACAAAACTGTCATTAGATTTGGGAAGGTATACTCCAGACGTACAAATTAAGATTATACTCCAAAGCATATCCAAGAATCTGAACCATCTCCTGGAAATAAGGTAAGCTTGCCACCTCCCTTATACCCTATAACCAACTCTATATCCTTCAACAACCTCTCATCTTCACATAAAAATTTCTTGGTTACACTAGAAGATATCCATATTCCTAAAGATATTTATGAGGCCTTGTCTAATAAAAATTAGAAAAATGTCATGATAGATGAGATGCAGGCCCTAGAAAAGAACAAAACATGGGAAATCATCAATCTAACGACAGGGAAAAAACCGGTTGGATGCAAATGGGTATTTTTCGTAAAGTACAAAGTTGATGGCACACTAGAAAGATATAAGGCAAGACTAGTGGCAAAATGGTACACTCAAACATATGGCATTGACTATCAAGAAACCTTTGCACTTGTAGCCAAGATGAACACTGTCAGAATACTACTCTCAATAGCAGCGAAGTACAACTAGCATCTGGAACAATTGGATGTGAAAAATGCATTCCTACATGGGGATCTGGAGGAAGAGATATTTATGGAAATACCACCAGGGTTCAAGGAAAAATCTGAAGGTAACAAAGTGTGCAGATTAAAAAAGTCCCTATATGGGCTCAAACAATCACCAGCAAAGGAATCTTCATCTCACAACAAAAGTAAATTAAAGATCTTCTAAAAGAAACAAGAAAACTAGCCTGTAAGTCAGCACCAACACCGGTAGAGCCTAATCTTAAACTGGGGGAAGCTAGAGAGGATCCAAATGTGGATAAATGGGCCTACCAGAGACTAGTAGGGAAATTAATCTTTCCCACACTAGACCAGATATAGCATTTGCTGTAAGCATGGTTAGTCAGTTTATGCAAAATCCAAACCATGTCCACATGCAAGCGGTTGACTGGATAGTGCACTACCTTAAAGGAAACCCAGGAAAAGGGATTCTCTTTAAGAGAGATCTCAGAATAACCCTAGAAGTATACACGGATGCTGACTATGCATGATCACCAGTTTATAGAAGATCTACCTCTGGATAGTGGAAACTGCACATTTCTTGGAGGTAACCTAGTTACATAAAGAAGCAAGAAACGTAATGTAGTGGAAAGATCTAGTGCAGAAGCAGAATATCGAGCTATGACTTTGGGAATATGTGAGCTACTATGGATCAAAATAATCCTACAAGACTTAGGTCAAATGGGAGGAGCCCATGAAGCTATATTGTGACAACAAATCAACAACTAGCATAGCCCACAATCCAGTCCAGCATGACAAGACCAAGCACATAGAAGTGAATAGACATTTCATTAAAGAAAAACTAGAAAGTTGTCTAGTAAGTGTCGACCATATAGCATCAAAAGATCAACTTGCGGACATTCTTACCAAAGGACTGGACAGTTCTACCTTTCTCATAATGATTGACAAGCTGGGAATGACATATCCATATTTCCCAGCTTGAGGGGGAGTGTTGAAATCCAACCGTTTCCTGTGCAAAGGATATGACGGTCACAGAGAGCAATCCGTAGGAAGAGCTCATGAATCATGTTGAAACACCTTCCATAGATGGGCAGCTGATTTAGGAAGATTTATATTTCATTATTATGTAGTTATTTGTTTCCTTATTAAATATCTTGTATAGATCTATATATAGGGAAGAATTTATGCAATAATGCAAGCTTCTCCCTCTCAAATCTCTAGTTTTCACAGATAATAACAAAGAATGCCACAAGTGAGAAGATGATGGTTGGAACTGCCATAGGAGATCATAAGGAACTCGACAACAAAATATGAGATGAGATAAGAGACATCTACAACATAATAGGAGAAAGACGGGGTCGAAACTTTGAAAGTATTAAAAATTAAAACGTCAGCCTTCTGATGATTCTGTTAGAAGAGTAAATATATTAGACTCTAAACCCTATGTTAAAAAACTTTTGAGGTAGACCTAAAAAGATTGGGTTAGAAAGTATTAAAAATGAATTTTTGTTATTAGATTTAAATGAAAATTTGATTTTTAATAGGACAAAATGAAAAAAAAATCATGTAGCTAACCCCATGCAGTGGGATAAATGCTTGTTGTTGTTGTTGTTATTACAACTAAAGCAAATATTTCAATGGTGTTGATGTTTATTTAAATCAATTGACTATTTTTTTTTATGTTTTCCCCAATTCAGTTTGGTTTACAAGATTTATACGCATGCAACTTACTTTCAATTCCTCCAGCTTTCAGCATTCATAATCATATTTGAATAGAGGATACTCGATGTGAAATTGATTGGTGCTAATATTAATAAAAAGTTTAAAGGGTAACTTAAGAAATAACAAGCACTTCATAATGCAAGTCCGTGAGTGTGCAATTAAAAAGTTCTGCATAGGCCCGGGATCAGATTAAACTTGAATTATGGAGGTCAACCTTAGAGTCTAAAGGTTTTCGCTTGAGTAGATCTAAAACGGAATATATGGAGTGTAATTTTAGTAGTAATAGACCTAGTGAGGGGATTGTGACTTTGGGCGATCAAGTCATTAATAAGAGTACACGTTTTAGATATCTTGGATCTATTGTTCAGAGTGATGGTGAAATAGATGGGGATATTATCAGCAGAATTCAAGTTGGATGGTTGAAGTGGAGGAATGCATCGGGCTGGTTATGTGATAGAAATGTACCCCTCAAACTTAAGAGAAAATTCTATAAGATGGTAGTGAGGCCTGCGATGCTTTATGGTGCCGAATGTTGGCCTTTAAAAGAGAAGCATAATACTAAGTTAAGTGTGGCAGAGATGAGGATGCTCAGGTGGATGAGTGGCTTTACCCTTAGAGATAGGATACGAAATGAGCATATACGTGAAAAGGTTGGAGTAGCTCCAGTAGAAGATAAGATTAGAGAAAGTCGCCTTAGATGGTTTGGTCACATAAAACGGCGGCCTTGCGATGACCCGGTTAGGAGAGTAGAGGTATTAGATTCGACTTATGTTAAGAAAGGTAGGGGTAGACCTAAAAAGACTTGGTTAGAAAATATTAGGAATGACCTTTCTTTATTAGATTTAAACGAGAATTTGACTTTTAATAGGACACAATGGAGAAAAAGGATTCATGTAGCCGACCCCACGTAGTGGGATAAAGGCTTGATGTTGTTGTTGTTGTTGTTGTTGTTGTAGGCCCGGGATCAGATTACTTCGAATAAAATTGAAAGAAAAAGCTCGTAATTAGTACTCCACTACTGCTTGAAATTTTAAGCGAATGCACATTCTCATCCATGCCATGCAACTACAAAAAGTTGTATATATCCTCTATGAAGTATTATTACTGTTTCTTTTCAACTCATAATATTTTTTTTTATAGCATCATTATCATTCTGATAGACCGGTCTCTCTTGAACCGGCACTGTGAGGCTGGTCCCTTCTAGACCAGCCGGAAAGTATACAAGGCAAAACAGGCTTCCGCTTGAATGTATCCCACCTTTTTGGGATGGGGAACGGGAAGAATTTGAATGTTGGTTTGGGGGGGGGGGGGGGTTGAATTCAAAAGGGAGAGGGCTATTTTGAGATTTATTGTATTGTATGCTTTAAGTAGGAGGTTTGCCTAGGGTTCAGTTTTTATGTTTTTTTTTTTGTTAAATTGAAGTTTGCTTATGTGAGATGGCCTAGCTGGCGGCTAGGGATTTGGAAGAGACGGATCTTCTTCTCTAATTGAATATCCAATTGTATTTTGTATTTTTCTTTTATGGTTCTTGCAATAAAAATTATTTTTGGGTGTTCTTCCTCACAATTTTTCTTTGTTGAACAAAAATCTACTTACTATCAAAATTGGTGTCAGAGCGGCGTCCTGAGCTGAAATCCAAGTCTTGCTCACTGATTTCTACTTCATTCTCCTCTCTGATCTTCTGATTTTGCTGTTTGAAGACCATATTCATTATTTTTTGGCTTTTTTTGCTATTTGGAGCCTAGATCTGGATATCTATGGCGAGAAAAAATATAGAAGTGTTGGAAGGGGGATCAGACAATTGAAATATGAAATTTTAGATTTTCAAACTCAAATTTTAGCTGTCCACGAGAAGATCGATGGTAAATTTGCAATCATGGAGAGGGAAGCCGCCGGGAGCCAAGGGAGTGGGGAGAACCCTAATCCGATAAGAAGAGGGGAATAACAAGAGGTCTTCGTAGGGAGGAGATAGGTAGAAGATATGGGGAGAGGTGTGAGGGGGTGGGTATGAACGAAGGAATAATGAATTTGAAAGAAGAGGGGACTGATTATGACCGAAGATGTGTTGATTTTGAAACGAGGGGATATTTTGACAAAGGGTTTGGGTACGAGCGTAGAAGAGATGATCAGAAGTTCGAAACACTTGGCGGGGGGACAACCCACTTGGAGAATAGGAGGCTATGGAGGAAACAGGGCGAACGAAGGAGATCTGAGGGTGAGAAAATTGAAGATGCCTATTTTTTAGGAAGATGATGCTCATGGGAGAATCTACAAGGTGAAAATATATTTTGTTGTCAATGGGTATACGGAGGAGGAGAGATTGTCTGCAGCTGGCTTATGTTTGGAGGGGAAAGCATTAGAATGGTACTACTGGAGAGACATGAGGCGAGCCATACGAAGCTAGAGGGAGTTTAAGGATTGTCTGTTAGAACATTTTTGAACCAGCAAGAGAGGGGACTTCTATGAGCAGTTCTTCGCTCTAACGCAAGAGGGATCGGTGGTGGAGTACCGTGAGAGGTTAAAGTACCTTGCCAGCCGACTAGACCACTTTTGGAGACTGTACTAGAGGGGAACTTTATGAAAGGGCTCAAACTAGAAATCCAGGTGGCAGTTAGAGTGATAAGGCCGCATGATTTGACAGAGATTATGGAGCTAGCCCAGTTAGTGGAGGACCAGAAGCACCTAGAGAGTGGGACCAAATGCAGCAGTTCAGGAGGTTCATATAGGATGATCACCACCTTTTTGGCACCCAAGGCCCGGCCCGCCACTAGGTATTCCTCGGAAGACCCCGAAGAAGAAGACTGTAAAAGGCGGAACTGGAAAAAACATCAAGAAGCTTACTAAGTTGTTACAGAAGAAGAGGGAAAAGGGATTGTGTTTCAGATGTTATGAGAGGTACACACCAAAGCACAGGTGCTAGGAGCGAACTCTTTAAGTTCTCAACTTCTCATCATCTGTGATGACGAGGAAGATGGGGAGGGAGGTGGGAGTGAGGCAGTGGTGGAGTAGGAAGAGATGCATCTAAACTTAGTAGAGGTCCACTTGAACTCAGTGGTGGGATTCACTCCAAATCACAAAATGAAAGTGAGATGAGAGATAGCATACAAAGAGGCAGTGGTGCTGATAAATATGGGGCCACTCACAATTTCATCTCCAACGAGGTCGTGGATTAATTAGGGGTGAAGTTGGCGGACACATGGTGCTACGTGGTGATGATGGGCACAAGTGAAAACATGCAGAGGAGTGTGCAGGGGGTGGTTCTGACCATATAGGGGGTCCAAGTGATGGAGAACTTCCTTCCATTAGAGCTAGAGAGTATTGATGTCAACCTGGGGATGAAATGGTTGCAAATATTGGTAGACACCAAGATCAATTGGGGAGCACTCACAATGGAGATGATGGTGGAGGGAAGAAGGGTGGTGATAAGGGGAGATGCACGATTATCCGAAGCCATAGTTTCTCTCAAAATCATGGTAAGGACCATCCAGTAGGTGGGGGTAGGATTTCTGGTGGAGCTATAGAGATTGGAGGGGATCATGTTGGAGGGAGAGACATCCCTTTTTTAGTACAACTGATAATACAATAATTCAATGAAGTCTTTTAGTCATCACAGGGATTGCCACCATCGAGGGAACAGGAGCATGTCGTCGCCTTGAGGGAGGGTTGTCACCGATTAGTATCAGACCATATCGATACCCTCATATCCAAAAAGACGAGATCGAGAAGCTGATCTAGGAGATGTTGGAGGCAGGATCATCAGACTTAGTGTGAGTCCTTTTCCTAGCCTAGCCTTACTGGTCAAGAAGAAGGATGGGAGTTGGTGATTCTGTATGGATTATCGAGCTCTAAATAAGGAGACTGTATCAAACAAATTTTTTATTCTGATGATAGATGAGTTGTTGGATGAGCTATGTGGAGCAGTGGTGTTCACAAAGATGAATCTGAAGTCTGGGATATGAGGGATACTACGAGTTCTTGGTGATGCCATTTGGTCTCACTAACACCCTTGCTCATTCCAGTTCCTCATAAAGGTGTCTAGACCCTACCTCAGGAGATTTGTACTGGTTTTCTTTGATGGCATCCAGGTGTAAGTAGGTCGGACAAGTAGCATTAAGAGCACTTAAGGTGGTATTGGAGGTTTTACATGAGCATCTTATACGGGCCAACCTGAAGAAGTGTTGTTTTGCACAACCCAATGTAGAGTACTTGAGGCATGTATTATCTTAGGAGGGTGTGGCTACTAATCAGGCCAAGATTGAGGCCATGTTGAAATGGCCTCTACCTAGGACTCTAAAGGAGCCGAGGGTCTTCCTAAGGTTGATCGGATAGTATTGGAGGTAAGTGAGAGGATATAACACTATAGCTTGGTCACTAACGGAGCAGCTGAAGAATGATAGTTTTATGTGATGAGAGGCAGATACCCAAGCCTTAGAGAGACTTGAGAAAGCCATGGCCACGATATATGTCCTGGCCCTGCCTGATTTTAGCTAGATATTTTTGTGGTGGGGACTGATGTATCAAGATATGGATTGGGGGAGGTGCTTATACAAAATCACATACCCATAGCTTACTTCAGTCAGGTGTTGACAACCAGGGCAAGGCTAAAGTCTGTTAATGAGAGGGAGTTGATGGTTGTAGTGTTGATCATTCAGAAGTGGAAGCCTTACTTGTTGGGTCGACATTTCATTGTCAGGACAAACCGTAGGAATTTAAAGTACTTGTTAGAGCAGAGGATTGTGATCAAGGAGAATTAGAGGCGGCTTTCAAAGCTGTTGGGATATGATTTCGAGATCCATTATAGGCACGAGTTAGAGAACAAGGCGACTGACACCTTGTCCAGATGCATGGAGGAGGCTCCAGGAGTTAGCCATTTTGGTACTACTGATGTTAGATAGGGGAGCTATTAAGGAGAAGAGTTTTCAAGACGAGGAGCTGAGGGGGATTAGGGCAGATCTGCTGAGAGATGAGAGTAGTCATCCTTGTTATTCCCTAAAAGGGGAGAGAATGTTGTACCAAGGGAGATTTGTATTGCGACGAACCTTGCTCTACATTTCTCACATTCTGCATGAGTTTCACGGGAGCTCGTTTGGGAATTATTCAGGGGTGTAGAAGACATGCACGAGGTTGGCGGCAAAGTTGTATTGGAAGGGGATGGATAAAGATGTAGAGGAGGTCGTAGTTAGATGTGAGGTATGCTAGAGGAGCAAATACATGGCTATGGCTCCGGGAGGGTTATTGCAACCTTTAGCTCTTCAGGACAAAGTGTAGGAGGAGATCACCAAAGATTTTATAGATGTACTCAAATCTGAGGGATTTATAGTGATTTTGGTGGTGGTGGAAAGATTGAGCAAGTATGCTCATTTTATTACCCTATGACATATGTACACGACATTCACAGTAGCAGGGACATTGATCAGAGAGGTAGTCAGATTACATATGATATCAAAGTCTATAGTGTCTAACCAAGATAAGGTGTTCCTCAATCATTTTTGTAGGCAGTTGTTTAGGCTACAAGGGAGCATACTAAAGAATAGTACCGCTTACCACCCACAAATGGGCGGGAAGTAGAGGTGGTAAGCATAAGTCTTGATAAGTAATTGCAATAATTTGCGTCAGAGACACATCAGTTGTGGGCCAAGTGGCTGGCATGGGCGGAGTACTGGTACAACATTTCATATCATTCAATTTCACATATGACTTCTTTTAAAGTGTTGTACAGAAGGGACCCACCCCACTTGGTGCACTTTGGGTTGTGCAGCACACAAGTCTCATCGATAAAGCAATACTTTGAGAAGATGAATAGTCTTGGCTAACTTAAAAAACGATTTGTTGAGGGCTCAATAGAATCATGAAAAAGCAAGCGGATGGACGCAAGAAGGATATTCTGTAGGGGTATCAAATTTTGACAAAACCCGAACCCAACCTGGAAAAATCCGGGTTCGGGTCGACCCGGATAGCAAATGGGTCGGGTTCGAATTTGAAAATCTGACCCAATTTGAGTTTCGGGTCGGGTTCGAGTTGACCCAAAAACCCAAACACGACTCGAAATTCACCCGGAAACTATTCAGCCCGCGTCTGCTGCCCAGCGTGCCCGCCCTGCCCGCGAAATGACCCGACGCTGAGACGCGTCGAGTCGCTTAGTCCATCAGTCGCATACTTGCTTGTCACATCTGAGAGCCTCTTCGCCAGTTCACCTCCTTCGAGGCTGACGTCGCTCCCCGCGTCTATTGCCCGGCTTGCCGGCCCACCGCTTCTGCCGCTATTGTTGAGTCTCTTGGGGACTTCGACGATGTTCCTTCCTGTCAAATCTGAAATTCGTTATCTTCCTCCATCAACGATGTGAGCTCATTATCTTCCTCCTTCAACGACGTTCCTTCCTGTCAAATCAGAAGTCGGGACAGCTCGCCACCTCATCGAAACTGGAAGTAGCGATGGGAGCTCGACAACGTTCCTTCCTATCGAATTGAAAATCTGTGTCAGGTCGGGTTCGGGTCTCAAAAACAACCCATTTTAAAAATGGGTCGGGTTCAGGTTGACCTGAACAGTGCTGGGTCAGTTTCAAGTTCGACCCGAACTCGACCCGTGACCCAAAATTGACACCCCTAATATTATGTTTGAGATAGGGGTATATTTGAAACTTCGTCCCTATAGACAAAGGACGGTAGCTAACAAGAGGAATGAGAAGCTAGCTAGCCCCAATGTATTTTGGTCCTTATGAGATATTAGAGAGGATTAAAGTAGTGGCTTATCAATTGAGGTTACCTACGACTATTAGTATGCATCCAGTGTTCCACGTGTCATAGTTGAGAAGAGTCATCGGGGATCATGCATCCAATTCAGAGTTATCGGGGACTGATAAAAAATTTCGAGGTGATGTTGAAACCAATGGAGCTGAAAGAGGTGCGACAAGGAGAGTGAGAGATCAAGAAAGTGCTAATAAAATGGAAGAACCTACCCAACTATGATGCCACATGGGAGCTACACAAGGGGGTGCAGCGACAATTTCAGTCTTTCCACCTTGAGGATAATGTGGGTCTTTCAAGGGGGTATTGATAGACTAGTCCCTCCTGGACTGGTCACTGTTTGGTCGGTCCCTCCTGGACCGGCCAGAACGTGCGTAAGGTAGAACACGCTCCCACCAGTTTGAGACGAAACAGGCTTCCGCCTGAATGTATCCTGCCCCTTTTTGGGGTGGGATCCGGGGGTAATTTGAATGTTAAGGGAGCAGCTTAGAGGGAAATGCAAAAGGGAGAGGGTTGTTTTGGGATTTACTAGGTATTGTATGTCTTAAGCAATTGGTTCGCCTAGGGTTCAATTTTTATTTTATTTTATTTTTTTTTTTTTTTTTTGGGGGGGGGGGGGTTAAAATTGAAGTTCGCTTAGATGAGAGGGCTCTAGCCGACGGTTAAGGAATATGGGAGAGCTAGATCTTCCTCTCCACTTGAATATCCAATTGTATCATGCATATTTCCTTCATAATTCTTGCAATAAAAATTATTTTTGGTGTTCTTCTTACCAATTTTCCTGTGTCATTTTCTAGTATTTGCTGAAATAACATCTACTTCCTATCACATTCCTAGCCTTATCCAATCTCTATATTAAAATAGGCTTTTCAATCTTTTAAGAAAAATTATCTCACAAAATGTGTTGTGTTAGATAAATAAAAATATATGAACAAGTTTTGACTAGCAAGCATATCCAACTAAAGCATAATGTTGGGGTTTGATGAGAAGCAATGAAATAGAACCAACATATATATACATGTATGTATGTATGTATATATATATATATATATATATATATATATATATATATATATATATATATATATATATATATATATATATATATGTGCGCTTTAATATGAAAAAACACTTGTACACCATGCAATGAGGCTTTAATATTAGAATATTTAAATGTAAGATCAAGATCATTGATGGTAATGTACAACCTAAGAAATTGGTGATATAATTTAATCATTTTTTGAATATTTGATAACTGTTCTCCCACTCTCTTTTTTGTGTATATTTGTGTGTGTAATAAGATAGTTCAACCAAAAAACATGCTTAAAATACAAATAATATCATAACATAATAAAATTCGTGAAGGACTTGCATATATGAAAATATAAGTCAAAATAATCTCAAATAAAGCACCTCATTATATAACAAAACAAATAAATTTGCATATTGTCCCATATATTTTAGTAGGCATTGCAAGGATTTAAGTTTTTTTTTTTTCTCAACACTGGAATAAACAAAAGCTAGAATTTACAGAATAAAAGGTCAAACTTGGTAAACATCATAGCGTGATAGCTAGGATAAGTGCAAGTCGGATCGTTACCCTCATCAAGATGAAGAGTGTAGGTCCCTAGTGGCATGTCCCTATCAAGACTGCGAACTACCTCATCTTCATCTTCAAGCCAAAAAGCCCGTCTTGTTCTCAATCCAAAAGCTGATTTAATGGCCTCCTTTATTGCCTCTGCAGAGCCATCTATACCTATTTTTTTCGCGTAGATCCCGCACTTGACTTGAATAACTCTTCCACCATAAGAACTATGGTTATCACAACCTAAGTGCACAAATAAACAAGTAAATAGCCAGTCAATAAGATCAGAGAAGAACTTGAATTTGTTGAATTTAAATCTAAGTTTCAATTCTATTTATACAGATTTATAAAGGAGCGCTTATTAGTGGAGCAGAATAAAACTTCATTCAACTTTCATGGCAATGTTCAGTGAAGCCTTAACAAGATCCCCTATATTAAAATGGTTGATTGCCAGCATTTATAGTGTAAAGTAAATCAAATTCAGAGATTTTGAATTTTCAAGTGTTCGGTTTTAAAAAAATAAATGCAAAGAAAACTTTTAAGGTATTTGGAATTTCTTATTTAGTTCATTTTCAATGCATTTGGAATTTTCCTAGAGAGGGCCACCGCTAACTATCGCTCATTGCCGCAGGTCATTGAACCACGCCATGCCATTGCCAACCACTCCTTGTCGCCAACGTCAACCACTTCCCCCACTATCGGCTACCACTGCATTTTAAAGATTTTACTTTACAAGCAACCAAACACAAAAAATTAAACTCCTAAAATTTTTTACGAGAAACCAAGCGCTGGCAAAGTATCTCAAATATATGATTTTATTTTATATTATATTTTGAATACTTCAAAATTCCAAATACTTGCAATCAAACGGCCACATAGACATTGATGACCTATTTATTAAACAAAGACGGCGGCAAACATACTAGAAATCAGTATGAGCTACGAGTTAGAATGATGTTATTATTGTTCTAACTTTGGTTGAATTATATGCCAAACTATCCATCCATTCTGCTACAGTGTTGGATATTGGAACAAGTTTTGGTTTCTTCAAGTTAATCAGTTAGCACAAATGTTAGTGAGCACATGTGCCATGGGAGGTGGGTACTTAGTTGGGACTTGGGAGAATAGACATCACAGTGATTCCATAAGAAAAGTGGGTACATCTAGGTTATCCTGTCAATCATCAAACCAAATAGCTATTCACCAACAATAATAGGTAGATAGATACATTGATCTTTGTTTACACACAAGTATTGCTTTTCTTCCCTAATACTCACAGCTATGGAAGAGGTAAGGAAGTTCGATAGGTCGTTACAAGATCTTCTGAGTCATGAAAAAAGTAGATTTCGAAGCATTCTCACACAATGTGGAGAAAAGTGAATCATGATGCATCTCTTTTCCCTTTGTTACAATATCAGAAGAGCATAGTGAGGATAAAGCTAATGATTTTGAAGATGATTATTATGCCATCAGAAAAGTATTAGTTGTATGCCTTTGATCAGATGTGAATAGGTAGACAAGCCAACCTAATCACAAAGAAGAGAAGATTCTTTCAAAAGACTGAACCATCACTTACAGGGAATGAGACAACAATATCCTTTACATAAATGATTTCCTTACCATTTGCTGAGGTGTCTCTCCAGTTCCAAGGAGGAACTCCACCAGCTGCAACTGCATCAGCTGAAGTTATAGCAAGAGGATGTCCATCAGGATCTAGACGTCTTTCCAGATTAAAAGATGACCTTCCATTAGCTAGAAAATCACCAAAAAAAAAAATCCGTAAAATTGAATGGAAGGTTAAAAATAAGAAACACGCACATTCCATAAACAAATAAGGAAAAAGAACCCCATAGAAGATTAACAAAATCAAGTCTTTATACCACTACGTGGGGTAGGCTAGATGAATCCTCTTTCTCCATTGTATCCGGTAAAGAATTAAATTCTCATTTAAATTTAATAGAGGATTAAAAAGGACAAAAATCCAACTGTGCCTGGAAACCAAATTTAAAGACGTTAGTGTTTAAGCTAATAAATCTAGTGTCCCGGACGAAAAAAAAAACTTCAGCAGGAAAATCATATTCAACAAGTGCATTAGTTCTTCTGAACTGCCCATCGTCTCCAAGTTATATGCTACATAATACGAATAAAAAAACTAGGAAACATGATTATTATTAAAGCTTTAATGTGCCTTCCTGTGTGTTTTATGGTTTTTTTAGTGTGCATGGCAAGATTTTAAGATACTACTAGCAAGCAACCGCACCTGCATACAGACATGCATACATGCATGCACGCGTGAGCTAATTCATAGATATACAATCCATGCATAAACAAATGCAGATGCAACACACCAAATAACTTCATGCATGCATTTTAGGACCTTTTTATATATCCGCACATACCAATACGTGAGGATATTATTAGTAGAATTCAAGTTGGATGGTTGAAGTGGAGCAATGAATCGGGCATGTCCTGTGATAGAAAAGTACACCTCAAATTTAAAGGAAAATTTTATAAGATGGTGGTGAGACCTGCTAAGAGAGAGAGCTCGAAATTAAAAAAAAATGGTGGTGAGACATGCAATGCTTTATGTCGCAAAATATTTTCCATCAAAAGAGAAACATAAAATTAAATTGAGTGTTGCAGAGATAAGGATGCTAAGGTGGATGAGTGACTTTATTCTTAGAGACATAATGCGAAACAAGTATATACGTGAAAAGGTTGGAGTAGCTCAAGTGGCAGATAAGATTAGAGAAAGTCGTCTTAGATGGTTTAATCACATAAAGCTGCAAGAGATTCATACAAGCTAAACATATAGCTATGCAAGACCCCTTATGTAAAACCTGCAATTTCAGGCACGAAAATTTTTAAATTTATTAAAGATATCTTAAAACTCATTTTAAAGTTTAATGTTAATTTACTATTAAATTAGTATTAAATTATTAATAGAAATCCTTATTACTAAAAGAATTACTTTAAATAAATAATGATTAATTAAATATTAGTAAATTTTTAATTTTCGTATTAATACTAAGTAATATTTACTATTAAAATAAGAGATGATATACAGAGAATATAAAAATCTGAAGTTGCATTTAATGGCTGCATAGAATGGCAGTTATAGTGTGTGGGCCTCTATTCCTAACATTTCCCATTTCATGTAAACTAGAGTTCCACTCATCACAGTTCGGCTTATGCATTAAGGAATTCAGATTGCTGAAGAGGGCGGCACAATTCTGGGAAGAAAATACTGAGAAAGTCGGCATAGTGGAATTTCTCCTACAGGCGGCACAGTGCATGCGGGATTGTAGCTGTATTCGGCACAGTGTTCCTGAGGATAGTGGCACAATGGATTGTTGTATGGTTCGACTACTGTAGAGAAGGATTTCGGCACTGTTGGCTTGAAGGAAATTCGGTGAAAGCAGTGCAATTAAGATTACTGTGCAGTGAAGTGAGTGTGAAGAAGATTTCGTGAAATACAATATTTAGACAAGTAAACTTGCAATTAAATGTAGCAAGATTTGCTAATATTTGGATGTGATTAATATGAAATTATATGATGAATTGTAGTTTGATGTAAGTGTGCAAATTAATTGAGGAAACAGTGAAGGAAGATTAAGAGATAAAGTTTAAAGGAGGTAAGAATTATAATGTTGTTATTATTTTTTAAATTCCCTAAATTCAGTAAAGTTCTAAAGATGATAATCGGATCGTATTGTAGGATTCTTTGGATCTATGCAAAGAGGATGCTACGAGGTAAATTGTAATGTTAGTATAAATGAATTTTATGTAAATTTATTTGAATAATAAATTATGGAAACTATAGATAATTAGAAATAACTTGTGTAGGTTACTTACAATTGAAGAAAAGTGTGAGGTGGAGGACTTGAATAGATGAATCACCAAGGAGGTAAGTAATGCAATTATATTTCAAATATAATGAGTTTCATTTATAAGCATAGAGGTTAATTTTAAATGTATTAAAATAAAATGGTATTAAATTGTTTAATGTATAAAAAAAGATCTTTACATCCATGTTTTCAAGTATGAACAACCATATATATAATTTAAACATGTGAGTTTAAAATAAGATTTAGTATGTCAATCTAAATGTTTTTCTATTTGATAATGTTTTAGAAATATGACAATTTCCTTGCATATTGTATTCATATTAATTGTATACATATTCTAACAGAAATGATTAAGAAATCATGCAACAACACAAGTATGACTTATTAATACTGGAAAGTTTAATGAATATCCATTTAAGTAAAGTTTGGTTATAAATTTATGTATAACTTATCAATACAGGTGGGGCAAAAGGGTCCCAATATATTAAACCAGATTTTAAGTGAGGCAAAAGGAACTCCAAAGACATGAGACTTGCATGACAGCTGGGCCAAAAGGGATCCCTAAAGAGGCAAAAGAGATTTCTATGTAATTTAATTGCGATAATGTCAGGTTTATCTAGGCTCTATTAAATATTTTTATAAAAGTATAGTCAAATCTTTTAAAGACTAAAATTGATATTCAGTATAAACAGCATAGGAAGAAAGGTTAAAGCCATACGTGATGTTATGATATTTTATAAATAACGTAAATTTGTTTTATTTATGTTTCAATATTATAAATTTTATAATCATGCAAGTTAGCTACTATTTAAATTTGCATAACTTATTGAGCCTCATAGCTCACTAGTATTCTTATTACTAGCTGTTGTTACAAGTAAAGGAAATGAAAATGTATTTGCAGAATAATCTTTAAATTATTAGTTTTATATGTTAATGTTTGTCTATATTTGAGAGTCTAAGAAAACTCAGTAATGTATTATTTTGAATTTCTTTAGTGGCTCTGTACTCTGAAATATTTGTTTTGATATAATTGGATCTCTATTAGATGCTTTCTTTTATCTATGAAAAGTAAGATTATTGGATGTTTTATTAAGATGGTTGAAAAAAGTTAAGTTTATATGTGGATATTCTACAATACTGTTAAGGAGTATTGTGGGGTGTTACACCTTACAGAAAGATAAATGAATTATCTGAGGTAAGAAATGAAAAGTCTGTATAGGTTGTTAGACCTAATTCAATTATCCCAAGGCTAACTAAGAGTAGGGGTGAATTGGTTATTTTAAAATCTCTTGGAAATAAAACTGTTCTTTAATTTTTTGTACAAAGAAAATTTTTATCAATTTAAAAATTTTCAACCACAAAAATTTAAACGTGCAGAAAAGTAAAAAATGCAGTAAAAATAAGAAGAAATAAATTTAAAGTGGTTCGGTCCAACTAGACCTACATCCACTCCCTAAAGACCCCCTCTTCAGGTATTGCACTATTACCAAAGTAACTCTCTTTTTGCTCCTACAACAAGGTAGATAAGCCTTTACGATTACCCTCTCTTCCACCAATTCCCGGTACGACAGAGTACCGTCATCCTTTCACACCCTCTAAATGTCGGCAGAGTACTGTCGTCCTTTCACACCCTCCAAGTGTCAGCAGAGTACTGTCATCCTTTCACACTCTCCAAGTGTCGGCAAAGAACTGGATCTTCTTTAAATATCTTCTATCAAGCGTTTTCAAAGAAGAAAGGAAGAGATTTGCCACAAATACAAAGAGATTCTCACATTTGAGTAACCTTGTGAACCTTCACACTCTCCACTTGCAAGAACTCTCTCAAACACTCTCCCAAATCACTCTCACACTTGCTATCAAAGAAAAACGAATAAGGATCTCTTTCACTGTCAGTTGTTAGGACCTTATATATGAAAGACATGAAAAATAGTCCAGAAAATTGAAAATTTTCAATTTGACCGTCCACGATCATTCAATACGATCGATGATCGTACATACGAATACTTCAAAATTTACTCGTACGATCCAGTATGAACCAATTTCATATTCTGAATTACCTGGGAACAAACTGACATCGTGCAGTACGATTAGGTCAAAATTGAACAGATTCGTCTGGTACGATTCAGTATGAAACGATTTTGTACTCTAAATAACGTACAATACGAAATCCATATCGTACAGTACGAACTATTTTAATCAAACCATATTTCGTTTGGTATGAAAATGTCCTCAACCATTTCGTACTCTGGAAGTCGTATGTATGATACTATGATCGTACAGTACGAACAGTTCAAAAATTTCACCTGTTCGTCTGAATGAAAAGATACGCATTAATTTCGTACTCTAGACGTCGTCTGTATGAACCTATGATCGTTCAGTACGAACAGTTCAGAAAAAATCAAAAGTTTGTCAAGACAAACTTATACGTATCTATTTTGCACTCTGGAAGGTGTACGTACGAAGCTAACTTCGTACAATACGAATAGGACTTAGAAAATTTTCCTATCATGGTTCGATTAACTGCTTTATGGAGGTACGCTTAAGCCAAATCGTCCCGTACGATACTAGATCGTACAGTACAATTAGTTTTAAAAATTTGCAAATTTTTGTACTCCCCTAATGTGCGTGTGCACAGTTACCCAACTACAATCACACTCTCTCAGACTTAAGAAAAGTATAAAAAGTACATACTTTAAAAGAGTAACTTGAAGTCTTCAACTGTCTGGAATATGATTTCCCTGAAACGTTAGTACACACAAACAACAAAAGCAATATTTTCAATATATGTTAGGAGAAACATTAGTCAATACAATAATATTTTGTAATCATCAAAAACACATAATTATGAAAACTAAGTTGCAACAAGAAATAGCTTCCAAATAAAATAAACAACTGCAGGAAACTGAGATAAGAGACATTGGGAAAATACAAGTCATCATTCAATATTGAAATTGCATTATGACAACACAAGAAATCACAAAAAAAAAAAAAAAAAAAGATTATGAGACCTATATGCCCACCTACTCTCTCCCCGCCAATGCACATACAAGCAGAGATGGGAAAATTGTTAGATAGGGTTGGACAGAGATGGGTTTGGTGAAGGTGGAAAGGGGGACAAATTAATTTAAATAAAAGGTTTAATCAAGTCATCATTCATTTAGTATCAAGAAAACAAAAATTCCATAAGGCATTTTTAAATCACCGACAAATAAAAAATCAAAACATGATTTGCTAGAAACAAATTCTTATAATAAGTACATTTTTTATGAAGTACAAAAATATCACAGAATATAAAATTAGATAGCTTTTTTTTTCTTTATAAAAGTTCAAGTTTGTTGTCTAGAAGTTCAAGTTTGTCTACACTCTACAAAATGAATAAATATCTTGCTTTGGCATTATCCTCGCAACCATATCATAAAATACTGATTATGCAATAAAACACACTACGCATATTCCTTTTCTGGACAAGGCATGTAAACCAACTATAGAACTTATAATGTACTTTATAATTACACCTTTAGGGCATTGTACCAATTTTCTCAAGATTGAACGTAATCTTGATTCAACCGTCCAAACAAAATATATATTCAACAATGAAATTATGATTAATTATATTTTTTTCCTGCTTCATTAGTTGATGTATTAGGAAATATTTTGATTTTAAATTTATTTTGGACTAATTTATTTTAAGATTTGTTTTGGTATATTTTTCCCAATAATTTCATATAAATCTCCTCATCTACCTCCCCTCTTCTTCAACTCCACCGTCGCCGCCACTTGCGCCTGTGCCTGTTTTATCCTCTCCAATTATATCTTCTTCTTTTATATATATATATATATATATATATATATATATATATATATATTTTTTTTTTTTTTTTTTTTCTTTTTTTTTCTTCTTCTTTGTTATCCTCTCAGTAGCTTCTTTCTTTGACATCAATTAAAATTTACCGAGTAAATCAGAAAACTTAGTCAAACCTTACACAGCAATAATTTTTGGAATCAGAGAAAAAAGTAATGCATCTGTGATTTTCTTGTTCAATGTCCTTCAATTTCTACAGCATTCACTGAAAATTTGTTCAGTATTCCGACATTCCGTATCCCACTAGATCCTCCCACACCAAGTATAGAACCATCAAACTTTGGCTTGATGATGGAGTTACACAGAATACAACCAGTGACAAGTTACTTGGGCAAGATCAGCAACCTTCTTAGGAGGAGATTTCCTTGTTGCATTATCTAGGAGATCAGAGCTTCATACAGGAATAACAAATGGAAAGCAGATCTCGATTGTGAAAGGTGCAGTGTTTGATTGATTAGTTGGACCTAATTTATTTTATCGTGTAAGCCAATTAATATATGAGTGGTCTAAGACAAGGAAAACTCCAAATGAGGTTGCATGTCCTTTGCAATCCTACAAAAAAAAAATATTGAGTGCATCATAAAATGGTATCTCACTATCCAAACCTCAAACCCCTTTAAAGATCCCACAGATTAGGATACATCTAAGGACTCTTGCTTTAATACTATTTGCCACTATAAACCTTTTTTTTTTTCCCGCATAAAATTAAACAGTAGTTGTCACTGAATTGGCAAACAAACTATTCTTGAAGTATAGTTAATCCTGGATTCCAAAATTAAAAATTGGTTTTTGGATTCTTTTTCTTTCCTAGATAAATATTTGCCCATTTATTTATGTACAACTTCTTATCTTTTTTTTTTTCTTTCCAATAGAATAAAGAAATAAAATTCACTCATAAAATCTCTCAATTTCTATTCTCCGTTTTACTCACTGTCATGACAAAGCTCTACTCTATGTAACAATGTAAGGCCGATTAGTCCTTCAATATGGAGTCTCTTCTCCAAGCTAACGGGTCTTTCAACAACACTAAGTTAGTCTTCCACTCTTCCTCCAACAAAAGTGGCAAAAATAGATGTGTAGGATCCATTTGAAAAAAAAGATAGTGGAAACTACCATGAAGAGGTTAGTGGATAAGAAGTTAACAACTCCAATACTATAAAGCAAGCCCAAAATGAAAAATCCAAATACAAAACATAAAAAATCCATGATAAAATATTTTACTACAAATTTTCATAGAGAACAAGCAACAAATATATATTGCAACAACTCTCTCATTCATTTTCAGCTATCTGGATTGCAAACCAAAGACAACCTGTTATTCTTCCAGTAAGCTTATTCTAGAAAACTATCAAAATAAGCTTGAATGCTTAAAAATATAAATTTTCAAATTCCCTCATAACAAACAAGAAAATTACTACTTGGTATTATATGATTTGGGCTATGAACAATCCAATTTCGAGCTGATATCAGGTCTGCATGATGGCCTGGAGTTTGCCTCAAAATAGAATAACAGCATGATTCTTCCAAATTTGAGCCAATTCAGATGAACATTACTAATAAAAATTAAAATCATTTCTCTTATATCAAATTTTTCTAAAATAAATGAAATCAGACAAATGAGAAATATATTTTAAAATAATCAAATGTTCAAAAATATAATAAATCTAAATATAATACTAATTACAATAAATCAATACTTATATTCGATTTAATATATGTATAAATTCTTTATTGTTTAATTTTCATTTTAAAAAATATTAAAATACAGAAATTTATATTATTTAAAAAAAATGAAAACTAAATAAGTAATTTATTCAATTTTTACATCTAATTATATTGCTACTTTCTTTACCAATAATAGCAAGGCAATCATGACATTTGGATTGGCACAAATAATTACTTAAATAGAATTCCATTGAAAATGCAGTATACATTGGCGTTTTCAAGGAAACTGCTATCACTATTTGCATTTTGTTTGAAAATGTAAACAGTAATCGCGTTTTCTTCAAAAACGCAATGACTGTTCACTGGTATAATCCTTTTTAAATTTATTTATTATTATGATCCTTTTGCTAATACCTTTTTAAATCATGATCCTTTTAAAAATTTACCCTAATTTCTTATATAGTATTAAAAACTAATAGCAAAAGCGCAGTGACTTCTCTCGGTTTAACTGCTCTTTTAATGCCCTTTTACTATACTTTCATTGCGTTGCAACTATAAAGTGCTTCTTAATCTTCCAATCTACTAATATTAATGTAAAATCAGTGTAGATTTTTCATGTCCTGTAGAATATTACTCAAAAGGAAGCAGAAAATGTAAATGTTGAATTAACTGCTATTGAAAACTATCATATTCAATCTCCTCACCAAATCCACTCACCAACACTAAAGAAATTTTCCACTCCTACCCCTCAAGCCCACCCACATTCTACTCATCAAGACCCCCCACTAGCTCAAGGTGAGAATTGAGCTAGTGTTGAAAATAAATTGTCTGGTGACATCGAAAAAGTTTGCAATAGAATTGAAGAGAATTTGGGCACCAGGCTTGATCAACTTGAAGAAAATTTTGATCGACTTAAAGCAAAGGTTGATTCTCTTCAATACAAGTTCAACCACCATATAGCTCAATATAAATTTATTTATTATTATGATCCTTTTGCTAATACCTTTTTAAATCATGATCCTTTTAAAAATTTGCCCTAATTTCGTATATAGTATTAAAAACTAATAGCAAAAGCGCAGTGACTTCTCTCGGTTTAACTGCTCTTTTAATGCGCTTTTACTACACTTTCATTGCGTTGTAACTATAAAGTGCTTCTTAATCTTCCAATCTACTAATATTAATGTAAAATCAGTGTAGATTTTTCATGTCCTGTAGAATATTACTCAGGAGGAAGCATAAAATGTAAATGTTGAATTAACTGCTATTGATAACTGTCATATTCAAACTCCTCATCAATCTCCTCACCAAATCCACTCACCAACACTAAAGAAATTTTCCACTCCTACCACTCAAGCCCACCCACATTCTACTCATCAAGACCCCCCACTAGCTCAAGGTGAGAATTGAGCTAGTGTTGAAAATAAATTGTCTGGTGACATCAAAAAAGTTTGCAATAGAATTGAAGAGAATTTGGGCACCAGGCTTGATCAACTTGAAGAAAATTTTGATCGACTTAAAGCAAAGGTTGATTCTCTTCAATACAAGTTCAACCACCATATAGCTCAATGTAAATTAGATTCTGAAAAAAACTATTTAATCTTCCTCATCCTCATATATTATATCTATACAGACCGGCCCCCCCCCCCTCTCTCTCCCCCCCACTAGAGTTGCCCCCAAAACCCACAAAATTGTGCATAAACTCCCCCACATCCCCCACCAACCAAGATGCCACCCAAGTCCCCCCATTTGAGAAAAAATAGCCCCCACCACAGTTGTACATCCAGCACTCCCAACTGCCACCCAAGTCCCCCCCCCCCCCCATCTAAAAATAGCCTCCACCACAACTGCACATCCAGTACTCCTATCTGCCACTCAATTTCTCCCTATCTGAAAATAACCCCCCCCCCCCCCCCCCCCCCCCCCCCCAAAACTGTACTGCAAGGCCCCCCACTCGGGCAAAATACGAAAAGAAAAAGAGATGATAAGAAATTTTCACATCAAGTCCCTCCTAGTGGTGAAATAATTTATGTTGCATACTTTAATAACAAGTTAATGAAACGTAAAGATAATCCACAGATAACAAAGAATTTATTGTCAAGGTAAAAGCTTAGAACAATTAGCATCAATTATTTTCTTAAAAATTTGCATTTTACTCTAAGTCTCTAATCATAGTCAAGCTCTAGAATTTAGAATCATGAATAAATTGAATAGTTGCGCAAAATGGGTTATGTTTTTGCATGAGAACCAATTTTTTTTCTCAAAAAAAAATGTTCTTGTGTTGAGAATAAAAAAATTGTATGTACTAAGTGGGGTTTGTATCTTACTTAGTATCATAACTATGAAAATATGATTAAGAGAATAAAAGATGAATATTTATTCTACCCTAATTTTATTTTAGGAAAAATGAAATCTTGTTCTCTCCTTATTATCATTTTGTGCTAGATTCCCCATAAAATAATCAAAGTTATGCATTCCCTATATTTCCTTAAGAGATTCTTCTTTGGAAGTGGCATCAGAATTACATCATATCTGAGTGGACTGACACAGAACATGCTCATGCTGACCTAGAACAGCACAATGATGTCCAGAATAGTGCTACTATGATAGATAGTTCTTCAGAATTTCACTGCTAGCATCAGGCTAAGCAGTGACTTAGTTTAGTATAGAATGATGCAAGTGTAAGCACTAAGCCGCTAGTGCTTTGTCAGCATATCAAATTGGAAATAACGGAAATGTATTAAGACCTCATTTATTTTTCATTGCCCAACTTAGCTACTAAAATTAGCAAATTCAACAGTAGCATAATGAGCCACAAAAAAAAAAGAAAATATTCCAGATACAAACAAAATCAATATATTGTTTTACTAGTTTTGAATAATAAGGCAATGACATTGTAGACTTGCAAGTCTTCAATTTCCATAATCATAAACGTTTGAGTAAATTTTAATAAAAAAGGATGTTTTCTAATGCACAGCAAAATTAGTAAGATACCTTCTACGGAATTATATGGAATACTAGCATCATCAAGACCTGCATTGAAAGAGAAAAAGTGGATTATAGGATTTATAAAAATTTCACGAAATGAGTAAAGGCATAAACAGGATTCATTACTTCCATCCATATAAAACAAATTAAAGAACTTATGCTTAGAAGAAACAAATTTGAAAGTACAAACCATAATAAGAGAGTATAATCAGATACTTTGCATTTTCCCAAAATCAAAATACTTTGCAATTTCCCAAAATCAAAACGACAACCTAATATTGTAAAAAGGAGAAAAGAGTAAATCTTGACAAGAAAGGTGCTGTTGAGTGATCAAGGTAACCTTTTTGATTGAAAGATACTACGGGAATTGTCAAACATGGAAGAATCATGATATTTGCTTTGCAATTGACTGCTACACGATGGTTGAAACTCTATCCTCTTTTTGTTAGCCTTAAATTTTAGATGAATCTAGACATTTGATCCTTTAATTGTACTTGATCATTTTTTAATAGAATTTGACAAGTCACGGACGGGTTGAAAAAAGCATGTTAGAATTTGCAAGGTATAACTTCAGAAAAATGTTTAACGTTGATTAATCTGATCTCCTGAAAATTTTTTTAAACAAAAAGACATTACGAAATGCAACAAAATCAAAGAGCAAGACTGTCCTTGCCACAATGGTTATCTTGCACCATCAAAGCCTTTTGGTGTGCAAAAATTCGAATCCAAAACTAGCCTGCTTGTTATGATGGGGTAAGGCTCCAAACATCAACCCTTTAAAACCCCATAAAGGATGGAGGAGGTTGTACAAGTATGCTATTTAGAACGACCATAATGCAAGATAATTAGAGCAGATTATGTAATTAGGTGCAAGTTCATCCCTTGTTAATGTTGAAAGAAAGTATGTAAATCCACATAAACTCAATTTCATGGTTGCAAATATTTGCGTATAAGTATTTAGGTGCAGGTTCATCAATTTGTTCTATTGTGCATAAGTATATGCAACCCTATAAATAAAATTTATTATGCACACTTATGTGAAGTTGTTTTAACATAGGTTCTTCTATATTTTGTGTTGTACACGGGTATGTGTAACCCTGTAAACTCAATCTATGGGGTTGTACACTCATGTGTACAATGTTTAGATGCAAGTTGTTAATTTGTTTGGGTAGCAAACAATTGTGTAGAAACATATAAACTCAATTTCAAGATTGTACATACCTATGCATTGGTAATTTGGGCTAGATCCTTCCATAATTTGTATTGTACATAGATGTAAACCATGTAAACCCAATTATTGGGCTACACACACATATGTGCAACTGTTTACATGCAAGGTCATCAAATTTTTGTGCTATATAAGCATTTTATTGTAAGTTCTTCAATCATTTGGGTTATACACAAGTATATTGATGCAGAACTATAATGTTTTAATTGCATGCATTAAGAATTTGCACGATCTCTTGAATAAAACAATTAAGGGTAACACCATGAATCAAATCAAATCACAAGAGTGAGTTAAACTACATAAATACGAGAGTATGAAGATTGGCAAACCTTTGTCACGGTTTAGATGTAATCCTCCACTGTACGGTACCAAGTTGCTCCTCTATGGCTTCGACGAGAGTATTTAGAATGCACTCCACGTATTCCTCGTCGGCGGCTTGGTGGGCTTGAGGGGGGATTTCGGTGGGGTGATGTTGGAGATGAGGTTTGCCAGTGGTTTGGGTGAGGGAAGGAGTTTAGGCAGCGGTGGTGGGAAGTTAAGTGGCCGGCGGCTAGGTGATGAAGGGAAAGGAAAAATAAATAACGAAGAAGAACCACGAACCCAGCCGTCTCCAAGGTTGGCGGGTGATCCAAATTCCCTCTCCTACGAATCTCTCTCCAAGCACTCTCAAGATCTCTCAAGAACTTAAGCAATGGCAAAAGTTTTTTTATCATTCAATCATTAAGCTTTCAAAGAGAAACATATTGGCTATAAATAGCGTCATACATAAGACTCAAAATAAGAAAGACGACAATGCCCTCAAGGCTTACATACGACCTCTCTTAAATAAGGGATAAAAATGGAAAAAACAACTACAACATAAAAAATAAAAGACAAATAACATAATAAAAGACAAATAAATAAAATGACTCAAAAATACATCGACTCGATCGTGGCCGTCGATCAACAGCCACGTCTCTGATAGACTTTCCAAGCTCTGATGTCCCCATTATATATACAATCATATAAATTCAATTTCAGAGTTGTACATATGCTAAAGCTGTTAAATATGTTTGGAGAAGTTAGATTACAAGGGTTGCTTAAGAGCATAATATGTAATAGTGATGTCATCCGTGCTTCTTATTCGTGGAAAACCTCATAAAATTGATGGGTAACACCATTAACTTTTTATCAACCATCTACCTTCAAAATGATTGTCAAACTGAGGTACTAAATAGATATCTTAAAATTTATTGAGATGTCTTTGTTGCAAATGAACCTAGATAATTGGCTCTACAACTTTCAATAGCTAAATTCGAATACAATAGAATGTTATGTAAATCTAAGGGCAAGAAACCGAGCTTGTTCAAAGACAAAATATAAAAAGTATGCATATATTTTCCATTCATCATTACATATATATTCTGATTTCGATGTCTCAGTTGCAAAACATATAAGTGATTTACATGATAAAGTTAAAAAACATGCACAATTTGAAATAATTTGATATTAAAAGAAATATTTATGATTACAATGAAACTGACTTTGTCATAATTTATGTACGTCCTAAACATTTTGCACAAACCAGATCTAACAAGTTAAAAGAAAGAGTCTATGGTCATTTCCAAATAAGTAGGAAATTTCTAATGCTTATATTTTAAAGTTGACTCATAATATCCTTGTGAGTCATATTTTTAACAATGAAGATATCCTACCCTATCAAGGAAAGTTCAAATCTCAAAAATTTTGTATTAATTCTTCTAAGGAGGGATTTTATTACAATTATTCCCTCTATAGATCTCATCATTCCAATTCCACCATCCTACTTCGACGTTGATGATGTCATTTCAAATGAAGTGATACTTGCAAAAATTTGAGCGCATATTACTGTTCAAGTGGAAAAGTGTGCCTCTTTCAAATGATACATAAATGAACAATAATGAGTTACAAAATCTAGCACCGAATCCCTTAGATTGCTATATGGATATTAACTCTCCAAGGGAGTTCTTTGCATGCCGGAGAAGCTAATGCAATAGTACAGAACAACCCATTAATCAAAACAAATGGGATGTGGATGAGCATAGGACTTCTAAAATTGAGTATAGGTGATTAAAATAAAAAGAGTATTTTAAAAGAACAATGAAATGAGAAAACATCATGAAGAAGAAATAACAACAAATTTTATAAAATGAAATGAGGATGTTAAGATGAATGATTTCAAAACAAAACAATAAAGGATGGTTTTATTATTAATTAAATGAAACAGATTACAAAAGCGACAATAGATTTGCAGTGAAAAATAGATTTGAGTGTTTTAGATATGTACAATGAAATGCAAAAGATGTACCATGAAATGGATAAATAATACTAACATTGAATGATTGGGATGGAAAAGGGGTGTACCAAAAATAACATGTATAGAAGTTGTGCAAAGAGATTTGAAAGAAATAGATTGACATCTCAAATAGTGTTCATCAAGAATAAATGGAGAATGAGGAATCATAAATCCAACCCAAAATCATTGGGGAAAGGCCAATGAGATCATGAAATCAAAAGCAAATCAAGGAAGTGAGATCAAAACATATTCTTCGGCCTAACTTACTCAACGCTGAGACAAAACAAAGATACTCAGTCATGCCATTATGCATATTTCCTTTCCAGTAAAAAACAAAGAAGTCTGATAAAGATTGATCTTCATCATTTATAAGAAAATATCTTCACAACTTTATATCAAAATTTAGCTGAAATATTTTAGGATACACAAACTGAGCCGTGATTTTCAAAAGTCAGCCCTTTTTGCCTGCAAAATTTTGAGTGCAAATTCAAAAAACCATAACTTCATAGGAATGTTGATTAACTGCAAAGAGTGATCCTTTCAGGAGGCAGAAAGTTGAAGTGATACAGGAAATGAAGGTTCCAGTATACAGTATGCTCAAGTCTCTCGCAGTTAAATAGTGCCCGTACTGTAGACAGATGATATCTAACTTCCAAGATTACTTAAACAATCAATCTCGTTGCACAGCACATATTATTTGTAAAATATTAAAAGCATGCCAGTAAACAGGTAAAGAATATTTCTAATTGCCAAAAAACCCTAAATTTAACCTTATGAATAGTTTTAAGGGAACAAAAAAAACAAAGAATCATACCTTTTTCGGAAAATTGCGAGTATGAATCAACTTTGGAGGACATGTGGTTCTTGGAAGCCGCATTCCTGCTCCTGTTCTTGAGCAACTCATCAAGCTCTTTATAATAAGGTAACTTCGCAGTCCCACCGCTCCTATACTGATGCTTGGCCTTCTTAAACTCCTTGAGCAAATTCCGCCATTTATCCGTGCACATGGTTGGCGATCGATCAAATCCTTTATGCCTCATCTTTGCGGAGATTTGCTCCCACAAATGCTTATTAGACTTGGAAGTGTTGAACAGCCTGTCCATCTCTCTCCTCAAACTAATGAGGCTTCGTGTCTCTTCTTGCACCCACGTCTCTGCCCTCTTCTTCGGCGCCTTCACCTCGGGATCCTCTCCGCTGCTTTCAGCCAAAATCATCTGCTGCTGCAGAAGCGGCAGGCCACCATTGCTAGCCACGTCGATCATCATCTCGCGACCTTCCTCCTTGTAGAAATCAATCGGTCGGGGCTTATCGGACAAGTACGCAGCCCTTCCCTTACCCACCACCTCCTCCTCCTCGCGGAGGAGTTGTTCTAGAGTGATGAGTGACATCTGAGTCGTAGAATGAACAGGGTTTTGAGATTGAAGGAAGCCGGATCAAATCCCATTACCGAATTTGCAAATTTGGTTAGAAGTTACAGAGAGAAAGAGAGTGTTTATGAAAAGGCTAGGAGTGAATTGTAATGGTTCAATTCAGAACTATATTTCATTAAAAAAAAAAATCAGCACTATATTTCATTAAAAAAAAAATCAGAACTATATTTCATTTTAGTGTATTTTAAGCCAATGACTTTGAAATCTAATTCTCCACATGCTACAAATGAATCAAAATTTTCAATTCGTTGTGTTGGTGAATGAGGATCCTAATTATCGCCTCATGAATTTTTTTGGTAAATCCTCATACCTTCAAATAAAAACATGGAGTATTTGATGTTGCTATTCGCCATTATCTATTTCCAATTTCATTGAGAGATAAACAACTAGTTGGCTTAACTCTTTGCCAATAAATCATATCATAAGTTTCGATGATTTGGATGAAAAATTCATTTGAATGTATTTTATCCCTTTGAAGAATAAGGCTTCGTTTTGGGACATCTTTTTTACTGTTTTTTAAAACAGTTTTGTTACTGCAAAAGTCATTAGGATGGGAATCAGAACAGTCTAATTTATGCTGAGATTAATATTATATATGATATATTAAATGACATCAATCTCAAAGCAAATTAGAGATTTTGAAACTCATCATACTATATTTTACATTAGGAAATTCTGATATATATATATATATATATATATATATATATATATATATATATATATATATATATATATATATATTGTTAAATGTCAATTAGTTTCTTGCCTCTCCCTCAATTGTTCTCAAACAACTTGCTCTACTCTTATAGGATGTTTTTTTATATATATAAAATTTTCATTCCAAAGGAAAGAAATGACATACAACATCAAAATAGGACAAACCAAAATACAAAGCACAATACCCCAAATTAAAAATGATCTCAAAAGATAAAGAAACAAAAAAGAGCAAAATACAAGACTGACTCAGAAAATAGCAAGAGTCATCCTGCACTCCTCACCCAGATGCCCGTCTAGGACCATCCATTGGAGGCAACAATCCAGTTCAAAGATAACATCGAGAGCAACAAGTATATATATCATCTCACATTGAAAAGAAGAGCCACCAAACTCCAACCAAAACAATATATTCCACCACCAATTAAGGTTGCCAGCAAGATGAGAACATCTAGGTGGTGAGCAAGGGCCTGCCCCATCATTGTCCATTTGCCTTAAGCCAACCAAAAGTACCAAATAATATCTACAATCGCAAATCCACTTCATCCACTAGAGATAAGAAACTCACCACTTTTGATGGTTGTTTTAGGTAGATTCATTTATAATTCCACTTTGATGGATACCAACTAAGTTGATCAATTTGATTTGCTTAGGTGTTTAATGTGGGAGTGAAGATGTAAATAAATAAATAAAATTTAAAGGAGCTTAAGTGTTGTTAGACTTGGGATTAATTTTATTTTAAGAGCATGTTTGTTAGTTAGTTTTTTCAACTATTTGTATTTAAAAAATAATAATAAATCAAGTTGTTATTAACAATATTAAAAATAATTTTGAGGTGTTTTGAGCATTTTTTAAGACAACCAATACAGTCGTCTCTCATCATCATTATCATCGATGTTGATCACTACCATTTTCATTGCCTTACCCACAAATAAGACTCCCATATGCAGTTATAGGGGTGTCAAGAAATGACCAAACTGACCAACCCGTCCTAAACAGACTTGAAATTTTCTGTTTCAGGTTGACTCATTTAATAAACATGTTAGATTTTTTTATTGGTTTATTAAATCAATCAGGTTTCAGTGACCTATCAACCCGCATTTGACTTGAAAAAGACCCCTTTAATATATATATATATATATATATATATATATATATATATATATATATATATATATATATATATATATATATATATATATCTTAAATTTTTTTAACTTGTGGGTATATTAATATTCTTATTTTTTATCAAATATCTCAAACTTAAAAAATTATTAAAAAAAGTTAATCAAAATGGGTAAACGGGTTGAGTTCAGGTCACAATGGTCATTCAAGTAATTACTAGCAGGTTAGGTGGATTTTTTTGTCTGTTTATTAAACGGGTCGGACCCAAACTCGACCCACCAACTCATTTTGACAGTATTAGGCAGTTCTCATCATTATTGTGTAAATCAACTTATTTGATATTTAATAAAAATAAAAATAAAATATTTTTAATTAAGATGCTAAACAAATTATATTTCATATTAAAATATAAATAAAGAAAATTCAATAAAATAAAAAATTGCAAATTAAATTATCCCTAAAATACTTAAATAATTATTTATTTTATGTTCAATTAATTTATTTATCAAACTGCACAAAATTGTTGAAATCTATTTAAAACTCTCAAACGTCTCCAAAGGTAGAGCCTTTGTGCACTTCTCCGCTAATTTTATATTTTAGTACGAATTTATCTATCAGGAATTATATTGAAATAATTTTGAAATTTTTATAAAAAATGAAAAATTAATAATAATTTCTGATAATATCCAACTAACAATCCATTTGCTTATGCTTTTTGGAATGATGTTCAGGTAAAGAAACCTTTTTTCATGAATTTTAGTTATTTTATTGAATGATCAAAATAATTTAATAAATAATATAACAACTATATTTTAATTATCATTCAATAACTCATTTTTATGTCACAAAAATATCTTTATTAAATTATAACATCTCTTACAACATTTTAAAATAAAATTATCATCAAACAAACATCAACTTCGCTTCACAACACCTTACAAGATGATATCCAAATGAAACCCAAATGGTAATTTAACAAATTTCCATACTAACAAAGACAAAATAACATCGAGAAAGGAAGAAGAAGATTACTACATGGAATTTGGAGAACAAACGACGCAAGCTAAGAGAAGAATAGCAGAAGAGATGGCATCATCTTCTTCGCAGAAGCAGCTGCGCTTGAACTTGCAGGTACTGCCTTTGTTGCAATGGAGGCTCGCTGGTTCTTGCTTGGCGCTCTTCGCTTCTCTGTGCTCGTTCCTCGTCTTCTTCATTGCCTCCTGTGTTCTCCTTAGCTTGCTATTGTCTTCTACCTTGCACACCATTTTCTCGATCGATCTAAGCTCAGTTTTCTTAGGAGGAGTGGAGTTGGCTTTATTGTGTATGGGAGATAGGCCACATGATGCTTCTTTTATAGAGGATAGAGGGAAGATGGTTGTGGATTTGATTCTTTTTTGACAATGGTGGGGTTACAGTTTCTAATGAGTGAGAGTGAAAGACTAAGCCTAAATTTAGAAGAGACAAAACTTTGATAATTTCTATAGTTACAGAAGAATTTAATGGTAAAACTTCTATATTATGCATAAGTACTGTGTAAAGTTCCTCAAATATGGGAGGGGGAGAGTTATCTTTAGCACTTCCTTCGTTTCATCATCATCTGGATTGTGATTATTGACATGTAAGATTTTAAATGTAGGGGGCGAGACGCAGTGGTTGATGGAAATGAATCCCTCCAACTAATATCAACTCGAGTCTCATAAACTCCCCGAAAAAAAAAAAAATTTAAATGTTCATAAAAGGATAGGTATCCACAGTACTGAATACATGAAAAATAAATTAGCACGAAAATAAGTGATTAGTTTGACTTATAAATTTAAACTCTTGGGTTGAATGAGTAAAGCTATTTAGTCTTCATTTGGGACGACTTTCTTAGTGCTTCTTAAAATAATTTTTAGTACAAAAGTTAATATTTTTGTATTTGAAAGTTGCTTACTACAGGAAAATATGCTATTACCACCAGACTTTTCTACGGATTTTCATGAGCCGGAAAAAGCAGCGGACTAACCGGCAGATATTTCATCGGTATAACTTTACGGCGAAATTTCCAGCATATTTTTCGCTGTTAATTTATTGGTACATATTCCGCCGCCTAATTCGCCGGTATATATTATATTCTGACGCATTTCCATCAGTAATTCCAGCTAGCGCAACATTTATGTCGGAAATACTGGCAGATTAAATGTCGGAATCCGTCCAAAGAATTAAAACGACGTGTAATATTAATCTTCATTTTTTTCCCGTTGGAATTGAGCCGGAAAATCAGCAGGAAAAGTTTCAGGCAAAAACATTTCACCGGTAAAAAAATTTTCACGTGCAAATTATTGTCGTATGGATTTCCGCCGGAAGTTTGCCTAAAAAGAAAAATTTATGACGTATTTTCTCCGCGGGTAACAAGCCATTTTTCTATAATACTTCAAGAAGCAGTTAAAAAGCCGTCCCAAATAAAGCGTTAGTTAGGTGATCCAACTTTTGTCTCTTTTTAACTAATACAGCTTATATTAAAAAAACAAAGAATGATAATTCATATATATAATGATAACCCAAATAGTTGAATAAGAGTGATGATTATGATGAGCAAATCTCTCTCTCTCTCTTTCTCTCTCTCTCTCTATATAGAGAGAGTTAATGGTTTCAGCCAAAAGTAGTTTCAGCATATTTACTAAAGGAAGGCAATATGGTTAGATGGGGAAGATCACATGATTGTCTTCTGGCTTCAACAAGAACATGCCATGTGAGTTCTTTCAATTCCATGAAAGCCATGAAGAGATAAACATTGAACATGGGCAATATCTTATAGCTATATGAGGCAATAATTTCATCACCAATAATCTCAAATGATAGCAAAACAAGAATTTCAAGTGATATTAGGCAAAAAAAAAGTCTCAAATATGAGAGAAGAAAATATTTTATAATATATTACATAAGGAATATATATAATTAGAAAAAAAAAAATTAAAAAAAAAATCTAAAGTATATATATTACATAGGGAATTTATGAAAAATAATGTATTAACCATGAATGATTTTAGAAGGTTATAGTACAAGCTCCTTGTTATTGGATTTTTGGCATTGTTGAAACTTTCTCTGTCATTGTGCAGGAACTCTTCATGTGAATACCATGTGAGCTTCTGTCCTTTGTGGGCCTAATTCTCATCCTTCAAATTTATGCCATCCTTTTAGGATTAGGATGCATGAGAGGCCACTAATAACAATCTATTTTCCTAATATAATTAATGTAATTGGTAATTAGAGCATCTAGAATTGGTAAAATAGGTTAACAGATTGGGTTCAGGTCAAATCCAAAAGTGATCTGATCTGAATCCTCTCGACACAAACTTGACTCGACTACTAAATGGGTCAAAAAAGTGGACCCGAATCCAAATCAGACCTAATCACTCGTTTTAAAAAGGAATATTTTACTTTTACAAGTTTCCTCTCTAAGATTTTATGAGAATAAAGACCAAACAATAGAGGAATTTATATTTTTATATGAGTTCTATGAATTTAGCTCATGCATCATAAAAAATATATAACAACAAAAGATTATAATATATATGATGAAATCTAATGCTTCATTTGGGACGATTTTGTTACTGTTTTCTAGTACAAAAACTCAAGTTTTTGTACTAAAAAGCTATAGACTTTTTTATTGCTTCTTATTTAATTTTTTACTAAAATTCTGTTTTAAAAAGCAATAAAAACTAAAAAAAGTCATCCCAAACGAAGCCTAAATTAATGTACCAAACCAATGTTAATATCACAAAATAACTTTAGTCTTATGGCCCGCTTAGTTGCTTGTAGATTGAAAACACACCATACAAAACGATAAAATCGTTAGATTCTATCATATAGTTCAATGTACTAGAAATTAATTTGAATTTTATTTTCACAAAATAAATAAATAAATAAATAAAATTAAATTAACCTTCTCTTGATAAATAATTCTTCATTAAAAAAAAAAACTATATGTTTTTATTCATAAAAAGACAAATGGTGCCTTAGTTATCTCAAACCTCAGTTATTTTCTTCAACTTTTTTATATATTTGGTGCAAAGGAATAGGATTGATGGCAGACATGGAGACCCATGGCTTATAAATGTTGCTCTAGCAATTGAAGTTGACAAGCCATGGTGATAATTGAGGCTTGGGTTAGCTCATTTGTGTGTTTCTTGTGGCCTAATGTTACATGCAGCTCAATTCAACTATTACAGAGAAAACTATCCTTTTTGGCACACACCACTCTGACCCTAAGCTTAACTCTGACACAAGTAGTATGTACATATGAAATCCTGGGTCACGCCGCTGGGAAAATTATTAGGTCTGGTCACCGGGCCTATTTCTATGCAGTGGCGGAACTATTAAGTTCCCAGGAGGGGCAATTGCCCCCCCTAAAAAAATTAAAAATTTCTTAATTGCATGGGTTTTTAGGTCATTTTTCCCCTTCAGGCTTTTTTTAACTCTTTATTATAGGAATTTTTAGGCAATTGCCCCCCCTAAAAAAATTAAAATAGTATGATCTTTAGGCGATTGCCCCCTAACAGAATTTTATACATTGTGTAGAGGGATTATTACTAGTAATTTTAGGCAATTGCCCCCTTAAAAGTTTTAAAATACTATAATCTTTAGGCAATTGCCCATATCATAATTAAACACATTGTATATAGATGTTATTGTGTTAAGGAAAAATGAACGAAATACAAAGAGAAATAGTAAAGAAAATAAAAAAAATATATCCTTACAATCAAAATTTGTTCCGGGGACGCTGCCCCCGAAAACCCCCGCAAGGGGTGCTGCCCCCTTGGACCCCTGACACATTGTGCAGAGATGTTACCTAATTTTTGTTTAAGAATAATTATCATTAAATAAGATGTTGATTATATTTTTAAAATGTATTATGTATTCAAGTACAAATAATCATTTGTCACTATATATATATATATATGAAAAAAAAAATCTCTATATTTTTACTTATAAGTTTGTCCCCCCTGAAAATTAAGGCTGGTTCCGCCCCTGTTTCTATGTCCGGACATCCACTAAAATTTTGCCACGTGGCATGTACACGTGACCGCGAAATTTTAAGTCAAGCGCGTCAAAAATACAGGTAAAGTGCAGTTAAAAAAGCACAGTCAAAGTGCACCTAAAGCACAATTCATGTGGCAAATTTTTATTGGATGTCCGGACATGGAAATAGGTCCGATGACCGAACCTAATAAATTGCCCATGCCGTTGATGAGCGCTCATTACTCTACACGATTTCTCTAAAAAATGTATGTTTTGAACCTATTGTGTCATTGATATATCATTATTTTGCTAATCGTTCATCTCAAAATATTTCTCTGCAGAAGACGAGTTCATTCATGCAATATCGGTAGCACATTATTGTTGGTTTTGATGTCTTTGATCGAAGAATCAATAAATTTTAATGATATCTTTTAGCCAATCCGGCCTCATAAACATATTTAAAAGTGATGTGGGCAGCTACGCAATAGCCTCATAGAGTAATCACTAAGGGGCTGTTTAGTAGTAGGATTTAGGCCGGATTTGAGCAAAATCCAGCCAAACAGCCTAAAATAGTAAAATGCAAAACCAAATCTCATAGCAAATGAAAGCCGCCGTAGACGAAAAATTCCACCTTTTCGTGCTAAATCCCGGATTTCCGAAATCCCGTTTTTGTCAGATTTATGAAATCCATTGGCTCGAGAGGAAGAATATACTCGTTAAATCCGCTCTATAGTGAAACAATCATACAAGATTTAATATGATTTATTATGAATGTTACCAAATAGTTTTCAGGATTTAGACCCCTAAGTATTTCCGAAATCCGGATTTAGAGGATTTACGAAAACCTACTTAAATCAAATCTTGGGTGCTACCAAATAGCCCCTAAGAGGGAACAAAATAAATAATAAAATTTGGATGCTAATGTTTGAAATTATTACTGTTTCTAATCATTGTGTTTCATGCATGCTTTTCAGAAAGAAAACTGGAAGAAATTCAGAAAATGAAAAATATTTAAAGGTAGCTATCAATCAAAGGAAGTTATGGAATTAGCTGTGATTCTTCCAAAATCCTGTGAACGAAAGAAAAGCTGGCATGAGCTGCTCCTTGTGAGCAAAAAATGCTTTCTGAAAAACAGTTTTTTTTTTCCCATAAATTTAATCCATTAAATTGATCACAGAAGTGTGAAGTTCAGAAAGATCAATATTGCATTATTGAATGTGGTATTGTTATTTTGATCACATATTAAAGATAAAGAAGTAACCAAATACAATAGTTAATTTTACAAATACTTTTGAGTAATCAAATCTATTAATTTAATAAACACATTCAATGTAATAGTAATTGGATTCATAAAATTAAATAAACCCATTTCTAAAAAATCCAAAATATTTATGAATCTTATTACTGCTGCTTTGGATATTATTACCGAGGTTTTATTTGGGATGACTTTCTTACTATTTTGCAAAAAAAAAAAAAAAATGGAAGGAAAGAAAAAATAGTGATCTAAAGCTGGCCCAAATGAAGCCTAAAAGAATGAATTTAATTACTCAAAATTCGAACAAGCGCTTTAGCTCGATGGATCGAGTAATTAGGGATTTTAGAAGTGTGTGTTCATTTCATGAGTCTGGTTACAGTGTATTTTTGCTGCGGTTATTAAAATAATGAATTTAATTACTTGAAATAGAAATATGATCATTGGTTGAATGAATTTTATACAATCAATGTCCACATTCAAACTATAGCAACAAAACTTACTATTTTAATATCTACAAGTAAACACGTACTATTGTTATCGGCTCTGGAAAAAAAAAAAGAGGGCTGCGTTAGGTAGTCGATAGCCAGTATTATGTAGTCGATAGATAGTGTAAAATTTATCAAACAATCATGACATCGATACTTCAATATATTGTGTTAACGTTAGGACGTTCCCTGGAACTGGAAGCAACGCGCTGTTATGCTGACCACACAATGGGATACAGGTTTGATGTTGTCGTATTTAAATCAATGTAAGTAGATTGATGAAGCGAGTATCGATCTCTAAAGCCATAATATGTAGATCCATAGAGCTAGCGCACATATTTAAATTTCGAGTAGAGAAATTCATTAATAATAACCAATTTCATAAATATTAGAATTTATTATCACTTTGGACTAAAAATTACAAGATTGTTAGTAGATGGCTGAAAAACAATTTCTAGTTAATCATAGGACTTATGATTTTTTTTTCTAGCAATATTTTTAAATTTGTCTAAAAATAATTATTTATAACCAATCAACAATTAATGTAGACATTATAAAAATAGGCAAATTAAACTAATTGCCAATTAATTGATTGCAAGCAATTCAACTCTTAAAGAAAGAAATATATATATATATATATATATATATATATATATATATATATATATATATATATATATATATATATATATATATATATAAAGCTTATAATTCAGCAAACTTACATTACATTGAAACTTGAGATTAACAAAAGATAGGAAGCAAGCATTAGGCAAATAATTGAGAGGCTATTGATGGAGAAATTATTAGGTACGGAGTGCGGACGGGAGAACCGTCTGCACACTAGTATAAAACAGTGTTCGGTACCGTTCGGTACCACTCGGTACCGCTGGGTACCGCTCGGTACTCTGTGTCTGTGCAGACGGTTCTCACCCCGTCTGCACTCCGCACTTAATAATTTTTTCTATTGATGAGTACTTTATGCTTTTCTCATTGCACATGTAGCATGGTTGGAATTCAAGAAACCTTAGATATTCTATTGGTTTCACTTCCCACTTTCTTCATGTGCTTAATGTGTTGAGATAAGGACTAAACAAGTTGGTACTTTTCATAATTGGCACTTAGGACAAACAAAATTATAGCAACATAGAAAGCAAATAATAAGGACAACATAGTGTGTTAAGTCTCCTTTGCTTGCTTATTATTGTTTTTAAATATAAAATTAAAATAATTTAATTTGTATAGAAAAGTATGTTTGTAGGATATGGAAGGTTGTATATTATATTGTTAAATTAACTTTTATGAGAGCGCTTTTAGGGATTCGTTGGTTTTCTTTTCTCACAATTTTCTTATGAATGATGGTTAGAGTTTATTTGGATCCAGGCGTAAGGCTTTGTTTGGGATAATTTTCTTAGTGCTTTGCTTTTTCAGATCACAACCATAGTTTTTATTTTGTCATTGCTTTTTCACAACTTTTAGTATTTTTTTGTGCTAGGAAGTTGTTGTAAAGTAACTTTTAAAAAGTTATTTTCTCCACAATAGCTTTATAAACATCTTTATAAAAAGCTGTTTATGTCCAAAATGGACCCTAAGGCTTCGTTTGAGACAGTTTTCTTAATATTTTATACAATAGCTTTTTAGCACAAAAATTTATTGAGAGCAGAGGAAAGGTAGTGGCCAAATGATGTCCCAAACGAAACTTAAGTTTTGACATAGATATAAGCACTTGTAGTTAATTACGCCTATGCTAGCTCATGGCAGTGAACAATCTCAATTAAGGTGATTATGTTGCTCTAAATAAAAAAAGAATCATTTCAATAGAATTCGATGAGGAAGATGATTAATGCAATTAATATCTTATTATTCTACCTTTGTTGGCCAACTTAGTGTACCAAATTTGATGAAGTTTTAGGGAATTATATTGTAACTCTTATGAAGCTTAATTAGCATCCATGAGTTATCTCCTTTCAGTTATTGAGAGCCAATCATGATTTAGTTTTAGGGTATTATTTCTCTTGAAATTGTAATATATGTTGGAGTTTTTAGTTGTAATGGTGTAACAATTAGTCATTCACTACAATCAACTTATAATTTAAAAATAAACTGTATAAATGCTATAAGCTTGCTTGGACAAGTTATACTTATGAGTTTGCAAAAAAATTAGGAACCTATGCAAATGGAAGAGAGGGAAAATATGAAGTCCATTGAAGATATTAGCAGAACCTTGGATGGCTTAAAGAATGAGTTGAACTTAGTGCAGAATAGAATTCAAGGCACATAAGAGCTTTTTTTTCTTTTCTTGGGAAATCGTTTGTTTTGTTTGCTATATTTGTCTTTAGTGTTCTATCTATTTTGGTAATTCTTAGTATATTAAGAGGCTGTTTGGGAAGATGGTATGCTTTAATTTTAAATTTTGAATTTTATGATATAAAGCAAAATATATTTGGTATATTAAATATTTATTTAAATTTATTTTTATTGAACATTTAATAAGTTGATTTATGTGGTGATGGAGGCGGTTGGCAATGGGGCAATAGTTGTGAGGACCACTTGTGTTATGATAACGATACGAGTGGCTATTGGTTGTGGAGATGGCCGACAACATCACTGCCGCCAATAATCAATGTTGGTCAAAGATGGTGGAGGCTCTTGTCTGAGGCGGTGATGGAATTAGTCGGTAATCATGCTGGTTACTATCAGCACACTTGGTGGTGGCGGCAGGTAGCTGATTATGTGGTGGTTGCTTTGAATAATACTAAAAAATCTTAGAAGTTATGAGTATTTTTAAAAATAATTTTATTTATTTTTTTGAACAAAGTAATAAATATAATAATAAAACACAATAAATAAATATTTTTATATATAAAAAAAAGCAAACCAAAACAAAAAATAGCAATCATATATGCCAAACAGGCCTTAAAGCTCTAAGCAAAATACATATATGCCTGTAAACTTTCCAATTTTGAAACTCCTAACGTCATCTTCTCAACTGTGTTGTTGAATCTTATTTTCTTTATGGTTATTGGATCTCCAAACAATTAGAATAAACATTAGGAATTGAAAGGAACAACTAACATAAGCAATTGAAAGAAGAAATTAGTATAAGAGTAATTTATATTGAACAATATATGTCTTTCACATACAACGATAAAAAGGAGTAACCTACCTTTTGAATGGCAGTTCCAAAAAAACGTACTTCTATGTCAAAAAAGCATATTCGTAGAAATATTTGGAAAAAAAAAAGGATCTTTAGAGGCAGTAAAAGCTTTTTCTTTAGCTAAATCTGTTTCCACCAGACTGTCAAAAAGTTTTTAGATCACTATGTGTGGATAATATGAACTGCCTAAACAAGAATTCTTGAATGGCGAAAGAGCCTATTACTCGCTAGATCAAACAATTTCTACTAATGAAACCATGTAAATCCATCGGAAAATATGCATGTCCGCTGAAATGGTTGTTGCTATATGCTCCAATAACGAATCATTGGTTTCATTGAATAACTAAAGAAGATAGATAGACCTTTCTTTTCGTCTTAGGTCGAATATAGATAACAAGTAAAACAAAGATGAATAGAACTGAACACCTACATACTAGATTCTGAATAGCAAGCGATTTAGTCTACACGAACACAAAGCACATGTTTAGTTAACTTTAAGTCTTCATTTGGGATGGTTTTCTTATTATTTCTTAAAGCAAATTTTTAGTACAAAAATTTTTTTTGGTATAGAATGTTGCTTTAAGAAGCAATAAAAAAGCCGTCCCTAATGAAGGCTCAATCCCAACATAAACTATTTCATCCAAGCAATAAGACATGCTATTCACACAAGCAATTGAACCATATGGGAGTTTAACATAATGACACTGAAAAACAAATATAGTTAGAGAAAATTAGGCAAAAGATAAGATAGTTTTATCTCCTCATACAGTCTAAAGCTAAACACAACACAAAATAAATACAACAACAACAACAACAACAACAAGCCTTTATCCCACTACGTGGGGTCGGCTACATGAATCCTTTTTCTCCATTGTGTCCTATTAAAAGTCAAATTCTCGTTTAAATCTAATAAAGAAAGGTCATTCCTAATATTTTCTAACCAAGTCTTTTTAGGTCTACCCCTACCTTTCTTAACATAAGTCAAATCTAATACCTCTACTCTCCTAACCGGGTCATCGCAAGGCCGCCGTTTTATGTGACCAAACCATCTAAGGCGACTTTCTCTAATCTTATCTTCTACTGGAGCTACTCCAACCTTTTCATGTATATGCTCATTTTGTATCCTATCTCTAAGGGTAAAGCCACTCATCCACCTGAGCATCCTCATCTCTGCCACACTTAACTTAGTATTATGCTTCTCTTTTAAAGGCCAACATTCATCACCATAAAGCATTGCAGGCCTCACTACCATCTTATAGAATTTTCCCTTAAGTTTGAGGGGTACATTTCTATCACATAACAAGCCCGATGCATTCCTCCACTTCAACCATCCAACTTGAATTTTGCTTATAATATCCTCATCTATTTCACCATCACTCTGAACAATAGATCCAAGATATCTAAAACGTGTACTCTTATTAATGACTTGATCGCCCAAAGTCACAATCCCCTCACTAGGTCTATCACAACACAAAATAAATATGAAAAAAAAAATCTAGATAGAGGTCTATGGAAATTTGAATGACATTCACAGTCAAAGTGCTTACTATTTCTTTCTTCATCCATTACTCTTTTCAAGGTGATGTCAACATGTAAGAAATCATCTGGCTCAACATTCTTATCTCTTCATTTAATTGAGCACTACAAAAAAGAATAGAAATCTCCATCATGAATGCATGATTATATGTTGGTGATGGCATGCCATACATTTATGAAAATAATGTTTAGCTTAACAACATGTATTGGATAAATTAGATGCATTGGACTAAATGGTATGAGTGAATACAAACTCATAAAATGATAGTTAAGGATACTATGAGGGCACCGGCACTTAGACGGGGCAAGTTCATAAGCTACAACTAAGAAATTGACATCAAATATTTATGTAGGCATCCATGACAAGTATAGCAACTAGACCTGTCAATTTCGGGTCACGGGTTGGGTTCGGGTCGAACCCGAAACTGACCCGTTACTATTCGGGTTCGGGTTGACCCGACCCGTTTTTAAAAACGGGTCAATTTTTTAGACCCTAACCCGACCCGCTTCGGGTTCGGGTCAACCCGACCCGACCCGCGACAGGTTGGCACGAACACTGAGCTGCAGCTGGCGGCAACGGATGCCGGCCAAAACAGCCGGCGAAAGCAGCCGACGTCATTCCAGGCGGGCGGGGAAATGTTTACCGGGGCATTCTTGGAATGCCCTGAATGTCCTCACTTAGACACTTACATTTTAAAAATATTTTTTTTTTATATTCCAGAAAGAAATCTTCCATGTGGGCCCCACATCTGTCTTGCGCCAGCGACAGGCACATGGGAGGGGGTAGTGAAGGACCGAAGGTGCAGGGATTTATTGTGCAAATTCTGCGTTTAGGCCCCTTTTGCCTTATCATATTTACAAACAAACCTACTTTCTTTACATATTTACCCCTCAGCGGTTTGTGTACTTTTTTTTTCAATTAAAAAAAGGAAAAGATGAGGGGTTTTATGTAAATGAGTAAATGACACTTTGTATGAAGTCATGCTGTCGCCTGGATGCATTGGAAATCGCGGGAGCAGACTGCAGATGCGAACCGCTGCGGGACGTGAGCTCCACGCGAACTGCTGAGGGGTTTTTAAATTAACAAATATTATTTTATTTTGTGTGACACTCCACGCGAACCGCTGTGGGACGTTAGCTCGAGACGAATACGAGTGCAGAGCGAGCCAGCGACGCCGTCCTCGGGACTCAACTCACGCGCGGGAATCTAATTTTTTAAAATTAAACGGGTTTTCGGGTTGACCCGGCAACCCGTCGGGTCAACCCGAACCCGACCCGTTTTTGCAAACGGGTCAGTTTTCCGGACCCGAACCCGACCCGCTTCGGGTTCGGGTCAACCCAAACCCGAAAATTCCGGGTCGGTTCCGGGTCGGGTCCAATATTGACAGGTCTAATAGCAACTATATTTTGAACCTCTATGCACATTGGATTTTATGACATGTTTATGATACTATCATCATGATGTTACTGTCATGTTTTTATTGATTTTCTTCTATTGTTTCATCAAATTTCACTTAGTTATCACGTTGCTACATCTTCATGTTACGAGTCAGCTAAATGCAAGTTAGATGGAAGTGAGAAGATCATTGGCTTGGGTGCAACATGAATTATTGTTCATTGGTTGTACATGGTGATTAGTGTGTTAATGTAGGCTTAGAATTATTAACTCGTCTTTAAGTTGTCTTTCTAGTCATTTAATTTTGGGCATCGAGTTGAGTCCGTACTAAATATTTAAAATTATGACCAAATCTTATTTTGATTGGTTAACATGCTATTTAATTATATTATTGGATGCTTTTTCATTATCAAATGTGTGAGAATGGGTGATTGGTGTGGCCTAGGGTTAACACATTGGATGATGACTTTAGTATGTTTGCCAATATTCCAAAGAGTGTTATAGCTAGAAAGGGTAATGAGGCTTTGGGAAGATTTTAAAATAAGTGTATTTAGGGTTTAAATAAGCAGGGATCAACCAAGCCTAATAATTATTCAAAACCCAATTGCTTTTTCTCAAGTAGGTTTAGAACTTTGGTGTGATGAACATACGGAACCCTATAGGATGGGAAGCACGTTAAATATTTAAATTAACATATTTGTATATAATCTAGATTTTTTTGATTTTTTCCAGAAATTTCTATGATTTTTAAAGGTTGCTAAAAGGTCTTGAAATAAGATTATGCTTTGTTCAAGTCTTATTTGGCTGATAGCCCTATATTAGATTTTTTTTTTAACCCCACGGAAGAGTTCTACACGTTAATATAAGCAAAATTACAAGTCCTTAAAGACACCAAAGCTCGCTAAAATACAATATTTGAATCATAACCTAAGAGCCTTGGAATCAACCTAATTACAAAAATCATACAAAAAAAACAATAAAATATTCACAATAACCGACAAACAACAGAGGTCCCAAGAAGCCACCGGTTGCCATGCAATTAATCTATTGTCTACTACTTGCAAAAAAACCATAAGAGTAGGAAAAGAAAAGAAATAAGAAGAGTCCACACGACATCCATGACACCCACCAACCAATAAGGATTGCCTTCAAATCAGCCAAGAAGTCAACAAATAGAAGACCTTTAAACATAACAGCCACGGATAGGACCCAACCAACCAACCAGAAACCAAAAACACAAAAAGAGACAAATTACTTCTTCTTAGATTTTTGCCTACAACGTTTGCTTCCACCTTGAGAAAAGCCTTTATGAATATTACTACCAACATTTAATCCATATAACTAATGCAAATCATCTAGCGAATCATTAATTTCCAGCTTTCTCGTAAGGCGAAGAACCATAACCATCCAACCAATCCGATTGGTCAACACAAGTTTCAAGAAATTTTGAAGACAATTTAGCCTTCAACTCATCAGCATAAAATAAGCTAAATTGACACATTAACAAAATGCACCTTCTCATTCCCCTCCAAGTTAGAGGATAAGTCCAAAGAAACACCAACATTCTCGTTACTTCCAGAGGCACCTCAGTAGAACCAACAATAGGTTCCAATGACGTCGATTTACCAACAAAATTCTCAAGGGCAAATTCATTTCCACCTTCAAATAAAATGGGACTAGCTACGTTAAGCAAACAACAATTAGTTTTCAGAGCCTCCTAACTCCCTCTTGAAAATTATTCGCCTTAAACGAAGAGTCTGTGAGACCTCGTTCCATTACTGTTCCTCTCTGACTTGGATTTTCCTCCCAGGATCGTCCGGGACGATAGTGAGATCGTCCAGGCCGATTTGTACTGTTCAAAATACCATCCTGAGAATAGTTCTGGGAACCGTCCAGGACGATCGGGACGATCGATTTTGGTCTGATCGTCCCGGGACGATTTGGCGATCGGCTGGGCCGATCAGCCTAATGATATAAGAAAATCAGCTCGTTTTGAGGAGAGAGAAAATCATTTTAAAACAAAATATCTGGTTTGAGGAGAGAGAAAGAGAAAGGGAAAAGAGGAAAAGCTTGGTTTCGGAGGCCGCGGAGCGCTTTTCGTCCGACGCCGCTGTTGGGAAAAGTGAAGATCTCATGGTAAGGACTCTGAATCCTATTTCTGTTTTCAGAGATATTGAGTTTTGACCGAGTTGTGCATTGTTTTGTGTTTTCGTAGTCGAATTTTGGACATGATTTTGATTTGACACAACTTTCACCGCACAACTTTTGGTATGTTATAGATATGACTATTGTATACGATTTGACTATTTTCTACGAAGATTTTACTAGTCGGAATTGATTCTACGCGATTTTAATCGAATAGAATAATATCAGGACTTGATTTGATTTGGATTCTATAGAATAATAGTCTTGTATTGATGTCGTGAATATTCTACTGTAATTTGGAGAAATTTGGAATTTGGGCTTTTTGCAGGATTTTTGTGTAAATTTGACAGACTGCTGTTACTCTGCCCGATTTTCGTATGATTTCTGATTTTCCCGGATTTGATAGATTGAATTGATATGTGCATGACTATTGATATGATTGTTCTAGATTTCTTTAATATTGCTTATTGCATCGATTATTGCATTGACTATTGATTGAATTGATTGATACTGAAAGACAAGTGGGAACCTGGTTGAACGTTGGTTGGAGATAGATCTTGACCTGTATAGGATGGTGGGCCGACGGGCTTTCCTTTAAATATCGATCATGGATTTCTACAACAACATTATTGATGGGAGTCATAAGGAGTTTTATATGCCGACGGGCGGCCGACGGGCAAAAAGAGTGACGACTCTTATTGATTGAAATCAACGTACGGATATCTACAACAGCAATATGGATTCTACAACAGCAATATGGATTCTACAACAGCACCATTGATCATGACTAGTGTTTGTGCTTGTCGAGTAAGACCATTGTATGAAATTGCATGTTTACTGTATTGATTTATAGATTCATTGTTTTATAGATTCCTGCTTTATTGACTTTGATTAGATTTACTAGATCGTACGATTTCATTGATTTCACTGATTGATTGCTATGCATCGACATTGAGCATTGATATAGAAATGGATGGATATAGATATTGTATTGATAGCATGTACATGAATAGTATAGAATCATTGACACTGTTGCCTATAAATTAATTGATTTCTGCTTATAGATTCATTGTTACTACTGCCTATGGATTTATTGATCTTGCATATAGATTCACTGTTGTTATTGTTTCTGCACCGTATTGACTGCTGCATGGATTCACTGTTAGAATAGATTGAGATTTATCGTACTGCTTTTCTCGTTTGATTTCATTGAATAGATAGTATTGATTAGGCCGCATTGATTTGATTTGATAGCAATTGATTTGACGGATTGATTGAGTTCCTATTGTGTACAGATTTCTTCGAGATTGACATGGATTTATTGAATTGATTTATCGATTCGCCTGCCGCTGCATTGACTGGTTCTATTGACTATGGATTTCCGTATTGCATAGACTCATTGACCATTGATTGATATGGATTTGATTGACTGACATGCATATTGATAGCATCGCTGTGCTTTGATTTCAGTTGTAGGCTTTGGTGACCTGCTGGGCTTTGTAAGCTCATTATATGTGGTTAAAATTTTCAGGTCCGATCAAGGCAACTGGAATGGAGTTCGATCAGAATGTCAGACGAATCCTTTCACTATTGATATCTGTGGCATCACAGAATCAACCCCCACAACAATAGGATCCCATCAGAGTAAGCAGAGACCCCAAATTGATCAATAATAGGCAAAGCATATACCAGCTTAATCAAAGCATGTGACTGATCCAACGAAGTAATCGAGAAGTCACCATTTAGTTTAAGGTTGAAAAAAAACCTACGTATAGAGTTAAGGGAAGGATGACGTGAGGGAAAAACCGACCAAAGCGAATTTAAGAGGAGCAACCAGCGATAAGATATCCTTTTTCGAAATCCACAGATAGGGCAAACCACAAAAAACAATCGATGTTAACTCAGGAAAGAAATAATTGGAAGTATTACTAGATAAAGCGTCAAAAAAAGAACGTGATTTCAACGAGACATCCGAAAAGCTAGGATAATTCAAGTGTTTCACCGTTATTTCGGCCACACCATGCTCGAGGTGGACAAAACGTCACAAAGAGACAGCAAAACCACAAAGCCAACATAAAATGAGAAAGATAGGAGCTTCCTTGACCAAAAATAATGGAGCACAACGAAATCCAGAACAACCCTATATTAAATTTTTGGCTTAAGTGGATGGTTTAGGGTTAAAGTTAAAGGCTAGAAACTTGTGGTTGATGGTGAATTGCAAATAGAATAAATCCAAAGCTTTTTCTCAAAATTTTAAGAGGGTTAAGTTGTTCAAATGCTCAATGGAACAATATTAGGTCTTGTCTGTACATGATGTAGCCTACAAACCTGTAAGTTGTTTTTGCTTGTGATTTCGTGCAGGAAATGATAGAAAAATGGTTCGATATTATACAATATATATATATATATATATATATATATATATATATATATATATATATATATATATATATATATATATATATATATATATATATGCGTGTGTGTGTGGAGAGAGAGAGAGAGAGAGAGAGAGAGAGAGAGAGAGAGAGAGAGAGAGAATTAAGGCCAAATTTTAAGAACGGGCATCTCTTACGCCGGTTTTAGCAAGAGAAGCAGGAACGGCAGAAACTATAAAAACGAGCAGAGTCGTGATAGGCTTTGGCGTATTTTGAGTGCGCCGATCAATTCGGCGTATTCCACTGTTTTCGGAAATTCCTGCCTTGTTCTTGTTTTCCGGAATTGCTTTGGAATGGAGAAATTTATTTGGCTGTCTTGGCGGAAGAGCCTAATAGAATAATAAAAATATATATGTTTAATTGTAATATAATTTATAAATTGTAATTAATTTTTGTATAGTTGTAATAAGTAATTTTATTTTCTTCATTGTTTTATTTAATTTAAATATAAATTTAAAAGATATATTGCAAAAAAATATTTAATTGTTATAATTATAATTATATTTCAGATAATAAAATTAATATTATTTTATATTTCATTTAATATTAAATATATTTCATGTAATATATTTCATAACTAAATGGTCCCTCTGTAGGCTGTAGCAAGGGCCTCCTCATTATCATCCATCGAAACATCAAAAACCATCAAATCACAAACCCTATTTCTTTTCACCTTTCTTTTTTTTTTTTTTTCTTTTTACCACTTGCATTGAGAACACCACTAACAGTAGAATTGTCCTTCTCAAATTCATGATATTGATACATCATCAATAAATTATCTTGATCGGGCACGAATATTGATGCAAATATGAAATTGTAAACTTCTAAAATTAAAATTGGAACCATCCGAACTCTGATTTCAGCAAACTTACAGTCGAACTGAACGTCTCGAAAATACGAACCACCGCCTGACGCCGAAGTTCCGCCGGACCACCACTTAAGGGTATGAGCTCCGTCAGACCACTGCCTAATATCGTTGCTCCCCCGGACCACCACTTGAAGTCCTCACATCCGCCGAACCACTGCCTGAAGTCGGAGTTCCGCCGGACCACCACTTAAGGGCTTGAGCTCGGCCGGACAACCGCCTAACGTCATTACTCCGCCGGACCACCACTTGAAGCCCTCACCTTCGTCGGACAACCGCCTGACGTCGTTGCTCAGCCGGATTAAATTAAATAAAACAACGAAGAAAATAAAATTACTTATTACAACTACAAAAAAATTAATTACAATTTATAAATTATATTACAATTAAACATTTATTTAAAATAATATTATACATATATTTTTACTATTCCGCACTTTCGCCAAAACAGAGCTAAGACAAATTTCTCCCTCTCAAAGCAATTCCATAAAACGAGAGCTATTCCGGAAAATGAGAACAGCACATTAATTTCCAAAAACAGTGCAATACACCGAATTGATCAGCGCACTCAAAATGCGCCAAAGCCTATCACGAATATGCTCGTTCTTATATTTTTTGCCTTTCATGCTTCTATTGCTAAAACTGGCGTAAGAGCTACTCGTTTTTTAAATTTTGCCGAGAATTAATTACCCACTAAAGTGATTAGTGTTAAAGAAGTCACCCAATCTCCTCAAATGAGTGGCCAACCACCTAGCCATCCCTCTCAATTAGAATGAATACTAATTTTTTCCAAAACCTACATCAATCCTTCATTCCAATAAATAAAATACTTAAATAGGTTCTTACATCACTTTAAAATTGAAAAATCTAGTGAAAGAGAGAGGGAGGGGGCATCATTATGTGTGGATAAGGAGTACAACATGTTTAAACATGTATAACCACTCATAATGACTAAAAATGAGTGATGGCCAGCCACCTTAGGTGATATTTCATCATTTTAATCATTTTTACTTCAAATAATAAAATTCTATTGATTTTATTTGGGTTTTTCCTTCATTATTTAAAAAAAAAATGAATTTCCAAAATTCTTAAATTAGAATTATCAAATTCTAAACTCAAATTTGAAATTCATACTTCTAAGTTTAACAAATGTTCATAACTTACAAATCAAAATCACAGTTTTAATTTATAAATGTATTACTGCAACCAAATAAAATATAAATCCTAATTAATGGACCATTTTTACTCCTTGTGATGGGATATTGATTATTAGCATCGTTCATATTGCTTTGAGCTCTAGCGGTTACTTTATCTCTTATTACATTATAGCATCTTACACCAAGTTAGTGATGGGTGAATGGCTCCAAATCTTGTCACCAATTCATGGATGTCATGTCCCATCATAGGCGGATCCACCACCCTCAATTATTTTTTTAAATATTTAGAGGGGATAATTTAAAATATTTTGAGTATTTTGCCCCCTCTAAAAAATATTTTTTGCCATAATTTTTTCAATCTTAAGCATTTTTGCTCATCCCAAAAAAAATTTGTTTTTTCCACCATAAAAAAAGAAGCTGGATCCGCTCCTGTGTCCCATGCATCATCTCGAAGGCATGATTTTCCGTAAGGTAAGTCTGTTGCAGCACACAAGTCAACCTCGTTGACTCGCCACTCCCTAATTGTCTGATTTCTTTATAGTTTAGTTGAAGTTGTCTAAGTAATGAGGACTAAATAGAAGTGACTAACTCTAGTTGATATATTATGCATGGTGTATCATGAGCTATTCTAATTTTTTTTTATGATATTATTTCTATTAAGATTGATATTTTGAAAGCTTATCTAATTTGTTATTTTGATTAAAATGCATGTGAAATTAGGGTAAAAGGGGTGTAGTATAAAGTAAAACTAGTGTAATGAAAATATATTTGAATTATATGATTAAGCACATTACAAACACATGGAGATTTTATTGTTTGTTTGTTTTTTTTTTAAAATAAAGAAATGCAAAATAAAATAACAATGCATACCAAGGGTTAAAAATTGGACCGACCGGTTCAACCGTGAACCGGTCATAAGGTTGGTTCGGACCATCTTGAAAATTGCTTTTACATCAAACTACCGAGAATGGGCCAAGATTGTTGGTTCAACGGGTGAATCGAGCGGTTCAATTGCTTAATTAATTAAATAATAGAATAAATGAATGTATTATATTAAGGATTAAATATTAAATAAAATTAACAATTTAATTTATTTTAAAATAATTAAATTTAAATAAATATGATATTCTTATGAAATTATTTGCCTCAAATAAAAAATGAAGCATCATCATATGACCTCCATTACTCCATGTCAGTTATTAGCCTAAGCAAACCCACAAATCTTTATAAATAATAGAAAGACAGTGCTCTAAGTGATGTGAGACTAAATAAACGAGTTTATGTTATGAAACCCATAACATATATAGTATAAACTTTTAAACATGTTTTTTGATGACTTTTTTATAATGTGAGTAATAATTATTTTTTTTGTTAATAGTAATAATTTATTTATTTATTTGTACATTCACTAGAAAATATAAATTCTATCTATTTATTAATGATAAATTATTCAACATAAAATATTTATAGAATTTTATAATATAAAATTGGTATATATCATATAGATATAGATTATATATAAGTATATAACATAAATTAATAATAATTTATATGTGGACTAAATTTAAATTAAATGTGAATAAATTTTAAAATTAAATATATTTAAATTTAAATTATAAAAAAATATTATCCATGAATTCTCTTTGTTGAGAAAAGTTTAGAATTATGACTCAAAATTCTTAGTAATATGAAAATTTTTAAAGTTAGATTGTGATTTTCTTATGCCAATTTTATTAAATTTTTAATAATATTAGATTCTGAATAAATTTTAATAATATTATTATCTATCTATTTATTAATATGAAAATTTTTAAATTTTCATTTCATTCAGTTCATTTTCCGATCAAATTTTCATAACGTTGGTGCATACAAAATAATAATTGATCGGAAATGACCAATAATGAGAGCAATTGATGGCAACAACAATGATAGTTGCCGATGGTGGAGGCTTGTGGTGACTAAGACTAGAAGGCAACTGCGACAGGTAGTGGAAACTAGGGTACGATAAAGGGATCTTTATGGTGAGCTACAGTTAGTGATTTTGCAACGAGTGGCCGACATTCATCACTTTTTTCCAAGCTATATAAATGATATTAACTTAAAATGGATAAATTCCAAGCATACACTAAAACTGATTTAGATGGTATTATGATAGCTTATAAATGTACGAAACATATTATATTTCAAATGTAGCTAGAATATTCAAAATCATAACTTTTGCTTTACACACAAATAACCCATTAAAATATTATTTTATTATAAAAAAATATATAATTTTCTTCGTACAAATTTATTTTTTGGAAAAAATATATATATTTTTTATCAATGCAACTCAACTATAATAAAATTCTATTCATATGTATACTATGCAAAATTAACTACATTTATAATTCAATAAATTAAACTTCAAACATTTCTAGCGTTAAAATATGCTTCTTAGTTCTTAAAAAATCTCAGCTAATTGCCCAACAAATATAATAAAGAATAGTTCACGGCATGCAAAATCGTAATAATTTAGAAAATGGTCACTGTTCTATGGTTCGCGGGGCGCGACTCGAGGCTCCCGCTCTGAACTATCGTCAAAACCTAATCGCCTCGCGATATTATTTCCGCCGCTTTTTGGCCATGGCAAAGGGAGCGAAGGCGAAGAGGATATTGGCTTTCACTGGGGCGGCAGCGTTTATGGCTGTCGCCGTAAATCTCCTCATCTATGTTGTCAATGCTCATAAAGAGAAGCGGAGGAAGAAGAGAGGTCTGGCTCCTCGTCCTTTTCACTTTCTTTGACTGACTATTGCCTTTTCTCTTCGCTGCATTGGCGATGGGTGGCGCAGATGGTTTGTTGAAGCAATGTGCAAGTTTTCTGAATGCACATGGAGCTGACACTGTTTTGGAGGTCCAATGGTTGCATGCGTAAAATTGATTCTTCTGCTGTTCTTAAAATGTCTATTTTTAAGACATTTCGGTATTAGTGGTCTTATGCTTTGTTCGTTAATTTTGGAAGTTGAAACAACTGAACCAATAGTAAAGTTTGTTCAGTTTCTAAATCATAAATCGTTTTATCTTTTGAAAGTTCTTCTGTTGCCCACTTATTATTCTTTTACCTAAACATATGTAATAGCAAGTTCCTTCACATGCACACCTATGTGAAGCCTCAGAGTTTCATAGGTCTCTGTTCTTAGGCGCTATTTTGGTTTTATGAAAACTTGATATGATGTAAAGTTTTAGAATGCAGAGTAATTTTGTTGTATTTGATTGGAAGTAAAGATATTTTATATCATAATTCAATTTCTTCGCTCATCAGGCTCTAAATGCGGCTAATTTAGGGATATCATTTTCCAAAGTATTACTTTACATGCATTCCTTAAGCGACCAAACAGGCAGCTGCTAAATTAATTCATTGAGGACGCTACATTACCTTTTGATTATGAACAAATTATTGGAACTTGAAAGTGTTTTGATTATTATTGCCTTCCTTGCTATTGTGTACCTAGAATTTAAGTTGGATGGTTGAAGTGGAGGAATGCATAGGGCCTTCTTTGTGATTGAATTGAAAAGTAACCCTTTAAACTTAAAGGGAAAATTCTATAAGATGCTGGTGAGACCTGTAATGCTTTATAGTGCAGAATGCTGGCCATTAAAATAGAAGTATAAAATTAGGTTAAGTGTTGCAGTGATGAGGATGCTTAGGTGGATGAGTGACTTTGTACTTAGAAATAGAATGCAAAATGAGTATATACGTGAAAAAGTTGGGGTAGCTCCAGTGGAAAATTTTCTGATTTCTCTCTAGAGCTTGTGAGTTCTTGAGTGATGAAGTCCCAAGGTGTGGGCAAAGAAACATCCACCTATCGCCGGAAGTGTCCGTGGCTCATGGTCTGACTCCTCCTCCTCTTACTTCACCGCCGGCCTCCCTAACCCTCCTCACCCGTCGGCCGCCCTTCTCCCGCCCTTCTCCCGCCCTAACCCACAACCGCCAAATAGCCCCCCTCCACTGGCCACTCTCCCCACCTCCCATTAGACCGCCGACATCCTTTCCCTTTCTCTCCCACTGGCCAACCCCCTCTTTTCCAAGCCCACCGCCAGCCACATCACCTTGTATGGGAGATATTGATGATCAAATAATTTTTTTTGATTTCTCTCTAGAGCTTGTGAGTTCTTGAGTGGTGAAGTCCCAAGGTGTGGGCAAAGCAACATCCACCTATTGCCGGAAGTGTCCGAGGCTCATGGTCCTCCTCCTCCTCCTCCTCTTACTTCACTGCCGGCCTCCCTAACCCTCGTCACCCGTCGGCCTCCCTTCTCCCGCCCTAACCCACAGCCGCCAAATAGCCCCCCTCCACCGGCCACTCTCCCCACCTCCCATTAGACCGCCGACCTCCTTTCCCTTTCCCCCCCACCGGCCAACCCCCTCTTTCCCAAGCCCACCGCCAGCCACATCACCACCCCCCTCCGCCCCCTCTTAATGTTGATTTCAATCTTCATTAAGACATTCCTAATTTAGCCTACATAATTTGGGAAAGGTTTCATTCTATTTGAAATTCAAAATTTGAATTTTGAATACTTTCCTAAATAAACCATGTTAAATTAGGGAAGTTTTCAAATTGAATCTAATTTAATTGCGATTTGCTGAATTGAAGTTGACGGGTATGGTTAGTTAGTACTGGACTAACCTCGAACACAAGCGTAAAACCCGAGGGGAATATCCCATATAGTGCGTCGCCGTTGCCAGGTCTCAAGTTTTGGATGAGAAAAGTGGAGGGTTGCGTTAGGTAGTCGACAGCCAGCATAAAATTTATTGAACAATAATGGCAGGAATCCTTTAAGAAATTGTTAATGCTAGGGCGTCCCCTGGAAGCGACGCATTGTATGGCCTGAATACAGTGATAAGTGTGCAAGGGCCGCTGCACTGGCGCTCGGGTGCAGTGTTAAATGGACAAGAGTTTCCATATCAAGGACGGATGTGGGCAAATAAGTTAGTCTATGAAACTAAAATTAGGATATGAACTTGGAATATAGGTTCCCTTACAAGAAAATTAATGAAATTAATATATATTATGATTCATAGGAAGTTAAATATTTTGTGCATTCAGGAAACTAAATGGGTTGGAGAGAAGGCTAAGGAAATTGATAGTTTAGGATTTAAGTTTTGGTATTCGGGTAGAAGTCATACTAGAAATGGTGTAGGTATTATTATAGATAAGAGTTTAAATGATAATGTTATAAAAATTAATATGATTAAAGATAGAATTATAGCTTTAAAGATTATTGTTAATGATAAGATTGTTAATATTATAAGTGCTTATGCTCCTCAAGTAGGTTTGGATATGAGTTCAAAATTAAAATTTTGGAATGACTTAGAAGTATTAATACAAAAGATACCTCTTGAAGAAAGAGTTTTTATTGGAGGAGATTTAAATGGACATGCTGGTAGAGAGGTAGATGATTTTAAAAGCATTCATGGTGGCTATGAATTTGGAACGACGAATGAAGGTGGCAAGACTATATTGAATTTTTGTTTATCTTATAATTTTTCAATTGCTAATACCTTATTTAAGAAAAGGAATGAGCATCTCATCACTTATAAAAATGGATATATTACAACCTAGATTGACTATTTTCTTATTAGAAAATTAAATCTTTTACATTGCAAAGATTGTAAAGTTATTCCGAGTGAAAATTTTTGTACCAAACATCGATTATTAGTTTTGGACTTTAAGATAAAGATGTATAAAATAAAAAATAAAGTAAAATGATTTTCTAGTATTAGATGAGGCATTTAAAGAATATTAACAAAAATATTTTTGAGAATAAGATTTTAGATCTTAAGATTTTGTCTGTGCATGAGGATGCTAATGTTATGTGGGAAAAAATGGCTAGTGATATTAAGAATATTGCAAAAGTTATCCTTGGAGTATCAAAGGGAAAAGCTCCTAATAATAAAAATAGTTGGTGGTGGAATCCAAATGTGCAAGAAAAGATTAAAAATAAGAAATTTTGTTATAAAAATTTGTTTAATTTTAAAAATTCTGATAATTGGGAAATATATAAAGTGGCTCGTAAGGATGCTAAGAAAGCAATATGCGATGCAAAGACATTAGCTTTTAGTGATTTATATAATAGATTAGATACTAAGGAGAGAGAAAGATATATGTATAAGTTAGTCAAATAAAGAGATAAGAGTAGTAAGGATTTAGTTCAAGTGAAGTGTATTAAGGATCAAGGTTTAAAATTGCGTAACTGCGCCTCGAGGCGGTTTTCGTCCGTGAGGCGAGGCGTAAGCCTCGAGGCGGTCTGAGGCGTAAGCCTCACGAACACAGAATTGCGTAAATGAAAAATTAAGGATTTTAGCAGGAAAATAATAACAATATTGGAAAATAAGAAAGTAGATGCAATAAAATTATGTCCCAAAGTACAAAATCATAAAATATTAGTTTAACAAAACTCCCAAAATACAAAAAACATATAAAATGAAATCATATCCCATCACTAAATGGGTCTTCAAGTGAATCTTCTTCTCCAATTGTATCTATGAATGCCATGTCATCTTCATCTTCAACATGACTCACTTTTCTCTTCCCTGTTCATTAAGATAAAAGATCATTATCATGTATTCATGTTATTGCTCACTTGACATAAATGTAATGTAATAACATATAAGAAGTTGTGGAATACCTTTACTTGATTGTTGTGCTGCAGAGCTAGTGGATGTGCCAACTGCAGTACTAGTGGATGTGCCAACTTGATCTGCTTTGCCCCTCAAGACATCCACACTTAGATCTTCTAACTGTAAGTCTGATAATGACAAATCTGTCTCATCATCTATGAACCACTCATTATCAAACGACACATCATCACACACTAATGGGTCCTCATCATCCTTCAACCCCTTATTCCTCAACCTCCTCTCTCTCAACCTCTTGTTGTGCATAATATATACCAGAGAGTTCATTCTGAGTGTTGATAGCCGATTTCTTCTCTTTGTTTGCACTTGGCTATATGTACTCCAGTTTCGCTCACACCCAGAAGAAGAACAAGTGAGGCCCAACACTCTTACAGCAAAACTCTGTAACTCAGGTGTGGAATCACCAAATTGTATCCACCATTCAACTGTTTTCAAGAAAAAACATAATCAGAACTGAATAAAGTGTTTTGCATTTACCAAAATAATTATACATGGAGATCGTTTAGAAATGGTTGCTCTTGCTGCATTCAAACCAAAAAAACCCTCTTTATTCCGGAATAGAACAAGCTGTAAATCTGCAAGCTCCCTATCTGCCTGCTCCGGTATTAATCTTTCCATACAATGATATAGACCAAGCTTCACCTCCGGATTTGAAGATTTCTTCTCTGAATATTGAAATTGAGGGTTGAGATAATAAGCCGCTGCATGTAGATGTCGGTGCAACTGCACCTCCCACAGAGCATCAACGATATCCCAAATCTCCCTATAACTTGCCTCCTCTCCTCCCAAGTTGTGTGCAATCATCTTCTTGGCCTCGTCCATAGCATCATAAATAAAACCCATAACTGGTTTCTTCTCTGCATCAACTAAGCGTAGAACTTGCACTAAGGGTCTCGTGCTCAAAATGCCATAGGACCCCGTGCACCTCTACTATGTATAGTGGAGGAAGAGCCCTTTCCACTCTCGCTCCCAAAATAAGCACCATGCTCGACCCTTTCATCAAATTGCTCATGTTGTAAGTGTTTAGCACTGGTACTTTTCTTCATGTAAGCACTTATTTCTTCCTTCACATTGTCCGGCACTTTTGCACACGGTGCTACATTCTTGTGAGAGCATGATAAGTGCTCCTTCATGCGGGTTACTCCGCCCTTCACCACTTTCTCACAAAAATTGTATTTTAAATAGACATATCTTTTTTCTCCGCCGCCAATGTCAACTTGTACACTATATTTCCAAGAAGGATCCCTCCGCAATGATGAAGACCCCTTTTCCTTGCCTCTTACCATGATCGCTAATGAAAGAATCAAAAATTACACAAAAAAAATTCCAAAAATCTAAAACCCTAAAATTTCTTTCACTTCAAAAATCTAACCAAAAAGTAAAAAAAAATACCTAAAATCCTTTGTGGACTTCTCCTACAAGGCTGTCGGACACGTCAACTTCGCCGGAGAGGCGGCGCCGGCGGGAGAGGCGGCGGGAAGGTTGGCCGAGCGGACGGGAGCCTCAGGATTTCGCGATCTGGAGCTCACGGGCGGAAAAAATCGGGAAGCAACTGAGCCGATCGGGTGTGGGGGAAAGGGAGGAGTCATTTTAAGTAGGTGGGCCCTTTTGGCTGAGGCGTACGCCTCTCTCAAAATTGCGCAATTGCGCAACAGAGGCGCGCTTCAGCCAATGTGAGGCGTACGCCTCACCCCTGCCAGCAATTGCGCACGCCTCGAGGCGTTTTTTGCAAGAATTGCGCAGAGGCGCGCCTCAAGGCGCGCCTCTTATTGCGCAATTTTAAACAGAGTAATAAGGATGAATATCAAAAAATTTTTTTCTTTGAAGATGATATTCAACAAAGGTGGATGAGATATTTTGCTAAACTTTTTAATGAAGATTGTGAAAATAAGATTGACTATAGTGACCTTAGCACCCTAAATGAAAATAAAAATTTCTGTTTTTATCGATGTATTAGTAAAATTGAAGTTAAAGAGGCTTTAAAGAAAATGAAGGGTGGAAAAGCTGTTGGATCTGATGATATTCCAATAGAGGTGTGAAAATGCTTAGGAGATGAAGGAATTTCTTGGCTTATTAAACTTTTTAATACTATTTTGAAGACTTAAAAGATGTCAGATGAGTGGAGAATGAGTGTGTTAATTTCTATTTTTAAGAATAAAGGTGATGCACAAGATTGTGCGAATTATAGAGGTATTAAATTAATGTGTCATACTTTAAAACTATGGGAGCGAGTTCTGGAGCATATGTTGCGGCGTGATACTAATGTTTCTCAAAATCAATTTGGATTCATGACGGGTAGGTCGACTATGGAAGCCATACATTTATTGCGAGGTTTGATGGAGAAAATAAGGATGATCTACATATGATATTTATTGATTTAGAAAAAGCATATGATAAAGTTCCAAGAGAAGTGTTATGGAGAGTTCTTGAAAAGAAAGTAGTTAATAATGCTTATTTTCAAATCATTAAAGATATGTATGCAGGAGTTATTACTTGTGTTCAAACACAAGGTGGATTGACCAAGTATTTCCCTATTTCGGTTGGGTTACATCAAGGATGAGCCTTAAGCCCATATCTTTTTGCTTTAATCATGTATGTTCTCACTAGACATTTGCAAGAGGATGTACCTTGGTGTATGCTTTTTGTTGATGATATTCTTTTTGTTGATAAGACTAGAGAGGGAGTTGAAGGTAAACTTGAATTATGGAGGTCAACCTTAGAGTCTAAAGGTTTTCGCTTGAGTAGATCTAAAACGGAATATATGGAGTGTAATTTTAGTAGTAATAGACCTAGTGAGGGGATTGTGACTTTGGACGATCAAGTCATTAATAAGAGTACACGTTTTAGATATATTGGATCTATTGTTCAGAGTGATGGTGAAATAGATAGGGATATTATCAGCAGAATTCAAGTTGGATGGTTGAAGTGGAGGAATGCATCGGGCTTGTTATGTGATAGAAATGTACCCCTCAAACTTAAGGAAAAATTCTATAAGATGGTAGTGAGGCCTGCAATGTTTTATGGTGCTGAATGTTGGCCATTAAAAGAGAAGCATAATACTAAGTTAAGTGTGACAGAGATGAGGATGCTCAGGTGGATGAGTGGCTTTACCCTTAGAGATAGGATACGAAATGAGCATATACGTAAAAAGGTTGGAGTAGCTCCAGTAGAAGATAATATTAGATAGAGTCTCCTTAGATGGTTTGGTCACATTAAACGGCGGCCTTTCGATGACCCGATTAGGAGAGTAGAGGTATTAGATTTGACTTATGTTAAGAAAGGTAGGGGTAGACCTAAAAAGACTTGGTTAGAAAATATTAGGAAGGACCTTTATTTATTAGCTTTAAATGAGAATTTGACTTTTAATAGGATACAGTGGAGAAAAAAGATTCATTTAGTCGACCCCACGTAGTGGGATAAAGGCTTGATGTTGTTGTTGTTGTGTTGATTAGAGGACGATTAAAAAAGAACTGAAACAAAAATAACTTCCCCCTTTGTACTTCCCTAGACTCTTAGACCATTTGAATATGTTGACCTAGGTAAGTAAATTTGTCAAGGAGTACATTTTTGCTTTTGATGACTTTATGATTCGGTGTACTAGTGAGGAGACCATCACTCCTATCCAACTTCTTTCTATGTTTAGAGCCAAATTAGAGAAGATCTTCGGAATGAACTTTTCGCCAGAGGAGTGACTACCTTAGAAGCTGCTTGTAGTCTTGTGTTAGACAGTTAGACCTAGAAGAATCTAGAAGCTACACCCATTCTAGGAACCAAGACTCTCGTCCTAACCCATTCAAATCCTTCTCTAGTCAACCACAAAACAAGCCAACTGGCCCCGTGACTAGTCGACCTACTACTGGGTCTTTCCAACCCCGTTCTGTCTATAAGGGTAAAACCCCTGAACGAGAGACACCCAAAACCACAGCGGGAACTAAGTGCTTTCGATGTCATGGGTATGGACACATTTCTTCTGAATGTTTCAGCTCGTATAAAGGCACGATAATCGATGAAGTAGTGGATGAAGAGGAAGAACTTGACACCGATTTAGTACATCATGTGGACGATGACGAAGACTTCTTTGATGATGAAGACCCCATTGAGTTGAAAGTTGTTAGGTGTGCCTTGTCTCAACCCAAGCCTAGCGATGATTGGCGTATGCTGTCTATTTTTCATACATTTACCAAAATCGGAGATAAGAATGGTAAGGCCATCATAGACAGCGAAAATTGCATCAACGCTGTCTCTTCCACTATGATAACCAAACTCAACCTGAAATCGACACCCCACCCGAACCCCTATAAGGTTGCCTGGATTAACTCAACTGCCATGAAAATCAAAGAAAGGAGCCTTATCCCTTTAGAGTTCGTGGGATATCAAGAAAAGATTTGATGTGACGTTTTGATCATGGATGTTGGTCAGATTATCCTTAGTCGCCCTTGGCTATTCGATAACGATGCTCACATTTATGGGAGGACGAATACCTAGTATTCGAACATAACGGTAAGAAGATTAAACTTATACCCTCCCAACCCAAGCCTAGTAAGGATGAAGTCAAGCATGTCCCTGCTAAGTCTAACAAAGGTCTAAACTTCGTGACTGCGAAAGAAATGGATGCTGAGTTACATGAAGGATCCCCCATGTATGCCCTTGTAGCTTGGGAAGTAAATGCTGACCCAGAGGAATCTGTTCTCGATGAAATTAAGCCCCTCTTAGAGGCTTTTGCTGACGTCTTCCCAGAAGACTTACCCAACTATCTCCTACCCCTTAGGGGCATCCAACATGTCATTGATCTTGTCCCGGGAGCATCTCTGCCCAACCTTCCACATTATCGCATGAACCCAACGGAACATGCTGACCTGAAGAAACAAGCGGACGAACTCCTGCAACGTGGCTTCATCAAAGAGAGCCTTAGCCTGTGTGCTGTCCCGGCCCTTCTGACTCCCAAGAAGGATGGGCCGTGGAGGATGTGTGTTGATAGCCTCACTATCAACAAAATTATGGTCAAATATTGTTTCCCCATTCTTCGTTTTAACGATATGTTAGATATGATGACCGAAGCCTCCTTGTTTTTCAAAATTGATCTTAAAAGCGGTTATCACCAGATTCGGATCCGTATTGGAGATGAATGGAAATGTGTTCAAAACTAAAGATGGATTATATGAATGGACGGTTATGCCTTTTGGCCTAAGTAACGCACTTAACACATTTTTGAGAGTTATGAACCAAGTACTCAGACTTTCTTAGGAAAATTTGTAGTGGTCTACTTTGATGATATTTTGATTTATAGTAACTCGGTGGATCAACATCTGAATCATTTAAAACAAGTTTGTGAGGTTTTGAGAAAAAAATTAACTATATGCTAACCCTAAGAAGTGTATGTTCCTCACAAATAGTGTTACTTTTCTTGGATTTATCATATCATCTCAAGGAATTTCCGTTGACCTTGAAACGTGCAAGCAATTAAAGAGTGGCCCGAACATAAAAATATTAGAGATGTTTGGAGTTTCCATGGACTGTCCACTTTCTATCGGAGATTTATTCAAAACTTTAGCACAATTGTAGCATCTTTAACAAACTGACTCAAAAAGGAAGAATTTCTTTGGACCCAAGCTGCCTCTAGAGCATTTGATGAAATCAAGAAGAAAATGGTAGAAGCCCCTGTCATGCGCCCCAGATTTTTTTAAAGTCTTTGAGGTTACCTCTGATGCCTCAGGCATTGGCATTGGTGGCGTCCTGTCCCAAGAAGGCCACCCTTAGCCTACTTTAGCAAAAAATTGAATGATATCAAGCAACGATACTCAACCTATGATAAGGAATTCTACGTCATCATTCAATCCCTTAGATATTGGAGACACTACGTGCTTCCCCAAGAATTTGTTATTTTCTCCGATCATGAAGCCTTGCGTTACATAAATTCCCAGAAGAAGCTCAATGCATGACATGGTCGTTGGGTTGAGTTCCTTCAAGAATACACTTATACGATCAAACACAAGGCTTGATCTGAAAACAAGGCAGCTGATGCCCTAAGCCGTCGGATAATGGTAACCAAAGAAATGAGAACCGAAGTGATTGGTTTTGAACAAATTAAGAAAAACTATATGGATTGTCCGAACTTCAAAGATATTTAGACGTTATTAACTACGAGAGGTGAACACATAAGTGACGACTTCCTCTTGGAAGACGGGTACCTATTTAAGTCCAAAAGACTCTGCATCCCCAACACCTCTCTTAGAGAATTCCTTGTTTGGGAATTACACACAGGAGGTCTAGCTAGACACTTTGGGCAAACTAAGACCATCACTGCGGTAGAACATAGATTTTTCTGGCCTAGTCTTAAGCGTGATGTTAGCAAGCTTATAAGGAGATGCCACACATGCCAACTAGCCAAACAGCGGAAACAAAATACTGGACTTTGCACTCCCCTTCATGTACCTAAGTTGCCTATGGCAGGATGTTAGCATGGATTTTGTTTTTAGAGCTACCAAAAACAGTTAGGAAGAATGATTCCGTATGCATAGTAGTTGATCAATTCTCTAAAATGACCAATTTCCTCCCGTTTTCCAAATCCTTTGATGCCTCAAGGGTCACTAGACTCTATTTCGATGAAATTTTTAGATTTCATGGGTTGCCTAAATTCCTAAAGCCATTGTATCAGATCAAGATGTTAAGTTCATTAGTTACTTCTGGAAAACTTTATGGCACAAAATGGGAATCAAATTCCAAGTCTCCACCGCCTTTTACCCCCAAATAGATGGACAAAACGAAGTTGTGAATAAGAGTCTAGGAAATCTACTTAGAACTTTAATAGGAGAGAACATCCGGGATTGGGATTTTAAACTTCCAATACCTGAATTTGCCTATAATAATTCTGTTAATAAAACCACTGGTTTAAGTCTTGCTTAAATTGTGTACGGATACCAACCAAAACAGCCTATAGATCTGATTCCTATGAACCCTAAGGTTAGGATGTCTGAATCTGCATCAACATTTGTACCTCATCTACATGAATTGTATAAAGAAATTTATAAAAAAAAAATGAACAAAGTAATGCTAATTATAAACTCAATGCGGATCTTAAGAGAAGATTCAAGGAATTTAAGGTTGGAGATTCTGTAATGGTTCGGATCCGTCCGGAACGATTCCCACAAGGGGTATTTAAGAAGTTACATGCTAGAAATGCAGGACTTTTCAAGATAATATCAAAAATAAATGATAATTCTTATATGTTAGATCTTCCTGAAGGTCTTAACATTAATCCTGCATTTAACATCGAAGATCTTGTAAACTTTGAAGGAACATAGTTTAACCCCACTAATCCACTAAATCATAAGCCTTGTGAGTCCATACCTAGTGAGAACCTCAGCCTACCCCCACTCCCAAACATATCCACCTCAGCCAATGCGGAAAAGATCGAAGCAATACTTAACGATGAAATCATCTCCACCAAAGATGAGGGGCACCGAAGGTACTTAGTTCAATGGAAAGGGAAACCAGATACCGAAAATACGTGAATTGATCGTGTTGACCTTCAGAGACTAGATCCTGAGCTCCTAGAGCTATATGAGAGCACTCTTGACGGTTACTCGACAGGGTCGAGTAAGCTCTCACCTAAGGAGAATGATGAGGACATTAGCAGGAGATTCCAGAATGTCTATCATCAGAAGCAGCGCAGAGCGACAACCTCGATCAGAAGTCTTTATTTTTGATTTATATTTTGTATTAGTGTTTCTTTTATTAGTTGTGACGATTGTACTCTTTATCTGTTTGTGTTTGATTTGTAGTCCTAAGGGCATTCTTGTCTTTCTTTTCTAATTGCTTGGAGGCCTATATATAAGGTACTCATCTTGTATGAGAGACATTGATGATTAAATAAAATTTTCTGATTTTTCTCTAGAGCTTGTGAGTTCTTGAGTGGTGAAGTCCCAAGGTGTGGGCAAAGTAACACCCATCAGTCACCGAAAGTGTCTGGGGCTCGTGGTCTGACTCCTCCTCCTCTTACTTCACCGCTGGCCTCCCTAACCCTCCTCACCCATTGGTCGCCCTTCCCCACAACCGCCAAATAGCCCCCCCCCCCCCGGCCTCTCTCCCCACCTCCCATTAGACCGCTAGCCTCCTTTCCCTTTCTCCCCCACCGGCCAAGCCCCCTCTTTCCTAAGCCCACCGCCGGCCACATCACCATCTTCCCCCTCTTAATGTTGATTTCAATCTTCATTAAGAAATTCCTAATTTAGCCTACATAATTTGGGAAAGGTTTCATTCTATTTGAAATTCAAATTTAAAATACTTTCCTAAATTAACGACGTTAAATTAGGAAAGTTTTCAAATTGAATGTAATTTAATTTTAAATTAGAATGGACTTCATTATTTCCTTCCTAATTTGGTTTCATGAACTAGGAATCTTTATTAACTCCCACAAATCCCTCCCAACCCCATGCATGCCGCCGACCCCTCCATGGGATCTCCCTCTTCTCTCCCCATTAATCTCCCTCCACTTGAATTTGATTTTCAAATTTCAAATTCTTAATTCCATTTTCCTATTTTACTAAAATCTGAAACTAATTTCAGATTTTATATTACTTTCCCTCTCCAAACCCAAACCCTAATTCAACAAAAGCAAGCCCCTCTTCCCTTAGCCACCCCTTCCTCCTTCCCACCTCTTGGAAACCTTCTTGCCTCATGAACTACACTCCAAGAAAGAAGAAGGCCTCCCTCCATCCACAATCCCCTTGACTAGTGCATGGCCGATCCGGATCGTGATTGTGGATTACTCTATGAATACCAAAGTTTAGTGGATATTCATCAATCCACCTTCTACCTCAATCCATAAGTGGATAACTCCGTAGAAGATTACATTAATCACACCTTATTCACGTTGGCGTCATCAATTGAAGAGCATCTACCATCCGGAAGTTGGCGGATCATTTGGTAGCCACCCACGTCTTCTCCCTCTATGGCGAACTTTCGTTGGGCTACTACCATATTTGTCTTCTCAGCTTTTGGTGGCATCGTTTGGCTTGCTAAGATTCTTCCCTGCTAATCCTTACTAGACGAGCTTGAGTGAGGGAAACTCAAGGTGACTTTTCTATTTCTTAAGTGTGGGATCTCTTGTTTATAATATTTAAGTTTATCTTTATGATTGAGATCATTCTCAAGTGATTGTTATTCTATCTTGTAATTGATTGCGTTTACATTATTGATAGCCTTAAGTCTAAGCATCTAATCTTGTGAAACATTAGTTTATATTGCAAGGCTTAAATCAATTTCTTTATAATCTCTAATGCAATTCCTATTGGTTTCACTTCACTAATAGGTCATGATGGAGAAAAATGATTCATGTAGCCGATCCCACGGAGTGAGATAAATGTTTGATGTTGTTGTGCTATTATGTGCCCTAGCATTAAAAGAAGAATCTTACCAAACTTGTCAATCTTGGCTCATGGTCATGCAATAATACTGCGAGGAACAATGCAGTGTCTTTTGATTAATTTTCCTTTATTAGTTTGTGAGGAAAAAATATCATCATTTATAGGCATTCGCTTTCTTGGGATGCTTATATAGGGTGCGTTTGGGACGGCTTCACGGCTGCTTTGCTTCAGAAAAATTTATTAAGGATGCGTTTGGGGCATTGCGGTAGAACAACGTTAGAAAAATTTCTGCGGCCCGCTGCTGCTTCTCGCGACCATTCATTGCGTCCCGCGGTCCGCTGCGGTTGCTGCTTTCCGCCGTTATGAAGGGAGTAAATGATGAAAAAATCCAATCGCAATGTTTGCTGCAGATCGTCGACCTTCTCAAGCTCATCCATCTCGACTCACCTTCTCCTCTACGTTGTCGCCATCGCTGCGAAACCCAGACGGAGACAGCCCCTTCCTTCTCCGGTGCTCAAGCGGGAGATGAAGCCGGAATGTAAAACACCGGGGACTCGCACGGTAAATGGGTCTCTGGAATCCAGCACAGTTGGAGTTTTCCAACCAGAAAAATCTCCCCGATCCCCGTGCTGCTTCCTACTCAAGGTGAAATGAGAAGTTTTGATTAGTTGAAATAATAAATCATTAGCTTGCTTTAATGGTAGAGGAAGAGAGACGTCAGAGAGAGTGCCTGTACTTGTCTGGGACTTTTCCCTTCTCTTTATAGGGTTTGACAAGAACTCGAGCGTCGCAGACGAAGTGAGGATTGCCCTTTGCGAGGATCAGTTTCACGGTCTCAGGGTAAAGGAGGAAGAAAGACGTCTTCCTCCCGGAAAGTGCTGTCTGCAGGGAAGGTTAAGTTAATCTGTCTTGAGATAGGGTTTACCATGCCGGAAAAATCATTCCCTTCTATTCTCGGCCGGCCTATGAACTTCTGTGGGTCTTCTCCTCCGAGCATCAGCGCTGCCGCTGCGGCAGCGGCAGCCGCCACCCTGTAAAATTGGTCAAAACGCCAGCTTTAACATCTAGAAGAAGACGGTGAACCGGTTTTGGGAAGAGAAGAACCTCGCACGCGGTAATGTGACCGTTTCCTCGCCTCGATTCGACTGAAAACAATGGTGTTAATATAAAGAACTTGAGCAAAATGTGGAGGTAGGTGAGCGCAATTGCCGAGAAAGGCGAAATGGACAAGTTAGCCGGCCTTCACTGGCGAGGCTGCCGTGGAGATGTTAGCAACGGTGCCGTTGGGAACGAACTCGTAGACGAGGACGAGCTCGCGGCTTCTCTGCGATGTGCAGCCGTATAAGGAGACGAGATTTTGATGACGGACACGGGAGATGATCACTATGAGTTAAAAAAAAATTTAAATTTGAGTTTAAAAAAAAATTAAATTTGGATTGTATGAAATTCAAGAATTGTTAACATATGAGTTAAAAAAAATTAAATTTGAACAAATTTTATTCTTCTTCACATATGTAAGGGTAACAAGGTAATTTGTTGTCAAACAGCAGCAGCACAGCAGTTCGACAGTAATACTACTCAAACAAAATTGACTGATTTCTATACATCAACTTTAAAAAGCAACTTTATGTACAACAATTTCACAACCTGCTTTACCGACAGCTGCAGCCGTCCCAAACGCACCCATAGTTCCTAAGGAGTTTTATGGCATTCATTATGTGATAATTTTAGGCATGTTTTCTTCCATAGGGCATGTTTAGTGCATTACATCTTAAAGTATAACTGACTCTTGCATTATGATTATATTTACTTTGCCATCAATACGACTCAAATATATGGCTTGTGTATGCAAGTACTTAAACATGCCAAACTTGCATGCATACAAATACATATATGCACTTGAGGGAATACACACAAACATTTAAATGAAATGGTTTTCTTAGGTTGCTGATCAACATATTGATTGTTTAGTCCGCATTTATTTTCAATTCCATAAATTTGCTTAGAAGTATTAATTATGCATTAAAGTAATTAAGATGTATCATCCATTTTATTTTCTAAGAAAAATTTTCATGTGTATCTTTTTGGAGTTGATATTATTTAATATTTATATAGCAAATTTTTAATTCAAATGTTGATTATTTTAATTAGTCAAGCTTAAGGAACTTAAGCTCTTAATGCCAACCAAACAATCAAATCATGCACTTGTTAGGCTGTTGATTTAAACGACATAGGGGGATATGCTGGTGAAAAATAAAGCTAGGGTTTCAATGAATTTATCTCATAGGAATTCTACCACAAGGACATTTATTGTTCCACTGTATCTCCTCCCATTCTCAATAATGAGGGTCTTGGCATGATATACGCTATTTTCTCCATTGCGTCTCATGCATGATACGCGCTATTTGCTTTTGAGGGCCTTGGCATTCAATTCGTGTTATGAAGCTCTTGTGTGACGATTTATAATGCCTGTGCATGCAGTATTAGCACTGATGTTGGTTTGTTACACTAAATACGACTCGTACGTTTATTTCGAAGTTTTTTTGCCCTTTGTTATGCATGTCCAAACTACTAAACCTATCTTCAATCACCTTATTTTCAAGAAATGTCATGCTTCCTTTTCTTCATATATAATCAATTTTAAATTATCCTTTATAAGTTTGTCACTTATCCAACTCGACATTCTCTTTTTTGCCACACCCAACTTAGATATCATTGACTCTTTTACAACTCAACATTTGAATCAACAAAAAATTGTCCACCTAATTGCAATTTTAATAAATTTATCTTTAAGTCTATGTGATATCTTTTTATCGCATAAGCTCATGTGACATTTTTTTCTTTTTAACTATCTAGCCTTAATTCTATAAGTTTTTCTGTTGTGGCATTCTTGTGTCACGATTTATAGAGCCTATGCATGCTCTATTGCTCTATTAACACAACAGTTGGTTTGTTCATAAGCAATGTACGCAGATGGTTGATTTGGAAGTGTTTCTTATCCATCGCTGTACATGGACAAACCATCGAATCCTATTTTCATTCTTCTTATTTTCAATAAATATCACAACAACTTTTCTCCTAATATAATCATTTATTAATTTATTCTTTCTAATTTTATTATAAATCCACCTTAACATTCTCATTTTTTCTACATTCAACTTAGACATTAATGAGTCTTTACTGATTGCATGTTCCAATCAATATAAAATTGCTGGCTGAATTGTGATTTTATAAAATTTACCTTTAAGCTTCTATGATTTCCTCTCATCTCACAACACTCTCGAGGCACTTTTTTCGTCTTAACCATCAAACCTACCCGTAAGAGAATGTAGTGATTCCTATTTTAAGCATTCAATTCTGCTACGTACTACACCATAAATCGCATTCTAGCAATTCAGTCAGAGGGTTATGCATTCTTCATCTCTAAAGTTTTTCTATAAAACAAAATTATCGTTAATTTTTTTATGATATATCCATTTTTCCCTACATAGCCCCCTTGTGATCTGTGAGCTATGTTTTTTTTGTTGCAGGTCTTCCAGGTTCAAATGTTCGTGTCAATCTTTCTGCTTCTGAGATCAAGCAATTGACTGATTGTATAATTGCTAAATCAAATGAGATACATGATTTAGTAGCTTCAGTTCACCTTGAAAAGGTATGTGGTTTCGTTGAGTGCTGCAATTTGCTGATGTTATTATGTATTGTATTGGCTATGTACGAACTATATTAATTCATTTTCCACCTATTGCTGATATTGTAATTTTTTGTCTCATTCTGCGACATTGTCCTAACATCTCTTCTTTTGATATATAAATTTATTTATTGGAAGTTTCTTGAAGATGGAAAAGGTATAGGTTGCCTATAAAACTAAGATATGTTGTAGGATGGTAGATCTATTAGGGAATTGCACCTTCAATACTAAATCATATTTGATTTTAGCATGCTTATATATGGTCTTTATTTACTTTTTGAAAGAATAATTATATAATAGAACCAAACACGATTTTATGTCAACTAAAAACATGAAAAACAAAAAATAAAAATAGTTACTAATAGCCCCTTCCTAACAAAATTACAGCACTATAAATTTGACCAATACAAATATTAAGTGGAAAATTATGCACAACCACATTAGATACTAATTGCTATAGATGTGATAAAAGATTTTTTGGCTCTATATGAAAGGGGAGGAGTGGGGAAGGTTTGCTGGAGATACATGAACTAAATCATAGCCTTACATGAAAATTCCTGAACACATCGAGTAGCTTGCATTGCATTTTAACGTTTATGAACGGTATAATACTCTTTATTTAAAAATCAAAATTTTATTTACAAATAAGAATCAATCAATGCATGGAACTTCTTCTATGCAGGATTTGGGGAGAGGTTGATGTTAGACTTGATACATAATGCAACATAATCATAGAATATATGTTTGGAAAATTTAGTAACAATTATAAACTATCTAAAGGCCAGACCATGAAGAGGTGTAACAATACAGAACTTTTTTTAAACTACTGTGAGTTATTTTGAACTCTCAGATTCAATTTTAGATTAAGTTTTAATTTTTTTTAGAAATAGATTAAAGTCCTTGTAGGATAATAATCTGTTGTTCTTTGTCTAAGTTGGAAACCATCATCATAAATGAGCTCATCATGATTATAAATCTAATAATGTTCAGGAGTGGCTGAGGAGATCCACGATGTTATTGATCATAGTGTACCATAATAGGTATATCATTAGATAATACTTCTGCTGTATCATCCATAGCTGTTTATACGAAGTGAATGTATATTATGAGGTGGATTTCTAATGCTTTACTAAGCAAAAGAGAAACACTATTAGAAGTTGTCTTCACGTTTTCTAATTAAAGTCATTTGAAACTTTGAATCTTTCATTTAATTTACACTCTGTTCAATCTTCTCATGATATTAAATTTATTTATTAAGATTTCAACTCTTCTACTGCATAGTCATTCTATTTCCCACATTTTCTACCTTGTATTCAACTTGATCTGCTTGTATGAATTTCGTCTATTCACCTCTTAATGTTTCAAGGCCCATGATGATACGTGGGAAATGTAGAAAATTAAGCACAAAATATGATTTGAAATGCAAGAGAAGGGAAGGATTAGTTAGTAGACGAGGTACATAAGATTTGTGGAATATTTGTGGGAGGTTTTGTAAAATCCGGAATTCGTCATTTGAGTGCGTCGCACGCATATCGATGCGCCGCGACGAATTTAAGTGAAATTTCGATGTCGTCGGAATTCGACGAAATAAATTTTATTAAATTCGTTAAGAAATTTCGATCGAAACGGTATATAGAACTTGCAGTTAATTTCGCACGGTTTGGGAATTAAAATTCGCCGAAGTGCGTTATGTAAATTTTGGCCTTTTATACCCATTTTACCCTTCATATGACATTAGAGAAGTCTTGGGAGAGGGGGCACATGCGTCTTTAGTATTGCATAGAGTGTTAAAGCCTTAAGGGACCGAATTATTCGATCCCTTGTATGATCTGCCAACATGTATGTCCTTGTAACAAAGCAAAAACAACTCCATTATGATAAGAAATTACGTGCTGAAGGAACTTGAGAGACCTCAAAAAGGTGATAGATCATTTTGTCGTTGAACATTAAAAAAGTTATCACAAGTAATGTCACGTGACTGCATTAATGAAGTGTTTTTTTGTTGACTAATAGGAGGCACGAGTACATGGTTAACTTAAGCACCCAAAAGCATAATAAAATATAAGAAAAAAAAAGTTGTGGGTATTAAACTATCCAGATGAAGAAAGTCTATTTGATGCGGACATCAAGAGAACCTACTGAGCATAACTCTCCTGAAAATTTCCCAAAACTAGGGGGGTGAGCTATGCTCAGTAATTGACAACTACAGCTAAAGTTCATGTACATTTGAAAGAAAAGAACTTGTGGATTAATAACCTACATATGTGTTAATAGATGTCTTAAGGCATGTCTTGAAGCAAGTATTAAGTTAACTATGTATTGAACATGATATGAGTTATGCTTGTCTAACTTGAGATAACATGAAATATGATTTCTCAACATGAGATAACATGAGATATACTTGCATATGTTTATCTTTCTATTCATATTGTATACATCCGTCCCGGAGTACCGAATTGTACTGATCAGGTACACATCTTTAATGGTCATATCCTTTTCCTTTCTTTCCATCTTGCCTCAAAGGCCGTCTTTGCTCAAAGAGCCACATCTTGGTACTCCGTCATCAACAATCACAAGTTATGCATTTCATATATTCATATATCATAAGTATGATTAAGCATGAAAATGATAAGAAGATGCTCATGCTCATGATTTCATATGATATGCGAAGAAATTTTAACACAAAGTCAAACCACTAAGTAACCATTGAACATGAACATGATATAAGAACTTTGAACAATAATTTTTTTATCTTCTTTGCAACCAATAACATAAAGCAATATATATATATATAATGAAATGAACACTTTCCCTAGCAAGTAGAGTCACTTACACTTAAGAAGCCTTGCTTTGAAAATTTCTTGTCCAAGTCGTCACCTCCTTTCCCTTATTCCAGTCTAAGGGAATTTTTTTTTTCAATTTCTATTACTTAGATTTAAATCTCTAACATTTTAATTTTATTTTAAAAAATAATTATTATTTTCGGATTTACTATAATTCCCAAAATTTTGACTTTCACATTTTGCTAATTCCATCCCTTAAGCATTCCAAAACCTCCTCATTCATCTAATTGATAAATAATATTAACAAATTTTTGGATTTATATTAAATAAAAATTAGGAAAAATAGTTTTATATCAAATTTCTCAATTAGAGGCTTCCCTAAGCCCTTAGGAACACATTTAGGGAACATGCAACCTACAAAAGCTAAGTTTTTTTCATTAGTTGTAGTTCCTTACTTTATTTTTGGATGGAATGCAGAGCATGATTAGATATAAGTTGCCATGTTGTAAATTGTGAACAACCTGTGGAATGAAAATAAAATGTTTAGAGGAGTTTTTTTTTTTGTTCTTGAACGTCTTTAAAATTTATATGAAAGATGAATAGAATTTGATCTGAATGTCCGATTTCGTTCCCGCCTCGTATATACGAGCTAACCGGGCCGGGTCGTGACATGTTTTTTGAGATAGAAGTAAGGTTGTGAAACTGATCCAATCTGGAGTTAAGGTGGATCAACTCAAATTTATTTGATCAAACCTTTAAGGCTAGCTATCATTGTGATCTTGTTTCATGCGAAATTGACCTATTTATTTTGGTTCAAGGAAAAAAAAAATTCCATTAAATTTGTCGACATTTTAAAGCTAAATTCGCCATCAAACATACATACACGTGTCCATAATTTTAAGCTAAATTTGTCATCTATCATAAAAGCAAGCATCCATAGCTTTGTGGTTTGTTTTGTATATTAATAATAGACTTCCTTCATCTGGATAGTTTAATACCCACAACATTTTTTTTCTTATATTTTATTATGCTTTTGAGTATTTAAGTTAACCATGTACTCGTGCCTCCTATTAGTCAACTAAAAAACACTTCATTAATGCAGTCACGTGACATTGCTTGTGATAACCCTTTTAATGTTCAACGACAAAATGATCTATCACCTTTTTGAGGTCTCTCAAGTTCCTTCAGCACATAATTTCTTACCATAATGGAGTTGTTTTTGCTTTGTTACTACAAGGACATACATGTTGGCAGATCATACCTTTAGAGAACTAAATGAAGTAGTTTGTAAAGATGGACTGAATTAAAACATGGGGTCTATACCTCTGGGACCTGAGTGTAATTTACCTCATACGTTTTTTCATGCTTAGTAGCTGAAAATTACTGTCATTGTTTTATTTAAAAAGTTTGGAAAACCTTCTCATTAGATGAAATAGAAGTATGATAAGAAAGGCACATAAAAATATGAATAAAAAAAAAAAAAGAGCTTTCAAAATGATCTAGGGGCCTCTCAAGGAAATTTAAAGCTCTTCTTTTCTCCACGATTTGTTGAGCCTTGATGCCGTGACTAGAGTCCATTCAAAAGCTCATGTATTGAATCTTTTTTTTTTTCCATCACTGCTAGAGTTAGAAAATCTTCCACAGTTTCTTTAAATCTAAATATTCCGAAGAGCTGAGTGCGAGAGGAGAATTCAGGCTTCTTTGGCTTTCACTTTGATTGAGCAATTTCTCCATGATGAGAAAGAATGCAGAATGCTTAGCGTTAAAAGCGTTATATATCCCAAAAAGAGAGAGAATACATTTGCAAATGTATAATGAGAAGCTACAATTAAAAAGAAGAGATGAGAATAGTGCTCCCATGGAATTATACAGCAGTCAGGGAGATTTTGATGCCAGATAATATAGAAAGCTTTTTATGCATTGTTTCCAAAAAATGCAATCCATCATATAAAAGCAATTTTGAAAGGTTCTAGTGGGGATTGCGACTTAGGGTGATGAAGTCATTAATAAGAGTATACATTTTAGATATCTTGGGTCTATTTTTCACAGTGATGGTGAAATAAATGGGGCTATTATTTGTAGAATTCAAGTTGTACGGTTGAAATGGAGGAATGCATTAAGCTTGTTGTGTGATAGAAAAGCACCCCTCAAACTTAAGAGAAAATTCTATAAGATTGCGGTGATATATGCAATGCTTAATGGCGTAGAATTTTGGCCATTAAAATAGAAGCATAAAATTAAGTTAAGCATTGTAGAGATGAGAATGCTCAGGTGGATGAGTGGCTTTACTCTTAGAGACATAATACGAAATGAACATATACTTGAAAGGTTGGAGTAGCTCTAGTGACAGATAAGATTAGAGAGAGTCTCCTTAGATGGTTTGGTCACATAAAATGAAAGCCTTTTGATGATTCGGTTATGAGAGTGGATGTATTAGATTTGGCTTATGTTAAGAAAGGTGGAGATAGACCTAGAAAGACTTGGTTAGAAAATTTTACAAATGATTTTTTTTTTATTAGATTTAAAGGAGAATTTGACTCTTAACAGAACACAATGAAAAAAATATATTCATGTAGCCGATACCATGTAGTTGGATAAAGGCTTGATGTTATTGTTGTTGTTTTTGTATCCTTTTGGCTTTGTTTACATATTATCATGGTATATTAATGCATTTTGTAAGTGGTTGGTGAAGCTTCTACTTATTATCCCATATGATTGTGGTTTGTTAATGCATTTTTCATGTGGTTAGTGAAGCTCTTACATATAACCTAATGCAGGTATCATGCATTAATGCTATTGCTCCTTTCTTTTGTAAATCAATTCTGCCTCTTCCTCTCCTCCATAAAATGAGAACCTTATTTGTTTTCTCTTTTCATCCTTTTGGCTTTGTTTACATATAGTCAAAGCATGTTAATGCATTTTATAAGTGGTTAGTGAAGCTTCTACATATTATCCCATATGATTGTGGTTTGTTAATGAAAATTTTAAGTGGACAGTGAAGCTTTTACCTATACTCTAATGCAGGTATCATACAATAATGCTGTTGCCCCTTTAGTGGATCTAGAAGAATACCAGTATCCATTGGTGCAATCATGCATTTTTCAAAAGATGGTAGCTACTTCAGATGATGTCCGGAAAGCAAGTGCTGATGCCGAGAGGAGACTTGATTCTCACTTTCTAATGTGCAGGTGCCTCTTTTGCTCCTCTCGTTCTATTCTTACAATATCTTTTCTGCTATGTCCATTATTGTGCATTGCTTGTGATAACTAGGGATGCATAAGCTAAGCAGTGAAATGTTTTTCAATAGTAATTCCTTATTGTAGAGTGCAATTTTTTAAATTGCAATGCGATACTCAATGATTCTTTTTTGTTTAAATGTGCAAAATGAAACAAATTTACTTAATTAAAGTGTCACGACTTGTATATCATGTATATAAATATTACGTGCTTATAGTACTCATTTACTTACTGAGAACTAAACCTTATATGGTAATAATTTTCAGTAACATACAATAACAATAATAAAACATGGATTATATAGAAACGATAATCCATAGATATGTTGAATGAAAGAAAATTGAAGATCTAAAGGCGTAAATGTGTAATGTGTAATGAATACTTGAAAATCTATGATTCCTTGTAAGTTTGAGAGTTATGACTTAGTTTGGAGGGTTTGCTTGTGCAAGGGTTGAGAAGTTGATAGAAGGGAAGCCTTAAGATTGAGAGGCAAGAGCTACAATTGCATGAGTAAGAATGACCAAAAGGGGAAAAATGGAGGAAAAACTTGTGATAATTGTTCACTCATTTTCAAATCAAGTTGACTCAATTTAATTAAATCGAATCAGTCAATTTTGACTTGAAATGACTCGATTTAATTGAATCAAACAAATAAGTTTAAATTAATTAAATGATTTCATTCAACGTAGCCCCGTAACAGCTAAATCAAGTAGAATTGAACCTAATTGGTAAAATCAAATCAATTTTTTTAATCAATCCAATTAATTTGGCTAAATCAAATCAATTAACCAAATTTACTGGTTCAGTTCTTTTTATTCAGCCTTAGTTTGGCTCTATTGAGTCAAGGTAAACTCTACTGAATCTAATTCATTCATTTGATTCAGCCAATAACCTCAGCCCACAGCCAAATCCAGCCTTGAATTAGCTTGCTTTGTCCTTCTTCAGCTGTCCATAGCCCAGCTGTGTGAATCAAGTGGCTGGGGACGCACAAAGGAGAGCAACCAAGTGCGTAGGTGTTATTTTTTCATGCTTTTTCCATGATCTCCCTTGGTCGAATGTCGTTATCCATTGGGGTTCAATTGAGATTGCATCTAGGCCATCTCCTCACAATCATATAGGAAGATGATCGTCCTTCAGCATCTTGTCCTAACTTTCATGCATGAAGGCTAGGGGGAAACGAAGAGCAATCTGGAGATTGCTTTTTGATTTTAAGAATTTGCGGCGAGAGCGATTGGGGAACCATAGAGAAGAGATTTTTTGTTTTACTTTGTCTTAGAGTGAAAGTGATGATAACAATAACTAGACAAAGAAACCATTTTATGATGTACCATTCTCATCGTCACTTGTTCAGCTTACTTTCCGACTTCTTCCTTGCACATCCACTTTGATAAGCTGACGGTGGTTACAATTTTTGGAATAGTCCAAGTATCCACGAGCGACCTTGTTAGTTCCAATTGTATTTGTCTCTACTAGATGAAGGCAATATGATTGATGACTACTGAACACTAGCTTCAATGTGGTACAACTCTTTAAAACTCAGAAAGCCTAGGTTTATTAGCCTTGTGATTGTATGTGTGAGGAACCCATTTAGCCATAGGTCCTTTTAGATTGCCTTGGTTAAACTTCTCGCCGTCATCTACTTTAACCCATGGAAATCCGGTGATTCTCTATAGATGGTTTTTATTCAATAACTTAAGAGGATGACAGTGTTGGGTTATCGGATTTGAATGTGATATGCCCCCATGCATGAACTTTGCATTCATGTTGGACCTACATATTCATTTGCATCAAATCCTAGGTTTAATTTAGCTGTTGAACCTTCTAATTCAAATGGTTATGCACTTGTTCAACTCAAAACAAGTTGCATTTGATTCCTATCAAACATAGAGTATGACAAAAATGGCCTAATAGATGATAGGTTTCTATTTGCTAGGGTGCTCAATTTCTTGAAATTTTGGAAAAATAGTAAATAAGTTTATTTTAATCATAAAATACTTGAAACTAATTTAGAATATTTTATGGACCCTTAAAGACCCCAAGCTATTTTGGACTCTGTCGATTTGAGAGGTATGAGAGGGAAAAAACTTACTTTGTTATACAATATACCCCCTATTTATAAATCTATACAAGTGGTCTAATGAAGAGCAAATAACTACAGAATAATTGCTGCAATAAAATCCTTCATAAATCAGATGTCTAGCTATGGAAGGTACTAAATGTGTTTCTAGAAGGCTTCCCCCGGATCTATCTTTGTAGTCGTTGGATTTATGAGGGAACTGAGGGTTGAGATTTAACACTCCCCCTCAAGTTAGAGAATCCAGATATGTCATTACCAACTTGTCAATCATTCTGAGAAGGATAGAGTTGTCCAATCCCTTGGTGAGGAAATCTACAAGTTGATCTTTAGATGACACATGGTTGATACATATGAGACCACTGTCTAACTTTTCTTTAATAAAGTGTCTGTCTACTTTTTCGTGCTTGGTCCTGTCATGCTGGTTTAAATTGTGGGCTATGTTGATTATTGATTTGTTGTCACAATGTAGCTTCATGTGATCTTTCCACTTGATATTTAGATATTTTAAAATTATTTTGATCCAGAGTAACTCATATATTCCCAAGACCATAGCTCTATATTCTGCCTCTGCACTTGATCTTGCCACCACATTTTGTTTCTTGCTTCTCCATGAAACTAGGTTCCCTCCAAGAAATGTGCACTATTCAGAGGTAGATCTTCTGTCTACTAGCGATCCTACATAATCAGCAGCAGTGTATACTTCTAGAGTCTTTCCTTGATCTCTCTAAAGAGAATCCCTATACATAGAAGGTGGTCTCGATGGGGTGTACGGGGTTGCTCGTTCAAGAGTATCAAAACGCTCAGTGGTGTCCCTACGAAGTTTGGCTAGGTCGGCTTGATTCTCTTTGAGTTGCTGGCTAATGGTGTTCATTTTATCTACCAAAAGATCTAAAGTCCTTCCAAGTTGTTCCGGGTCCATAGCTAGACACTAGGGGATACTTGGGGATGAATCTAGAAAGAGGACAGCATCTAGATGCAATGATAGACTCTCTAAAATGACACTAAACGATGCAGAAATTACTTGGACAGCAAACTACAATAAGGAGTTAAGTAACCTAAGCAACTTGAAAGGTTGTTATGTTAAGGGCAACACCTAAATACTTAAGAAACTCACCAAATGAGTGCAGGAATTTACTGGAAAGCAAACACAACTGTGACTTAAAATGACTTAAAAGATGAAAAGCATGCAAAATTACATAAGCATGATTAAGCAATAGCCTAGGATGTTTTCTAGCATGAATATCCAACGCTAATCATGCTCTGATACGAGATGTAGGACTAAGATGCTTTTAAATGAAAGCAATAATAATTAGCACGATTTCTTGATAAAACAATTATGATTAGAACAATTAGCAATTTAAAACGATAAAATAAAACAAGAGAGGGGTGGCTACGCTCAGGATTAGGGTTTATGTAGGAAAAGCTTAAATTTATGAATTTAATGGTTTTAATCAAAATTGGTTTTAAATTTATGAACAAGTCCTAAACTTATGAATTTAATGGTTTTATTCCTCTGTGGGATTGAGCAAATGCATGAAACCTTAAATTTATTAAAGATTTATTTAAGGTAAGTGAAGTGCTTATGCATTTGCTCTATCCCTTAGAGGGAAGAAAACTATTAAATTTATAAGCCTATGACCTGCATATAAGCAAGCACATTTAAAATCTTTACAATACTTTTTGCATTTATAGCTCAATCTTGATATACAAATAATCTATAAATTTTTATTTTTACATTGACTCTTTACATTTACATTTATCCTATTTACATTCTATATTGATTCTTTACAATAAAGTAAACTTGACTTTGACTGGAGTCAATGTAAAGGTGGAGGCGATTGAATCTCTTTAATTCATTGTCCAAGTGATCTCCACAATTCTTCGCAAGATGAATAAGCAAGCAATGGAAAGAGTAGTTAGCAATGAAGTTTTTTAAATTGAAAATGAATGAACTGTAAATTTATTCAAAGTAAGATAGACTTAAATTTTTTTTTTAATGCTTGTTTTCTAGCTTTACTTCTCCAAACTTTACTATCCAAATATTTACGATTGTCTCTCACAAATGTCATAAACAAACAAATAAAAAGAACAATGGTTGGAAGATATTATTTAAATTGAAATGTCAATGAATATAAATGAATATAAATATGAAAAATAATGAATATTTACCTTTATTCAGGCTTCTTCTCTAGCTTTGCTTGATTTATTTTATAGGCTCAAGTTGGAAGAGGCACTTACGTATGAACCTCTCCAACTAGGTGTAAATCATATGATGATGAAAGTATATGAATACTTTACACTAGCTTCCATTCAATGCATTACATGTATATATAATGGTAATGGAGACATGAAAAACTCACTGAACTATCTACTCGCATTGTAATAACAAAGAAGACCTAGCAAAAGTGTCTACATAAGGTGATTTCAGATGTTTGTTAAAATGCTGAAGAATTCAGCTAAATGTTTATCTTTCTAAAAGGATGATTGGGCAGCATCTCTTGTAAAATTTGCAAATCATTTATATAAAAAACTAGATTGTTAAACTAGCAAGTCACCACAATAAATCCTCTCTAAAATTAGAAAAACCAAATCTCTCTGAAATTTATACTTTAAATATCGAATTAAATGGCTGCAGGTTTTATTTGATTTCAAGAGGCAGATGATTAATTGCAGCAGCCATTTATGCTTGTCATTTGATTTGTACAAAAAGGGAGACAAGAAAATAATCGTTGATATGTTGTTCTTGCTCGTCGAAGGAAGAAGCTCTAAAACCAGATGCTATTCTTGATTCTTCTTCCAGGGCGCACACAAGAGAAAGCCGGTCCTTCCTCTCAGTTCTGTCTACAGTAAGTCGCACACAAGCTCTCTATCTAAGAGGAACGAAGGTAGAAAATGAAACTAGCAGACCTTTGCTCGTCTCTTTTTTTATGGATAGAACGAACCACACATCCCTCACGTCTCGTCTCCTGGAATAGCTCTTCTTTCTCTTTCTCTTTCTCTCTCTCTCTCTCATTTGTTGGAAGAAATGAATGGAGCGAAAAAATGAAACAAGTTTGCTTCCCAAAACACCCTAAGGGGCTGTTTGGCAAAAGGAATTATGTAGGATAAACGGGATTTGAGCGCCCCATAAATCTCACGTCGGAATAAATCCTCTGTTTTGCTCTTTTTGTTGTAAATCCCTGATTTACTAAATCCTGCAGTTCGGAAATCGGATTTGGCTAAAGAAGCACGTGAAAGGGAGAAAATGGTTACCTTCGCAACAAGCTCCCTCCCTCTGATTCAACAGAAGAACGACGACCTGTCGTTACCTTCAATCCAACAGGAAGGAACATCGTTGAAGGAGCCGAATAGGCTCTTTCGAAACTCTTACCTCTCACGTGAAGCACAAGCAACGTAGAACTGCTGGAGAGAGGAAAAGCAAACCCTAGGCCTACGGCTAATGAGAAGCCAACAGAGAGTCATTCTGCCACAGGAAATTAATTAATTTAATTCAACTAATTTAATTAAAATTAATAAAAAAATATAATGTAATTATAAATAATTATTAGTATAATTAGTAATTAAAAATTAATATTATTATTTTATTTGGTATAATTTGATATAGAAATTATTAATTATATAATTAATAGTGTAATTAAATAATTAATGAGTAGTAGAACCAATAAGTGATTAATAAGATAATTAATTGTATAATTAATAATTAAAACTAATTAATACCACTTAAATAGCTAATTTAATTATTAGTAGGAGTATTAATTAAATATATATTTTTTCAAAGAATGATTAACTAATTAATTAGATTTCAAGTTCTTATTAAATTAATACTTAAATAAGTAATTTGATATTTAATGTTGTAATTTGTAATTAATTTATCAGTTAAATTATTTGATAATTAAGCTAATTTCTAATTATTTTAACTTATTAAGGGTAATTAAAATTGATAAGTAACTCGTACTTAACACTTAAATTAAATTGAAAATATAATAAATTTAATTTTTAAATGATCTAATCACCTTAAATTCTGGATTACATTGCCAAATAATTTCACAGGATTTAATTGGATTTATCACTTGACTTGCCAAACAATTTTCAGGATTTAACAATTCTAGGATTTACTAAATACAGGATTTACTAAATCCTAAATAATTTAATCCTGCTGGTTGCCAAACAGCCCCTTCAAATTCTTCAATCTAATGGCACTATTAATCATCCCTTGTATTGCCCTTGATAGTTTTTGTAAAACTTGATAATTTTGGAGAAAAGAATGACCATCTTGCTCTCTAATGTAATTTTATTCCATGATTGAAACTTATTGCTTGATTTATGAGATATGTTGAGGGCTAAAATTAATCAAATGCATTTAGAAAATATTAGAGATCTTATTTGAAATAAAATAGCTAAATTATGTAGCCAAAATTTTGGAATTTAAGTTTTAATTAATTTGGTTTAATCTATTTACTTTAATTTACATCAGTTTAAGTGAAGTTCATTTAAGAAGAGTTTGAAACGGGTCGATCGACGTCGTCGGATCTGAATTAGACTCTAGTCGGGTCGAATCAGTTAATTCTTCTATTTATTTTTTCTTATTATTTTAAATTATTCTTATAAAGAATTCTCATATTTTTAATTTTATATTTTTATTTATCGATTTAGTTTTTTTGATTTTATGTTTTAATGATAAATTTTATTAGATTTTATATTATTTTAAATTAAATTTAATTTTTAGATTTATTAAAAAAGACCCTTTAACATTCTCTCTCCTTAGCACATGTTAAACGGTGTCTGATTCGGGGATGAATAGATTCAGTCTATCCGTCTCGCTGAGCCAGACACAACATTGCAATTTGTGTTGTGAATGAGGCCTTGATCGAGAAATTTATGTGAGAGACGATTGTTTATGAAAATTTTGAAGACACGAATTAATGTAAAACTAGGACTGCAAACGAACCAAGCCGAGTCGAGTATGTGAGTGTTCATGTTTGAGTTTATTTATTATCAGTTTGTTTAAGTTTGGTTCATGTTTGATTTGAGCTTTATTGTTTTTTTTTCATGTCTAGTTCGTTTAAATTAATGAGTATTCATGTTTGGTTCATTTAGTGCTTATCGATTTTTAAACAAATAAGCTTTGACAAGATATAAATGAGCTCTTCTTCTAGATGTTCATTAACTTAACAAACGAACTTTATCCAGCCTCCTAACAAATAATTACATCGACCATGTTCGTGAACATATTTAGGAATTTTTTTTAAACTATCAAACAAGCACGTTCGTGAACATATCTAATGCGTATTCTTGAGCTATCAAATGAGCAAGTTCATGAACATATATAACTAGTTTTTTTGAGCTACCAAATGAGCTTGTTCCCGAACAAGCGATGTATGATTCGTCTCATATTTTGTTGATTAACATTTTAAACAAACAATATAGTAAACATGGACAAATGTGAAATTTCTCTTTTTGATGAACAAATTCAATCTATTGAAGGTATAAAATAAATGTACTTAAATTTATAATAAATGCAATTGCCTATGTAAAATAAAAATAAGATTAATCAATATGAATATATTTTCAAATGAAGCTTACCTCTCGCATTTCTCTCCATTTGGTACAACAGCTGAAAGATTATCTTCTGCGTTCATAGAAAGACTTAAATGGTTTGTTTGCATATATTATAATATGTAATAAGTTTAAATTTTATTATTTAACAATAATTATATAGTTATAATAAATAGAAAATATTTATATTATGTATATTAATTTTATAATCAAATATTAATTGAGTTTTTATCGAGCTTATTTACGAGTTCTAAATATATTGATATGATTAATGATGCTTGATAGGATATGCAAAAGTGAGGTTACATGTGTGGAATGCAACATGCATGGGGATTGGGGAATATATGATATGTGTGAGCTAGGTACGATTTCCTGTGCTACAAGCAGAGCGGGCATGTTGGTTGGTGAGTAGAGAAATGTTAGGTGATGAGCGGAGTGAATGTGTGAGATGCACGGGAGTTGGCATGAGAAGTGCGTAGGTAGCTCTTTTGTGTGCGTAGCGCAAAGCAGGTGCATGGGTGAGCTAGCGTGTGAGAGGAGCACAAGTTTTTTTTATTTAATTTTTTTCACAGTAAACACGAAATCATGATAATTTTTATTTTTTTTTGGTTTTTTGAGAGTAGAAAGAATCTACATAAAAGAGGATAACTGAAGGAGGTAAAGGGAATATTAGCGATTGACTAGATTAGAAGAATGAATGTATCATTGCAAGGTAGACCACAAGAAAGCATGAAGGTGCTCTGTTAGCAATGATTAGCGATGACTAGGGCACCCTTTTGGTATATGTAAACAAACCTAGAGGACCTTATTTGCTTGACAGCATAACAATTCGGAGTGAGTAGTGGTTTAGACTTTGTGATCTTGGCTATTTCAATTGCCTTTTTGTCGTGTTCCTTTTTGGATTGATATTTTTTATTCAAAATGCTGGAGTTGCAGATTGTTTGTCATATTTTTATGAAATTGTGCTTCCTGATCTTTTTTGGATTTTAGGAGTGAAAATATTCCTTTCTGAATGATTGAACAGATGCAATGGTGATTTATTGCTATTTTTAATTTTTTTTCTGCAATATATGGCTTGAAAATTGTTTACAATCTTGCAATTTAATGGAAAAATGCTTAAATGGTATAATTCGTCTCACAGTGTTGTTTGGTGCGCATTGTTTTTGTTATATTTAATAAGGCTCTTGAGCTTAAGCTTTTTCATGGCATAAGTAACACAATGTAGCAAATACTAAGCGCAGAATGAAATGCTGAATGATTCTGGATGTCTCGCACCGCTGCGGAAGAGAAATTAAGCCTCTCATATTTATATATGACATATATTGATTTAATGCCATTGAAATATTCTGACAGAATATTGGTATATGGTTTTTGTTAATCTATGCAAGGTAATCAGAAAGCGTGAAGATGTTTACCGTGTCATCAAGGCCTTTGAGAACAGGGGTGAATGGCTAGGTCCGGAAACAAAACGTTATGTTCAGTGCTTGGTATGTAAAGTTATGACATTTGTGCGATTGATTGTCTAATTATTGTATTCAATATCATTTTATGTCTCTAATGTTGTTTGGATGCCAATTTATTTCTTCTTTACAAACATTGGGATAGTAATCTTGCTTGTTATCTTATTATTTTATATGAAGAGAACTTATATCAACAACACCTTTGAGTTACCTTTTTCTCTTTGAAATATAGTTGGGTTGCTTGTCTCATGCAAGTTTTGCTAATTTTAAAGTATAATTTTCTGTCTTAAAAAATCTTTATGGTACATATTTATCTTGACATAAAGTAGAGGTATGAATCTCATGCATTTTTAGTTATCTCATTTAGTGTTTTTTTTGTGTGTTTGCTATTGTTTTGATGTAAGCTTTGTTTTAATAGCTGAGCTGCATCAACAAGTGAATTTCAAGTATCTCTTTGGATTTTCAAATTTAAACACACCATCTTTATATAATTAATTTCTTTATCAAACTTTTCGTTTTCTTTATTTAATGTATTTTGAAACATTGCCCTTTTTATTTTTGAGATGCACACTCTATGTTGAAAAATGCCCGATTTGTTTAATACAATGAGACATAAAAATTCTACCTAGGTAAAATTTCCATAAATCATGAATTCTCCTTCAATTTCTTATGATTGTACCTTCTTGCGGAAAATCAACCGTTTTGTTGTGTTTTAGATTTCACATGTCCATTTGAACACATTAAAAAACCAGGGAAAGTCTTTTGAAATTCCAATTGGAAGTTTTAAATAAGTGAAATATCAAATTTTCACTTTATAACAAATTTCTAGTTTTTAACTCTGACATGCCAACTGCATGCTATGCACTTAAAATATTGACAATTCCAAAAGGTTACTCGGAGGACTTTATAATTTTGGTTTGAGGTTTTTCTTTCATGCAAACCTTTTTATTTACTTATCTCTCACTAGCAGGAGAACTCTCTGCTAAGGATGTAATAAGGATTTGTATGTCATTTACTCTGAGGATTACATTCCATTTTTTGGTTTATCTCTTTAATTTGCAGCTTTAGATTTGATTGCTGCTTCTTTGTTTAGAGGAGATGAGGGGTGATGGTAGTAAACTTACCGGTGGCCTTAATCTAAATAATCACAGCACATTTGTAAATTTTTGTTGAATCTTTAACACAAGGAGCTATATTTGGTTTTATCTATGCTATTGTGGGCTCCGAAAATTCGGCCCCGGCCTCCGCTCGCACTTTTCTTTTTATTCGGCGAGGGAGTTTTAATTGATAAGTTCCGAGGTAAATTTTGGAAGACAGATGGGTTTGTAGATAAGACACTACCAAGGTTTAAAATTGCGTAATTAAGCCTCGAGGCGGTTTTCGTCCGTGAGGCGAGGCGTAAGCCTCGAGGCGGTCTGAGGCGTAAGCCTCACGGACACAGAATTGCGTAAATGAGAAATTAAGGGTTTTTCTTACAATAAAAAAAACATAAGCCCTAGATTTTCTTACACTTGAAAAATCTAACCCTAAACTAAAAAAAAAAACCTAAAATCCAATGTGGAGTACTCCTAGAGGGCGGCCAGAAGTTTCAACTTCGCCGGAGAGAGTCGGCGCCGGCGGGAGAAGCGGCGGGAAGGGAAGCTGGCGGGTAAGGACCATGCCGGAGCTCTCTGTTTCGCGAATTGGAGCCGTGCGGGTAGGAAAAATTCGGAAGGAGCTGCTATCGTGCGGGTTTAAGGAGAAAAAAACATTCATTTTAAGTGGGTGGGTCCATTCCCATGAGGCGTACGCCTCACTAAGAATTGCGCAATTGCGCCTCTGAGGCGCGCCTCAGTCCATGTGAGGCGTACGCCTCTGCCAGGGATGGAATTGCGTAAGCTTCGAGGCGGTTTTTGGACGAATTAAGCAGAGGCGCGCCTCTTATTGCGCAATTTTGAACAGAGGACACTACCCAGAGATTTCGCCCTCATTTGGTGCGGACTTTATGATCTGAGTTCTGGTTTCCTATAGGCGCAAGCCCCTATAGTTAATTACCCCTCCCGATAACGAGAGAAAACTTTCGATTAAGGCTAGTCATCTATCAGATACGTAGAGTATACGTAGTATCTGGCATATAGTAGCAGCATGGGTTTGAGTATGGAAATGTTGGATTTGAATTTGGGCATTTGGAAGGGTTTGGATGTTTGAAAATTTTGATATTTGTAATAGAAATTTCACCATCTTTCACTTAAAGCGGATGATGGGGGAATGGATGATGGACTCGATCAAGATCCCATGGTTCCGTCGTCCCGGGCCATCGTGGTCCCTGGTTTACTTAGTCAGAGGAGGTAGTCGACCCAACCTGACAGAAGGATCCTTGTCGGCAGCCATGGGTTGCTTCGTCCAAGGAGACCTTATAGACCGGGTTTGAATGTTTGTCTAAGGGGACAAATTTGAATCCACCTTAGCTAATAGAGGGCTTTGTGCTCTATCGATTATATCCTATTGATTCATATCTCAAGGATTTAACGCCATTAAGGAGCGTATTGGCTCTGGCCATAACCGCTATCTGTGGTACCATTTGGCGGCAAAACCACTCGGTTCAGAGGGCCCCGGGTCATAACCGTTTACCTGCAGTGCCATTTGGCGCCGAAACTGCCAGTTAGAGGACACGTACCACGTCCTTACTAGCAGGAGATTTTTTGAGAATGGATCCTAGTGATATTTTCGACTAGGCATTTGGCTCTTTGTGAGCTGAAGTAGTTTTCAGATTTGTCCACCTCGACAAACTGTTGCGGAGGGTGGATAGATTTTGCTTTAAGATATTGATGATTTGATTTCAGTTTTAAATATCTGAGATTTGGGATTTATTGGATTTTGGACTTTGTGGGTGGACTTTTAAATATTTATGAAATGGACCCCTCCGGTTGAGATTTGCATTCAACACGGCCATCATCGGGTTGTACTTGAGGTCATTTCCATTTGATTGAACCTTGTTGACTCTATCAACTTAACGATAGGGGATCGGGTTTCTCGTAGGCTTTATGCTTTTGTTTATGAAATTTCTTTGTTAAAGGCCTTGAAGGCTTGAATGTATAAAATAAATATTCCGATTACATTCGTGATCGTATATTTATCCGATAATTTGAACCCTATCTACCCCTATTTGCATGCTTAGGAGGGGGTTTCGTAGGCTTTATGCCTTTGTTTAGTGAATTCTTTTGATTTTAGGCCTTGAAGGCGTAATATGAATGTATTGAAACAAATACATCGGTCCCCACAACCGTGTATCTGTTTGATAGTTCGAACCCTGTCGACTTCTATTGATCCGTATAGAAGGATCAGGTTCAAACTAGAATTCACTTATTGACTCGCGTAGTATCCCTAGACGTCACATGTGTACCAATAACACGCTCGCCGGGGCTCATGCGGGTATCGATTGTATTTACCCCTTTAGTGTATCTATGTGTATACAATTTATAGTGCATGTACAAGGGGTTTCTTGAAAGTATTTGTAGACGCCTTCTGTCTGCTTGTATAAGTGTTGCAGATTCGGTGGCGTGCATCTTGGTGTTGACTCCCCCTTTCTCATTCACCGGGGATGATTTTTCTGAACTTTGGAGTCAAAGACTGCTCATTTGGAAAGAACTCTTTTTAGGCTCTTCGGTGTATCGGACTCGTTATTTTTGGTGTTTATAGACACCAGAACAGTTTTCTTCTCAAGTATGGAACTAAGAAGAGACTTTGGAACACCCGAAAGTTTGATTCTAATTTGTTCAAACATTTCCTCCCTTCTGCCAGAGGGTGTCCTTTTTTCGTACATCGGGCTGCGTTTGTACCCGGTGTACTTGTAGATTTTGACCATCACTGTCGTAGGTGATATCCATACTTGTGTCCATAGTGGTTCGCTATGCTTACGAGGTTCTCACTGTTGTTACCCACAAGTGGTTTGTAGTAATTTGCAGGGATCTATACTTCTGTTCACAGTGATTCGTTGTGCTTAAGACATACACACTGTTGTTATCCGCAAGTATCCATTTGCTGGGTATCAGTTGTATCCGCTACGACCTCCTAGCAGTATTTGTAGGAGAGCTCTAGCTTTTGCATCGAAACCACCTTTCACCAATCTCAGGTGGTTTGATTGTATTTGTTTGACCTCGTAGGGATCGTCGTAGGAGATATTTGTGCTTGTGTCCACAGTGGTTCGATGGTGCTTACGATATGCCCATTGTTGTTATCCACAAGGTATACATTTGTAGGGGATCATTGTATCAACTACGTCCTCATAGAAGTGTTCGTAGAAGAGCCATTTACATCAGCATCGAATCCACCTTTCACCAATCTCAGGTGGTTTGATGATTGCACTTGCTTGCAGGGGGCGGATCCTCCATCATTGGTCTCCTGTATTGCCATCTCAATCAACAGGCAATTCGTACTTGTTCATTGCGCTGGAAATCTTGTGCCATAACTTGCAGGTAGAAATTCTTACCCATTTCTCAAGCAAGTTGCACTTAGGATTTTAGTTTGAGTTGGAACTTTTGCATGATTGTTTAGACCAAGTTTGGATCAAACTTGAGTTCAAGCCTGAGTCCAAGTTCAGTTTCATTCAGACTTGAGTTCAAATTCAGTGTGAGTCTTGTTCAAATTTTAGTGTATTCCACACTTAGTAAATTTGAATTTGAGTTTGAGTGTATGTTCAAATGACTGTTCGAAGTCTTCTGGAATATTTGCAGGTTCATTTTTGTGTTCAAATTGATTTGAATTTGATTTTAACTTTGATTTCGTTTCATTTGAGTTTCGATCTTTAGAAATCTTTTAGAATTTTGTTCTGGTTTAGGTCCCCAAGTCTACTAGTCTCGTTCGAGTACAAGTCCTTTATAGCCCAAATCAGATCTTCGTGCCAGTTCAAATGTTCAACTTGGGTCCACATCTTTGTTCTCTTAGAGTTTCAAAACAGGTCCGAGTAGAGTAACATTTCACCTGAAATTTCGGCAGCCTCCCGGCATCTCCCCCATTTAGGGGAAAACTACGAGAAAACTGGGCCTTTTCCACCATGCTAAGAAAAGCGTGTATGGTAGGTGCCCTCTTTCGAGGACACCGCGGCCGTGTAAAGTCTTTGTCCCCACCACGCTAAGAAAAGCGTGTATGGGTCTTCTACCGGTACCTGTTGCAAGAGAAAAAGCAGTTGTTTCCCCACAAGCGGGTACTTATGGGTATCCCGACTTCGTCGTACGCATCGCACCGAGTTTCCTTCCCACCACGCTAAGAAAAGCGTATATAGGCGGTTAGCCGGCTCGTCGCACACGTCGAGGGCAGGATTTGGAACCAAGGGTCGCTCGCCTACCTTGTCGTGGGTGTCGCGCCGGTTGCCCCTCCCACCACGCTAAGAAAAGCGTGTATAGGCAGACCACCGACTCGACACGCATGCCGAGGTAAGAGAGAAAACGAGGGTTCCAGAAATTATACCTTTGGGATCGGCGGACTAGCGGTGGAGGCTCGGATGTCGAGGCGTGGAGACCGAGGCAAGAGAAAACAAGCCAGCATTTCTTTCTTTTTTTATAATTATAATAAATATTAATTATAATAATAATTAATTAATCATAATCTATAATTAATTATTAATTATAATGAACTATAATTAGTAGATTAATTGTAATTATAATTAATTAGTGTCTAATTATAATTAATCGAAATTAATTATAATTAACTAAATAATTATAATTGATAATTAATTACTAATTATTAATTAATTATAATAAATAAATTAATTAAAGATAGTTAATAATTATTACAATTAGTTTAAATCCAATTTTGTTGGATTTGATCGAAAAAGCGCTCGGTGGGGAGAAAGTTAACCTCACTGGCAACGAGCTCCTGTTCTTGTTCCGATCAAAATGGCGTAGCCTCCAATCTGATAGGGAAAGTCGTCGGGGAAGCCAAGCCGAAGAAGCGCGCAGATGGGGGAAAGTTGCCTTCACACCGGCGAGTCTCCCGTTGCTTCCGATCAAGTGTCGTAACTCCCTCTCCAACAAGAGGGGATGTCGGAGGGAGGTGCGAAGTTGGACGCCAACGAAGGAGCTGGAGGAGCGGCGGTAGGGAGAAAGTTACTTCACAACGAGCACCCGTTGTTGCTTCCGATCGGAATGGCGTAACTTCCGATCTGCTTGGTAGGAGAAAGAGCGAGAGAGGGAGAGAACGGGAGAGAGAGCTCGGGAGCCAGGGAAGAACGGAGAGAGCCAGCACGCGCGAATGATGAGCTCAGTCTCGTTTTAATGCCGAGCTCGATCGTGCGTGAAGAGACGTTGGAATGGCTTCGACGTGCGAACGACGTGGCTACGACGTGCGACGTGGGAGCGGCAGAGAGCAGGTATGGGATTTGAAATTTCTTTTTTCATTTTTTTTGTTTCATTTCAGCAGGTCAACAGCTATTAGTTTTATAGTTACATATTGTTCTTAGATTGTTTAACATGTTGCTAGTACAATCATCTTAATCCAAGTATTGTTTTTATTAGAGGAGTTAAAAAATGGCTTATACACATTGAAACTCTTAGTTGGGATTTATAGGCACAAAAAAGAGGCTTGTATATGCTTCAATTATTAGATTTTTTTAGTGGGTCGTATGCTTGCTAAAATTATATTGTATATAGGCCATTCTATGTGATGCTCGAATCCTGCATCTATAAGCCTTTAAATCATATACGCTATTTGTTTCCATGCCGTATGAGTAACATATTTAATCAAGCCTAAAAGAGTTTGGAAGAGCGTTGGACTACCACCCTTTCTATACATGGCACTAGTTTTTTATTCTTCGGTGGTTTCTCAACTGCAATAAGTTTCTGTAGAAGTCAAAGTAAGGAAGTTTTATCTTTTTAGTGTTTTAATCTTGTTCTTGTTGCATTTTCTACCAAATTCAATGTCAGTGTTGTGGTTTTTAGTAGTGCTTCCATGCAACACAAGTAATGGAAGGCATGACTGTTATGATTTTTGAATTTGACAAGAATTTTGGCAGCATTTGCACATAGCACAGTTTTGGGGAAATTAGGCATGTCACTGGAGCCTACTTTCCTTGCCAAAAGGGTTGTTACATGTTGTGCACAAAGCACTTTGGTGAGATTGGATCATCTCTCCCATGCTACAAAAGATGGTTTAGGTTTGGTTGTGCAACAACAATCTTGGCGAAGATCCCACTCATGTCTAGAATTGCTCATATTGTCAACATAAAGTTTGTGGGGATCAAAGAAATCCCATGTCAACTAGTGGCGAATTGCGCCCTTCTTATATTTGTATAGGGAGAATGGATCTCCTCTTAGGCATTTGAGATATGTGGGTCTGAAATTCAGTTGAGAATTGGAGGGGGGATACTTTGCTTTTCTTTTCTTCTTGGAGTGGGACCATGTTATGGGGTCCGCTTGATAATTGATTAGTCTTAATGTTATACTTGATTTTGGCCTTATGTATGTTTGCTCAACCCTTAAGTGTACATGCGAGGCATGCATTTATCCTTGACTTGCATATTCCTCCTACCTAGCATTTGTATTCAATTATAAGGCCATTTTTGGGACTTTTGGTCAACAAGATGAAACCTTGACTTTGATGGTGATTTGGCAATCCAAAAATACTCTTAAGATGTCAATATGGAGTCAAGCTTTTCAAAGTTGTGGCTTAATCCTATTTTGAACTTGTGGAACTTTCAGGATGTAAAGAAAATATAAGGAAAGATTAGATAACCCTTGGACTATAATTGTTATAAAGTTGGTTATTTGGTTATACTTGTTTAGGATAATTTATTTGGTATGTTTTTTGAACTTTGATTATTATGTAAATAGAAAATTTGTTATTTTGTTCAATGTACTTTATTTGGATATTTAATATTTATACTATCCAAAATTACTCATTAATGTTATTTTATTAAGCAATACCATTTGGTGAGCAGTAGGATTGCTTAGCACCCCAACATTAGGTAGCTGTATCGTCTTATGTGCCTATAGAACTGTGTAAAAAAATGCTTAAACTTCGCCTATGTGCTCATCTGTGCAAAGTGAGATGCTAATATAAAATAGTTACTACACTTAATAAATTTATTTTAATTATGAACAATTCTTTTAAATGTTATGAAATAATAATTTACATTTTAACTATTATATTTAGAAAACTTCGCCTATGTGCTCATCTGTGCAAAGCGAGATGCTAATATAAAATAGTTACTACACTTAATAAATTTATTTTAATTATGAATAATTCTTTTAAATGTTATGAAATAATAATTTACATTTTAACTATTATATTTAGAAAAAATAATCTTCATCTTTTTGTTCCTTTTCAAATTCCAGAATCTTTGTAAAAAAATTGTCTCAAGGAAAATACCAAGAATCAGTGCTATTAAAAAATGCCTTGAGCAAAACAAAGCGATGTTTTTGCCTTGCACATCACTTTCCTATGAAAAGCGCATGTCGTGCCGCTTTGTCGCATCACATGATATTATTACGCGCTTGACTCCTACTTAGGCTTAAACCATGGTTTAGATTTTATGATTCCATTCAACATTTGCCATAATAACTAGGGCACGAATGTTTGCTTCTCCTTACCGTTTCTCATAGGTCGCCTCGATTTAATGCTCATTTGTTCTCCATTTGCTTATGTTGAAGCTAGTCACTTCTTTGTGTTTTTCCTCTTCACGCTCTCTCCTATGTTGACTATTATCATATGCTCTCATTGATTCTTACTGTTGGCACAGATAGCTTCTCACTCAGAAATTTTCTTTTTAGAATGCTTCTTGGCTTATCCTATGTATGCTTCTTAATAACTAATCTTCATTCTGTTTTGCTTCATACTGAGTCCTCTTGGTCTCCAGATGGTCGCTCAATCTCATGAGTATTCTTCTTTGTTTGATATGTTTCATGACCTAATTATTTGTACCTTCAAATTCTGTATTTTGGCTTTTTGATGGTTGTAAATTTTGTTATTTAATATCATTATACTTGCTGAAATTATTACTTGTTATAGTTTAAGTTAAGTTTGTTAGATGATTGCTGCATGTAGATAATATGTGCTTCTTGCAAGTCATGAGTGCTCTAGTTAGTAAATACTTTGCTTTGCTTTCTCTTTGCGCATAGAAGCAAAAATAAGGTCTTGTGCATTGCACTGCTTTTAACTCTTTGAAAGCAATGCCAAGAAGACATTTAAATAACCAAATTGATTAAATTACTTTAATCTATAAGATGCATACCCAGAAAAAATGAATAAACTAATCTTTGCTATTTTTTCGATTTTCTTGAGCAATAATTTTCTGGTCTTTAATCTTCATCAATAGATCAAACTGTTCTATATCTTCGATTATTTCTAGAACTAATCTTTTTTTAACACTATAGGACTTAAGAGTTGTATCACAGTGTGCATCTTTTTTCTTTCTATGATTTATAATGCCCTTCACCTAATGTCAATATGTCATTTTCAAAAATTGACGCATCTTCTATGATTGAAGTATTACTGCAAACTAATGCTCTGCATTTGCTGCATTTCTTCTTGCCTTAAGGGCGGGCGCTTGCATGGAAAATTCTTTTATAATGATACTCTCCAAAGAGATTTTTAGGAAACACTTGATGATGATCTCAAGTGAAAATTAACGATCTTGATAAAAACAACGAGAATGATTAACCAATCCAAAGGAAAAACCGGAAAAATAGTTTTTTATTGGAATAATTAAACTAACGGAAGAAAATAACAATATACAATTGATCCTCTATTCGAGAGGATGATCTATCTCTCCAAATTCTGTAGACGCCGCTAGAGCTCAAAACCTAAGAGATATCAAATTTAGCCAAATTCAAGATGCCCCAACCCTAAGAAAACAAACTAACGACACTCTCCTCCATTTATTCTTCATCACAAATGGTAAGAATCCGAAGAGTTCGATCCTTACACCTGTGCCTGGGCGTATACCTCTCGTCACATCTAAAATAGTCCCCCTTCATCATCTTCTCATGTAATTCCATTTCTGTGAGCTTCTTGAAGTTGTCCCCAGGTCTTCCTTATGCAGTCTTTTCCTTTGAAGTCCCCCGAAGAGTATCCGGTGTTGGCTCCTTGGATGCCAATAAGGTGGTGGTTATCCTATATGAGCCTACTGAACTGTTGCCTCCCGTTACTCTCTCCAGGTGCCTCTGATCCTCCATTAACTGAGCTAGATCCGTAGCCTCTCCCAAGTCACGACGCCTCATCACTTTGACTGCCGCTCAGATCTTTGGTTTCAATCCTTTCATGAAGTTCCACACTAGTACGGTCTCAGAAAGATAGTCCAATCGGCTAGCAAGGTACTGGAACCTCTCCTGATACTCTGTCACTGAATCAGCTTTTGTCAAGGCGAAGAATCGCTCGTAGAAGTCTCCTTCCCTGTCGATACAGGATCGTTCTAACATGCAATCTTTGAACTCCAACTCCGTATGGGTTGTCGCATGCCCTTGTATTGGTACTAAGCTAAAGCCTTTCCTTCTAAACATAGGCCCGCTGCCGTCAGTCTCTCCTCATCCGTCAACCTATTGACAATAAAGTGTCTTTCCATTTTGTAGATCCACTCATGTATTTCCTCTCCCTAAAAAATAGGCATCTTCTGTCTCCTCACTCTTAGATCTCTTCCGTCAACCCTGCTTCCTCCAAAAATTTCCATTCCCCAAGGGGGTGGTTCCCCCAATTGTGCCAATCATCATTCCTTCAAATTCAACACCCCCTTCTATCATATTCATCAGAAGCCCACATTCTCCCTTCAAATTTAGCACCCCTTCGATCATATTCAACCCCCCTCCTTTCAAATTCGACACCTTTTCGATCATAATCAAGTCCTCGACTTTCATATTCAACCAATCTTCTTTCAAATTCAATATTCCTCCACTCATGCCCAACCCCCTCACGCCTCTTCACATACTCTTTACCGAACTCCTTTCTGGGAATAGGCGCTAGAAGAGGCTATTTTGTTCACCTCATGATCCTCCCTAAATATTTTTCTTTTTTTTTTCTCATTTTTTTGGAAACTTTTTTTTTTCTCATTTATTATTATTATTATTATTTTTTATTTGATTTTTTTCTTCTCTTTTTTTTTTTAATTCTCTCCTCCACTCTTTTTTTGTGTGTTCTCTTCATTTCTCTTTTTTATCACCCTTCTCTCTTTTTTGCTTGAATATACACATGTATACACACTTATGTATATACATATGTTTTCATCCATATATATATATATATATATATATATATATATATATATATATATATATATGAACTTCTTAGCCTTAATCTTGTAAATCCCAAAGTAATAAAATCATTAATTACATATGATCCTTTCAAATCAATGATGCCAATATTCTTTCCAACGTTTGGAAGCCTAACCAAGCCTACAGTAATCGACAATTTATTTTAAAATAAATTCCAAGTGGCTTTATGAGAGTTCCAACTCTAAGGCAATCATTAACCTCTCTCTCTCTCTCTTTTTTTTTAAAAGTTTCATACTTCTGTGATTTTTTTAAAAAAGAACACTGTACTTCCCTTTGAGATAGATTCCCTTGTTTACTTTTCTTTTGTCCCTTTCTATCATTTTCCAAGAAAAGGACCTATTGAAAGCAAATCAAACAGAGAAAGGGAATGAAAGCACGTTGCAATGTTGGCCTATTACCTTCAAATGAAATAAACCGTGCATCTGTAATATAGATGCTAACGTGTTCTCTGTTACTTGCTATAAGATCGAGCGGCTTATTGAAAGGATTTAGTTGTTGAGTCTTGGAGTGGACGGACAACTACTGGCGTAGGAGAGGTGGACGAACAACTTGGTGTGATTTTTGAAAAGGAGTAGAGGAAAGAGTCTGTATTTGACGTGCTGGATGGAGCAAGTCCAGTTGTTGTAGTGAGAGTGTAAAGAAGATCAAGAGAATGTAATGAAGGTCTGAGGAAAGTAGAAGGATAGATGTCTGAAGAGAAAATTGGTTAGATCCTACAGGTTGGAGTGAGATCGAACTTGGTCGGAGAAGAAGTAGGTCCGTGGGAAGACAATAATCTTGTATTGCTTGCGGATTCCAGAGCTTGGCTGAGGGATCGTGGCTTTAGGTTGAGCTGCTAGGTGGGAAAAGGGAAACCGTGGTTTGTTTTGAGTTTGCGTTTTTTGGCTTACGGGGATGGTTGAGTGGAGCTTGGTGGGGCTTGAGGCTCTTTTGGAGATCGACAATGGGGAAATTTTGGCTAAGGTACTAGAGCAAGTGGACAAGAGTTGTAATCGAACGAGACTTCGACGAGGTGTCGCGACTGAGACGGACTCCAAAGGTGATTGTAAGCTTGTGAGACTTCTGGATTTTGAATGCAAGGAAGTGGGGAACGAAAACAATAAACCAATAGAGGCTCCCTTAATTTTCTTTTAACGACGAGATAGTCTCTTTAGACGTGGCTTAGCGAATTTTGCGGGATTTGCAGAGGAAATTAACTCAAGAGATACAAGGTATGCATTAAATTAGATTTGATTTTACATTAGATTTTCTGATTTTCGACCAAATACAAATGGTGATGCTAATGATTCTTTACTATTAATAGTATTATCATTAATTTGAGGTGACAACCATATGTTAATCAATGAAAAATGATATTGATTTGCTGGTTTTCTCGATTCATGTATATTTCACCTCGTGAAGCGTGTGGATCTCATCGGGTAGTTTTCTTTGAACAAATTGGTTGTGAATTTAGGTTATCATTGATGTTTTGATCGCAACGGGGCAGTCCATTTTGCGAACAGACATCATTTCGGCAGTGCCGAGCCTGACTTTCCTTGAAATGCGTGTTGTTGCATCGGTATCACCTCAATTTGCATGTGCAACCTTAATTGAATAAATTGATAGTCCATCTAGAGTATTAGCAGCATTCCAGACGCAACGACAAAGTCTGTTCGCCAATCGGACGTCGTTTAGGCAACGTCGAGTCTTAAATTTCTCAATTTTTGTGCTCTGCCTCGGGGTATGTATTTAAGATGTTCTGAACACAATGGCGAAGTCCGTTTCCTCAATCAGACATCGTTTGGTCAACATCGAGGTCTCTTTTTCTCGATATGCGTGCACTTGCTTTGAGATCCGTGCCACCACTTCGGATGACTCCAATTGAAAGTAGGAGATGTAATTCTTGAATGTTGACGTCGCTCCCGATGCAACAATGTGATCTGTTTTGCGATCGAACATCATTTAAGTATTGGTCATCATCAATTTCGGTTGTTAGCCATCCATTAGGACCGATCTCGTCCGATTTGACTATGAGGGGCCTCCACCTAGAAGAATTCGATGTCCTGATCGTAACAGCACAACCCGTTTGACAATTGGAGGTCATTTGACCTTTCAAGTGATGTGTTTCGTCAGAGCACGCGCTGCTTGATTTGCCAGTTTTTCTCCACTCGCGCGTGGTTCATCGTTTAGGGGTCCATAAATTTCCCTCAATAAATGTGGTACGCGTCTAAAGCGTGTCACGTTTGTTCCAACGTGGTTGATGGTCTTTTTAGTAGCCATATTTTTCACGCATTTGATTTATTAGATGATTAATAAAGCATTTTCCTCATTTCCATGTGCATGAAAATGTTGCGATGGGAGCGACCAGAAGATTTTCCTCCGGGATAGCCTAGTGAGGCCACCATTTGTGAGGCCATTGATAGACAGGACCCTAAGCGCAGCTGACATTCAAGATAGATGTGAGCATCACCATGATATGTTATAGGGGCGGGATACCTTTCACAGCTTCTTTATCCGCTCTCCTTTGCTTCCAGAGTGTTCTGAGGACTTCGTTGTGTTTGAGGATCTTGACAGACGGGTCACCCATTTTAGACTACTGTGTGGGGAGCACCACTCGCTTGAGGGTTCAGTTGCCCATATAGGTACCTTCGAGGTTCTAGTGCCTATTACGGATATAGTTGAGTTAGTTGGACAGTCGAGTCTTCTCAATCAACGTCAGCTACAACCATCACCTTTAGAGTGGCCGAGGGACTGAGCAGATGGGCAGGTTCAGAGCTCGGTCAGCGGCTATATTTGTTGGGCCCATTACGTCCTTCAGGCGCACATATCACGCTTCAGGAGGCAGGGATTTACGAGGTTGTTTATGCCTCCTTGTTCAACTACGGGCGTTGATGAGGACATCGAATCATGGAAAGTATATCAGAGACGTGGACAACAATCGACGACCACGATCACACCGATCTATTTTTGATTATCATTGTATTAGTTTTATGTTTTAAGAGTTTTGTTAATTTTCTTCCGTTTATACCCTTGCTTAAAGGGTTTAGTCGTATGTGTACCCTAGGGGCAATTATGTCTTTTGTTTTCATTAACTATGTATGGCTATATATAAGCCACTTGTTTTATTTTGAAGGTTAATGAAGAATTATTAAGATATTTTGCTTATTGTTCTTGAGAGAGCTCGAAGGAGAGTTAGAGAGAAAAGAGCCTAGGAGAGGCTAATTGCATTACCCAACAGCCGCCTCCGACGAGCTCTTGGTCTTCATCATCCTTCTCTTTTCTAGTTCCTTATCCCCCTTCTCTTTTCTCCCACCGCCGTCATAGTTTCCCACCCGCCCCCTTCTCTTCACCTCGGGCAGGCCAACCCACGCCTCCACCTAACCGCCGGCCTGAACCACGCACCACCACCTCTCCCTGCCGGACCTCCTCCACTAGACCCCAAACCGCCGGCCTCCCCATCTCCCTTCCCCTTGAATTCTCCATTAACATCCCAATTACTTCTTTCCTTATTTGGGCTCCTTAAATTTTAGGAAAGGATTTGAATTTAAATTCAAAATAATTTGAATTTCAAATGCTTTCTATTTATACTTAAGCCTTGAAGGAAATATCCACCATCACCTTAAATCTGAGATTAATTCTCAGATTTAGGCATTAATTACAATTCATTGTGTGGTCCACATTTATTGAATGTGGACCTAATTTCCCCCTCCTCCCTATAGGCCGGCCCACTCCTCCCTCTCTCTCTCTAATTAGTTCTAGCCATTATTACTCCCTTATTAACTCCCAAAATTAAGCCCCATTCAAATTCAAATTGAGCCTAATTCCCTCCAAACCGTCTTAATTAAAATTTAATAGACATTCAAGTAATTCAATCCTCTCCATTTTTCCTCCCTCCCCCCCTCTTGCTGGAATTTTTATTGCCTCAGGTTACCTGACGTAGAGATACATCAGGTAGCCTATAATATATTGCCACGTGCTCTTACTCTTTACCGCGCGGCGCGACGACCCAACCCGAAACGAATATGCGCGGTATTTGCTCGGTATTGCTAGGTACTACTCGGTATTTTCTCGGTATTGCTAGGTACTACTCGGTATTTGCTCGGTACTTGCTCGGTATTTGCTCGGGATCGGAAGTTACAACATTTTAATCAGAAGCAAAAATGGGATCCCGCTCGCTGTGGAGATAACCTTCTCCATTTCACGTGCTTCTTCGGCTCCACTCGTGGCCGTTCGACTTTTCTCCATCGACGATGAGGAAGAGTCTGAGATATGGCTGCAAAGTCAAACCCTTGGAGCTGAAAGCGAGGAGACGGCAAAGTTCGGTAGGGGGGAAATCTCCGGCGAAGATCGAGATCGGAACTCGGATGGTATTTACGATCTCCAGCGGCAGCGTTCATCGCGGATGGGAAGCGGTTGGTAAGGGTTGGTGGCGGTGGAGGCGGCGGGGCTCGCCGACGGAGGGGACTGGGGAGTGCTCGGGGCGACCGCTGTGGTTCTTTATGGGAGGATGAGACGGGGCAAGGGCCGTAACGGGCTGCTTCTGAGTTCACTTCGAATCATCTCTTCGTGCCTGAAGACGGTGTCCACAAACGCGAAATGGAGAAGGTTATTCCACAGCAAGCGGGATCCCGTTTTTGCTTCCGATTAAAATGTTGTAACTTCCGATCCCGAGCAAATACCAAGCAAATACCGAGCAATACCGAGCAAGTACCGAGCAAATATACTGAGCAATACCGAGCAAATACCGAGTAGTACCTAGCAATACCGAGCAAATACCGCGCATATTTGTTTCGGGTTGGGTCGTCGGGCCGCGCGGTAAAGAGTAAGAGCACGTGGCGATATATTATAGGCTACCTGATGTATCTCTACGTCAGGTAACCTGAGGCAATAAAAATTCCTCTTGCTGCCAGCCTGCTCCCACCATATCTCTCTCTCTCCCTAGCTCTCTAACTTAATTTCAGATAAAGGAAAGCTGCAAGGAACTCCTAATCCCTTACACCACTCTGTTTTCCCCAACTGACCTTGAAAACCTATTTATTTTCCTGAGCCGGGTTGCTATCCAGACTTCTGGAAATTGGTAAATTGCTGTCCAGCATAAATCTGCAGTTCTACACTAGATGGTCAGCCCCAGAATTCAATCCGTTGCTGTCCAGACTTCTCCTAGTTGCTGTTCCGCAGTTCAAGCACTTGACACCTGTTGCTTAGAAGGTTTGGAACATGAAATTGCTGACCAAGATTTGCAAGGTGGTTCCCTAATTCTAAGGTGAACTCTCTTACGGCCCTTATATCACCTAAATCTCCTTCAATGGTGGACTTATTGAGTCGTAAAGGATTGTATTGATTTTCTCCGCTTGATCCATCTTGACTAGAAGAGTGATTAATTGGACAACTTCATGGTAACCTATCTCGTTGTTAATCTAGGGATTTTGTTGAAGCTCAACTACGTATGCTTTACTTGATCTATTGACACTAATGTTCTCAGCTTTCGTATGTGACTTGGCCTAAATTGGCATCACCCCACTCTTGTTTAATTTCATCGTTTGAAATCTCCATAAGGTTTGAAACTAATATTGCTTAATAATGATCCAAGCATGCAAGATTCTTATTTAAATTTTGTTTTAATATATAGTCCTGCATCAGGCGTCTTCCTACTTTTTGGGCTCATAGCTTAGTCGAGTTTTAGGACGTCGGTCATAGCACTTGTTGGGTCGGAGTGGAGGAGCTCACGCTTACACTTCTAGACTTACAGACGGTCTCTGGACTATCAGTTTTTTGGCATCGTTTTGAGGAGTTCCTGCCTCCGGACGAGCAGCTATTTCGTCGTGTTCCCTTAGTAGATGGATAGGAGAGGCAGATTGCTACTGCAAGATGTTCACCACATAGTTTTACATCATTGACGACAGACCTACAGTGCTTCAGACTTGTCGAGATGTGCTAGAGCTTCCATGCTTGTGGATGTTTGGACCCGTAATTTTCTGCAGGAGGTACCTGTCTCTGATTACAATGACGCTGCATGACCCGTTTAGCTTTGGCTTGCAGCGCGATATTCCGTTGTCAAAGGAGACCACCGACCTTGTTTCTTCGACCGGTTACAGTTCTCCAGCTTTGGCAGGGATTGGTGAGGATTTATTTTTGACGGACTTCTTAGCTCTATGGCTCAGTACCTTTGTACTCCCGTTCAGGATAGGCTCTTTGAGGTATAGTGTTCTGCTGACAGTCAGCCAATTGGCACATGGATAAATACTTTCATTAGCTCCAACTATACTCGCCAAAGTTTACAGAGTTTTGCGCACCACTTCTGAGACGAGCTCCCTTGAGGTACTTGACCCATTTTTCCTTTTGAAATTTTTGTACGTGTAGGTCCACTTACACGTTCTGGGTGCTTTCTCTTGATTAGAGACCCTCGCCTACTTTCTTGAGAGGATATCTAATGTAGGAAAAAAAACTTCAAATGGGTATTTATTTGTGGGATGTTTTTCATCTAGATGGGCTTGGCTCGTTGTTCTTTGGCTGTTTGGTGTTTGGAGGATGGGGGCTGATTGGGGGGTTGTCTTTTTGGCTTTGCTGCTGGGTTCTTGTGTGCCGAGCTCTAGTTCTTGGTGTCTGTTCGGATTTTAGCTGTTCCTTTCCTGACTGTTCCTTGCCTGGCTGTTTGGTTGTGCTGCTGCCGTGCCTTTTCTCCTTTTCTGGTTGGCTGTTTTGGGCGACTGCTTTGGGTGACTATTGGGTTCCTTTTCCTATATATATGGGATATTGGCTGCTGTTAAAGAGAGGGGTTATGTGATAATTTTTGAAGCATGAAACCTTAGGGTTTTGTAATAGCTTGCGAGATATTGTCTTCTACCTCCCTCTCTCTTATTCTTCGTCTTCGACTTCTAACCACTTTATTTTCTCCACGGTTTTCACTCCACAAGTATCCTTCTTCTCAAGTTTTATAAGTTGTGTTGTGTCTAGAGTTCTATTACAAGTTGTAAGTTGTCCTTTTTATTGAAAATTGAAGTGTTATTGTGTTCCTTTTATTGAAAGTTAAGGTGTTGTTGTGTCTTGTTTAGTATTTAAGTATAAGGAAGACAAGTCTTCTTTTAATCCACAATCGCAGTGTCTTTGTTTATCAATGTTAAGAAAGGAAGTCTCTATTTTTTAGGTTTTGCGAATCTTTTTTATTTGCATCAATTTGGTATCAGAGCTCGTGGTTAGTGTGTGAGTCTTTTCTTTATAAAAAAAAAATAAAATCAATCATAATGGAACCTCATTAAGAAGCCATTGAATCTGTTGACGGTGAAAATCTTCCAACAAATCTTGAAGAAAGGATTCCAATAAGAACACGATGATGAATATTATAATGATGCATTTGAAATAGATTAACTTATAATAAACATGTACCTGTCGAATGGCTAGCAGAGTCAACAAGGTAATTGATTGGAACAAGAGGGCCTGCAAGGTCAGCTGAATAACTCGCGCGAAAAAAAAAGAACTCTGTAGGCACCAGGTTAAGGTCGTTGGTGTGTGCGACGACCCCCCAAAGAACTCCGTAAGTGAAGCAGCGCCGTCCCCTTAAGACTTGCCTTGCCATAATGATACATATGGGTCTACTGGGAAAGTGAGGTTGTTAGAAGGTCCTGACAAACTGCATCTTGTAAAGTTTGACCTCCTTGGCTCCTGTGAACCCTCTCCAAGGTCCTTGGTAGAAGGGTGAGTGTATACATACCTCCTGGAAGGAGTGGCTGCTGAGAATAGGGGTGTCAATATTGGACACGACACAAAAACCCGACCCGAAAATTCTGGGTTCGGGTCGACCCGGTTAGAAAATAGGTCGGGTTCGGGTTTAAATATTTGACCCGATTTGAGTTTCGGGTCGTGTTCGGGTCAACCCGAAAACATGATTTTGACCTGTTTTTAACCCGATTTCCCATTTATATTAAGGAAAGCAGGGGCAGGCTCGGCTTTCGACTTCGACTCTTGTTCTCTGTTTCGCTCCGTGCCCTTGCCCTAGTTCCGTGACTTCCGTCTGCATTCTTCGTGATTGAGCGTTGGTTGTAGACTTTTAGGCTCGATTTCTCCGATCGCAGATGAAAAATTCAAATCTCCATCTCTCCCATTAGACCTGTCAATATTGGACATGACCCGAAAACCCGACCGAAACCTGACTCGAAATTTTAGGGTTTGGGTTGATCCGAACCTGAAGCGGGTCGGGTTCGGGTCCGGAAAACCGACCCGTTTGCAAAAACGGGTTAGGTTCGAGTTGCCCGAAAACCCGTTTAATTTAAAAAAATTTGGATTCCCGCCCGCTTCCCGTTGCCCCGCGTTCGCTCCCCCGCCCCGCGTCCGCTCCCCCGCCCCGCGCTGCTGCCCCGCCCCACGTCCGCTGCCCCGCTGTCGCTGCACGCTGTCGGCTATTGCTGCCGCTGCACGCTGCTGGTCTGCTGACCGCCATCGCTGTTGCTGCCGCTGCACGTTGCTGACCGCCATCCCGCGCTGTCCCTCGCCACCTCGCGTGCTGGAACTCAAAAAATCAAACCAATGCGGCTCGGGTCGGGTTGACCCGAACCCGAAGCGGGTCGGGTTGACCCGAACCCGAAGGGTCCAAAAAATCGACCCATTTGCAAAAACGGGTCGGGTTGACCCTAACCCGATTAGTGCCGGGTCAGTTTCGGGTTCGAACCGAACCCGACCCGTGACCTGAAATTGACCGGTCTATCCCCCTTGTTAGTTAGGTTTTTCCGCGCAAGCTTTCAGCATTTATCGAGAGTCGAGACCCCGATAAACCTTGTGCTGCTTTGCATTTGGAGATATGTGATGAATACTTTGCAAGATTTTTAGTCTTTAACTCTTTATTATGAGTTTCCACAAATTTTTTTCATATTTGAGCTTCTCAAATGGAAACCCTAGAGGTGTAGACGCTGTGTGCAGTGTGCGCGATTAACAAAATCTAGAGGAGATGATTTATCACTATATATCCTTTATTCTTTACTAATTTTTATTCGCATATGATTACATGATTTACATCTAATTATGATCCGAAGGCAAAATCCCTTTGCTTTATCTTCGTCGTCCTTCGTCAGTTTTGTACTTTTTTCTACTTGCTGGAGGCATTGTGTGCTATATGCCTATATGTTTGGAAAGTTGCCAATGTTGTCTTCTATTTTCTTATTTTCTTGAATCTGGAGTAGGTGTGTGCTATATGTGGCAATTTTAACTTCTAAGTTGATAATCTCTGAGTTGGTTTTTGCTCTTATGGGATTTAATGTTCTTCTGTCATGTCTATTGCTTTGAAAAGGATGCATTTTTTAGAGTTATTATGATATTGTGTACTTCTATTTTCTATCTATTTTACTAATTCATTTTCTTGATGAATTTACAATAACTTTAATAAATGTTGAACTCATCCTTCTCTTTTGTTAGATGGAGGATTCTAACACAGTTGTTGGAAGTACTCCTTTAAATGAGAATGTTCAAGTAGTCAATGCTTCTAGTCCAGTTGACATAAAAAATGATGATGATGATTTCTGTAATATTGATGGAAAAGATTTAGATGGCCCTATACTGTGAAGAAAAGAAGAAGAATAAGTTCAATAGTTTGGGGTTATTATGAGATTTTACCCCTTCATAGTGATGGCAATCAGAGATTGAAATGTAGGAAATGTGGGGCAATATATCAGTGTGATAGCAAGTTCGGCACTGGCAATTTAAGACGTCATTTACAAAATTGTAAAAAAAGAGATAATCTTGACATTGGGCAGCTTATTTTGCTGACAAATGCCAGCTTGTCCATCTGCATGTCTGAATCTAAGTTTGACATACATGCATTTCGTGAGTTTTTCATTGCATGCATAATTATGCATGATCTTCCATTTCAGTGTGTTAAATGGGTTGGTTTTAGTGCATTATTGCATTATCTTCGTCGTGATATGCAAATAGTTTCTAGAAACACTATCAGAAGTGACTGCAAGAAGTTGTTTACAAGAGAGAAATTTATTATTCAAAAAGAGAATTTAAAATCTACCAGCAGAGTTTCATTGACATCTGACTTATGGACTTCAATTAATACTGATGGCTTCATTTGCTTGACTGCCCATTTTATTGATAACAACTGGGTGTTGTAGAAAAAGATAATTAATTTGGTTTCATGCCACCACCACATGATGGAATTGTTTTGTGTGAAAAACTTCATTCTTTTTTCATTGAATGGAAAATTCAAAATAGAGTTTTTAGTATTATTCTAAACAATGCTTCATCTAATAATGTTTATGTTCAGTTCTTAAGAAACCAATTAAACTTGCATGGTGGATTGTTGTGTAAGGATGAATTTTTTCATATAAGATGTTGTGCTCATATTGTGAATCTTATTGTGCAAGAGGGAATGAAGGAAGTTGATGTGTCTATTGCTAATGTAAGAGAAACTATCAAATATGTGAAAGATTCACAAGCAAGAAAGCAAAATTTTTTGGAATGTGTCAAGCAAAGCTATCTTGACTCTAAAAAAGGATTATGACAAGATGTTCCTACAAGGTGGAACTCGACATTCATCATGTTAGATTCTGCTATTTACTATAGACGTGCTTTCCAGCATTTGGAACTATTAGATTCTAATTTTAAAACTTCCCCCAATAACACTGAATGGGAGAGGTTGGAGAGCATTTGCAAGTTCCTAGCTCCTTTTTATGAGATTACTTGTGCTTTTTCTGGAACAAAATATCCCACATCAAATCTCTTCTTCCCTTGTGTTTCTATGGCTTATGCTGCACTTAAGCATGAAACTTCTTATGGGGTTGATTACATCAAAAATATTGCAGTAAAGATGTTAGTCAAATTTGAGAAGTATTGGTTTGATTTCTGTGATATATTGGCAATAGCAGTTATCTTGGATCCCATGTACAAGTTTATATTTGTTGAGTGGTGTTATAGAAAGTTATATGGAGGTGACTGCATTATTGAGACCAAAAAGGTTAGGGAGAAACTATTTGCTTTATTTGCAAACTATGAAAGAGTTGAACGACATACGTCTAATGGTCAGTTATCAGAAGGCTCAGAGAATTCTCAAGTTGAAAGCTTAATGACTGTTCCTCCAATAATTATAAAATCACAGTTTCTTCAGGTATGATTCATTTTCATTCATTCAATCTATGAGACTATGACTACATTAACATTATCTATTCACTAACTTCAACATTGTATGCACAAATTTATAATTAGGATTACGACTCATTTGAAGAAGAAATTTTACAGCCTAAGAAGTCACAACTTGAAATGTACCTTGAAGAACAAAAAATTGATAGGAAGGTTAAGTTAGACATATTACATTTTTGGAAAGATAATCAGTACAGGTATCCTGAAGTGGCACACGATATTTTATACATTCCCATTTCCACAATAGCTTCAGAAAGTGCATTCCTTAACAGTGGTAGAGTACTGGATCAATATAGAAGTGCTTTAAAACATGACATTGTTGAAGCCTTGGTTTGCAGTAAAGATTGGTTATATGGATCTAATGGTAATATTTCATTTATTTGAGATTTTTTATGAACAGGTTTTCTCTCATAACTTTATAGTAATACATATTTTCTTTGTAGTTGTGAATGATACAGAACTTGATAGTATAACTGGTACATCATGAACTTAAATATGGAAGACATTGGCAGTGAAGACGGAAATGGTTCAGTTAAAAGAGTAACCTAGGTTATCATGTTGGGAAAGAAGTTCTAACTTCTAAGAACTCCCTGCTTTAATATTTATATGTATTTCTTTGAACCCATGTTTTGTCTTGTTAGTGGCTTGCTGTTTCAGATTTCTGAACATTGAACACCTGCTTTCAGCCTTTAATATTTATGTTTTAATGTTTTATGTTGGGACTTGGGAAAGAAGTTCTAACTTCTAAGAACTACTTTCTTTCAGCCGGTTTTGCCTGTTGGAGGTTGGAGGCTGGACCGAAGCATATATGTTGGTATTCAGTATATGTTTATATATTTTATGCTGTTCTGAATTAACCTGATGTTGGTGTCTGTTTTGCGGTTTTGCCTGCTGGACCTGTATGACTGTATTCATTGGATTGAAGATTTTCTAGCTGAATCAAAGAATATGAACTTCTAATGCTTAATTAATTCATCTGCTTGATGAATAATGAGTTAAGGTAGTGTATAACTATGAAAGTTAATGCAATGATGAAAAATCTTGTCAACTGAAAGTGAGAGTTGTCGCCATTAGGCGTTGGGGTAAATATTATTCACTATTTCAACCAGTTGGCAATATGACATTTATAAGATACTACATACAGTTAAATGCGCCGCCTTGGATGGTAATAAAGAATTAGAAAAATTAAATATACATCATTCACTCACTTCATAGTTGCTAAATGAGTTGAAAGGTTTACCTGAGCTATTTGTTAAAGCTTTCTAGTTATACTATCTCATATTCTCATTGTTTAGCATTTTATAGTTTTTATTTGTTTGGGATTTTTAACTATTGAAGTTCTGTCCCTCTTTCTTTTGCAGTTAATTCAAATTGAAGTGTGAGAGGTGTAATATTTTAATCATTTATTTATTCAAGTTGGAGTATAGCTGTACTCCTGTAGGTGTGGTCGAGACTTAAAGTCTGCAAGATGTAGTTTGAGTTTATTTGAAAATTGCAATCATTGAAGCATATAATGTATTAAGACTTTATTTATTATGCTATTTTGTAAGAAATTTATCAATGTAACATTGTAATTTCAATTTGTAAAGCCATTTTGTAAGAAATTTATTAATGTAACATTGTAATGTCAATCGTTTCAAGTTTTTACTTTTTAGTATACATAACAATATAACATACTAACCTTGCAATATTTCGTGTATTTTAATTTCAAATTAATTTTTTCAAATCTCATAACTTTCAGGTTGGGTCGGGTTGACTCGAACCCGAATCAGGTTGGGTTCAGGTCAAGAAAAATGACCCGAAACCTGAATTGGGTCGAGTCAAAATTGGGTGGGTCAGATTCGAGTTTGACCTGAACACGACTTGATGACACAAATTGACACCCCTAGCTGAGAACCAACACGTATGTGGGAAGACTCTGTGTGAGGTGGCGCAGGTGCCACATTTAGAGCTCTGGTAAGAGAAAGAATAATGCCCCTAGTGATAGTACATGCCTCAGTGTGTATCCCTAAAAAAAGGAGACATGTATCAAATAATCAAATATTTATTAAATTAAATGCTGACAAGACAGAAAGGAGGAGAAAGGTAGAAAAGTACCTCTGTCATCACCAGCCTCTGAAAAGCCCTGATGAGATCTCTGTCCCCTCGGCACCCCAAGCTCCTGTACTCTACGCTCGTACCTCCTAGCGTTGTACTCCAAAGCAGGTCTGAAGACTACCGTACCCAGGACAACCGCATGTAATTAACTCCCGTAAGAGCAGATGGCTGAGCCAAAAGAAAGTTGGAACCTGTCCCTAATCTCAGCAAGTGTAATCAAGTCAGAGCTGCATCGTTGAAGCGGGTCTCTAGCGGAACAATGTCCATGCGGCATACATCTATAACTCCTTGGACCAGTGGTCGTCCGTTGTAGGATGTGGCCTGGAACAAGCCAAAATGTATGGTTGGTAGCCCTCCAAGCTCACTGAAGCACCTGCTCTGTATCACAACCAGCCAGTGCGCTCAATAACGGACAAACTCTGTGTCCTCTGTAACAACGTATGTCTCTCTCAGCAATCCCCATCCACCACAACGGGGCAAAGAAAAAGAGAGGTCATTTCTAACTCAAAGATGGAAGATGCCTGAGATAACTAAAGAATTGTAGGGTATCCTCTCTCAAGAAAGTTGGTGGGGGTGTCTAAATCAGAGAAAGCATCTCGAACGTGTATGTGGACCCACGCATAAAAAATTGCTATGGCAAAACTTGGTCTCATACCTCAAGGGAGCTCGCCTCAGAAGTGTTGCGCATAATTCTGTAAATTCTGGTGAGTACATCTGGAGCTAGTGAAAGTCTCTATCTCTGTGCCAACTAACTGTCTGCCAATAGAACTTTACACCTTGAAAGAGCCTGTCCTGAGCGGAAGTACAAAAGTATTAAGCCAGAGCGCTAAGAAACCTATAAAAAAAAAGTCCTCACTAATCCCTGCCAAAGTTGGAGAAGTGTAACCGACTGAAGAAACAGGCTTGGCAGTCTCCTTTGACAACGGAATACCGCGCTTCAAGCCAAAGCCAAACGTGTCACGAGCGTCACTATAATCGGAGATAGGTACCTCCTGTAGAAAATTGCGGGTCCAGATATCCACAGGCATGGAAGCTCTAACACACCTCGATAAGTCTGAAGCTCTGTTGGTCTATCAGCAGTGCTGTAAAACTGTGGGGTAAACACCTGACAGTAGCAATCTGCCTATCTTATCTCCATCTGTTGAGGGAACTTGACTAAACAACTACTCGTCTAGAGGCACACACTCCTCAAAAAGGTGCCCAAAAAGTAGTAGTTCAGAGACCGTCTGCAAGTCTGAAAGTGTAAGCACGAGCTCATCTTCTCCGACCCAACAAGTGCTATGACCGGTGTCCCAAAACTCCCACGAGCCCAAGAAGTAGGATGCCTATAGTCGAACAAGGTAAACAACCTCGTAAATCCCTACCTCCTGAAGCTTGCATGTATACGCCTAAAGGATGTAACAGGCCCAACAAACGTAGCTGTTGATCGGGCTCTGAACCTGCCAACTGTTGTGTCCATCGACCACTTTGAAGGTAACGAATTTAGCTGATGTTGACTGAGAAGACTCGACTGCTCAACTGACTTAACTGTGTCTGCAACAGGCACTAGAACCTCGCAGGTTATTCAACCTATCTAGGCAACTGAACCCTCAAGTGGGTGGTACTCTCCGCACTATAGTCTAAGACTGGTGACCCACATGTCAGGATCCTCAATTACAATGGATTCCTCAGAACACTCTAGAAGCAAAGGAGAGCGGGTAAAGAAGCTATGGAAGGTATCCCGCCTCTATAACATATTCTGCTGCTGCTCTAATCTTATCTCGAACGTCGGCACTATCCTGAGGGTCTTGTCTGTCATGACCTCCCAAATGACAGCCTCGTTAGGCTCGCCCGGAGGCAAATCATTTGGCCTCTCCCAACAGAACATTTTCATGCACATGGAAAAGAGGAAAATGATTTAGTAATCATTTAATAAATTATAAATCAAATGCGTGAAAAATGAGGTTACTAAATAGACCATCAACCATGTTGGACGTTGGAACAATCGTGGTACGCTTTAGACGCGTACCACATTTGTTGGTGGGAATTTGTTGACCCTATATGTTGAACCACATGCAAGTGGAGCGAAACTGACGAATGTAGTGGCCAATCCTTCGACGAAACACATCACTTGAAAGATCAAATGACCTCCAATTGCCAAACGGGCTGCACCATTACGATCATAACATCAAATTCTTCTAGGTTTAGGCCTATCGTAGTCAAATCAGATGAGATTGGTCCTAAGGGACGATTGACACTTGAAATTGACGATGACCGAATGCCTAAATGATGTTCGATTGCAGAACGGATCACATAGTTGTATCCAGAGCGTCGTCAATATTGAAGAATTACATCTCTTACTTTCAATTGGGGTCATCTGAAGTGGTGGCACATATTTCAAAGCAAGGTCATGCATAACAAGGAAAAGCGACCTCGATGTTGACCAAATAATATCCGCTCGACGAATGAATTTCGTCATTGAGTTCAGAACATACTAAATGCCTATGAATGACAATCAATTTGTTCGAATTAAAATGTGCGAGGAGGTTGATACACACCCCTAGGCAGACCACAACAATCGAGAAATTTAAGACTCAACGTCGCCCAAACGACGTCTGATTGGCGAACAAACTTCGCTATTGCATCCGGAATGCCACTAATACTCTAGATAGACTATCAATTTATTCAATTAAAGTTGCTCACACAAATCGAGGTGATCTCGATGAAACAACACACATTTCAAGGAAAGTCATGCTCGACATTGGCCAAATGATGTCTGATTGCGAAACGGACTGCGCCGTTGCAATCAGAACATCGACGATATCCTAAATTCACTGTTAATTTGTTCAAAGAAAATTACTCGATGAGATCGACACATATTACGATGTCAATAAACATGACTCGAGAAAACCCGCAAATCAATATCAATTTTCATTGATTAACATATGGCTGTCACCTCAAATTAATGATAATATATATATATATATATATATATATATATATATATATATATATATATATATATATATATATATATATATATATATATATATATATATATGACATTACTTGACTACTCTTATGTTGTAATAATCAAGATTTGGTGAAGATGTTGTAAACATACGCTATAAATGTATTTAGTGTACATATGTATATTGAAGCAAAAAAGAGAGGTATATTGAAGCAAAAAAATATGTGTGTATATATATATATATATATATATATATACATGTGTGTATACATGTGTATATTGAAGCAAAAAGAGAGGTGAAGGGAGAAAAAAAGAAGAAAAAATTAAATAAAAAATGAGAAAAAAGTAAAAAGAAAGAGACATTAAAAAAAAAGAAGAGTATTGTGCTTTTTTTTGTCAGCATCGTCGCCGCTAGAATGCAACGGTATAACATTTCCATATCTAAAACTCTGAGAGCCCATTTTGGTGTTAGCGGCGCACCGGAAAATCGTATATACATGCTTTTCTTAACGTGGTGGGAAGGGAACCCGGTGAGGTGCCTACAACGAAGTGGGTGTAACAACAGTTTTGTTCATATCGTCCGGGCCGATCGTGGATCGTCCTGGGACGATCAGTTCAAAGTTTGTTCCAGAATCTGTACAGAAGTTACAGGAAAGTTTTCCTGTAAGCATCGTCCGGGCCGATCTGGGATCGTCCCGGGACGATCAGAGCTACAAGTCAGAGAGTAGGGGTTTTTATCGTCCAAGAAAATTAATTATCGTCCTGAGAAATCGTCCCAGGCCGATGGGATTTTGTTCAGATCGTCCAGGACGATCGTGCGATCGGCCGGGCCGATCAGAAGGTTATTTAGTTGAAATCAGCTCATTTTGAAGAGAGAGAAAATCAAAATATCTGATTTTCTGAGGAGAGAGAAAGTCGAGGGCAAAAGTGGATTTTTGGGCGACGCCGGGCCGTTTTCGTCCGTCGAGACAGTTCAAGAAATTGGTGTACGCAAGATAAGGCACATTCCGCCTTTCTCAATTTTCAGAACGGTGAAGTTTGAACGAGTTTTCTGTCCGGATTTTGTTTTCGTTAGCCAATTTTTTCCGTATTTTTCGACTGGTTCAGTTTTTACCGCGTAACTTTTGGTATGTTATTGAAGTGCCGAGTGTGCACGTTTTGATTATTTTCTGGAGATTTTTGATCGGATAGTTTTGATTTGGCGGCGTTTTCTGTTGACTGTAAATTTTCACGATGTCTGTAAATGTTGTGGCAGTAGAATAAAAGTCTTATAATGTTGTTGTGAATGTTCTGTGGTAATTTGGTAAAATTCTGATTTGGTGAAATTTGTGTAAATTCCGTATACTGCCGTTATGCCGCCGGATTTTTGTACGATTTCTAAAATTGTCCGGATTTGTTCTGAAATGACATGATTTGGTTGTGTGCTATGAAAATGGAGTTATAAGGGGTCAGGATCCTGTGAGATCCTGTCTGTGTCAGGGAAAATCTGAAATGAGCTCTGAAATCTGAAAACAAGTTCTGTTCCGGATCCGATTCTAAGTTCTGTTCTTTTGCTATAAGCACATCTGTTCTGGTGCCATGAGCACAAAGGGAGGCTTAAGGGGCCAGAATCCGAGAGATTCTGTCAGTGTCTGGGAAGGGAGGCATAAGGGGCCAGAATCCGTTGAGATTCTGTCAGGGTCAGGGAATATGTTCTGATTTGATATGTTCTGACTTATGATATGTTCTGAATTGATATGTTCTGATACGCTTTTGATCTGTACGATTCTGTTTGATCTGATCTGATCTGTACGATTCTGTTCTGTTCTGATTTGATCTGATCTGTACGATTCTGTTCTGATTAAAATTCTGGAATTATGATTTCTGTTCTGATTCTGATTCGATATACGATTCTGATGATCTGATTTTTGTACGGATTTTGTCTGATGTGTTTGATGTGGATTCTGAGGATTCCGATTGGAGGTTTGATGTCTTGCTGAGCTGTTGTAGCTCATCCTGGTTTTCTGCGTGGTTTTCAGGTTATGGGAAAGGGAAGGAAGTCTTGGAGTAGAAGTTCAGAGTCTGATCCGTTATAGGTATTTTGTACTTTTGATTTTTGTACAGTAATGGCTTTTCTGTTCTGCTTTTCTTTCTGTCTGAAAGCCATGAGCTGTATTTGTATATGATTCTTTTGAGGAAGAAAAAGATAGATGATCTGTTCCGCTGCATTTGATGTTTATAGTAGCTCTGTGCGTCTGTTTCTGTTTGTATGTTTGGAAGAAAGTTCTGAAACAAATTCCAAAGCCAGATCCTGGAATCAGTTCAGTCAGTTTGAATCTGGATCACGACTCGATGCGAGCGGGATCCGTCCCGGTCGGGTTGGGTCGTGACAGTGGGTAATCATCAAAATCCCCAATTTTCGATGATCGCGGCGCACCAAAAAATCGCTGCGGTGTCCAAGGACACGTACCATACGAGCTTTTCTCAGCATGGTGAAAATGCCCCGTTTTATGTAGTTTCCCCTAAACGGGGGGGGGGGGGGGGGACGTCGGGAGGCTGCCGAAATTTCGCTTGAAACTCACAATGACTTGGAAATATTAACGAGAGACTTTTGAACTTGAATTTGAGCATAATTAAGATGAATGAGTTACAAGAATTTGGATGAAAAATAAGGGAAAGAATTTAAATAAATTTGAACATGACTTTAACATTTGAACTCAAACAAGGATTTGAGTTAGACCATAGGGTTTTTGGACAAAATTTGGGCAACTTGAACTTGAACTTGGACTCATATTCAAGCAAATGCAAAGAACTTTGACTCAGTTTGAGTCTAAATGAAAATTACAAAAGACTGCCATAACTTGAACTCAAATGGACTTAGTGCAAAAAGTAGTACACATAAAATTTATGTTGAATGAAGAGCTCATAAATACTCCTCACTCACAAATAACAATAAATGTTAATGCAAATTGATCGACTTGAACAATCTATATGGAACATGAAATGATTGTGACAATTTATGTACAAGCATATGCTAAGGATTTGTGTTAAATCAACTATCGATTGTAAACAAACAATGTAAGTTACAATGGATTTGCAAAATACATAATCAATTATTCATGAATGATGATATGAATCATACAACTGGTGAGGAAGGGCCCATCTTACACACAAAGCCTCATCCACAGGTAGAAGAAGAGAACTTATTGTCTGAACATTATAGTTTGTGGAAGGACAAGGGCAACAAGCTTTGATGAAAGTACTAACACTGTCACTATATGTTATTCCATAAGCAACACTAGGAGAATTGCAATGAATATAGATGCTTGCATTACTAGATGATTTATGATGAATAGTTACAAGCGACTGTGGGTGACTTGTGAATGTCCAAGAACGACAATGGAATGCATACAAGTGAATACATAGCTTGCAAACATAAGCAATAATTCATCCATAAGTGATTATGAGAGACTCGTGGGTATTTGTGAAATACATATGCATACAACATATCATCCGCATGCGATAATGATAAATACACTATAGAGGTGATGGGTCTTGTGAATACAAATGTATACCAAAAAGATGCTATCTACAAGCAAAAATGTGAAAGAATTGTAGTAAGATCAAATACCTAATGAAAATGGAAGAATGGTTGCGTATATGGTGGTGTACCTACTATTCCAACCATCTTAAGGACTACAACAATTATTTAAGGAACAGATGCCTCGCATAGCTTTACTAGAAGGTCTAATGTACCTTCAGTCGCTGCATTTGTTAGTTCAAGGAATTGACCACTAATTTCGAAGTATAAGGCATCAATAAGGATATATTCATCCAAGGTTGAAATGATTGATTCTTTATTTAAGCCAACAATAGAAAATGATGAGGATGACATAACCAAGTTACTTATTGATTCCCATACGAGTTCTTGGAAGAGAAAACCAGATCAAATCACCTTCAAAGATGGATGGTCGTGCATCCAACATATTACCTATGGGCAAATACAAGGGGACTACGAATCAAGCACGAGCTTTTACGAGCTGATGCAGAAGACCCATTAAATTTCTAGAAATGCCCCCGCACATGCATTGTAATATGTATGCACGTAGGTACACCAAAAATGCACGTGTAACTGTATACCCGTATGGGCCCCGGCGAGCGTGTTATTGGTATACATGCGATGTCTAGGGATGCTGCGCGGGTTAATAAATGAACCCAAGTTTGAGCTCGATCCTTTTACGTGGATAGATAGGAGTCGGCATGGCTCGAACTATCAATTAAATATACGGTCAGGGTGTCGACTGAAATATCTATTTTATACGTTTATATAAGGCCTTCAAGGTCAATGACAAAAGAAATTCATCAACAAAGGCATAAAATCTATAAAACTTGATCCCCTGTCGACCATTAGACAGAGTCGACAAGGTCAAATCAATGAAATTCCCAAATGTCCGTACACCCCGATGATGACCACGTTGACAATAAATTTCAACCAGAGCGGTTAATTCTAAATATTTCAAAATGCCACATAAATGCCCAAAAGTGAAAAATCAAAGACTCCAAAAATCCCAAAATCCTAGGATTGAAATATTTAAAAATGAAAGTAAACCATCAAATAACTTAAAGTGAAATTCATCCACCCTTCGCAACAGTTAGCCGAGGTGGACAAATTGAAATTTACTTTAGCTCTCAAATAGAGCTAATGCCTAGTCGAAAATATCATTATGATCCATTCTTAAATAATTTCCCGCCAGTAAGGGCATGGTATGTGTCATCTGACCCGACAGTTTTGCCACCAAATGGTACCGCAGGATGACACGGGGCCCTTTAAACTTAGTGGTTTTGCCGCCAAATGGCACCACTAACTTACGGTTATGGCTAGAGCCAATACGTTCCTTAATGACTTCAAATCCTTGAGATATGAATCAATAGGATATGATTGATAAGGCACAAAACCCTCTATTAGCTAAGGCGGATTCAAATTTGTCCCCTTACACAAATATCCACCCCAAGTCTACAAGGTACCCTTGGATGAAGCAACCCATGACTGCCGACAAGGATCCCTTCTGTCAGGTTGGGTCGCCTACCTCCTCTGACTAAGTGGATCATGGAGCACGATGGCCCGGGATGACGTAATGATGAGATCTTGATTGGGTCCATCATCTATTCCCCCACACTCCGCTTTAAGTATGAGATAGTGAAATTTCTAATTTTAAATATCAAATTTTTCAATACCTAAGCTCAATGCTGCTACTATATGCCAGATAACGCGTATTTCTACGTATTTGATTGACGACTAGCCTTAATCGAAAGTTCTCTCTCGTGATCAGGAGGGGTAATTTACTATAGAGGCTTGCGTTTATAGGAAACCAGAGTTCAGATCATAAAGTCCTCGCAAAATGAGGGCGAAATCTCTGGTTAGTGTCTTATCTACAAACCCATATGCCTTCCAAAATTTACCCCGGAGCTTAATTCGTTAAAACTCCCTTGAAAAAGCAGCGGGGGAGGCCGGGGCCGAATTTTCGGAGCCCACACTCCCTTGATCCTCCCTTCATCTGATTAGCTTAGGGTTTTCTCCACTTCCCTTGCTGTCGATGACTTCCCTCACCTTCAACGACATTTTTTTTGGTTTTTGCCCTTCGGCATTTTCTTCAACATTTCTCCTAGGATGGAAAATTTTTAATCGATCTTATCATGGATGATTGAAATTTCTTTCTTTAAATCTGAAACTTGAGTTTGTAGATATGAAATTTCATATTTCATTTGTCCGATCTCCCCTTCTAGGTGTTTCTCCAACGCATCCACTTTCTTGGCCGCCATCGATACCCATATTTTTGTTGGACTAAAAGTCTGAATCTCGATTAAAAAAAAAAGCAAAATAGCCGCCTTTCGAGTCCGGGCTAATAATCAGTGTTGATTTTCTCAGAAAATACCCCAAACAGCCCCAAAATCTGCTATGATGCCAATTTGTTAGGAAACACTTGATGATTTCAAGTGAAACTTAATGATCTTGACAATAACAGCTAGAATGATCAACCAATTCAAAGGAAAAACAAAAAAAAAAAACAATTGTTTTTATTGGAATAGTTAGACTAACGAAAGAAAATAACAAGATACAATTGATTCTCTATTCGATAGGAGGATCTATCTCTGCCAAATCTCTAAACACTGCTAGAGACCAAAACCTAAGATATTTCAAATTTAACCAAATTCATGATGCCCTAATCCTAGGAAAACAAACTATTTAATACATACAATCCAAAAGAAAATCTCTAAACAGTCCCTACATTCAAATTTCCCTCTCAACTCCTTTCAAAAACCTTCCTAAACAGCTCTGCAGTGCCTGGGCGGTCGGATTGGTGTACTGGAGGTGGAACACCGCCTATTTCGCACGAGCGGGTCTCGTAGGACCGGTCTAACAGAGATTTTGAGGTGCTACTCTTTGCTTGATGAGATGCCTTGGTGTTCACCCATCTTAAATTCAACAACCCTAGGTTGCAAGCATTTATAAAGTTTATTACTTGTGTTTTGGCAGATCTAGCTGACATTTTTGTTCTCTTTGAAGCTTTTGTATTCTTCTGATATGCATTGTCCTGTTGTATTTATGGCATTCCTAGTATATTGTTTTGGACTAGCTCACCGATTATACTTGAATCCAGGAGACAACTTGGCAGGGAACTGGCTCAATTTCATTCAGCAATTCACATGTTGCTCACAAATCTTATCTTCTTATTTCACTTGATCAAGTTACGAGGAAGTACTAACAAAATCATGTTTTCCATGTGGACTACTATTGTTTGAAACCCTACAAAACCTTTTAACAGTTCAAAATTTAAAGGGTGCAAAAACGGTTAAATTTTGAACTGTGAGCACAGTTCATCCGGTACTTCTTTTGAGATTTTGGCCAATATAATTGACATGACATGGGATGTTGATTTGTTCTCTCGAAAGCTGTTAATGGTTTATATCATTTTACATAGAGACTATTTTGTTTGAAATTATTTGAGAACTTTTAACTGTTTGAGATTTTAGAGGTTCCAAAACTGTTTAAGTTTTTAACTGTGAACGCATTGCATCTCTGATGCTTCTTTGATGTGTTGGCAAATTTAATTAAATGAGATAGGATATTGTTTTATTCTCTAGAAGCTGTTAATACAGTTTTCAAGTTGCATGTTTCATCTTAAATAATCATCTAATCTTTTCTTGCTGGAAAGATATGCAAAATATAATTACTAGCCATTAGATACAGTTTTATTGTTCTCATTTTTGGCCAGGTTAAAGATTTTGAACGGAATGGTGCCGATCTTACCTCAAGCAAGAAAAAAGAGGCGGAGAGTTTAAGGTCTCAAATAGATAAATTAAGTTTGGAATATATCCAAAACCTCAACAAAGACAATAGTTTCCTTTCCTTCAGTGAAGCAGAGCTTGCTGGGATGCCGTCACAGTTTATGAAGGTTAATAATTTGAGAAACCCTTTAATTCACGAAGCAAAGCTCAGAGCTTTTAGCATTGTGAAGCATTGAACGTTAACTTTTCTAATTTCTATTGTATTTGCTCAATTTGTGAAAATTGATCTTTGGTATTTTCTGATAAGAAAAAATTTCAATCTGCATTGTTTGGTGAGGGAGATTGTTTTCTACGTTCACAACTTCATATTCTGTCTTGATTATTTGCATCGATATTCTTTTTTAATGTTGATTTGCTTGGTTTTATGTGAAAATTTAATATTATTCTAGCAAGTTTCTTTGGTATGTATTTCATGATGTGCCTTAAAACCTCCATATTTCATTTCATATTTCTATCATCACATCATTATCATTAGCCGTTGTTACCAATAAAAGTTGGTTCAACTTCAAAAGTTGTAATTTACCTAACATATCTTTCAATATTTACCTCTGTTAATGACCGATTTTCAAATATTGATTCAGTTCTGCTTTGAAGTCCTTGTATCCTTTCTTTTACCTTTGTCTTTTCTTCTTATTAATTTATTATTTACTTATATATGTTTTACGTTCACTTATACATCTTCCGAGCTTGGCTTTCTCATGTAATGGTCTTACAACCTTAGTATCTTTCTTTGTTTGTAGAAACAATTTTTTTGGTGATTTGTGAGATCCACCATTAAATGTTTATTAGTTGCTTTTTTTTTGAACAGCATATATTCATGATTAAATCAAACGCTACTATAAAATAAGCTATAGCTTTTCGATCACATTTCAATCTGATCTCGAGTCCTCTTAGAACCTTTCTACTGGTACAAAGCCACACACTTGGCCATTTAGATCACTGGCAATAATAATAATAATAATATCGTCCCATAGGATATGTCATAGCAAGTTGCTATAAATTCACAAATATTTTTTCAAGCTTTCTACTCCAACTATCATTAGCCACATTCACCTTTAACATTGTCTTTCATTTCATTATCTGCTACTATCCGTGCTCCACATCTTTTGTTGAACTTTACTGTCTGCAATAGCTGATAACCTTCGTTAATATTTTGTGATTTCTCCTTCTCATTTAATTTCTCAATATGCACTTTTTTTTCTTACTATTTTGCTACTATTTTTATTGTTTTCCCATTCAAACTACAGAACATGCCATACTCTTGTTTGTGTTTGGTTGCGGCACATTACTCATAAAATTTTCACAGCCAACCTTTTATTTATTTTCATCACAATTTGTTAAAGTTTGTCAACATTTTCATGTTTGATTCTTAACCAACTCTTACTCGTTCCTCACAATAAGAAAGTAATGGCAATTTTCATCTGGAAACAGTCTAGCATTAGAAATATCAAATTATATTATATTTTGTTGTTTTCTTCTTTAATATCCGTGATTGATGTGGTCTGGATTGTTGTGTAACTAAGCACCCTTACAGGAAATGGAATTTCTTATGAATATATCAGAAAGTGCCATCCTTGTATTTTTCCCATGAGTCATTCATCCTGCAGTGCCACTCAAGTGTTGTCTATGCTTATTTGTTTTGATATAATTTCTTACTTTGTATTGCTTTGTCTGCTGATGAATTTTCTTAAATTCGTGATCTAATTTGCCTCGTTTTCCAATGCTACCTGAATCAACTTTCTTTTGAAGTTGCGTCTGTATCTAGCTGAATTATCTTTCTTTGAAGTCTCTTCTGTATGTTATTTTATCCTTTCAGATTATTTCCCCTATTCACTCATAAAACTCTAAATTCTAATGGCCTTTTTTTTTCCCCATTTTTTGCTTGATTTTTTTCTAAACTGTGAATGCTTGAGATGCAAATATTTTATGCTTTGTCAGAGTCTGGACAAGACTGAAGAAGGAAAGCTAAAGGTTTTTTTGAGAATCTGTCACGTTTCACCCATACTTGAGTATTGCAAGGTTGGTATATTTTCTTTGATATTGGCGGCATGCTAATTACGTAAATATATGCTCGTCCTGTTGTTTTAGAATTTATTCTTATTTGTTGTAGATAGGATCTACCAGGAAGTCTGTAGCAGTTGCTTACTGGCAGAGGCGCGGGAGAGAAAATCTTGATATACTGGAAAATTTGGTGAAGCTCTGTTCCCTTCTATACTGTAGTGACTTCGTGCTTTGTTCGGTGGAGACTTGTTCTGACTTAGATAATGTTTAAATTTAATACATTTGCAAATTGCCTATCATTTTTATCACAATTTTCTTACTAGGCGTTAAATCAAGCTGTGTGGTATGCAAGCATACGTTGAAACTACTTTTTGCGGGCAAACTGGTGAAAATCTTGAATTATTTTATTCTTGATTTTGGCCATAAAAAGCGTGATGGAGGAGGAAATGAGTCATTTGTGGCCATTTTGTTACGTCTAACATGTTTGCCACTTTCTGAATTTGTATGGTCAGCTCTTTAATTATGTATAAATGTTGCAATAATATATATGAAACTTGCTAGATCTGCACTGGGGCTAATGGAAGAAATGGTTACACTTTTTAATATTAAATGTGTACTATGGTAATATAAAGACCTGCCAAAGAATCAGGCAAAACATTAATTGAGTAGACTTTGCAATTTACAACTTGTTTCTCTTATAAATACTTTAGTCAGTAAACAATCCCTCATACAGATTCTAGCTAGAAAAGCCACACTGAAATCTCAATCTTACAGCTTGGATAGATGGGAATCTAGCGAACCTTTAACTAAACTGTATACAAAATAAAATATTTTTGCTGTCCCCATTCTTGATTCAAACCGGAAATAGAATTCGCTCCCTCTTGCTTGGTTCTTTTGGGTGACAGCCCTTCCAATTCCATATACAGAAAGTGGAAGGAAGTAACATTGTCGTTACCAGTCTCAAGCCTTGGATGAGATAAATGGTTGGTTGCGTTAGGTAGTCGATAGTCAGTATAAAACTTGTCAAATAATTATGATATAATTCTTTTAATTTATTATGTTAATGCTAGGGCCTTCTCGAGAAGCAATGCATTATATGGCCTAAATACAACGAGAAGTGTGCAAGGGTTGCTGCACCGGTGTAAAATGTTGTCTTAAGATTAGATGAGGGGCATTTAAAGGATACCAACAAAAGTATTTTAGAGGGTAAGATTCAAAATATTAAGATTTTGACTTTTGCATGAGGAAGTTCATGTTATGTGAGAAAACATAACTAGTGATATTAAAAATATTGCAAAAGATGTTCTTGGAGTATCTAATATAAAAATTACTAATAGTAGAAAATAGTTGGTGGTGAAATTAAATTGTGCAAGAAAAGATAAAAAGTAAGAAGCTTTGTTATAAAAATTGTTTTAGATGTAAAAGCTTATAAAATTTTGATAGATATAAAGTGACTCATAAGGAGTCTAGGAAAGTAATATGCTATGCAAATAATTTAGTTTTTAATGATTCATATAATATACTAGATACTAAGGGGGACAAAAGATATACATATAAGTTAGCCAAACAAAGAGATAGGAGAACCAAGGATTTAGTTCAAGTGAAGTTCATTAAGGGTGAAAATAAAAAAATTGATTTGATTAGAAAATAATATTTAACAAAGGTGGATGAGATATTTCGATAAATTTTTCATTGAAGATTGTGAGAATACAATTGACTTTAGAAACAATAAGAAATAAAAATGAATTTTTTTTTTATCTTCGTATTAGTAAAACTAACGTCAGAGAGGCTTTAACAAAAATGAAGTGTGGAAAAGCTGTTGGACCCGATGATATTCCAATAGAGGTGTGAAAATGCTTTGGAGACAAGGAATTTCTTGTCTTACGAAAATTTTAATATTATTTTGAAGACTAAAATCATACCAGAAGATTGGAGTGTATTGATTCTTATTTTTATGAATAAAAGTGATGCATAAGAGTGTGCAAATTATAGATGAATTACTTTAATGTGTAATATATTAAAACTATGAGAGAAAGTTATTGAGCATAGGTTCTGGCGTGATACTAATATTTTTTTAAAATCAATTTGGATTCATGCCGGGTTGGAATAAAATGAGTCATTTTTTAAAATCAATCAACGACTACCATGATAGAGTACTTATGGTGCTAGGCTTTTGGAAGTCCTATTACGAAATCTATACTCACATCCACCTAAGGTGATTAAGTTTAAGCAAGGGAGTGTATAACCCAGTCTTTTGATTCCTAGTTTTTTTTTTTTTTTTTTCATGCAGAACAATCAACATCTTTGAGTTGAATAGAAGGCGACTAAATATTTTCTTGAATTAAAAAAAATGGCTTTGTCATGATTGAAAGCATCTCCTAATACTCTTTTGTGATACTAAGATAGAATAGCTTACTGTAGGGAACAACGTGGAATAGAAACTTGATCATGGAAAAATAAGTACCCATCTTGATTTTGAATGAATTGATGGGTTTCGACTCGACTTAGCATCCAATTTTACCCAAAATCTAAGTCCTTGGGATAGAGATCCTTATAGCTTTGAAACCTATGACATTTAATTGAAGGGTACTAAGGAATATCGACAACTCAAAGCGATTGCAACTTTTGAAATCTCGATTTATGTTTTAAAATGCAGTGGAATGATGAAAGAAACTCAAGCCACTTAACATGTATTCCCTTAAGTTTATATTGATTATGAAAGTATTTTAGAGCTGCATGGTTTAAATAGAAAAATGAATTCATTGAACAATAGTTGATGTTTCTAATGTTCTAAAGGATGAACTCTCACATAGAATTCTTTATCATATATTCAATATTTGTATCGTGCCTCATTTAATTTTCTCCTAAAATAGGCAACTGGATGCCAACTTGTACTTAACACGACACTAATACCTATGTTTGAGGCATCACATTCTACTTTAAAATATAATTGATATTAGGAAGGGAAAGGATCAAGATGTTGATCACAATTTGTTTTAGGTTTTTTAAATTTGGAGTTGGCTGTGGGCGTTGAAACGAATTTGTTCCCTTAAGATCTTCAGATAAAGGAGCATCTATAGTGTTGAAGTTCTTAACGGAACAACAATAAAAGGACATCAATCCTTGGAAACATTTTATATCAATGAATGATTGTGGTATGGGCCAATCTAAGATGGCTTGATTCTTTTTCTGGTTCATTTCTATTGTAGCACGGCATAACGCATCCTTAAAAATTATATTGTAATAATTCTTCTATTTTCACAGAAGTCAAAACATTAGACTTTTAGATAGAATAATCTAAATAGAATGTAATATCATTAGAATAATAAGATAATATAATTAGAATTCATATAATATTTTTCTTTTTCCTTTATTTCTTCTCTTATTTCATATAGATTTAAGATTTAGAGTTAACAAACTTATTCTATAGCTAACCTAATAGCAAAAATTTTCATCTGATATATAATATATCATCAAATTACTAATTATATTTCTATATTTAAGAGGCTTTCTATATTTAGATGCATCTATATGGATTCATATAAATATAGAAATATCGTAAAATTAACATGAATTTAATTCTTGCAACTTTTCTTTTTTGTGGGACCTCAAAACGTTGATGTAAATGATGGAAATGATTCTCTAGAGTGCAAGTATATAAACTAGGATATGATCGAAGTATCTCACCACAAAATTTTCCATGAATCATTTACAAACTTGAGCCAGCAAGCACATAAAAGTGTTGGGAGCTATGATGCGCTGACACTCCGCTAAAAGAGGGTATGCAATGTCGGACACGCGTCCGGCACAGCATGGACAAGTGTCCGACACGGCATTGGAGGTTCGCAATTAAAAAAAATTAAAATTAAAACTGGACACTCGTGTCCGATTATTAAATAATAGAATCGTCCGATTCATTAGGTACATGCTTGGTACCACTAGGTATCGCTCAGTACATGCGCGGTACCGCTAGGTACATGCTCGGTACCGCTCAGTACATGCTCGGTACTACTAGGTACATGCTCGGTACCGCTCGATACATGCTCGGTACCGCTCGATACATGCTGGATACCGCTCGGTATATTTCCATACAAACAACTTACGAACTTTAAAAATAACTAGAACTTCAAAATTACTCTTACCCTAAAAAAATGGTGGGGGCAAGAAATATAGGGAGCCTATACCTCTTGCCCACACGAATGATTGGTCCTTAACCGACGACCCACTAAATCACGAAAGATGCGACTAAGATGAGGAAGAACAAACTCTTACATTTCAAATTAAACTAAAAAGAAAAAAATATAAAAAAAACATTACAAACGACGACGGATTACAACTTTTGACTTGAAATCAAAGACACCCTAAAGTTGGTTTACTTAGAGACGAAAGATACAGATGGAGTGGCACTTGCGGAGAGTCGAAAGAGATTAGAAGCCGAGACGAAAGGTTGGAAAGAGCTCGCAAGATTTCCGGAGGGGATGAGAAAGAAGACGGACAAAGCTCGCAAGCTTTTCCAATAACTCGCATGTTAGATTCCAAAAATCACATAACATTCACTATTTTAAAACATTACAAGCCTCTCGTATATATATGTATGAAAGGGGAATACAAAAGGACACACAACATTAATTTTTACAAGAACCTAAACATCACAAGCATGGAAATCCCCCCATGCTAATCACGGAAAACCGCCCAAGCCTAGGAACCGAAGGAGCAGCCGCGGGAGACAAGGAGGCCGCACGGAACCAAGGCGCCACAGCCACGGGAAACATCCCAGACTCAGAAAACCAACAGCCGGCCGGAATTCCAAGGGGCAAACGCACAAATAAAACTAAAGCCCATGGTGGAAGCCAAGGAGCCACACATGGGAAAACCAAACAACTTCTTGGGATTCCAAAAGCCCTTTTAAAAACCCAATAGACAACTTAAATGAAGATATTAAAAACTATAATAAAAAAGTACATTAAATAAAAGATAACTATGAACTAAAACTTAGCTAATAATGAGCTAACACTTATTTCAATAAGTGAACTAAAGACCAGCTCATAAATGAGCTAAAATTTCAGCTCAATTGATTGAGCTTGTAAGCTCAAGGGAAGTCAAATCCAACTTATTTTGGGTTTGAGTTGACCCCCCCCTCCCTTTGCCTACATCAGACTCCCATTCTTGAGAACTCATCTCCCGATGAGTTAGCTTTGGGTTCTCTTGAGGAGGTGCATACTGATCATCCAGCTCTTTGATTTTCTCACCAAATTTCTTCAAAATTTCTTCCTGTTCCTTCTCGAATTGCCTTTGCAGAAATCTCTTCCACTTCTCGAATTTTTGATCACATAGGAACATGTGATACTGATGCTTGTATAGATGGTCTTGAAGCGGATCAGTAGAATCGCCTTATGTAGGAATCCATCTGTCCAAGGGGACTGGGATGTCAGGATTATTTGAATTGATTTCCTCGTTATATGAATCCATATTTTTGTTGTCATCCATTTTTTTAAACTGACTCAAAAAAGACTCAAAAAACTCAATCTAAACTTAGACTCACAATTCTTGCAAGACTCACAACAAGATTTGACTCTACAAAACAAAACTTGTCAAACTAAAACAAAATTTGACAACTAAAACCTAGGACTTCCTAACTTGCTCTGATACCAAATTGGTGGGGGCAAAAAATATAGGGAGCCTATACCCCTCACCCACACGAATGATTGGTCCTTAATCGATGACCCACTAAATCACGAAAGATGCGACTAAGATGAGGAAGAACAAACTCTTACATTTCAAATTAAACTAAAAAGAAGAAATTTTAAAAAAACATTACAAACGACGACGGATTACAACTTTGGATTCGAAATCAAAGACACCCTAAAGTTACTTTACTTAGAGATGAAAGATATTGATGGAGTGACACTTGCGGAGAGACGAAAGAGATTAGAAGCCGAGACGAAAGGTTGGAAAGAGCTCGCAAGATTTTCCAATAACCTGCAAGTTATATTCCAAAAATCACATAACATTCACTATTTTAAACATTACAAGCCTCTCATATATATAGGTATGAAAGGGGAATACAAAAGGACACTAATTTTCACAAGAACCTAAACATCACAAGCATGGAAATCCCCCCATGTTAATCACGGAAAACCGCCCAAGCCTAGGAACCGAAGGAGACAAGGAGGCTGCACGAAACCAAGGCGCCATAGCCACGGGAAACATCCCAGGCTCGGAAAACGAACAGTCGGTCGGAATTCCAAGGGGCAAAGGCTCAAAAAAAACTAAAGTCCATGGTGGAAGCCAAGGAGCCACACATGGGAAAACCAAACAACTTCTTGGGATTCCAAAAGCCCTTTTAGAAACCCAAGAGACAACTTAAATGAAGATATTAAAAACTATAATAAAAAGTACATTAAATAAAAGATAACTATGAATTAAAACTTAGCTAATTATGAGCTACCACTTAGTTCAATAAGTGAACTAAAGACCGCTCATAAATGAGCTAAAATTTCAGCTCAATTGATTGAGCTTGTAAGCTCAAGGGAAGTCAAATCCAACTTATTTTGGGTTTGAGTTGACCCCCCTTTGCCTACATCAAACTCCCCTTCTTGAGAACTCATCTCCCGATGAGTTAGCTTTGGGTTCTCTTGAGGAGGTGCATACTGATCATCCAGCTCTTTGATTTTCTCACCAAATTTCTTCAAAATTTCTTCCTGTTCCTTCTCGAATTGCCTTTGCAGAAATCTCTTTCACTTATCGAATTTTTGATCACATAGGAACATGTGATACTGAAGCTTGTATAGACGGTCTTGAAGCGGATCCGTAGAATCGCCTTCTGTAGGAATCCATCTGTCCAACGGGAGTGGGACGTCAAGATTATTTGAATTGATTTCCTCGTTATATGAATCCATATTTTTGTTGTTTTCCATTTTTTTAAACTGACTCAAAAAAGACTGAAAAAACTCAATATAAATTTAGTCTCACAATTCTTGCAAGACTCACAACAAGATTTGACTTGACAAAACAAAACTTGACAAACTAAAATAAGATTTGACAACTAAAACCTTGGACTTCCTAACTTGCTCTGATATCAAATTGGTGGGGGCAAGAAACATAGGGAGCCTATACCCCTCGCCCACACGAATGATTGGTCCTTAACCGACGACCCACTAAATCACGAAAGATGCGACTAAGATGAGGAAGAACAAACTCTTACATTTCAAATTAAACAAAAAAAAAAAAAAAAAAAAAAAAAAACATTACAAACGACGACGGATTACAACTTTTGACTCGAAATCAAAGACACCCTAAAGTTGCTTTACTTAGAGACGAAAGATACAGATGGAGTGGCACTTGCGGAGAGACGAAAGAGATTAGAAGCCGAGACGAAAGGTTGGAAAGAGCTCGCAAGATTTTCGGAGGGGATGAGAAAGAAGACGTACAAAGCTCGCAAGCTTTTCCAATAACCCGCAGGTTAGATTCCAAAAATCACATAACATTCACTATTTTAAAACATTACAAGCCTCTCATATATATAGGTATGAAAGGGGATACAGAATGACACAACATTAATTTTCACAAGAACCTAAACATCACATGCATGGAAATCTCCCCATGCTAATCACGGAAAACCGCCCAAGCCTAGGAACCGAAGGAGCAGCCGCGGGAGACAAGGAGGCCGAACGGAACCAAGGCGCCACAGCCACGGGAAACATCCTAGGCTCAGAAAACCAGCAGCCTGCCGGAATTCCAAGGGGCAAAGGCACAAAAAAAAAACTAAAGCCCATGGTGGAAGCCAATGAGTTACACATGGGAAAACCAAACAACTTCTTGGGATTCCAAAAGCCCTTTTAGAAACCCAAGAGATAACTTAAATGAAGATATTAAAAACTATAATAAAAAGTACATTAAATAAAAGATAACTATGAACTAAAACTTAGCTAATAATGAGCTAACCATTAGTTCAATAAGTGAACTAAAGACCAGCTCATAAATGAGCTAAAATTTCAGCTCAATTGACTGAGCTTGTAAGCTCAAGGGAAGTCAAATCCAACTTATTTTGGGTTTGAGTTGACCCCCCCTTTGCCTACATCAAAAAATGTTCTAGGGCGCCTACTTGGACCCCCAGCAGACCAGTATATTGTTGTATTCATGTTGTCTTATTATTAAGATATTTTGATTTCACTTCATATCAATTTAACTTGATGTATTCCTATGTATGATTGGTTTGTTACAATCTTATCTAGATAAAAACAATGAATAATCAATATATAAATAAAATTATAATTTCTATGCTGAAGGATAGTAGTTCAAATAGAGATCCATTATGATTTAGGAGGAATATACACCAAGCTCTAATTTGTTAGTGTCATTTAATCTATTTCACCAATGAGTTTGTGTCATTTAATCTATGACATAATGTTTTAAATACACATTGTGCTAAAGACCAACCTCTGAATCTAATTTTATCATTCCCTTTATTGAGTAGTTGGGCCTTCATGTTGTACTAAATAGTTTTTTGCTTATATTTTTGTGGTTTTACTAGACATTTTGTACTAAATATCTTTATATTATAAGCTAAACAAGTTATCATGAAATTGATTTATTATTGCTTGTCATTTTTAATATAATGTCACCTTAATTTCTATATATTTTATTAAAAAATTATTATGCCATGTCTAAGCCGCACATGTGTCCTATATTTTAAAAAAAATGCCGTGTCCCGTGTTCGTTTCATGTCCGTGTCGCCGTGTCCGTGTCGGTGCATCATTGGATTGGGAGCATTGGAAATACCTGTATGAATTAACATCCACTCATATAAACCTTCTCTTGTTTTGAAAGCCATCTTCCATTTATTACCTGGTTTCTTTCGTAATTGATGATACATGCTGCGTAAAGTCAATATTGAAAAAGGAAGGATGATCCATGTAACTGTTCAAATAAATCATCTGCTCGAGCGATTGAAAATTGATATTTTATCCCGATCTTATTACATTTCAGCTATCTATACACATGAACCATGTATTGTCTTTCTTTGGGACCAGTAAGGCAAGTGCTGTACAAGGACTAACACACATTCAAATCAAACCTTTAGCTTGGAGTTCTACTTTATTTTGTAATTCTTTATACAACATATATCTCATTTGATATGTGGGTTGATGCGGAAAGACAAAACTATGGGCCAAGTAGATCTGATGCGGACATCGGTACGAAGATTTGACGCATCTATCACAGGAGGCGTCGCAAATCGTCGGCTATAATTTAAATATTCAATTATGAGTTATTTTTCTGAATTTTAGTTCTTATTTGATGTATTTCCGGTTTTATCCCTAGGTTGGTGTTGTGACATAAGGGGCAATTTTGTATTTTGAGTTTTCTTATGTTGTGACCTATATATAGGGCCTTAAGCTATTGTAATAGGGATGGATTATTGATATTAAAAATTTGTATTCAACACTTGTGTTCTTTTGAGAGGACGACAGTGAGATTCCTATGGGAAGGAATCAGAGTTTTCACCAGCCGCAGGATGGGTCCGGGCTCGTGACTTGAAGTCCCTTGGAGAAGGGCAAAACATCACCCGTCAGTCTTCGGAAGAGTCCAAGGCTCGCGGTTTTTATCTTCTATCTTTTGTTTTTGTGTTTGTTCCTTCTTATTGCTCCCCTTAGTCATATTCATCTTCTCCTTCTCCCTCAACCTCCCGGGCCAAGCCCCATACCGAGCTCCCCAAAAGCCACCGGCCACCTCACCAGAAAATCCCCTAATCGTCGGCCATGACTCCCTAGCCGCCAGCCTCACCCCCTCCTCTTCCCATGGCAATGCCTCCTTCCAATTTGGGTTGGCAAAATCGAGAGGGAAAATCCATGACAATTTTGGATTTCAAATTTCAAATTTCAAATTTGAAACCTTTCCTAATTGGGTTTGATTCATATTTGGAAGGTTTTAACTCTCCAATTCAAAATTCAAATTTGAATTGCAAGGAGATGAGTCATTAATCCTTCCAAATTAAATTAGACCTAGCTCCCTTGCCACCGGCCTCATCCTTCCTCCCACCCTTTGTGGAATTTCCTAATTTGGTTGGGTTAATTTAGGGATTGATTTGAATTTGAAATTATTCAAATTCAAATTTCAAATTCTTTCCTAAATTAGTGATTCTATTTTAGGAAAGTTCTTAATTTACATCCATTTGAATTTGAAATTTGAATTGGAGTGAATTATTTTCTTTCCTAATCCTTTTAAACCAAATTAAGAAGTCTTAATTATTCTTTAAACCAAATTAAGAAGTCTTAATTATTCCCTATCATCCACCTTTGGAAACCCAAAACCATAGCAGCTGAAATTTTCAACGGGCCAAACATTAATTCTTTCCTAAAACCTGCCATGGGAATTAAGAAAGAATTCCACCTTCATCCCAGATACAGCCGGCCTCCTTTCCTTTATTAAATTGCTTTGAAATCCATCCATAAGTGCAGCTTATTTCTCTTTGGAAAGATTTTAAAATCTGAGAACTTTGTTTGACCGAAAATTCAAAGCCTTTCTTCACTTCCCAATTATGTAGAGGGGAATTAGGAATTAATTCTCTAATTTACCTCTTCATTCCCGTAACTCCCTCATGGCTGTAATCCCCCCCCCCCCTCTCAAATCTTTCCAAACTCTTCCTTTTACTTTGGTAAATAAATCTCCATCACAATCCTGTGCTGGCCGAATTAACCCAAGCTATGTACGTTGGTTTTCTCCACCCAATCCTTCTCAAAACTCCTCCCACATGGAACTTTCTACCGTCTAAAGACTGCGGCCAGAAGTTTCCAGCAGCTAGTACTGTTCTTCCAGCAACCTGAATCTTCCAAGTTGTTGTTTTTACCACAGAAAATTGCTGTTCAGCAATTCCTGCTGTACTACTATCGCTCCAGCCCCATTAAAGGACCTCTCCTCGTCATACAATCCTTTCTTAAGTCAAACAGTTGCTGTCCAAGGATTCCTGTAGCCCCAACGGTTATCCCCGCTTGCAAGAAGGCTGAGTTTTAACAATCCGACGTGAAGAGCTGCTGTCCAAGACTTCTAAAACCCCAAAGCTGCTGAGAGATCCTCTCCCTAGCAATCCTCCTACCCGTTCTACATCAGTTTGGTATCAGAGCATGGACTCGGATCAACTTGGAAGGACTCTAGACTGGGTGGTAGGTCAACTGGGCGCCATTAGTCAACATCTCAAGGAGAATCAAGCGGACTTAGCCGACCTTCACCGTCAAACAATCGAACGATTCGATAACCTAACGCGAGGTAGGATTGACCCACCGCTTTACACACCTTCAAGATCCCCTTCATCAAAGGATAAAAAAAGGGCACTAAGAAACAGAGAAATAGTGGATAGAGTTGACAAATGGATGGAGGCCAATGAAGCTTTCAATTTCCCACTCACTGTGCAAATCAAAGAGAAATATAAGGTGATCAAGGAAGAACATGAAGAAGAAGATGAATTGGTTGACAAGGAGAAATGCGTGACTGCAAATAATGCAGAGAGAGATTTGGTTGATTCAATTACAACTCCTACAGAAGTAAAGGTTTCTTCTGACCCAGTTAAAACTCTTATAACGGAGAATGTTGATGAAGCTCTGGACAATATTGCTCCTATTTCTAGTGAAGCTATCTATGAGAGTGAACAAGTTCTTGCAGGTGAAAAGAAGTGCGACAGCTTGGAAGGTGAGCCCTTGACTATGGTTAAGGAAATTGACGAGCTACAGTGCAACAAGCAAGTTGACCTTGTGGGCAACCGGGGTTGTTTGAAAATCTTTGCAAAAGGGTCATTGGGTTTATTGTCCCTTTCGGATAAAGAAACTATGTTTCCAAATAACAATCCAGAGTTGTACATGTGCAGTTGTGATGCTTTCTCGACGGAGTCGAGTATTCTCTCACCTAGGGAGAATGATGCGGACATCGTTACGAAGATTTGACGCATCTATCACAGGAGGCGTCGCAAATCGACGACTATAATTTAAATCTTCAATTATGAGTTATTTTTTCTGAATTTTAGTTCTTATTTGTTGTATTTCCTGTTTTATCCCTAGGTTGGTGTTGTGACCTAAGGGGCAATTTTGTATTTTGAGTTTTCTTATGTTGTGGCCTATATATAGGGCCTTAAGCTATTGTAATAGAGATGGATTATTGATATTAAAAATTTGTGTTCAACACTTGTGTTCTTTTGAGAGGACGATAGTGAGATTCATATGGGAAGGAATCAGAGTTTTCACCAGCTGCAGGATGGGTCCGGGCTCGTGACTTGAAGTCCCTTGGAGAAGGGCAAAGCATCACCCGTCAGTCTTCGGAAGAGTCCAAGGCTCGCAGTTTTTATCTTCTATCTTTTGTTTTTGTGTTTGTTCCTTCTTATTGCTCCCCTTAGTCATATTCATCTTCTCCTTCTCCCTCAACCTCCCGGGCCAAGCCCCATACCGAGCTCCCCAAAAGCCACCGGCCACCTCACCAGAAAATCCCCCAATTGCCGGCCATGACTCCCTAGCCGCCAGCCTCACCCCCTCCTCTTCCCATGGCAATGCCTCCTTCCAATTTGGGTTGGCAAAATCGAGAGGGAAAATCCATGACAATTTTGGATTTCAAATTTCAAATTTTAAACCTTTCCTAATTGGGTTTGATTCATATTTGGAAGGTTTTAACTCTCCAATTCAAAATTCAAATTTGAATTGCAAGGAGATGAGTTATTAATCCTTCCAAATTAAATTAGACCTAGCTCCCTTACCACTGGCCTCATCCTTCCTCCCACCCTCTGTGGAATTTCCTAATTTGGTTGGGTTAATTTAGGGATTGATTTGAATTTGAATTTATTCAATTTTAAATTATTTTCCTAAATTAGTGATTCTATTTTAGGAAAGTTCTTAATTTACATCCATTTAAATTTGAAATTTGAATTGGAGTGAATTATTTTCTTTCCTATTATTTTTAAACCAAATTAAGAAGTCTTAATTATTCCCTATCATCCACCTTTGGAAACCCAAAACCATAGCAGCTGAAATTTTCAACGGGCCAAACATTAATTCTTTCTTAAAACCTGCATTGGGAATTAAGAAAGAATTCCACCTTCAGCTCAGATACAGCCGGCCTCCTCTCCTTTATTAAATTGCTTTGAAATCCATCCATAAGTGTAGCTTATTTCTCTTTGGAATGATTTCAAAATCTGAGAACTTTGTTTGACCGAAAATTCCAAGCCTTTATTCACTTCCCAAATTATATAGAGGAGAATTAGGAATTAATTCTCTAATTCACCTCTTCATTCCCGTAACTCCCTCCTGGCTGTAATCTCCCCCCCCCCCCCCCCCCAAGCCTGATTCACTTCCCAAATTCTGTAGAGGAGGTTTAGGAATTAATTATCTAATTCACCACTTCATTCCCGTAACTCCCTCCTGGCTGTAACCCCCCCCCCCCCCCCCCCCTCAAACTCCTCGTTTTACGTTGGTAAATAAATCTCCATCACAATCCTGTGCTGGACGAATAAACCCATGCTCTGTACGTTGGTTTTCTCCATCCAATCCTTCTCAAAACTCCTCCCACATGGAACTTTCTGCCGTCTAAAGACTGCAGCCAGAAGTTTCCAGCAGCTAGTACTGTTCTTCCAGCAACCTGAATCTTCCAAGTTGCTGTTTTTACCACAGCAAATTTCTGTCCAGCAATTCCTGCTGTACTACTATCGCTCCAGCACCATTAAAGGACCTCTCCTCGTCATACAATCCTTTCCTAAGTCAAACAGTTGCTGTCCAAGGATTCCTGCAGCCCCAACGGTTATCCCCGTGTGCAAGAGGTTGAGTTTTAAGAATCCGACGCGAAGAGCTGCTGCCCAAGACTTCTAAAACCCCAAAGCTGCTGAGAGATCCTCTCCCTAGCAATCCTCCTACCCGTTCTACATCAAGATCATATGCTGGACATCTCGCATGGAAGGTAATCATGGGGGTAACTTTGTGAGGGCATAAGTAGAAAGGGTTCCTTACATTGCTTCAAGGAACATATATTTCGTAGCTATTGTATATGTTCCAACATTGTCCTTAATTTTCTCTTTCATCAACTTCAAACCACCTTACTTTTATGTTTTATAGTATGGATGTTTTTTAAACCATCATGGATGGTGTGTCAATCATATTTCCATGGCCATCTTAATAATAAATGGCTGTCATTCATGAAAATCAGATCGCATCAAAGTAGCACTTGCAATTTTTTGCCCATAAAAAAATGTACTAAACATTTTGGTCACTTTATATTACTTTTCCTTTACGAATCCTGAATAATCTATATGGTGTAGTGTGATCTTAGGTAGGTTGATTTAATTTTTCAGCTATTTGATTTGAGACAATATTCTCACAACTTATCCATTAATAATCACATTGTACACCTTCCCTTTTACCATGCATTTAGTATGAAAGATATCGTGTTGAAGCCAATTGGACTCTAAATCTATAGGCGTGCTCAAAACCTTTCGAACAACAAGTAGTTTTCTATTATCTGCATACAATAAATGCTCGATGTCGTCATCAGGGCTGTCTTCTACTTCATTTACTTGCTAAGATGGGACTTGTTCATCTATGGACACAATATGTAGATTTGGACAATTTGACTCAATGTGTCCAAAAAAAGCCTAAGCATATAAAATATTTTATGATTGAGTTCTTAGCATTAGAAGTGCTAGTCTCATTGCGTACTGATGCTTGTGAATGGTTGAGTACATTGATTTTATGAGGCATTCGGGGTGTGTTATCATGGGTGTTTTCATTAGCTCTACAGAATTCTTGTTCTAAACTTGAATAAAAATTCTTAGCATTGGCTTGTTACGGTTCTATCTTTTGTGCTAATTTAGTGACATTGGATAATATTGAAATTTGTTATAATTGTACGACAGGTACAACTACAGGATGCAAACTGCCGATGAATCTGGCAATAATATGCTCCTTTGGTTCAATTACAATATATTTTAACATCAATAAACTCAGCTTTATATTCTTTTACGGATAAACTTCATTGTTGGATATTATGATGTTTGATAAATGTATCTTATTTGAAATGGGATGGAAAGTACCTTTTGGGAGTTCTTTTTTCATCATCTCCCATTTGATGGTCTTATTCATACATTATCTAGCCCTTTTTCATTAATATTCTCCCAACATTTGGATGCATTTTTTTAGCTTGATAGACACAAGTTTTATGCAGTTATTCGTAGGTAAATAAGCTCTAATGTACATAACCAATTTATGAAGTTATTAAGAATTAACTCACCTTCATAATCTGCAATGTCAAACTTTAATCCCAAAATCTTGGTAACATCTTATTGATTCAGTTCGAGGATACGAGTAGCCCTTGGATTGTTCTTGAAATGCTCAGTGGAATGGGCTTTCCATCTCATTATCTACACGATTGTCATTTAAATGAAACAAATGTGATCCTCACCAATCCTGATTCAAACCAATTAACGTCAATAAATATTTTGAAGTTGACTTAACCAAATTATGGCAAAAATAGAGCCACGAACACTACATGTTGCCTGAAACACATTAACCCAAAATTGATGCTCGTTTGCAAAACCAACTATGCCGATGTGATCGAGACAACAAAAACTATTCAAATAGATTCCCATATTGCTTGGGTTGTCGCATGAAGAAAAATTGATAAGTTTGCCAGCATGCGAGGTGACCATGGGCAATGAAAATTTTGCAAAAAAAAAAAAAAAAGAGTTAAATTTTATTCTTATTAATAATATTTCTATTATTATTGTAAACAAAATTAAAATAACCATTTCTCCCATTCCTCTTGCCTCTCCTCTCAGTCCTCAGTTGATCTTGTATGGATGACTGTCACATGATGTACTTGAGTCGATGATCCTCATCCTTCCTCCTCAACCCTTCACTCATGAGACCGCTTCCTCTTAGGCTCTTGCTCTTGTTCTTTCTCCCTACCGTATGAATGTAAACCTAAAAACCCTCGACGGAGAATAGTGAGGAGGTCGCACACACCTCGTTGGAGAAGTTATCAATGGGAATGACAAGGAAGAAACTAGTAATTCTTGCATGGGGCTCGCAGGATAATACATGAATACACTAACAACATGTGAAGGAGAATGGAGTTTGGGAAACTTGTTGATTTAAGCTAAATCCTGCTCATAACCTGCCATTGGATGCCTCCATTGACACTACCTTCCCCAACGACAACTTCGTTGAAAACTTTTCCATGCGACACCAACGTAGCCACAACCCTATCCTTTCTCCTTAAATGCTTCTCATTTTCACATTCCCTCTCTCTCTCTCTCTCTCTCTCCATGTCTTTTTCACTGTTCCTTTTTCCTCTCCCTCACTTTCTCTTTTCTCTCTCCCTCTCCTCCATTTTCTATTTCTTTTTTTTTTCTCTTTCCGCTCTCTTTCTCATATTTTTTATCTTCTCTTTCACTCTATTTTTTTTCTATATCTTTGCCTCTTTTTTCTCTCTCACTATTATTTTCTCTTTCATTCTCTTGTTCTCTCTTGCTCTCTATTTCTCTCTCTTCACTTTTTCCTTTCTTTCTCTTTCTATATCTCTATTCCTCTTTCTTTTTCTTTCAATCTCTCTCCTCTTCCTTCACTCTTTCTCTCTCTTTCTAAAAAAAAGGGAAAAAAGAGAAAAAAAGGAGGGGCCATGAACATTCATCTTGTCATCCTATCACGCACTTGCTGTCATCATCATTTCTTGCCCAAGGTGTAATGAAAAGCAATCTCACATCTATGCTCATATACTAGTTTGCATCTTTCTTGATGCAGCGAGTAAAACATACTTTGCTAACTTCTTGTGTAGGTGTCGCATGCACACCTTTTTTTAGGCACAATGGGGAGTTCAATACCATATACGATTCTTACTTAACATGGTGGGTAAGAAAACCATGATTCCCTGTTAAAAAATAAGTATCAGTATGTGTCTTTCTTGGCGTGGAGGTTAAATCTTGTTTGTTGAGTTTTTGTGCAAGTGCGAAGGCCCATATACGACTTTCTTTGCACGGATGGAATTAAGATATGGTTTTGGTGCTTATACCATTCATACACACCTTTCTTTGGATCGTGGGTAGGCCCATACTTCCCGTAGATGCCACTATGGAGATGTTGATAAGTTATCGAAATCTTTGGTGAACCAAACTTGCATAAAACTAAAAAAACAAAGTACAATAACCTTTTGGACTATATATGTGGTGTAAATGCAAAATGAATGAAAGGAATGGGCTAAATAAATGGAAATTATAAAAGAAAAAGAATTGTGTGGAAGCAAATGAACATAAATGAAACTTACAGTGGATAATGTGTTCATGTGAATTGCTGCTAAGTCATACTCTCACACGTCTCAAACATTTGAATGGTTTCCAAAAACATCGAAGAGACTTAACCTATTGCAGCCACGAGTCACGAAACTGCCTTAAGTGACATGAATATTAAGGAACTAGGGCAAGTGTCATAAAAAATAGTACGCCCCATTAATGTAACTTTTTCAAATTGAGAGAACATAGTGTACTGTTGTGCATCATGGGTCACATGATTATTTGATGGGGTATGTATGACTAATCAAATCAATGAAAGTAATTTTGTTCGCACTTTATCAAAAAGTATAGTGCAAATGTTTTGAAAATGTGCAAATGCACTGTGCAAACGCAAAAAAAAACATGCAAATATACCAATGAGTGCAAGCGCATTGTATAAGCACATAATAGATCGTGCAAGTTTATAGATGCTTCATGTAAATGTGCCAAGAAATGTGCAAGTGTGTGTGTAAGTGCACCAAGAAATATGGAAGCACATTATGTAGATGTAACATAAAACGTGCAAATGCGCATTGTAAATATATCAAAGAGTGTTACATTTCAGTCATCTAAAATAATTATACCTTTATGTGCTCTGATAAGTGCATCAAACTCCTAAATTTGAGTATGAAATCGTTGCAACGACCAAAATAAATAAACTCTAATTTCTTTTGTTCCGTCAAACTTGTAATTTTTTTCGAGAAACAAGTCGTCATTTTGGAACCTCACAAACTACCTTTTAAAACATAAATTAGTTTGCATGTGCTATGAAGAATATGTTAAATGCTCGAATATAACGTCGTTTAAGGTTGCTATGTGGATTTAAAAAAAAAATATGAACTCCAATGCCTGGGGATGCACACAATCATTCCAAAGTTAAATTGGCATACTCTTTCTTTCAAATTAAATTCACTAACTGAAAGGCATGCTTTCAAGTGGGGTTTCCTATCAGTAGGGTAGGGTTGTGAGAACCTCATTTTAAGTTTGTCATCGTCTTTACAAGGGGTGAACTTGACAAGTCTTGAAATCTGAGATAACCGTGGATACACCTAATCTTAAATGACATGATATTTTATTTTACGTTCACATTAGGTCTTAATGCCTTTAACAAGGCAAATTCATCATAAAATACAAATTCTTGTGGCAACCCTGCTCATTTAGTAATTTGTAAAGTTAGTCATTGAACTAGATCCTCTTTAAGCAAGCCGATAAAGGTTAAAAGACTTGAGTGATAAAAAATCATTTAAATATCTCGGTGATGGCCGTATTGACAGAAATTTTCAATCGGAGAGGACCCTAATTTTTAAGACACCCTTAGATCCTTACGTAAATAATTTTGGATTCAAAATTCCAAGTAAAAATATAAGAGTTTAGGAAAGTATAATAAAATTTAAATCAAGTGAAATATACCGCCCTCTAACTTAAAGCATTAACCATCCATATTCTACAACCATTTGTTGATGGTGATAAATTTTAGAATAACCATAGCTTATAAATAGTCAATGTTTTGTTAAGCGTATTGCTGTGATTCACTCTCAAATGATCTCTCACCAATAAGGATTACTTCATTTCCTCTAATTGGTGGTTTGCTGCCAAATGGTATCGATGGAAAATGGTTATAATTAGGGTCTTATAACCTGACAATTTTTCCTTAAAATTGGACCATTAAATGACAATCATGGTCAGAGCCTATAAGTTTCTCAATGGCTCTAAATTACTGAGTAGTGAATCAAAAGTTGTATTTGATAAGCACGCAACCCTCTGTTAGTTGAGATCGATTTAAATTCATCCTCTTAGGTAAACATCAACCATAGATCTGTAAGATCTACCCGAATGATGTAACCCATGGCTACCGACAATGATCCTTTAGTCAGGTTGGGTTTACTATCTACTTTAAGTAGCTCAGGGTGCATAACAATTGAGGGAGACATAACCATCTGAACTTGATTGGATTAGTTATCATTCCACCTAACAAACTCTAAAGGACAAAACATAAAGGGTATAAAATGAACAAAAGTAGTTTATTAAAGCAATGAGTACGGTTAAACAAATAAAATGTAATGCGAGTGACTTTAAAAGGAACAAATGTCGAATGATAAATTGAAAACACACGACTTAAAGGTGACTATAAAAGACTTGAAAGTTTGCTAAGAATGTGAATGGATTATGAATGCCACGCTAGCTAAACCCGTAAGAACCTACAACAAAGAACTCGTGTGAACCCAGAATGTGTTAAATAATCTAGCTTTTCGACCCTATTTGCAGATGGAGAATTGAACTCCCATCAGACTGAAATCATTAAAAATAACCATTTTAAAATCATAAAAAAGGGCGATGCGAAAAAGATGTAAGCAGATTAAGACAATTGTTAAAACCTCAAAATTCAAATTTTACGTCTTGATGGCAAAATTTTTTGTGCAAACTTCAATAGCAAAAGTATTTAATGACTTGGACAAATTTTATGAAACAATCCACAATTTAAATGTGATGCATCAAAATTTGTGCAAGTATGGTATGGATGTGGTGAAATTTGTGTGAACATGTCTTATGAAGATACTGAAAATTTTGTGCAAGTACAATGAAAGCGTGGGAGTACCATGTAAATGTGCTAAACAACGTGCAAGTGCATTATGTAAAGGCATTGAAAAAAATTGTGCAAATATGTTAAAAGAAAACGTGGGCAATGCTTAAATTCATTAGGAAAGTGCACAAATGCATTTTGTAAATACATTAGAAAGCTTGAATGTTTTTTAAAAGGGAAGTCAAAATATGTGCATGTGCTCCAACGAATGTGCTAAAATACTCGAATTTAACATCTGAGAATGTTGTGTGGACTTAAAGTAATTTGAATATGAACTTTGCTACCTTGAGAAGTGTGAAATTATCTCAAAAAGCATGTAATATTCTTGTAATTTCATAAATTTTTTTTTAAGAAGTTAAATTCACTGATAGATAAGCATGCTTTGAAGCAAGCTTCCTTGCTTATAGGGTGAAGTCCTATGTCTGACATTTCATGTCGGTTACTTCTCTTTGCTAGGGATGGAGTATATGAGACTTGAACCTTGTTGGTGTGATGCTCGAATGATAAAGTTTCAAATGATTCATCTTAAATGCGAACTCTCACAATGAGTGTACAATAATGAAATATATGAAAATATTTTATTTTATGTTTGCATCAGACCTTCAATGTCTTTTATGAAGAATTTCATTACAAAATATAAACTCCCGGATCATTCTGCTGATATCATAGTTGGTAAAGTCAATCCCTAAATCTAATCCTATGTGAGCAAGCGGACAAAGTTGATAAGGTTGAGATATCAAGTTAAGCTCATTCAAAAATCCCGATGATGGATGCATTCACATAAAACATCAACAGAGAGGATCTTACTTTTAAAAATGTCCATATATGCCATAACAAATAATTTCTGGCTTAAATGTCGATTGTATATATAAAATCTCAAATTTTACAAAAGTTGAAATATTTAAGTTAAATTTGCCAGCTAAAACATAAAATAAAATTTATGCACCCTCATTAATTATTTGTCAAGGGTGATAAATTTAAGGCTATCTTTGAAGTGCTGATGTCTTGTATAACATATTGTTATGATTTATTTTCAAACGATCTCTCACTAGAAAGGATGTGACACATATTAGTTATGGTGGTTTTGTTGCCTAATGGCATCATAGGTAAATAGTTATGTCTTGGACTCTTTGATTGGTTTATTTTGTTGCATAATGGCTCCATTTATATAACCACCACCAAAGATTGCAAGTTTCCTAATGGCTAAAATAGCCTTGATTAAAAAATCATAGAATACACTTGATAGGGCATATGACCCTTTGTAATCTAAGGTTTACTTAAATGTGTCCCATTAGATAAACATAGACACAAGTTCTTAAATGTTTCCTTGGACAAAGCAATTCATGACTACCAATCATACTTGTCAATGACGAATGGTGCACCACAGTGCAAAGTTCCCTGTAAAGTCATGGTGCATAGTCTATGGTGTTGCGTGTGTCATTTTAAGCTTGACACACAATGTAAAATAATGAAAATATATACATTTATTAATATTAAATACCTATAAATAGCAAATAATATTTTGATTAAAGTAAAATTTAAGCATAAATATCTTCTCAAACAACCGAAATGACAATTTTAAATCCTACAGAAACTTACATCAATAGATTTGAGCACGATTTAAGTATAATTTAGTCTAAATCCCGTCAAATAGCTAAAATGATAGCTTTAAATCTTATAAAATTTTAAATATTTTAGTAATTTGATGTTTAATTAATAAATAATTAATTGTGATATTAATGTATAAAACTAGAAAAAATTAATTATAATTTATAATAGGTTAATAAAATAGTGTGCGCCATTGCTCATGCATGGCGCAAATAGCACACACTTTTTTGATACATGTGCCACACCAAGCAAATAACGCCGTATGTTTGTTGCGTTGCTTCATATGCCATGGCGCGTCCTAATTTGTGCTATTGGCTTGTATACTATGAACATGGATCATTCAATCAGATTAGGTCAACTATCTCTTTTGACTAAGTAGGCAAGTGACTAACAATTTTTTCGATGAAAACCTAGGATCTTGATCAAATTTGTCATAATTTCCATTTTTATTTTAAGTTTAAAGTGTTGAAATTCTTACTCTACACTAAATGTTTAGCTACTGTACAGTAGGCGTTTAACTTCTAACGATTAGCATTATTCAAAAGTTTTATCTCATCACTGAGAGGGGTATTTTATCATAGGGTATTATGCTTTTGGGAAATCTAGAACCAGATCATAAAGTTCGGATAAAGGGAGAGCGGAATCTCTGAATAGTGTCTTATCTTCAATCTAATATGTCTTCTGAAATTTGGTTGTGAATACTCTAAAAACTCTCTTAGGCAAGGTCAGGTGTGTATTTTTGGAGTCACATATTTCTGGTGACTCTCCTTGGGATTAGGTTATTGACGATGGTAGTGACATGGATTTGAGTGTATGGATAAAGAAGCCACAAATGGCCTACATAGTGTGTCAAAAATGAATGTATTATCATGCATGTTTGACAAAATGGGAAATGTCATCTGATAAATGATTTTCTGAGTGGTGGTAGTATTAATTAATAAAAAGAAGGTAGTGTAAATTAGACTTAAGAGGCTATCAAATTACATCATAGGGTAGAAAGATGTATCAATAGGGTAGAAGATGTATCGATAAGAGAGGTAGAATAAATTAAACTAGAAAGATTAAGAGGGGAAATGGTAAAAGGATTTGAAGAAAATGGAGTTTACATTTCATGCACTAGTCATTAGGAATGATGGATTACAAGGATTGATAAGATGAAACCAAATAGTTGGGATAATTCTATTGATTATTATCATAATAATTTACTTGCGACATAGAAATGTGAGGACAATGCATGCTTCTTTGTAGTAAAGTTGATTTATGTTCTTCAATTTTTGCTTGTGAGATCTGCTGTTCAGTATGATTTCTACTCACTTAGAGCTATTAGCTTTATACTCTGCATACAAAAATTAATTCAGCTAATGTCATCACTACATTATGGAAATTCAGGTGCGTTTGCGCCACAAGTTTGCTCGGGTGCTTGGTTATTCCAATTATGCTGATTATGCTATTGAGCCCAGGATGGCAAAGTCACCCTCTAAGGTCTGTTTTGCATAAATGTCTACTATAATATATATTGTTTCTGCATAAGAACTCATGCATCATACGTAGGTACCAACTCTAAAAATGTTGGTCTATTTGAGGTGCTTATATTGTCTTTAAAATTGGTTTCACTTCCCTTTGCTTGGATATTTGACTGATACATTATGATTAAGTCAATGAAGTAATAAGGTCCTTAATCGTCTCATATAGTTGCTAGGTGGAAAGTTTGAAGGAAAAAGTCTCGCACCTTATGCTGTTTTCTGGAATTGCCACAATGAATTTTGATTACTTTTTTTGAGAAAGTTTAGATTTGATCAAATCTTTCTTTTTTCTATGGTAGTGTGGAAAGCTCTAAATCATGTGAGTAGCCATGGCATGCCTCGAATCTGTTAATTTAGTAGTTTTAATTGCAAAGAAATTAAAGATTGAACTAGTCAGTATTGTAATAGAAGATTTGATACTGTTTACATAAATAAAATGTGTTTTGCTTTAAATTTATAGTGAACAAGGTTGACTGAGGTTGAGAGAGTTTTTTTGTGCATGTGTCGTCAATGCTATCTGGGTTTTTTTTTTTTATGTAGTCTCCATGTATTTTTTCTCGTGCCTTCTTGATGCGAGCAAAAAATTAGGATAACCCGCTAATTTTTTGCAAGCAAAATAAAACTTTTCTAGGTAATCGAAAATACTCAAAAGACACTTTTATAATGCAAAAACGACACTTACAACAAAGGACGCTTACAAACTTGACATAACATTAAATAGATAAAGTTGCATTCAATCCGTTGCTTTGAGAAGAAGGATACATGTGGGGTAGTCACTTGCGGATAGAAGAATGATGTTATAAGACTAGACGAAGTAGAGGAGTAACTCGCAAGTTATCCCAAGATAGAGAAGAAGAAGTGGAACAAGCTCTCAAGCTTTTCCAAGGAAAACCTTCAGTTTTTTCATTCCAAAAATTGCATATTTTCCAACCCTTTTTTCATCCCGAAACATCTCTATTTTATAAGCAAAAGAAGGTAGATAAACAACCATAACACCTCCAACCAAATCCTATTAGAATTGGGGAAATGAAAGGCCAAAAGTCACCAAATGAAAGGACAAAAGAAAGCAAAACAGCAGCAGATTTTCTGCACAGAAAACAGGGAAACAACCCACGGAAAACCCCACCAGCAAACACGGGAAACCAGCTAGCAAGGGACCCGAAGAGCCAGGATAGGAGACAAGGCATCAGTTCACGGGAAAAACAGCCAGGAAGAGAAAATCGAGAGGGAGAACCAGGGGAACAGCAACAACCAACAGAAACCGAAAAGGAAAAGGGAGGGGAAGAGGCACAAGTCCACTCCACAATAAACTCTTGAAATAATAGCATACCTTTTTGATTTAATAAGCTAGGAAGTGCATTTATTCCCCAATCATTGAGCTAAACTTCAGCTCAAACATTTATGAGCTAACACCAAGTAGAATCCATAATTTTGAGCTCAACACCAAGCAACCAAGGCCCACCCGAGAGCAGCAATATCACCAAACCGAAAACAACAAGCAGCCCAAGGACAAAATATTCATTTTGTTTTGAACATCTCCCCCCCCCCCCCCCCCCCCTTGCCTACATTAGATTCTCCCCAACTTAAAAAAGCTCATCTCCCGATGAGGTTGCTTTGAATTTTTCTTGAAGAGATGTAAACTCTGAATCCAATTCTTCAATCTTTGCCACATATTTTTTTAGGATTTCTTCTCGCTCTTTCTTGAATTGTTCTTGTAGAAATTTCTTTCTTTTCTCGAATTTCTTATCACATAAGTTCATCCATGATTGTATCTTGTAAAGTTCATTTTGAATTGGGTTTGTTGAATCTCCATTTGTTGGAACCCATCTGTCCATCGGAAGAGGGATTTCAAGATCTTCTGGCTTGCATTCTTCCACTGGATCACTATTTTTATCTTTTTCCATTTTTTAACTCTTAAAAAAAGAGACCTAGGAAGACACAAACCTAGGCTCTGATACCAAATTGATGCGAGCAAAAAATTAGGATAACCCCCTAATTTTTTGCAAGCAAAATAAAACTTTCCTAGGTAATAGAAAATACAGAAAATATTCAAAAGACACGTTTATAATATAAAAACGACACTTACAACAAAGGACGCTTATAAACTTGACATAACATTAAATACCTAAAGTTGCATTCCATCCGTTTCTTTGAGAAGAAGGATACATGTGGGGTGGTCACTTGCGGATAGAAGAATGAGGTTAGAAGACTAGACGAAGTAAAGGAGTAACTCGCAAGTTATCCCAAGATAGAGAGGAAGAAGTGGAACAAGCTCTCAAGCTTTTCCAAGAAAATCCTTCAGTTTTTCCATTCCAAAAATTGCACATTTTCCAACCCTTTTTTCATCCCAAAACATCTCTATTTTATAGGCAAAAGAAGGTAGATAAACAGCCATAACACCTCCAACCAAATCCAATTAGAATTGGGGAAATGAAAGGCCAAAAGTCAAAAACGAAAGGCCAAAAGACAGCAAAGCAACAACAGATTTTTTGCACAGAAAACAGGGAAACAACCCACGGAAAACCCTCCAGCAAACATGGGAAACCAGCCAGCAAAGGACCCGAAGAGCCAGCACAGGAGACAAGGCATCAGTTCACGGGAAAAGCAGCCAGGAAGGGAAAACCGAGAGGGAGAACCAGGGGAACAGCAACAACCGACAGAAACCGAAAAGGCAAAGGGAGGGGAAGAGGCACAAGTCCACTCCACAATAAACTCTTGAAATAATAGCATACCTTTTTGATTTAATGAGGTAGGAAGTGCATTTATTCCCCAATCATTGAGCTAAACTTCAGCTCAAACATTTATGAGCTAACACCAAGTAGAATCCAGAATTTTGAGCTCAACACCAAGCAACCAAGGCCCACCCGAGAGCAGCAACATCACCAAACCGAAAACAGCAAGCAGCCGAATGACAAAATATTCATTTTGTTTTTGAAACCCCCCCCCCCCCCCCCCCCCCCCCCCCCCCCCCCCCCACACACACACACACACATCACTTCTTGATGTTTTTGTGATGGTGTTATGGAAACCTTGCCTAAGAGTTGGGAGGTCTCACATTCTAATTGTCTTGAATTAGTGTTCAGCCGTCATTATTTTCTCTGAATCGATTGGTTAATATAAATCTTGTCGTTATAATATTATTCCAGTAAACTACATCCTTAGGTAATTTGAGTGCAACCTTGCTGTTCATTAATCAAAACTTAATCTAAAGAGCAATCACAAGGAACCCTTTAAGTTGATTAGGGCTGTTAAAAAGGTGTTAAATTTCAAGATAAAAATACTTTCCGACCTTCGCAACCCATATTAAAAAGTGCTGCAGTTATCATTTGGCATAAACTAATAAGTTTAAATAGCCGAGCATAACATAATTTAAGCATGAATATTAGAAAGTCCGTTCCTGATCGTGCATCTGGAGGTAAGAGTTGGGTGGGATTTTTTTTTTTTTGTGGGGCAGAGATGGGCCTGACTTGGGTTGTGCATCATAATTAAGATGAGATGGGGGTGCCAGTTTACAAGAGGAAATGTAGGATTTGAATTGTTGATTGGAATGTCTTTATGTGAGGTTTTGGGTATAAGTAAAGATAAGTTGGAGGGATAAATTTTAGGAAAAAAAGTGTTTTTTTTTTGTGGGAGGGATATCAGCATGGATGTTATTAAAACATGTATTTGTGGATTAGCATTTAAATTCAAAGAGGTTTTTGCAATGTGGTTATTCATGGCCATGACTTATGATTTTGAAAAGAAAGTAGGAACAAATGAGTAACTAACACGAAGGAAAAAGAAAAGTCTTTTGGAATTATGACAACACCTTTCTTAATGGAGTAATTTGATTTTTGATATTAATTGGAGTGATGCATTAAATCTAGCATTTGATCCTTGCTTTTCCTTTTAGAGGGGGAGTGAGAGAAAGAGAGTTCTAAAGATAGAGCATGAAATGGTTAAAGCGAGGAGTAAAGTAAAAAGAGTGGCATTAGGAAGGGATTGATATCGAGAGAGAATTTAGAATATATTATAAGAATACTTGCAAGAAGAGTATAAACCTCTAGAATCTATAATTACACAACATCAATAGATTCCCTTGGAGCATTCCTCTCTTTGGTGTTGGATAACTTTGGCCTGTGTTATTTCCTGTGAACTGGAATGCTTCTCGCACCTGTAAGCTACTTGCCAAATGTAATATCCAAATTTTCAAAAAGGTGAGCTGAAAAATTCTTTTAAAAAATTATCCTCATTTTTTTTGCACATCCCAAAAATCATTGAAATTATTATTTTTATAGAATTTACATTTTATTTCAATCATTTTGATAGATAGAAATGTATATAAATAAGTATAATTTCTTAATTAAATAAAATATCCCTAAAGTATTAAATAATACTATTAATACAACCATGTACTGTATCAATTAGGCAACTAGTCAAATTTGGGACCTACAAATGCCTATTAATCTAGGGGAAATTTGTAAATGATATAATTAGTTAGGCGTTTGTGTGTGAATTGTGACAAACCAGTTCGGTTCGGTCTAGCTGGTTCAGTTGAACAAGCCAATCCTTAATAAAATCCTCCTTGTAACTGCACCCTATTCGCGAACAGAAGAGAAGGGCGAACGGCTGGACAGACCGAACTCGTGCGAGGGAGGAAATTATGAGATCGTTCCGTCATTTTTAGCAATTGATCATATTTAGGGAAAAGAATTATCAACTTATTTTCATTCTTATCGCTAAAGAAGTGGTAAATTTGAAGAAATCTCAGTGAATGAGAAGAACGACTGAGAGAAAGAGGGAAGAAGGGTTGTTAAATTTTTTCTGTCAATTTCCTTATAAAATCCCTTGTTTTGCTTCATCTAAAGCAAGTGATGTTTTAATAAAGGAAAATGAATAGATTGAAAGTGAGGAGAAAAATTTTTGAGAGAGAGAGGATTTTGGGATTTTGAGAAAACTCCTATTTATAAGTGAATTTCCTATTGTATAACTTTTATTAAATTTTGTTATTAAATTATATTTTCATGAAAAATTATATTGTATGAAATTAGATAATTTAGAAAGGGAGATATTAAGTTGTAGGAGTTTGATTCTTCAAGAATTCAACAAGGAAAAGAAAAATTTAGATTTGAGGTAATTATTAATTAAATGAACATTTATGAAAAATGTATGAAAGTTAAATGATAAATTTTCATGATTATGAATTTCTTTAGGTTGTACCAACGATCGATGACTTGAAAGAATCAAATTTAGTATTTATAAAATTATCTTTTTTGTATTTTTCTATTTCATTTTGAAAGAAGCATATTATTTTAAGTGTTTTAAAACTTATGTTTTATTTTTGTAATAGGAAACTATTACATATAAAATAAGCAAATGTGTATACAAATACGAATATGTGAAAGAAATATATGTAACGAGATTATATATAAGGAAAAGATAAGGTAAAGTTATAAAGTATTTATACATATATATGATATTTATATGTATATCAAAAGTATATATGAATGAATGATATACGAATGAGTGAAAAATAAATGACAAGGACAGGAAAAAGAAAAAAAGATATGCATGCAAATTTACAGGAGTTTACCCCCATATAGTACTGACTGGGGAAACAACGTACCCGTGCACGTTAAAAAGAAAAAAGAAATGGAAATGTAAATGGTTGTACCTTAATTGGTACATTTAAACGGTGCTCCTGTACAAATGGAAATGGATATATAAATGAATTGAATGTCAATAATAGAAATGGTAAATGGAAATGGATAGTTATGACCGAATAGAAAAATGACTTATGTGAGATTATAAGGTTTGTAATTCATGAAAGATGCATGTATATTGATTTGATATTAAGAAAGAAAGAAGTATAAGAAAATGTATATATATTATGATATATCTATTTTACTGTTTTATAATTGACAATAATTACTCACTGAGTTTACACTGTAAACTCATCCTATCCAACTAATGTTTCAGGTAAGTCTCCAAAGAATTGAAAAATGGCTGAAATGGATGAGTACGTCTATAGATGACGACGTGCAAATAAAAACATGTAATTTATGATTTATGCAATGCTAAGTATTCGAGGAAATTATGAAATATTAGCTCTTCAGTTGTTTTGAGAAGTTGTATTTTAAAATTGTTTATGATATGAATTGAATTGTTACTATCATTTGAATTTTCGTTCGCGCCTTTTTAATTCGAGCTTTCGGGCCAGGTTATGTCATAAATAGATATAATTAATTAGAATTATTACACTCTAAGCCTATCATCTTTTTATCCATTTCATTCATAATTCGGAAGCAGCTGGGGGTGGAATTAGATTTTAAAGTTAAAAGAGATGGAAAGGAAAAGGAAAAGTGAAGAAGAATGAAAGAAGTAAAGAAGAAGGTAATTAACGGAAAAAGCTGAAGAAGAAGCCGAAGAAGAAGAAAACAAAGAAGAAAGAGAGGGTGATGAGGACATCCGACTATGAAAAATTTTTCAGAGAAGGGGCCGAAGATCTATGGCTGTGATTGGACCACTTTATTTCTGAGCTTTTATGTGTATTTGATTTATTTATGTATATTTTTAATTTTTACCCTTACTTGAGGGAGTAGGCTTATGTGATCCTAGGGAGCACTTTTGTCATTAGACATGCCATTATATTTTTTCTATTTATAGTCCCCTCCCCCTCTTTGGAGAGGATGATGATTATTATGAATGAAAAATTTCTGCACATTATTTCTTGGAGAGTTGTGAGAGTTTGAAGTCCCTAAACTCCTCCCAAGAGTGGATCAAATATCTAACATCTCTCCACTGGAACCAAGCTAGTGCTTTCCCTTCTAGACATAGCCTTGTTGCCATAAGCTTCTCCTCATTCAACCCATTCATCGTGAAATACCTATCCACTTGGTACACCCATCCATGAGCATCATCCTCTTCAGCTATCAGCATCTTCTACTTCCTTACCCTAGCATCTCAACTCCAACTTCCTCTCCCTCCAATGGTTCCCCCCGTATATTTAGGGTGGGAATCCCAATTTTCTTCCCTCCTCTTTGCATGATCCAATCCCCATGGCTCGTCTCGACTCTTCCATCTCCGATCGCCCATTCCCCTTGCTCGAAATGCCTCCCATAGTGGTCAGCCACCCTACCACCTCCAACACCTTATCCGGCCCTTATTGGAGCCCTATGAGGTGGCTTTTTGTTGAAAGAAACTCTCCTTGTCGAACTCTTGTTCGATCTCGTTTCCCTTAGTTTTACCAAGGAACCCCTGTCAAATCTTGGTTAGGGTTAGAAATCAGAACCGCTAGTAGAGTTTTGGATTGCATCTCCATAAACTTCCTCATTATCTTCTCTAACCCTCCAAATCAGGTCTCCATTCGATTCTCCAAGGTTGAAAACCTTTCTTCGATGGTTTAGAACTTCTCATCCATCCCGGATTTGATTTGCTCTACTTCGCCTTCCAACTGATCCCCCTCTTTGATGCATCTCTCTAAAGCTTTGCTTTGATACCAATTTGATGCGTCTTGAAAGTAAAAATAGTATGAAGTTAAAAAGAACAATGCAGGAACCAAATATTAGAGTTGGTTTTTTATTATTTCTTCAACAAATAATGAAATATACAAATGATCTACTACTCGAGTGGTAGATTTACTCTCTCACAAACTCTAGGCGCCTCTAGGAACAACTTCAAAGAAAAACTACAGCAAACACAATCACATAATGAAATTAAAATCATCCAATTAACTCTAATATAAACCTTCCTTCTTCTATCTCAAATCTGAATTCAAATCAGTCATCTTTTCTTAAATAAACATTTCTTAATTCCCTCCCAATCAAATCAGTCCTCTTTCCCTAAATTTACCTTTCCTAGTTCCCTCTCAATCAAATCAGTCATCTCTCCCTAAATAAATCTTTCCTAATTAATTCCTCCTTACATAGAATAATAGATCCCCTAGGCCCCACAAGGGTGTATCAATATGTGAAAGAAAATTTCAAATTTTGCGATGCATCTTGGCATTGTGATTTGTTTTCATAATTCTCTTCATATGGTACATCACTTGATACACCAGGACTCTTAAACATAGCTTCTAAAATTCCCATTAATGACCTTCATAACGCATAAAAAAATGGCTATGCAAAGTGAAAAAATGACAAACTAAATAAGAACTGAGCATAAATCATAAGTCTAGTGATGATCCTGCATCAGTGTTTCATGGAAAATATAATTGCATTCTTTTATCTGTTTTGTAAAAATTTACATGCTGTTGCTATCAGATTTAGAATAAACTAATGTTACTTTTCTTATTTTTGTGAAGACTCAATTTTATTGCATGCCAATAACAGGTTTTTTGTTCGTCAGTTATAATGTGATTTCATTCTTTAATATGGGTGATAAAAATTTTATTTTTTGCATTTACGAACTTATAAATATATACATGTGGGTTTGATTTTGGTTACAACACAAACTGCTAAAACTGCTTGCATTCTATTTCTCTACCGCCTGTATAATCGTGCTCATTTTAATTATCAGGTTTTTGAGTTTCTGGAGGAGGTGTCAGACAATTTATCAGATCTGGCTACAACAGAACTTAATTTTCTGAAAGAACTGAAGGTTATTTCTCATTTCTCTACTGCCACTTCTAAAATCTGCCTACTATTTTCATACTTGATATCAAATATTACTTTCAGTTAAAGGAAGAAGGGGATACTTTCTTTGGAATGGAAGATCTGCTATACTACATTAGGAGGGCTGAAGAGCTACATTTTAATCTGGATATGGCAGAAGTTAGACAATACTTTCCTGTGAACGTAGTCCTCTCAGGAATTTTCAAAATATTACAGGATATATTTGGTAAATTTGTGTTTTTGAGGTTTGATGTACCATGAAATGTTGATACTATGTCATAATGCATAAGAAAGTTTTCATATTTTTAGAAATTTACTTGAGATTTTGCTTGCCGCAGGATTGAAATTTAAGGAAGTTAAAAATATTGAGATTTGGGATGAAACAGTAAATCTTTATGCTGTTCTGGACTTGAGTTCAAAAGAGCTTTTGGGTTATGTTTACCTTGATATGTTCTCCAGGTTTGTTTTGGTTTTGGAATGTTGTGTCACGGCTTCTGCAATCTGGTATGAACTTACTATTTTTATTCATTTATCAGGCAAGGTAAATTTGCTCATACATGCGTTTTGTCACTTCAAAATGGGTGCTCATCTTCCAAGGGCATTCAACAGGTTAATGGCCTCCTCTCTCTCTCTCTCTCTCTCTCTCTCTCTCTCTCTCTCACACACACACACACACACGCATCAAGTATGAACTCACTGTTGTTATTTTCTTCTTAGACATGGAAAATTTGCTCATTCAAGTGTTTATTACTTCAAAATTTTGTGCTCATCTTCCAATGCCATTCAGAATTTGTGCTCTCTCTCTCTCTCTCTCTCTCTCTCTCTCTCTCTCTCTCTCTTTCTCTCGCTATGTTTGCAGGCTCCAGTGAGTTGACTTCATATGATGTTATGCATAGAATTGTTAAAATTAGACTTTGTTGGTTTAACCTCCATTTTAGGCACAGAGCGGTTAAACTTGGAGGGTAGCTTGCACACAATTTGCTATCAACATCTGTGTTTTCCTGTGCTTTTTCTTAGTTGAACTCACTGTTAAAAAATGAATTTCATGTTTGCAGCTAAATCTTATTTAAGAAAAAAATTAATTGCTTAGGTTATTCTTGAAAAATATTTTGAATACACTACACTCCTTGGCGTTCTGAATGCTCAAGCTAATTGCTCACATGTTTGGTTATTTTAGCTTCATTTCTACGTTAGTTCATTTAAAGCTTATGAATGACAAGCAGCACATTGCAGAACGTTATGCTTATTGAGTTCATCCTCTAATGCCCCAGAGCCCTAAAGTTGGGCGCTCTATTTACTCTATTGACTGAAAAAACAAAAAAGCCTGGTAATCTTTGTGTTGATGATTAACTTGAGCTTCATGTGTGCAATTTCTCGCACCTTGTTATTTTCATTTTTTGTGGTTAAACGTCAAAATGGTCCGTTTCCTAAAACCCTGTTATCCGAATTCAGAATGTTGTTCCTTGAACATATAGACAACTACACTTAATGATCTCTTGTTTTGCAAATATTTTCTTCCTTTGCAGCTTCCTGTTACTTTGCTGATTTCTCATTTTCCCAAACAAATTGATGAGTGCCCGGCACTACTGCGATTCTCTGATGTCATAAGCCTCTTCCATGAGTTTAGTCATGTGGTATGATATATCTTGCCTTATTGTTGCCTTTCAAAATTCAACAATATTGCTTTTACATGATGTATGTCTGGCAAAGCCTTAATTCTTAGAGCAAGTGAACTTCACTTCTCCTTATGAGTTCGTTGCCTACTTCTGTTCTGGATATACCTTGATTGCATAGTGCATACAAGTTTTTGTGTGCCCATTCCTTGGTTTTGTTGTAAAGTGAAGGAGAAGGAACTCAACACAGATTTGCCTTTGTTTACTTTCCTTTTACAGGAGCATGAATGATGTATTCGTTTCACTTTCATACTGACTATGTTATGAAGTGATAATGACTTTTAATAGGCGATGATTAATTCTTCAAATATGTGTTTTTCTTGGTTTATTTATCTTTCCAGGAGGATGATTGATGTGAAACATAATTGCATGGATGAATTGCTTTAAGGAATTGACACACTTAATATTCCTAGAACAAATAATTATATCTTAATAGTGAATTTAAATGACGCAATAAAGCACAAAGAGCGGTAAAACAAGCTTAGGCTAAACCACATGTATAAAGTTTAGATCGAAAATAGCCAACTTAATCTACATTGCATGCATGAGTGGTTTTCAACGATAATCCCTAAGCTAACAAAGAGAATAGTCACTATGAAGCAGGCCACTCACTCACTTATTAAAATACTAGGCTTTAGTGGATAAGACTAACATGATTCCAGTCAATCAATTAATTCCACAATTGGATGCAACTAGGAGAATAAAAGAATAAGGGAAAGAGTTCACCGAATGCTGGGTTTGGGACTTGGAACAGCAATCAGAAGATCTTCCCGGGCTAGACCGTGGCCCCTTTTGGCTGGATTTTGTTTGGACAGCCACCTGGATTCTGTTTGGAGAAGTGGCCTTCTGGGGAGCAGAACAACTGTTTCTGCTGCTGGAATTCTTCTGGACAGCAAGGGGAGGATTGATAGCAGCAAAACTGTTGATCTCCCTTATCTGGAATTGATGGATAGCAAGCTGTTTGGCCTTAGGAAGATTCTGGACAGCAGTTTTCAATGTCCCAAAGTTCAGGACAGCAAATCAAACTCATCTTCTTCTCTTGGCTTCAACGAACATGAGAGGCCTAGGGTTTTCCAAGGTGAAGAGGCAAGAGGAGAGGGGTGGCCAAGGGGGGAGAAGGGGATGGGTGGTTTGGGTGTGGGCTTGGATTAGGTTAGAAGAGGGGAGAGGGAAATTAATCCAAAAATAAATAAATCAGAAATTAATTTCAGATTTTAAGTGGATTTGGCGGGACTTAATTTGAATTTTGAATTCAAATTAAAGTGGGAGGGAGCCTTAATAGGAAGCAATGAAATTAAGCCAATTTATGGGTAGGCCGGTGGTATGAAGAGGAGGGAGGGAGTTGTTGGGAGAGTTTTATGAGTTTCCAAAACAACACACGTGAGTTAAGAAAGGCATCATGAAATCCAAGTTAATTTGAATTTCAAATAGACTTGAATTTATACACTTTCCTAATTAAGATTTGCAAATAAGGAAAGTTTTTGAAATTTGAATTTCAAATTTCAAATTGAGGAAAGTGAATAATAAATCCAATTTGATTTATTTTGAAATTGAATTCATGATTGATACTTTCCTAATTTGGGATTCCCTATATGAAAAGAATTTTAAATTCGAATTTGAATTTCAAAAGAATTCAAATTTTTGAAATTCAAAATTGAATTTTAAAAGAATTCAAATTTTCCCTGTCACACTTGAGCTAAATTAGGAAGTCATTATGGTGATTGAGATCAAAATAATGAGGGGGAAATTATGAGGGGGCCGGCGGCAAAGGGGAAGGAGGAGATGGCGTCGGGTGAGGGGAAGGGCTTGGAATGTCGGTGGGAGCTTGAGGTGGTGGAGCTAAGGAGGACTTGAGGGGGAGGGGATGGCCGGTGGTGGATGGAGAGGGGGAGAAAGGAGAGGAACGAGAAAATACAAATAAGATAAAAGTAAACTAACAAACTCACCAAGAGATCGTAAGAACCGCGAACCTTGGACTCTTCCAAAGATTGACGGGTATTGCAAATCACCCTCCTCGGGCTTCTCCTCTCATGAACTCACTAAGAGATCAAATAAGAACAAACTCTTTTTCATTCAATAATTCATCCTCCCAAAATACAAAACAACTAGCCTATAAATAGGCCTCATGAAAAGAAAAGAAATAAAAGACTAAAATGCTCTTCGGGCTACAACACTACATGACCACCCGTAAGGATATAACCGGAAAAACAACAATATAAAATAAACTAGTACATAAAACATATAAGTAAATAACTCAAGATCGTAGCCGTTGATCTCCGATGTCCTCATCAATGATGCTACTTTATATTTATTAATGATTTCAAAAAGAAAAAAAAGGTGTGCCAAGTAGTCTTCTTTACCAGATTTTTTGTTCTATATATTTCAGAACTATATATATGCCTGCTTTGTAAATTCTTTTATGTAGCTTGCTAATTTGAAATTAAAAATCAAGAGTGACAATTTTGATCTAAAGTGTATATTTACAATTAGCTTAGACTTATTCTAGGTTTGTGGCCAGTGTGAAAATAAATCTAGAGTCTCCCCAATCTTCTTACAGAAGGTCATGAAAATATTTAATTCTAATTTTGAGTTAAAAATCAGGATATTACATTGTAATTTGATGTCATATTCTGCCACGAATAAGTAGAACTCGGGCTAATCTCCCAATGGCTATAATGGACAATACTTGCATGCAATGTGGCTTAGAGTGAGTTTGCAAAAAAATTGAGAAAGTGCAATTTGTTTAGTAGAAGTGAAATATTGAGTGGTAACACTAACTTGCATTGATATGTTTATCGTTTCTTTCCAAACTACAAAAACCAAGAGAAATGTAGCCAGATCTGACAGCATGAAAGCTAAGTGGCTATTGGTTACAGTGAGGGATAATGCAATGAGGGATGTAGACAGATCTAATAGTATGAAAGTTAGGTGGTTGAAGTGGAGATACATAAGTGATCTGTGATCAGCAAAGCGGTGCTTGAATGCCTAAAGTGTCTCAAATTAAAAAAAAAAAAAGTTGAATTTGGCAAAAATGAAGGCATTTGAAAATATGCACTAAAGCTAACAATGATTAAGTGACATTACAAAATTTAAATATTCTAATACCACCCTATTTGATAAATTAACCCAGGTGGTGAGCTTGAGTTGACCTCAATATACAGATGGAGTAGTTAAACCCAGTAGTCTTTGTGCTCCCTGACCGAGCTAATTACCCAAACAATTGGCAACAATGCCAGCAGTTTGGGAAACTGAGTGGTTTGGTTGGTGCAAGTAACACTTAATAAGTTGGTAACAGAGCAAATTTGGGTGAGAACTTAGATTGGGGTTAAATTGAGTTGAAGTTTATTTGGTAGAGTTGTCCATGACACTAATGTGTTAGGACTTCATAGGATTGTTAAAATATCTTTCCTTGTTAAAATATCAAATATTTTGTATAACACCAGCTAACACATTGAGGTAAATTAGGGCTTGCTTGTTACAAGGGATATTTCTTTCTAATAGATATTTCTTTTTGATAAAGCATACTATTATAGCTAGATAATGAATTGAGTACACATAAGACAATTGATAGGAATTGCCAAATTAAAATGTTAAAAGAAGAAACATAATTTTAGACACATGATGGTAAAGAAAAAAACTATCCATCTAGGTGAAGATATCCATTGAAAGTTCTCATTTGTGGCCCTTAACTTCTAGCCTTGTGAATGTTGGAGAATGATGGTTATTTGTTTTCTTTTCTATCTTCATGGAAATGGAAAACAGGATTTGAATTCTTCTATCCACTTAAACATCAGTACTTGATAAACTTTTATCTAAATCAGTAAGTTGTTCAGATTTGTGGCATCAACACCCTCAATGTTTATGGATGCAAATCAGATTATAAAATCTTACTTTTTTGCTTTGTTCAGTAAGGGGATGATTTGTAGGTTATAATTCCATAGTAATATCTAGAGTTTTTCCAATTTTGTATGCATGCTTGGATTGGAACTTTATCCATAATCAATGAAGTTAATTTTTGATTGTTTGTATGGTCCCTTTGCTCCTGACTGTTAGGATCAGTAGGAGATAACTTTCTCAATTCTGGATGGCCTATGAACTAATTAAGGTATTTATATCCAAATATTTTAGTGTAGCATAAGCTAAGGAAAATAAATTAAAATTGGAGTGATAGGAGGTTCCATGGATGAGTCAAGAGTGAAGAAACTACTTTAACTTACACTTTAGAAAGCCTCAAACATAGTAAGATTATCTTGAATTGGAGTGATAGGAGGTTTCATGGATGATTCAAGAGTGAAGAAATTACTTTAACTTACACTTTAGAAAGCCTCATACATAGTAAGAAAAATTTAGAATAATCTGATAATAGTAACGAGGATCAATAAGCCAAATAGAATATTTTCCAACTAAATGCAAATCTATCATAAATCTATCAATAGTCTTATGAGTAGGACGGCCCATCGAGAATTTTCACACAAAATAGAAGGAATGGAGTTGCTAACTCCAAGATCTCAAATTAATTAACGTTAGAGCTGGTTTACCCTAAAGTGTGGAGGGTTGTTTGTGATGATGAGGTTTTGATCCTTGATGAAAAAAAAAAAAAAAACAAACAAAAGAAATTGCATAGATGAAATCTTTTAAATTATAGAGCCATCAACCCACCCCCAATAATTATAACGAGGGATCAAGGAGCATTGACATCCTGAAAAATTTTGAGCATTTGTGTCAATGGTGGTGAAGGAATAGCTCCGATAGGGGATAAATGCTGATGAGCATGCATCAAAGAAGATGGCTTGGATGTTGAGGAATGAACCAAATCTAGGATAAGTGAGGAAGGATAATGATGACCAAATATAGAAGTATTTAATTTTTTCTTTAAAGGATGGAAACCTATTCTTACATTTTATAAAGGAGCACAAGAATAATTATAAGATTTTTAGGAAGAGTGAATGAAGGGGCAAACCCTTGATGCGAGAGCCAAATAGAAATGCATGCCTAATAAATTTTCTAAATTGAGCATCAATGTGAGGATTATGGATCAAACTAGTGACATCATCATATTTGAGAGTTGGGGCATGCATCACTAGACCAAGGTCCAATTCATAAAACAATGAATGTCAAAATGAGATGTAACTTGGGATCTTCCTAGGAGGTCAGTACTATTATCACCCTTGTATGCTTAATCGCTAGAAGGATCATATATTGATGCTTGAATAAGTGTAGCCAGAATCAAATCTAGCCTTTAGTTTAGGGAACTCAACAATTTGCAACTGTCAAAACTATGGTGGACCACATCATTGATCGCCCAGGAAAATTAAAGCATGTCCAGAGATCAAAGATTGAGGGTGTTGAATTTAATTGAATCAAAGATCAATGATAGATGGTCTTCAATTTAACTGGACCAAAAATTTGCTCTTTGGTATTTGCTAATGAAGGAACTCTTGTGTGAGAAGTTGAAAATTATAATTGTGTTTGTTGATGGGGGGCTGTGTTTAGTTTATGTTTGTTTGGATATAATCTCAACAAAAATGCAATTGCACGTGCTTATCAAATAATAATGTGTATAAAAAAGTGTCGATTCCATGAGAAAATTCTGTGATGCACACAAATATTCTAGTATCGTATACTCTAACTACTTTATTTATCCCATGAAATGAAATTAGGGTTAATCTCTATCTCTAATAAGAAATGCAGGAAACAATGAATATCCTGTAATTAAAGTGTTTTGGACTAATGATAGTGAATATCCTAAGTTTTTCTAAGTAGTCTCTCCTACATTAGCTGCGGATTAGAGCATATGTATCCTTAGATATCTGTCGAGCTTGGAAGGATGTAAATGAAGGTTTATGACCTTCCTTCCTACAATTATTAAGTCTCCATAAACCCTAGAATACCAAACATCTTATATCTAGACATGCAAGCATTCCATCTTAATTCTCCTAATTGTTCCAACATTCCTCCGTTGAGGTAATGTATCACATTAAATGTTAATTTTATACATGAACACTGCATAAATTATATGAAGAGCAAGAGAGATTGAAAACAAGCTCATATTTTAAAACTCAAGAGTGTACATTAGGAATTACAAAGTTTTTCACATCATTAATCCAAAACTATGAGTTTAGTTGGCCATGAAATAAAAATTGAATAACACAAATTCTATTACTTGCTCAAGAAAGAAAGTACAAGTAGAGAATATGAAGAAAGTATCACCTGGAATGAAGAATCCCAGACAGATTCTTTGGATGGACTCCTCCCAAAGTGAATCTCCCATTTCAACTTCGCTCTCAATATACTTTTCATCTCCAATTGATTGTTTGCTCACTACAATGTTGACCAGCCACCCTAAATGATGTATCTCACTGTTCCTTGGTCTCTCTCAGAATCTTCTCTAGATTTCTCCAAAAAAACCTCTTACAGAAAAAGATAAAAAATTATTTATACTTAATACAAAAATAGACTCAAGTGTCGCGACGCTTGACATGGTAGCGTTATGACATTTGAATTTGACCTAGCACCTCGGCGCTCTGCTTGACTTCTCCGCTTTGGCGTTGGGACGACCCACCGCGGCTGTTGATTGAACTGGTTCGACTTTTGGCTTAGTCGACGCGGTGCTTCTTTTTCTTAACTGTTATGCCGCAGTACGACAAAAGATAAGAGCTGCGACGCTCGCTTACGTCATCAGCGCTACATCACTTCTGATGTTGGTGTGTCAGCGTTGAATTTTTTGCAATTTTCTCGAGACTTTGACATTGCAATGTTGATTTTCGGCTCTGCGGTGTTGCCCTTCAATCCACTTTGGCGCTGACTTCTGTGAAATTTTCCTGAGACTCTAGCGATGTAATGTCCAAAATCTGCTCCGGGGCGTGAAGATGCTACATTGTTGATAATTGTGGCGCCACGACGCTGGTTCTAAACTTTGCAAATTTTGCTCCGCTTGATACATTCTCGCACAATATCAAATAAAACATACATCTCTGCTGGAATTTAACAAAATAAAATACAACATAATTTTCACTTAACATTTGCATTCAATGAAGTCATTGGACTTTAGTTTGCTGATTATTAGGTCTTTGAAGTTGTGGGGATTGAGCTTGATATCACATTAGAATTGTCGAGTATGAGGAGAAAGTGAGGAGAAGCATTCATGGCATTGGCAAGCTCTTTAGTGTTTGGAAATGACAGTTGGGGCTTAGTGTTGTAGTCGAAGAGGAGGCAAAAGATATGTTGGGCTTGCTTATGGGTGCTCAACTGCTTGGAACTAAGTGTGTGGGTTAGAGCTTGGATGAGTAGAAGAAGGAAGGACACCAAAGTTAAACATGTTGTGAGTAGAAAGGTGAGAAGTGAGAATGATGTAAAACTAACAGGAATTGCAAGAGAATAATAAAATTATTGTAACGCTTGCTACTTTAGAATCTTCAAACTCCCAGCCGGGATCGAAGAATGGCGCTAAAGGATATCAATTTGTCCTTGAGAATCGTACGCGAATCTGTGGTCGACTTCAAGATCGGCCATCCTTGAACATGGGAGACTTCTTTATTGGGATCCTTAGAAGAGTCGTCGTCTTGTGATGGGGGGGAGGGAGAGGAAGAGCCGACGGTTCGGGTTTCAGGTAGAGAGGGAAGAGGAGGGGGGGGGGGTTTCTTGGGTTAAGGCTATGGAGGTGGAAGGGATGAATTATATATAAAAAAATCTGAATTTAATTTCAGATTTTCTAAGGGAGGGAAAGGGATTAATTTGAATTCCAAATTATCCCCAATTGGACTATAGGGGGCGGTGTCTTAGGAGGGAATTATGGGGGGAGTTTAATTAGCATTAATAATTAATTTGAGAGAGAAAAGCCAAGGGGAGGGGCCGGCCATATGAGGAGGGGGAGGGTGTCTAGATTCAATATATGTGGGCCCTTTTGAAATTTGTTGACTTAGAAAAAAATGAAATGAAATGAAATAAAAAAAATGTTGAAACAGTTTACGTCGTAGTTGGCCCCACTCCATGAAGCGAAGCAACTGTTCGCTAAATAACCGCCTGCTCATCTCTTGAAAGCGACGAGCAAAGAGCAATGGGGGACATTCGGATCCATCGCTCATTTCTTTGTATCGCACATGAATAGTGAAGCCGACACCCCAACCCATTGTTCGCTGCTGTCCGACTTCGGCCCTAACGTTGTTGTTCAACTTCGTTGCTTCAAGAGCTGTCTAGGGTTCGCCTTTCATCTTCTCTTTTCATCATCGATGTTCGGCTACGTTGCTTCGCAGGAGGGTAGGGAGTGCACCGTCGCTTCCTCGGTTCACTGTTGCCGTCTGACTTCTGCTTCGCAGGAGGAATAGAGATTGCACGGGTCGCTCCTTCGGTTCCTTAGTGGATGTCCGACTTTGCTTTTTCGACTCTACCCCCTTATTGCTATTTGGCTTCCTTGCTTTGTAGAAGGTATAGAGATTACACAAGTTGTTTCTTCGACTTCCTCTGCTACTGTTCGACTATGCTCCTTCAACGACGAACTTGACCGTGCTCGAGCAGACTCCATTCAAAATTTTTTTAATATATATTATAATATATAATTAAATATATAAAATATATATACTATGATATATCTATATCATAATATATTATATATCTTAAAAAAAGAGAATGAGAAAAAAAGAAGTTAAAATCTTTCAAGCAAGTGTCGAAGACCCCCGGGCCGTTGTGCCTTAGGTTCGGCTGGGATGGTTTAGAATTCGAAGACTCGTGCTGTGATCTTAGATCAAGGCGGATGGTTTTAAATTCAAAGCACCCGCGCAATTGCTCTTAGATCTGGGCGGGTTGAAATAAAATTCAGAGTCCCATGCAGTCGATCTTAGATTTTGGTGGGATGATTTAAATTCGAAGGCCCTACGCCGTTGACCTTAGGTCCGGGTAGGAAGAAATTATGGCAATTGTCGCCCCGATTTCTCCCTCGGTGGGGAGGTGATGCAGGGAGGCTGCCAAAATTTCCTCAAATCCTGAAGGAAATTAAATTTGAATATTGATTTAACTAAAATGTTAAAATTGACTTTTAAGTATTAATTAACTAATTTAGTTAATTAAGATTTAATAAAAAATAATTTGATTAAGATAAACCAAAATAATTGATTAATTGAGATCTTCAAAGTCTCCTTTATCGTTAAATGCGTGGGAGCGAAGAACCTACAAACACTCATTCTTCTCTGGTCCCTCTAAATCTAAATATTTTCTTCTTTTAAAGACTGTTGCAATCATCATTAGGATTAAGCTTATTTGAATAGTTACTAAGAGCCTATTATTAATATTTTTATAAGAATAAGGGGGCAAGCATATTCTCATTGTTTTGAAAATCGACCGGACCGGCCAGTTCAACCTGTTTGGTGGATGGTCCGATCCATCTTACAGAACCGGATCTGCATCAGACCGGATCAAACTAGATTGAACTGGCTGTTCAACCAGAGAACCGGTTCGGGTTGGAAAGAACCGACCAGTTTAAAATAATTTTTTTTTGTTTTAATTAAATTTTAAACAATATATTTTAGTTTATTAAATTCTTTTAACTTTTTAAAATACTTTTATTAAATTTGATGATTAATTTTATCATATTATATACAAGTTATCTTAAATAACTCACATAATTTGTTTAGCAAAAAGAGTGTACTTCACACTTTATAAAGGGTTCAAAGCATCATCTCAAACTCCTCTTATGATGTGGGACTAAAAAAGTTACCTGAATAGTTTAGAATATGAATTTGGGCTAGTTAGACTTCAAATTTAGGCTTAGTTGGGCTATATATTTAGCCAATATGTATTATAAATTTGATATAACATATATTATATGAATTATAATATAAAATTTTATTATTATAAATTTATATATTATATTAACTATTATTCTTATAAATATATTTAATTATAAATATATAAATATATTATTCTTAAATGATATTTATATTCCTAATTTTTTATTTTATATATATATCTTTTTTAAATTTATAAATATTATTAAATGTTCATATATTTAATTATTTATATTATATTAAATGATTATAAATTTTTAATATTATAGATTTATATATTGTATTAAATATTATTCTTATAAATATATTATTCTTAAATGATATTTATATGTATAAAATTTTATTATATATTTTAAAATTTTATTATATATTTTAAATTTTATAAATATTATTAAATGCTCATATACATATATTATATTATATTAATTTTATTAATTTTTAATAATATTCTTATTTATTACGTCATCCGGCTCGACCCCGGTTTAACCGGTGGAACCGTCAACCTCTCTTTCTTTCGGTTCGTTATCCGGTCCGGTTTTCACAACCTTGCATATTCTTCCATTACTTTTATCCTACTTATTATTATCTCAAATGTCAACCCGCATGAATGAGAGTTTCTTGGATGTTATCATTTCATTTCAAAGACTATTTTGAAAAGCCTCGAATATCTTTAAATAAGATTATTTCGACCGTTTCTAAATGAGATATCTCTTTAAGAGATTCTAACGCAAGTAACATTAAGTGGAAGACTTTGAATTGTTGTAATATTTCAAATGTTGTTCCTCTTGAAATGTTGGAGTTCTCTGACTATCAAAATCTGACTATCAAAATATCACCTATCTTTCTGTAGCTAATGAAATAAAAAGACTTGCAGCAAAGCATTTTATCTCCTCCATCAACTTAGAGTTGATTTTTGATCACTCAATGTATATTTAATTTGAAATAAATTGAATAGCATTTTTAATCCAAGAGTCTTAAAATATAAGAGTATTTCAAATTTGAGAGCATTTCGAATTTGAAAGTTTTAAAGTCCGAGAGCGTTTTAAATAAAAATTCTAAAATTTTAAAATATGAGAGCATTTTTAAATGAAACCTTTGAGTCTGAGAACTTAAAAAATCCAAAAGTTTTAAAATTTAGATCAATACAATTAACTAGAAAATTTGATTTTTTTGGGTCAGTTGATTAATTAAATTAATTTTTGAAAGAAAATGCAGAAAAGGAGGGGGGAAGAAAAGTTTTCACCAAATGACATATATAACGTTGCTTTCCAACTCTCTAAAAACTCTCAAACTCTTCATAACAATACAAACAATTCAACACACTCAAACTAAACTTCTCTGCATGCTCTCCAAAGCTCCCCCGTACGAGCACCTACAACTATTTGTGGGCTCTATCCTCTACAACTGTAAGCCTCGGTACTTCAACTTCTAGCTACAAACACCTACTAACAAACAAATGAAGAGTCAGTATATCATAAATAAATTGAATGAATGCTGATAAATCTAAGCTATTGCAGGTAGAACCAAGTCCTAGAATGCAAGAAAAGCTAAGTACTGAAAAAACTAGTAAAGTAACAGTGCCAAAAAATGAGTAGAGTAGTGGACTATTGTGGTAAGAAATGACTACGAGCACAGAACAACTAAAACACTGACACAGTGTCAAAACCTCAAAGTGTCAAATCATAAACTCAAACCAACTCAAACAAGTACATAACAAATCTCCAAACATTGTACAAGCAACTACTATCTATTCAAACAATCAAAATTTTTGGGCAGTCTTGTTTATAAAAGCTTGGTTGTAAGATCCATTACCCGGTAACTTTTTAAAGGAAAGACGTAAGCCCGACCTTAAGGGAAAGTTCTAGGTGAAATTGACCTAACCCTTAACCCCCAATTAAATACCTGTCCACTTCTAATAAAAGTCGTAGGTCCGACCTCTAAGGGAAACATTTAGGTGATAATACAACCCTATACCCATCACTTGGGCACCCTAGTCTATATAGGACTTGGTTGTATGATGCAATCAAAATTTTGAAAAAACCTAAGATTGCAAACAATATAGAGTTTTCCTTTCAAAATAAGAAAATACACACTAAATAGATAAAATACAACAATTAAACTTTTAAACATAGCACGAAACAACTTAAATCTGATAATAGAACATAAAAACACCTAAAGAAGCTTTTCATTTTGATTGAGAAGAAATATACAAATGGGGTGATCACTTGCGGGGAGAAGAATTAGATAAGAAGCCCGAGACGAAGTTTTAGAAGGAGGAGAAGACGAAGAGGCATAGCTCGCAAGTTATCCAAAAAACCCTCAGGTTTGAGTTCCAAAAATTACTCCATAACAATCTTTTTTTCTACTCCAAAACATCCTATATTTATAGGTGAAAAGAGGAAGCCAAGCAACCCCAACCAAATATCCAAACATTGTACAAGCAACTACTATCTATTTAAACAATCAAAATTTTTGGGCAGCCTTGTTTATAAAAACTTGGTTGTAAGATCCATTACTCGATAACTTTTTAAAGGAAAGACATAAGCCCTGACCTTAAGGGAAAGTTTTAGGTGAAATTGACCTAACCCTTAACCCCCAATTAAATACATGTCCGCTTCTAATAGAAGTCGTAGGTCCGACCTCTAAGGGAAATATTTAGGTGATAATACAACCCTATACCCATCACTTGGGCACCCTAGTCTATAGGACTTGGTTATATGATGCAATCAAAATTTTGAAAAAACCTAAGATTGCAAACAAAATAGAGTTTTCCTTTCAAAATAAGAAAATACAACACTTAAACTTTTAAACATAGCACGAAACATCTTAAATCTGATAATAGAACATAAAAACACCACCTAAAGAAGCTTTTCATTTTGATTGAGAAGAAAGATACAAATGGGGTGACCACTTGCGGAGAGAAGAATTATATAAGAAGCCCGAGACGAAGTTATGGAAGGGGGAGAAGACGAAGAGGCATAGCTCGCAAGCTATCCAAAAAACCCTCAGGTTTGAGTTCCAAAAATTATTCCATAACACTTTTTTTCTACTCCAAAACATCCTATATTTATAGGTGAAAAGAGGAAGGCAAGCACCCACAACCACCTCCAGCCGAACCAATCAAAAAATGGGAGACAAAAAAAGGCCAACAGGCAATGCCTATAGCAGCACCCGAATGGTCATGCTGGAAACATGAATGGCCAGTCACGGGAATAGGCGCCAGACGGAGAAACTGAAAGGCCAAACAGAGAGGGGAAGAACTCGGACCACCCAATTTATGAAATGAAAAAGGCATCCCAATATCATAATGAGCTGAATTAAGAAGTAGAACCAACAACTCACGAAAGGGGTAGCAAAATCCGAGAAAACCAAGCCCAAACTAAGGAACCAAATCAGCCCAAAGCCAAGGCACTTCAATTGCCCCCCTCCCTTCTGCCTACATCATTGTAAGTCCCACAACTCGGGTCACTTGGCTTAAAGTGCTAGGTCGTAAGACTCATCATTAGACAAACTTCTAAGGAATCAATAAGACCTACCCAACTAAAATATTTGGGCTACCTTCAGTAGAGGCTGTAAGTCCCACTAATTTGGGATACTTCATAATGAAAGTTATAAGTCCCTAACAAATGTAATCACACGGGCAACTCATGTTAACAAAATTAAGGTAAAAGCCTCAAGAGAAAGTTTCATCTTTAAATAATATTTTGAAATACAATAATTATGATTCATATGTTTAAAGCATGTGGAATTTCTATCGTAGGATCTCCTACCCAAATAATTAAAGCTTTCGGGCACTCTAGCCTATAGGGTTAGGTTGTAAGACCCACTAGCGGGCTATTTCTTAAAACCACGTGTTAGGAAAATTGTTAAGTAAATAGCGATGGTCCTAAAACTCAAACAATCAAATTTAAACATATGGGTATCTTAATATAAAGGATTAAGTTGTAAGACCCATTTTTTTAGGCTACTTCTTAAGAATAATTGAAACCTCCGGACAACCTTACTGTAGAGTTAGGTTGTAAGACTCATCCTTGGGCAACTCATAAATAGAGCAATAAGTCCCATTCCAAATCAAATCCCCGGGCTACTTTCTACGAAAGTTGTAAGTCCCAACCTAAATCTAAATACCTGGGCTACTTCCTAAAGAAGACATAAGTCCCGCTCCAATCCAAACTCCTCGGATACTTCTAAACGAAGTCATGAATCCCAAACTAAATAAATTTATGGGTATTCTAATAGATGTAAACCCCAAAGCGCCTAATCAAATTAAAACTCGCATTTAATCACTTTAGTCTACTCGAGATCCCCGAGAGAAGGCAACCTATGGCTGCTAATCGGATTCCCTGGACACTACAGTCAATGATTGTTAGTGTTGGTAGATTGAAATCTTCGGTATACCCGGGACGACAGAACCATTGGATCTTGATCGGGTTTACCTCCATTTTCTCTACTATTGAGACTAAAAATATTTAAAATTTATTCATCCTTAATCGAGAATTCTCTCTTATGTGTTAAGAGGGGTAATTAACTTTGAGTGCTTGCGTTTATGTGAAGTAAGGACCCCAGATCTTTAAACCCTGACACTACTCTCAGGAAAAATATGATTAATTACAATCTGAGTTAAGTAAAATGGAATTCTACAGCTGCAAAGCGGGATTCATGCATTCGTGCCATTTTTCTTGAGCCAATAAAATTAAATCTTTGATTTAATTTCAGATTTTGAGGTAATTATGGGCTTTCCTAAAATAGTTTTATCAATAAGGAAAGTGCCTTAAATTCAAATATTAATTCGAATTCAAATAGGAAACTTTCCAAATTAATTATATGTTATGTTAGGAAGGGAATTAAAGTGAAAATCAAGCATGTGGGCACTAGGGGCCGGCGGCTTGGACCTTGGGAGGCTGGCGGCGTAAGGTGGTGGGGCGGCGGCAATGTCACGACCCGGCCCGATTAGCTCGCAAGTGCGAGGCGGGAACAGAGATCGGACATAAAGAAGATAAAAGGAACATTACAAAACAATTAATATAACTCCAAAATGAAGCATCAACATAAAGAAAGAGCCACTACAATTTCCAAACATAAACTTTTTCTTTTCTTTCTTTCAAATATAACCAATCAATGGATTTAGCATTAAGATTACAAAAGATACAAAAGGGGATCCATATGTATAACATTTCTCTTTTCATTCTAATTCTAATCTTTCACTACAAAACATCAAAACACAAAAGAACCTGCCGCCCGTCGTCTCCCTACGACGGTAGGTGCGCGGTGGTTGGTTGGCCATCTACCCCTTTCTAGTTCCTCCTGAAAAGTATTCCCACAACGAGGGTGAGTCTTACACTCAATAGGTGAGAATGAAAATTTAAATAAACTTAAAATCAAGAGAGAAAACTATAACATGCTTTGGGAAATTTTAGCAAAAGAATCATCGATCATAAAACAAGTTGTGCTCAAAGAAAAGCATACATTTACCTCAACTTTCAAATGCATATTCCTTTCATAACCTTTTTCTTTCTTTCTTTTTAAAACCATGCCTCAAGGGATAATCTCATTTGCATGTAACATGTGTATGAAACATTCATAATAGTTTGATATACATATAACTATAACACCCGTCTCAGGAGTATCACTTGTGCTGATCAGGTACATATAAATTGGCCATTTCCTTTTCCATTGGTTTATAGGAACCATCCTTTTCCATGGCTCATAGGAGCCTCCTTTTCCATGTGATACTCCCGCATCAACATGCACATACATTTAGTATTTATATAACCATAAGAAATGCTTTAAATAAACCATTCATGAATTAAACAAGTGTATGTTTCCATATGAATGTGTATGCTTGCTATGCTCATGTCATTGGCATGTAAATGAAAAACATGTGTAGTACAAGTAAATAAAAGAATATAGGGATCATTCATGAGTTGTCCGTTTGCATAAAGTGAAAATCTTTGTCTTTGCTTTGGGTATCCATGAACATTTACAAAGAAGCAAGAGTCATAAAAAAATATCATAATAAGCATGAAGGAATTCACCATTTCCATATAAATGCAATGAAAGAAGGATTAGCTATTATTCATAAAAACTTCCATTCCACCTACCTCAATCCGTGCGCCACAAGGCGATCCTTCAAAAGTCCTCACGCCCCTTTTTCTCTTCTGAAATCAAACTCTACAAGTGGCAAACATAAGGTGTAGATATAAGTTTTCTCTCTCAACATGTAACTATTCAATATCTCAAACATTGGTTTCTTTCTATTAAAATCCCCCACTTAAACCATTCTAAATCCAATTTATCTTCACCAGAATTAGGATTTCATCCTAACTCTAGCTTTTGGAAAACCCTAACTATTAGGGCATGTAAAAACTTCTTCTAAAAAGAATTCATCTTCACAAAAAGACTTCCTAACCCCAATTAGGAACTTTTCTACAAAAGCATTTTAATAGAAAATCAAAATCGGATAAACTCTAGATTTCAAAAATCCATATTTTCATAAAAGTAACCCATATTAGGGTTTTAAAAATATCACATTACCTTTCTTTAAGCTTATCCTAAAGAAAACTCTCATTTCTACAAAACCCTAATTTACAAAACACAATTTATTCTCTTAAAACTTAAATCAAATTCCATAATTATCTTCCAAGAATCATTAGGAAACATCTTTGTGAATGTACTTTGAAAGAAAATCATTTTTGAGTGAAACCCTAACTTCCAAAAATTCATATTTTCAAGAAATCAACTTGCATTAAGGTTTAGAAACATCCTTTAATCATCCTCTAAACTTTTCTCAAAGAAAATCCAAGTTTTCTCTAAACCCTAGTTTTCATTCCTTGGAGAAAACTCAAGGGAAGAAGGAGAAAACTCAAGCAAAACACATACCTTAGTCTTCCCTTAGTCTCCCCTACGATTTTCCCCAAGGTTAGCCGCCGGAATCCGCCGCCGGAGCCGCTCGATCTCCCTTGCCCGTCGCCCCTACCGTCCGCTCCCTCTCGGCTTCTTTCGCTCAAACCGTGCGAATGGGGGAGAATGAGGGCTCGGTTGGCTCATAATAGGAAGATGGGGGAAAGCCAAAAGACATACATGCCCTTACTTAAACAACCCATGCTTGAACAAACCTTAAGGGTAGAATTGGCATTATGAGACTTCTCTTAATTTTAATTCCTAAATTAAGCAAAATTAAATATAAGTTCTTTACATCAAATTTCTTAGAATTTTGCGTAAAATTTTTCAAAATTATTTCCATCGAAATCCGACATCCTCGAATTTTCCACTTAAAACTCGTCGCGACGCTTTGAAAAGCGTGCGAGGTCTAAAACGACGTTTTGCGGGTTTTACAATTCTCCCTCCCTTATAAAAAATTTCGTCCTCGAAATTTAAGACAAGCTTAAGAAACCATACCTTAGACAAATAGGTGTGGGTAGCTCTCCCTCATCTCTGATTCCTTCTCCCATGTAGCATCTTTCTCCGTTCCATGCTTCCACATAACTTTGACATAAGGGATCTCTCTACTACGAAGCTGCTTAACATCATAATCTATGATCTTCTCAGGTTATTCTACAAATGTCAGATCTGGTTGGATGTCTATTGTTTCAGTACTGGTCTTCTGAGCTTCATCAGCAATGTATTTCCTCAAGGAAGAGATGTGGAATACATTATGTACTCCACTCATGTGAGATGACAGAATCAATCTGTAAGCCACACTGCCAACTCTCTCTGAAATCTCAAAAGGGCCAACATACCTTGGACTCAGTTTTTCAATCTTGTCAAATCTCTTCACACCTTTCATGGGACTCACCTTTAGAAATACAAACTGTCCAACCTCAAACTCAACAAATCTATGTTTGGCATCATAGTACTTCTTCTACCTATCTTGCACAGCCTTCAATCTATCACGAATCAGTCTTATCTTTTCAGTAGCATCATCTACTAAATCAGCTCCAATGATCTTTCTTTCTCCTGCCTCGGCCCAACATAAAGAAGTTCTACACCTCCTTCCATATAAAACTTCATAGGGTGTCATACCTATACTTGCTTGGAAGCTATTGTTATAGGCAAATTCAATCAATGGAATGTGTGTCTCCCATTTGCCACCAAAGTCTAGTACACATAATCTGAGTAAATCCTCCAATGTCTGAATAGTCCTCTCTGATTGACCATCTGTTTGAGGGTGAAATGCTGTACTGAAAGTAAGTCTGGTGCCCATTGCCTCTTGAACCTTCCTCCACAATCTGGAGGTAAATCTCCCATCTCTATCTGATACTATCGATCTTGGTACACTATGAAGTCTAACAATCTCATTAACATAAACACTTGCCAACTTCTCAACAGCATCAGATTGTTTGATAGGTAAAAAGTGCGCTGACTTGGTCAACCTATCAATGATTACTTATAAAGCATCATGACCAGTTCCAGATCTAGGCAATCCAACCACAAAATCCATGGATATGTCTTCCCACTTTCATTCTATTATAGGTAAAGGCTGCAATAACACTCCTGGCTTTTGATGTTCTACCTTAACCATCTGGCAAACTGTACACTTAGCCACAAATTCTGCTACACTTCTTTTCATCCCTGGCCACCAAAAATATTCCTTCAAATCTTGGTACATCTTATTACTACCTGGGTGAATGATATAACTTGAATAGTGAGCTTCTTGAAGAATGTCCTTTCTCAAATCTCCAACATCTGGGATGCAAATTCTGCCTCTATACCGAAGTAACTCATCCTCATCAAGCTCTTCCACATGACCAACCTTCACCAAATTTAAGACTTTCTCAAATTCTGCATCTTGTGGCAAAGCTTCCCTTATCCTATCCTTCAAGGTGGATTGAATGATCATCTGATTCAAAGCAACAAACTCTGCATCATGGGGCTGAACTACAGAAATCTCTAACTTCTCTAGATCTCTTACCAACTCTTGCTGTTGTGTAATCATCCAACTGGCACTACTAGAAGTCTTCCTGCTTAAGGCATCTGCTACCACATTTGCCTTGCCTGGATGATATTGGATATCCAAATCGTAGTCCTTGATAAGCTCCAGCCATCTCATCTGCCTCAAATTCAACTCTTTCTGTGTGAAGATGTATTTCAAACTTTGATGATCTGTAAATACTTCACACTTCACTCCATACAAGTAATGTCTCCATATTTTTAAAGCAAAAACCACTGCAGCTAACTCCAGATCATGGGTTGGATAGTTTCTTTCATGGTTCTTCAGTTGCCTTCAAGCATAGGCAATGACACTTCCATTCTGCATCAGTACACAACCCAATCCTTTGTGAGAGGCATCACAATAAAGCTGAAATCCATCCGTCCCTGAAGGAATGGTAAGCACTGGAGCAGTCATCAAACACTGTTTCAGTCTTTGAAAAGCCTCTTCACATTGATCTGTCCATACAAATTTCACTGCCTTTTGGGTTAATCTAGACAATGGCATAGCTATTCGAGAAAACCCCTCAACAAATCTTCTATAGTAACCAGCTAAACCCAAAAAGCTCCTGATCTCCGTCACAGTAGTGGGTCGTGGCCAATCTGCGATAGCTTGTACCTTGTGCTGATCCACAGAGATCTCTCCATTGCCAATCACATGACCCAAAAAGTTCACATTTTTCAACCAAAACTCACATTTAGATAACTTAGCATACAAATCATTATCCTTTAAGGTATACAATACTGACCTTAAATGATTTGCATGCATCCTTTCATCTGGGGAGTAAACAAGAATGTCATCTATGAATACAATCACGAATAGATCTAAAGAATCCTTAAAGATTCTATTCATGAGATCCATAAACACTGCAGGGGCATTTGTTAGGCCAAAAGGCATCACTGTAAACTCAAAATGCCCGTATCTAGTGTTGAATGCTGTCTTTGCTATGTCATCTTCTCTGACCTTGAGCTGATAGTATCCTGATCTCAAGTCTATCTTGGAAAACACAGAGGCACCCTCCAACTGATCAAACAAGTCATCAATTCTCGGAAGAGGGTATTTATTCTTTATAGTCAATTTGTTCAATTCTTTGTAGTCTATACAAAGCCTTAAACTTCTATCCTTCTTCTTCACAAAGAGCACAAGAGCACCCCAAGGAGAAGTGCTAGGCCTAATGAATCCTTTATTAAGCAACTCTTCCAATTGTTCTTTCAATTCCTTCAGCTCTTTTATGGCCATCTTATAAGGGGCTTTAGCAACAGGATTTGCTCCACTAACCAGTTCAATGGTAAAATCAATCTCCCTGCTTGGAGGCATTCCAGGTAAATCATCTGCGAACACTTCTGGATATTCTTGCACAACAGGTATCTCCTCTAATCTCTTCTCTTCTTTCTTCTCCTCCTTAACATAAGCTAGAAAACCTTCATTACCCTTCCTCAACAATTTGTATGCCACCAAAGAAGAGATTATCATAGAAGTTATGCCTCTCTTCCCTGAGAATTTAAATTCTTTCTCCCCGGGCATACAAAATTTAAGTTCTTTCTTACTACAGTTTATGGTCACAAAGTGACTAGACAACCAATCCATACCTAGAATCACATCAAATTCTGTTAAAGGCAATACCATAAGATCTGCTCCCAAATTTCTATCACCCATAACCAATTCCACATGACACCCCTTGTTGGTTTCTATCTGATTCCCATTGGGCATCAAAACTGTTAAGGGTTTGAGCATACATGAGGACGACAAATCAACAAACTCAACAAACTCCTCTGAAATGAAAGAATGCGATGCTCCCGTATCAAACAACACTTTAATAGGCTTGTTACATACAAAGATTGTTCCTAAATATCATGCATGTAACATAACATAAAGCTCATCTTACTCATAAATCATAAAGGAATCCATTGACATTAAATAAAGTTCATACCTGTGATAACATCAGGAGAGTCTTTTGCTTCTTGTTGTGATATCCCATAAACTCTCGGCTGAGCAGGTTGTCGAGCTTGGCCTTGACTTGGAGTTGATGCAGTGGACTCCACAATCCTAGGCCTTCCAACTGTCCTCTGAGGAGCACTACCTGTTCTGGCCTCTGGAGTAGACCTTTGTCCCAAGGTAGGGCAAGACTTTGCCATGTGCCCTGGTTGATGGCACCAAAAATAGGTATTGGTGCCAGAAAGGCACTCTCTCCTATGAGCCCTTCCACACTTATTGCACATAACAGAAGGAGTGCTGCTCTCTGAAGTGTTGGGTTTGGGCTTCTTCCAATTAGGCCTTCCAGAATGAAAAGATTGGGCAGGCCTTGATCTATCTTCATTCTTCCTCTTCTGAAAGTCTCTCCTTTTCTGAGTACTTTGATAATCCAACTCAATCTTCCGTGCTCTATCAACTAATGTAGGGTAATCTTCAATACCCAAGGGAACCAATGGCTGTCTTATGCTATCCCTCAAGCCATAAAGGAAGCGGTGGCATTTCTCTTCTGCATTTGGGATTAGATGGGAGGCATACCTAGAAAGCATTGTGAAAGCCTCATACTCTGTAATGGTCTTATCTCCCTGCACCAGTCTATTGAATTTGTCTTGCATCGATCTCCTGGCAGTCATTGGTACATACCAATCTCTAAATACTTTGACAAACTCCTCCCATGTTATCTGGTTGCTAGGTCTCCCACCAAAAGTTCCTTCCAACTTACTTTTCCACCATCTTTCTACTTCCCCATTAAAAGCATATGCAGCTAAGGCAACTCTTCTATCCTGAGGGCATAGCATTCCCTCCAAAATCTTCTCAACTTTCATAAACCAATCCTCTGCTTCTATAGCTCCACCTCCCACAAATGATGGTGGCTTCATATCTTGGAATAATTTTAAGTTCTTATCCATAACAGTGCCTCCACTACCTCCAGCTTGAGTTTGAGTATTTCTTATCATTTGTGTCATAGCCGCCATCATTTGAGTGAAAGAATCCAAAGTAGCATTAATGCTACTACCTTGAGGCTCTACTACAGTTGGCAATACCCTCCTGACCTCTCCAGTGTTGTCATTAGTGGCATCAGGTTCAGGTTCCTTAGCCCTGAAACATAAGTTAACAAAACAATCTAAACATTAAATAACACAAGCACCTTATACCTACCCTAACCTATAAGATCATTCTATTGGCTCTTTCATGAAAATCAATATCCTCAATTCCTTTGCTCTGATACCACTCTTGTCACGACCCGGCCCGGTTAGCTTGCAAGTGCGAGGCGGGAACAGAGATCGGACATAAAGAAGATAAAAGGAACATTACAAAATAATTAATACAACTCCAAAATGAAGCATCAACATAAAGAAAGAGCCACTACAATTTCCAAACATAAACTTTTTCTTTTCTTTCTTTCAAAGATCACCAATAAATGGATTTAGCATTAAGATTACAAAAGATACAAAGGGGATCCATATGTATAACATTTTTCTTTTCATTCTAACTCTAATCTTTCACTACAAAACATCAAAACACAAAAGAACCTGCCGCCCGTCGTCTCCCTACGACGGTAGGTGCGCGGTGGTTGGTTGGCCATCTACCCCTTTCTAGTTCCTCCTGAAAAGTATTCCCACAACGAGGGTGAGTCTTACACTCAATAGGTGAGAATGAAAATTTAAATAAACTTAAAATCAAGAGAGAAAACTATAACATGCTTTGGGAAATTTTAGCAAAAGAATCATTGATCATAAAACAAGTTGTGCTCAAAGAAAAGCATACCTTTACCTCAACTTTCAAATGCATATTCTTTCCATAACCTTTTCCTTTCTTTCTTTTTAAAACCATGCCTCAAGGGATAATCTCATTTGCATGTAACATGTGTATGAAACATTCATAATAGTTTAATATACATATAACTATAACACCCGTCTCAGGAGTATCACTTGTACTGATCAGGTACATATAAATTGGCCATTTCCTTTTCCATTGGTTCATAGGAACCATCCTTTTCCATGGCTCATAAGAGCCTCCTTTTCCATGTGATACTCCCGCATCAACATGCACATACATTTAGTATTTATATAACCATAAGAAATGCTTTAAATAAACCATTCATGAATTAAACAAGTGTATGTTTCCATATGAATGTGTATGCTTGCTATGCTCATGTCATTGGCATGTAAATGAAAAACATATGTAGTACAAGTAAATAAAAGAATATGGGGATCATTCATGAGTTGTCCATTTGCATAAAGTGAAAATCTTTGCCTTTGCTTTGGGTATCCATGAATATTTACAAAGAAGCAAGAGTAATAAAAAAGATATCATAATAAGCATGAAGGAATTTACCATTTCCATATAAATGCAATGAAAGAAAGATTAGCTATTATTCATAAAAACTTCCATTTCACCTACCTCAATCCGTGCGCCACAAGGCGATCCTTCAAAAGTCCTCACGCCCCTTTTTCTCTTATGAAATCAAACTCTACATGTGGCAAACATAAGGTGTAGATATAAGTTTTCTCTCTCATACCTAAAAAAAAACCCTAGGTTAAACATGTAACTATTCAATATCTCAAATATTGGTTTCTTTCTATTAAAATCCCCCACTTAAATCATGCTAAATCCAATTTATCTTCACTAGAATTAGGATTTCATCCTAACTCTAGCTTTTGGAAAACCCTAACTATTAGGGCTTGTAAAAACTTCTTCTAAAAAGAATTCATCTTCACAAAAAGACTTCCTAACCCCAATTAGGAACTTTTCTACAAAAGCATTTTAATAGAAAATCAAAATCGGATAAACTCTAGATTTCAAAAATTCATATTTTCATAAAAGTAACCCACATTAGGGTTTTAAAAACATCACATTACCTTTCTTTAAGCTTATCCTAAAGAAAACTCTCATTTCTACAAAACCCTAATTTACAAAACACAATTTATTCTCTTAAAACTTAAATCAAATTCCATAATTATCTTTCAAGAATCATTAGAAAACATCTTTGTGAATGTACTTTGAAAGAAAATCATTTTTGAGTGAAACCCTAACTTCCAAAAATTCATATTTTCAAGAAATCAACTTGCATTAAGGTTTAGAAACATCCTTTAATCATCCTCTAAATTTTTCTCAAAGAAAATCCAAGTTTTCTCTAAACCCTAGTTTTCATTCCTTAGAGAAAACTCAAGGGAAGAAGGAGAAAACTCAAGCAAAACACATACCTTAGTCTTCCCTTAGTCTCCCCTACGATTTTCCCCAAGGTTGGCCGCCGGAATCCGCCGCCGGAGCCGCTCGATCTCCCTTGCCCGTCGCCCCTACCGTCCGCTCCCTCTCGGCTTCTTTCGCTCAAACCGTGCGAATGGGGGAGAATGAGGGCTCGGTTGGCTCATAATAAGAAGATGGGGGAAAGCCAAAAGACATACATGCCCTTACTTAAACAACCCATGCTTGAACAAACCTTAAGGGTAGAATTGGCATTATGAGACTTCTCTTAATTTTAATTCCTAAATTAAGAAAAATTAAATATAAGTTCTTTACATCAAATTTCTTAGAATTTTGCGTTAAAATTTTCAAAATTATTTCCATCGAAATCCGACATCCTCGAATTTTCCACTTAAAACTCGTTGCGACGCTTTGAAAAGTGTGCGAGGTCTAAAACGACATTTTGCGGGTTTTACAGGCAATGGGATGGATTCTTGGTTATAGGTGGTAATGGGGAAAAGTGGTGGTGCCGTCAAGTGGGGAAAGGTGGAGGGAAAGCCGGCAGATGTAGAGAGGGTGGGGAGGTGGTCGGGTGTAAGGGAAGGGGAAAAAGAAAAGATAAGCCAAGAGTCTCAGACTCTTCCAAAGACTGACGGGTATTACACTCACCTTCACCACAGGTTCTCTTTCTTCTCTCAAAGCTCACAACACTGAAGAAGACAAAAGATCAAAAATTTCATTCATCAAATCATCCCTAATACAATAGAAGGGGCCCTATATATAGGCCTCAACATGATAAAAGAAAAAAGGACTAAAATGCCCATAGGGTTACAATAGTAAACTAACTACCCCTAGGGGTAAAATAGGAAAATTGAAATATAAAAATAAACCATACATAAATTGCATAAAAAATAAAGGCTTCTGATTGGGCCTTCGATCTTCGATGCCTCCTCTGATAAATGCGCCAAAATCTCTTGCTGATGTCTTCATCAGAGAAAAGACGTGATTTTATCTGTGAAGCTAAATGCTGAAGGTTTCAATGCAGAGAAGGGATATTGAGCCTTTTTGTGAGAGGGTGAAATGAAAGTGAAACCATGCAGTAAAATCTACATAAGTAGATGGGTGGCTCAACTGCGTGTAGAGACAAGAGTTGAGACTTGAGAGAGAGCAAGCATCAGGATATAAGTTAGAGAGGTAGATAAGTACTAGATATACGAAGACAGAGTTGAGAGAGACATGTTAATATGGATAAGAAGAGGGTCATGCAATAGGAATGTGTGCGAGCGGAAGTCATGGTTCAACACCCAACTAACCTACATCCACACCTAATCCCCATGCGGATTTGGATTCCACCCTTCTACTTGCTACCTCATGCTAAACTTCTTTTCTCTCTAGTGTTAGGCATGAAGCCTTTACACAATCTTGTTTAAGGGCAAATGCATCTACTTCGTCATTTGGCATGAGCACATGCACAGTCCGTCTTTTATACCTAAAGCTTCACAGTCTCTAGAAGACATGACATGATAAAACATTATTTTAATCTCTGCAACAATAGATCGAGGATATACAATGTAAAATATCTTACAAATAATTTGTTGATTGATAGAGAGAAATTACCATAATGAAGGTACTTAAAAAATATTTAAGGATGAGCACTTGTATTGCCTCTTTGATTTTCGTTAAGTAATGATATAATTGATACCCTATTTTTATTGATTTAAAAAATGTGTTTAATACTTCATATTTCAACTCATATCCATGAGATCTTGTTTCTATCCCCACTTGTCACATTATTGTATTTTTAGAAAAAAAATTAGGTAAGCATTCCAATTGGCTTTTTTTTTTTTTTTTTAATCAAGGGTGTTCCCTTAAACATCTCTTCTTCAGATTTGTAATAGTCTTTTGGCTCATTTATGAAATATATGGGATAAAATTCAATCATTTAAAAAAAATTATGATCAAAACACCTTATATTTATAAACTAATAATATAATGCATAAAAAGCATTTTAAAAATATCCCCAAAACTTCCCCAAAAGGCAGTCAACAATCCTCAATGACTAGAAATATAATCGTTGTGATTCTATCGTGTCACACCCCACGACGCCCCTTACCAAACCACGTAGGGTGCAACAAAGAAAAACATACAATTTCTCGTATGATCAAAAGCTCATAACCATTCCATTTTCTATTCATATCACATTTCACCATTTTAGTCTATAAAACGGAAGCATTTAACATTTTTTCATTTACATCATATGTATAGAATTACAGAGTAAGTAACCACCCAAATACCTTTTTATAACAATAGTAAACATACCTCTATTCAAGGCTCATCTCATACCACAATAAAACAAAACATAGTTTTAAATTGATCCGAGTCTAGTCAGTTTCCACCTTATTTTTGCTCTTTACTATAACAATAGTCAGAATAAAAATCTGATGAGCTATGAGGCTCAGAAAGATATTCAACTTCAATACAATATTCAATTATACGAAACACAATATTTACCTGTGTATTAACAAGTGCATGTAAGTAGGAAAACTGTTTATAATCTTTTAATAGTAATGACAAACCGTAGGTTATAACATGATAAGTGAAAATATTGCTACATAAGGGAGTTATGTGGAATGTTATTTTAATATTATTACATTATGGTAGCAGTATTTTAACATTAAACTACTACACTATAGGCAAATCCAACATTGTCAATTATTTTTCAAACTGCACCTCATGCATTTCCTATAGCTAATCAGAAATAAATTCCAGTTCATTTCATAGTTATCTTTTTTAGCCTTAGAAAGTGTCATGTCCACATGATTAGTTCTAGGTCCATAACTCGTAGACACCTAAGGTTGCATTGCCTTTATCGCGCATAGGCTTCATATCATAACCCATAGGTTTTATATCATACCGATGTTGTACTGTCTCTGCTGGGTTGCATTGTCTATTAGGGTCCCATTGCCCTACTCACCTATCATCTGACATGATAAATTCTCAGACTTGTCTGATCATTACTTTTTTCATCCAAGTTGTGTGACACTTGCATAAATATTGAAACATGCATATGCGAACAAATTAATATGGTTGTCAGGTGTATCAGCATATAAGTAGGTTTGAGTATAAATCATATAATACAAATCCTCGTATTATAGAATTATAATAACAACATCATATAACAAAATCTCTTATTACAGGAAGTTAGATGTGGAATGGTTTATTGACTCATGATTTCATATTAATCCCAACATGCATGAATATAAAATATATATCACCTTCAACTAATTCAAATCTATGTATACTAATAATACTCAATCAACTTGTATATTGTAATAAAAATACATATTTTACCACAGTGATGAGTTATTGCTTCACTTCCGACACCCGCAATTTCTTTCCGCTTATAAGTCAACTACATTATCAAAATATCTCAATTCCTACTATTTCTCCTATTTCTTTCTTTACTCATATGAAATAAATTCTATTTATTCTAAAATAATCTTTTACCTCAATATTTTCCTCTCCTCATATACCAGAAAATCCTAAATCATAATTTGACATAATCCAAATCAAGCATTTTTTTTACAAATAATTGAATATCTATAATATAAACCAAAGCTCTTACCTTTTTTCCTTCTCCCCATAACTCTCCCTTCTACCTCTTTTTCTTCTCTTACCTTGTTTAGTTCTTTGCTTCTATCCAATAGAACCGGTGAGCTTACCCTGCTGAGATCTCTATTTAAGCCCAACAGAACCTGTGAGTTTTCCTTAGCAAAAGGATTACCAAATGGACATTAGAAGAAAGAGGTACATATATTTTCCTTAAGACCTTTAGTTAGAATTAACTCAATCAATTCACATTGAAAAGATCTTGAGACAAAAACACAAGCTACGGAAACTGTAGATCTTCACTTGAGGCTTCATGAATTGTTCCACTTGAGTTCATCTCCAAGTGACAAGGCTCCAAACTAGCTTAAATGAAATCAATCTTGATTTTCATGGTTACTCTTAAATGTCTAATCTGAAAGAAAATGCTTAGCAACACCACATGATATTTATTATCACCAATTCCATGATGAGCCAGACATGAGTCACCTATGTGCGTTGATCGCAACTTCTCATTCTCTAGATCTGTTTCACACCTCGCTCAATCTTCTTTCTCAGAGAAAGAAATCCTCTCCACTGTCTGTCTTGTTACTTTCTCTTCTTATTTCTTTTTCTCATCCAATTAAAATGAAATCTCGAGTTCTTTATCTCTGACCACACAATACATCAAATATTCACAAGGAGAAAATGGAAGCATTGCATTACACTGTGCTGCATGACAGGGTCTCTTGTAGGGGCTGGTATAATCTTGCACCTTGAAAAGGTTATTGCTTTCTTGCACACCGTACGGTGATTGGCCCCTATCATTGGTTTAGAAGTACTTTTTATTTATGATTAGATGCTTACCCGAATTTAGAGCATGGGAATAATAATAAGGCAATGTGATAGTTTTGTTGATGTGATTGATCTTTATCCAGGCCATATTTACTGAATCAAGTGTTGTATTCAAACTTATGGTCCTTGGATATGTGCTATTGTCATTTGATTACATTCTAAAATTTATACTGTTTTTATGAGATGATTAATTATGACAGGAGTTTCACATGATTTTCAGGTTCATCATATTTGCAATCGAGCAACTTTTTCTAGGTTTTCAGGTTTGCATGTGGAAGGTGATTTTGTTGAAATACCCAGCCATCTTCTTGAAAATTGGTTAGTTTATGAATATTATTTCAATTTAATCATTTTACTAAAGTGCTGAATAATGCTTACCTGTAATTATGTTTAGGTGCTATGAGAATATCTCTCTTAAACTGATGTCTGGCTTTCATAAGGTGATGCTTTTCCAATCTTAAATCCTGTTTTGTTTTTTCATTCAATTTTTTAGCAGTTCTGATTAGCAATAGGATTCTGTAATTGTGATGCTTCTTGATTTAAAATTGATAGGATGATTCACATCAAATATGCATTTTAGATACATCAAAACTGTTCTCGGTATTATTATTTTGTGCAGATTATTTTTGCAACTCGTATTTATATTACAATTCTGTGATTGTGATCTTGGTTTAAACTTGATAGCAATGTCGACATGTCAAAACTAGCATGTACTTTACCTGCATCAACATTTGGAGCACATTTTCTACCCTTCTCTGTCATTTCTATTCTATGTTTATGCATTATCCGTTCAACAAATTAATTAGATACACATAATGAGTTGGAAGTGAAAAATGATGTAAAAGCCCTGCAGTTGAAATTTCATAGGGTTAGCAATTGTAAATTTATGATATGATTCTAAACAATGCAATGCATTTAATAAATCATTCATTTAAAAAATGTTTTAAAGGTATGAGTGATGTGCAGGGTTCTTTTTTTGCTTCAATTCGTTAAGTGCAAAGTGACGCGACGTTTTTACTAACAAAAATATTATATATCTTATATGTAATATATATATGGATCATGTGCATACAATTATTATCAAGATTTTAAAAATCGGACCGGACCGGCCGCTTCAACCGATTGAACCGGGATCCGGTCCGCCGGCCAATTCGATCCTCTTGCAAATCCGCTTTTGCATAAAATCGGGAAAACCCGGTTCAAACCGGCGGTTCGACCGGAAGATTGGTACTGGTTTTGGAAAACCGGACGGTTAAAAATCAAATGGATTTCAACCATTGATTTTAAATCCAACTGTTCAAAATTATATTAAACTTAAAATATATGAATAGAGCTATTTTGGCCTAGGCTATTTCGAACCTCCATTGGCGTGAGCATCCCGACTCCCACCCCATTCCCCTTCATGCTTTCGAAGTCGAACTCCACGGCTTGTCGTCTCTGGTGAAGACTTATCATCGGCGTAGGCTTCTCACTACACCTCCCCATCTCCAGCATCATATTGTCCTTCACAACGTCGGTCTCCTCACCATGGATGTAAGTTTTGTGAAACCCTAGATTTTAAATTTTAAGTGACAATTTATAACAAATTTGTTAGTTGAACCCATATTTCAATGTGTTGAACCTAGAGATGTGTGTGGTACCCATGGAATACAGAGGTTGGTGCCAGGCTCATGATTTCTTTGCCTGCATGAAATTGTAGGTCAGTGGGTTTGATGATTCTTCCTCCACTTTCTTTTTGTAAACATCCTTGCAAATTTTGTTTTTGTTGCTTGGGGTAAATTTTTTGGCTCGTTTTGAAAGATGAGAAATTGTTCAAATTTATGTTAGAGTTGCTCTTTTCTAGCATCAGTTTTGTTAATTAGTTAGTCTTGATTAAAATCTTGCCAAGTACCTATATCTTATGTGTTGCACATTTTGTTTGATTGTAATGAGTTAAGTAGTTCATGCTGCATGTTTCTTTCAATCTAGCATGCAAACAAGCACTCTCGAGGTGGTCTCATCTAGCAATCCACTATGGTTGTTACTTCTTAAATCATGATTTATGGAGCCAGTTCTGTAATATCCGGTTTAAGGCTAGGCCGGTTCAACCGAACCGGCCAGTCTCTATTAAAGTAGCGACCCAGCCATTTGCGAAACAGAAGGATTTCGCAAACAGAAAAGGGTGGACGGTCGAGGGCTTCACACGAGAGCAAGGTAGGTTTCGTTTTTCCAATTTTAGTGAATAATCTCCTTCGAGGATAAGAATTAACCATTTATTTTCATTCTTTATCGTTAAAGAAGTGCTAAATTGGGAGGAATTTCAATGAATGAGAGGAATGACTGAGAGGAAGAAAGAGAAGAAGGTTTATCTTTAATTGTTTATTTCTATATAAATTCTTCCATAATTCTTCATCTAAGAAATCACCTAAGCAATGGGGGTGTTTTGTTAAGGGCAAAGGAAGAGATTTGAAGAATTTAGAAAAGAAATGAGAGGATTTTGAGTTGGAATAATCATCTTTTGTAAGTGATTTTCTTATCATATGTTTCTATTAAATTTTTTAAAATAAATCCCTAAAATTATTTTATGACAATTTTGGAAGAAGGAAATAAAGAAATCAAGTGGTACAAGTTGGGTTCTTCAAGGAATTCAATAAGGATAGAATTTTGAGACTGAGGTTGAGACAAGGATCGACGAATTGAAAGATCAAAGTGGGTAAATTATGTTGTTTTATAATTTTATTCATAGTTGGAATCTTTTAAAGTAATTGATTAATTGTGTATTACATAATGTTGAAGAAATTATGATTTTATAGTCTTATCAATAAATTCATCCATTATAAATGTTTGAAAGTTTATGAAAATGAAAGGTAGTACTTATAAATGCACATGTAAGATATGTTATATACAATTATAACAATAAGAATGAAAATGGAAAAAGGGAAAATAGAAAAGAAAAGAGAAGTAAAAAGTCATATATGTATGGAAATAAAACAAATGTAGCATAAAAGGAAAAGGTAATGAAAACTACAGGAGTTCACCTCTTTATGGTACTGGCTGGGGATGCCGTACTCGTGCACGTAAAAGGAAAAAGAAAAAGTTATGAAAATGGAAATGGTAAAATGGAAAAGGTTGTACCTTTGGGTACATTGTGATGTGCTCTTGTACTAATTAAATGGGAAAAGAAAATATTAAAGCTTTAAAATATTTTAAATGAAAATAATTGAATATATGTATAAATGACTGAAATGGATGAAATAAAGTTAAGAATGATAAGATACTTATTAACGATTATAATGGTATTGTAAATAAAGAATATTAATAATGTTTATTTGAAATACTTACCCGCTGAGTTTACTTACTAAACTCAAACCATGAATTTAAATGTTTCAGATAAGTCTTCAGTGATTTAAAAATGACTGAAAGAGAAGAATTCGTCTATGGTAAAATATTTGATAAAAATGATTCATTTTGACATTGTTTTTGTGGCTCTTCAATTGTTCAAAAGTTTATATCATTTTTTTAAATTGGGATGAAATTGTAATACCGTCCGACTTCCAGTTCCCGCCTCGTTAAATCGAGTATCCGGGTCGGGTCGTGACAATTTCATTGATAGAAAAGTATGAAATTTAGGAACTTGGTACTTTCTTTTAGGTAGATATGGTAGACAAGATATTGGATTTCTAGGTGAGACCACCGGTTAGCTAAGAAAATTGTTCAACCTAAATGCTAAAAGACAGCTTGTAAAAGGTAAATCATTAGCATATTAACATTTAATTGTTGCACAGATTTTATCTATTTATACAAGTGAAAAAGTTTTTTCCTTAGATTTATCAAAATAATTATAAATGGGTTTCAAATTTACATTAATTTTTAATATAATTAATATTTATTATGTCATCATGTTCAACATCGGTTCAATCCCGGTTGGATCGCAGTTGGACCATCCAACCATGAACCTCTCATTCTTTCGATTTGTTGTCCGGTCCAGTTTTCACATCCTTCATTATTATTTAATTAATCAAACTTAACTCATATTAGATAATAATTTTGTAGTAAATATAATGATTTATTAAAATAACAATTATTTGTAGGTATTCAAAAGAAAAAAATCTATGATATAAAAGATATCAATAATCAAGTGATGTAAGAATATACTTAAAAATTAAGACTACACTTGTGAGATTGAAGCACTAGCTAGAGACCATGAAGCAAATGTGTGGATTGAGAGAGTGTGAAGATGAGACTTTGAGAAGTATTCTTATGAAGAAGCTTGCGAATGTGAAGATACAAGTGCCAACAAAAAGAACTGGTTAAAAATATATTAGAACTAGTTGAGTGAGCCTGAAGAGAAGAACAAATAATAAGTGACTAGATCTATAAGAGAGAACAGAGAGCCAATGAGCAAATACTTAATTACTACGAAAACAATGAGGAAAGGCAAACAATCGTGCTTAGTTATTTTTAGTAGATGTTGAATCAAACCATAAAATCTCAACCAAGACTTTCCTTTGTGATGCGAGCAAAAAATATAGGGGACCCTATATTTTTTGATCGCAAAGGAGAGACGGACTTCTTCCAACGAAAATGACTAAAGGAGAGAAATAGGAAAGAACAAACTCTTACATAAATAAAACTAAAACGAAGAAATTAAAAGACTACAAACGACGATCTAACAATCTCGAATCGAAAATCAAAGACTCCCTAAAGTTGCTGCACTTGGAAGAAAGATACAGGTGGAGTGGCACTTGCGGAGAGACAAAAGAGGTTAGAAGCCCGAGAAGAAAGATTGGAAAGAGCCCGCAGGATTTCTGGAGGGGATGAGAAAGAAGGGTGGAAAGAGCCCGCAGGATTTCCAAAGCAAACCCGCAGGTTATAGCTTATCCAAAAATAACATTTTCATAACTTCATAACTTCATAACTATTTCAAACATTACAAGTCCACCATATATATAGGTATGAAAGGGAATACAAAGAGACACATTACATTAATTTTAACACAAGAAACTAAGCATCAAAACATTAAAACACCTAAAAATAAATCCCAAGCCAAGAAACCGAAGAGGTAGCTGCGGGAGCCAAGGAGGCCGAGTGGGAACCAAGGGGGCACGCCAAGGAAAGAGCCCAAGCACGGGAAACCAGCAGCCGGCCGGAATCCACGGGGGCAAATGCAATGAAACCATGGAGGAAACCAAGAAGTCATGCATGGGAATACAAAACACCTAACTTGGGATTCCGAAAGCCCTTTTTGGAACCCCAAGAGACATCATAAAAGAAGACTTTAAAACCCTAAATAACATTTAATAAAAAAGTAAGATAATAAATGAACTAAAATGTTAGTTAATAATGAGCTAACCCTTAGTTCAATAAATGAACTAAAGTCCAGCTCATAAATGAGCTAAAATTTCAGCTCAAATAGTAGACTCAAGGGAAGCCAAAATTCGTATTATTTTGGACATGAGTTGACCCCCCCTTTGTCTACATCAGACTCCCCTTCTTGCGAATTCAGCTCCTGATGAATTGGTTGATGATTCCCTTGAGGCGGTGCATATTGTTCATCGAGCTCCTTGAGCTTTTCACCAAACCTTTTCAGAATTTCTTCTTGCTCCTTCTCGAATTGTTGTTGTAGATATCTTTTGTACTTCTCGAATTTTTGATCACATAGGAACATATGATACTGAAGCTTGTACAGTCGATCTTGAAGTGGGTCAGTAGAATCTTCTTCTGTAGGTAACCATCTGTCCAATGGAGGTGGGACATCAGGATTATGTTGATCGCTTTTTTCCATGAATGAAGCCATATTTTTGGTATTTTCCATTTTTTTGACCGAATCAAAAAAGACTCAAAAATTATAAGACTCATAGAAAGACTCAACCTAAACTTAGACTCACAAATAAACGCTTTGACAAACTTGACAAACTATGACTTGACAAACCACAATCCTAGGACTTCCTAACTTGCTCTGATACTAAATGATGCGAGCAAAAAATATAGGGACCCTATATTTTTTGATCGCAAAGGAGAGACGGACTTCTACCGACGAAAATGACTAAATGAGAGAAATAGGAAAGAACAAACTCTTACATAAATAAAACTAAAAAGAAGAAATTAAAAGACTACAAACGACGATCTAACAATCTCGAATCGAAAATCAAAGACACCCTAAAGTTGCTGCACTTGGAAGAAAGATACAGGTGGAGTGGCACTTGCGGAGAGACGAAAGAGGTTAGAAGCCCGAGAAGAAAGGTTGGAAAGAGCCCGCTGGATTTCCGGAGGGGATGAGAAAGAAGGGTGGAAAGAGACCGCAGGATTTCCAAAGCAAACCCGCAGGTTATAGCTTATCCAAAAATAACATTTTCATAACTTCATAACTATTTCAAACATTACAAGTCCCTCATATATATAGGTATGAAAGGGAATACAAAGAGACACATTACATTAATTTTAACACAAGAAACTAAGCATCAAAACATTAAAACACCTAAAAATAAATCCCAAGCCAAGAAACCGAAGAGGTAGCCACGGGAGCCAAGGAGGCCGAGCGGGAACTAAGGGGGCACGGCCACGGAAAGAGCCCAGGCACGGGAAACCAGCAGCCGGCCGGAATCCAAGCGGGCAAATGCAATGAAACCATGGAGGAAACCAAGGAGTCATGCATGGGAATACAAAACACCTAACTTGGGATTCCAAAAGTCCTTTTTGGAACCCCAAGAGACATCATAAAAGAAGACTTTAAAACTCTAAATAACATTTAATAAAAAGTAAGATAATAAATGAACTAAAATGTTAGCTAATAATGAGCTAACCCCTAGTTCAATAAATGAACTAAAGTCCAGTTCATAAATGAGCTAAAATTTCAGCTTAAATAGTAGACTCAAGGGATGCCAAAATTCGTATTATTTTGGACATGAGTTGACCCCCCCTTTGTCTTCATCACTTTGGATAGGAGCTGAGCCCATAGCGCTATGTCGCTATGGGACAAAGTGGCTTGCTGAACCAACGAGACGTGGTAAGGAAAGCTGGCGGGGTTGAATAGTCCCACGCGTAGGGAGTCCCAAGGGAGAGGGATTTTGCCATGACTTGCTAAACTATAGGGGTGGCTGGGTGTGAGGGAGTGTGTGTGTGAGGAGGGAAAGAAGGTTTTTTCTAGGTTATGGTTATGTTTTTTAATTTTAATTAGTTATTTAAAAGAGGACAAAAATGCCCTTTTGTTGTAGCAAAACAATAGGGTACATTGTACCCAAAGATTCTAAATTCTGAAAGTTTCATTTTCTATTATATTTTAATTGATGTAAATACTAAATTTATTAGTTAAAATTAAATTTAAGTTCTATAAAAATGATTAATAGATATTTGTTTTAATTGCGTAATGATCGCTTGCTGAATTTTCATTGTTTGTTCGTGTTAAATTTCATCCTTGTCTCACATGCACGAGTGGAATTTTTGTCATTTTACTTGTGCAAGAACCCAATCAATATGGGCTTCTTTCCTTGTAATTTTGATGTTTTGGATTTGATGGTGCGGTTCATTTAGCAAATTGAGGACATTCAGGCAATTTCGCACAAATGTTGTGCTGTAGTCCATTGTTTTTACATCTTTCACTCGAATCAAAGGAAAGGATCCTTCATTAATATTTTCATCATTTCAGACACAATGGTGTGATCAGTTTCACAAATGGATGACGTCCGGACGATTTCATGCAACTTCACTTTCAGAGATCTTTTTCGTCGTTGTTTAGTCAAGTTGAGTGTGAAGGGTGAGCCTTTGATAATTTTGGTGCTTTGAGCATGTCAATGCAGTTTATTTCTCAAACGGTTGATGTTTGGGTGATATTGTGTGGTGTTGGTTATGTGGAGCCAATTTAGCGTGGTCTAGAATTGATGGTTGTTATCATTGGAAGCACTTGAATTAGTCATGGAATACATATTAGTGATCAACAAATAGCTAGCCGGTAGAAATACCAAATTTTAATGAATGGAAGCTTAATATAATGACATTAGCATGGCTGTTATTATCATAATAGAGCTTATTTTAAATGATAACATATGCATCTCTAAACAAATAGGAAAATACCAAACAGCTGTTGCTTAAGAAAATGAGATATAGAATCCTAAATTTTGATATAAAGACAACTAGGGACATTAATGGCACAAATCTGATATCACAATCATGTCTGATGACTTTGTAATATCTTCTTGATGGTCCGTCAACAACTTAATCACAAGTTAATCCACTACTATTTTCATTCTGATGGCATGCATGTTTTATAATGGCGTTTTCTTCTATAGCACTGCCTGTAAGTATCATTTTGAAACGGTAGTGATGGAAACTGGTTGCTAGATTATAACCAAACTTTCACTGATGCATTCATAGCATTACAAACAGGTTTTTGCCTTTATTGTTGGAATAGGACATGCAAAATATTATCTTCAGTCATTGAATTTTTTTTCTGACCTAAATGGACTTAAGATATTTATATGCTTTGCAGGATATCACAAAATCTATCACGAATGAGATGTGCAAATCATTGAAAAAGAAGCGTGATTTGTTTTCTGGTCTGAAATTGAAGCAAGAAATTCTTACTTGTAAGTCTTCTATACTCTTTTTATGCAGTCATTATTACCTTAGAAGGCATGCGTGCCTGTAACTAAGAAATGAGGTTCTCTTAGAACCATAGTGTGTTTGATTTCAGAAATTATTTGGTGACTCTTTATCTATTGGTTCATCTTGTTTTTAATGAGATATCAATGGAGCTTTGGGTTACAGAGCAGGCAGCAGATTGGAAGATCATTGCAATTTTTGTTTTTTTGGGAAGGGAATGTATGGATCTGGTTTAGAGGAAAATTAAGGAGATAAGGAGAAGGAGAGGATTAGAAATTTGGATGAATGATAACCTCAAAGGAAAGGCGGCATGAGGTTAAGAGAAATAAAGCAGTGAAACTCTACCTTATAGAGGCCAAGAATCTGATTTTTTGTTTCATTTTCAATTGCAATACCAAATTATAAGAAATTATGCTATATTTTTTGAAGTAGGCTTTCAAGGATATTGAATAAATCAAAATATATGTCTATCCTAATAATTCAAACCAAAAGAAAAATTTTAAATTATCCAGAAAAGATAATTTATGCTAATTTGACATAAAAGGAATCTAAGAAATTAAAATAATTCCTAATAAAATAAAATAAAATTATATACTTGCTAAGACATTCAAAATTTATTTCTTGTGTTTACGTTAATTTCCCTTGGCTATAAAAACTTTATTTTTGGAGATGAAATATTGCTTGAGGAAAAATTGAAGGTCTTTGATTCTACAGTAGAGCTAGTGACATCTATCTCAAAGTAGAGAGGAATAGATAAAAGGTGTAAGCATTGAAAGCACCTCACAACAGGACATATGAAATGCATTGACTTGAAGGATAGATGACACATCCCCTCCATCTGTCATGACCTAGCCTGGTGAGCTCGCATAAGCGAGGCGGGAACGGATGTCGAACATAAGTTAGAACATAACATGATAATATCATAAAACATGAATTAATAAGAATCTAAAGCAATCCAAGAGATTTAAAAATAAACGCCTCTAAAACAAAATTCATTAAACAAAATATTTCATATCAATTCAAACATGTACAAAGGTGGATAAGATTTCTTTCATGCCAACTTCCACCCAAAATCAAAATCATCCTACAACTACAAAACAACACAAGAGGAACCTGTACGACTGTAGGTGAATCAAGGTCGATTAGTCATTTCTAACAGCAGGGTCTTCTAAAAAATATCTCAAAACTAGGGAATGAGCTAACGCTCAGCAGGTATCAATTTACTCTTTCAAAATTCAAATACAACGTAAGAAGAAACAATATGCATGCTTGACTTGTACTTCAAAAAATTTAAACAATAGAATATCATACAAAGTAGTCATGTACTATCTAGATGCTTTTCTTATGTGTAATATTTCCTTTAGTGACATATGTTATGTATCATATGCTTATCATTTCATGTCATGCCTATCAATGACATGCCTTTCATCAATAAACTTAGTATCTTATTCGTATCATATACACCCGTACGGGAGTACCAAATTTTGTACTGATCAGGTACACATATTTAATGACCATATCATTTTTCTTTCTTCCCTATTTTTTTATATTGCCCCAAAGGGCCATATTTGCTCCAGAGAGTCATATTGAGCTAAGATATCATATTGGTACTCCGCTTCAACATGCACAAGTCTACGTACACTATCTATTTTAGGATAGGTAATTAACATAGCTAACATTCATACATATGTTTCTAACCTTTTTCATTCTTATGTAAGGCAAAATGTATAACTTTCAAGTATCCTAACAAAACAATTCAATAACACATGTATGACTTATGATATGAAATGCTACATATCAACATAATTTAAGTAATCTAGCATTGGTATAGTTTTATACTAATTCATTCAACATAAAATTTATATGCTTCTAAAAGGTTTATATACTTAAACATATAATGCATTTAATTTTTAGAAAAGCATAAAAGACTATTGAATTTTGGAGAGTCCATTGTTCCTACCTCAAGCAAACAAATTCTTGAAACCATCATCTCACCTCACACTGGTCTCTCCTTACAATTTCCCCTTTTTAAGACCTATGGAAAAAATTGATTATTAGTCCGTAAGGTTTATAGCTCTTACTCCTAAATTTGAATATCATTAGTCCCTAATCCTAATAAAATGTCATGTATGCGTTACAACATATAAGATAAGTCATAAATTCAATATAAACTTTACCTAACATAGATCCTAATTAAAATTAATCATTAATCAATCCTAATTGTTAATTACTTTATTATTAACCCATAATTTAATGTATTTTATCATCCCTTTCTTAATTAAGATAAATTTAAATGTTATTGTTGGATTTACCTAAAACCTCAATTTTGGAAATAGTATTTTTCATAATTTTCACTCATTTTTAATGCTAAAACCTCTTATATACCTAACCCATAATTAGGATGTAATTATTTTTGCATTTCTTTAATAAACATTCAGAAAAATAGCAATCTCACTAAACCCAAAGATTTTTCTCCATAAACTTTGTCCTAGAGTTATTTATAACCTCATTTATGAAAGCATTTTCAAAGAAATCAAGATTTGGAAAAAGCACTAGTTTTAGGATCCTCAAAATTTTTAGAAATACTCAAAATTAGGGTTTAAAATTCATTAAGAAAACTCCCTACACACTTTCTTTAACCAAATTCTTGATTTCAAAAACCCTAAAATTTTAATCCTAAAAAATCTTGGAGGAAAGACAAAATTTCTAAGGTTTAAAGTTTACCTTTTATCTTATTGAGCTTTCCCTTCGATTTCACCTCTAAACCGCCGCCGGAAAACCCGCCGGCCGCCGCTCTCCAAGCCCAAGCCCACCCCCCTTTCTTCCGCTCTCTCCCGTTCTCTCCCTTGCTCGGCCGAACAAAACAACAAGAGACCAACTATTTCGGTCCCTTAGAGTTTAAGGGTGTTGGGTAAGAGAAATGACGCATGTACTCTTCAAGCCTAAAATTTTCTTAAGGCTTATGGGGGATAAAATGGGCATAATGGCTAAATTTTACTTAAATGTGTATCGAAGATGTTTAGTTTTAAAATCGTGCGAAATTAGGTATAGGTTCTTTGTACCGTTTCGATCGAAATTTTGCGTAGAATTTTATAAAATTTATTGCGTCAATTTCTACGACGTGAAAATTTCACATAATTTCATTACGATGCATCGAAATGCGTGTTAAGCATACTATCAACAACTTTCGGGTTTTATAACTGAAGGTTGTATGAAAGAAATCTTATCCACCTTTGTACATGTTTGAATTGATATGAAATGTTTTGTTTAATGAATTTTTTTTAGAGGCGCTTATTTATATATCTCTTGGATTATTTTAGTTTCTTATTAATTCATGTTTTATGATATTGTCATGTTCTGTTCTAACTTATGTCCGACATCCGTTCCCGCCTCGTTTATGTGAGTTTACTGGGCCGGGTTGTGTCAAGAGGGGTATCAGAGCCCAAGTTTAGGATATGGATCAGAGTAGAGCGCCGTTAGGATGATTTATGAATCTTAGAAATTTTAGGATGTATGGTTATACGACGATTATTGAGTTGGAAATTTTTTTATTTGGTTTAGGGCTATGGATCAGGAGTACGATGCCACTGATGGCAACACAAATAGGATCAATGAACAGGCTGGAAGAGAAGTTCCAGCGGTATCATCTATGGTATAACCTCCTGGTGGTAGCAAAAGTACTGCCATAGACACCTTTACACAGATGATGGCGGCTGTGACGCAGTTAATTCAACATTCTCAAGATCAGCCTCAGTCTAGTTCCAGGAGAGAGTCATCTGTAGACAAGTATCTGAAAATCTTTCAGGACATGCGACCACCTCTCTTTATGGGAGTAGTAGAGCCAGTTGATGTTAAAAATTGGCTTAAGATCGAGAAGATTTTGGAAGGTATGTATTGTCCGACTGATCGGAGGGTGACTTTAGCCACCTTTGCATTGGATGGTGAAGCTGAAAGATGGTGGAGAGGACAACTGTTGGCGAAATTTGGTGGTAGAGCAACATCTCAGATTTTATGGGAGGATTTTATTAGTCTTCAGAGACTGGTTTTTGTCTCTTTCTACGAGGAGGCAGATGTATGATCGATTCATTCGGTTAGTACAAGGAGATCGTGAAAGTTTGTTAGGGATGTTAGGCCCCTTATGAACTGGCCAAAGGCTAATTAAGAGAGGTGAATTTGTATTTTAAATATCTTTAAAACAAAACTCAAATCAAACCAAAATTCACCACAAATAAATCAACGTGTGGAAAAATAAATGCGAAAATCAAAACAAAGAAAGAACACGCCAGATTTATAGTGGTTCGGTCAAACCTTGACCTACGTCCACTCCTCGGAGGCACCTTCCGAGTATTGCACTAAACTAAGTGTTTCTCATGTAGCCCCGACAGCTTGGCGGAGAAGCCCTTACAAAATCACTTCCACCTTCCCCGGTGTGGCGGAATCGCTGGGTCCTTTGACACCAAAGAGATATTCTTCTGTGAACTTCCCTCAAGACAAGCCTTGAATCCGACGGTACTAAGGTGTAAGCTTGTCGGAGCAACCGTGTGGAATCCCCCTCCACACTCCCTTGAGTCCCCCCTCACAGGATCTTCTCCCTCTCTCAAACTTCACCTTTTCCTCATTCCCTTTCATGCTCTCTTCAAATTTCCCCAAAAAGAACGAAGCTACAATGGATGCCAAAGACACTTACAAAAGGTGCCTTGTCAAAAGCTTAAATAGAAGATCTCAAAACGATCTCATTAATGCAACTTGCCGACTTTATCGTCCAGGCCGATAGGAATATCGTCCTTGCCGATCAGTACAAAATAAGCTCAATCAGCCAGGACGATTTGGGATGATCAGCTGAAAATTGGTTACATAGTTTAGGCCGATACAATATCGTCCTGGCCGATTAGTTCAAATCCGAGTACAATCGTCCTGAACATAGTCCGGAATAGAGTCTGGCAGATGTTAATCGTCCAGGACATCGTCCCGGCCGATGTGATCGTATCAATCAGCCTTAATTGCTTTCCATAATTACCAGATTAATTTAGGCATAATTGTGCTGCATCGTCATGGCCGATGTATAGATCGTCCTGGCCGATGTCCTGAAATAAAAAATACCTAAATTGATCATGGAGGCTGATTCTTTCTTAATTAAGCCTATCGTCCTGGCCGATACAAGGATCGTCTAGGCCGATTGGCTTAATGACGGCTGCCTTAATGAGGATGATGCCCTAATTAGGGTTTTTGTTTTTGAACCGGTCGTCCAGGCCGATATAAATATCATCCCGGACGATGTTACCAAAAATAGTAAACTCAAGGGAACAGACAGAAAATCTTCAAGGGTGTGTGTGTACAAAGTTACATAGCGTCAGGAGTCACTCCAATTACAATAGACTCAAGAAAGGAAAAAAGGTACAAGCTGACTCAGACTTAGTCTACCCAATCTTGAGCTGGTTCCAAATTGCAGTCTGATCTTGTGGACCTGAAATGTCAGTAGATAAGGCAGTCGTAGAGAAACAAGAGTGTTTGCTATCATCAAAATCATAATCCATGAAAACAGATTCGCAACAGATCGGACGGTTATGCAATATGAAGCTGAGTTTACTATGCTGTCTCGTTATGCATCTCAGATTATCCTAAGTGTTGAAGACAAATGTCATAGATTTTTGCCAGGGCTTTGCGATGCGATTTGCCAGCCATTGATTTCTTTTGGCCTTGATAATTACTCTGTTTTAGTTGAGAGAGCAAGGAGGATAGAGATTGATTTTCAGGCTACTTAGAAAGAAGGGATTTCCTTCATAAGAAGAAGGGTTTTGAGAAGACCAGGAGCTTCCAGACACATTTTGGAGGACCTAGTATGAAGAAGGTCGGATCTGATAGCGGTGGGAGTTCATCTAATGTCAGAACATGTGATAAGTGTGGCAAGTTGCACAGAGGCGAATGTTTGTCTGGCTCTAATGTTTGTTTTTGGTGCTATAAGCCAGGGCACATGGCTAGAAATTGTCCAAGGGTCCAAAGGAGGGGAGGTCTAGTGCTCCTCCATCTCAGCAGAGTACTGGGAGACATCCGACCGTTGGTAGACCTAGAGCTCAATAGTCTTCTGCATTTGCATCGATACTTAGTCATCCAGCTATGAGACCAATTGTGCACCCAAGGTCTATGCTATCACGCAGCAAGAATTTAAAGAATCTCCTGATGTGATCACATGTATTATTCATGTTCAATTTCTACCTAGTATAGTGTTTTTTGATACTAGAGCATTATATTCATTCATTAGTCAGGAGTTTGTTAAGAAGCATGCATTGAATGTCCGCATTATGCTCACTACACTATCAGTTTTGCTACCTAATGGGTCCAGTATGATTGCCTCAAGTGTATGTTCACTACTACTTTCTTTATGTGAGAAGGATTTTGATGTTGAATTGATTGTATTACCACTTATGAAATTTGATGTGATTCTAGGGATGGATTGGATGTCTAGCCAGTTCATCTCCATAGACTGTAATAAGAAAGTAGTGAAAATCAAGCTTCTTGGAGGAGAGACGCTTGTATTTCAAGGCGACCGAGGTATATCCTCTATGATCATCTCATCTATGAAAGCATGTAGTTTGATTTTGAAGAGGTACTCAAGCTTTCTAGCTCATGTAAGGGACACTTCAAAACAAGTGCCAGAGTTGAAGAAGATTGCTGTGGTAAGGGACTTTCCTTATGTGTTACCATAAGTCTTACCCGGAATGCCTCCCGTTAGAGAGATTGATTTCTCTATCGATCTTGTATATGGTGCTGATCCTATTTCCAAATCACCCTATCGTATGGCAGTTAAGGAACTTCAGGAGCTCAAATCATAATTGCAAGAACTGCTGGAGAAAGGGTTTATTCGCCCAAGCACCTCACCCTAGTGAGCACCAGTTCTCTTTGTTAAGAAGAAGGATGATAGCATGCGACTTTGTATTGATTACCGAGAGTTAAACAAGCTTACCATTAAGAACAAGTATCTTTTGCCGATGATAGATGATTTGTTTGATCAACTCGTAGGAGCCACAGTCTTTTCCAAGATTGATTTGAGGTCTGGCTATGATCAGTTGAGGATTAAGGAGGAAGACATCCCTAAGACAGTTTTTAGCTCAAGGTATGGACACTACGAATTCACAGTGTTACCTTTTAGGCTAACAAATGCCCCAGCTGCTTTTATGGATCTGATGAATAAGGTCTTTAAGTCAATGCTCGACAATTTTGTCATCGTCTTCATAGATCACATTCTGATCTATTCTTGTGATAAAAAGCATCAAGCCAACCATCTTCAGGAAGTGTTGCAAACTTTAAGAGGCAATGAATTGTATGTCAAGTTATTTAAGTGTGAGTTTTGGCTGAAGAGTGTGACTTTTCTGGGTCATATAATTAGTGGGGATAGTATTTCTATAGATCAGTATAAGGTGCAGGCTATAATAGCTGAATGGTCCAGACTTACAACAGTGACTGAGATACGGAGTTTTCTTGGGTTAGCTGCCTACTACAGAAGATTTGTAGAAGGGTTCTCTAAGATTGTTGCACCTTTGAGTAGACTGACTCAGAAAGCAGTTAAGTTTGAGTGGAGTAGTCAATGTGAAGAAGCATTTCAGGAGTTGAAGACTTGTTTCATGACTGCACTGATTCTTACTATTCCTTTAGGTACTGAAGAATTTCAAATTTTCAGTGATGCATTACTAAAGGGCTTGGGATGTGTCTTGATGCAGCATGAGAGAGTAGTTGCCTATACCTCTAGACACTTAAAAAATCATGAGAAGAATTATCCAACGCATGATTTGGAACTTGCTGCTGTAGTTTTTGCCTTGAAAATCTGGAGGCACTATCTATATGGTGTATGTTATGAAGTATTTACAGATCATCAGAATCTGAAATATATTTTCACTCAGAAAGAGCTGAATTTAAGGCAAAGAAAATGGATGGAATTGCTTAATGATTATGATTTAGATATTCAGTATCATCCATGAAGAGCCAATGTTGTTGCTGATGCGTTAAGAAGAAAAAATACCGGTGAAGTTGAATGGTTTACTAACTCAACAGGAGAAGCTAATTGAAGAGATGAAACCGTTGGAATTATTCGTAGTACTTCCTACAACTGAAAATGTAGGATGGTTAGGTCAGTTGACAGTACAATCTGATTTGAATAAGATCGCTGAAGCTTTATTGAAGGATCCCGATTTTGTTAAGATCATTTAGTTAGTAAAGGTAGGTCATGAAGAGGATTTCATTATTGATGAAGACAATCTTTTGTGGTATATGGGCAAAGTTTGTGTGCTTAATGTTGATGACTTGAGGAGGGATGTTTTTATGAAGCTCATCATTCTGCTTATACCATTCATCCTGGTAGTAATAAAATATATCAAGACCTTAAGGATTTATTTTGGTGGCTTGGGATGAAGAGGAGTGTAGTTGATTTCGTTGTTAAGTGTACCACTTATCAGTTAGTAAAGGCTGAGCATTAAAAGCTAGGTGGATTACTTCAAGCGTTACCAATTCCAGAGTGGAAGTGAGATGACATTGCTATGGATTTCATATCAAGTTTACCTAGATCTCGACAGGGTCATGATGCTATTTGGGTTATCATTGATAGGCTTACAAAGTCTGCTCACTTTTTGCCTATCCGACTGACTGACTCAGTTGAGAAGTTAGTAATGTTGTATGTGGCTGAGCATGTTCGTTTGCATGGTGTACTATAGTCTATAGTATCGAATCATGATGGTAGATTTACTTCTAGACTTTGAAGGAAAGTTCAAGAGGCTATGGGTACCAGATTGACTTTTAGTACGGCTTTCCACCCTTAGACTGATGGACAATCCGAGCGGACTATTCAAAGCCTTGAAGATTTGTTGAGATTGTGTATTCTTGATTTTGGTGAAGGCTGGGAACCTCATATTCCTTTGATAGAGTTTGCCTACAATAATAACTTCCAAGCCAGCATAGTAATGACTCCATATGAAGTAGTTTATGACAGGAAATGTAGAACACCTTTATGTTGGGCAGAGGCAGGTGAGAGGAAGGTGATTAGATCAGATTTGGTTGATGATGCTACTAATAAGATCAGAATTATCAGGGATAAATTGCTAGCAGTACAAGATCGCCAGAAGTATTATGATTCTAAGCACCGCTTTATGGAATTCGATGTAGGAGATTTTGTCTTCATAAAGATCAGACCTATGAAGGGTGTACTCCGTTTTGGCAAGATTTGCAAACTTAGTCCCCGCTACATTGGTCCTTTTGAGATTGTGGAAAGGATTGGGAAGGTAGCCTACAGATTGGCTTTACCAGCTATATATGCTGTACACAACGTGTTTCATATTTTTCCCTGAGAAAGTTTATATCAGATGATCCTTCTAAGATCATAACAGAAAATATGGACTTACAGCCAGATCTTACTTATGTTGAAGAACCAGATCATATTTTGGAGTTCAGTGTGAAACAACTCAGGAGCAAAGATATACTTTTTGTTAAGGTTCTACATAAGCATGGGTCGAAGAAGAATGCTACTTGGAAGGAGTCAGAAATGAGGAAATCCTATCCTCATCTTTTTGAGTAAGGTATGTATGACTTATCCCTCTCATGTAAATTTCGAGGACGAAATTTTTATTAGGAGGGGAGAATTATAAAACCCGAAAACTGTCGATCGTATGTGTATGCGCCGCGGTAAAATTAGGTAAAATATCAAAATCGTTGAAATTTGACACAGTAAATTTTATAAAATTATACTCGAAATTTCAATCGAAATGATATAAAGAACCTATACCTAATTTCGCAAGGTTTTAAAATTAAAAATCGTCGAAGCACATTTAAGTAAAATTTAGTTATTATGCCCATTTTACCCCTCATGATCCTTAAGAAAATTTTAGGCTTGAAGGGCACATGCGTCATTTCTTTTACCCAACACCCTTAAGACTTTAAGGGACCGAAATATTTGGTCCCTTGTTGTTTTGTTTGGCTGAGCAAGGGAGAGAACTGGAGAAAGCGGCGGCTTGGGCTTGGCAAGCAGTGGCCGGCAGGTTTCCGGCGGCGGTTTAGAGGGAAAATTGAAGGGAAAGCTCAAGAAGATAAAATGTAAGCTTTAAATCCTAGAAATTTTCTCTCTCCTCCAAGATTTTTTAGGATTAAAAATTTAAGGTTTTTGAAAATCATGAATTTTGTTAAAGAAAGTGTCTAGGGAGTTTTCTTAATGAATTCTAAACCCTAATTTTGAGTATTTCTAAAAATTTTGAGGTTCCTAAAACTAGGTTTTTTTCTAAATCTTGATTTTTTGAAAATGCTTTCATAAACGAGGTTATAAATTACTCTAGGACAGTTTATGGAGAAAAATTTTAGGGTTTAGTGAGATTGCTATTTTCCTGAATGTTTATTTAAAGAAATGCGAAAATAAATAATCCTTAATTATGAGTTAGATATATAAGAGGTTTTAGCATAAAAAAGGAGTGAAAATTATGAAAAATACTATTTCCAAAATTGATTAATGATTAATTTTAATTAGGATCTATGTTAGGTAATGTTTATATTAGATTTATGACTTATGTTATATGTTGTAACATACATGACATTTAATTAGGATTATGGACTAATGATATTCGACTATAGGAGTAAGAGTTATAAACATTGCAGACTAATAATTATTTTTTTTCCCTGGGTCTTGAAAAGGGGAAGTGGTAAGGAGTGACCGATGTGAGGTGAGATGACGGTTTTAAGAATTTATTTGCTTGAGGTAGGTACAGTGGACTCTCCAAAATTCAATAGTCTTTTATGCTTTTCTAAAAATTGAATACATTATATGTTTAAGTATATAAACCTTTTAGAAGCATGTAAATTTTATATTGAATGAATTATTATAAATTGTACCTATGTTATATTACTTCAATTATGTTGATATATTGCATTTCATATCATAAGTCATATATGTGTTATTGAATTGTTTTGTTATGATACTTGAAAGTTATACTTTTTGCCTAAAAAGGTTAAAAACATATGTATGAATGTTAGCTGTGTTAATTACCTATCCTAAAATAGATTAGTGTATGTGAACTTGTACATGTTGAGGCGGAGTACCAATATGATGCCTTGGCACAATATGGCTCTCTAGAGCAAATATGGCCCTTTGGGGCAATATAAAAAAAAGGAAATAAAGGGAAGAAAGGAAAATGATATGGCCATTAAATATGTGTACTAGATCAGTACAAAATTCGATACTCTGGTACGGGTATATATGATACAAATAAGATACTAAATTTATTGATGAAAGGCACAGCATTAATAGACATAACATGAAATGATAAGCATATGATATATAACTTATGTCACTAAAGGAAATATGACACATAAGGAAAACATCTAGATAGTGCATGACTATTTTGTATGATATTCTATTGTTTAAATTCTTTGAAGTACAAGTCAATGATGCATATTGTTTCTTCTTACGTTGTATTTGAATTTTGGTTGAGTAAACTGATATCTGTTGAGCGTTAGCTCATTCCTTGATTTTGAGATATTTTTCAGGAGACTCTGCTGCTGGGAATGATTGATCGACCTTGGTTCACCTCCAGTTGTAGCAGGTTCTTCTTGTGTTGTTTTGTAGTTGTAGGATGATTTTGATTTTGGGTGGAAGTTGGTATGAAAGAAATCTTATCCACCTTTGTACATGTTTGAATTAATATGAAATGTTTTGTTTAATGAATTTTGTTTTAGAGGCGCTTATTTATATATCTCTTGGATTGCTTTATATTCTTATTAATTCATGTTTTATGATATTGTCATGTTCTTTTCTAACTTATGTCCGATATTTGTTCCCGTCTCATTTATGCGAGCTCACTGGGCCGGGTCGTGACACCATCTCATGAGAATCCTTTGAAGGCAGCTTGAGTATAATAGGGGTAGATAGGATAAATTTTGGTTTATAAAATGTCAAATGACAAAAAAGGTCTTTGGGTAGGTAGGAAAATCATGTGAAAATTAGACAAAACATCTTGAGGGAGTTACCCAAATGTGAGTTTTGATACTGCTAAGGATATTTGCCTTTTCATATGGGAAGCATAGATCCTAAACTAAGTTATTGATGCAACACCACAACCTCTAGAGAGAGATGCTTATGCTGGATTTGTAAGACTTTAAGGTTATCTTGCCTAACAAACAACACCTTAGGGGGGCCTTATTACTCCACAAAAACTAGATGGAGATGCCCGGATTGGACTCTTGATGCTCACACAAAAGAATTGTCTTGAACAATAAGGTCCAAGACTCCAAGCGGATTATTTGAGGGCTTAAAACTGGATAACAGCTAGTTGGAGTTATCCAGAAGAGATGTTAGAAAGAAGGAATGCTAAAAAGAACCTAGTGATTGTTGAGACAAAATCTGTTGTGTTTGGGTAAGAAGATTCCAATCTGAAGAGTACTCCATAGTTGAAGAAAGAATTGGTTACCTTTCACAAGCAACTATTAGAATGGCCTGCGCTGGATTCCGAGGCTCTCATCAATGTATATCTACTTTATGGCCTTCAATTTTTACTTAGCAGTTGGTCCAATTCTTGCATAATGTCATCAGTTGAAGAAAAGTAATCGAGATTATAATCGTTAAAATGTTGGATTATGCAACTTGTTTCAAGGATGAAAGCAAGGCTAGGAAGATAGTTGAAGGATGTAGCTAAGTAATCTATTTTAAATGAAAAAGAAATGCATTTTTGTTCTGCATTGATCAGTTAATCTATGTATTTGTGTACTTTATATGTTTCTTCTTTAGTTTGATGATACTTCGAATGATGATCTAGCTTTAAAAAGGCTTCTAACAGTCTCTATTGCTTGCCTAAGATGTGTTGGCCGGTTACATTAGGATTTTTCATTTTTGGTCATTGTCCTTAACAATTCTTGTTGAATCATTAAAAAAAAATCGAGTAATTTGAATTATCTTGTAGTTATCCTTGCTTAAACTTCCAACCTTGGTTTTATGCTTTGCCTTTGGTGTTAGCCCTACTTTGCTTGTCGCATACAAATAAAATCTTTCTATGCTTGGGCTTTATTTACTTAAATTCATTTCAAGAATGCAAGTGTCGACACTATTAATATATTCAATCGCAATGCATATATTTTGAAGAAATAAATTGGAAAACATTGAATTAAATGACAACTCATCCCGATAATTGCCATGATGTGGTGAGCATGATTTAATCACAGAAATTTGAGGGAGAAATGAAGAGTTTAAGAAGATTATATCTGAGTTGCTCATTGCTAGCGTATGATCTTCTTGATTGATTCCTAAAATAAACGTAGCCTTACTCTCACACACTGATGAAAGTTTTGACATTCATTTCTTATATAATAGTCTACTTATAGCTCTCTGTAAGGTGCGACTTGGGTGCGAGTTTGGATAAGAGAGAAGGGGCATACATGAGAGAGAATGATCTCTAGTAGTGTGTTAGCTCAGGAATTATGACTAATGAGGTGGTTTGGCATTTGAGTTTTGGGCTAGGCATGCTGGCGAGAGAGGAGTCATTCGGTGTCAGGCTGTTTGCCTGATAGCACGAGAGGGTGAGGGAACTTGAGCAAGTGAGGGGTCGTTAGTCTCAAAGAGATAAGGATCATCGTCAGAGCTGAGCTTTTGAAATAGGGTTTTGAAGAAGGAGACCAGCTGGGAGCAGGAATGTACATCCAGTAAGAGAAAAGGATGGGAAACATGAGTGTGGCGAGCATGGGAGAGGGAAAAATTGTTTCTTTTATGTCATAGGCTACAATGTTGGTTGCTAATGTGAATTAAAACTATTATCAATTGGACGATTCCAATGAGATGCGCTTTTGTGGAGATAAGATCGTGCGCTAATGTGAATATGAGCTTCATGGAGGTGTGGGTCTACAATATTTCAAGATGAGGGTGAATAGGGCATAAAGATAAGGATTGGGGGTAGTACTCTTAATTGATGATTGGTGAATGAATATCAACTGTCCTATTAAGGGATTTGACATCCTTTTTACCTATATTTGGTTAATTATCCATATGATTTGACTCTAAATGTGAGCTCTTTATAATAAGACATCAATTAGGAGGTCAATTGGGGCTCATCATTCATCAGATTGGTTTTAAATTTATAACTTATCTTAATTAATGGTTTTGACCTTAATCAATTTAATTAGACCCTTGGCTCGATCAATTAAACCTAATTTGGTCATATTTCTCAATAAGCTGACGAAGCCTAGGCATAGGAATTGGTTAAAGCACGTTTTGAAGCTCCTAATTAAGTTTTGATTGGGATAATTAGGCCTCAAGTTAGTGCTGAATGAGTTATTTAACTTCAATAGAGGTAGGTTATCAACCCATTGAAGCCACGTGTTTACTAATTTGGACTGAGTTTGGAAGTGGTAGTATCTTTATCACTTGAAGAAACCTGAGAGTAGTATTTCCGCATATAATTAGCTTGGTTAATACCTGATTAAAGTTCTAAGGTCTTGCTGAATTCAAAAAGGGTAAAACATTACAGTGGAGTGCTTAATTGTATTAATTAATCCCTGCACACTTAGATGAGGCTAGTTGGGTTTGTCCTTAGGAATCTTGGTTTTAGTTAACTTTATTAGCCCATTAGTTAATTATTTTAACACTTATTTGCCCCAATTTAAAAGTAATCATCAAGTAATCAATGCAGAAGTTTTCCATGCAGATTCCTGGGCTATGGTTCCATTAATATCTTTTCATCGGTTTTCACAAGTACAGCTTCATGTGAACCTTCTATTTGCATGTACTGACTCTTTTTGTTTAATATTGCTTCCAACTCTAGTTTTGCGATCTCAGTGGTTACTTGATACTGTCCACCCAGTTGCGCTTGCTTCTTTGGTTTCATTTACTGCAATGCAGTACTTCATTATTCAGTTGCAATTTAGAAAATAAATATGGTTGATATATCACCTGATATTTAACTTTTAACATTTTAAAACCTTTCAGGTCTGTTTGATCAGATAATACACTCCAGTGACAACATAGACATAGTAGAGCTACTCAGACATCTTCATCCTAAGGTTTAGATAGATGTTTTTATGATTAAAAGATTTCTATATCATTGAACTTATCATTAATAGTTGTCTACTTCTAGATAATGTTAGGCATACCCTTGTTGGACGGAACCAACCCTGCCTCCTTTTTACCTCGCTCAGCTATTTGCTATGATGCTACTTGCTATAGTCAACTTTGGAGTGAGGTTTGTGCACGCATCTTCTCATGTTAGCATAGATTTTTTTTTTTTTTTGTCTGTGAAATAAATGTTATTTTTCAATCTTTTGCAGGTTTTTGCTGCAGACATATTTGTTACAAAGTTTCAAGATGATTTGCTAAACCAGCATGCAGGCCTACAATTCAGAAACAAGGTAACTACCTTATTTATTTTGCTTCTTATTAGTGCACTTTTTATTTTTTAGACTTTTTGCAGGCATGTTTGAAAATTTATACTGCTACTAATGTATCCCAAGGATACAATGCGTTCCATTCATTAAGGCACTTTTCTTGAAGCAATCTATATTTTTGATGCAGTGTCACCTAAACATGAAAAATTGCAACTCATAAACATATTTGTGGACTTCAATTTCAATCACCTAATTCTATGTCATCACATCCTTCGCTGTTCCAAGATCGATCTCCTTGACTGTTGGTTTCATTAAGGCACCTAAAAATATAGGTCATGCGTGTGGTAGGACTCGCTCTAACCAAGCAGAGCCTAAAATGTGCAATCCGCAACCTAACCCTTTGCTTTGAAAACATTCGATAAGTATGAGTAGATTTCCTTTCCATCCGCGGTTTTATCAAGGCACAAGGGATTTTTTTAATCTATATCTATTAACGACCACATGATGGTCTTACGGTGTAACACTGAAAATATTTCTGGCACAATTAAAATTTTCTCCTAAAAAATTATACTCAAAATTTCTCATATCCTGAATTTTGTTGAAATCATTTTTACTATATCGTACGGTTCATATTTATCATTTTTGTTATGTATTTAAATTAGATTATGCAGTTAAGTAAGTTTATCCTAAGTTTATAATTCAACGTTACTGTAGCAATCTAATATACTTTAGCGGGTACTATAGCTTCAAAAAATTTTCCGATCTTTCTAGCAAATGGGTGAAGAGCTAAGGCAGTGAGGTAGTTTAGGCGGTAGATTCAAGAATGATTATGTATATATTATACCTAAAGCCCTCCCCATTTACCTATGCCCGAAAGCCTTGAATAGCAGCAAGCAGCAAGCCACAATAACAGCTGTTGGCACTGTAGTAGCAGTTGAATGGGATGAGTTTGAGTACTTTAATAACAGAAGGAGAAGTTCGGGTACTTTAGTAGGTCCAGGAAAAGAAAAGAAGAAAATGATTAAGAATGAAGAGAAGAAAATGATTAAGAAAGAAGAATTTGGTAAGGACATTTCAGAATTTTTGACAAATAAATTTTCTTGGTTCGTATTATAGAAATTAACGGATTTGAATGAGAGGAAAGCATTCTGAAGTGGTTTACAGATGGTCAAGGCTTAAAATAAATAAATAAAAAAAAAAAAAAAGAGGACATCCCTTGTGAAGAGGACCTAATTTGAAATTAAAATTTTGGGCAAATCATGAGCCCAAATTTTAGGCTGCTGATGGTTCTCGGTTTGGGCTTGGTTATTTGGTTTTTGTTGTTTTATTGGGAGCTGTTATGTTGAGCTGATGTTAGCTCATTAATTTTTGTAGTTTACCTTATTTCTTAACTCATAAATAGAACTTGATTAGGTGCATCACCCTTTCCTCCCCTCTATGGCCTTTCGGTTTCCTCTGCTGACTCCTTCCCGTGGCTTCTTTTCCTCTCCCCTGGCTGCCTAATCCGGTTCCTTTAGCTGCATGTTCTGGTTCCCCTTATTGCCTGTTTCGGTTCCCCTGGCTGTCTGTTCCCCCGTAGCTGCTTTTGTCGGTTTTCTGTGTGGTTGTTCGGGTGTTGTTTCTGAACTGAATGCTGGCCTTCCATTTCCCCTGATTTAATGAGTCTAATTGATGACCTTTTGGGCTGCTTTCTCCTATATATATTTGATGTTTTATAATAGAAAAAAGAGTTTTTTAATGGATAATTTTTGGAACAAAACCTGAGAGTTTTTTTTTTTTTAAAGCTTGCTAGCTTGTTCCATTTCTCACTTCTCTCCTTGGGAAAGCTTGCAAGCTTGTCCTCTCTTCGACTTTGTCTCGACCTTCTTACCTCTTTCTTCTCTCTGCAAGTGACCACCTCATCTGTATCTTTCTTCTCGATCAGGAAAACGCAGCTTTAATTGTTTTGTGTTTAGTTTTATGTTCTAATCTTATAAGTGTCAATTTTATGATATAAAGTGATATTGTATTTCGTTTTAAGTGAAGTATTTTGTGCATTTTCTTATTTTCTAGGAAGTCTTTAGTATGCTTGCAAAAATTAGGGTCTTCCTAATTTTTTTTGCTTGCATCACAAAAGCAGGGTGAGCGAACGCTCTGCAGGTAACAGGCATTTATCATAAATTCATGAAATAAATAAAAACATGACATTATGCATAAAATTAAAACAAATAAAAGATTTAGACATTTGATAGGCACATGCTGTATAACATTTTCATAATCAGTTTTCTTGAGCTTTTTCCTTAAACTTTTTCTTTTCTTTCTCATAAACTTTTCCTTTCTTTATAGTCTTTCATTAAATGCATAAAATACATAATCATAATATATAAAACACCTGTCCCGGAAGTACCAGAATTTTGTACTGATTAGGTACACATTTAAGTTTTGGTCATTCATTTATCATTTGGCTCCGAAGAACACCTTTACCATTGACTCCGTAGAGCCCCTTTACCATTGGCTTCGAATAATCTCTTTACCATTTGATACTCCGAATCGTCATGCACATGCAAATCATAATATATATATATATATATATATATATATATATATATATATTCATATGTGTTTCGAAGGTCCACATGTTTATCTAGATTTAGTTAAAGAACATGCCATAAAAAGGTGAAATTACTCCAACAACCATATGACTTATTTTTTGTTTTACAAATTTAACTTAACTTTCCTTTAACAATAAACAAAATGACATGAATATAAACATAACATGTGAAAATGAAATAAATGAAAAATTTATAAATATGAGCATGTGAAATTTCATTTATGACCATAACATTTAAAAGTGTAATATGAACTTAATTTAAATACCAATATCTACTCACAATTGCAAAGCAACCTCTACGACGTATGACGTCGCACAGACACGTGTTGTCCTCTTAATCCACACCTAAGGATCATTACAATCAGACTAAGCATAAATCATAAAATATTTTCAATAATTATTTTAATTAAATTCTATTTTTAGATTTATTAAAAATCCAATTTTTAGATAATCGAAAATTCCCTAATTATCTTCCAAATGCATTTTAAAACTTTCCCATTATTAATTTAATAATTAGGGCTTGATAATTTCGGATTAGTTTAATTTAAAATTATGAAAATAATTTTTTTTTGCTAAAGACCTAAATTTCCATCTTTAAAACATTCCTAATATCATAGGAAATAAAAATCGTAAAGGGGTTTTCTTAAAATTCACAAATTAGGAAAAACCCTAATTTTCCAACCTTTTTTTTTTGGAGAAAACATCGTTTTTAGGTTTAAAATACTTCCCCTAACTTTTCCTATTAGTTTCGCAAAGAAATTTTTAGGTTTTGGAGAAACCTTAGAACTTTCTCTTCCAAAAATCTTTGAGAACAATGGAGAAATGTAAATTCTAATGCATACCTTAGTCTCCCCTTAGTCTCCTCTACGTTTTCCCCGAAGTTCGGATGCTGAAATCATCGTCGGAGACGCCGCCCATCACCTTGTGTCGCCTCCCTATTCCGCCTGTTTCGTTCGGCCGAAGGAGCGTGCGTGAGAATGAAAGGGATTGAAAGTATTTCAGTCCCTTAAGAGTGTGGAACGGTTAGGGAGGCTAAAGGTCCATGTTGCCCCCACTTGAATTATCTCCGCTTAAGTAGTTATTAACGGTAATTTGGGTATTATGAATCTTCCATGATTTTTAGTTTCAAATTTAAGCGAAATTCAATATATTTTTTTATATCAATTTGCTCAAAATTTTGCATAGAATTTTATAAAATTAATTTTGTCGAAAACCGACAACTTTGAAATTTCACTTAAATTTCATCGTGACGCATCAGATGTGTGCAACGCTTACAATCGTCGATTTCGGGTTTTACAATTCTTCCCTCCTAAGAAAAATTTTGTCCTTGAAATTTAAAAGCAATACCATAAATTAAAATCATACTTTAGCCAAATAGGTGAGGGTAGTTCTCCCTCATTTATGACTCCTCCCAAGTTACATCATTTTCAGATCCACGCTTCCACAGAACTTTAATATAAGGAATCTGCCGGCTTAGTAGTTGCTTCACACTATAATCTATGATCATTTCAGGTTCTTCTACAAAAGTCAAGTCCGATTGTATATCCACAGATTCAGCACTGACCTTCTGAGTTTCATCTGAAATATACTTCCTCAATGAAGAAATGTGAAATACATTATGTACTCCACTTATATGACTTGACAAAACTAACCTGTAGGCTACCTTTCCAATCTTTTCTACAATTTCAAAAGGACCTACATATCTTGGACTCAACTTTTATGCTTTGCCAATTCTTTTCACACCCTTCATTAGACTAATCTTGAGAAATACAAATTCACTAACTTTAAATTCCACATATCTATGTTTGGCATCATAGTATTTCTTCTATCTATCATGTTTAGCTTTCAATCTGTCACGAATCAGCCTTATCTTTTATGTAGCATCATCCACTAAATCAGCTCTAATAATCTTCCTTTCTCCTGTCTCAGTCCAGCTTAAAGGAGTTTTACACTTTCTCCCATACAAAGCTTCATAGGGAGTCATACCTATACTTGCTTGAAAACTATTATTATAGACAAACTCAATCAATGGTATATGTGCCTCCCACTTACCACTAAAATCAAGTACATATAATCTGAGCAAATCTTCTAGAGTTTGAATTGTTCTTTCTAATTGCCCATCAGTTTGAGGGTGAAAAGTTGTACTGAAAGTGAGTTTGGTACCCATTGCTTCCTGAACCTTTCTCCACAATCTGGAGGTGAATCTTCCATCCTGATCTAATACTATAGAATTTAGTACCCCATGCAATATGACAATTTCAATAACATGTAGGTTTGCAAATTTCTCAATTGGATCAGATTGTTTGATAGGCAAGAAGTGTGCAGACTTAGTTAACCTGTCAATTATCACCCATAAAGCATCAAATCCTCTTCTGGATCTAGGTAAACCAACCATAAAATCCATATCAATGTCTTCCCATTTTCATTCAGGTATAGGTAAGGGTTGCAATAATCATCCTAGTTTATAATGTTCTACCTTAACCATTTGGTAAGAAGTATATTTACTTACTACTTCTGCCACACTCTTCTTCATTCCTGGCCACCAAAACACTTCCTTTAAGTCATGATACATTTTGTTACTGCCTGGATGAATGGTATAATTTGAATAATGAGCTTCCTGAAGGATTTCTTTCCTTAAAGTCTCCAACATTTGGAATACATAATCTACCCTTATAACGCAACAATCCTTCACCATCAAGCTCAAATTCTTTATTGTGTCTTGCACTAACCATATCCAATATCTTCTTAAAATATGCATCCTATGGCAAAGCTTCTCGTACTGTGTCTTTCAATGTTGATTGGATAATCATTTGATTTAACCTTACAATTTCTGCATCATTGGGCTGATCCACTAAAATTTCTAAAATTTCCAAATTCTTTATCAATTCCTGTTGCTCTGTAATCACCCAATTTGCACTATCAGAATTCTTCCTGCTCAAGGCATCTGCAATCATATTAGCTTTACCTAGATGATACTGAATGTTCAACTCATAATCCTTAATGAGTTCTAGTCATTTTCTCTGTCTTAAATTCAATTCTTTCTGTATGAAAATATACTTCAAGCTATGGTGATTAGTAAAAAACTTTACACCTTATCCCGTATAAGTAATGCCTCAAGATCTTTAAGGCAAAAATCACTGCAGCTAATTCTAGATCATGGGTTAGATAATTCCTTTTATGATTTTTCAATTGCCTAGAAGCATAGGCATTGATTCCTCCATTTTGCATAAGTACACAACCCAATCCTTTATGTGAGGCATCACTATAGAGTTGAAATCCATCTGACCCTGAAGGAATAGTCAGCTCTAGAGCAGTCATCAAACAATGTTTTAATCTCTGAAAATCATCTTCACACTGAGCTGTCCATTCAAACTTCATTATTTTCATAGTCAATCTGGATAGTGGCATAGCAATCTGCAAAAACCCCTCAACAAATCTTTTGTCATAGCCACCTAAACCTAAAAAGCTCCTGACATCTGTCACTATAGCTGGTCGAGGCCAATCTGTTATTGCTTGCACCTTATGCTGATCCACAGAAATCATTCCATTATTGATCACATGTCCCAGAAAGTTCACTCTTCAGCCAGAATTCGTACTTGGAGAACTTATCATACAATTCATTTCCTCTGAATGCTTATAACACAGGCCTTAAGTGAGTTGTATGCATTTCTTCATCTGGGGAGTAAACCAGAATATCATTTATGAACACAATCACGAATAGACCTAAAAATGACTTAAAGTTTTTATTCATGAGGTTCATAAATACAGTAGGGACATTTGTAAGACCAAAAGGCATCACCACAAATTCATAATGCCCATATATGGTACTGAAGGCTGTCTTTGCTATATCTTCTTCTCGAATCCTGAGCTGATGGTACCTAGACCTAAAGTCAATCTTTGAAAACACTGAAGCACCTTCTAACTGATCAAACAGATCATCTATCGTTGGGAGATGATATTTATTTCTCACGGTTAGCTTGTTCAATTCTTTGTAATCTATACAGAGCTTTATGTTTCTATTCTTCTTCTTTACGAACAGTACAGGAACACCCAAGGGGAGGTACTAGGCCTGATGAATCTCTTATTCAGTAACTCTTGCAATTGATCTTTCAATTCCTTCAGTTCTTTTATTGTCATTTTGTAAGGGGCTTTAGCAACAGGTTTAGATCTTGTCACCAATTTAATAGAGAAATCTATTTATCTACTTGGAGTTAAGTCTGGTAAATAGTCTGCGAACACTTCTGGATATTCCTGAACAATTGGAATATCTTTCAGCTCTCTTTCTACATTCTTCTCCTCCTTAACATAAGCTAAGAAGACTTCATATCCTTTCCTCAATAATTGATAAAGTGTTTAAGGATGAAATCATAATAACTGTTATTTCTCTATCTCCTTGAAATATAAATTCCTTCATTCCTGGCATTTGAAATCTAACATTCTTCTTGTTACAATCTATAGGCACGAAATGGCAAGATAATCAATTCATGCCTAAGATTGTATCAAATTCAGACAATGGCAAAACAGTCAAATCTGCTTCTAAGTTCTCATCACTTATCCTCAAATCCGCATGACATCTCTTATTGGTTTCCATTTGATTTCATTTGACATTATAACTGACAACGGTTTCAACATAATTGTAGGAAGCAAACTTGCAGATCTAATAAACTCCTCTGAAATAAAGGAGTGTGATGCTCCAGTATCAAGAATACTCTAACAGGTTTGTTACACATTAAGATTGCCCATAATCACATAAAAGTCATAACATTCATTATAAACATGACATTCATTTTTCATCCATATCATATAAGATTTTCATTGACAATTAATTAAATCACATACCTGTAACAATATCAGGAGACCCTTTAGCTTCTTGTTGGGACAATCCATATATTCGAGACTGAACATTCTGATGAGTTTGACCTTAAGAAGGAACAGATGTTGTAGACTATACAGTTCTTGGTCTGCCAGCTGTCATCTGAGTATTATTGCCTGTCCTGACCTCTGTAACATATTTATATCCCAGAAGAGGGCAAGACTTTGTCATATGTCTAGGCTGATGACACCATTAGCAAGTATTAGTGTCATAGAGGCACTCTCCCTTATGCATCCTTTCACACTTATTGCATACTGTAGCAGCTGAAGCACTGCTGTCAGAATTGTTGGATCTGAGCTTCTTTCAAGTAGACACTCCAGACTGAGAAGACTGATCAGACTGAGTGGGCTTTGACCTGCCCTCAATCTTTCTTTTCTGGAAGTCCCTCCTCCTCCGAGTCGCCTGTAAGTCCATCTTGATCCTTGCTCTTTCCATCAAAGTAGAATAGTCTTCAATTTCAAAAGGTATAAGAGGATACCTTATTATATCTTTTAGTCCAGACAAGAAGTGGTGAAACTTCTCTTCAGCATAGTATACCAACACAAATATGTTAAACATTGCACGAAAGCATTGAATCATCACACAAATGTCTTATGCGAACATATAGATAATACAAGAATACATTGTGCATACACACCATGCAAGATGTAAATGCAATAATGCATTATGCAAATATGTTACAACATACGAATGCATCATGAGTATAGGTTAATCAACATGCATATGTCTCACACGAATGCATTATATATAGTGTGTAAATACATTACATAATTCGTGCAAGCATGCTAATATTAAGGTCCAAGAATGCTGCGCGGGTCAGATATTCAAGCTCCATCCTCCTCATTCAAATGACTGGAGTTGACATGACTTGAATTAACAAGCGAATGTCTAAACATAAATCCACTGGGATATTCAATATTAAAGTTCATATTAGGCCTTCAAAGGCTCTTTAAATAAAACTCATCATAAAATACAATCTCTCGATTTTAGCATTCGCATAATAATTGATTGTTGAACTTGATCCTCTGTTATCAAGCGAACAGAGTTTATAAGGTTCAAATAACTAAAACTTTAATCTCAAATGATGGTCGTATTGAATGTTTATCTTAGTCGGAGGGAACTCTACCCTTTTAAATGCTGCCAAATGTCTATAAATACAAGCGCTTTCAAATGACTATAACATCATCCCCGATGATGGCCGTGTTGACAAAAAAATTTAACCGAAGGGGACCCTACATTTCAAAATACTCATGAACCCTAATGAAAATACAAATCTTGTAAAGTGATTGCAAAATCATCTTGATGATGATTGTGTTGAAGGTTAATCTCAACTGAAGGGGATCATATCTTTTTAAATGCCCCCAAATCTCAATATCCATAATTAAGCTCAAATTTCAATGAAAGTTCAAAACATAAAAATCACTGAAACCTAAGATATTCAAAATGAAATAAATCATCTAATAACTTAAAACAAAAATTCATACATCCTTTACAATAGTTTGTCAAGCGGATGAATTTGGAAACCAGTTCAGCTCACAAAGAGCCAATGTCCAGTTGAGAATATTAGCAGGATTTACTTTCAATCCATCTCTTGCTAGTAAGGACATGGCATGTATTCTCTAACTGATGGTTTCGCCGCCAAATGATATCACAAGTAAATGATTAGATCGAGGCCCTCTAATCGTGTGGTTTTGCCACCAAATGACACCACTAAATTTTATTCAGGGCCAGAGCCCGTATGCTCCCCAACGGTTTTAAAACATTGAGTAATGAATTAATATGATATAATTGATTGGGCACAAAGCCCTTTGTTAGCTCAGGTGAACTCAAATATATCCCCTTAGGCAAACATTCATCCCAAGTCTACATGGTACACTTGGAGGATGCAACCTATGACTGCCGACAAGGATCCTTCAGCCAGGTTGGATTGACTATCTCATTTGATTAAGTAGGGCTATGATAACCCGGGACGATGGAACCATGAGATCTTGATCGGTTTCATCACTATACCCCCAACCAATCCGCTTTAAGTGCACAGTGATAAAATTTCAATTTTCAATGTCAAATTCTATTGTTGCTATACGCTGGGTACTAAGTGCCTATTTCAACGACTAGCCTTAATTGAAAGTTCTCTCTTGTTATCGCGAGAGGTAATTAACTATAATAGCTTTCGCCTATAGAAAACCTAAACTCAGATCATAAAGTCTTCGCAAAATGAGGGTGAAATTTATAGGTAGTGCCTTGTCTAAAACTCGTTATTGCAAACAAGTAATTTTTTCCCTTGGTCGTGTTATTTTATTGTTTTGTAATGGGCGGTGTCCTAAAATCTTAATTATGTGAATCAGCAATTGTCATTTATTCTTTTTTTTTGCATGATGTCATAGTTCAATAAATGATATACTTCTATTATTTCAACTATTGATACATGCCTTTTGAAAGAAAATTGATGCATTTATCTCGTGAACAAGTCATTCTCCACTACTATAGTCAAAGAACTTAAAAGCTCAACCCTTTATATTAAAGCTTCGTTTGGGACAGCTTTTATACTGCTTTTTAAAACAATTTTTTAGTAAAATTTTTTGAAATAGAATATTTTCTGCTAGAAAGCTGTTTTAGAAAGAAGTAAGAAAGCTATACCAAACTAAGTGGGGTGGTTTTCTTAATGCTTTCTAAAGAAGTTGTCTAGTACAAAAATTTATAATTCAAGAAATTTTTGCACTAAACAGTTGCTTTGAAAAGCTTTGAAAAGTCATCCCAAACAAAACCTAAGATTTATTTACCTTCTAAGATTAGTAAATCATTTTCTCAAAAACCCTTTGTGATTTCTATACAGGTATTAGCGGCTGGAGGAACCAAGGAACCTTTGGATATTCTATCAGACTATCTTGGAAGAAAGCCATCCATCCAGTCGTTTATTCAAATCAAAGCCAAAAACAGTTTGCCTGTCCCAGAACTGAAATAAACTGTGAACAACAACAGTTTTTCAAGCAAATTATCGACATGCATATACTTTTTTAAATGCTTATAAATATGAAATATTTGTTGCAAACTTCACCTTCAAATTTGTTCTTGTCTTCTTTATTTTTCAGCTTTAGAAGAAAATTACTAACTGTATACTGTGTAAAGTTTTATATGAATATTCAAAAAAAAAAAAAAAAAAATTGCAGATCTATCCATCACTTTCTTCTCAGTACCAAAATTCTTGATTCGACGCTGATTGCAAGAAGCCATCTCTTTCATATCTTTAATACAGTCATCGTTGCTATCACGTTTGGATAATATTCAATATTCTTTATCTCCAATGATTTAGAGATAAAATGAATAAAACTGATCATTTTTGTTTAGATCTGGCATTTGTAATGAGCCTAAATCAGTTAAAATCAAAGCACTGAGGGGACTTTTTGTCCCCCACTCGCTTCCACCGCCCTCACTTTTTGACTTGACAAACCCAATTGGACCCTCCTTGTATGTCCCACTTGTGTGATCAAGCCTGGAATCTTGTTCTTGTCAAGGAATTTCACTTTATTACTACAGTTTTATATAGGCTTTATTTGGGACGACACTTTTACTACTTAAAGCAACTTTTTAGTACAAAATTATAGAAAGTTGTTTTAAGCAGTAAGAAAATCGTCTCAAATAAAGTCATAATTTGATTTTTTTTTTGGAGAATGGAATGAAAATAATGCAGGGGGTATTATTTGACATTTAGAGTTGGTTCAACCCAACCTCGACATGGATGTTCATTAGGCTAATTTTTGCAAACAAGAAATAAAATGTTTTTTTTTAATATATAAGATATGTATTGTTAAATATCATAAAATGTTATACAAGCTAATTTGTTATTTATCAATTTGTTTGTTTATGTTTGGCTCTTTAAAGAATGTGTAATCTATTTTGGTGAATTGAGGATTCATTGTAGTAAATTGTTCTTGGCATCATGGTTCCAAGTATAAGAGTGACATAGGGGTAAATTTGCTAGGGTTTTAGATTGCTTTTTTTAGTGTTATGAAAGATTAAAGGGCAAGGGGGCTTGTTTCAATGATGCAACACTAACACTTATATATGCATGCTAGTGATGGGACCCATAGACTAGAGCTTTGCATTGAAATGGATGATCATTATCATCAATAATAGTTCATATCTTTAAGCAAGAAGCATTATTAAGAGTTGGTTGACCCTTTTACTTTTTGATAAATTCATTAAATAGCTATATAGTTTATGACATGGTGACCCTTTGCTTTATGCACAAGCAACATGTGAGAAAATAGTATTTGAATCTATCTCTTAATCCCTTTGTTTGGTCACTCCAAAGATGAAAAGATGGGTAGAATGAACCTAGGAAGTAATTATTTTGTTTTTTTATCTATGTAAACTCATCATGTACTCATTATGGAATCATTGAGATTTTGTTTGGGTCGGTTTTCTTTCTTCCTCTTAAAGCAGCTTTCAAGTACAAAAAATTATTTTTGTACTTGAAAGCTGCTTTAAGAATCATAAAGAAAGCCGTCCAAAACTAACGATGAATCAATTTTAATAGTTTGATAAAATTTTTAAGTGTATTTTAAGCGGTGATGAAAAAAATTATTTAAATTATTTTTTTCATTTTTTATAAAAAGAATACAATCATCATTAAGTTATAGAAAATCATTTACTTTTGAAATTACTATATTGTCACCATCTTCATGGAATAAGTTGATTACCAATATGATCATCATTTAAATTTGGGAAGAATTTAAATTTCAATTTCACAATAAGAAAAAATATTATTTTTGTTTATAAAAAGTTTATGCTATTAATTTTTTCAATTAAGGGTGGAGCAATTAAGGAAGATATTAATAATCGCAAAAATAATTATTGAGATTTATTTTCTTTCTATTGTGGGATGACCAAAATTTTAAGTAAAAAATAAGCATGAGATGTCCTCGCCTCTCTCTCCACTTTCATTGAAGCTTTAATTCAAGAAAAATAGATTTGGCTATTTTAAAAACAAATATATTTTAAATTAAGCAAGGTAATTAGCATTTATGCCATTAAATCATGAATATTTTTTTAATTTTATTTTTTCCACTAGAAAGTTATATAATAATGTGTATTTTAGTGGTTTTAAAATTAGAGTGAGTTATATTAAGAAATTATATTGGCTGAAATAATGTAAGACCTTCTTTGTATTTAATGAAAGGTAAACTTTGGTGTCTTCATCTTAGGTTCTTTGGTGAGTTATTTAAAAATATTATTCGACCTTTTTGATATTATTATTTTCTTTAAATGATAACATATATTCTCTATTCAAGTTATTTTATATTTTCTTATGGGTAGCTCACCTTGCACTTATATTAGATAGGTTGGTAATGTTTATGATAGCCTATACAAGTGGAGCAACAAACAAATGAGATGATGAGCTCCTATAGATGAAAATGTATTTTCAATCTCTTAATATTGATATGATGGATAGTTTAATAGCGATAATATTGTGCTAGACTTAGACTCTACTAACTTTAATGATGTGAGTTAGATATAATCCATTATCTTATGATTGCAAATGAACTTAGACGTTCATATATGACATATTTCTCATCGGATTATTATTTTGGTTGTTGCTATAAGCAGAGAAACTGAGAAAATTAATCATAAGTGAGGATCATGTTTTGAATTTAATACCTGATTTTTTTGATAAATCATAAGCAAGATTAATCAAAACATGATCCTCACTTTGAAATCTCAATAATTTGTTTACAAACCCACTTAAAAAATTACATATTTCAATGATTTTATTAACTTGTAATCATCATTCCAAAGTATGCTCCCTTAGATCAACCCGGGGATTTGCAACAATATGTTACAAATTTTAAACTATAGGTGATGGTAGATTTGAAAGCTTACAAAATCTTGTTGCCAACATCCAAATATTATGAATCAAACTCTAAGCTATTAGAAATCAAGCACCACCTATTGCACACACGCAACCTTAATTTCATGCACATTACAGGAAAGAAAATTTTAATAGTAGTCTGCAAAGACACCAGCAAAGTAATAAACTTGGAGCTTATGATGACCCATGTCATAAGATTAAAATTGAACATCTCCTTTAATGGTGGCAAATAAATTCCTAAATTGATTGGCCTAAATGTGTGATTTTCTTAAACATCTATATTTGTTGGATGTTAAGGAACTAAATTTGTTAAAATGGAATTAATAATGCATGCTAAGTTTTATTGGAATAACTTGCTTTTAAACGAATAAGAAAATACTAATATTGGATAAAGTGGGGCATAAATGAAAGAATTGTTAAGATCTAAATGCTTCAATGTGCAGCTTGATAAGAAATTGTATGGTTAACAATTAAGTATATGGTTAAGGCATAATGTAATTAAATATATAAATACCTTTGAAGATCTATTAGCTAGAATACAATGTATTAGCCAAGATTGATAGATAGCTAAAAAGTTTATGATTTCCCTTAGAATGAAAAATAAGAATAACATTCAATTTTTAGATTCATAGAGAGGATGCCTTCCACTATGCACTTTTGATTGAAAATAATGATTTTGTTTCCTAATTTTAAACTTAAGGGTCTCATCATCATCACATATTCTTTATGCCTATTATTATATCTCCTATCACATTATTTGTATTTATGACTTTTTTTTTTACCTTAGGGGCTCTACTTATTCACATCTTATAAATAAAAAAGAGATTATATTCTTCAAGTCTCGTAACAAAAGGTTAAATTCAAATTCAATGCATGACAAAGATCTTACTCCTGGAAAAAATTAAAAATCTTGAGTATAATGATTTTGAGAAAGTTGTGGATGTTATATCATTATTTGATAATGAGTTTATTGGTATTGATAATTATTGCTTTATTATTATTTTGTCTTTATTTTTCATATAATATATTTTTGAAGATTAAAGACATAAATATTTTTTAAATGTATGTCATATGTAATGGTAGGAATAGTAGACTAGTCATTTTATGGCTGAAGTCACTATAGAAAAGTCGCGTATTTCTGGCGGAAAATTTTGTAGTTTCGGGAGGATTTTGAAATTTTCCGACGAATTTCTGACGAAAATATTTTCGATGATAAATCGAGCATCGGTAAACTTTTCCGTCGACAAAAAAAATGCCAAAAAACTTTTTCTGATGGAAAAATTTTCTCTGGAACTTTTTTCCGGCTGAAAGGAACCGTCGGAATAAATAAAACAGTTAAAAAAAATTCTCGCTCCGGGCCTGCATCCCAGCCACTCTCGTCCTCACCCCCAGTCTAAGTGAGCCCAGCCCGCTTCCTCGCAACCCCCATGAGCCCGCTTCCCCGTAACCCACGCCCAGCAACAACTCGCGTGAGCCCGTTCCCCCGCAACCCGCATGAGCCCGCTCCCCTGCAAGTAGAGTGAGCCCGCTCCGGCAACACGCGCCCAGTGGGCGCCCAGGTGAGCCCAGCCCACTCCTGCACCCGTGTGAGCCTCTCCCACAACCCGCGCCCAGGTGCTTGTCTGCCCTAACATTCAAACCGAGGACTTCCCCCGCACCCCCTGCCCGCGCGCTTGTCCGACCACCATGATGTTCCTGCAAAATTGACTCAATAGATAAATTTTTTTATTTATATTAAAACCCACATAATATTACAATTAAAACTAATTAATTAAAGTTTATTATTATAATTGATAATCAAAACAAATTATTTAAGTAACAATTAATTAAACTATGTTATTAAATTAATAATTAATTAAAATATATTATTAAATTAATAATTAATTAAAATAAACTATAAAATTATTAATGAGTTAAATTAAAAATAAATTATAGTTTCATAGATTTTTAGAATTCGTCGGAAAATTCACCGGAAAGTCCGCCAGAAAAGCCGCCGGAAAATCTACTTGAAATTTTGTCAGAAATTTTTCTAAAAAATCTGTCGAAAATCGGCCGAAAAATTCGCCAGTAATGAGCGATTTTTCTGTAGTGAGTGTATTAATCTTATCTCCATTTATGCACTCACTAAGCTAATATGAAGATGAAGTTCCTCTATGTTATTTGAGTTAATTATACCTCCTTTCTTTTCACAATCAAATGTTTAGTCCCAACTAAGCTTGGTAGTTATGAGGATCATATTTTTTTTATGTCTTCATCATACATAATGTTTTAAGCATGTTTTTATTTTTTGATAGAAATGTTATGCATCATGGTCATAGAAATCATTCTCTTTAAAAGTAAGTAATATACCATAAAATTATTATGCAAAGCTAATTATGGATGGTGTAATCTTGTTACCCTTTAGCCAAGAGAAAAAATTTGTTTTGAGAGAATATAGAATCATTGATAATGGATTAAGTTATTATATGATGATACAAGATTGTGTCTAGAGGCAATATTTACATGACTAAGCTAAGTTGCACCTATTTTACATGTAAAAGAAGAAAGATAACAATAAGAGGTTTTCTATTGACTATTTTGAGTTGAATAAGATAAAAACCTTGATTAACTATCATATGCCCATGATTATCTTCCTCTTTAACTAACTAAAAGGAATTATTCAATTATCCCAGATAGACTTATAATTAAGCTATCGTCAATTGAAGGTCAAGGAGACTAACAAAAAAGCACTCTTTTACAGTGGTCACTGAAAAGTTTTCATGATGTTGTTTTTATTTAATAATGCCCATTCAACCTTCAGGAACTTGATAAATAAAATTTTAGAACCCTATTTTTGCTAGTTTATTATAATATTTATCAGTGATGCCTTGGAATTTGGGTGAGCATGAAAACACTCTTTTACAGCAATATGATCCTTATTATGGCATTAAGTATTTTAAATTCTTTCAAAGTATGCCTTATGATTATATAATTAATTTCCTTATTTTAGCATGTTTTCAACCGTAAAATGATCTTCGGTTGGATTTATAGAAGATTATTATAATTGTTGAGTCATTGCAATCAAATATTGTGATGAAGGTGCAATGCTTTCTTGAATAGGTTGGCTATTAAATGAGAATAGTCTCAAATTTTGTTTGAAAGTTCTCACCATTATATTAGATAAGCAAGAACTTATCATGTTTTAAGTTGATAGATGTGCTCTAACATAATTTCAACATACTGAATGATTATTTGGTGATAGCATTGGTGCTCACTTTCCCAACAAGAATAGAAGAACTCTAGCTTTATAATGATCTCTCATTACTAGGGCTCAATTGTGTTTGCTTGCAAGATGATCAACCCATTGCTTTTGATTCCTAACAAGCAAATTGATAAAAGAGAATTACCTACACAAAATTTGGAGTTTATGGTAATTATATTAATTCCCAAGGTTCAAAGGAACTACCTATATGGTTTATAAAAAGTTTTTTCACTAACCATACAAAGCCTCAAGTATTCTCATGATCAAGAGAAGCTAGATTTAAGATATAAATGTTAGTTTGATTAAATAATAAATATAACTTCTAATGCCTGTAATAGAATATCATCATCAAGTTGGTTAGGAGTTTCATCATTAACACGAAGATTGTGCCTTATTAGCATAGTTGGCTCATCAAAAATATAAGAGGATGAACTTGAACTTATCAAATTGATTTAACATGTTAGAGTGGGTATGAAAAAGGATAATAATGAGCTAATATTGATCAACCTAACTTCTATATAGAATTATTGAAGTACTAGTGTTTAGAGAATGTATATGTATGCTTGGTGACTAGATGATAAGTGACAATCTACTCTAAGAAGCTTAATTTTTAAGACATATCATTCTACCATGAACCTCTAAGATGTATGAAGGCCTGAATAGCCACTTTTAATTTTGTATCCTAATGGAGGGCATAAAAGAATTTATGAGTAAGTGGACGATAGGATCGGTAGTCTAATTTAACTTATGCGACTATAATAAAGATGAATAAAATCTAAAAAGAAAAGAGCACAAATTTGACTACATTAGTACAATAATGTTAAGCATAAAGATACATAATTTATAGTGGGGTATTTCTTAGAGATACTTGCATGAAGAGAGTGAAATGATTTAACCATATAAGGAACTAAAACCACCTTATAGATATTGGCCCAAGTTGGAATTATGCCTATCAACTTACTTTACCACCTTTTTAAACATAGTGCATTTGTTTAATATCTCAATACTTATTTTATATAATTAACTTTACTCATATGTTCTTAGCCAGCTTCAAGGAGATTGACTGGTAGAAAATGAATTGGTGAAGAAGGGTTATTTTCTTCATAAGAAAGATTAAGTGGTGATAAACATTACATAGAGAATTTTTCATCTTATGATGACTTTATTTTCCAAATTTGAATGTTTCTCCTAGGCATAACCTCATATGATTAGTTACATCTCCCACAAGGAAAAATGTTTAAAATTAAGGATAATATTTATAGGCTTTTTAATAAGAAAAGAAATTCTTAACTTTTTTGCTCATGCAATTTAGAGATTTATGATATAGTCGACCAATATTATATATATTTTTTCATCATGAGTAGCCATTGATTTATAGACATTAAAGTGAAGTGCATAAAAAGTGTCAGAGTTTCTAAGGCATTCCTAAGAGGGTCAAAGTAGTTAGTAAGTTGAGGTCTTCATAGGAGAATCAAAAGTTATTTGAGTTAACGTTGCCACTAAGAAGACTTTTCCAAGGGCCCCTTAAGGATAATCCCAAGGACCTCCTAAAAAGCATGCTGAGGTCTCTCTTTAGAAGTATCTCGAGTTGGTCAATAATGTTTGAATTTTCTAGGGTTGCATGTCTATAATGTGTGAGGTAAATTTTGACTTTAAAATAATGTATTGTTCTAGGGTTTGCATGTCTATCATGTGCGAGGTAAATTTTGACTTTAAAATAATGTATTGTTCAAGGGTTTTAGATCAGTACATAATAAATTATTCCTCTTTTATTTTGAATGGCCCAACCTCACCTAATTAAGGCACAAAAGTGCATAAGTAATATAAAATTATTGAGATATAATGGGCAAAGGATATATAAAGTTTAATCATTTTTATTTAGGTAAATTAAGGTAAGAGTTAGGGTTGATGATTGACAAAAATTATAAGTTGGTTCATTATTAAGAAAATATATCATAATCCATGTAGTCTATTATTTTTATAGATAAGGTGGCTACCTTGATTGATTTAAAGGTAAATTGAAAAAGGTTGATTAATATATTGATAAAATATCAATGAAGATAAAGTAAAAGCTAAAGGTGAATAAAAGACAATGAGGAGAAAAATAAAGGGAATGAGGAGGGGAGTAGTTGAGAGGAAAATGAGTTTCTATTTAAAAAAAAAATAGTTTTTTCAAAATTGTAATAAATTTATTTTAAATTAATTTCATTATTTATTTCGAATTGCATGATTTGAATTGCAAAGTACAAGACATTAACAATTGATTCTTAAAATCTCAACTCTATTTTTAAAAAACTTATTGTCAAGACAATATGACTCAATGAGACAAACATGATACTAGAATGATCTGACTGAGTATAAATGATCTCAAATTAATCATTTAAAAGCATGAATATAATTTTGTTAAGGACATTAATTGTTTTGATTACAAGACCCATCTTTCAAAACCACAGTTGATGACTTCAATCATTCATCTAACATCTATTATTGCATAGTAATGCATGTTGAGGTCTATTGTCATTCTAATGGTAATAGAAAAATTGAATTCACCATTCAATAGAAAAAAAAACTTTGTAGATCCATAATGAATATATTATTGTAACTTTAAACTAACAAAGAAACTGATTACTCTTATAAAATATTGTCTATATGTTATTCATACGTGTGTAAGAGGAGATGTTATTACTTGCGGAGATCACACACTGAGAATCGTTCAAATTTATCTTTGTGAACAGTAAAAGTATAGTGGTGAACAATAAAAACACAGTTCACTACACTTTTATTGTTCACAGAGACAAATCGGACGTCTGGTCCCCGCACGTAGTAATTTTCCGTGTAAGAGGACTTTCTGCATTACTCATGAGTAACATTAACTTTATCACTACAAACTATCTAGCACATAAAAATAATCAAATTAAACACTAAATATAACCATATTTGCATCATTTTTGTCAATTAATTAGCATATTAGTTAGTAAAAAGAGCTTGTAATTTTTTTAATTTAAATTATTTACAAAACAAGTAATTTATTTTAAAGCTTTTAGTATCTTTAACATAAAATTAACTATTTTATACATAATATTGTATCAAGATTTTTTATTTTTATTTTATTTAATTTTTATTTGATAATATTTTAGATGCATAAAAGCTTAAAAATATCTTTTTTAATCATATAATAGTTTAGGAATATATTATATATATATATATAATGCGTGAATAAAATGAACATATATTTTTTTATTATTAATTTAACTATTTAAAGGTAAAAAAATCATACCCAAATATCCATAAAAACGTGAATTCGAGTTGGAACGCCCACGGAGGCCAGCGGGAGATATTGGCCGACTTGTCTCTCCCCTGCTTCTCTCCTCTTCTCTCTCTCTCTCTCTAAAGTGCTGGAGAGTGACGATTCTCTCTTGCTCCGCGGATTAGAAGAAGCGTAAAGAGCCGTGCGATCGGCGCGTTCCTTACTCGTTTGGACTTTCCTCATTGGCTGGAACTCAACCGTTGAGTAGAAGCAGTCACACATCGGTTGCTCTTCCTCCATTGGTGGCGGCGGCGGCGGCGGCGATTAACCCTAGCTCTTCACTAGCTTCCCGATCATGCCTTGGAGTGTGGTGAATGATGGCGATGGTATGCCCAGGATTATCTTGACGGAGCCTAGTGGCTCCTCCGCCGAGGTATTTGTTACTTTCCTTCTTATCCTCTTCTTATGATATGCTCTTGATTAGGCCAGTGTTTAGAATTCTACGGAAATTTTGACCGAATCTCCAAATTTGAAGAATAGTTTTTTTTTTTTTTTTAAGAGAATAGATTGGGTTTTGATGCACGGTGTTTGTAGCTGTGTGGGTTTATCCCCTGTTAGGGTACTGACGGACCTTGTTTGGCATTTGTTGCTTGTTTTTTTTTTGCCAGGTTCTTTTGTATGGCGGCCAGGTTGTGTCCTGGAAAAATGATCGGCGAGAAGAGTTGCTTTTTATGAGTTCTAAGGTATTTGAATAATTTGAGTCAGTAGAGCTGGGTGACTAAATTGGTTCATTTGTTCCTATTTTGCATGACGGTGGTAGGGGTTTGGTTTCATGTGAAATTTAGGAAAATCTGTGCCACTGACTTAGTGCATTGACTCTTCACATGGCCATCATAATACTAGTCACTAACGCTTCCATGCAAAAAAAAAAAAGAACATGATTGAATTTTGTAAAGTTAATGCATACAGTGTGAAATGAATTTTGTCTTAAGTAGTATTTTCTCTAACCCTGGAATATGCAATCAATCTTTTCCAAATATCGGTCCTTTGTAGTCGACATTAGAATTAAATGATTTTGTTTAGTTCAAAAGCAAGAATACAAATTCTTTCCTTGATAAGGACAGCTGTACACCAATTTCTTTTAACATTACGTACCTATGGTTGTCCCTAAATCTTGCTGTAAATTTACATGTATTTCAGTGAGATAATATTTGAAGCTGATTGGTGGTTATTCAAATGGAGTTATAATATTGAGCCCATGTTTGCTATTCCCAAAGCAGTGACTTGCTTCTTTCTGCTGACTGAAAGCAGAAGAAAAAATGCATTTTACCAGATAATCCATGAAGAAAGTAATGAGTTTCCAGCTGGCTTTTTTCTATGCTTGTAGAATGAAAAAATAGATGTCATAATTTTCCATCAGATTTTTTTCTTGTTTTAATTACTTGGATTTGGACTATATTTGGAAATATGAAATGTTGGGAACTATCCTTTTTATTCTACTTGAAACAGGAGGACAACATTTGTTAATTAAAATACCAGTGTTGTCATTTACCACAAAGTGACTGAGAAAGCTCCAAATGAAAATTTGTATTACTACAATGCAAAAACATATTTTGAGTGAGATATTAATGTAGGCAAAGCTGGCGGTTTGGTGTTCTATGCTTTATTCGGATTGTTTGGTGGCTGTTGGATTTCCTGCTGAATTCTATGCATATTTCGGTTTCCCAAATGCTTGGAATTTGTTTTTTTTTCTCTTGTTTCCTATGCTAGCTATTCCCTTCCCTATGCTATTTAGGGATGTGTTTTGTTGATTTCCAGTGCTGGCCATTTCCCTTCCCTATGTTATTTCCTAAGTTTTATGTTGGCTCCTATTGGATGTTTGGGGTGGCTCATTAATGTGAATGTTTGGCTGTTTTTCTTCTATAAATGGGGTTGTTTTCCTGTAGTTTTAGAAGATAATGGAATGATTTTTGGTTTATAAACCTGCGGGTTTTTCTTAGCTTACAAGCTAGCCTCCTTTCCCCTTTCCTCTACTACTTCGTCTCGGTTTTCTACCTCTTCTTCTCTCTCTTTGGTTTCTACCCCACCTGCATCTTTCATCTCTTAAATTATTGTAAGCCTTAAGTTGTGTCGTGTCTTGTTCTAATATAATTTGTAAATGGTTTCTATTAGATGTTGAAAGCTTTGTTGTGTAATGTTTAGTGTTTGTATTTGTCATATTAAAAGGAAGGTCTTTTTTTTTTTTTGGCAATTCTAGTTTGGTGTTTTTTTTGTTTGCATACCTAGTGTTATCTTACTTGGATTAGAATTCCTAAGTTGCACTAGATATGCTTCATATTCTATTTGAAATGAATTTTTGTTAGCATGATCAAGTAGTCGAATTTTTAATTTCAGATGGATGCCGGTTAACATGACATCTCCTTCTTCTATGTTGCTTTCCCTGTGGAAGGCATGTTATTTTGTTTTTTTCAAGTAAATATCCATTTTTAATTAATGTATTGGGAATTCAACTTATCATAGGCCATACCCTTAAAGGAACTATCTTTTACTGAAACATATAGACATGGAGATCCTTTTCGTATTGTCGTTGTTGTTACTAGTCATTCCAGCCTGATTTAGTTGATGGCTCCTATTTGAGATCTTTCACCAGTGATCCTCATTTTCCCTGTGCCAAGCCTTATAGTTATTTTGACATGTATAATTATTGGACAATTTAGGTGCTCCTTTTTTTTTTTTTAATTTAGGTGCTCCTTTGATTCTTCTAATGTTCTTAACTTTGAGCATGAACACGCGTGAGGATACTAGATAAAATAGAGTGGGATGGGCATGCAGCCAGTATTGAAATTAGGATAAGGTTGCATCAGTATAGGTTAACTAAACTACGGTACTTATAAATTAATGAATTAACATAATTATATTTACAGATGACCATTGATGCATATGAATTCATTTTATCTATATATGTGCAACAAGATAAATAGAAAGGTATAAATAGTTCTTATTCTGGAAAGTGTGATTGTTCAAAGAAAAAAATTTTGCCTTCTTAAATTTGAAATAAATTAAAGCTCTTTTTGATCTTTTAAATAGGTGTGTGTTGCATATAACTTTTCATTTTGAAAATTTAAAGTTTGGTCTGTCAAATGAAAGAGGAGACATGATGTTGTTGATTATATAGTTTGGGATATTTTGAAAAGCGTCCCTCCAATAGCAGTTTAGGTCTTTTGAACTTTTAACAGTAAGTTGTTAGGCACCCCTTTTTAAATTTTTATTCCTTCCAGGTGTATACTTTTGGTACAGCCGATTACCAATAAAAATAATTCAAGAATAGGTTCATCCCTAAACAATCCTCACTTTTATACATGTATTGTTTATATGGAGCCAACCTACCGTGCATTTTTCCTTTGAAGTTGTATTATAATTTTGGTACAGCCGATTACCGATAAAAATAATTCAAGAATAGGTTCATCCCTAAATAATCCTCACCTTGATACATGTATTGTTTGTATGGATCCAACCTACCGTGTATTTATCCATTGAAGTTGTATTGAATCAATTACATAAATTTCCAATTTAACTTCTCAACTCTATCATCATTATTAAAGTCATTTAGGTTGGAAGAGTGTTGGTACTTGGAAAGTTATGCCCATCAATGCGTGTCTACCTTATTCCTTAGTCATCCATCAATATTATTTAATGTATCATGTAATTATTTTTTTTATTTATTCAAGGACAGTTCTGTCATTTGGAATGAGGTTTATTTCTATTAGGGTATTGCAATTTAGATGTTTGACAATGAAATAACGAAATAGTTTTCTTTTAGCAACCATGTGGTTTGGGTTTCTCCCTCTTACTCCTAGTTTTGCGGCTTTCTTCCACTTCCATTTTACCTTCTGCGTCCTTTCTTTAAGGCATTCATTTCTTTCCAACCATTAAAAAAGCGGACGAGGCGTCCGCATTGAGTCGCGCCTCAAGTCGAGGCGAAAGTCATGCGTATCAGGGCTTACGCCTCGAACCATCCAGCGAAGCTTACGATTTTTTCGCACAAGGCGTACGCATTAGAGCGTAACGCTTCGAGGCAGTATGAGGCACCGCCTCGAAATTTTTTCTTCTGTATATATGTAAATACGACGCAGCCGATTCGTGTTTGTGTATTCGCATATAGGATTAGGGCTTCCTGTGAGAATTGAAAGGCGAACTAGAGGCGAAGCCGTGAGGGAAAGAGACGAAGCCGTGAGTGCAGGAGACGAAGTCAGAAGGAGACGACACAGGAAACGAATCCAAAAGCAATAACGGTTTCGAAAGCAAGAAACGAAGCCGAAGTTGTGAGTGCAGGAAACATTCAGGCCTCGGTTAGGTCGGAAGAGCAGGTGAGCGGTGTTGTGGCTTTGACTTTGAGGTGCAGTAACGAAAGCTTGAATAACTCCTGATTCGGCTTTCTTTCATTCGTCTGCTCAGTACAAGCTCAGTATCGCTCAGTACAAGCTCGGTACTGCTCAGTACATGCTCGGTATTGCTAGGTACATACTCGGTATCGAGCTAGCACCGCTCGGTACCGAGCAAGTATATGCTCGGTATTGAGCGGTACATGCTCGGTACCACTAGGTACACTCTCGGTACCGAGCAGTATATGCTAAGAGAAGAAATCGATTGGCCACAGATCGAATGAACAAGCTTATTTATGTTATGTTTAACAAAAAACTGAAAGATAGACATCTCAAATTACAGAAGCAATGAAGCATTGATAATGAAATTGACCCTTTTCTTGTTGATGATTTACAATTTGATGATGAATGGGTTACTCTTAAGAATGTTGATGCTTTTGAAGTTGAAGTAGAAGGAGAAACTCAAGTCAATGAAGACAGTGAAACAACTACTCATGTATATAAAAGAAAGAAACAAAGTGAGATTGGAGCTTCAAAAAAATTCAAATGTATTCTTAAATATAATGAATTATTTTTTTATGCTATTATTATTTCATTCTAGAGCTAACGAAATATTAACTGATATAGGGGATAACGGAAAAAATATTATAGATGAAGAAGAGTTTGCAGATGACTTTGACATTAATTATGAAGATTATTCTAAAGAAAATCAAAGTGATGATGAGCTTGCATTGGGTCTTGATCCTAAAGGGATGCTTTATTTTTAAGTGAGTTTATTTTAAATCTTCTTTTCTAGTAATATACTAATATTATCTTAGAACAAATCATCAAATTCATAATTGACGTAATATTTTGTTATTTTTTGACATTTTTGTCATTATTCATAATTTTAAATTACTTTATTTTTATAATTTTTGAGGCTTACGCCTCGATCCGCCTCGAGGCTTACGCCTCGCGCTTAGCCAAAACTCCTCGATTCCCGATTTCGCCTTTTAAAACGTTGTTTCTTTCCAATCATCTTAATCCCTTCTTCTCTTCATCTCTAAGTACTTTATCTATTTCAGAATCTTTTCTTCTCAATAATAATAATAATAATAAAATATACTTATCATATGCCTTTTTGTAATAGTGTAGGTGTTGAATAATTTTTTTTTTGAATTGGAACAACCGACATACCGCCTTTGTCGACCCCACACATACGGTTATACCCAAACAACGCATTGCTTCGCATGACAACAATAACTTCACGATAAAAAGAAAGGGAGAATAAAAAGTAGAGACTTACACACGCTCGTTCGCCTCGCTCCTCCCACTCAGACATTGCTGTTCGACTGCGTTGCTTGACGGAAGGTGTCTAGGGTTCACCTTTCATCTTCTCTTTAGGTCGTTGTTGTTCGGCTTTGTTTCTTCGCATGAAGCGAAGAGATTGCACGCGCCCTACTTCGGCTCCATCGTCGCTGTTTGGCTTCGGTTCGCAGAGGCCGCCCACACCGACCCACCTCCAACCGCCTGCGCTCGCCGGTCCGTCCCCAGGCCGCCGACCCGCTGCCAACCTCACCTGCTCCGACGTCGACCCCGCCGACCAAGTTGCCCCCGTGCGTGCCTCCGATCCTTGCCCGAGCCGCCCAATCGGGCTTCTCCCGATTCGCCTCTCCCTCTATGTATATTGATATACATATATATAATATACATCTTATAATATATATTATATATAGTATAATATATATCATTATTGATATATATGTAAAAAAAATGAAAAAAATAAAATAAAAATGAAAAATGGAGAGAAATAAAAATTTTTAAACTGGTGTCGAAGACCCCGGTCGTCTACCTTAGGTCCGACCGGGATGATTTGAAATTGAAGACCTGCGCCGTTGATTTTTAATCCGGGCAGATGGTTTTAAAATTTGAAGACTCAGGGCCGTCGTATCTTAGATCCGGCCGGGATGGTTCCAAATTGAAGCCCTCACGCAGTCGATCTTAGATCCTGGTGAGATTGAAATCGAAGACCCTATGCCGTCGACCTTAGGTCCGGGTAGGAAGAATTACGGCAGTGCAGTCCCGATTTCTCCCTCGGTTGGGAGGTGCGCCGGGAGATTGCCGAAATTTCGAGAAAATTATTGAATTTTTTTTTGAAACAATTTTGGAGGAATTAAATTTGAATATTTTATTAATTAATTAAAAACTAATTGATTAATTAAAATTAATTGAAATAATTGATTGATTATTTTAAAGAAATAAAAATCTAAAATCATTTAAAATCAATGAATTTCAAAATATGGGAGCCATTTTAAAGAAAAATGCTAAAATTTGAGATTTGTTCAAAAGTTTGAGAGCAATGAATTTTAAAATTAATTGGTTAATTATTTAATTAATCAAATAAAAATAATAATAATATAATAAAATGCAGTAAAAAAAAGAGAAGAAATGAAAAAGTTTCACTAATCAACATGCACAACTCTCAACACAATCCTCACCAACTCTCCAACTCACAAGCTCTCACAAACTATGCAAACTCTCCAAATAACAACTCTCAAGCAAATTGTACAAGCTCTTCATAACAAGACTCCAACTCTCCTATCCGAGCTCCTGTAAATAATAGAATGAAGTTCATTAAGTATTGAAATAATTTAATATTCAAATAAATACTAAAATAGAAAATGATGCAACAAATTATTAGTACACTGGTGTAAGAAGAGTAATCTACTAAAACAATAAAGAAGAAAAATACTGTAGCAAAAGAACACTAGTGTTACAACGACAACCGGTCAAACTAGTAAGTACAACTGCTAGTAAACAACCAACTGAAAAACCACGGTGGTCTAGTTTCAAACAACTACTGTCCACTCAAAAATCAAATTAAAATTCTTGGGCAGCCTGATTTATAAGAATTAGGTTGTAAGACCCACTACTCGGCAACTTTCGTTGGAAAGCAGTAAGTCCGATCTTAGGGGAAAGTTTTAGGTAAAAATTGACCTAACTCCTAACCCTCAATTAAAACTCCCGGCCACTTCTAATAGAAGCCGTAAGTCCGACCTTTGAGGGAAATTTTTAGGTGATAACACAAACCTAGATCTCTCACACGGGCATCCTAGTCTAAAAGGATTAGGTTGTAAGACCCATCACTCGGGCCACTTAGCTTAAAGTGCTAGGTTGTAAGACCCATCATTAGGCAATTTCTAAGTAAGCACTATGACCTAATCCAATTCCAATTCAAGCCAAATTTAAACTTTTGGGCATTCTATTCTATAGGACTAGGTTGTAAAACCCTTGGGCAACTCTTAATTGGAGCCGTGAGCCCCAAACTAAATAAATTAACGGGCTACTTCTAAGTGAAGTTGTAAGACCCACATCTTAAGAAAAATTGTTAAATAAATAACAATGATCTTAAATTCCAAACAATCAAAGTTAAAACCTTTGGGCATCTTAGTCCAAAAAAAAATAATAATAATAAGTTGTAAGACCCGCTTTTCAGGCTACTTCCTAAGGGAAGCTATAAGTCCTACCCAAATAATTTAAAACCTTTGGGCAGCCTTGCTGTAGAGTTATGTTGTAAGACCCATCCTTGGGCAACTCATAAATAGAGCAATAAGCCCCATTCCAAATAAAAATCTTGGGCTACTTTCTATGAAAGCCATATGTCCCAAACCAAACTTGGATTCCTGGGCTACTTCCTAAAGAAGCCATAAGACCTGCTCCAATCCAAAATTCGGGGTTACTTCTAAATCAAGTCATAAATCACAAACTAAATAAATCTCGGGGTATTCTAATAGATGTAAACCCCAAAACACCAAACAAAAAAATTAAAATTAAAACTCACATTAACCACTTCAGTTTACTCGGGATCCCTGAGGAGGCAACCCATAGCTGCTAATTAGATTCCCTGAACACTACGATCAATGATTGTTAGTGTTGGTAGACTGAAATCTATGGTATACCCGGGACGACGGAACCATGAGATCTTGATCGGGTTTACCTCCATTTTCCCATTATTGAGACTAAAAATATCTAAAATTTATTCATCTTTAATCGAGAGTTCTCCCTTACATGTTAAGATGGGTAATTAACTATGAGTGCTTGCGCTCATAGGAAGTAAGGACCCTGGATCTTTAAACCCTGACACTACCGTCAGGGGAAATCTGGTTAACTTCAATCTGACTTAAGGGAAATGGAATCCTACGGCTGTAAAGCGGGATTCGTGCATTCGTGCCATTTTTCTTGAGCCAACAGTAGGTATCTTTCCTTTATCAAAACTTCTATTCTTTTCATAAGTTTTCAACTTGTATTATGTATTTATATCATTGTTTTCCCTTGTTATAATCAATAGCCTTATCTTAACTATTTGTAGTTCACTTTCTGAATATTCATTCTTTTTTTAATGTTGAGTTCTAAATGAAGTTTAAATTAATTTTTGCAAAGCCTTTTGCATAATTAAACACGTTAACTGAGGTCCACACCTTTTCATTCTATCTTAATTCTATCAATGTATCTTATTGGTGCATTTATACATGTCAAAACATTTAATTCTTATCTTTGCTGATTTCCATTCTTAATGCCTCTCTAATGTAACCATTTATTGTTGTATCCATTCTTGTTTTACCAATGATCCATTTTCGCATTCTCTATCTACCGCAATCAATTGAGTCTTAAATAGCTTCTTTATTGAGCAAGAATAAAATCTTGATAACAAAGCAAGCCAAATTACAACTTTATGACAATAACATTAACTCCGCAAATTATTATCCTAGTGCATATTTGATAGGTTTCTTGGCAATCCATTAGGGAGAAGCACCTTTAGAGTAGATCTAGACTTCCAAGAGAAGAAGAGGGGAGAAATAAGAAATTATCCATTGCATAATTCGTTTATTATAATATGAGGGGTATTTATGCTATGTTTTTTTTTGGTATTTATGCTATGTTGGTTAGACCTGTTTTATAATGAAGAACCGGTCTATATAAAAAGTACTAAAATAGGGAAACATAAAGAAACTAGTGTTTGCTACATGTGTATAGACCAAATGGGCTAAACCATTTAGTTTGGACTTTCTTTGGCCAAAAGATGTATTGCTTTCCTTTGTGGGTTGTAGTGCCAATGTGAAATATTTTTTATTCCTTCTTCTTCTTTGATAGATTTTTATTTTTATAGGTTGTTGTGCCATGTTTGTAAACCATGCTTCACACTGTTTTTATATAATCTTAGGATTCAATAAAATATGTTGATATCTAACACTCCCATCGCCGTTAAAAATAAGCTTGTCCCATGGTTGATAGAAGAAAAAGACAAAGACAATGCTGAAAATTTCTCTTACATGGCATCATTCGATAGATTTAATTTTCATTTTAACAATACTTCATGGAGAGGTTGATCATGAAGTTGCAAATTCGGGAAGCTAAAATGGCATAAGGTACAAGGAGGGGTTGATTGTTGTAATTGAAATTGGGTAACTGTGAAGTGGTTGATAGAGGAGTTCGTTTAAATGGTTTCAGAAGGGAAATATGGAAAATAGAATGAATTTTGCTTCCAGGTGGAAGGGTTGGGCAATAGGCCACGGGCTAATAATATTTTGAATTGGGAAAGGTCCAAAATAATGTTTAGCTAATTTAGAATGTGTACGACTGCCGACTGACGACAAAATTTTTTTTAAAGGGTTGTAGCTTGACTTTAGCTAGATCACCTATTGAAAAATGCAAATCACTTTGATTGTAATCTGCCTATATTTCCATGCGATGTTGTGCTTGTTGTATGTTTTGTTTGAGGGTGTAGAGAAGTGTGTCACAGTTTGTTAATAATGCATCGACGACATGGATGTCAGAAGTACCATGAAGATAGGAAAGCATGGAAGGTGGCAATCTTCCATATGGAGTCTGATATGGTGACATTTTTATGGCTAAATGTTAGGACATATTGTAGCATAATTCAGTCGAACAAAGAAATGTTGACCAAAATTTGGGGGTAGAGGGAGTGTACAAAGATATTGTTCTAAACAACGATTGAGAAACTCTATTTGCCCATCTGCTTGAGGATGATAGGAAGTATTATAATGGAGTGTGGTACTACTTAAAGAAAAAAAAAATGATACCTAAAATTACTTAAATAAATACTATCCTTATCAAACATTATAGTTTTTGGAAAACTGTGTAATCTAATAACCAGATTTGCAAAAACAACAACTTTAGAAGCATAATATATTATAGCTAAAAGACGAAAATGAGCATATTTAGATAAGTGATCAAGGGCTACTAAGACGACAGTATAGCCTTTAGAATTAGGAAGGCCAATAATGAAGTCTACAGACAAATCCTCCCAAATTTGCAATGGTACTGGTAGAGGAGAAAGGAGTCCAGTAGGAGGAAGGGTAGAGGACTTGATTTCCTGACAAATAAGACATTTGCTAATAAAATTAGCAACATCTTGATGAGGGTGAAACCAATAAAAATTAGCGGAGATTCATTTGATGATTTTAAGAACACCTTAATGATTTGCAAGAGGTGTAGAATGGAATTCTGTGAGGATTTGATGTTTGAGGGAAGAATCTTTATTAATATAAATACAACCTTTATAATAAAGAATATTATCACCAAATTGATAATTTGTAGGAGAAAGTTCACCTTTGGAAAGTTGAGAAGCTATATGAAGAATATCCGAAGAATGAAGAGATTCATTTTTTAAATGATTGATAAGGGAAAATGAAAAAAATTATTAAAGAAAGTAAAGAAGGATGAAGGTAGAGTATCTTCAGGCTATCTGGATAAAGAATTATCTACTATATTTATTTTTCTAGCTTCATATATAATGGTGAAATTAAATCCTAAGAACTTTCAAAGATATTATTATTGATCAGGAGTTTTTTTATAACTTGAGTTTGTAGTTTGTTGACCTCTGTAAAAGAAACCAAAGGAGAAAGAGAGAGAGACCGGTGGATCCACGGTATCTGCCCGAAATCCTGACTGAAATCCCGAAATCCTGCTCAGATTCTGCTGAGAAAATACTGTTAAAACGGCGCTGTTCCGGGATGTCTGCGAAAATCCTGCGTCAAGTCCTCGATTGCATCCCGAATCGTGTCTATAAAATGAGAGCGAAGCTCTCATTGTCGTTGCTTCGATTCCTTTCCCACGTCCGACTCCAAATACCGATCTCCCCTCTTGCAACCGAGCTCTGTCGAGCTCCCTCCATCCCGATCTTCTCGGTTCCTCCATCCCGCAGAGAGAGAGAGAGAGAGAGAGAGAGAGAGAGAGAGAGAGAGAGAGAGAGAGTGTCGAACCTACTTGGCCGAACTCGCCGAGCTCCTCTCAACGTCCCGATCCCGACCCAGTCGTCTCGCTCCCCCTCCGATCCCCTCCGTGCTGTCCGACTTTGCTCCTAGACCGACTCTCCCTTCCTGTTGAACAGGAAGTTACGACATTTTTAATCGGAGCCGAGAGTAGGAGCTCTCTGACCGTGAAGGTAATCGTCTCCCTTGCGCATGCTTCTCGGCCAAATCCCGCAAATCCGCCGAACATAGGGATTTTTTTATTTTGTTTATTTTGTATAAATAATTATATTTAATTATAATTATGTTTATTTAGTTTTAATTAGTTATAATTATTATTTTTAATTAATTATAGTTGATTTTAATTAAGTAATTATAATTAATTTAATTAATTATAATTAAGTTTAATTAGAATTAATTTTAATTAATTATAGTTTTTGAAATTAATTATTATTAATTAATATCAATTAGTTATAATTCATTAAAATTGATTAATATCAATTAACCATAATTAATTATAAATTAATTATGATTATGATTTTAATTAATTTTAATAAAATTTAATTAATTATATTAATTAATTATAATTAAATGATTAATTAACAATAATTTGTTAATTAATTATAATTAAGTGATATTAATTATAATTAATATAAAAAATGCTTCTCACCCTTCCCTCAATTCGTGCCGACATCTACGACCCCGCGCAGGTATAACTTCTAAACCCTAAAACTCCGAGAACCCGTTTCAACGCATTCGTCGAGACAAAACGACCACCTATGCACGCTTTTCTTAGCGTGGTGGGAAAGGCCCAGTTTTCCGTAGTTTTCCCCTAAACGGGGGAGACGCCAGAAGGCTGTTGAAATTTCGGGTAAAAATGTTGCTACACTCGGACCTTTTTGAACTCAAAGAAAACAAAGGTTTGGGCATATTTGAACAACCAAGGACTTCGAACCAAACTTGAACTCAAATCAGGAGAAAAACAGAAGACTTGAGTTGGACTCAAATTGAACTGCACTTGAACTTGAAAAAGAACAATAACACAAACTCAAATTGGAGCTCAAATACAATGAACTTGGTACAAGAGGACTTAAATGTGAACTTGGACTCAAATTTGAGCTTGATTTATACATCAAGTGAACCAGATTGAACAAAGACATTGAACTTGAGTTTGATGCTTGAATTCAAACAGATGACTTGTGAACAAGGCTTGGACATGGTTGAACTCAAAGGACAAGGATTTGAACATTAACATATTAATACAAACTTGAACAAAAGATTTAAAATCAAAGCTTAATCAAGTGATGTTGTAAGGAATTAGAACTTGATTCAAGCTTGGACTTGAATTGAGCATGCATAAAGAACCATTCCTTGAAATTGGATAATCTTTGAATGATGGACAATGAAATTTAGATGATTCAAAGTGTCCAACCAAGTTGACTTGCAAATGAGAGCAAGTGATCATACAATCTAGCAGGATTTTGCATGAAGTGTATGTACGGTGGCACTTTCATAATCAACATATGTATGCAAACAAACTAGTGGAAATCCACAAGGAATGAAAGTGTAACCAAATGGCAAATGTTCATCATAATGGTTTCATAAAGGATTTGTGTCGCTCATCATAACACACACAAGCGAATGTTACAAGTTGCCAATCAACATGCATGGGGAGATTGTTGATGAGTTCGATCCATTCAACAAGTCAATGTTAATATACAAAATGAATATGCTAAGTCTACCTACAAACAACGATTCTAGTGGTGTCTCATAGATGATGAATCATTTATGAATAATAAAGATTGTCATACACATGGATATGGTAATTCTTCAATAAGAGACATTATAAACATGATGATTTGCTAACCATCATATGCAACGCAGTAGGTCTACAAGCAAAGAGAGAGGAATGTTAAGGATATAACTTCTTTCCAACCGATGCTTAATGTAGTCCATTGGGACTCATGCTTGATATAGTCCATTGGAAAGATAACAACTAATGAGTTGCTATGAATATGAAGGATCACAAGTAAAATATAGAGGAATTTATGACAAATGAAGGCATCTACAAGCTATGTAGCAAGGGGAAGTGGGTACAGAGGGATCCTACCGTCAATACTTGTCAAGATACATATGAATGCCTCAGTCTTCTACGATACAAGGTTGATATACAACAAGCACATTGATCTGCAAGCAATCAAGAATAAAAGATCTGCAACACATATCAGCTCTTTACGAGGACAAATGTATGTGTCAAATGTCACTTTGGGTAGATGCACAAAGATTTCAGTAAATGCAGTATCTTGAAGTCAATGTCAGTCTGTGAAGGAATACATATACCTGTCCAGTACTCATAACAATGACGGATGTACTATATGAGCCAAACAACTACAACGAATACAAGCATCTACGAACCAAAGCAGGAGATTAGTTAGTGCACTATAACCCGCCTACAAAAATCAACAAATAGTGCACGACAATCTACCTGTACGAAGCAGCGAACGACTCTATTCAGAAGCTGCTACGCCACGCCACCGGATCTGCAACATCCATACAAGCAGACAGCAGGCGTCTATTCCAAGAATACACCCGCACGTGCACAATAGTTTGTATACACATAGGCACATTAAAAGGGGTAAATGTAATCAAATACCCGCATGGGCCCCGGTGAGCGTGTTATTGGTACACACGTGACGTCTAGGGATGCTGCGCGGGTTGACAAGTGAATTCAGGTTCGAAACCGATCCTTCTATACGGGTCAATAGAAGTCGACAGGGTTCGAACCAACAAACAAATATACGGTTGCTACGACCGGTATATTTGTCTTAATACATTCATATTAGGCCTTCAAGGCCTACAACAATGAGAATTCACTATCAAAGGGCATAAAGCCAACGAAAGCCGATCCTCTGTCGACAGCCCGACAGAGTGACAAGGTTCAATCCATAAAGAGAAATGACCCTTGAACACCCCGATGATGGCCGTGTTGAATGATTATCTCAACCGGAGGGGTTTCACAAATATTTCTCAAAATTCCACCCAAATACCCAAAACTCCCAAATATCCAAATGTCTTCCAAGCTCCACCCAAAAACTCAAATCTCAGAAAATCCCAAAAATATTTAAAATTTGAAATTCAACCATGAAACACTTAAAGCAAAATCCATCCACCCTCTGCAACAGTTTGCCGGGGCGGATAAATTAAAGTTTACTTTAGCTCACAAAGAGCCAAATGCCTAGTCGAAAATATCACTAGGATCCATTCTCAAACAATCTCTTGCCAGTAAGGACATGGTACGTGTCCTCTAACCGGCAGTTTCGCCGCCAAATGGCACTGCAGGTAAACGGTTTTGACCCGGGGCCCTCTGAACCGAGTGGTTTTGCCGCCAAATGGCACCACAAAATACCGGTTATGGCCAGCGCCAATACGCTCCTTATTGACATCAAATCCTTGAGATATGAATCAATAGGATATGATCGATAGGGCACAAAGCCCTCTGTTAGCTAAGGTGGATTCAAATTTGTCCTCTTAGACAAACATTCAACCCCGGTCTACAAGGTCCCCTTGGACGAAGCAACCCATGGCTGCCGACAAGGATCCTTCTGTCAGGTTGGGTCGACTACCTTCTCTGACTAAGTAGACCAGGGACCACGATGGCCCGGGACGACGGAACCATGAGATCTTGATCGGGTCTATCATCCATTCCCCCACCATCCGCTTTAAGTGCTAGATGGTGAAATTTCCTTTTTTAAATATCAAACTTTTCAAATCTTTCCAAATACCCAAATCCAAACCCAATTCCCAAATCCAATCATTGCTGCTACTATATGCCAGATAACACGTATACTCTACGTATCTGATTGATGACTAGCCTTAATCGAAAGTTCTCTCTCGTGATCGAGAGGGGTAATTAACTATAGGGGCTTGCGCCTATAGGAAACCAGAACTCAGATCATAAAGTCCTCACAAAATGAGGGCAAAATCTCTGGGTAGTGTCTTATCTACAAACCCATCTGCCTTCCAAAATTTACCTCAGAACTTATTCAGTTAAAACTCCCTCGCCGAATAAAAAGAAATCGCGCGGCGGGGAGGCCGGGGCCGAATTTTCGGAGCCCACATAGTTCATGTAAGTTTTTATGATTGGTGTGTATAACAAAAATCATTTCCTAGTAAGTACTGACGCGATTTACAAATTGCTTCAGTAATAATATATAACTCTTTTAGATAAGTGGAAGATTTAGATAGTTTAATGCTTAATTTCTTACCAAAAAAGGAGATGGGGTGATTATTTTGTAACAAAATTGAGCCAATACCGCTGTTGGAAGCTTCAAGTTCAATAATAAAGGTTTTGTGAAATCTGATAAAGCTAAGACTATGGCTGTTGTGAAGCTAATTTGAGATTGTGAAAGGAAGTTGAAGCTAAGGCATTTCATTTGAAGGAATCTTTCTTGAGAAGATTAGTTAATGGATAGGCAATGGAAGCATAATTAGATATAAATTGTCGGTAACATCCTGTTAATTCTAGAACGAAGATGATGTAAGGATGAAGGAATTGATCATGTTGTCATAGCATTAATTTTATTAGGGTCAGATTTTACACACCCAGAAGGTATAATATGACCCAGATAAATAGATGATTGACAAAATTGTCATTTATTTAGCTTGAGAAATAGGTGATTTGTCTTTAAACATTGAGAAACCATGTGAATGTGATAAAAATGAAGGTCAAGGGTAGGGCTCCATATAAGAATGTTGTAAAAAAATATTATAATGAATTTTTAAAGATAAAAAAAAAAAATTTGATTGATTAAGGCCTGAAAGGTAGGAGCATTTGTTAAACCAAAAGGTATAACAAGAACTTTTTAGCGAGTATTATGGGTGTGAAAGGCAGTTTTATGAAAATCTTTATGATGTTTCCTAACTTGATGATTGCCAGAATGAAGATCAAATTTAGTGAAAAGAGAGCTCCATGTAATTCAAAAGATGATACTTCTAACAAGATTGAAAATAATAATTAAGAGGGAGCTTTAATAAGCTCACTTAGAAGTGGTCTATTTTTGTTCGGATTTGAAACAACGAATGATACTTTATGTGATGCTTCAGGTTAGTCTTTTGATTTATTAATGTTGTAAACATCAAGTTTTAGCTATCGATCATCAAACAACTGATGAAACCTTTTGTGAGCTAAAATTTTGTTATCTAGAGGATCTAGGAGTTTATCTTGGAGCATTAATTAAAGATTTGCAATGGGTTGCTTGGGTTAGAGGCTTGAAACTACCTTGATTTATCAATAGATCTTCAATATGGAAAGTATGATCAATGATCATGTTTGTAGTTAAGATGAATGTGCGAGAATCCTTCTATGACCATTCACTATCTTTTTCTTACAAACTTCAATGACTTGGATTGATGTCTCCACGTTCACTATTTCTCTCTTTTGTGATTTGTAGGTCTGAGGTTTCTTGCTCATCTCTTGCGATATTTGTAGATTTGTGGCTTCCTTGTAATATACAGTTTTGTGGCTTTCTTGTGTACCCAGATGTGATGTAACAATTGATGGTGAGGCTTCTTTGGTGATTATGGGACTAGTATTTTATGGCTTATACTATATGAAATTTTATATTTCTTCTGGGAGTTGATATATGACCTTTATGGGATGCTTTGATTGATGGGTCTTAGGTAATTTTAAATTATTTTTATGATTATAAACATGGGTCTTAAGCTCTAACAAAAGTCATTTAATTCATTCTTAATTAATTTCATGTTGGAATTTTTATTCTACTTATGCGATTCAACCGCTTGATCAAGTGAGATACTTGAAGGTTTGTAAAAGAGGCTATTTACTTTTACAGATGTGAGGTTTGACTTATCCACTTTTGGTGACTTCTTTCATCCAAAATTTATTTTTTCTCTAAATTTCTGTCTAATATTTAATCAAGTCAGATACATGATGGTTTCCAAGGACTATGTTGATTTTAATTTGTTGTGTGATTTTTTTATTACAAATTTTTATTGATTTTTTCTAGTAGAGGCTTATTAAATTTGTATTTGATTTTCAATACTTTATATATTTTATTTTGAAAAAAGGACAAAAAGAGTCGCTCAACTCTTTGTGAGGGACCAAAATGGTCCCCAACTCTTTTGAGAGACCAATTTGGTCCCTCAACTCTTTAAAAATGGGCCTTTTTGATCCTAACATCAAATTTTGAGTTTAATGGTGTTAAATCAAGAGGTATTTTGATCATTTTTTAGTTAAATTATTTATTAAATATAATTTTCAAGTAATAGTATTTAAAAAAAATTATTAAACATTTCCTTAATAAAAAAATTTATTAATAATTCTAGTCTATAATGATCCTAAATTAAAACTAGATTTATCATTAAATTTTGAAATTAAAACTAGAATTTGTAATAAATTTTTTATTAAAGAAATGTTTAATATAATTTTTTTAAAAATTAATATTATTTGAAATTGCATTTAATAAATAATTTAATTAAATGTGACTAAAGTACCTCTTGATTTAACGCCATTAGCCCTAAAATTTGATGTTAGAACTAAAAAGGCCCCCTTTTAAAGTAGTTAAGATACCAAATTGGTCCCTCAAAAGAGTTGGGCACTATTTTGGTCCTCACAAAGAATTGAGGGATCATTTTGGTTATTTTCTCATTTTATTCTCATTGTAAGTGACAAATAGTTTCTGAAATTAAGTGCTTGTCACCAAATAAGTTTTATGTGTGCATTGCATGATTTTTTACATCTCATAATAGATCTATATTAAAAAAACCTAAACTCTTTGATGTCCTACGCATTATATTTAGTAACATCTTGAGGTCTTTTTGGAGAATCTCTTTTTTAATCTATTGATTTGCTATGTTTACTTCTATTTGTATATATTTCTATCACTTGTATTAAATTTATTGATGTTTTTATGTTGTACAGTATCAAAACCTCAAAATGTTTTGGAACAACTTTCTTCTTGTAATCATGTTTTGCATGAAGAAATGTGTGTTGATACTCTTGATAGACCATGTTGACTTCTTGGCCATCAATGAGAAGGTTCTACATTATAAGGAGGGAATTAATTGGAAATCTAGATAATAGGTGTAATTGTCAAAACTCTTAAGTCTTAACCATCAAGATATTATATGTTTGGGCCTAATAGTCACTCAATTTTATCTCCATGATATAACTTTCTAAGAAGTCACCCATCTCAGGAGTGCTCCTATACAGGTACACTTAATTTTGGAGTTTCATATACAATTACAACCATTACACCAAAAAGGCCTCGATATCTAAGAGTTTGATTTCATTCTAATTAAGGGACTTCATAATCTTCCTCGTAGTTGAATGTCATCATCAATATCCTTATATATAACCAAAAATTATTTACTAGTTGGATAAAATTCTAGAGATGGCCCCTATAGATTCAAGAGGTGACTCTCAATATATATCATTTTGTCACAACAATAGTTCAAAAGGTGGTTCCCATGATGTAACATTTGTCTTGTTATCTTCATGATTTTTTATTTCTCTGATATCACTTTTAACAGTTTAATCTTTCAACAATCGAATTATTGTCCGTTTTAGCCTATTGGTCTTATGGTTTTTTCTTCTTAGTGTAATTTTCCAAGAGGTCACCAATTTCGGGAATGCTTCAACATGTGAGCACATTTAGTTTTGCAGATTCTAATAAAATTTCAACCATTATGCCAAAAATATCTCCACATGTAAGTTTTGGATACATTCTACTTCACAGTCTTTGGGCAATTGAGGTGACTCTTAGTACCTTTAGATTGGTAATTGATTAGTATATGTGAAACATAACTTGTGTGGTTGGGTATGCTTATTATCTCTGTTCTATTTAAGACCCTCATGCTTAGCAATCAAACATGTAGAAAGAACACCCTCATATTTAGCAATCTTATATGAAATGCTTGTAAAATTCTATCTTGCTTGGCTGAAATTAAATTACAACAATCTCAAACACAATCTCCAAGAGGAATTAAGAGCTATAATAAGATTAAACTTTTTTTATTTGATGATATACTAAAGAAAACAATAAGATACAATGTATATTCTATTAGAGAGGAAAATCCAGCTCTCCCAAAGCCCTAGCCGCCAAAATCATCCTATTGTTAGCCTTAAATATGCTCTCCTAATTCCTTTCAAAATCATCCCCTTTCCCTAAATAATTTTCTCTTATATTTGAATTCAAAGCAGATCACTTGCCCTAATTAATGCCCTCCCAATTGTCATTAAAAATTTTCTAAGCTCTTCTCCCCTGATTTCTCCTCCCTTTCCCTAGATAATTCCTTCTAAAATGTTGAATTCAAATTAGATATCGTGCCCTAAATAATTTCCTCCCAATTGTAATTAAAATTTTCCTAAACAATTCCCATTTAATTAAGAACCTTATTAAACAACTCTCTCTTGATTAGGTAACTTTTTAATTCCCTCCCAATCAAATCGACTGGTCTATCAAAATCATATATGTAGAAAGAAGTGATTTTTTAACAGTCTAAGCTAATAGTATTTCTACTATACAACGTAGTGTTAAAGAATGATTAATAAGAGGGAGGTAACAAGCATGCGGGTAACAAAGCTTTATTCTCATCATCACCATGACATTAATATTCATCAAATATCTAGTCGTGGAATTTAACTCATTAAAATGTGTCTTAATATGTGTACATTCTTTTGATGTTAAAAGGTGTGAATACAAAGAGGAACTATAGAAGCTAGCTCCTAACTTTTAGATGACTACATCAATCTTAACTCTTAGGAGGAGAGTTCATTACACGTAATGGTCTTGATTTAATGCAAGCTTTCAAACATGATAAACAGTCCACAAAAGTTCAAATGGTCATTGACTAATTATTAGAAGTCAAATTTGGCCTGAACATATTTGAGTCGATCCCAAGTCAAGCCTTTTTAGATCTATTTATGTTTTTGCTCGAAGTTTTTTATTTTTTTTATTTTATATGAATTATTTTATTAGGTGTTCCTCTATTGGATTAAAATAGGTTTAAATATGAAGTTTGTTGGATTGGATAGGATTATATTGGATTTAAATTTTTTGCCTTTTATTTATAATCTATTTCCTTAAACATAAATTCATAATGAACACTGGGCATTATTATTGATTTAATTAAAGTTGTCTATGTGGATTGTTTCAAATTGTGTTTAGAATTTTGATCTTTCATCCTCCATCACATGCGCTATTGAAAAGTGCTGCTTGATGTATGGCTAAAACAACCTCACATTCGAGCTAGGGAACATGTAGCTTTTTGTTTGCTCTTTTAGGTACTTAATATGACAAGCTATACCATGCAATTTTATTTGAAGTTCTGCACCTTCCAATATTTCTAGAAATAAAAGATTTAAAATGCTTCCTTATCTCTTTCACTAAATCCACTGTTCTCCAAAGAGGTCATTTTCCCTTTCTTTTTGTTGTAGATAATGCATTTATTTAATATCTAAATCTAAGTACGTTGTGATAGTGGCTTTCTAGATTCCTTTGGAAGTTTTGAATGCATACATACTTGTCGTATTATAAGTAGGTATGCATACATGATGTATTTGCATACGTGCCACAACATGAATGCAAGCATGCAAACTATTTCGACCATGTATTCATGCATGCATGTTTTTTGTGTATACTTGCTACGATACATATATAAAAGAGTCTTCTATATATAATCTTTGTATTTTGAAATATCTTGTTGATACCTGAATGACTATTTCTCCTTGTTCAATAGGCAGTTTTGAAACCACCTAAAGCTATCAGGGGAGGAATTCCTATCTGTTTCCCTCAAGTAATGTTATATGTGCTTTGCATACTTTGTGAGTAGCGTAATTCCTTTTGTTCTGTCTTGATGCATATCTGATTTGTTCTGTTGTGCTATAGTTTGGTAATTTGGGATCCCTGGAGCAGCATGGCTTTGCAAGGAACAGATTGTGGTCAATGGATAGCTGTGCATCTCCATTACCTCCTCCCAAGAATCAGTCTACAATAGATTTAATTTTGAAGTCCCAAGAAGAGGACATGAAGACATGGCCAAGAAGGTAATAATTAATAAAAGCTCAATGAATAGGTCATTCCGTGTACTGCTGATGGTTTTTGCTTGATTTTATCTTTGAGCAATGCAGCTTTGAGTTACGACTGCGTGTTATTTTGAGCCCTGGCAAGCTGACATTGATTCCTCGGGTGAGGAATACCGATAATAAACAATTTACATTCACTTTAGGAATGCGTAATTACCTCTCTGTTTCAGACATCAGGTACTTAGACTTTAACCAAGTTCATATACCATTAAAGTAACTTCATAAATCTGTTGTTTAGTTCTTCATTGTCTATTTTATGTAGTTTCTTATTATGAAAAGAATGTAGAAAGCTGCCAAATATGGTAAAGTTTTATTTGTCCACTTTTGCTGTCTGACTTTCTGTTCATAGTGTTGGTTGACCCATTCATTTTAAATTTCAAGTATGGAAACTGTCTTTCTTTTCTTGTGAAATTTTATAGTGGATGATTTCTTTGGCAGTGAAGTACGAGTTGAGGGATTGGAGACACTCGACTACTTCGATAATCTTATTAAAAGGGAGAGGTTCACAGAGCAGGCAGATGCAATTACGTTTGATGGGGAGGTTTGAATATTTTGGCATATCATTTAGTTTGTTATCTACATTGTTTTAAGCATTTCCATGTTAATTGGCTGAATATTGGTTTTCTTGTAATTTCTTAGAAGCTGATGACTATCAAATGCAACGCTTTTTGTTATGTAACCATTTCTCTCACAATAAAAAACGAGATCTCACTACTGTTATGCAAAATATATATTACATCTATTATCAATTTCATGATGCCATTAGGACTGGCTGTAAGCAAAGGATTCAACAAAGTTATGTAGTGATTATAATTCTTGTAGGTTATTGCTAGGAAGTACATGAAGATTTCAAGTAAACCCTAATATAAAAACAGCGAGAAAACTCCACAAATTCAATGGAAAGTCAAAGAAAACAATAGTTTTATTGTAAGAATCAAACTAACAGAAGAAAAAATTGTAAGATACAATTGATCCTCAATTCAAGAGGAGGATCTCTCTCCCAATCCCTAGACGCCACTAGAGTCCAAGATACCAAACTCCAAGAACAAGAACAACCTAAATAATTTGCATAACCCTAATCCTCCCTCCCTATTTAAAGCAAATAAACCCACCTCCTTAGCCCCCCCTCCTATTTTAAATAGCTAGTGGACCCCACACTCCTTGGGTGGCAAAACAAAGGGGGGCGGACTGCTTGGTTCACCTCCTATAAAATTGGACCAGCCCTTTATCCAAGGCCGGGCTAGACTGGTCTAACAATTGCTTGCTTGGCTGTTGCTGTCTTTAGTATCATCTTCTCATTAATTTCTATTACCAACCCATAATATTTTAACAAGTTTTAGTTTTTAATTATTTTCTATTTTCAATGTAATAAATATGTATTTAAAATTGATAGCATGTTTTCCCCGGAGTTTGTATGCTTGTTGAATGAGTAGGTCGTATATTGTTGGAGACCTAATATTAGAAACTCTAAACCTTTGAACTTCGTCTTCGCATTCCCATAGATACCCCTTGTTGGACTCTTCAGTGTCTCAAACTCAACTTCTTTAATAGTATAAGAATTTTCAAATAAAAATCTAAGAATTAGCTTAATGGGCATTTATGTCCATCTAGCTTATCGACTTTTCCCATTTTTCTAGTTTGGACTGTTTTGTTCTTTCTTGTTCACAATTTTTCCTTAACAGGTAGATAGAGTGTATTTGAGCACGCCTGGAAAGATAGCCATCATCGACCATGAGAAGAAAAGAACCCTTGTTCTGAGGAAGGAAGGCCTTCCTGATGCAGGTAGATAACTCGCTTAACATGACTTAACTGCTTTGATTTCTCATCCCCTACAGTTTAATTTCTTTCCTGTCTCCAGCTCTTTGGAACCCATGGGATAAGAAGGCTAAGGCTCTCCCCGATTTTGGCGATGAGGATTTCCAGGTCATGCTATGCTTGGATTCTGCAGCTGTCGAGAATCCCATCACTCTCAAACCATCAGAAGAATGGATGGGCCGCCAAGAACTCTCCACCGTGCTGTCAAGCTACTTCAGTGGACAGCTCGACCCTCGCCAAGTTCTCGCTGGAAAATAATCATCATCGCATTCTATTTTGCCTGGACAATCATAAAAGTAAGTATTATATAGTTAAACAGAAGTGCATGGTTTGTTTTTCTGCCTGTTTGATTGGTGAGATTATTCTGTGCGGACACTGGACAGGAGAACCGTCCGGTACCGAGCGCTGTACCGAGTGTACTCGGTACTGTGCTCGGTACAGAGAGCGGTATACTTTTGGGGTGACGTGGCACATTTTTATTGCCTCTGGACAACGTCCGGATTCCGCACAGAATAATTTGCGGTTTGATTATGGGACTATTTTACCGTTCAGATAATGTTGAGAGGATTTAAAAGGAGACATGCCATAAAATTTTAAGATCTTTCTATATATCATATATTTTTATAATATTCAATTTGTTCTCCTTTAAAAAATTTACGGGTTACAAACAATTATTGAAAAATATTGCCAGTATGAATTTTTACTCTCATCTACAAAAAGTTTTCTGATAGTTTTTTATGCTTATTCTCTAAATTTCTTGACAGGAACCTCAACCTTTAGTCAAGCTGCTTCAGTGGACAACTCAAACGTTTACAAAGTTCTTGCTGGCTTCTAACAGGTCATTGCATTCTGTTTTAGTATTTAGCATGCAGAGGTTCATGAAATTGTGCATAGTTTCATATATTCATACTTTTTGTTTATCTGCTGGTATGTTTTCCTGTTATGGTGTCATTGGACTTATGATAGAATATTTCAGATCAGTCAGTAGAGAATACCTTTCTCAGTTGCATCATTATTCATTTTGTTTAGGAAAATTTTAGCTTTTGTATTTTTCTACAATGAGTGTTGTTCTCATATTCATTATGATCATTCACTAACGCTTCATTTGTGACAACTTTCTAACTGCTTTACTCACAGTTATTATGATCATTTACTAAGGCTTTGTTTGGGACGGTATTCTTATTGTTTCTTAAAGCAGCTTTCTAGTACAAAATTTTTTATTTTTGTACTAAAAAGTTATTTTAAGCAGTAAGAAAGCCGTCCCAAACGAAGCCTTGGAACAACTTTCTTATTGCTTCTTAAAGCAGTAAGAAAGTCGTTCCAAACAAAGCCTAAATGGTGGTTTAAAATTATTTTTTATTTTTATTATTAATGCATGTTTGATTTATGTTTTTTAGATGTTTTACTTTTAATTTTAAATTAAAATATAATCAATATAAAAAATAAAACTAAAAGATATCCCACAAAACCCTAAATTTCTTATTTAGATCCCAAGCATAAACCTAATGTTCTGATTTAGGGATTTTTTGAGTTGGTATTGAATAGTCTATGAATAGAATTATATTTGTATTCAAAATTAATATATTAAATTAATTTCGGTTTTATTTGGGGCATCTTTCTTATGATTTTTTAAATTAGTTCTTTAGCACAAAAATTTGTAATTAAAAAAATTATTTAAAAAAGTAGGAAGAAAGTTGAATTCTGAGCCAACTTAAAAAAGAATATGAGTTTATTCGAATTAATTATATTTGAACTAAAAATAAATGTGCAGCAGAAGCTTGAAATTGTTCTATGCGACTGGGATTAGAATATAAGCATTGAATTGGTGTTATTTGTAAAACTAATTAAAGTTATTTATAAATTTACCTCTTACATTAATTTGTCAAAATATCATCAAAAATTCAAAATTTATAGTAACACTCCTGTTCGATTAAATGATAATAATTTGATTGTTATGCGTTTTATTAGATTTATTTACTTATTTTTGGATGAATGGTGGTGTTGTAAATAAAATGAATTTCGGTGGCATCTTCTTTATTCCTTAAATTCGAACTTAGTTCGAGCTTTATTTAACGAGTTTGAGTTGATTTATGAGCTAGCTAAAATAATTATGATTTAAATAATTATTATAATAAAATAGTAAAAAAAAAAGAGAAATTATAAATTAATAATAACAAATAACTTCATATATAAGAAGATGAATATAATTTGTAAATATTTTTAATAATTTTATATTTATAATTTTAATTCTTAATATATTTTAAGTATATTTTATAATAATATTTTTTTAAGCAAGCAAGTTCTCGAACTAACGAGTCGAGTCAGGTTAGCTTAAATTTGACTTATTAGCTTATCGAGCTCAGCTCACGAGCTATTTGAGCCGAACTTGAGCCGGCAGCTTTACTTACTTACAGCCCCGTCCCAACATGAATGTGGGTCAAATTATTTTAATTTACAGCCACATAAGATAAGGAAAAAAAAATCATTTATGATTTTCTTAAAATACTAGAAGATGTATATTATAAATATTATGAGTGAAATTTCATTTAGGATATGCGTATAGATATACTTACCTATATATATATATATATATATATATATATATATATATATATATATATATATATATATATATATATATATATATAGTTATATTTTTATTTTTTTTTATTTGGAATTTCATTTGTTGTGGTGTTTTGTTTTATTTTCATTATTTTTTTTGTAAGAGTTTGGTGTAATTCTTAGCAATTATGGTGTCAATAAATGACCTGATTTAACATTCTAACATGAACCCAACTCAAAAATTTGTATTTCATGTTAGGCATGATCAATTTTCGGGTCAAGCTAATTTGGGATGACACGAACATTCAAAATTTGCCCAATTATCATTTGGGTTCGTGTTAAACATGTCAGGCTAAAATCAAATGGATAATTTATGGTTAAATGGGTTGTATTTGTATTAAATGAGTTGAATTCAGATCAAACATGCTTAGGTTGAGTCAACTTCCATGATCCAAACCTGACTCACCAACTTGAATTTGCATCCTTAGTAGTACTATGGCTTCGTTTGTGATGACTTTCTTGCCGTTTCTTAAAGCATCTTTTTATTACAAAAAATTTAACTTTTGTATTAAAAAGTTGCTTTAAAAAACAATAAAAAAGCCGTCCCCAACTAAGTCTAAATCTACTTATTTTCCATTGGAGATTAGTGCATATTAATATCACTCCACCATCTTATTTGCATTATAAGAGTTAAATGGTACTACTAATATTTTCAGGCCTTTTTTGCAAACACCCAATCAACCATACTAAGCCATGTTCATGTGGTATATTGTTTATTCAATAAAGTTTATTGCACTCATAATAAAGCTAATAAATTTCAATATATTTCATCTGAGATTTTATTCGTTAAAGAAAAAGCATGATGAGAGGAAAGTGATAATCCAATTTTGTAATTTTTATAATGAGAAATTTTTATTAAGCTTAGATCAAAAGTTTTTTCTTCACTAACTTAGAATATTTGACAATGTATTATTTAATATTAGTGTTCATTAGCATCAATATATATATATACAAAATTAGATCATTATGAAAGTAAAATATCTAAAATCCTAAAACAATGAAGTCAATTTTTTTTATTTTTTGTGCCTAATTATTTATTATTGATATCATTTTTTAAAATTAAAGTCATTATTTTGATATAAAGAAAACATTTTAATTTATTAAAATTTATTGAATAATTATCAAGTGTTATTATTAAATAATAAATACCTAATGTCTATCCTCTATTCCATATCAAGAGAATAAATTATTTATTTTTAACCAATCAATCATGTTGATTATTAATCGATTACAGATTCAGGACTAGTAATCAGTCTCTTTTTTTTTTCTTTTTTTTAACCAATTATTGAGCCCCCACCTCATTTGTTGTCCCTAACCTCTTATTATCCCCACTTGAGAAGTATTTCTTATAAAAAGAACTTTCCAATCCCTTGCTTTCTAAACCTCAAGCATGATATTTTACTATTATGAATCCATAGAGGGGAGGCACTATCACTAGCACTAGCATATATATATATATATATATATATATATATATATATATATATATATATATATATATATATATATATATATATATATATATATATATATATATATATATATGTAAATTAAGGCTTCTTTTGGGACAGCTTTTTAATTGTTTCTTAAAACAGAGTTTTAATAAAAAAATAATTTTTTTATATACTAAAACTATATTTTAAGAAGCAATAAAAGAACCGTCCCAAACAAATAACATCATTCTAAAGAAGCTATTTTGTAAAGTAATAAAAAAACTGTTCAAAGCGAAATCTAAAGAAGCTTGACATAAGCCAATTAGGCAACTACATTTATTTGTTTAAGCTAGGTGAGGTGTGGAGTGAGATGGACATGACATGGAGAATATAATTGTGGGGTTGATTGTCTTAGTGATGGGTGTTTCATTTCTCTATTCTCATCCTATGTCGTCATTGTACCTTTTTTCAGCGACATCTCTTTCTTTTTGTTAAAATTATATCCATGTTGTGCAATAATTTATCTTAGTTGATCTATTTTGATTAGATAGTAGGGATTAGTATAACTTTATTTTTAAAGACATTTTAGTTTAAAAAAAGTTAATATAATTCAAATTGATTGTGAGCATATTCAAATCTTAATTGTTCATATAAATATATAGATTATATTATTGTTAAATTTAGAAATTTTAGATTGATAAATTTTTGTAATCCTTAATTATATTTAGGTTGTTATAGTTGTAGCTATGTGAGTTAATTATAATTTTGATCTATTATGTTTGCATATTATTAACAAAGTTTTCATTAATGAAATAAAGTATTTAATAAATTGAAATGAGATAATTAAAAATATCATGAATGATATGATTGCTCCACCTAATTGAGAAATCTATAATATCGCCATGAATTTCTAAGGTTTACTCTGATAATTTTTAGAGAGGAGCATGTTAAAAAGGACAACTAACAAAAGGAGCAGATTTAATTAAAATTTTAAAAATGAGCAAATACACATGCAAATAGGTGTATTCTCTAGAGAGAGAAAATGAGAGGAAACACGAGAGAGGGAGAGAGGGCGGGAAGAGAAAGTCCCAAGAAAGTGTGAGCTTAAGAGAGAAAGGGTGGAATGATGGAGGGTTTTATTAAATATTTAATTATTATTTAAATAATAATTAAATATTTAAAATAATAGTTAAATATTTAATAATTACTTAAAATATATTTTAAAATATTTAATATTGAATAAATATTTTTAATATAAATTTAATATAAAACTAAAAAATATTTATATTATATTTTTTTGTTTAAATATAATATAATTATTTATACTTCAAAATTATTTTTTAAGAAAATATTTACAAGAATTTAAAATTATTTTTATTTTTAAAAATCCAATTTATTAAAAGATAAATAATGTAATTCATTAAATTTTTTTAAATATAAATAATTAATTTAATAATTTTAAATTCTTATAAATATTATATTTAACTAATAAAAAATCATAATTAAATTTAAATAATAAATTTTATTATTATATATTTAAATTATTTATGTAATATTATAAATATCTAAAAATGATATTAAATAGTAATTTTGAAAATTTATTCTATAGAAAAAGTAAAAAAATATAAAATATATTTAAAATGGATAATTTTAAAATTAATATTTAAAATAATTTTTTGATATTTAAAATAATATGTAACTAAAGCTCTGCAGCACACATTATTTTAAGTAATTATTAAATATTTCATTATTATTTTAAATATTTTTAAATATTTAATTAATATTTATATAATAATTAAAATAATAATTAAATATTTAATAAAACCCACCATCATTCGAGTCTCTCTCTTCCCGCCCCACTTTCTCATCCTGCCCGCTCTCCCTCTCTCCTCTCTCCTGTCATTTTCTCTCTCTAGAGAATAGGCCTACCTGCATAGCGTATTTGCTCATTTTTAAAATTTTAATTAAACCTACTCCTTTTATTAATTGTCATTATTGATGTGCTCCTCTCTAAAAATTAACTGGTTTACTCCACATGCCTTCTCACTAATGCCCCATCTTGTGACAAGTAAAAGTATCTCATTTATGACTAAGAATGTAAAAATCGGATCGGACAACAAATCAGAAGAAGGAGAAGCTCACGATTCGATCGGTGGAACCTGGGTCAAACTGGATGATGTAATAAATAATAATATTATTATAAAAAATAAATTAACATAATAATGAAATATAATAACCCTATAATTTAATATAAATTAATGCTAATTTATATTACATATTTAGATATAAATTATATAAAAAGTCACAATAAAAAGTAATTGTTTATAATATATAATTAAATATATAAAAAATTTAAAAGATAAAAAAAAATATTATTAACAAAAAAAGTAAAATTTCCCAAAAAATAAATAAAATATTATTCATATTACAAAATTTAATTCTTTATAATATAAAATAAAAAATATAAAAAAATAAATGGATAAAAAATAAATATTATTCATTTTATAAAAATTAATTAAATTTTTTTAAAAAAATGATGTTTTGTTTTGTATATTGTATACATGAAATCAATAGTTTTTTGCTTTGTATGGTTTAGTCCCACATCACTTGTGATGTTTTGCTTTATACAATTTATATACGTTTTACTTTTATTCATGATATGAGCTCGTATGGAGTAATGAAGCATATTAGAATGTTGTAAATAATATTTAAATATAGTTTTTAATATGTATTTAAGAGTTTTAATATATAATAATATTTATATTAATTGATTAAGTTTAATATTTATTTAATATTAAATAATTTATTTAACTATATAATTAAAAATTTTGAACTAACTGTTTTAATTATATAAATAAATAATAAGCGGTCCATGTTGGTTTGGTGCACAGCCGGTTTTCAAGGCTGAAACTAATCGGCCTTCAGACTGGTTCACGGTCAGGCCGATCAAGTCCAGTTTTTAAAACACTGTTTATGACTCTACGTCTCTGCCTTTTAAAATATTTTGTATAATTTAGATTTCCTTAGGGCTACTTTCTTACTGCTTTTTAAAACAACTTTATATTACAAAAAATTTGTGTACTAAAAAGTTGCCTTAAAAGTAATAAGAAAGTCATCTCAAATGAAGCCTTAGTCTATGAAATTATTTACTCTCAAATATGTTTTATATTTACTAATCTTATGTGCTTATGATGTTATGAGCTTATTTTAACGATAACAAATAAATGATTATATATTATTTTAATGAGTAAGAATTGTAATGAATGAGTAAACCTAACCCGGAGATATGATCGAGTGATCACAAAGATCGACGATATCATGGAACAACTCGAGCATTGAAGAATGACTATTAAAAGCTTTTTTTTTTTTTTTTGTAGTTACTTTGTAGCACAAATTAAATTAAATAATCTTTAATAATTATTATTTTGATCCTACCAATGGTTAGATGATAAGATAAATTAGAAGGTTATTCTATACTACCTAAATTAAAATTTTTAATTAATTCACATAATTAATTAACATAAATGGGTTAAGGTGTCACCATAATCATTAATTATGAGCCATCATTAACTCCTTGAAAGAATATGGGCCTTTGGAAGGATGATTTTTAAGAAATATTTTATTGGAATGATGATAGAGCCCTTTCTCATGACAATCTTCTTCAGTGATAGTCATTATCCAGGTCCTATTAATGATTTTTATGAAATAATTTAAACAAGATTTTAAAATTAGACTATATATTCGAATATTAAAAAAGGGAAAATATTAAAATTGTGAAAATAATCTAAGAGTCATGTGGACAAATTATGATATATGGGGCTATTTATAATTTTTTTAATTTTTTTAGTTTATATTATATTATGTGTTATATTTAATATTTTGTTAATTTTTTTAGTTGTTTTAGTTGTTGAATTCAATTAGTGATGTAAAAGAGGTGAGATGAGCTCGAATCACCAATGGCTTGAGCTTTAAATTAATTAATTGAGCTCGAGTTCAATGATTTAAGCAATTATTATAATATAATGATAAAAACTAAAAAGAATGAAAAATCATAATCAAAATAATTATTAATTACTTGATAGAAGAAAGTAAGATATAATTTTCAAATATTTTTAACAACTTTATAATTAAGATATTGAATCATAATATAATTTAAGTAGATTTTATATTAATATTTTTAAATGAGCCGGCTCACGAGCTATTGAGTCAAGTCCGGGCTGGCTCAAGCTTGGATCGTTAGCTCATCGAGCTCAGCTCAAAAGCCATTTATTGAGCCGAGCACGAGCCATTTGTTCTAGATGGGATTCAAGATTTTGTAATTTGAGTTGTGCATCTCAGTATCCTACAGAAGCCTCAACAAGATGTTCATCAAGCTTCTTGAGTCTAGTCATGCAGCCATTGTCAAACTCGTAGAAGCTGGGGTGTCGTCCGCCATGAAAGAAATGTGATGATGGAAGGGGCAATAATGGTGATGTGTTTAGAGAAATTGTGAATGTGTGAACGTGAATAACAAGAAACCTGACTTCATGCCAAAATAGGGGAGGTTATAGAAGTAATTATAGTAATGCATAAAACATACAAAGGAGGTTATTGTTGGGGACGACGACGACTTTGATAGAAGAGAAACACATAAAATAAAACTGAAAAGTGAAAAAATAGAGAAAAAAAAAAACTTTTCTGATAAATAATTAGATAATATATTAATATTAAAGGGTAATTTTTTAAACTAATTACCGTTAAAGATTTAGGCTTCGTTTGAAGTATGCGGAGGAGAAATTTCTAAAGCATGATGGTCACCTGATTAGTCTGCATTTTTTTGCAGATGCGCTATCATGGTGTCAGACATGAAAGAGTAGGTGGGACTTCAACCTATGTTGAATGGGCGAAGGTGAATATATCATTATCTATCATCCTTGGAGGTCATGTGAGGAAGCATTTATCCTTGATCTTTATAAGGAGCATATGAAGAAGCATTTACCTGGAGGTAAGAGGAGAAAGTTTTCAAATATAGCAGACTTACAAGATTTACAATACAAATTTCAATTCTACTTTAATTGTTGTCCTACACAAAGTCAACTTCAAGCGTGTATTTGGAAATTTTTAAGTGAAGATAATTAGTGTTTGTTTGATTTTCTATGGTTTGTTTTGAGAAAGTGTGTTGTATAGTAGTCTTATGAGAAGTGTAAGTTGTTTAAGGTGTTTGAGTATAGAGATGTTCCATTTATATGACAAATTTTAGATTATCAATTTGTCTTTGGTTTTTTCATGTACTTTTTTTTTTTAAATATTAATGATAGAGTTAGAAGAGAAGTAATATCGTCATCTAGATTAATGAAGTTCAACAAAAGTATTATAATCACACATGAAAGTGCAACAAAGTAGATAATACAATTGAAATCAATATCATAACAAACATCTTGAAAGTATATGTCATAAATGAGAACATAAGTAAAACTAGTGCCTCCTCCTATGGCGATGAGGTATCACATCAATGCTAGGAGTAAAATGCTCTAGTGCACGAAATGGTCTAGTACATAGCTAGTGCTGCTCCTCCACAATACCATATGCCTTACTGGTGGAATCTTTGCCCAAGGATGACAGAACAAAATATAGCGTGAAGGTTGAGGGAATGTCTGACGATGTAGGAAATGTAAGGTAGCCCTGAGAGGGACACTCATCAGCATAAGAAGATGGGCCAGCACCATATGGATCAGCAATAGTATATGGCGGGTTGAATGATATCTACTGGGTCTCAATCTTCTTGAAATATCGATCATCATCAATGTGCATCTACTGGCGTAAACTGTGACATTGCTCACCTATGAAGTTAACATCCCATTGTATAGGGGTCTCCTTAGTCCCTCAAAAATACGACTATAATCGTCTCTCTAGCTAAAGAAAAAAATCTTGCTACAAGTAAATGCAAGGTCTACAAGTTTTTGTAGGAATAATAAGTTTATGTTAATATGTTAAGATGAGAGTACCATATGGCACTCGGTGGGGGCTCTAAGATAGTAAATAATGGGCGGGTCCATATATGCCTTCAACATATGAAATGTAGCCTAAGATCTATACTAGCTCAAGTACTACTTAATTATGAAGTTCTAGTCAGCACCACAGACAACTCTAGCAACAATGTGTGCTCTCCTACTCTCTCGCAAGGAAATATAAGTCTGGTGGTATCATACCCAATCTATATCAGCCTTTCTAAGTCTAGAAACTCTAATAAATATAGGGTTTATAGGCATGATGTCAGTCATGGGGAAGTATCTGAACTGCCGAAAACTTTTTCTAGAAGGTGTCACTCTGCTCTCTTCCAACTTATAAGTGGGATTTTGGATAGTCATATCACTTATAAGTGGGATTTTGGATAGCCATATATCCTGAGATGAAAGGCAAATTGGAGTAACTTAGGCGTGAATCTCTGTTGTGTATGACTCCCATGTAACCTGCAATCATATAAAATATACACTAACATTACTAGAACACTTACACAACTTATTGAATTAAGAATACTGTTATGAGTTTACTTGATTTACCTGACTATCCACCAGACCATCAAGTTCATCTCTATAAGTGGCAATGTTTTAAAGGGGTAGTTGCCTTAATCGTTCCTCATTCCACATACAAAGATATCAACCACATCTCATTTAGCACATATGAAATGGTAATTACACATAAAATAATATAAAATGAAGAGTAGTAATTGAATCCAACACTCAAATCGTCAAGTTGTACAGGGTATGGGATGTGAAGTAAGGAGGGTATGCTTAAATATATATGCTCCCACGCCTATATCTGCAACATATGAATGCAACCTGCTATGTTAGCCCTTTTGGGTCTGGTTGCCTCAGTAAGTTCTCTATAGAGGTGAGACAAAATTGTAGTGCCGATTAAAAAATTCTTGAATCATACAATGTCCATCATCAATGGCAGATATTGTAGATGAATCTCGGGACCTAATGTATCTGGAAGTAGGTGGCATCCAATAATGAATAAAAGGTATGCTCTGACATGCCGCCAAAAAGCAATATCTATGAGATCAAGGTAGGTGTCTCGTTAGAATGTCCACCATAATCATCTGAGTGGAATACAAATTTGTGCATGAGCCTATCTCATCCTAAACTTTGAGCTGATGTGATGGTTGGATTGGTCATGGTACACAACATCTATCTTTGGATGCATTCTCAATATGTCAACACAACAATCAAGCCATCTACACCATCGTCTACTTGGACAAACCACATTGTATCCTATAAATGTTTGCCCATCCACTTATACACCTAATATCATAGAGATGTCTTGCAAAGTTATTGTCATCTCTCATAATATAAAGTGAAAAGTGTTTGTTGTGGGTCTCCGAAAGGATTCTGCTCGTGTGGTTCGAATGCAAAGAGTACGATCACACTATCCCATAGGACAAAGTGGTCGTAGACTTTTACAATCTACACAAGCAGGCCGATGGAAGAGCAGATGGAGTTATAGATATGATTAGCCATGGAGGATAGCGGCTTTCACCTACCAACATCGATGAATAATAATATCTATAACCCAAAAGTTCACGAGATTTCTCTCATTCGATACATCAGCTCGAATGGGATTTATTTGATTGTGGGGATCGGTTTCCTACGGACGCAAGCCTCCGTGGTTAATTACATCTTAGATCTCGGTCTAAGAAAACTCTCGATTAAAGATGTTAGATTATCTTCTCTAATGAGTTTAGTGCGAAGGGATTTCTAGGTTTTCTTAATCATAGGGAAAGAAGGTCCCAAATTGGCTCAATCGACCACGCATGGTTTGGTCAACATTCGGCCGGTCTGAAGAAGAGAAAACTGGAGAAAAGAAAGAGGTCATGCATCTCAAGCAAACATGAGAGAAAGAGGGAGGTGGCGTCATCTGTGTGACGTGGATGGGAAGGATTTATAGCCTCCGAAAGAAAGGAAGACTTACCCACCGATAAGGCATATAGTGGTACACTCGTACCACTAGCCTTTAGACCCTAAATCTATAAAAGATGTAGTGTTGTACACACAATACTAGCATCTACGACCTAGCTAATACAATCCTAGACTTATTCCTTTCCTGACAAAGGAAGCCAGCTAAAACCACCTAATCGTATAAAATCCATGATGTCCAGTCCATATGAAAGATGGGAGGGTAGTTTAGACATTGGAATTCGGGATCGACAACTAGAGAAATTCCTAAGTGATCCCACACTTATGAGTGGTACATTGCTTCTAATACTAATGCGATTAAATTTTGATTTTAATTAGTTACTAATGCAATTTATGCTGGTTAAAGTCTCCAAATCAGATATATATGAAAGTTTTAAAAAGGCTTATAAAAAATTTTTTTAGAATGACTAAACTTCCCCAGGTCCGGCACTTCATCCTCATATGCCATATTATCCAGACTCTACCCGCAGGCAATGAAGTTTGTCTAAAAGAAGAGAGAATGCGTGCATGCGCCCCCGGACGATTCCGGCTATTCCCTAAATCGTTATGTTTCTATGTGAGTTAATTCTTAAAATTTTATTTAATAATTACGAGTAGAAGAATTTTTATCCCTAAAAGAGCCTAGTGGTCAGGCACAAGCACATGCAAGAAAGAAACCTATAAAAAGCATGTCAGTTCTACTGCGCAAACAAAGTTAAAAAAGCACAACAAAAACAATAAAATCCCACAAAAAATAATGTCCATGACAAGTGTCATACAATATTACATCACAGAGTACAAAAAAATAATGGTGGCCGGGCTCCACCGACAACAACCCGGAAACGACGCAAATCTTTAAAATGAGGCATTTTCATCTTCAATCTTCATCTTGATTCTTCTATAGATCATCTTCTCTCCTTTTAGCTCCTCGTAGTGGGTCCTCCAAAAGGATGCCCAAATGAAAAAGGAAACCCCCTTGTAGGAGTTTTCTTTTCCCTTTGGACTCCTATTCATTTAAAATGTCCCATTTTAATGATTTTCACAATAATTACTATCAAATACGTTACATTAATGAAAATAGAAAATCTAGACTCTCCTACAAGGGTTATCCTAAGCAGTTTATAATAAAAATTCATCCAAGCAGTTATATATGTAAAAATGCTGAAAAATAAATCACACTTGGCCGTGCTCTAATCATTGGGGGCTAAGCAGCTAAAGCAGGTACCTAAAGCAATTATAAATGACATTATTAATTTTAGCCCCTTTTTTAGCGCTGTGTAAGCATGGCCACCTGCATGAAGACAATATTAGTATGAAAAAGCGTGCCTAACCTATGGGTATTCTAACGCTCACAACAACATTGTAGAAAAGAAAAGAGCAAAAAAATCATCACAAAAAAGCTACAACAGGTAGCAAAAACAACCAGCACTCAAGTCACATGCAAAGCGTCACAGCACAGCACAGAAAAGAAAAGTAGAACAACAACCTAACCTAAAGCTAATAGTCGTGTACTATCAAACTCATCTAAGTGTGTGTAAGCTGTGTGATTTTGATAGGTCCTATATGGGATAGTTTAGTTAGAGTTGTTTGTATTTTTTTTGTTTGTTGAAAAGGGCAAAGGAAATATTTTGGTTAAAGTTCAAATATTAGTGTTTTAGGATTGATTTTAGGATATTTTATTTTAGTGTTTGATTAACCACCACCTTTGTTTCACACCGAGGCCGTGAGATTTATTTCACCCTCCTTGGGGCTAACTTAATAGCCTCGTAGGCCTGGGTTACCCAGTGATAATTAACTTTGTTAGATTATTTTAGTTTGTTATGAAAAGAAAAGAAAAAGAGTGTATTAATCATTTATTAACCAAGTTTGTTAATTAATTTTAGAGGTTATTCTAAAGTTTGATATTTAGGAGTATCTTATCCTAATGAATTTTAATATCAGACTTGATTTCCTAATTAAATCTACATATTTTAGGCTTTTAGATTGGTTAAGGGTTGATTATTAAATTAATGAAACTTGATTTAGGTTTATATTTTAGATTTATAATTTAATGATTATGAATGTTAATTCATAATTTGATTAAGAATTAATTACCTTTTAACACATTTTTAGGAGTTAGATTATAAATAGTTGGTTGATTATTAGTAGATTAAAGAAACCAAAATCTAGGAAAACGTGTCACTAAGTTTTTATTTTAATGTTCCTACCCTATAGGAAACATGCAACCTAAGTCTATATTTTCTAAGACTCAGTCCTTAGTTTTTGTCCTTAGATGTCACTAGTGTTGTAGGATCAAAAAGTGGTGTTGTTTTCTAATTCCTAAGACTTCTATACGGATGTCACAAGATTTTAGGGATCTAAGAAAAAAAGTAAAAGCAATCCTAAATATATAATTGAAGTTTCTACAAGACCCTAAGGGTGGGAGGCGTACAATCATTTAGGCCCCTAAAGGTTTTTAAGTTTTTAAGAAAGCTTACAGCACCAGGGGCTACGACCCGGTGGTTCCGCCCGTAGCGCCCCTACTGGAATGAATAGAGGCGACTGATGCTCGAATCCGATTGTCCTATCTCCTTCTCCAAGCGCTCCCACGCTCCTTATCCGTTGCTTTCCAAATTTTACCTCGTAGGACACAAAAGAGAAGTGTATTAGAGCAGTTCTATAAGCAGTTAATAATATGAAAGAATGAAAATGGAGAAAAGAAAAAGAACTAACCTTTTTGTTACTGGTTGAGCTACTTGTGTTTTGGGTTCTCTTCATTTTGCAAGTGCATAACGTCAAAGCACGAAAGAAACAACAGAGAAAGCTAACGGTGAAGTAAAAGACAACTAAAAGCAACTAAAATAAGAAGAATGAAAATCGTATATAAAAGGGATGTAGGCATTGTTGTTATTGGGCACACTTCTTTGAAGTCAAGTGTACCCTATAGTAACATTAACAAAGCCCTTTGCTGTTCCCACAATCCAAATCAGGCACTTGCTACAATTGAGACATCTACCTACAACACCCTACAAACGGAGCCCTAAGCAACTAAGGGAAACTTCCAAGACTAAACTTAAGACTAGACTCTCTTTTGTTTTATGTCTGTCTTAAATTCTATATTTTAGAAACTAACGCCAAATGGAGAATTCAAATGAACGGGGACTGTCTTACTCCAAAAGACATTAAAGACCTCTAACACAAAGCTCCTAAAGCTTCAAATTCAAACACTCATTTTTTAGAAGGGACTACTAGGAGAACCTAACTCACATGGTAAAGCACTAATCATTTCCAAAAGACATTAAGGGGCCCTACTAAACAAGTATAACCATAAAATTATAGATCTCAAAATAACTTGCAAGAACTTCTACACAAAACTTCTCAAAAGTTATCTACCAAAATCTTTTTTTTTTTTTGTATTTTGACACAAAAAGCTTTACAAAAATCTTCTACCAAAATCCCCTTTTTGACACCAAACTCTACCCAAAATAACCGACAATCAAGTGCCTCTCCTTTCATTTGGAGTAGGGTATTACTTGTGGAAGTTTTTCAATGAATGTGCACTATAAAGCCCTCCATCAAGAAACATTCACAAGACAAAAACAAAACACATAAACTCAATATAAACAAAACACATAAACTCAATACAAAACAATTCACATAAAGCCTCTCGATCTAAAATAATTAGCAAAACTTTCTAACACAAAATCAAATATAAAATAACTTGCGACATCTTCCAACAACCTATTCAACTCATCACATATAACTTTTAACACCTTAAACGCCTCTAAGATAATTTTGATACGAAACAAGTCTTTATGAATATATATGAAAGTTTCTCAATCAAGTCATTATAGTGATGCTGATAAATGAAATATGAACTAAATAAAAAAAGTGCAAACTCTCCTAATTTTCTCCCATATGCAAATATCTTTCATGTAATAGATTCTTAACTCTTTCTAGACATTCAATCTACAACACGATTCACCCACCCACATGCTCATGAAACCGATGCATCATAACAGAATTAACATCATTCGCAGCCAATCCCAACCCTTGTAGATCAAGGTGCCAATGAAGGGAAAACATTATATACCATTCAATATTAATGCCAATGCCCATTTTAACACAACTTAGAGAGCAAAACAATGAGAAATATGCACATAACTTGCTCCTAAAACAATCCGGAAGTTAAAAACTATGAAAAACTGCATGTATAACATTCCTACGACGATCCGGAAGTTAAAAACTATGAAAAAACTGCATGTATATTGTTATCAAAATAGTTTGGGACATGAAAACAATGAAAATCTGCATACTACTTGTTCCCAAATCCATTTAGACAGTTGAAAATAGTAAAATAAACTGCATACATCTTGTTCCCAATCAACTTAGAACATAAGAAATAGTAAAAAACTGCATATAGGCCATTCCCAAACCAACTTGGAACCCAAAAACAGTAAAATTCTGCATGTGGCTCATTCCCAAATCAACTTGGAAACCAAAAACAGTAAAATTCTGCATTTAACATTGTTCTCAAAACCGTCTGGAACACCAGAATAGTAAAAATCTGCATACCACATTGCTCTCAAGAAAGTTTGGGACCTTTCATATCATATACTTTTCCAATTTCTCGTCAAGGTGTAAACGGGTATAATAGTAGAAGGAGAAAATATTAAAGTAAAGAGAAAGAGAGAATTATTGCTTCCATTACTCCCCCACATTCTACTTTCCACTACCGAAACCCTTAAATCTTCTCCAAAATATTTCGTAAAAGACAGAACGAAAGCATATGATTGTCTTAACTAAGTGCCTTTCATAGAAAATATGAAGCAATTAGTAATATACAAGTGTATGCCAAATCTCTATCTTATGTACTTATTCCAACTCAAAGTTTGTGTCGAATGTATTTTAATAAAATAAAGATAAGTTATTGCAAATTCAATCTTTCCATGAGAAGATATAACATGAGGCTCAAATCTCTACTTCCCTCTAAATAAGCAAAATCTAATTTCAACACATGAATATTTCGAACGAAGAATAAATTTCGGCACCTAAAACTTTGGAAAGCAATACTTCAAGCTCTCAATCTTACATCAAAAGAAACTCGGAAAAGAGCCCCTTAGATTTTTTTTGTGTCTAAAAAAAATGATCCAACAACTTCTCAATACTCAACAAAAGGAGAGAATATCAAAGCCATTTAATGTGATTCATACTCTGTCGGCGCCAAGGATAATGAACCATTAGATGCAACATTGTAAATAAAGTAGAGAAAGAGTATAGATAAATCAATTCAGATTCAAAATCTTATGGCAGATTTTTTTTGTAGACTTGGAGGCATGAACTCATTAGTGAGGTTTGTTCCTTTCTTAAGTAAATGGCAGCAGCATTGTCTCATATCCAAGTAATGGGCCATCCAGCCTGCTACGATAAACATCAAATCTGTTTATACGCTCTACGCAAAGCATCGATGACATTTTCGCATAAATAAGATAGTTATGTAGAGCTTTAATGCAAGTTAAGCAACCATGGCCTTTCCCTGAGCCATTTCGTCAACCACTTGGTAAGAAACTCTTAAAATATGGAATAAAACAGACTTTTAAGAAAGGCATGAGCTTCCCACCTACTCAATCTAGGTCACATAAATGATCCGCACCAAACTTTGATGGTCCATGTAATGGATTGCTCAACAAATGAACATATAACAAAAAGAAAACCTAAGCCATTTTCAGATTTTGTAAAGAAGGAGAAGAAGTAGTGTGGGAGAAAGGTAGAAGGAGAAGAAGAAGAAGAAGAAGACTAGGAAGAAAGAAGAAGGGGAGGAAGAAGAAGAAAGGGAAAGAAGGAGTAGGAGGAATATGGGGAAGAGTTACCTGCAGTTTGGAGGAGATCTGGATCGGTCCAGGTGCGATCCGAGCAGCTTCGGATCTGATTCAGGCGTGCAAAGCCGAGAGCAGGGATTCGGGTGGCTACCGTCGAGTTCGGGTTCGGTCCGGAGAAGTCGGGGTCCGTCTAGGCGGCGGGAGTGGAGAAGTGGCTGCTGGTTTCAGACGGGGGGTGGGACTCGGTCTGTCGCCTGCTCGGGATCACACGAACATAAGGAGACAGGAGGAAGGGGTTCGGTCGGGGTCTTCCTGGGACTCACGGCTGGAATCCAGAGAGAGGGATCGAGTGGAGAAGAGGGGAGTTCGGCTCTTGGAACCGATAAGGTGTGATTGAGAGCGAGAGCAATGAGTCGTCATCCCTCTGTGAAGTCACGCCTGGAGTCTTCATTTGGCGCAGATATGAGTCGATGCCGAAGAAGGAAGCCCGCCAATTTCGTCTTCGCGCTCCAGCCCTCGAAAATTCCTTAAACAGCTTCGATCGCTGCTCGATGTCTGCTCGAACCGTAGAAGATCGCCTAAGACGCAAGATTTCGGCTAAAAAGGGGATTTCGCTAAATCACAACCGTTGAAGGAATTTCCTAATTAAGGAAGTGAATTCAAATTCTTTGGAAAGTCAAATGGATTTAAATGTGATTAAATTGAGCTAATTCAAGTCTAATTCGGTTAAACCAGATTAGACTCGAGTCCAAAATTTAAGTCAATTCGAGTCGGTTCGGGTTTGAGGCGGCTCGACGAATTCAATTGTATGAAATCAAGTTCAAGAATTAACATCTATTTAGATCGAATCGAACTCGACGCAACCAAATTAAGGACCCGTCTAGCCAACTTAAAAAAAATTCTAGGAGATAGGATAGATCTCTGCTTGACATGAAAACTTCAAAATTTAAACTTAGTGACATCTTGAACATCTCAGAATTTTCTAAGAATTTTTAGGGCTCTTTAGACCCCTTAATTAACCAACCCTAATTTGCCCGTTAAATAGGGCTTGATAACTTTAAAAAATTCTAATAAATCCATTTCAACTCAGAAAGTTTCCCACAACACCTCAAATTGTTTAAAATTCAAATTTTAACCTTAAATAATTAGGTCCCCCTTAGTTGAACCTCAATCTGATTCTTAATTCAACTTTAATTAAAATTACTATTTTGCCCTTTTTAGATAATTAAAAAATTTTAAAATTTCCCCAAACACTTAGGAACACCTTCTTAGGTCATTTCTGACATTTGGGGGTGATTCTAATCAGTTTGGAGCTGATTTGGAGCAAAACTATAAAGTCACCCCTAATTACACAATTTTAATAATTCATTAAATGCTCAAAACTTTGAAAATCTATAACTTTGCATAGGAAACTCCAAATCTAGCAAACTCAAAGCCTAACTACTCACCTCAAGGTCTAGTATTTACTTAAAATTCCAAACTTAGCCCATTTTCCATAGTGACATTTTGGACCCCCTCAACCTAGCACCTAAGAGGACCCGGGACTTTTCTGCTGGGCCAAATTTTAGAAAAAAGCTTGTGAGTAGTGACAATTAGAAAAAAGAGCATAGTTAATAAAAATTTTAAAAAGCAGCCGATACGCCATTACATTAGGCGTATTCTTAGAGCAAGAAAATTAGATGAGAGAGGAGAGAGGAGAGAGGAGAGAGAGAGAGGGAGCGGTAAGTAGGGCAGCAATTACTTCAATTACTTTATTAAAAGGGAATCTTTTAATATTACCCTTTTTAAATCTATTTATGTTTTTTCAATTTTTTTTAAATAAAATTTTAAAATTACTATTTAATATAGTTTTTAGATATTTATAATATTACATAAATAATTTAATTATTTATGTAATATTATAAATATCTAAAAATTATATTAAATAGTAATTTTAAAATTTTATTTTATAGAAAAAGTTAACCATAATGAATGACTAAACGGACCATCACAACACCTCATAGATTCGCCATATAGAGATATCCTGTTTGTCAAAAGACCATCCAAGAATTCTGGAAAGATGTAGACCTTTGCTCATAATGGTCCCAAAACATAATCGAAGCAGTCGGTGACTGAAACAAGAAAGAGTTGAAGAACAAACGGCTGTATGAGGCCAAAAAAAGATCAGAAAATCATTCCAATAGTAAAAATTTTTCTCAACAAAAAACAAAAAAGAGAGATCTTCCCAAATGTCCAACACGCCAAAACAAGCCAAAAAGAGATGCCGCAGAAAAGAGAAATGGCAAGAAGCATATGTAAGCAATCTAGATCATACAAAATATTTTTTAGTTTTACATTAAAATTACTCATATTATATTTTTGTTTTTAAAAAAAATATAATTTTTTGTAATTCAAAATTATTGTTTTGAGAAGATATTTATAAGAATTTAAAATTATTTTTATTTTTTAAAATCTAATTTATTAAAAGATAAATAATTTAATTTATTAAATTTTTTTAAAAGATAAATAATTAATTAAATAGTTTTAATTTCTTTTAAATATTATATCTAAACATAAAAAACATAATTAAATTTAAATAATAATTTTTTATTATTAAATATTTAAATTATTTATGTAATATTATAAATATCTAAAAATTATATTAAATAGTAATTTTAAAATTTTATTTAAAAAAATTGAAAAAACATAAATAGATTTAAAAAGGGTAATATTAAAAGATTCCCTCTTAATGAAGTAATTGATGCACTACTTACCGCTCCCTCTCTCTCTCTCTCTCTCTCTCTCTCTCTCTCTCTCTCTCTCTCTCTCTCTCTCTCTCTCTCTCCTCTCTCCTCTCTCTCTCTCTCTCTCCTCTCTCATCTCATTTTCTTTCTCTAAGAATATGCCTAATGTAATGGCGTATCGGCTGTTTTTTAAAATTTTTATTAACTATGCTCTTTTTTCTAATTGTCACTACTCACAAGCTTTTTTCTAAAATTTGGCCTTTCTGCTGTGTGTTGGGTTTTATGAGATTTTATTTCATGTTGTGAATAAAATTATTATGTTTGCTTACTTCTACCGCACTTTAGGAATTGATGTGATTGTACATTAGATTTACCCCTAGGTTATGACTGATATTTGTATACTAATGATGTTTGCTGCAGGTGGTCATGCTCATGCAGCGCTAAATAAAAGGGGGGCAACTGTTATTATTTTAAAATACTATTGATGTCTTGTATAGGTGCTTTAGAAATTGCTTAGTCCCCCCCTAAATAAATGAGGGCTAAAATCATAATAATAACTGCTACAGGTGCTCTAGAGATCGCTTAGCCCTTATAAATAATTAAGAGCTTAGCTAAGTGTGGCTGTGATGTGTGCTTTTATTTTTTTTATATAAATTACTTGGGATTATAAATTGCTTTGGATTTTTATTAGGATAACATTGCAGGAGAGTTTAAGATTTACTGCTTTCAATTAATATAATTATTTGTAATATTTATAAGAGTTGTGAAAATGACATTTGAGTTGGGATATCCTTATCCAACTCGAATTCCAAAAGAAGAAGGCATCCTCAAAGGGGAGTCTTCTTCCATTTGGAAGATCGAGTTTTGATGGCTTTTAGATATCCAAAGAGAAAAGATAATACCCTTCTGAGGGGGATTATCTCTTCGTTTGGATATTCAAGCCACGACGAATCCAAGGAGTCCAAAGAGGAGAGATTCAAGGAGTCTAAGAAGGAGAATCCAATAAGAGAAAACTGAAGAGTTGAAGACCTAATATCCCCACTCAAAGTCATTTGAGTCAGTCCTAGGCTTAGAAATCCGGATTGTTGGCAGTGGGTGCCCGGCCACTTTATTTTTCACAGACCCTAGGTTGTAATTAAGGGCAGTTGGCTTGTGGAAATTTATTAATTAGTTTAATCATTTTGATGTGTTCATTTATATTGATTGCCTCTATGACTGTATGTTTTTCTTAGTTTATTGGTGATTTGCATGCCGCTTTTATTTTAGCATGGATTTCGTTAGGCTCTTTAAAGACTAAAACATTTTCTACTCATAACTAATATTTAAAGTCTTAATAATTAAATAATATAGAAACATTTTCTTCTCATTACCTTAGTCCCTCCGGATGTCAGTATGAGCCGTGTATATTGTCTAAGCCCTTTGAGCTATTTCCTTTCATTTGAATAGGACTTTCTAGTCTTAGCCCTATATGACGATCCCATTTGTGGAAATGATAATGTTTGATCCTTAATTGAGAGTCTTTTTGGGCTCCAACCTAAGATGTAATTAACCACGGGAGCTTGCGTCCGTGGGAAACTGAATTCCACCATCTAATAAACCCCACTTCGAGCTGATGTATCGGGTGGGGGAAACCCGTTATTTCGATCAGGTCGTATATATTACTGCCCATCAAGGTGAGCTAGTGAGAGCCGTCATCCTCAACGGTCAGTCGTATGCACGATCTAATCTGCCATCCCATTGGCCCATTTGCGAGGAGCGCGGATGCCTGCAATCGTCTTTATCCCTTGGGGTAGGTGCGGTCGTATACCCCTCTGCAATCCTGCAGCCATAGCGGTGTCCTTTCGTAGGTCCACACCAGTCACTTATTAAACGGGTAATTTTGGCTAAGTTTTTTTTTTTTTTGGTTTACTTACTAATTACATTCTTAACAATGTTTAGTTTTAAAAATTGCCCAATATGGGATGAAGGGTTCGATTCTGAGTCTACCCAAATCCAACCAACCCAAACCCGAGCAGTTTAATAAAAGGCTTAAAAACACCAACCCGTATCCAACCTGCTAGCTACCTAAATGACTCGACTTCGAATGACCCAAAATCAACTGATTAACCCATTTTAGTTTTAAAAAATTTATTTTATAACTTATTAACTATAAAGTTTAGGATTGATACGGCATCGCAAAATCATCTTGATCGGGCACGAATCTCGAGGCAAAAACTAGTTGGAAGCTTCAAAAATTAATTTCGAGAGCATATGAACTCCGATTTCAGCAAGCTTACAGTCAAACTAAGCGTCTCGGAAACACGAACCCAACGACACCAAGATCAACCCAATTCGAGCCCAAATGAGTCTGAATCAAGGGTTCAAAGCGCTGTTGGAAGGTTCAAACCGCAATTTGAGTTACCAAACGGTCTCCGATTTTGACGAGCTTATACTCGAATCGAAGGGCTCGACGAGACGAATCCAACGAGCCCAAGATCATCAAATTCCAACATCATTAAGGCCATCAAATGTCCAACGAACGGTGCATGATCAAAGGATTCGATATCGGCCGTCCATTCAAACCACTCCTTGTTCGCCCTTGATCTCACGCTTATTTACGGGCTATGCCACTCCAGAAAAACTATAAATAGAGCCCTCATTCTACACCAAGGGGGGGGGGAAGTGAAGAGAGAGAGGAAGAAGAGAAGGAGAAGGAGAAAGGGGAATAGGAGATTCCTCACCTCCTCGACCACCGCCGCCGGAGTTTTTCCTGCCGCTTGAAGACGCCGGAACTCTGCCGGATTTTCAGGAAACGCCAGGAATTCGCAGAATTTTGTAAATTTCGTGGAAGGAACGAATTGTATTTGGATTATCCCAATTTGTGGGACGAAATCCGCCATTTGTAATCTACGAAAACACTAGTGGAAATTTGCAACTGGGCGAGGCCCCGTGATTTTTCCCTTTTTGGGTTTTCCACGTAAAAACTCCTGGTGTTAACATTTTCTTTTCTGTTTGTGTGCGGAATACTCGTTGAACGCTAGGACGCAAATTTACAAACTCTACCGCCGCGTATATTCTCGCACGCAACAGTTTGGCGCCGTCTGTGGGAACGTGGTTCCCGACTGGGGGGAAACTTTTGCTCCAATCTCAAAAGTTCACACATAGCATCAATATCATAAGAAGCAGATGCGGACTGGGGGGCAACTTTGACTCAAACCATGGTCAAATAGATCCTCCAATACCTTCAACATCAAGTTGATATTTCAGGAATATCCGAGCAAATGTAAGGATACTTCAAATCAATTGCAAGCTTTATACAGTCCCTTGTTGGACTTCTACTCCTCGGGCAAGGTCTTAACCTCGACCTCAAAAAGGCAGTAACGGTCTAAAGATAGACCTTCTTCACTTTCGATTCGGAATATACGCGGCGTTCGCCCCCTCCCAATCAAAGCAAAATCAATCCCAGGGGGATTCGATTCGACCTCTTCCACACAGGTTAACGTCGTCGAGCAAATGCTCCGACATACAACCTCGAAAAGGTTTCACATCCTTGGTGGATTCTCTCGACCTCTTCCACACAGGTTAACGTCGTCGAGCAAAGGCTCCGACATACAACCTCGGAAAGGTCTCACATCCTTGGTGGATTATCTCGACCTCTTCCGCACAGGTTAACGTCGTCGAGCAAGGCTTCGACATACAACCTCGGATAGGTTTCACATCCTTGGTGGATTCTCTCGACCTCTTTCACACAGGTTAACGTCGTCGAGCAAAGGCTCCGATATACAACCTCGGAAAGGTCTTACATCCTTGGTGGATTCTCTCGACCTCTTTCACACAGGTTAACGTCGTCGAACAAAGGCTCCGACATACAACCTCGGAAAGGTCTTACATTCTTGATGAATTCTCTCGACCTCTTCCATACAGGTTAACGTCGCTGAACAAACGCTCCGATATACAACCTCGGAAAGGTTTCACATCCTTGGTGGATTATCTCGACCTCTTCCGCACAGGTTAACGTCGTCGAGCAAGGCTCCGACATACAACCTCGGATAGGTCTCACATCCTTGGTGGATTCTCTCGACCTCTTTCACACAGGTTAACGTCGTCGAACAAAGGCTCCGACATACAACCTCGGAAAGGTCTTACATCCTTGGTGGATTTTCTCGACCTCTTCCACACAGGTTAACGTTGTCGAGCAAAGGCTCCGACATACAACCTTGGAAAGGTCTTACATCTTTGGTGGACTCTCTCGGCCTCTTCCACACAGGTTAACGTCGTCGAGCAAAGGCTCCGACATACAACCTCGGAAAGGTTTTACATCCTTGGTGGATTCTCTCGACCTCTTTCATATAAGATAACATCATCGAGCAAAGGCACTAACATACAACTTCGGATAGGTCTTATATCCTTGGTTAACGTCGCCAGAATGCTGTCAAGGGACTTCCATTTAACTTCTCCACAAAGTTAAATTTCTATCTGATGTTGAATTTCCTCCTGTCGCTGAACTTTTGCCTTACAGGACTTTCAACGGAATAATACCCGACTTCAACAGACTTCTACTCGTCATCAGACTACTGCTCGTCGACGAATTTTTGTCGGTCTTCTACCCGACGTTGAACTTCTACCCGACGTCGGACTTCTGCTCATCAGCGGACTTCTACCTGAAGTCGGACTTCTGCTCGTCAGCGGACTTCTACCTGTCGTCGGACTTCTGCTCGTTAGTGGACTCCTACTCGTCGTCAGACTCCTGCTCGTCGATGAATTTTCGTCGGTCTTCTACCCGACGTTGAACTTCAACTCGATGTCGAATTTTTGCTCGTCAGCGGACTCCTACTCGTCGTCAGACTCCTGCTCGTCGACGAATTCTCGTCGGCCTTCTACCCGACGTTGAACTTCTACCCGACGTCGGACTTCTGCTCGTCGGCAGACTTCTACTCGTCGTCAGACTTCTGCTCGTCGACGAATTCTCATCGGCCTTCTACCCGACGTTGGACTTCTGCTCATCAGCAGACTTCTACCCGACGTCGGACTTCTGCTCGTCAGCGGACTTCTACCCGACGTCGGACTTCTGCTCGTCGGAAGACTCCTACGCATCGTCGGACTTCTGCTCGCCAGCAGACTTCTACTCGTCGTGGGACTTCTACTCGTCGTCGGACTTCTGCTCGTCGACGAATCTTCGTCGGTATTCTACCCGAAGTTGAACTTCTACCCGACGTCGGACTCCTCCCTGTCGTCAGACTCCTGCTCGTAGGAAGACTCCTACGCATCGTCAGACTTCTGCTCGCCAGCAGACTTCTACTCGTCGCCAGACTCCTACTCGTCGATGAATTCTCTTCGGTCTTCTACCCGACGTTAAACTTCTACCCGACATCGGACTTCTGCTCATCAGCGGATTCCTACTCGTCGTCGGACTTCTGCTCGTCAGCGGACTCCTACCCGACGTCGGACTTCTGCTCGTCAGCGGACTCCTACTCGTCGTCGGACTTCTGCTCGTCAGCGGACTCCTACTCATCGTCGGACTTCTGCTCGTCAGCGGACTCCTACCCGACGTCAGACTTCTGCTCGTCAGCGGACTCCTACTCGTCGTCGGACTTCTGCTCGTCAGCGGATTCCTACTCGTCGTCGGACTTCTGCTCGTCAGCGGATTCCTACTCGTCGTCGGACTTCTGCTAGTCAGCGGACTCCTACCCGACGTCGGACTTCTGCTCGTCAGCGGACTCCTACCCGACGTCGGACTTCTGCTCGTCAGCGGACTCCTACTCGTCTCCAGACTCCTGCTCGTCGATGAATTCTCTTCGGTCTTCTACCCGACGTTAAACTTCTACCCGACGTCGGACTTCTGCTCGTCAGCGGACTTCTACCCGACGTCGGACTTCTGCTCGTCGACGAATTTTCGTCGGTCTTCTACCCGAAGTAAGACTTCTTCCTGTTGTCGGACTTCTGCTCGTCGGCAGACTACTACGCGTCATCGGCTTCTCGCAACGCATTCTCGAACTCTCCCCTTTGACTCCACACTCGATCGTTGACTACTAACGGGCTTCAACTCGATCGTCCATCGCCAACAAACCTACGCTCAGATGGAAAAGAGATCCCGTAGGCTTCTGCGCACGAGGAGGGGCACTAAGTCGAGCAGGAAAAAATTCCAACTCGCAAATAGCGGAAGCCTCAACCACCAGTAAGTCGGAGGGGGAGGAAGAAATCCCGTTGGTTTCTATCGCCAGAAAACCGGAGGGAGAAGATGAAATCCCGTAGGTTTCTATCGCCAGAAAACCGGAGGGGGAGAAAGAAATCCCGTTGGTTTCTATCGCCAGAAAACCGGAGGGGGAGAAAGAAATCCCGTAGGTTTCTATCGCCAGTAAACCGGAGGGAGAGGAAGAAATCCTGTAGGTTTCTATCGCCAGTAAACCAGAGGGAGAGGAAGAAATCCCGTAGGTTTCTATCGCCAGAAAACCGGAGGGGGAGGAAGAAATCCCGTTGGTTTCTATCGCCAGAAAACCGGAGGGGGAGGAAGAAATCCCGTAGGTTTCTATCGCCAGTAAACCGGAGGGAGAGGAAGAAATCCCGTAGGTTTCTATCGCCAGTAAACCGGAGGGAGAGGAAGAAATCCCGTAGGTTTCTATCGCTAGAGAACCGGAGGGAGAAAGAAAGAGAAGGTGCAAGTTTTCTAAAGGCCTGAGGGGCCTATTTATAGGTTTTGGAGAAGACAGGAGGGAGTTATAGCAAATTTCGAAATTCCAAAAAAAATTTAAATTTTTTCCGAATTTTTTGGAATTTTTTGGGATTTTTTCGGAATTTTTTGGACCCAAAAATAGCCAAAAAACGCTATTTTCGTGCATGTGGGGCCCACAAAGTCGATGGGCCGAACCGACACACCTCTCTCCGAAAAAAAAAAAAAAAAACCCCACGGACAGCGCACCGATCCGCGTGGAAAATCACGCGGATCACGGCCAGCCTTTGGCTGGCCGCCGGCAGCAGCCGCGGCACTGCAGCGGAGCGGCCCAAGGAGCGGTCCAGGCAAAGCGGAGCGGTCCAGGCGGACCGCAGACAGGTCCAGGCAGACCGCTGACCGGTCCAGGCAATCCGCGGCAAACGGGCGCGAAGCCTCCACCGCGCGGTTCCTTCCGCGCGGTCAAACCGCGCCCCGCGCGGTACCGCGGGGGCCGCCGCCGCCGGCGAGCGGCGGCCGGCCGGTCAGCCGGCCGGTTCAGCCGCCTACACGTGTCCGGGCCCGATTTTCGGTCCGGACGGTCCGATTTGGGCATTTTTGGGGTCCCAGGACATGTTTTTCGACGTTCCGGACTCGATTTCGACGCTTTCGGAACTCAACGGGGCCTCTATAATCAAGTTTGAGCAAATGTTCAACTTTTGAAACTTAATTTTTTGAGATTCGGCCAATGTAAAAATCAGAATAAGTATTTTCGGACTTCTGGAGCTTCGACGTCCGAAAATAGGGGGGCAACTGATACGGCATCGCAAAATCATCTTGATCGGGCACGAATCTCGAGGCAAAAACTAGTTGGAAGCTTCAAAAATTAATTTCGAGAGCATATGACCTCCGATTTCAGCAAGCTTACAGTCAAACTAAGCGTCTCGGAAACACGAACCCAACGACACCAAGATCAACCCAATTCGAGCCCAAATGAGTCCGAATCAAGGGTTCAAAGCGCTGTTGGAAGGTTCAAACCGCAATTTGAGTTACCAAACGGTCTCCGATTTTGACGAGCTTATACTCGAATCGAAGGGCTCGACGAGACGAATCCAACGAGCCAAAGATCATCAAATTCCGACATCATTAAGGCCATCAAATTTCCAACGAACGGTGCATGATCAAAGGATTCGATATCGGCCGTCCATTCAAACCACTCCTTGTTCGCCCTTGATCTCACGCCTATTTACGGGCTATGCCACTCCAGAAAAACTATAAATAGAGCCCTCATTCTACACCAAGGGGGGGGAAGTGAAGAGAGAGAGGAAGAAGAGAAGGAGAAGGAGAAAGGGGAATAGGAGATTCCTCACCTCCTCGACCACCGCCGCCGGAGTTTTTCCTGCCGCTTGAAGACGCCGGAACTCTGCCGGATTTTCAGGAAACGCCAGGAATTCGCAGAATTTTGTAAATTTCGTGGAAGGAACGAATTGTATTTGGATTATCCCAATTTGTGGGACGAAATCCGCCATTTGTAATCTACGAAAACACTAGTGGAAATTTGCAATTGGGCGAGGCCCCGTGATTTTTCCCTTTTTGGGTTTTCCACGTAAAAACTCCTGGTGTTAACATTTTCTTTTCTGTTTGTGTGCGGAATACTCGTTGAACGCTAGGACGCGAATTTACAAACTCTACCGCCGCGTATATTCTCGCACGCAACAAGGATATTTGATAAAAAATAAAAAAAATTATAATTATAAATAAAATAAATAAATAAAAAGATATTAAACCGATCATTTTTTAATAAAAATGAATTTGTGGGTAAACTCAAATCCAAACTCACTTAACAAACGGATTAGAAATCTTAATCCGAACTTGATCCATTTATTAAATTGATTAATATGAATATAAATTTTTTGGATCAGAATCGAAGTATCATTTTTTGACACACCTAATCACCACCACCATCGTTTTCCCTCTTATAGCAATATACAATTAGTACTTCGAGTAATCAGATTGGGAGATCTGTATATATATATATATATATATATATATATATTATTTAAACCTGATAAAACTGATTGGTGCATCCCAATCGTGTTGGCAGGTCATTTGATCAAGTGCCTTTTGACCCATGAGCTGTATAGCACGATGAGAAAGAATCTTCCTGCGATCACCAAGGACGGGACAGCTCATGCTCCAACAGATGATGTAATAAATTGTGCAAATATAATTTAATTTATTTTAAAATTAGTACAACTTAGAATTTTATATATAATATTAATCTAAATATAAATATAAAAATAGTTATATTTATTATTCTATACTTTACGTCGTAATATTCTCCATCAGGATTATTCATCTATAATGTACACTTTTCTAATTTGAAAAATAAGATCAAGCTATTTCATTCGAATTTGAATTTTACATTAGGATTTTTTTTTAATTTCTAAATTAAGGCTTTCATATCTAATTTAAATAAAAAAAATAATTAAAATTATTTTATAAAGAGCATTAATTATAAAAAAATTGTATCTTATTAATATAAAAATATATTAAAAATTATTATTAACTTATTTTAAGCTACTTGGTTTAAATTTAAATATTATAATCTTTCTCTAAAATAATTTGTTGGCTTTAATTAAATAAAATTTATATAAAAAGAAATTAGAGATTTTAAAATTATTAAAAATTTGGTAAAGTTTTAATTTAAAAAAAAACTAACAATGTGATGATAAATAGTTAAATTGGGGAAAATATATAATTAAAGAGAGAAATATAAATAAAAAAAGTTTAATATCATCTCCCCTGAAATCATATATTTTAATTAAATATTTATATGAAAGGAAAAAAAATATAGTAATTTTTTAAAAATAATTTAAAAATTACAAAAATTAAAAAAAAAAAAAAAAAAAAAAATATTTATGTCCATAGATTTCTAATTAAAGAATTAAGATATTTATAATGCTTTTAAAAATAAATTAATAAAATTTTAAAACACCCATCCAAAATAAGACTCATTAAGGCTTCGTTTGGGACGGCTTTTTTATTGCTTTTTAAAACGGAGTTTTAGTACAAATTTTTTTATTTTTGTACTAAAACTCCGTTTTAGAAAGCAATAAAAAAGCCGTCCCAAACGAAGCCTAAATTGATATAAAAATCATAAGAATGATTACTTTTTCAAAAAGAAAAGCATAATAATATTATACGTCACGATTTAGAGAATGAACTCATAAAAATCATGTTAAATAACTTTCTCCTTTTTGCTGTTTGTTAGCGATTATTCCAACGTGCGTTTCCTACCAAATCTTCACCAACCCACTTTGTATTTTCTTTCTGCAATAAATAATGGGAAATGTAAAAAAATCGAAAATTTCAAATTGAAAATGTGAAAAATTTATATTTAAATAAAAAAATAACAAATATTGCTATATTACTATTCTTTTTTTATATATTGGTTTATATTTTTTGATCTATTTACTTTGATAGATGTCACATCAGTCATTTATGTAGCATTCTCATTTTTACACACTCAATAAAAATATTAATACTTTTTTACAATCAAATATTCAAATCCATGTAATATTATTGGATTAAAATTTTATAAATTTATTTTTAAGCCTTTATGATATTATTTTATTATTCAAAATCTTGTGAAACTTTTCTATTTTAACATTCAATCTTTTCTTTAGAAATTATATCATCATCAATATCTATATTATTTTGTATAATAATCTAAGATACTTAAATATATCACATTAAGGTAGCTTTCAAGTATAAAAATTTTAAATTTTTAATTAAAAATTTGTTTTAAGAAGCAGTAAGAAAAACGTCTCAAACAAAGTTTAGCTTCTTTACATTCTAAATCAGCTTTCTAGTAAAAAAAACTTCGGATTTAAGAAATTTTTCTACTAAAAAATTACTTTAAAAAACAGAAGAAAGCTGTCAAAAAAAAAGCCTTTAAGTGTCCTCATATATTCTATAATATTTAATTATAATTATTAATATTATTCCAATAAAATTGCATCTCTCATATTCAATTTTTATTCTATTAATTCTAAGACATCCATATTTTAAATATTTCCTCAGCTTTCTAAAATATAATTTTGTTTATAGGCTTTGAGCAAACAGAATTGTAAACTCATACATAGCATGCAATAGGCTCCAAACTGATGACTTTATAGTTAGAATGGAAGCTCCCAATTATCAAAACCAAAGTGGGCAGCTTAAAATTTCAAAATAGATTGTTAAATGCATTATAAAGTTAGGTATAAGTTTTTATACTTAATAAATTCAATCAAAATTTACTATTTTTACCTAAATTGAATTATTTGGGTCATGCCATAATTCAATCATGTTTTTATGTTACAGTGATTTTGATTCAATTTCAATAATTTTTGTTGAAATTAACTCAAAACTTATTAATTATTTTTTATTATCTAAGCTCACAATTTTGGCAAATTTTATGAATTTAAATGAAATTTTAAGTGGAACATAAGAGTGAGATAAGGCCTATAGGATCTTTATGATCGATGAAGACAGCAATTTGATTGGTATTTTTTTAGGATGGTGATGAAAATATTATTTGGGTGATGGTGAAATTATTATTCAATATTTGGATAGATGTAGTGTTAAAAAACTTCGAAGCTATCAAAGGACAAGTTTTTTTTTTTTAGAAAATGGGGAAGAACTTCATATCAAATATTTGGGATATTAGAAAGCTAATTGTGTTGTTTTTTTATAAATTTTAAATTTGTGGTAAAAGAATTATAATATTTTTAATCTAGTTGCTTATAATAAGAAATCCTCTTTATACATTGGGATTTTCACTACAGGAAAATCACTCATTTCCGGCGGCAATTTCCGGCGGAAATTGAGCATTTTCCGGGGTTTTGTAATTTAGCGGCGGTTTTCCGGCGGTTAAAATGCCGCCGGAAAAAACCGCGTAGGAAAATAAATTCCGGCGGTTTTTTCCGGCGGCAAATTATTCTGGCGGTTAGCCGGCGGTCTTAAACCGCCTGTCAAATAAAAAAAAAAACAAAAAAAAAAACCCTGCGGTTACTGCTGCACCGCTCCCGCATCCCGGAGCCGGCCAACTCCAGCTTCCGGCGCTGCCGGCGGGCAGCAGCTCCCGCGTTCCGAGCAGCCGGCGGGATCCCGCGTGCCGGCGCGCGCTACCTCCTGCGTTTCGAACCCCCGTCTCCTGTGAAAAATTTCAAACAACGAACCAATATGCCAGTTATGCAAATACGTTTATTTTGTCAATAGTTTTTATTTAAAGTAATGCAGACCGAAAATTAAATATTTTTTCAATTTTTTTAAAAAAATAAAACTAAATAATTTAAAATAAAATATAATATTTAATATAAAATAAAAAATAACTAACTAATTAATTTTAAAATGATAATTAATTAAATAGTTAATATAAGTTTTAATAATTTTTTGTTAAATCATTTAAATAGTAAAAAATTTTTTTCATTTTCATTAATTTTTTTAAAAGCAGCCGGAAACGTGAAAAAGCCGTCGGAAATTCCGCCGGAAAATTACTTTGGAAAAAACCGTCAGAAATGCGTCGGAAAGCCGCCGGTAATGTGGCCGCCGGAAATCAATGATTTTCCTGTAGTATTTGGTTAGAAAACCCTCGAGTTATTGGGGAGATTATGAGAAGTTTAAGAGAATATTTTAGAAAGTTTTAAAGGGATTGGATGTGTTTTGAGATTGACGGAAGTAATCATCAAGGCTCTGTTGTGAGAGATGAAAAAAATAACTAATGATTCACTGAAGTTAGATGGGATTAGCCACTACGTTAGTAGAGTAACCATCAAGACCTTTTCACATAAAATTCACAGAAGAAAAAATATATATTCAATCAATAAAAAAAGTTTAAGCAAGTGCATTTTATTGTATTATGTGTGGATTGATAATTTATTGTAATACAAAAAATAAAAAAATAAAATTTTTAAACCTTCAAATATATGAAATTCGGATTTATCAAATAAGACAAATAGAGTTCTCTTCAAAGTTAGCAATTTATAAATATTTTTATTTTCTTAGCTGGTATAACTCACCATAATATTAAGCTTTTTAATTATTTTTTCATGATTTCAAAGGGATTATGGATCGTCTATGGGCTTACACGCATGTAGGGGTGTCAATATTTGACACAACACAAAATCTCGACCCGGACCCGACCCTGAAAATCCGGGTTGGACCCGACCCAATTTCAAAATGGGTCGGGTTCGGGTTCTAGAAATCGATCCATTTGAAAAACGGGTCGAGTTCGGGTTGACCCGATGGGTTGCCAGGTCATCCTGCGAACCAGTTTAAAATTAGCTGCCTGCAATGCCCCGCCTGCCCGCGCACTGCCCGGGGCTATGCGGACCCTGCCCGCGCGACAAAGCCTGTCAGCGCATGCTGACGCACCTGCTAGCACTGGCGCCTCGCGCACCTGCCCGCGCGCCGCACGCACCCGCCTACGCGCTCCCGTGCATGTTCACTCTCGCCCGCCCGTGTCGACGTGTTTCAGGTCTCGTGTCGGGTCGCGTCCGATCATGTTTTTGGCCTGTTTACATACTCGATTTCGGTTAGGGTTGACCAGTTTGACACCCCTAGATGCATGGATAGTTTTATATGATAAACGCCTAAATTTTGTCGCAGCCCCTTAGTTTGTGATATTATCTTTTGCCGTTATCCTGGTGCAACATTAAAGCTTCATCCAAAAACTTATATACTTTGAATAAAATTTTATTTAGTGGTCATCTAGACTTGTTGCGTCCAGGAGTATTCGCGACGGTAGAGAAATATAAAGTTTATCATCTTAGCATTGTACGAAAATCCGGCACGCAATCAGATAAAGAGAGAGGGTCTACCATTTACGAGACACCAAGATTTTTACGTGGAAAACCCCTAAAAAGGGGGAAAAACCACGGGGCCTAGCCCAGTTTGAATGAATCCACTAGTATTGCAGTCGATTACAAATGAGGCCCTTCCTTGGTGGAAGGTCTTAGCTTGATGTACATCTTATGGAGTACATTAGATGATGTTAATACAAAGAGTCTTTATTGACATTTCGCTTGGTTGGAAGACTTGTAGTCGGTGGGCGACGTATATCAGGAGGGCCGTAGTCGGTTGGCGACTGAGGTCGAAAGGACTATAGTCGGCGGGCGACGTAAGTAAGGAGGACCGCAGTTGGCGGGCGACAGAGGTCGGCAAGACTGTAGTCGAAGGGCGACATAAGTCAGGAGGACCGTAGTCGGCTGGCGACGGGGGTCGGAAGGACTGTAGTCGGCGGGCAAGAGGGAACTCTGTCGTTAATTGAGAAGAATTTCCACATCCTGTGGAAGTTGGGAAGAATTCTAACGTTCTCCCAAACATCCGGCAGAATCCCGGCGTCTTCGGGTGGCAGGAAGAGCTCCGGCGGTGGTCGAGGAGGTGAGGAATCTCCTTTTCCCCTTTCTCCTCTCCTTCTTCTCTCCCTTCACTTCCCCCTCCTTGGTGTAGAATGAGGGCTCTATTTTTATAGTTTTTTTGGAGTGGCATAGCCCGTAAATTGGCGTGAGATCATGGGCGAATTGGGAGTGTTTTGAATGGACGGCGGATATTGAATCCTTTGATCATGTACCGTTCGTTGGGCATTTGAAAGCCTTAATGATGTCGGAATTCGGCGATCTTGGGCTCGTTGGATTCATCTCGTCGAGCCGTTCGATTCGAGTATAAGCTCGTCAAAATCAAAGACTGTTTGGTAACTCAAATTGCGGTTTGAATCTTCCAACAGCGCTTTGAGCCCTTGATTCGGACTCATTTGGGCTCGGATTGGGTTGATCTTGGTGTCGTTGGGTTCGTATTTCCGAGACGCTTAGTTTGACTGTAAGTTTGCTGAAATCGGAGTTCATGTGCTCCCGGATTTAATTTTTGAAGTTTCCAACTTGATTTTTCCTCGAGATTCGTGCCCAATCAAGATAATTTTCAGGATGACGTATCAAGACTCAATTAATTTTTTTAATATAATTTTTTTATTAAATCCAATCCTATTTATTTAAAACATTCAATATATTTTTACTATTGCAATTATTAATCACGGGATGATTATTCACCTCAACAATTTTGATGCTCATTCTTCCTTTTCTTATTAAAATAATTTATTTTTGTCATCTTCTTATCACCATTAATTTTAAATCAAGAAGTTAAATGATAAGCGTAAATAATGTGTTATTTTATGTATTATATTTTTAATGAAAATATATTATTTTAGTTATTTTGTGCAGAAAAAATACAATATATATATATATATATATATATATATATATATATATATATATATATATATATATATATATATATATATATATATATATATATATAAGTTTCATATAATGTCATGGCGTTGGAACAAATAATGTTGCAGCACCATCAAAGACATCGTTGGAGCACCAGAATATTAGAATTATAGTGCCTAATTCTCTATCGATCGGCACCGTAGCGGTCAAATATCAACCCTTGGTGATATCCATCTCTTGTATTTTCTTTTTATCATGTTGTCAATGAAAATGAGTTTACGTCAATTATACTTCATATCTAACTAAATTCTCTTATTTTGGATTGATAATGTGAGTATCATATATAGTACTAATAAATTATCTTATTCTTTAAATGATTAAAAAGATATTTTTAATATTAACATATCTTCATTTAATGCACATTATAGCCATAAGTGTAGTTAAAATTAGATATAATGTGCGGCCTTGTCGGAGGGAAGCAAGCATAATCAAGAATCTTGAATTAGTATATATCATGCTAATTAGGCATAAGGTATGAAATGTACTAAATTCTTAAGGAGATGATATAACCATAGGAAGTCGATAACCATAGGAAGTCGATAGATTAATAAAGTACCCTCATCTCTCCTACAAGCTCGACAGAGATCTAGGGATGCATTTAGTCTGAATAATATCACAATTAAAAGAGATTCATTAGGAAAAATATGTTATTTACATTCATCAATCTAAAATATTATATCCATATAGTGTATTTATTATATTTATCTAATTTTATTTAAGTGATTGAATCTCTACAACTTTTATTTTTATTGAGTAGGATAATTATTACTTAGGGGAAAATTTGTAATGTGGAATCATATTCCTCAAACTTAGGGGAAAATTTTATAATATAGTAGAATGTCGGTCATTAAATGAGAAGCATAAAATTAAATTAAGTGTTAGAGAGATGAGGGTACTCAGACGGATGAGTGACTTTAATCTTAGAGATAAAATGTGAAACGAGTATATACGTGAAAATATTAGAGTAGCTTTAGAGGTAGATAATATTAGAGAGACTCTTCTTAGATGGTTTGGTCATAGAAAACTTCGGCCTTCTGATGACCAAATTATTAGAGTTGATGTAATGCTTTCACATTGTATACTTCCTTTTTTGTGAAGCTTTACTAATTTGTGTAAGCAACTTTTTGGGCATACACATTCTAATATTTTATTAAACCCTCACCATTTCCATAAAGTCTTCTCATTAAAATATTCTCTTATTTATGAATAATGAAAATTTTACTACTGCACTTAAAAAAATAAAAAATAAAAAATCAAATTAATGTCCACGTTATTTAGATAGCTTAATAAACATAATAGAGATTATAATACATATTTATTTGAGAAAAATATAAGTAGGCTATCTAATTAGAGTAAATTTATTTTCTTTTAAATTAATGCTAAAATATTCTAATAAAAATCTCAAATTTATTAAATTTATTGAAAATAATTATAATATATGAGTAATTAATTAAAATTTTTATCACATTTATCTTAAAATAAATTCAATAAATTTTAAATAAAAATTGATGAAAACATCCTGAACCAATATTGCTAATCTTTAATTTTTATTATTTTTATTCAAGTTAAATTATTTTTAATAATAAATAATAAACTATAAAATATAAAACAAAAAATTACAACTTTTAAAAATTAATCTTCTGTTTTAATCTCTAATAAAATTCAACCAAATTATTATTTCTCTTAGTCATAAAATTTCTCTCTCTATTTCTTTTTTTTTTTTTAATTCGGCTGCACAGATGGAAGATAGTATGTTGCTTTCATTTCCCTAAGAAAATAAGCTAAATAATGGTGGAATATTCGCATCCGCTTTTTGATATGCCGTTCCTCTCTTCTATAAAACTCCATCTCCATGGCAGGCCAAACCTTCCCTTCCCGGTCGCCAATTTTTACCTTCCTGCCTTACGCGCTATTTTTCCAGCTAAGTATTCTTTCCTTCTTCTTTTTTCATTGAACGATCTTATTTTTTGTGAGTTTTATTAGATTTAGGTTGCTGTCGATCTTGTTTTGTGAGATCCATCGCCAAAAATTTAACCTTTTTGGTTTCCATCTGGTTTTTGGAACCAATTTCTATTATAGATTCTGGATAGAAAGAAACCTAGTTGAGATCCGGGCCAGATTTTTTTTTTTCTTTTGGTGCTTCATATAGGTTTCAGGATTTAGTACCCAGATCTTGATCCCTATGTTCTTGCACGAAATCAATCTCTAGCCTTTATGAATTTCTCTACTCTTCGCGTCTGCTTCCTCCAATCCTTGTCGGTTGTGTTTCTTTACTGGTTCTACGTTTTCTCATGAATTAAACCCCAAAATTTTCGCTTGATACCAATCGATTCTCGACAAAGTCCAAATCTTTGGAATCATCGGCAAAGATTCTTTTTTTTTTTGGCAAAAGAAATGTCTGGGAGGCCAGCCCGCCATTCTTCCAGCTCTGAGAACTCTGAGGTAATGGTTGACGAGAGAAAGAGGAAGAGAATGGTGTCAAACAGGGATTCCGCTCGGAGATCTCGCCTGAGGAAGCAGCAGCACCTCGATGAGATTGTAAATCAGGTTGCTAATTACAAGAAAGAAAACGATCAAATTGAGATGCAAATCAATATGCACATGAATCAATATCTGAAGGTGGAATCTGAGAACACTATACTCAGAACTCAGATTATGGAATTGACTGATAGGCTTCAATCTATGAATTCTGTTCTTCGATTTGTTGAGGAGTTCAGTGGAGTTGCTATGGATATTCCAGAGATTCCAGATCCGCTTTTGAAGCCATGGCAGCTACCTTGCCCAGGACAGCAGATAGTTGCATCTTCGAATATGTTTCAGTGGTGAGTGGCTCACCTTATTGGTTGTGTGTCTGGTTGATCTGTTTTAGTTGTAATATTTGAAATCTCTTTGTCGTGTTGGTGGTGTTTGAGTCTTATCATCTCTAGTTTTCCTGGTTTCATATCTGATGTGATTTGGGTTATGTTCAATGTAACTTTTTCTTTCAATTACATGCTGTAGTATTAAACTTAGCTAATATAAATAGTTCCTTCAATCATATTTCATGGTCTCTCTCTCACTTTTTTTGTTGATTGCCCTCTCCTTATGTGTATAATGTTATGCTTATCAATTGCAAGCTTTATTAGTTTGGGGGTTTGGGCCAATGTTTTACATAAGTTGGAAGTAGAAATTAGAAACTACATGTGGTTGAGAAATGCTTTTGGCACCAATAAAAAAATGTTTTCAATATAATTTTTGTTGTAATTGTTTAAGTTTATAGCTTATGAAGTGCAAAATTCAATGCAAATTACTTGATCTCAATGCCATTCAAAAAGGTTGAATTGGTTTTTGGTTTTACTCAGTTTGACCAAATCGAAGATTAGACAAGCTCAAAATAACTTGACATCCATTAGACAAGATTCAATGCGTCATATTGAGATCATGGATGTGACTTAGGCTTCATTTGGGATGACTTTCTTATTGCTTCTTAAAGCAGCTTTCTAGTACAAAATTTTTAATTTTTGTATTAAAAAGATGTTTTAAAAAGCAGTAAGAAGGTCGTCCCAAACGAAACCCTAATTAGGGCTTAAAAGGCTTTAAACAAGCCCAAGCAGGTGGGTCAAGGTTGATTAGCTTGGTTTAGGCTAGATTGGCTTGGCTCATCATGGTTGAGTTATCTTTCTTTTTTGAAAGATTCTTCAAGTAACAACCACTCTGTCGAAAGGAACTAACTAATAGCCCCTCGAGCATAAGCAGCCTTTGATTATGCTGGTTTGCACTTAAATTTCAACAATTTGTTCATGATGATTCAAAATTCTCAAAGCTATCATCCCTTCAATATTATATTACCTTGTGATGAATTGCTCCTTTAAGAAGAGGAGTCGATCTATATATATATAAAAAGTGGAGATGCATTATTATCAGTTTTGATAGCTTCATTCAAGAGGCGATGAAAATTTTTAGTATTATTTTGATCAATTTGGCTATTTTTTAAACTCGTTTCTGGGTTTTTTTATAATATGATGGAAAGAGTTTTGAAGAACTTTATCATATTATGATTGCACTGCTTGCCGTCACTGATGTAGAAACATCTTTGGTAGATAGTGTATCATAGTTTGTTATTAAGTTTCTGGAATATTCTTATTGTCTTTAAGTATGTAAGTATTGTGGTAGGAAAGGCAATTGATGAATATTATCATCTTTTGAAGCTTTTGAAGCTTTGTGCTTATCTTTGCTCCTTGGATTGAGATTGTCTTCAAGCAGGTCCGATTCTTCCGATGATCACCGCATCAATTTGAACCTGGCTTTGATACCAAACTGATGTGGTGCTTGTCGAAAGAATCAGACCTGTTTGAAGGCAATCTCAATCCAGGGAACAAAGATAAGCACAAAGCTTCAAAAGAGGATAATATTCATCAATTGTCTTTCCTACAACAATACTTGCATACTTAAAGACTTAATAAGAACATTCTAGAAACTTAATAACAAACTATGATACATTATTCCTTAGGAGTATTATACTAAAGATATTCCTACATCAGTCACCTAAAGACCAGACTTTTCTCTCATCCACATCCATCTTAAACAATGCTACATGCATGATGCATGATAGCGATCACATCATCCATGGCCATTGAACATCAAACTATGCTTGTCTCCCATGTATGATGATTATGATTGTGTCAATCTATAACAACATGAATATTACATGATGCTCATCTCTTGTTTATAGTTATTTTATTGTCACAGTAGCATGCAATGATAGATATTGTGTAACTCATAGCCACTTGATACGGTGCTAGTGATCACAATGCACACATCGCTATTTGATGACCATATGATGTTCATCTCATGTTTATAATCACCTTACTGCCATTGTAGCCATTTGATGCATCACAATATACGTGAAAAGTTGGAGTAGCGCCAATGAAAGACAAGATTAGAGAGAGTCACCGTAGATGGTTTGGTCACATAAAACGGTGACCTTCCGATGACTTGGTTAGGAAAGTAAAGATATTAAATTTGACTTATGTTAAGAAAGGTAGAGGTAGATTTAAAAAGGCTTGGTTAGAAAATATTAGAAATGATCTTTCTTTATTAGATTTAAACGAGAATTTGACTTTTAACATAGCACAATGGAGAAAAGAGATTCATGTAGCCGATCCTACGTAGTGGGATAAAGATTTGATGATGATGTTGTTGTTATCCAAATGTGTTGTTATTCTATTATTTGAGGGCATCATCAACCTACTACAGATATTGCTCATGAAGGTTTCAGTACAAGAAAAGCTGAATTTTATGCATGCCTATTGCAAGGTACTGTAGTATGAGAAATGTCGTGTTTTCATGTAATTATTTCGAGTGATTGAGAAAAAAAAATTTGAAAACTTTACTGAGTTTCCTTATAAGAGATCAGAATAGCCATCCATTACAAAATTCTTTGAATTGAAAACATTGGCAAAAACTAACATTCCTATTTTGAATATCCATTTGAACGTTTATATTTTTTTTCTTCTTGTTTTCATATCTGCTCATTTCTTAGTTCTCAGCATTGGACCGTTTGAATGTTCAGTAGCAGAATGCAATAGTCTGCACAAACTTGGCAACTTCCTTCAGGAGTTCCAGATGATTATTTTGACACGTGCTTGATACGTGTCAGACTTATCCATCTATTTGTCAAATATCTAACGTATATGTTATGAAAAATAGAGATTAATTTTAAAATATGTTACATATCTAACTAAAGTTAAGCAGCCTCTTCTCTTTTTTTTTTATTAATATATATTATTTAACTAATTTAATAGTATTGCTAATTTTATTTTTCCTTATTTTATTTTTATTTATAATTTTCAAATAATATTTATTTATTATTACTTTTATTAAAAATTAATTTTTTTTTCAACTTCAAACTTGATATATCATCAAAAAATTATCTTGATCAAGCATGAATCTCGAGATAAAATCAGGTTGGGAACTTCAAAAATTAAATTCGGGAGCATTTGAACTTCGATTTCAGCAAACTTATAGTTGAACTGAACGTCTCGAAAATACAAACCAAAGACATCAAATTTTACTCAATCCGAGCTCAAATGGGTCCAAATCAAAGACCCAAAGTACATTTAGAAGGTTCAAACCATGATTTGGATTACCAAACAGTTTCCAAACGTAACATGCTTATAGTTGAATCAAGCAGCTCTACGAGACAAATCCAACGAGCCCATGATCACTGAATTTTAATATCATTAAGACATTCAAATGCTCAGTAAATTGTCCATGATAAAGGGGATCAACATCGGCCGTCCATTTAAACCACTCCCAACTTACCCTTGATCTTTCTCCTATTTACTGGTCATGACACTCTTAAAAAACTATAAATGGACTCCTCATTTCTCATGAAATGGAGACCAAGCAAGAAGAAAAGGAAGAGAGTTATCTTTCCACCAGAGACCTCAACCATCGTCGGACTTCAGTCAGGTCATCAACTGACACCGGATTTATGTCCGGCCACCAACTAACGTCGGATCTCTACTCGGCCATCAATTAATGTCGGATCTCTGCCTGACCACAAAATGAAGTCGATTTTCTGCTCGGTCACTAAATAACGCCGGATTTTCGCCTGGCCACCAACTAACGCCGGATTTCTACTCGGCGACCAACTGGCACTGGATTTACACTCGGCCATCGACAGACGCCGAACTTCCACTTGGCCTCCGACTGATGCCAGACTTCCACCCAGCTTCCAATAATTCTTGGACTTCCATCCAACAACAGTCTTTCCTACCGTCGTCACCCGAATACGGTCTTTCTGACATCCGTCGCTCACCGACTATAGTTCTACCGACTAAACTAACATATCTATACGGATTCATCTTATTTTCAATATATAATGCATTTTATATGATATATATTTGTTACATCAAGCCAAGACCTTCCCTCCAATGAAGGGCCTCATTTGTAATAAACTGCAAATATCAGTGGATTCATTCAAACTGAGTTAGGCCCATGATGTCATAATCTTTCCTTTGTAAAGCATCTGATAGTTCAACAGTGATTCCAAATATGTCTTTTATTAAGTGCAAACTAAAAGAGAAGTCAAAAGATTGCATTGAAACTAATAATACAAAAGATTCCCCTCTCTATTCAGAACTTATGCCATCATCCAAAATTATTTCAAGCACATCAACAACTGAGGAGAACATTGTAATATATATAATTAGTGACTCATAATGAAAATCCCATCTTGTTTCACCAGGACGTCGTAAAAATATTTCTTGATTTAATCATCGTCCAGTGAACATCTCATCATTGTGTAATAAACTTAATGTCATATCGCATTGTTATCTCTTAGTTGATTACAACTTTTGCATGAAACGCCCACAATATTCATCACATTTGAAATTATAGTAAACAACAGTGCAATCTGAACATAATTTTTCGCACTTGCGCTCTGCACTCCCTTTGTGCAAGTTTAGATTCGTAAACTACATAAAACATAAAAAATTATAAATTAAATATAAAATTAAAAACGAAGCACAAATTAAATTGTTTTTTGTTATTCTAACCAGGTAAACAAACAATTCATATTCTTGAATTTTTTTTGCTATCCTAAACTAGTAAACAAGAAACTACATTGTGTATTGAAATAAGAAGACATTAAACAGTAAACTACATTAAATTTTTACATAATATTGAGATTAGATCAAACAAGTTCATATTCTTTATTTTTTTTATCCTAAACAGTACACCGAACGCCATTTTCAGTAAATGAAATTATTAGTTTAGGTATATATATATATATATATATATATATATATATATATATATATATATATATATATATATATATATATATATATATATATCCAAAAGGATAGAAAACAAAATAACAAAAAAAAAAAGTTTATTAACTATGCAGTCAGTCGGATCCAAGACGTAAGGGAAAGCAGCTGTCTTTGTGAGTGAAATGGGAAAGCAAGGGCGGACGCACCGGTTAACTTCTAGTTCTGTGAGTAGAGGAGAATCTGTGACCCGAAGAAACCAGACTAGGATATGCACTATGCACGAAAGCTTTTGCATGACAATATCTTTTTTTTTTTTTTTTTAATCTGGAAATGTTGAAGGAAGCCTAATAGATAATGATATAATGTCTATTAATTTTTCAAATTTGGCACCGCCACTCCCTCTAAACGGCAACCAACAAATTTTTTTAAGAGAGGGCACGTGCCCCCACAGGCCCCCTCCTCACTCCGCCATTGGCTCCAACCTCAAAAGATCATTTATACTAATGTCATGACATCATCCATTGTTACATTAAATTAATAGGAATCAGAAGTGGATTGGGGGGCAGCATTGACTGTAATCGTAGTTAAGAAGATTCCTCCAATGATTTCAACTTCCAAAATGATATCTTGGAAAAGTATTTTTTAGAAAACTCTCAGCAAATGCAAGAATGCTTCTAATAAATTTTAAGCTTTATACAACCCCTAGCTAGATTTTAACTCCTTGGGCAATGTCTTAATATCGATATCAAAAAGACAGTAACAATCTAAAGATAAATCATTCTTCACCTTTAATTTAGAATACACCCCTCCCAATCAAGATAAAATCGATCTCAGGGGAATTCAATTCAACCTTTTTCACACATGTTAACGTCATCGAGCAATGCTCTGATATACAACTCGGATAGGTGATAGATTCTATTGACCTCTTCCACATAGGTTAACATCATCAAGTAAAGCTTTAGCATACAACCTTGAATAGGTCATACGTCATTAGTAGATTATCTTAACCTCTTTTATATATATTAAAATCATCGAGGAATGATCTAATATATAACCTCAGATAAGTCATATATCCTTGATGGATTCTCTCGACATTTTTCATATAAGCTAATGTCATCGAACAACACTCTAATATACAACCTCGGATATGTCATAAATCATTGGTGGATTCTCTCGACCTCTTCCACATAGGTTAACGTTATCGAGCAATGCTCTAACATATAACCTCAGATAGGTCATAAATCCTTAGTGATTCTCTTAATATTTTCCATATAGGTTAACATCATCGAGTTGTGCTCTAACATATAATCTCAGATAGGTCATACATCTATGATGTATTCTTTCGACCTCTTCCATATAGGTTAATGTCATCAATCAATGCTTTGATAAACAATCTTGGATATGTTATACTTCATTGGTGGATTCTTTTGACATCTTCCATACATGTTAACATTATCCAGCGATACTATGATAAACAATCTTGGATAGGTCAAATTTCCTTTGTGGATTTCTATCAATCTATTAACGTCATCAAACAATGCTCTGACAAATAACTCAGGAAGAACTACTTATAAGGTAGCCTTAAATGGAAGCTAGTATTGACAAGGTCCTCACAAGAAAGACTTTATAAAAGTATGTGGTTGATAAAGTCGTTAGTCATATAAAGATCTAAGTAGATTAAAAAGCCTCAAAAGACACATGGAGCAATATGTCAAAGCATATATAAAAAATGCACAAACAACTTAATTTGATCTAGGGAACAAGTTCATTTCAAATAAAAAAATAAGCATTAAGCTCATAAATTAATCTCAACTTTATATATAATATCATTAGAGTTACATATATTCCACATCAAGTTTAAGTATATATTCATTTTGACAAGAAGCTAAAATTAAAGTTACACCAAAATCATCCATACAAGTAAAAAAAATTAAAAAAAAAATAAAATAAATTTATAAAAGGGGTGGTTGTAGCCAACACCCCCCCTAAAAAAAAATTAGTGGGCCCCTCACACAAATAAATTAGTTATAATTGTAGCCGGTAGTTGCCGACTGCTCAAAAGGGCATAGTGCGCCTCAAAAGGCATACCTTTTCAGGTGCATGGGCAATGGTGGTGCTGGCCGGCTGGCCAATTAGTCCGCTAAAATGTGTCTGGGCCCGATTTTCGGCACAAAACAGTCCAAATCGAACATTATTTGGATCCCCATAACAACTTTTCGACGTTCCAGAACCAATTTTAGTACTTTCAGAGTTTAGCGGAGCTTCTATGATCAATTTTATGCCATTTTAATATTTTTAGAATGCGATTTTCCTGCATTTTTTTATGATTTGAATAGTTTGGCAATGTTGTAACATATATTTTTGGACTTCTGAAGCTTTGATGTCCACAAATAGGGGGACAACTGATATATCATCAAAAAAATTATCTTGACCGGACATGAATCTCGAGGCAAAATCAGGTTGTAAACTTCAAAAATTAAATTTGGGACCATTTGAACTTTGATTTCAACAAACTTACAGTCGAACTGAACGTTTCAAAAATACGAACCCATCGACAATAAATTCGACCCAATTCGAGCTCAAATGGGTTGAAATCAATGACGTGAAGTGTATTTAGAATGTTCAAACCATGATTTGAATTGCCAAGCAGTTTCCAAACGTGACATGCTTATAGTTGAATCGAGCGGCTCGACTAGACGAATCCAAAGAGCCAATGATCATTGAATTATGATATCATTAAGACATTCAAATGTTCAGTATATGGTCTATGATCAAGGGGATTAATATCGACATCAACCGTCCATTCAAACCACTCACAAACCCTTGATCTTCCTCATATTTACTGGTCATGCCACTCTTAGAAAACTATAAATAAACTCATCATTTCTCATGAAAGATAGTCCAAATAAGAAGAGAATGAAGAGAGTTCTCTTGTCATCTGACTCCTCCTCAATCATCACCGGACTTCAGCCCGGCCACCAACTGACGTCAAATTTCTGCTCGGCCACTGACTGACGTTGGATCTTTGCGTGGACACAACTTGACACTGGATTTCTACCCGGCCACCAACTAACGCCGGATCTCTTCCCAACCATCGACTAATGCGGCATTTCTGCCTGGCCACCGACTAATGCTGGATTTCTGCCGGCCACCGACTAACGCCAGACTTCAACATGGTCACCGACTGACGTCGGATTTCTACCCCACCACTAACTGACGCCGGACTTCTGCTCGGTCACCGACTAACGGTTTACACCGACTAACCCTATATTTACACTCACTCGACCGCAGATTGACGTCGAACTTCCACTCGGCCGCCCGACTGATGCCAGACTTACACCCGGCTTCCAATTATTCTTGGACTTCCATCCGACAACAATCCTTCCGACCACTGACACCTAAATAGTCTTTCTTACCTCCGTCGCCCGCAGACTATGGTCCTGCTAACTGAACTAACATATCAATACTGGTTCTTTCAATTTCCATTATGTAATGCATTCTATATGATATAAATTTTGTTACATCAAGCCAATACCTTCTCTCCAATAAAGGGTCATTTTGTAATTAACTGCAAATACTAATTGATTCATTCTCCCATTTTCAAGATTTTTCACGTAAAAATCTTAATATCTCTTATAAATACGACACTCTCTCTCTTATTTATTTGTGTTAAATCTTCATACAAAACTAAGACGTTAAATTTTATATTTCTCTACCACCGTGAATATTTCAAGACGCAACAAACTAATGATTTATAATATCATGATACTATTTCTAAAACCTGAATTCTTGGCATAATAAGCCCAAGAATTTTCATTATAAATAAAAGTACATTTACACATAAGAAGTCCCTCAAATTACTCATTAACTTAACGGGTCGAATTTTCAATTTCCTTAAGCAATATGAGCACTTATATCAAACTATTAGAATTCTCAAAGCTCTTTCAACTACGAAAATTTTAAAAAATAAATAATTCATTTACCGCTGAGATTGAGATTAGCATCCCTAAGCTTCATTTAGAACAGTCTTCTTACAATTTTACTTTCTAAATCATAATCATAATATATATTTGACCACTCTTTTGTTGATTTCCAAAAAAAAAAAAAATATTAAAAAAAAAAACTTACAAAAAAATTATTTTCTCCATAGATCTTCACAACCACTTTGCATCCTAAGGGCATCTCCAACCGAACGGCAAACAAGTGTTTGTTTGCGGTTCTTGCTTTGCTCCAACCGATCGTCATTTTTGACGCCATTTGATCGCGGATGAACAGTGCGACGCCAATATTGGCGTTGCACTGTTCATCTGCGCCAATTTTTTCTCTCTACCGAACAGGTAGGGAAGAAAGGCGCGAAAGAAAACGACTGTTTTAGCGTCAAAATGGCGTTGGATTGGAGATGAAAAACGACATTTTTTTATTTCCCTGCATTTTAGAAAAAATGACATTTTCGGTTGGAGATGCCCTAAGGCCGCTGTGAACATCTTAATAATTTAATATATATTAGAGACCTTTAACCTCCTCGTCTCCTTTGCAATGGCTCACACAAACAGCTGAAAAACAAAAATCAAGCCGACTTCGATCTCCTGCTCTGAAATGCAAGAGGAGAGGCCACAGTGAATGAGCAGAATCATGGCAATAACACCTTCAATCCCACTCCAACTATCATGTTTTTTCAAATCCATGATTTAACCCAAAACAAGAACAAAAAAATTAGTTTTTTAGCAGCACAAAATCTCCAAAATCAATCTAAATACCAAACAGCCCAAGCTAAGATCAAGCGTTTATTCGAAATAGAACTCCATACAAAATCCCATAATTTATAACATCAAACAAAGGCAAACAAACCATTGTCATCGTCCACAAACGGATCGAGTATCAAATCCCTAACGAAAGTCGACACCTTTCTTCTTCCCCTGTTCTCATGATCCAAAGCGTGAATTATTCGACTGCAACAAAATCAGTCCTCGTAGGTTCGGCACTCTTTGGTCTCCGGATTGTCCTTACAGTAGTTCTCGAGTGGATCGGAGCTGCTCTTAGCTCGGTCGCGCGCGTGGCTTGCGGCGGCGCTGAGCTCCTCTACCTCATCCCACGCTGCCGCGCACTCGCCGCTCTTAGGGTCCCCTTCGCACGTTTCCTCGGCTTTCTTTATGCTCTCCGATACCTTCTCCGAAATACCTTCGGGGCTCGTCGGCGCGCTGTAGACTGCCATTAGTCTTATTGTTCTCTTTGAGATGAGGCTCCGGGTAGGAGAAAGGAGGCTCCTTTGGGTTACCGGAGCGAAGGCGGATTTGGTGCTGGCGGCCGAGGCGGCGGAAGGAAGGTGGATTCCGGAGAGCGGTGAGGCCATTGAGGGCATTTTGTGGGAAGGGATAGAAGGTCTGTCGTGTCGTGCTGTAAGGTAGGAACAGATGGGGATTGCGAGGATTGATTGAGCTCGCCGTTCAATTTGGAACGCACATTTATTATCTTGTTAAGCCCAGAGAGAATATTTTTTTTTCTTTAATTTATTTTTTTTTAAAGTTTTTTGAAGATCGATAGATGATATAAATTAGGAAGAAGCCAAGAGCAACGTGAAATGGCAGAAAGTTTATTTAAAACGAAATTATTATTCCCAGTGACGTATGAAGCTAATTAATAGTCGGGAGTTCACTTATGATGGAGGTGATGGTGGTCAGAGGGATCGTAGTCAGCGGGTGACTATAGTTGGAGGGGCAATAGTCAGCGGGCGACAGCGATCAGAAGGACTATAGTCGGGCGGTCATCTAGCGATCATTGGCGGACGGGCAGACGTTTGTCAACGGTCGGCAGTTGGCGGTTGGCGGACATGCGGACATCTAGCGAAGGTCGACAGACGGACTATGGTCCATGTGGCAGTGGGCATATAGATGGTGGATCAGCGACAGTCGATGGATGAAGGGTGATCTGGCAACGATTGGCAGCCGGGCTGTGGTCTGGCAGTGGTCGACTGAAATTCGTTGGCGGTAATACTTGGGTAGAACTCTAGTATCTTTGAAGCATCAGAACTCGCTCCAATCTCTAGCCAAAGGTTCAACCTTCCCAAGGTCCAAGCCCCCTCCATATGAGAAGATTGGGCTTATTTATAGATTTTGAGATTTAGCATCAAGATTAATTGATAACTAATTTTAATTAATAAATATTATATTACAAAATTAATCTATTATTATAAAAAAATATTTAAAATTAATATATATTTCAAAATTTGTATTATTTGTGAAAGATTTAAAAGTTTAATTAAAGCTTAAATGATATATTAATTTAACAACTGATTAACGATTGAATATGATCTAATAATAAATATTGTATAATTATAATGACTACGTAAAATAAAATTAAAATAGTTTAACCATCTCTTATATGTACTTGATTGGAATGGGAACAGTTGCATGTTGGATATCGTGATTATAGAGTATTACTTATTTAATAATTCCTCCATTCCAATGAAAATAAAATTGCATATTGACTTTGAAAATATGAATCATTATTATATTAGATATCATGTAATTATATTTTTTTCTACGACGGGGGATGGCTCCACTCCCTGATGTGTACATATTAGGTGGCTAGCTAGGTCTTCGATACAATTGGCTCTCATCAGCATTCCTGTATTCACCCTCCTCATCTATGGTGCTCATTGGTGGCTGAATTTATTAGAGGATACCATCCTGTTGTGTAAGAGATGACATCAATCATGTTGTGTAAGAGATGACAGCAATCCAAACAAATTCATCCATAAAGGGATATGCATACTCGATGTGTGTAGCACCGGTGGCTACAATGTATGAGTATCTATTTGGTAAGCCGAAACACTAGTGCCCCATTGCAGGTTGTACAAGTTCTAGTATTATGTTGCCATACCTACATTTAGTGGAGCTTGCCCCCCCCCCCCCCCCCCCCCCCCCCCCCCCCCCCTCTATATATTTCAAAATTTGTATTATTTGTGAAAGATTTAAAAGTTTAATCAAAGCTTAAATGATATATTAATTTAACAACTGATTAACGATTGAATATGATCTAATAATAAATATTGTATAATAATAATGACTACGTAAAATAAAATTAAAATAGTTTAACCATCTCTTATATGTACTTGATTGGAATGGGAATAGTTGCATGTTGGATATCGTGATTATAGAGTATTACTTGTTAAGATAGTTGCTATTTGCATGCATTACATTTTTGGCAACTTATAAAGTTTTGATGATTTCAAACATTATTGTTCAAATGTGTATTTATCTCCTAACAATTTTGAAAGAATTGTATTTGCTCTTGTGTGTACTAACATTTCAGGGAAAGAACTCCAGACTACAACGCTTCAAATTAAAATCAGCATGAGATACCTTGAAATTTTTGAAGCTTGCACTTTGCTTAGAAATCAAATTGAAAGGGAGTGATTGTAACTTGAGTGAATAAAAACATGCACACACAAATAAGGAGATCATATTAAATTTGTGTTGATCGTATAGGACGATTTTCGTTCGTACTGGACGATCAGACAGTTATCTCCTATAGAGCATATGGAACGAATAGAAATTTGCTCGAAAAATTTTCTAAGTCCTATTCGTCCAGGACGAAATTAATTATCGTACAGTACGACTGGCTCTCTGTAAAATTTTCGTCCAGACGAAATTAATTATCGTACAGTACGACTGGCTCTCTATAAAATTTTCGTCCAGACGAAATTAATTATCGTACAGTACGATTGGCTCTCTGTAAAATTTCCGTCCAGACGAAATTAATTATCGTACAGTACGATTGGCTCTCTGTAAAATTTTCGTCCAGACGAAATTAATTATCGTACCGTACGATTGGCTCTCTGTAAAATTTTCGTCCAGACGAAATTAATTATCGTACAGTACGATTGGTTCTCTGTAAATTTTTTGTCCAGACGAAATTAATTATCGTCCAAACGATTAACCGACTTAGGACAGTTTTCAGCAGTTTCTAGATTCGACCTTGTAATAACCGTTCGTACTGGACGAACCTAGTTCGTACAGGACGATCAGCTGTACGAAGACACTTCGTACACATATTCAAATAGGGTCGTTTCAGATCGTTTAAGTAAAATTGTCCAGGACGATCCACGATCGTACAGGACGATCCATTGCGTACAGAATTGAAAACTTGCAGTTTTTGGGCGGTTTTTCTTATCTTTTGTATAAATAGCCCAAATTAGACTGCCACCCAATCTTTTTGTCATTTGATCTTCATGCCTCTTGAGAGAATAGCCAAGGAGAGAAGTGAAGAGAGCATTCAAGGGAGGATTCCTACCATAGAAGCAAGAAGGCTTCACTTGGATTTCAAAGGTAAGAGTCTCTACTTGTGAATTGGGATTACTTCACTCTTTTCTTTCTTCCTTCTAGATTCTTGTGAGAAGATCTGTCAAGGAGATCCGGTTCTCTGCCGACACTTGGAGAGTGTGAAAGGACGAAGGGTTCTCTGCCGACACTTGGAGAGTGTGAAAGGACGAACAGTTCTCTGCCGACACTTGGAGAGTGTGAAAGGACGAAGGGTTCTCTGCCGACACTTGGAGAGTGTGAAAGGACGAAGGGTTCTCTGCCCACACTAGGAGAGTGTGAAAGGACGAAGGGTTCTCTGCCTACACTAGGAGAGTGTAAAAGGACGAAGGGTTCTCTGCCCACACTAGGAGAGTGTGAAAGGACGGACGGTTCTCTGCCAACACTGGGTATTGTGTAAAAGGACGGACGGTTCTCTACCGCACCGGGGAGTGGTGAAAAGAGTGTGTTGTAAAGGCTTCTCCGCCTTGCTGTGGGTGCAAAAGGAGAGTCACTATTGGTATTAGTGCAATACTCAGAGGGTGCCTCTGAGGAGTGGATGTAGGTCTGGTTATAGACCGAACCACTATAAATCTGGTGTCATTTATTTTACTGTTTTTACATTTCCGCACTTTCTATTTCAGTTTTAAAAAACTTTGTGGTTGAAAAATCTTTTTCTACAAAATTAAAAAGGGGTCTTAAATTTTAATTTTTTAAACTACCAATTCACCCCCCCCCCCTCTTGGTAGCCTTGGGACACTCACTTAGGCTTAACAACCTAATTACTAGACTCAACAAGTGGTATCAGAGCTTCGTTTCAATATCATAAGTTTGAACTACTTTTTGATTAACGTAGATGGCTACTTTTGGAAACCGGAACACACCTGAGGGTTATTCTATTACTAGACCTCCACTGTTTGACAATATTCCTTTTGATTTTTGGAAAATACGCATGTCTACTTTCTTACAGTCACTTGATTATCGCATGTGGATGTTAGTCCAGGATGGCTACACAAAACCAACTAGATTAGTTTTAGGAGTAATGGTAAAAATACCTTTTACTGATTGGACTGTAGAAGAACGTGACTTAGCACAATTAAATGCCAAATGTTTAAACAGTTTCTTTTGTGCTTTAAAATCTGAAGACTACATGCGGGTTTCCACTTGCAAAAGCGGAAAGGACATATGGGATAGACTTTGTATAACTTATGAAGGGACAAATGAGGTTAAACAATCAAGGCTCAATATCTTGTTACATGACTATGAATTGTTTCGCATGAAACCTAATGAATCTATTTCCGACATGTACACAAGATTTACACAAATTGTCACTTCTTTGCATGCACTTGGTAGGGAATTAACTAATGCTGAAATGGTTAATAAGATTCTTCGTTGTTTATCTACTGTTTATGATGCAAAAATTACTGCAATTACAGAGTCTAAAGATTTAAATATTTATTCTATTGACAATCTTCTTGGTTCACTCATTGCTTATGAGCAAGGAGTAAGTCAAAGGAAGATTGATGCAGGTGAACCACGAAGGGAGAAGAATATAGCATTAAAAGTGGAAGAGTCAGAAAGTGAACACTCACAACCTGAGGATGAAGATGATGTTGCACTAATGACTAGACAATTCAGAAGCTTTTTAAGGAGGAAGCAGAAGAAATGCCAGCAATGAAATAGAGGTAAGTTTAACAGAAATGGCAAGGTTTCTAATGAAGTGATTTGTTATGAATGTAGGAAACCAGGTCATATCAAGACTGATTGCCCAAAACTCAAAGCCACTCCTGCTAAGGAGAAGATGGAGGAGAAACCTATGGAAAAGAAGGGCAAGAAGAAGTTTCAAAGAGCTTTCTGGGCAGACTCAGCTTCAGACTCATCTGAGACAGAAAAAGAAGAAGAAGTCACTAATCTTTGCTTGATGGCTGACAATATAGATCACTCAGATCAAGAAGAGGATTGCTCTCACACAAGACCTCGTGGGAGCATATGGTACCTGGATAGCGGATGTTCAAAGCATATGACTGGAGACACTACACAATTCATATCGCTAGAAGCCAGGAATGGAGGCAAGGTTACACTTGGAGATAATACCACAAAGAAAGTGGTTGGATCAGGTATGATTGGTAATTTCAAAAACTTTTTTATAGACAATGTGCTATTGGTTGAAGGCTTAAAGCATAATTTGTTAAGTATAAGTCAGCTATGTGACAAAGGTTATAATGTGAAATTTTTACCTACTAGCTGCATATTAAGCCTAAATGGGAAAGAAGTTTTAAATGGAAAAAGGGTAAATAATGTTTACATGCTAGATTTGAATTCATTTCATACTCCTATTGCCTTCTATTTGAAAACTGATTCTGATGAATCTTGGCTTTGGCATAGGAGACTTTGTCATTCTAGTATGAAAAATCTTAGGAGAATTACCCAAAAGAATTTAGTAAGAGGTATACCAAAACTAGACTTTACTAAGGACCATCTTTGTGATGCATGTCAATTAGGAAAACAAGTGAAGTCCTCTTTTAAGTCCAATAATGATCTTAGAACTAGTAAATCATTGGAAATTCTTCACATGGATCTTTTTGGACCAGTAGGAACTGTAAGTCTAGGAGGAAAGGTATACGAATTTGTTATTGTGGATGATTTCTCTAGGTTCACTTGGGTTAGATTTCTTTTTCATAAAAGTGAATCATTTGAGGAATTCAGAAATTTTTCAACTTGGATACAGAGAAAATTAGGATGTGAAATAATGTCTATACAAAGTGATCATGGAGGAGAATTTGAAAATGAAAGATTTGAAAGTTTTTATAAAGAAAAAGGGATTGATCATAACTTTTCTACTCCTAGAACCCCTCAACAAAATGGGGTAGTTGAAAGGAAAAATAGAACATTAATAGAAGCCGCCAGAGCAATGTTGGCAGAATACTCTCTTCCTAAATATTTTTGGGCTGAGGCGCTTAGCACTGCATGTTATGTTCTGAATAGGGTGAATGTGAGATCAAATTTAAATAAAACACCCTATGAGTTACTAAAAGGTAGAACATCAAATTTGTCTCATTTGCATGTTTTTGGTTGCAATGTGTTCATTCATAATAATGGAAAATCTGCCTTAGGAAAATTTGATCCAAAATCAGATGAAGGAATTTTTGTTGGATATTCAAGTGTTGGAAAATCTTATAGGGTATTCAACAAAAGAACTTTAGTTATTGAAGAAACCACACATGTTATATTTGATGAATCTGGAAATTTAGAAGGGTCAAATAGTGTTGAAAAAAAAATTGTGGAAAACTCTCAAAATATTGATAGATTAAACTTGGAAGAAAATGTGGAAGAAAACTTTGAAAAAGAAAACCCTTTGCCTAGAGATTTAAGATTTTCTAAAAATCACCCAATAGAATTGATTATAGGAGAACCTAGTGAGGGTGTTAGAACTAGGCGTGGATTAAATAAGGAAGTCAATCATTCAGCCTTTATTTCAACTATAGAACCCACTAATATTGATCAGGCACTTTCTGATGAATTTTGGATATTGGTCATGCAAAAAGAGTTAAATCAATTTGTAAGAAATAAAGTTTGGGAATTAACTACAAGGCCAAAAGATCAAAGTGTTGTTGGAACAAAATGGGTTTTCAAAAATAAAATGAATGACTCAGGAGTAGTCATTAGAAATAAGGCTAGATTAGTTGCTAAGGGGTATAATCAAATTGAAGGAATTGATTTTGAGGAGACTTTTGCCCCTGTAGCAAGACTTGAAGCAATTAGGGTTTTACTTGCCTTTGCCTGTTTTAAAAGTTTTAAATTGTTTCAAATGGATGTCAAAAGTGCCTTTCTGAATGGTATTATTGAAGAAGATGTTTATGTAGAACAACCTCCTGGATTTGAAAATTCAAAATACCCAAATCATGTTTTTAAGTTAAAAAAGGCATTATATGGATTGAAACAGGCACCTAGGGCTTGATATGAAAGATTGAGCACTTTCCTACTTGAAAGATCTTTTGAAAAAGGAAGTGTGGATACTACTCTCTTCTTAAAGAAATTTGGAAAGGAAATACTCATTGTTCAAATTTATGTGGATGATATCATCTTTGGATCTTCAAATAAAAATCTTTGTGATGATTTTTCAAATGCAATGAGTAGTGAATTTGAAATGAGTCTAATGGGAGATTTAAATTACTTTCTAGGCTTTAGCATCAAGCAACTTGAGGAAGGGACATTTCTTAGTCAAACCAAATATATTAAGGACATCCTCAAGAAATATAAAATGGACAATGCTAAACCTGTTAGTACACCAATGAGTTCCTCAGTTCAGTTAGATAAGGACCTTAAGGGAAAATCTGTTGATCAAAAGAAATATAGAGGGATTATTGGATCTTTGCTTTACTTGACTGCTAGCCGACCAGATATTATGTTCAATGTTTGCTTGTGTGCTATATTTCAATCAGATCCAAAAGAATCACATTTAACAGCAGTGAAAAGGATTTTAAGATACTTACTAGGAACTCAAAATTTAGGAATTTGGTATCCTAATTTTAGCTCTTCATTTGAAATTATTGGTTATTCAGATTCTGACTTTGCAGGCTGTAGAGTGGATAGGAAAAGCACTTCTGGAACATGTCAATTCATTGGTAATTCATTAGTTTCTTGGTCCAGTAGAAAACAAAATTCAGTAGCCCTATCTACTGCAGAAGCAGAATACATTGCTTTAGGAAGTTGTGTGGCACAAGTACTTTGGTTAAAACAACAGTTGATTGATTTAGGATTATCTGTAGGCACTATTCCAATTTATTGTGACAATACTAGTACTATTTGCATTTCCAAAAATCCTATTCAACATTCTAGAACCAAACACATAGATATAAGACATCATTTCATAAGGGATCATGTATCCAAAGGAGAAATTGAACTCACACATGTTTCAACTGAAAATCAACTTGCAGACATTTTTACAAAACCTTTAGCCCTTGATACCTTCAGTACTTTAAGAACAAGGCTAGGTGTTATTGATTTAAATACCTAAACAAAATGTCTTTGCAACATTGATGTTTATGTTTTGTTTTTGATTTTGTGAATTTTTGTGTGTTTTGAATGAATTTGTTTTTGAGTGTAAGTTTTTTTATTGTATGTTTTCTGTGTTTTATAGTTTGATTTGATTTTCTTAAAGTAAAATTCAAAAATTCAAAAATTGGAGGAAATCGTCCGGGACGACTTTTGGTTCGTACGGGACGATGTGTGAAAAGTAGGTTTGCGTGCATTTTAACCATTTTGAGAGCAGTTTTTAATTAAATCGTCTGTACGATATAAATATCGTCAAGGACGAACCTTTTCATTTTCTCAAACGTCGGGATGATTGAATGCAGCGGTTGAGTGAATAATACAGTTTTTAATATGGATTTCGTCTATACGAAATTTTGGTTCGTCCAGACGAACATGTGTCGTTTCAGTGTAGGGGACGGTTTTCAAAAGACATTTAAAATGAATTAATTTTGATCGTCTGTACGAACTTTTGTTCGTATGTACGATTGGTCAAGTCAAAGGTCTGTACGAAGGGACGCATCGTAAGTTGTGTTGATTACGAAAAGCCATTACATTTTGGACGAATTTGATCATCTGTACGAAATAATGTTCGTCCAGACGAACGATTATTTTCGTCTAGGACGAACCTTCTTCGTCCAGGACGAACGTATCGTTTTTCTTTAAATATGAAGGCTTTCTAACTTAACAATCACACTTTCAAACTTCTCTTTCAATCCCTTTCTACTTCAAATTGTCAATGGACTCCTCAAGCAAAAGACAAAAGGTGTTAGCGAAGAAGCCAAATAGGAATGCCTCAGAAAACTTCTTTTCCAAGGCAAATGAGGAATCATTTCCTCGTTTTGCTTCCGCAAAAATCACTCCATCTCACATCTTGATTCAAAGCGAGATAAATTTCAAGGTAATACACCTTTTCGACTGAACCCAATTGCATTTCATCCTGTCTCTCGTCCATCTCTACAACAAACAAACTTTTCTCTACTTTCTAGCCAACATGAGTTTCAACTCTGACCACTCTTGCATTAGATCATTTGTCTTCAAGCAACAAGTAGAAATCACTAAGCATGACATTGGTGCATTTCTAAACCTTAGGACTGAAGGATATAGAGCCCATACCTTAATGACTGAAAACATATTTAGATGGGATGAAGTCAATAATACAATTAGAAAAAGTGGTTTAAACTATCATGTTGCTAGAGTTTCTGGGATGTCCAAAAATGTCCGTATCATCTAGCATATCTTTAGATCTTCAATCATTCCTAAAGCTGGTGATAGGATAAACATAACCCCTCTCCTTTCTATTCTAACCTTTTTGATTTTGGATCGTCAACCTATCGACGAAGCCCAACTCATCATAGATCATCTCTATGGGCTTTCAGAAATAGGACATGCTGAACAGAAGAGGAAAAAGAATATTTCTTTGGGACATTTAGTTACCTATATTTTGGAGAAGAAATATAATTTGGTGAATCCTGATGAAGACTATGAAGAGCTAGTTTATTATAATGATGCATCCTTCAGATTGCTCTTCAGGGAGAAAAAAGAAAAAGAAAAAGCACATGCTAGTGGTTAAGAAGAAGAAGGAGAAGGAGCGCAAACCTCTGCACCTCACTCAGATTATCAGAATCTGATTGAGAGATTTGATAGATTGAAGACTCATATTGATCAAAGGTTTGATCAATTTGATGCTCAACTTGTGTAGCAACAACATGACATTGGTATAATTAGAAATGAAGTACATGATATCAATACCAATGTAATGTTGATGGCCTCCTACTTCAACCTTTTCGGTGGCATTCCTCCTCCTCCTCCAGAACAGTAGAGATGATTTTCTATGTTTTGTTGTACTTGTGTTGTATTTTTTTTGTGTTAGTTTCTCATTTTTTTATGTGTCTTGTTGTGTTAAGTGCTTATGTTAAGTGTTTTATTTATATTTTTTTGTTGTATTTAGATATTATAAAATGTGTAATCCTTTCATAACTATCAATGCATTTAGTACTTGTTTCAATGTTGATTTGTTATTGAAATGTCGTTAATTTTTATGAATTTCATTAGAATTATTTAATTTTCATAGTGCTTAAATTAAATTGTAATTTGAGATTATCTACATTAGAAAATCTAGTCTTTCTAAATTTAAAAGTTGTTTATAACTTGTTATAATTAAAATTTTTAAATCCATGTATATTCATTTAGACTACATAAAAGTTAAAACTATTATTGCAATTTAGATATTTTTCTTATTTTGTATTTCCTTGCTCAAATAATATTTATGCACTTAGAAATATTTAAAATTTTAGATTATTGATTTTGGAAAGAATTGGTCTAAATTACTCTTGAAAAATTGTACAAAAAGTACTAAAATCAAAAGGAATGCGCAAAAGGTTCGCAAATATGAAAAAGAGGCACAAAATCAGCCCAATATCAAAAGATGCACAAAAATGTGCTCAAAAATTTGAAAAAGATGCGCAAAGCGCCACATGTGGTAATTCTTTTCTTTCCAAATTCTTTCAATCTCTAAATTCAAATTGATCTTATGTTCATTTATATTCTTTTGAACATTGTAATATAAAATTTTTTCTTCATCTCTCTTGTAATGATTTTTTATATTGAAATGTCTAAATTGAATCATGTCTTTGCTAAATTCTTCTTACTTACAATGTTATATCACTTTTTAAATTTCCTGAATTTCTATGATTGACCTAATGTTTTTAGTTTTAAAATTGCATACCTTGTATCAATCACCATTTAGATTAAATGTTCAAATGAATTTTCATACAATTACTTACATTTCTTGTCTATTTCTTCTTCACTTTTTGTTGTTGTCAAAAAGGGGGAGAAATCTTTATGTTTGTATGTTATTGTGTTCTTTATGTTTGTATGTTATTGTGTTTATTTTGTGTGTCTGAAAAATAAAAATTTTAAAAATTTCTTTCTTGATTTAAATTGTCTCCTTATTTTCATGTATTCATCAATTCAGGGGGAGTTTAGGAGATAAAAAGATTTGTTTAAATTGAAATCATACAAACAATAATTGTTTTGCCATCATCAAAAAGGGGGAGATTGTTAAGATAGTTGTTATTTGCATGCATTACATTTTTGACAACTTATAAAGTTTTGATGATTTCAAACATTATTCTCCTAACAATTTTGGAAGAATTGTATTTGCTCTTGTGTGTACTAACATTTCAGGGAAAGAACTCCAGACTACAAGGCTTCAAATTAAAATCAGCATGAGATACCTTGAAATTTTTGAAGCTTGCACTTTGCTTAGAAATCAAATTGAAAGGGAGTGATTGTAACTTGAGTGAATAAAAACATGCACACACAAATAAGGAGATCATATTAAATTTGTGTTGATCGTACAGGACGATTTTCGTTCGTACTGGACGATCAGACAGTTATCTCCTATAGAGCATATGGAACGAATAGAAATTTGCTCGAAAAATTTTCTAAGTCCTATTCGTCCAGGACGAAATTAATTATCGTACAATACGACTGGCTCTCTGTAAAATTTTTGTCCAGACGAAATTAATTATCGCACAGTACGACTAGCTCTCTGTAAAATTTTCGTCCAGACGAAATTAATTATCGTACAGTACGATTTGCTCTCTGTAAAATTTCCGTCCAGACGAAATTAATTATCGTACAGTACGATTGGCTCTCTGTAAAATTTTCATACAGACGAAATTAATTATCATACCGTACGATTGGCTCTCTGTAAAATTTTCGTCCAGACGAAACTAATTATCGTACAGTACGATTGGTTCTCTGTAAAATTTTCGTCCAGACAAAATTAATTATCGTCCAAACGATTAACCGACTTAGGACAGTTTTCAGCAGTTTCTAGATTCGACCTTGTAATAACCGTTCATACTGGACGAACCTAGTTCATACAGGACGATCAGCTGTACGAAGACACTTCGTACACATATTCAAATAGGGTCGTTTCAGATCGTTTAAGTAAAATCGTCCAGGACGATCCACGATCGTACAGGACGATCCATTGCGTACAGAATTGAAAACTTGCAGTTTTTGGGCAGTTTTTCTTGTCTTTTATATAAATAGCTCAAATTAGACTTCCACCCAATCTTTTTGTCATTTGATCTTCGTGTCTCTTGAGAGAATAGCCAAGGAGAGAAGTGAAGAGAGTATTCAAGGGAGGATTCCTACCATAGAAGCAAGAAGGCTTCACTTGGATTTCAAAGGTAAGAGTCTCTACTTGTGAATTGGGATTACTTCACTCTTTTATTTCTTCCTTCTAGATTCTTGTGAGAAGATCTGTCAAGGAGATCCGGTTCTCTGCCGACACTTGGAGAGTGTGAAAGGACGAAGGGTTCTCTGCCGACACTTGGAGAGTGTGAAAGGACGAACGGTTCTCTGCCGACACTTGGAGAGTGTGAAAGGACGAAGGGTTCTCTGCCGACACTTGGAGAGTGTGAAAGGACGAAGGGTTCTCTGCCCACACTAGGAGGTGTGAAAGGACGAAGGGTTCTCTGCCTACACTAGGAGAGTGTAAAAGGACGAAGGGTTCTCTGCCCACACTAGGAGAGTGTGAAAGGACGGACGGTTCTCTGCCAACACTGGGTATTGTGTAAAAGGACGGACGGTTCTCTGCCGCACCGGGGAGTGGTGAAAAGAGTGTGTTGTAAAGGCTTCTCCGCCTTGCTGTGGGTGCAAAAGGAGAGTCACTATTGGTATTAGTGCAATACTCAGAGAGTCCCTCTGAGGAGTGGATGTAGGTCTGGTTATAAACCGAACCATTATAAATCTGGTGTCATTTATTTTACTGTTTTTACATTTCCGCACTTTCTATTTCAGTTTTAAAAAACTCTGTGGTTGAAAAATCTTTTTCTACAAAATTAAAAAGGGGTCTTAAATTTTAATTTTTTAAACTACCAATTCACCCCCCCCCCCCTCTTGGTAGCCTTGGGACACTCACTTAGGCTTAACAACCTAATTACTAGACTCAACATTACTTATTTAATAATTCCTCCATTCCAATGAAAATAAAATTGCATATTGACTTTGAAAATATGAATCATTATTATATTAGATATCATGTAATTATATTTTTTTCTACGACGGGGGATGGCTCCACTCCCTGATGTGTACCTATTAGGTGGCTAGCTAGGCCTTCGATACAATTGGCTCTCATCAGCATTCCTGTATTCACCCTCCTCATCTATGGTGCTCATTGGTGGCTGAATTTATTAGAGGATACCATTCTGTTGTGTAAGAGATGACATCAATCATGTTGTGTAAGAGATGACAACAATCCAAACAAATTCATCCATAAAGGGATATGCATACTCGATGTGTGTAGCACCGGTGGCTACAATGTATGAGTATCTATTTGGTAAGCCGAAACACTAGTGCCCCATTGCACGTTGTACAAGTTCTAGTATTATGTTGCCATACCTGCATTTAGTGGAGCTTGCCCCCCCCCCCCCCCCCCCCCGATGGTAGGAACTCTTGCAGCAAAATGTGATGGCACAATAAAAGGTTTTGAGCCCACATACATTGACAACCTTGGAGGGTCATTTCCAACTTGTTTGTGACTACTCTTGCCCACCATCCTTGAAGGAGCATCTAACATAGACCACCTAGACGACTGAGCTTGCTCGTGGCCTTTGTTAGTCCTTCGTTAACCCTTATCCTCAATGGAATCAAGTGGATTGTACTCAATGAATAGTGACGTCTTTAACCATTTATACTTCTCATCAACATTGTCAAGTGACTGTTGTATTAAACTTGCATTTTCCGCATGTCAACCGACAGAGGGTGTGTAATACTTGTTGCTTGTATGATATAATCAACCTGTTCAAAGCCAATGCATTATAAGATTAAACTAGGATAAATCAAAATATTTAAATTATGAGTGTAATTGGATGAACACGCATACTAACTATTATCCTCTCACTTGGAGATCTATGATAGAACATCTTCGAAGGGTGTTGTGGAACATTTAGTATGTACATGAAAGTCCACAACTTGTACCATATCATATATAAGGTCAACTCCTCCATTGTGTTTCCTTTTGGAGGAATATTTGGTTTGATGAGTGCACACTTATGGCTCCATAGAGTTATGTGCTCCATGTGGTATCATGTCCAATCAACATCAATTATACCAAGACCATCAACTCACTTGAAGGTTCTTTTAATAGGATATACATGTATCAATTGGACGTCATCAATTATTGCATCACTCGGTCTACAATATGCCCCTTAACCCAGTTCAAGTTAATCATCGAGACTTGGGCTATCTAAATCTACGATGCCTCCTGGCATATAGGAGGCAACCTCCTAATAATGTCCTATATGTATAGTGTCATAATAACATGTTCATAAATGATTTATTTGAATGAGTTTAGGTGTGCTAAGATTATGTATGCATATCAATTATCAATGTTAAATTGCCTGCATCTATGTATAAAATAATAGTTAAGTTTCTCAAATAAATCGCACAATATGATAAACTGATAAATTTAAACTAGAAAATACCTATAGCTTAGAGGTTTTCTGGCAATATCCTGGAGTATAAGCACATGAAGTGTCAAGTGACTGATTAAACCTACTGTAGGGGCAAGCATCCAACAATATGCAATATCGTGGGCTTTGTAGCTAAACAAAGCTCTTCGTATAGGTTCACAAGGATGTTACTGCCCAATGACATGCGGCCGAATGCCATCCAATCTTCCATAAGTGGGAGATATTATAATAATATATACGAGTAAGAGTAGTCGAGCATGAGAAAGCAACATATCATATATAAAGTATATATATGCTCTAATGTGCTGTATGAACACACGGGGTTCCAATTGTCACGCCCTATAATCTAATTTCGATGAATTATTCTTTTATTTTTTAATATATAATAATTAGAATAGCTTAATTTTTTTGTCAATATAAATATGAGTATAAATAAAATTATCGATCAAAATATCAATTTATTCATTTGTATTTTTTTCTCAAAATCATGTATATTACTCATAATATATATAATCATATTATAACTATTCTGTTATGAGTACAAAATAATATCTAAATAATAAAATAGTACATTATATAAGCCAATAAAGCAATACGATGAAGAAACAAGTAAACTAGTATGGATGTCAAATCAATAAATTATTCATCGTATAAGTACTATCAATCAATAAAGAAACTATATAAAGGGGTAAAATTAAAGTATCGGTAAAGACTATCATAGTTATATTAATGTAGTAAAATCTTATAATAATATACACATGCTATTCCATTATTCTATATCAATATCAATATCGGTCTTTTAATCATGTGCTCAATATATCACTGCTTAGTATCATTGCAATGAATCCATATTAGTAATCAGTATAGTGAATCAATAGTAGTATCAAACAATATCGATAGTAGTATCAATATAATGTCATCAACAAAATTGGTGATAGTAATAGTAAATTGGTACAGTGAAAATAAATTAGTAAATAATAACAGTAAAGCAGTTAAATCATACAATAATAATAGCAATGAATCAGTAACATATATTTCAGTAATCATACTAAATAAGTAAAACGTTCTAGTTTTGGTAATATTTTTCTAATAGTAAGTTAGTTATTAGTAACTGTTGGCTTAATAAATAAAGTCATCACTCTTTATCCGTCGGCATAATAATTACTCCTTATAACTCTCAATTAGTATATCACGTGAATCAGTAGAAGATAACACCCAACTATAATATTTAAAAAAATTCATGTCGGCCCACCATCCTGTATATGTTAGTCAATCTTCAACCAACATTAATGAAACCAACTTATACTTATTATCACACTTATTATTATCACATTACTATAATATTAATATCAACAACTATTACTCAATCACATACTTATTTTCATTCTCAATGTCTGTATTAACAACATATATGCTTGAATAAAAATACTCAATTATTTACCCAATATAAATCATACCAAATTTAATAACTTTTATTTTGTCAGGTGAAATTCAATAATATTATAGTTAAAATGCTCATATTATCGATATCTATCACATACTAAAAATTATGCGGTGAAAGTTTACTGAAAATTAAGATATCATAACTCTTGCCAGTTTTAATCAAATTATAATGCATAAAATACAAAATATATAAAATGTTTGAAATAAAAAATAGGATTATGATTCCTTACAATGAGAAGAGCAAACTTAATTTCTAATAGGGTCGACTGACAATGTTTACACTATGGCCTCCAAACTCTAGGATCTTTTTTCCTCTCTTCTTTATTTTCTCTTTGATTTTGTTTTTTTTTTTTTTTGCGGGGAGAAAAGGGATTTAATGGTTTATAGATAATGGATTAAGATAATTTGAATAAAATAATAATTCAATATAAATAAAATTATATAATTTATTCAATTTTTAATATAAATTTTGTATAAATTTATTTATATCTTTAAATTTGAAGCTCTAAAAATTATGAAAAAAATATTCATAAAATAACCCATCATATTTTAATGTTTTTGATAAAATCAGTTTACAATATTGACACGTGACGGTCCCAAAATCCCACTTGTATAAAAAATTATAAAAAATTTGTGTAATTAAAACACTATCATATTTATGTTACGATAAAGATGATTTATGAATTGAACTTATAATGACTCCTAAGAAAATATTTTACTGAGTCAAAATATGAGTTATTACTCCAAATCCTTGTAAAACTTTATAAAAGGTCTATAACAGCCAGTACAATGGAATCATCGAGTTTATTTATAAAGTCCCCATATCGAAAGATGCACGTACATCTTCATCGATGTGATAATGGTATATTGTGTCAGGATTACAGTGGCTTCCCTGTAGCTCATAAGAGCAATCAAGCCAAGTCTCGCATCGAAGTCCTGCTCCCACAACATGTAACTCAATCATGATGTCTCCATCCCCACCTTAAGTTCGAGAAGAACCTGAACATCTTGTAGGGTGATAGTCATCTCACATAATGGAACATGTTAGTTGAGGGGCACCATCGCTCGACCAATGAAATACAAAAATAATGATATAATCTAACAAAGTGAATGTAAATAGTTAAAATATTGCACTATGTTCATCAACCTAAGATTCTATTTTATTTATTTTATCTTCTGAATTAATCAATTAAAGCGTTTATATATTATCAAAATAATAAATCTATATCTAGTGAAATCAACTAATAATTGCATACCTCAAAATATTGCTTAATATTCATTCCACAAAAAAATTAATATACAGTAGTTAGGAGATTAGTACAATTACTATTCTATCATAAACTTACGACTACAAAGGAATAAGAAAAAAAAAACTTGAGGATCTTTATCAATCTCACTCTATCCGATCCTGACGTCTTCTCTAACTTGAAATTATTAAAATCTATATAATGAGCCAAAAACTCAGTAATAAATCAAACTCACTAAAACTTTCAACACAAGGCTAGAAGAATCAATATGTGCTAAGTTCAATCAATAAGATCAATCTCATCAATGATCGATTATTATTTGTAAAGCTCAAAATGATCAATAATAAAAGTAGAAAAATTATCACAATGAATTTAGGAATTAATAACAAGCATGATAATTAATAAATTAGTAAAACATTGGTACTATAATCATTCAATCATTAGTAAAAAGAATCACAAGCACACATGTGTCAAATTATTAGTCTTACCCTCTTACATGCATCCTATCAATTATATGCAATCAATACTTGCATCCATTCATATGTTATTTATGTACACATATTACTACTCTATTTATCAATGTTATCAGTATATGCATGCATTAGTATATAGTTCAGCAAGATAGTATATCTAAGTTTAATGTGGTATTTTCATCATTTCATATGTTCTTTCTTTATATCATTATTTTTCTTATTTTATCATTATTATTACAAGTTAAGAGTTATCACTGTTTGCATGTCAGATTAATTCGATCATCTGTTACAAGCTATAATTAGGATAACACCACAAAATATCTTTAAAGAAAAGCCTGTCAGCCTACCCTCTTGTGTAGGGTATTATGTTTTAATTAAAAACCAAACCATTTTATAGTTTTAATAGCGAGCTTTTCTTGTTTATGCAAATGCCACAATCAAAATGCAGTATGAAGTAATCAATTTTGTTCAATACAAGTTGAAAATCTATAATATCTATAACTTCAAAAAATTATAAAAAATATATTTTTATCGATTTAAGAGAGAAGAAATTCATCAAATTCAAAATTATTGAAAATTAAAGTGGGATTTGAGTTACTTACAATGAATATAATTAAGAAATATATGATTAAATGAAAAAGCTCTGAACAATCTTCTCTATATCCTTGATATCTCTTGCTTCTTCGACAAGGCAAGACACTGAAATTCAAAATTTTTATTTAAAAAAATCATTCAAAAATGCGAGTTATTACACTGAATATGTTGGATCATGTGTCAAGGACAATAATGTATGAACCATAAATGAATCATTGACAAACAACTTACCACTCATGAGCCATGCATAAGTGAGTAGCATCTAGTAATATTGATGCTTGAGAGTTTATGTGGATATGTTATAGTTGTATAAAATTATATTAAATACAAGCTAAATAAACAAGTATTTCTTATTGGGAGTAGTAACTGTCACGACCCAACCCGACCAGGACGGATCCCGCTCGCATCGGGCCGCGACACAACCATTGAAAATCCAGGATCTAGTTTTGGAATTTGCTTCAGAACTTTCTTCCAAGTATTAAACAGACAAAGAAACACAGAGCTACTATAAACATCCGAATACATAATGGTTCATCTATCTTTTTTTTCCTCAAAATAAACATATACAGATACAGTGCATGGCTTCAGACAGAAAGAACAGAACAGAACAGAAAAGTCATGACTGTACAAAAATCAAAAGTATCAAGTACCTAATCACAGATCAGACTTGGAACGTCTAGTCCAAGATCTCATTCCCTTTCCTAGAATCTAAAAACCATGCAGAAAATAAGGATGAGCTAACGGCTCAGCAAGACATCAATCACCAATCAAAATCATCAGAAAATCACATCAGAAAACGTATCAGTACAGAAATCGAACAATCGCACAGAAATCGTATAACAGACAGAATAGATAATAGCTCAATCAGAAATCAAACGTCGAATACGAAAGACTGAAGTTATATCAAAATCTCAATTCAAATTAGAAATCATAAAGCTTCAAATCACATATCAGATAGGATCGTACAGAATAACCAATAACGTACAGAAGTTATAACAGAAATAATCACATTACAGCTTTACAGAACAGATAATTTCAGAACAGTACTTCCTTCCAGATGTCTGAACTTCCCCTTATATCTCCCTTGTGCTTATAGCACCAGAACTTCCCGTTATGGCTCCCTTTTGTGCTTATATCACCAGAACAGAACAGATATACAAAATTTCAGATTTTAGAACTTCCCCTTATGTCACCCTTCCCAGACCCAGACAACGGAATCACATTGGATTCCAGCCCCTTATAACTCCCTTCTGATAGCATACAATAATCAATTCATGCAAATCATCTCATTTCAAAAATTCAGAAATCGTACGAAAATTCAGCGGCATAACGACAGTATATGGAATTTACACAAAATTCACAGATCAAGAAATTTACCAAATTACCACAGAATATTCACAACAACATTATAAGACTTTCATTGTACTAACAAAACATTTTTCAACATCCTGATAATTTGCAGTTCAATTAAAACACTGCAGAATCCAAAATGTCCAGTACAAATCTTCTAGAAAATACTCAAAACGTGCATAATTACCATCTCAGAGACATACCAAAAGTTACGCGGTAAAACCTTTATCAGAAGAAAATAATACCAGAAATTCGCTAACGGAAACAAAATCCGGAACAGAAAATGCGTCAAAAATCTCGTTTCTGAAAATTGAGAAAGGCGGAATGTGCCTTACCTCGAGTCGATCAACTTCTCTAACTACCACAAAGGACGAAAACAGACCGGAGTCGTTCAAAAATCCTCTTTTCCTTCTTTTCCTTCGTTTTTCTCTCTCCTGGACGTCCTTTTCTTTCCAAAAATATATCATTTCCATATATATCAAGACTGATCCTACCGGACGATCGCAACTTCGTCCCGGACAATTTAGGCTCTGGACGAATTTCGTCTAGACGAAATTAATTATCGTCACGGACGACTTGGGCTCTGGACAGATTTCGTCCAGACGAAATTAATTATCGTCCCATACGACTTGCTCTCGGTAAGAATTTTGTCCAGACGATCCTATTTTCGTCCAGACAAACCATACAGCCAGAACTATTTTCCTGCACAACCTGTACCGATCGTCCCGGACGATCGAACTTCATCCGGACGAACTTGGGAGCAAAATGGTCTTTACAATCTCCCCAACTTCAGAAAAATGTCGTCCTCGACATTGCCAAACCAAAACTCAGTCAGAAAAGATACGGATATGCTTGCCTCATGTCCGACTCCTTCTCCCAAGTCGCTTCTCGTGCTGTTCGGTGCTTCCACTAAACTTTAACCATAGGAATTTGTTTACTTCTTAACTTACGTACATCATAGGCCAAAATCAACTCAGGTTCTTCTTCATACCTCAGATTCTCCTGAATCTCCACTTCAACAGCAGACAATTTCTTTTCAGAATCAGATATCAACTTTCTCAAAGTAGATATGTGAAAAATATTATGAACATCAGACATCTGATCAGATAGTAACTATCTGTAAGCAGACTTACCAATCCTTTCAAGGATTTCAAACGGTCCAACATACCTTGGACTAAGCTTGCTCACCCTTCCAAATCTGCTGACTCCTTTCATCGGACTAACTTTGACATACACAAAGTCACCAATCTGAAATTCAACAAACATGTGCTTCTGATTGTAATACTTTTGTTGTCGATCTTGTGCAGCTTTCAATCTTTCTTTAATCAAATTGATTTTCTTAACAGTTTTATCCACAAATGTTGCACCCATTTCTTTTCTATCTCCTACCTCAGTCAGAGTTAAAGGAGTTCTACACTTTCAGTCATACAAAGCTTCATAAGGTGCCATATCAATACTGGACTGAAAACTGTTATTATAAGCAAATTCGATCAAAGGAATATGATCTTCCCAGCTTCCTCCAAAATCCAAAACACATAATCGCAGAAGATCTTCCAGTACCTGGATAGTTCTCTCAGACTGTCCGTCAGTCTGCGGATGAAAAGCAGTACTGAAATGCAACCTCGTACCCAATCTTTGTTGAATACTCTTCCAAAGTCTGGAAGTAAACCGTCCATCTCGATCAGATACAATCACTTTAGGCACACCATATAATCTGACAATCTCCTTCACATATACCTCTGCCAACTTATCCACCGGATCCATCTACCTGATCGGAAGAAAATGTGCAGACTTCGTCAATCTATCCACAATCACCCAAATGGCATCATGCCATTGCCTTGATCGAGGAAAACCCATAGCAAAATCCATCGTTACCTCCTCCCATTTCCACTCAAGGATAGGCAACGACTGCAAAAGACCTCCTGGTCGCTGATGCTCTGCCTTCACTAACTAGCAGGCTTTGCATTTCAAAACAAAATATGCTACATCCTTTTTCATTCCTGACCACAATAACAAATTATTCATGTCTCCGTACATCTTGTCACTTCCCGGATGAATCGTATAGCCTGAATGATGAGATTCGTACAGAATCTCTTTCCTCAAATATCCAAAAACAGGAATCCACAACCTGATCTTACAGAAAATAACACCATAATCAGAAACTCGAAGTTCAGGTTTCTTACCAGATTCAATCTGAGCAATCAACTTCAAATAATCGAAGTCTGACTTCTGAGCTTCCTGAATCCTTTCTTCCAGGGAAGACTGAATGTTCATCTGAGTCAAAACACCAGAATCCGCACCAGCAGAGGAAATCACCTCTAACTATAATCTTTCCATGTCTCGTATCTCAGACTATCTCGTAGTCCCCTCAGAAATCGATAGCACTTCTCAGCAGAAGTATTCACTAACTACGGAGCATATCTGGCTAAAGCAATAAACTCGGCCTCGTACTGCATCACAGTCCTGCTCCCCTGAACAAGTCTCAGAAAAGTCTCCTGCATCTGCTGTCGTGCAGAAGGAGGTACAAACCACGATCGGAATTCCTCAGAAAATTCTTCCCAAGTAATCAACGAATTTAACTTCCCTTAGAATTTCGCCTCCTACTGGCCTATCCACCAGCTCTCTGCTTCCCCATCCAACATAAAAACTGCCAACGGTACCTTCCTGTCTGGCGGACACTGCATGCCGTCAAAAGTCTTCTCTAACCTTCTCAACCATTCTTCAGCTGCTCTGGGCTCAATAGTGCCCTCAAACCTCGGAGGTTTCAATCTCATAAAAAACTGCAGATGTTTATCTATATCCTCAGATCGAACAGTAGAGGCTCTACTCTAAGTCTCGCTCATCATCTGAGCAACCAATGTAGCAAACTGAGAAAGTGTATCAGAACCAACCACTGGGGTAGTACGGCCCACTGAAGCTGCCTGACTAGCACTCTGCCCATCTGTCATATCAGGGTCTGGCAGATCCATGATCACACAGAAAACTAAGCACAAAACTATAAAATAAAAATCCAGACAAACCAAAACTACCCCAGACAGACTCACAGATCACTTCCTATAGCTCTATCTTACAATCCAAATTTCAAAACCATTGCTCTGATACCACTAAAGTTTGTCACGACCCAACCCGACCGGGATGGATCCCGGTCGCATCGGGCTGCGACACAACCATTGAAAATCCATGATTTAGTTTTGGAATTTGCTTCAGAACTTTCTTCCAAGTATTAAACAGACAGAGAAACACATAGCTACTATAAAAATCCGAATGCAGAATGGTTTATCTATCTTTTCTTTCCTCAAAATAAATATATACAGATACAGTGCATGGCTTCAGACAGAAAGTACAGAATAGAACAGAAAATCCATGACTGTTCAAAAATCAAAAGTATCAAGTACCTAATCACAGATCAGACTCAGAACGTCTAGTCCAAGACCTCCTTCCCTTTCCTAGAACCTGAAAATCACGCAGAAAATAAGGATGAGCTAACAGCTCAGCAAGACATCAATCACCAATCAAAATCATCAGAAACTCACATCAGAAAACGTATCAGTACAGAAATCGTATAACAGACAGAATAGATAATAGCTCAATCAGAAATCAAACGTCGGATACGAAAGACTGAAGTCATATTAAAATCCTAATTCAAATTAGAGATCATAAAGCTTCAAATCACATATCAGATAGGATCATACAGAATAACCAATAACGTATAGAAGTTATAACAGAAATAATCACATTACAGCTTTACAGAACAGATAATTTCAGAACAGAACTTCCTTGCAGATGTCGGAACTTCCCCTCATATCTCCCTTGTGCTTATAGCACCAGAACTTCCCCTTATGTCTCCCTTCCCGGACCCAGACAACAGAATCACATAGGATTCCGGCCCCTTATAACTCCCTTCTGATAGCATACAATAATCAATTCATGCAAATCATCTCATTTCAGAAATTCAGAAATCGTACGAAAATTCAGCGGCATAACAGTAGTATACATAATTTACACAAAATTCACAGATCCATAAATTTACCAAATTACCATAGAACATTTACAACAACATTATAAGACTTTCGTTGTACTAACAAAATATTTTTTAACATCATGATAATTTGCAGTTCAATTAAAACACCGCAGAATCCAAAATGTCCGGTACAAATCTTCCAGAAAATACTCAAAACGTGCATAATTACCATCTTAGAGACATACCAAAAGTTACGAGGTAAAACCTTTGTCAGAAGAAAATAATACCAGAAATTAGCTAACGGAAACAAAATCCGGAACAGAAAATGCGTCAAAAATCTCGTTTCTGAAAATTGAGAAAGGCGGAATGTGCCTTACCTCGAGTCGGTCAACTTCTCTAACTACCACAACGGACGAAAACAGACCAGAGTCGCTCAAAAATCCTCTTTTCCTTCTTTTCCTTCATTTTTCTCTCTCCTGGACGTCATTTTCTTTCCAAAAATATCTCATTTCCATATATATCAAGACTGATCGTACCGAACGATTTAGGCTCTGAAGGAATTTCGTCTAGACGAAATTAATTATCGTCACGGACGACTTGGGCTCTGGACAGATTTCATCCAGACGAAATTAATTATCATCCCGTATGACTTGCTCTCGGTAAGAATTTCGTCCAGACGATCCTATTTTCGTCCAGACAAACCATACAGCCAGAACTGTTTTCCTGCACAACCTGTACCGATCGTCCCGGACGATCGAACTTCGTCCAGACGAACCTGGGAGCAAAATGGTCTTTACAGTAACCCTATGTGCAACTCCTAGTGCAATAATGCTAGGAACATGAGTATCCTCTGGTGACTCTGCCTGCGGTTGAGCAGCTTTACATCATACTTGACGCTAATGAACTCTATCACCCTAATGAAGATATGAATATGATGATTTTAATTTTAATCTTCAATAATTTATGGACAGTTATAGCATTATTAGTTGAAGGACTTGATTTAAAAAATACATATAATTAAAGATTTTATGATTTGTATCCATTGATCAATTATATTTATTACCCTTTAATGCTTATCAACAATCACTACTCTAATGTGATAAGTTATATTATTCTATCTATTTTTATGATTTGGTAGTTCCCATTTTTAATGTGCTTTTTATCATATTTAATTTATAAATATAATAAATAAAAATAAAAATAGTAATCACTATAATATATATTATACTTAAAAATAAAATAAAATAAACTAATATATAAATACAAATAATAATAAATATATGAGAAATGAATATAAATATAAATAATAATACAGATATTATATATTCTATATAAATAAAATAATAATATATATTAATGCTGAGATATACTATATAATCTTAACATGAAGCAAACTTCAACAATATTGTTAATTAATTTATTTCCAAAGTACTAATTTTCTCATTTTATTACTACAAAAATTAGTATATCATAAATTTTTTATTTTAAATCTGTATATTTTGCAGGATCTATGACATTCATTAATTAACATTCTTCTAATCTTATAAATTTAATTTAATGTTACAAAAAATGCTTAAAAATAAAATTAAACTTATCTTTATAGTTGGGTACTCGAACGAAATTCTTGATTTACTCTGCTCCTTCTTCTCTCTCTGATTGTGATCTACGTGATAGATGTATTCCCTTCCTCTTACTCGACACTACATATATTGCTCATTATTTATCATTAAAGGCTTAAAGCATATAATTCCTCTATTATTCCATCATTTGTGTAATTGATTGTTAGTGGGAGATTGGACGAACGGATGAAAGTTTTTTCAAGTTGAAAAGAGATGTTAATTGACAAAAGTGTGTAGAATGCGCTGCCAGATTGGAACATCAGGATCATGGGTAGCACAGAATAGTGAAACAAGAGAATGCAGAAAATCAAATGCGAAAAATCATTTTCTAGAATGGAAAAAATGATTTTCCACATTATATATATCTACAAAATATTTTTAGATATTACATAAAATATGAAAATTCATTTCACTTTTTTGTTATTTTTTATATTATTTCAAAAACCTATTTTTTATTAAATTAAATTATAAATATGATCTTTTTTAGAAGTTAATTAAAAAAACAACCGATTGGTGGTCCAAAGGAAGAGACCTGCATAGCAAGAAGAGCTATTGAGTACTCCAAAACCAGCGGTCTTTTAATGTCGTGTCTTCCCAGATTCTACCACTGCTTCTCTCTCCGCTCCTTTCCTTCTCCCTTACGCATCTCGCCCACAAACTTCATCGCTCCGCCGTACCTCCGCTCACGAAGCAGCCCACGGCAGCTCTCTCCTGCGCTGATGACGTTCGTTGCTACATCCAGGCTCCTCCACCTCAACTCCACCGCAGTCGCGTCCCTCGAAAATAGCTCTGGAGGTCCCAATGGGTCACCTGTCCCCTCTTCTTCATCCCCTTCCGATAATTATCAGGCGGAGAACGGAGACGGAGGTATCAGCAATCTATTTCTGCATATGGGAAAATTATTAATGTTTGGCTTGCATTCTTCAGGCGGAGTTTGCCAGGTGTTTTTTGTTATGATGTGGTTCTGTGAGTGAATTGTGCTTTCTGTTCACGTGATATGATTTAGTTTCATGTGGTTTTTTTGTTAGCTGGCGTGCTCTTGTAAAGCTTACAATTTGTTTATTTTGTGGCGCAGCTTTACTCATAGTTGTCTCTCAAGATAGCTTTACATTTCGAATGTGTTTCTCAAAATTTATGATTTTTTGTTTCATTGATCTAGCAATATTTGTTCTTTGAGTACTTTTTTGTTCTGCTTGTTTCTGTTTTGTTTCGATCAGCTTGTAGAATGTGTGAACACTATAGTCTTACTCTGTTTGTCACGATGTTTCTTGTCGGCTGCTTCCTGTGTAGTTTAAGTTACCGAATAGCAGTTTTTGAAGGAACAATGCTTCTTTTTACTGTGATTGAGAATCATTCTTAACTGCTTCCTGCTTCCTCATTTGCTAATATCCAGGGACTGTTTGAGTTCCTTGCTTGATAATCTCTTTCATTTTTGTTTCTTTGGTCTTTCCACTTCCCAAAATTGAAAGATTTGGAAAGGCCTTCTGATTTATTGATGACTTAATTGACTTGAGTGATCTAGTGCCTTCGTACGTTGAATTGCTTTGTTGTTCACGCATATTAGGCCTTGAAATGATTACAACTAAGTTTGGACCACTCATTCAGTACTGTGAAGCATTATTTGTTATCTTTACTATGTTGTGACAAATTCTTGGTTTAGATTGATTTACATTTGAAAGAAAACCAAGTGACCCATTTCTGATTGTCTTATTTGGTTCAGATATTTTATTTGGATACCACCTTCCTCCTAAGGAGATAAGAGACATTGTAGATGCACCTCCCCTTCCCGTATTGTCATTTTCACCCCATAGAGATAAGATACTTTTTCTGAAGCGCAGATCGTTGCCACCCTTGTCAGAGCTTGCCAAACCTGAAGAAAAGCTTGCTGGAATAAGGATTGATGGAAACTCTAATGCAAGGAGTAGAATGTATACCATTGAAATCACCAGCCATTTAAATTAGATTTGATAAATTATATCATTTGTTTATTATTTACTTGCTTTGATGCAAGATCCCTGACATTTACATATGCTTTTAGGTCTTTCTACACTGGTATAGGGATACATTCTTTATTGAATGATGGCACACTTGGCCCAGAGAAGGAGGTGCAAGGCTTTCCTGATGGCTCTAAGATCAATTTTGTTAGCTGGTATACTGGAATTTAGGTTTTGATCAAGTACTCAAAATTTATTGTATTTTCTTAGAGATTTCATTTCTAGCATGTTTAAAATTTTTTGAAGCTTATTTTATGTCTAAGTTTATGTCACGATGCTAATATCAAGTTCATATTTTTTCAACATTGTTGTTGTGGTAAGAAAATATTAGAAATGATCTTTTTTTATTAGATTTAAACAAGTATTTGACTTTTAATAGGACACAATGGAGAAAAAGTATTCATGTAGCCGACCCCACGTAGTGGGACAAAGGCTTAATATTGTTGTTGTTGTGGTAAACTTCAGTATTTTTAATGCTTGAAGCAGATTGCACATGTAGTCACTTTTTGATTTAAGCTTGCTAGACTTTTTTTGTTTGATCCATGCAAATGTGAATACATGCGAAGTTGCTTGAAATGTGAGAATATTAAATGACCATCAAATGAAAATTAGTTATGTACATAAATTTTTTTAAAAGCTTTCTCAGTTCAGAATTAGTAAGAAATAAAATAAAAATATTTAGTGTTGAGATAAATGCTACAAAACCTGGAACAATAGAGTGCAAGATAAGTATATTCATGGAGAATATAACATATTGAAGATTGTTTTATAGTAGTGATATTTAGGCAGTTTGAACATTTGCAATAAAGATCAAAGCTGAAACAATAAAGGGGTAGCCTTAAAAGGATGTCTCAATGGTACCATGAAAAGGATTCATGCAAAAGAAAACTTGGAGTTAATTAGAGTTAACAACACTCTTTTTCTATAGGAATGAGTGATGATGTACACATAATTGGGATAATGAAGTTGATTCTAAGACATGGCTTCAGCTTGGAAAACAAAGTGTGCTTAGTATCTCAGTTAGATAGGGAGTTTTGTTATAGATAATGTTTTGAGTGGATTCAAACAAAGGCTTCTTGAGAAAGAAGTTTTGTATTTAACTGATGTTATAAAGTCAATAAAAATGGATTATCTTAAGAATAAGGTTAACGGTATTTTCCTGCTCAAGGAGTGGATTAGTAGGGGACTATTTAAACCAGTGGAAGAAGTTGGCATTTGGTTGGGGTTGCATTAAAGAATTTCCATATTTCAAATTTTCCCCTTAGTTTTTTTTTCCTACTTTTTACTTATTTTTTTTTTTTAAATACAGTATCTTTTCAACGGATAACAATATATTTTTTCCTATCCAAGGATAAATGAGATCATAGTTTGAAATTCATCCAAAAGTATTAATGAAATCAATTGACCAGGCTAGTATGTTTACCACATATTTGATAAAATTATTATTTAGAATATGTTGAAGGAAGCAGTTAAGAATGCTATCTTTAAGAGCAATCAATTTAGGCTTTGGTTCTATTTTAATATTTTAAATGGTTCCTTTCAAAATTAAAAGACTATAATGATTAATGCATGAGGCTTTTTGCCAATGCAGATTTGGGGGGATGGATTAATGCATGTAGTTTTACCTTGTATTATTTTCACTCATGACCTTTAAGTCTCAATGATGCTAGCCTAAAATTGTCCATGGTCATCATTGCTATTGTAATAAGTTTATACAACTTAAAGCATCTTATATTGTTAGTTTTTTTTTTTAAATAAGAATCAATTATTGCTAAATATATGATGCATTCATATTTTGGCTTATTTTGTTTTGATGTAATTTGAATATTATAGTTGTGTTTTATGTTTTTTTTTATATGCTATCCAATGATGAAAAACATTCAATGATCATGGTAGGATGTGCTTGGGCATGACAATTCTTGGGTTTGCTAGCATTTTGGGTCCTTTGGTTCTTTGGGCTGCTTACTGTCTCTCGGTTTGGGCCTTGACTGCTCTCGGGTTGGGCTTTGGCTGCACTGGTTGTGAGCTGAAATCTTGGGATCTTCTTGGTGCTAGCTCATTAACGCTTGAGCTGATGTTTAGCTCATTATTTTGAAGAGTAATTGCACTTCTTAGCTCATAAATTTGAAAAGGTATGTGGTGTGGAGATTGCCTCTTCCCCTTCTTGTGTCCCCTCAGTTTTTTCCCTTATGCTGTTCCCGTGACTTGTTGCTGGGTGCTGGTTCCAGTCCCCTGTGTTGGCTTTTTGGGTTCCTCCCTGCTGCTTTTCTGTGGCTTCTCCTTCCCGGTTTCTGTGTTGGCTTTTCAGGTTCCTCCCTTGATGTTTTCCCGTGGCTTCTCCTACCCGGTTCATGTGCTGTCTTTAGGATTTGTTTTGTGTTAAACTGCTGGTCTTCCTCTTCTCCTTATCTGATTGGTTTGGTTGGAGGTTGAAGTTGGCTGTTTGGCTCCCCTTTCTCTCCTACAAATATGATGTGTTTTTGTCTTGAGGAGGTTGTTGATTATCTTGAGATAATTTGCTAAAAACCTGAGGGTTTCTTCTCTTGGAAAAGCTTGAGAGCTTGTTCCACCTCTTCCTCCTCTCTTTTTCGTCTTGGCTTCTAATCTCTTCTTCTCTACGCAAGTTCCACTCCACTTGTATCCTTCTTCTTGAGCTATTGGGAGATGTTTGTTGGCTGATTTGGAGACATTTGCCGGAGGAGTTTGGTTAGACGTTGGACATTTCTTGCTATGGTGGACCCTTGGTTTGCAAGCCTAAGCACTTTATCATATTTTTCCTACTTCTCATTGCATGTGAGGGAAACCGCTTGCCGGTTGTTCTGAGGATAGTATTTTTATTTTATAGTTTTGTTTCGTTTGATTCGACTTTTCGTTTGTTTTAGCATTTGTTTGGATGTTTGCATACTAGATTGAATGGAGTTTGGTTTTCATTTGTCTTAGTGTTCTCCTATTTGACTTTTCTTTCTAGTTTGCCTGCATCAATATATATATATATATATATATATATATATATATATATATATATATATATATATATATATATATATATATATATATATATGCTCCAAATTTACAACATCATCTAATGCATTGAATAAATGTTTTCATTCACATCATCAAAATTTATTATGAAGATTGTAAAGTTCTTTGGTACTTTGGTTAATTCCTTGAAGTGGAGGCGTTGGGTGATTGACCATTCTTACTCCTCTATCTTTGACTGGTGGTAATCTGAAGTAGGATTTTTGTTGCTGGTATTAGAATTAATGTTTATCCTGGCAATGGAACAGGTGCTAATGTGTCCTAAACTCTAATATCAATTGGCATGATCATATGGCTTAAATCATATATTTTTTCTAGCATATATTCGTTTGACACGCTCTTGCTCGCTACTGTTAATACTTGTATGATACAAATTTCCATGTTGTTATGTGGCTGAAAATCATTTCCTTTCACAATATAGTTCAAGAATTCCTCATTTAGCCTTCCCAACAATTTATACCACCTATTTGGGGCAACTTTATGAATCCTTATTCTCAATTTGTTCTGTTTGAGGGTTGTATTAGGTCATTAGCCAATTTTGCACAAATTGCTTTGCACAACTACCTAGGTACCTTAGGTCTATCCTAAATTGTGTTTTGATTAGTATAAACCTGGATAATTTGAGCTCCACTTGTCCTATGATTCAGGACCAAGCAACAACCTAATATTAACAGCTGCCTTTTTTAATGATAGCCATGATAACCAAAAGAACCAGCACTAATTTTTTCATTCTCTAATACTCGACTTACTGTTGGTTTCTGTTATCTTATATTTTTTGATTTGACCATCACAATGTCAGTAAGAACTGTCTCCTTTTGTTTTAACTAATTTTATTGTTAATTCAATCTTTTCATTAAATTTAATGTATTTCAAAGAATTATAGTTTAAAGTGGATGGTATAAAAGTTCTTAACATTGATTTAATTAAGTCATAGCATATGCTGCAATTAATCTGTAACTTCTTTTAATCCAGGTCAAAAGATGGATGTCATTTGGCTTTCAGCATTCGTACAGATGAGGTGAATACATAATGATGATTTGGCTAAGGCTTCGTTTGTGACGACTTTTTTGTTGCTTCTTAAAGCAGGTTTTGAGTACAAAAATTAAAAATTTTATACTAGAAAGCTGCTTTAAGAAGCAACAAAAATTGTTTGAGACGGCTTTCTTACTGCTTCATAAAGCAGTTTTTTAGTACCAAAATTAAAATTTTTGTACTTGAAAGCTGTTTTAAGAAGCATTAAGAAAACCGTCCCAAACGAAGCCTAAATTTTTTTTTTTTTTTGGTATATTTTTGTAATGTATTTATATGCCCATATGAACTAGGAAGACAACAACTGCAGCAAGTTGAGAGTATGGGTTGCAGATGTTGATTCGGGAAAGGCTAGGCCACTCTTTCAGTCAGATGATATATATTTGAATGCAATATTTGAGAAGTTAGTATGAGCTTATGTTCTCATCCCGCACAAAAGATTTCTCCTGCATTTAGTAACATCTTTTTATGCTGGTTATGTAGCTTTGTTTGGGTTGATGATTCAACATTATTAGTTTGCACCATTCCCATTTCTCGTGGATCACCACCGAAGAAGCCCTTGGTTCCTTCTAGCCCAAAAATTCAATCAAATGAGAAGCAGAACATTGTTCAAGTTAGAACTTTCCAAGATCTGCTGAAAGATGAGTATGACAAAGATTTATTTGACTATTATGCCGTTACACAGCTGGTATTGGCCTCTTTAGATGGAACAATGAAACCAATTGGACCTCCTGCTGTTTATACATCAATTTATCCATCACCTGATGGGAAATACCTATTAGTGTATTTTATCCACCGTCCATATTCATTCATTGTGCACTGTGGAAGGTTTCCCACGAAAGTTGATTTATGGTCAGCCGATGGGGAGTTTATTAAAGAAATATGCGACTTACCTCTTGCTGAAGATATTCCGATTGCTTTTAACAGTGTGCGTAAGGGAAAACGTTCTATTAATTGGAGGCCAGACAAGCCTTCAACACTTTACTGGTAATTTCAATTTTTGCACCTTCTCTTTATCTTTTTTTTTGCTTTTTCCAAAAGCTGAATTGTGAGAATTATAGAAAATGAATCGTTATACATAATTATAGCTTATTGGTGCTGTCTGCCTCTTATTCCCCTCTTCTCTCCTACCAATGGCTCCCAATATGCATTATTGTGCGTGTTGCTAGTGGTCCTGGAATATATCCAGCTGTTACTTGGAAACAAGTAGGAAGCAATTGAAGGTTTTATAGGTATAATAAGTTGCAATCTTCCTGATTCCTCATCATTGGCTGTTGTAACAAATTATCTTATTGCATTAAAAGTTACAAAAGGTGATTCTGATAGTTTGAGGAAGCTTTGCTGATGCCTAGAGAAGGCTGATGGTTCAAAGCTCTTTAAACTGTCCAGTGTTCTTGATTTTAAATTATCACAAAGGTAGAGAAAGTTCATATATTCAAAATGCTTGTTTTTTTTTTTTTTTAAAGGGTTAATCAGGTCAGGATATTTTATTCAAGGAAAAAAAAGAAAGAAAGGATTTCCATTGTTTTCCTTAAGAAAAAAATAGAATTTAATGTTTGTTTTTCTGTAGTGTTGAATCACGCAACCAAGGGGAGGCCACGTTAGCAATCCATTGGTAGCAATCCGAGGGCTGCAGTTGGAGATCCGTGGCCAGTAATCCGATGGCTGTAGTTGGAGATCCGTGGGATATAATTAATTAAATTAGATGTCTTTCCCTTTTTTTTCTATTTATGCTCTTAGAATATATATATATATATATATATGTGTGTGTGTGCGCGCGCGCACGCGCGCGTGTGCGTGTAATGATTCCAATGAATAGAATATAATTTGAATTTCTCTCTAAACAATTTCTTCACGTAGTAATGATTCAGCAGTGATGGAAGCACTTATCTGTTAAATCTAGAAATTATATTAAATTTGTCTTATCTGAAAATTGTAACCCTCTCTGCTGCATTTAAATGACCGCTACAATATTTTCCACTTGATAGCAACAAAAGCCAGTATTTAAATACCAGATGATGGAACCAACAATGTAGATCACCACTTAAATACTTAAAGCAAATTTATTTAGGGATTATTTGGTTGGCTAAAAAATGAATAAGTGTAAAATGAATGTTGTGTTAGAGGAATACAATGTAAAAGGAATATTTTCGAGTTTTTTTTATGAATGTATAGTAAATGCAAGTGAATGATTTTTTTTTGTTTGGTTTGAAGTAATGAATGTAGTGTAAAGTCCAAAAATGATGGCGACGATGGTGGTGGTGGCCGATGGCGGCGACGGCGGTGGTCAACGGCGGGTGGTGGAGCTAGCGGTGGGTGGTTGTGGCTAGCGATGGTGGGGGTGGCAACGGTGGTTGCCGGCAGTGGGCGGCACGCGAACGGTCAAGTGAGCTTATTTGTGGTGTAAATGGGTCTCGCTCAAAATTAGGAGAGTTTGGTTTAGTTAAAAAATGAACTAAAATGGTTTAAACAACATTTATTTTACTTTACTTTGCTCAACTTTTTATTCCAACAAAACACCAAAATTTCAAAACCAATGCATTTGGAATACTTTACACCACTCTTTATTCAAACCAAACAACCCCTTAGACAAGCGGAGAAAATTAGTGTCAAAAGATATGAAAGGAGTGTTCGAATAAAAACAAATAATATAAATATAATAAATATAAAAGAAAGTATATACTCACGTCAGCAAAAATGAACCACGTGGCCTCCATGTTTGTAAGATAACCACCACCTCAATTCCAATTCATATAAAAGGAAACGAAAGAAGAAACATAAGAGTTACGCTTACTTACGCTTAAATTGCTTGGAGACTATGTGGATAACATTCGAATTCTTGCAATCCTGTTTTTGTCCGATTCTCGGCTTGCACCCAAACTTCCTCCCTTTGTCTCACGTGAACGACTCACACACCTAACCTCCATGTGGTTTCACACAACTAGGGATGTCAATTTCGGGTCACTGGTCGGGTTCGGGTTGAACCCGGAACTGACCCGACACTGTTCGGGTCAAATCAAACCCGACCCGTTTATAAAAATGGGTCGATTTTTGGGACCCGAACCCGACCTGCTTCGAGTTCGGGTCAACCCGACCCGACATGGATTTTCCGATTCGACATGAAGGAACGTCGTTGAGCTCCCGTCGCTACTTCCAGTTATGGCGAGGTAGTGAGCTGGGCCAGCTATCCCGATTTTCAATTTTAGAGGAAAGAACATCGTCGGAGGAAGATAAGGAGCTCCCGTTGCTGAAGGAGGAAGAACTGGAGTGAGCGGTGGCAGCTGCGGCAGGCAACCACGCTGCGGCCAGGCAGCCACGCTGCGGCCAGGCAGCCACGCTGCGGCCAGGCAGCCACGCTGCGGCCAGGCAGCAGCGACGGCCTTGAAGGAGGCAAACTGGCGTGAGCCGCGTGACTGACCGTAACGCCTGACAAAGTGACGGATTGACGCTCCGCGCGACTCGACGCGCAGGCTCGCAATGTCGAGTCATTTCACGGGTAGGGCAGGCATGTCGGGCATAGCAGTTTCCGGGTCAATTTCGAGTTTTCGGGTCAACCCAAACCCAACCCGAAACTCAAATTGGGTCAGATTTTTGAACCCGAACCCGACCCGTTTGCTATCTGGGTCCACCCGAACCGAGATTTTTTCTGGCCGGGTTCGGGTCATGTCAAAATTTGACACCTCTACACACAACTCTGCATGTAAGACCACTGTCCCAAGCTTTGGCAGCCTGATCCGCTGTACCCTGCCTCTGACTTCTTGTGAACAAACCAGTGACCTAGTGTGCCTCCCTCTTTCATCCGATCCACCTCTTCACGCGAAGCCAGAAGCAAGCCCTATCTCCTCTCCCGTGACCTATTGGTCCACTCTTTCAAACGGGACACCAGTTGCAAGCGGCTTGCTCGATCGCGACCAAGGCGCGACCTTCGTCCAACCTGACCGACTTCAGTCCTGCATCCGACTTGCGACACACGCCGACCACATACAATTGAGCTGCACTCCACCTCCATTACCCGATTGCACATCTGATCTCCCTCCAGGTATGATCGAACCAGTCGAGTTTCTCTGCTTGTGTTCGATTTTACCTAGCATCATGTTTGATTGGCCTTATTTCTTTGCTGATTGAAATTGTATGAGTGAGAAAAAAGGGAATTTATTGAATGCTATTATGTTTATTATTAAGAATAATATTAGTAATAATAATAATTATAATTAATAACAATAATAATTATTAATAATGATAAAAAAGGGGGGAAAATGCTGTGAGTGCCGCAAATGCCAAAATGGAAAGTCAAAGGCGTATATTGGGGTCGATTTGCTCTCTCGAAGCTCTAGGCTGTCAACTTTTAATTTAGCCGAGCGGATCCGAGCGGATCCAAAAGGGCGAGTGCCCTACCCAACCTCCCCTCATGGGAAGGGGGCGTCGAAAGTTTGCTGAAATGTCAGAAAATATTGAATTATAAACATGTGTTCGAAGATCGATGTCGAGGTCGATCCGCTCCCTTGAAGCCCTCGGCCGTCGATGTGATTCGACCGAGTGGACCCGAAAGGGCAAGTGTCATCCCCAACCTCCTCTCGCGGGGAGGGGACGCCGGGAGGTTGCCGAAACTACGCCGGGAGACTGCCAAACTTGTAATCTGAGAGCTTCATTAACTAATCAACTAATTAACTAGTTAATTTAAAATAAAATATATTCAATTAAAATTAAATTAAATTTCTAATAAATCAATTTAATTAAATTAATTAATCTAATTAACAAAGTAATTGATTTAAAATAAAATTTAACTTTTCAAATAAGATAAACTAATTAATTTAAAATTAAACCTTTCAATTAATTGATATTTAAAATTAAACCTTTCAATTAATTTGATGATTAATTAACCTAATTAATCAACTAATTAACTAGTTTTAAAGTAAAATCAAAATTCAATTGTAAACTAAAATTTAATTGAATAATTGATTAATTTAAGACCTAATTTAATACAACTACAACAACAAGCTTTTGTCCTATTATGTGCGTAAAACTTTAATTTAATGAAAGTAATTAATTTAAAAGTAAAACTAATATTTTTAATTAATATTTAATTAATAAATTAATTAAATTTAAAATCTTTGAAATTAATTAAATTAATTAAGCAACTAAATCTTAAATTTAATTAATAATTAAATTAAATAATTGAATAATTATGAAATATATTTTAAATTAATGAGCCAAGCGGTTAATTTTAATAGAAAATTTAAATTTTAAATCAACTAAATTAACAAAGAAATTTAAAATGCAAGTAGAAAACACTGATAGGAGAGCCACTCTACTACCAAAACAACAACAACATCAAGCCTTTGCCCCACTACGTGGGGTCGGCTACATGAATCCTTTTTCGCATTTTGTCCTTTTAAAATTCAAATTCTCATTTAAATTTAATAAAGAAAGATATTTTCTAATATTTTCTAGCCAAGTCTTTTTAGGTCTACCTCTACCTTTCTTAACATAAGTCAAATATAATACCTCAACTTTCCTAACCGGGTAATCGGAAGGCCTCCATTTAATGTGATTAAATCATCTAAGGCGACTCTCTCTAATCTTATCTTCCACTGGAGCTACTCCAAATTTTTTCACGTATATGCTCATTTCGTATCATATCTCTAAGGGTAAAGCACTAAAGCCACTCATCCACCTAAGCATCCTCATCTCTGCAACACTTAACTTAGTATTATGCTTCTCTTTTAATGGCCAACATTCAGCACCATAAATTATTGCAGGTCTCACCAAGATCTTATAGAAATTTCCCTTAAGTTTGAGGGGCACTTTTCTATCGCACAACAAGCCCGATGCTCTACTTCAACCATCCAACTTGAATTCTGCTGATAATATCCCCATCTATTTCACGTTCACTCTAAACAATAGATCCAAAATATCTAAAACGTGTACTCTTATTAATGACTTGATTGCCCAAAGTCACAATCCCCTCACTAGGTCTATTGCTACTAAAATTACACTCCATATATTCAATTTTAGATCTACTCAAGCGAAAACCTTTAGACTATAAGGTTGACCTCTATAATTCGAGTTTACCTTCAACTCCATCTCTAGTCTTATCTTATCAACAAGAAGAATATCATCAACAAAAAGCATACACCATGGTGCATCCTCTTGCAACATCCATAACTAAAGCAAAAAGATATGGACTTAAAGCTGATGCTTGATGTAATCCAACCGAAATAGGAAAATACTTAGTCAAACCACCTTGTGTTTGAACACAAGTAATAGCTCATGCATACATATCTTTAATTATTTGAATATACGCGTTATTAACTCCTTTCTTTTCAAGGACTCTCCATAACATTTCTCTTGAAACTTTATCATATGCTTTCTCTAAATCAATAAATATCATATATAGATCTTCCTTATTCTCTCTATATTTCTCCATCAAATCTCTCAATAAATGCATGGATTCCATAGTAGACCTACTCGACATGAATCCAAATTGATTTTGAGAAACATTAGTATCACGCCGCAACGTACGCTCCATAACTCGCTCCCATAATTTTAAAGTATGACACATTAACTTAATTTCTCTATAATCCGCACTCCTGTGCATCACCTTTATTCTTAAAAATAGGAATTATTACACTCATTCTCCATTCATCTGGCATCTTTTAATTCTTCAAAACAGTATTAAAAAGTTTAGTAAGCCAAGAAATTCCTTCATTTGCTAAGCATTTCCACATTTCTATTGGAATATCATCAAGTCCAACAACTTTTTCACATTTCATTTTCTTTAAAGCCTCTCTAACTTCAGTTTTACTAATACGTCGATAAAAACAAAAATCTTTCATGTTTTTTGCATTTTTTATTAAAACAAGTAAACACAGAAAATAATGTTCACACTATCAACATAAAACAACTCACACCAACTAAAACACCCAAACTCCTACAACTAAAAGATACATTAAACAGAAAGAAAAGCTTTAAAAATCCTAACCACCAGCTAAATTCCCGCTAAGCTAAATTCATTTTGCAACTTCTAATAGAAGTCGTAAGTCCGACTTTAGGGAAAATATCTAGATAAAAGCAACTTAACCCTAAATCCCGCACTCGGGCCACCCTAATAGAGGCCGTAAGTCCCACTTTAGTTAAAATATTGTGGAAAACTTTCTCAGAACAAATAACTCATCCCTGATAACCTTGAAAACCTCTAATAGTGTAAAACCCGAAATTCGTCAATTGAGTGCGTCGCACACATATAGATGCGCCGCGACGAATTTAAGTGAAATTTCGATGTCGTCGGAAATTTACGAAATAAATTTCATTAGATTCGTCTCGAAATTTCGAGCAAAATGGTATAAAGAACTTATATCAAATTTCGCACGATTTGAGAATTAAAATTCGTCGAAGTTCGTTTAAGTAATATTTTACATGCATTTCCCTTTTTGCCCTTAGAAGGTCTTAAGGAAATTGGAATGAGCAATGGGTACATGCGTAATATGCGAAATTATTTTCCTTAAACCCCCTCTCACGCCTAAGGGACCGAAACATTCGGTCCCTTGTGCGTTTTTTTGGCCGATCGAGAGAGAGGGCGACGGGAGAGAGGGCGACGTGAGAGAGGGAGGAGGCGGCGGGAAGGCTATCTGAGCGGCGGCCGGCGGCTTTTCCGGCGAGGTTTCTTTAGGAAAGGCAAGAGGAAGACTTGGGGTAAGTCTTCCTTCAAACATTTAAAATTATTTTTGAGTTTTCTTGAAAGAAAATTTTAGGGTTTATGTTTTTTTTTAGAAAATTTCTTTAGGAAAGCTTTAGAGATTGCTTTGATCTATGTTTTCCCTACCTTACATGTCAAAATTTTAAGCAAATCATGAAATCCGAATTTTAGGGTTTCTCCTTTTGATGAAATTGTTATAGGGATAGGTAGAAGAGGTTAAGGGAAATCTTTTGGCATACAAATTTTAATTTTTCATTAAGCAAGTTTGTGTTTAAAAATTGTTGGAAGCTTAGGTCGTTTTTCTAAGTTAGGGATTTTAGGGTGCATGTTTAGGAAAGTTATTCCATATGATTTTGAGAAGTCTCTAAAGTATAGAAACTTTAGTTTTGAGCACAAGAATAATTTTGCTAATTATTTGATGCATAATTTCGAAAATAAAAAGAATTTATATATAACTAAAAGAAAGATGAATGTTTTAGAAGGATTTAGGCTAAATTAGATGACTTTTGAAGTTCCTATCATTGCTATTTAATTAAATCCGAAAATCGGGTGATGTTCTTTGGCATAAGGTTAAGCAAAATTATAGGAAACCTAGAAAAACAATGTTGGAACATAAGGTTAAATGAATTCTTTGTCTTTGTCTTTAGGTAGTAGAAAAAGAATAAAGAAAGCGAAAGCGGAGAAGAAGGTTGTGGAGGTAGGAATTCTTTTCCTTACATGTTCAATTGCTATTTCATGTTTATATTATGTTGTATTGTAAAGCCTTTTATAGAAATAGATTATTTATTTTGTTTCTTTCATGCTTCAAATTCATGTATAAAGCTTTATGTCAAACATTTGTAAGGAAGGAAAGAATATATGGTCATGTGAAACAAATATCGAATTGATTGTGCATGATTGAATACGGAGTACCAAAGACGGTGCCAAAGGCACATATGACCCTTGGGGCAATTGAGGAAAATAAATGGCCAAAAGATGTGTACCTGATCAGTACAAGACGGTACTCCGGGACGGTTGAATATGTTAAATAAGTAAAAGAAGATGCATTAGATATAGCTATGACATATGCATATGACATTTACATACCTTTCATGAGGACATAATCAAGACATTAAACACATGTTCCCCTTTCTTCTTAAAGCATGTAAATCAATATTTTTATGTCAACTGAGCATGTTTAGGATTAGAACTTTCTGCTGAGCGTAGCTCATTCCCTAGTTTTGGGAAATTTTCAGAAGACCCGACTCTTAGGTGATGGCTGATCACCCGAGGTTTACTTACAGACGACGCTTACCGGGTGACAGGTTCCTTTACTGTCTTTAGTAGTAGTAGATGTTGTAGTTATTTTTGTTATTTTGGATGGCATGCAGAAATTGTGTAGAAAACATTTTATATGGCCATCTTGTACATTTTGATAGACTTGTGTTATGATAATATTGTAGAGGTGCTTTATTTATTTTGATTAGCTAAAATTGAATGAAATTGTTGATGAAAAATAAATTTCGCGTCCGATCTCGTTCCCGCCTCGTATTTACGAGCTAACCGGGCCGGGTCGTGACAAATAGAGAATGTAAGACATGCTACATGGGCTACTTTCAATAAAAACAGTAAGACCCAATTTCTTAAGCTATGGGCTACTTCTAAATGAACCCGTCATACCCACTATATGGGCTACTCCGAAGGGAAGCCATAAGACCCGCTATAAGGGCTTCTTTTAATAAAAGCTGTAAGACCTGCTACACAGGCTCTTAGGGGTTGATTTGGAGGGGATTAATTAAGAAATATTTCCTAATTGAAGGAGACAGATTTGAGGGCCAATTTGGGGGCTGATTTGGAGGGGATTTATTAGAAAATATTTCCTAATTGAAGAAGGCAGATTTGAAGGCTGATTTGACGGTTGATTTGGGAGGGAAATAATTAAGGAAATATGATAGATTTGGGAGGAAATTGGGGGAGAGCTGTTTGGGTATTTGTCATTTGTTATATGCTTTAAGTAGGATATTTTTCCTAGGGTTAGGGTGATGTCTTGTTTGCTTAATTTAGTTTATTCTTAGATTATTTGGGCTCTAGTTAGCAGCTAGAGATTTGGGAGAGCCGGATCTTTCTCTTCAATTGAAGATTTGTATCTTGCATTGCTCTTTATAGTTTTTTGATGTTGTCAATACTTTATATTTTCTGAATTTTACTTTTTTGAACCTATGTATTTTATTTTGTATTGCCCTATAATGGAAAACAACCCATGATCATGCTGGGTTCGGTGCTCTTAGGTTGGTTCACATCATTGTCCTTCCACTTGTGTTGATCTTTCTTCCTTGCTCCTTGGTGACTGGTTGGGTATTTAAGGGTTGTTTTTTTTTCCTTATTGGGCTTTGCCCATATTTCCCCTTAGGTTGGTGGCTGCTTGGATTCTTCCTCTTGCTTTATGTTCGATTTCCCTGTTGGCTGTTTGGTTTCCCTTGCTGGCTGTTCAGTTTTCCCTTGCTGATTTCAATTTAGGATGCTTTGGTTTCTCCTTTAATGAGCTATTTTGGATGTTTTTTTTTTGCTGTATTGAAGGCACATTTATGTGAGCAAATAATTGCTATTTTTCCCTCTTATATATAGTGGCTGATTCTCTATTGAAGGTAGTTTTGGAAGAAAAAAAATTTAACATGTGGGTTTCTTCTTAGCTTGCAAGTTGGTCTTCTCTCTAATCCCTATTACTTCCTCTCGGGTTTCTTTCTACTTCCCTCCATGATTTTCCCTTCCAGCAGTATCTTTCTTTTCTAAATATTATGAGTTTTGTGGTGGTGTTGTGCCATGTTCTATTGGTATTTGCCTGAGGAGTGCAGACTTATGTTTGATCAAAATTTCAGTGGTGGATTACTGGTTAAATATTCCTCTGAGCATATTTTCCTAGTTTTGTGAGTTGCATGTGCGGTGACCAATTGTGGTTGTTCTGAGGGTTTTTATAGTTTGTGTTTTTATATTTTCTTTCTTACAAGATTTTCTAATTATTTTCTCACGTTTGTTTCCTACTAAGTTTCTTTCTGTTGGTGTTTGCTTATGTTTAATTGAAAGGAAGTTCTTAACTATATGCCTAATGTCTCCTAAAATGTTTAAGATCTTAGGTTGCATCATTCTTTCAATAAAAAATTATATTTTGGCATTCTTCTTCCCAATTTTTTGTGTTTCATCAGTTGATTTGATCAAAAGAACATCCACTTCTTATCAGAATACTCACATATTAAAACTTCGAAAACATTACTTATATCTTAATATACACCATTAAGATTGATTAATGGGTCCAAAGTATATTATCCTAGACTTTATGCTGTGTTCAAAATGTATAGTTTCAGATCAATATCTTGTAATGATTAAGTGTTACGATTCATCTCATATTGCTTATCAATCTGCAGACGTGATTGCTTAATTTTTGGGATTATCTTGCTATCTGTTCCCTCCATTTTTTGACTGATAATAAAACCCGAACCTCCCTTCTCTCTGTGTTCCTCTTTTTGTCTCATTAAGCATGGCTAATCTTCTAGGGTGGAGACACAAGATGGAGGTGATGCCAAAGTGGAAGTTTCACCACGTGATGTTGTTTATACACAGCCAGCCGAGTTTAAAAACGGAGAAGAACCTGAGATCTTGCATACACTTGATCTTCGCTACGGGTATTCCTACTAAGTTTTAGTAAAAACTTCATATCCAAATCAAATATCTCGACTTATATGTGCTTTATGTTCTTTATATTTAATCCTCTTTTCTCTGAATAAAATTTAGCATATCTATTCTTCTCTTATTTTGTGTAGTGGTATCTCCTGGTGTGATGACTCCCTTGCCTTGGTATATGAGTCTTGGTATAAAAACTCGTCGGACAAAAACCTGGGTCATTTCTCCAGGCCGTAAGGGTGCAAGCCCACGAATATTGTTTGATAGATCGTCAGAAGATGTCTACTCTGATCCAGGATCTCCAATGATGCGAAGAACACAGGAAGGAACCTATGTTATTGCCAAAATAAAAAACCAAGATGAAGGGACTTACATATTGCTAAATGGAAGTGGTGCAACACCAGATGGGAATATTCCATTCCTAGATTTATTTGATATGTACGTTTCTGTTGAATTCTTATGGTATCTTGAAAAAATTCCATATTTCTTTTAATGCTAAGAGAGTCCTATTGACAGACACACAGGAAATAAAGAACGAATATGGGAAAGTGACAAAGAAAAATATTATGAAACAGTTGTTGCATTGATGTCGGATTATGGTGAGGATGAGTTAAACATCGAGCAACTGAAGATACTTACTTCCAAAGAATCAAAAACTGAAAACACGCAATACTTCATACAAAGCTGGCCGGACAAGAAAGCTGTTCAAATTACAAAATTTCCCCACCCATATCCACAACTAGCTCAGTTACAGAAGGAGATGGTGAGATATCAGAGGAAGGATGGCGTTCAACTTACTGCAACGCTTTATTTGCCTCCCGGTTACAGCCCATCAGATGGGCCTCTCCCATGTTTAGTCTGGTCTTATCCTGGGGAATTCAAAAGCAAAGATGCAGCAGGGCAAGTTCGTGGCTCTCCAAATGAGTTTGCAGGCATAGGATCCACTTCAGCTCTTCTATGGTTGGCTAGAGGGTATTCTTCTATAAGATTAACTTGCGAAGTTCGAACATAAACTTTCACTAATGATTTTATTGTAAGCTTTAAGAATTGAATTCTAATGCTTTGCTTTCTGACTGCATTTTAAGGTGAAAGCAGCTATGACATAATTGTTGACTTTACTGTTGTTTTGCTTATTTCAACTATGTCATCATTTTTAGCTGATTCAGCTACAACTTTGTTCAATTATGTATTAAATTATATGTTCACATTTTGTTTTTATCCAGCATAAATAGAATTTTGCATCATGTCGTCTGTAAAAGTTGAAGATTTTTGCAGCTAGTGATCGCTGCCTCTTTCAACTATTTTTTGTCTGATTTGTGCGTCCTCTTCAACCTCTCGTCATATCTTTTCTGACCTATCAGTCTTTTTGTTCAATTAGTTCATATTGATGAATATAAGGTCCAGAGTGAGTATTCATCTATTTCCTATTCATTCCTGTTGATTTAAGTGGATGATGTTGTTGGGGATGAGTTAACATCACAACGACGAAACAAGCAAGAAAATAGAAGCAGTGAAAAATAAAGGACACTAGGATTTAGCATGGAAAAACTCAATTAGGGAAAAAATCATGGAGTCACACTATTCCAAGAAATCCCCTATGAAAATTGGGATAAATAAGTACAGATCTCTCTTCTCCCTCACTCTCTATTTGCTTCTCTTATCACATGCACCATTTTCACTCTCTCACAAAAATACAAGAGAAAGCCAAGGAAAAAACCTCAAGGGATGCAACCCTTCAAAAAAATGAGAAAGAAAACCGTCCAGTCAGTCTCGCAGTGCTGCGGCGCCAGTTTGGAGCGCTGCGTTGCTTAAACCTCTGTTTTGATCCTTTGAGGCATCATATCTAGACTACTATGGTATTCCGTTCTATGTCGTTCAGCGTTGGGGCGTTCAGGAACACATCATTGGGGCACTCGGGTACACGGCACCGGAGTTTTTGCACCCGAACCCAAGCGGTGGTAAACCCCCTGCACCCCCAAGCAAGTACGATAAACTTGAGGTCCGAGGCAATAGAACAACCCGATTTATCAACACAATCATATTCCACACATAACAGATGTGCTCAAAAATCTTTTTTAAACCTTCAGATTGTTTTGTTAAAAAAAAGTGGACTACCGGACCCAGAACATGAAATTTGATCGGGGGAAGTGTCAAGAACAAATGTTATGCCTCCTTGTATCTTTAGAAAAGGAGATTACGTACGTTATTTTTTTCAAATATTATGTCTATTAGTAACTAGTTAGTCTCAGTTATGTCTGGTTGATTCTTTGCTGGGCTTTCATGTTAGTCAGGTCTCCTAATTTCAACTTATTGACAATTGTCAATAACAATACTTTCATCAGTGTTAGATTAAAGGTATGTGCAAAATATGTATGAAGATGGACTGAATGTGGTAAAGGTGCAGAACCAAGCTTTGAACTTGGTCAAGCAACAACAACAACAACAAAAAAAAAAAAAAAGGAAAAAAGAAAAAAAAATATGGGATGTTGATTAATTGACTTCCATAGGAGTGTTATTTGCCATGCAGATTTATAGATGTTTGGGTAAGCTGAATAGATTAGTCTTTTTTCAGTAACTTAGAAAGAAAACAATGCACTCAGATGATTAGGATGGCATTTTCAAACTGTTGACCTACAACTGCCAATCGAACCCAACCATCAACCCACGTCGACCACGATCACACGATCTCATACAACCGTCCCGTTCACGTTGTCTAAACCTCTCAACCAAACCATTCAGACATTCATGCGCACATAGAAAAAAAAAGTCGGAGGATTTGGGAAACTTACAGACAGAGACGAAACTTCTCCCTCTCGTGTCGTATGCAAGCAAACGAAGCCGGTTGCCGACCTCCTGCGAACCCGACTCCGACGCCGAGCCGCACTGCCGGCTCCATTTTACAATTCATGCTTGTGACCAAACTAGACCCGCCGACGTGCCATAGCTGGCCCAACCTCCAGCTTCTGTCGACCTCTTGCTCTTGTTGACCTCATGCTCCCACCGACCTCCAAAATCTCTATCCACGCCTACACCCAACGCCGAAGCTAACCTCCTCTTCCATCTCCGGCCGTGACTCCAACCCGCCAACCTCAGTCGTCGAGTGCACCTCTCACTCGTGTCCTAGAGCCACTAGCAGTCTGCCTCCGGCCTGACCAGTCGCCGATGTCCGACCGCCGACCTCACCCGCCGAGCCTGACTCTGCTCCCGTGAGTGAATCTCACGCCATCTCTGCCCTAACCCGATGATGTCTCTCTCTCTATATATATATGTATTACACATATTATATAATAATAATAATAATAATAATAATAATAATAATAATAATAAAATGAAATAAAATTAAAAAAAAGAGAGGAAAGGAGAGAGGATTTTCAAATAGGTATCACAACAAATTGGAGAAGACTGAAGGAAGTCCCGGGGTTGATTCGGTCCCCCAAAGCCCTTGGCCGTCGAACTGATCCGATTGAGGGATTGAAGACTTGAAGACTCTTTATGGGATCGATTTGCTCTCCCAATCTCCTTGCCGTCGGTTTGATCCGTCTGAGTCGAGCCAAAAGGGCAAATTCCCCTCCCAAACCTGTAAAACTCTTGAAAAGCTGATTTTTTTTAGTGCTGTTAGTCTGGATGAACTGGCCTTAGTCTCGGGCGAACTGAAGAAAATTGTGAAGAAATCTGCCTGGATCGTTTGGACGAACCTGTAAGGGTCGGGACAAACCGTCGGTACGAACCGTCGGGACGAACTGAACCCGAGAGTTTCGTTCAGGGACGAAATAAATTGGAATTAATTTCGTCTGGACGTTTTGAGTCCAGAGGAGTTCGTCCCAGGACGAATGAGAATCGTCCGGGATGATCCTGCTTGATAAATATCCGATTTGAGATATTTTGGATCATTTTGAAGAGAGAAAAAGGCAGGAGAGAGAAAGAGAAGGAAAGAGAAAGAAGAGGCTTAATTTCGGAGGCCGCGGAGCGCTTTTCGTCTGACGATGCAGTTGGAAGATTTGTTTGTCTCGAAGTAAGGACTCCGAATCCTATTTCTGATTTCAAAGATTTCGAGTTTTGATAATTCTGTGCTCAGTTTTGTGTTTCCGTTACCGAATAACGCGCATAATTTTGTATTGACGAAAGTTTTACCACACCACTTTTGATATGTTTCTGATATGATATTTTTACACGATTTTTGTATTTTATGTAAAGTTTCTACCTGTTATTTTGAGTTCTGTGCGATTTTTATCGAATAGAAAATTATCAGGATATTGAAAAATGTTGCTTCAGTACAAGTAAAGCTTTGAAACGTTGTTTTATTCGATTTCTGGTAATTTGGTGAATTTCTGAATTTGTGATTTCTGTGTACATTCCGTGTACTGACGTTATGCTGCCGATTTCTCATACGACATCTGATTTTCTGAATTGATGATTTGAATGATTGAATATGCATACGAATGTGAAAATATGATTGAATTATTGTTATTGTTACTGAAAGACAAGTGCAGACTGGTTGAACCGTTGGTTGGAGATTCTTCAGCCGACGGGCACAGAGTGACGACTCTTATTGAGCCAACAGATATGGATATGGATATGGATATGGATGTGGATATGGATATGGATATGGATATGGATATGGATATATGGATATATGGATATATTTATGGATTTGTACAACAACACAATGGATTATCGACTTTGAAAAACGCCTTAATAGCCAGTGATTGTACTTGTCGAGTAAGACTATGGTATTGTATGGCTTGTGCAAGTACTGTTCTTATGATCTCATTATGGATTTATTGATTACTGTATGCATTTATTTATACCGACGGATTTATTGATTTTGAATGGATTTATAAATTTATTGATATCGACGGATTTAATGTATTGGATTGATTTCTTGACGAATGGATTTACTGACGGATTTACGGGTTTACTGTTATTGTCGGTTCATTGATACTGCATATTGTACGTGTCACTGTACAAAGATACTAATATTGATATGGATATTGATATTGTATTGATTCATTGATACTATCGCTTCATTGATATACCGTATTGAACTGCTGCATGTGATTCATTGATCAATATGGAATAAGTTTTACTGTATTGATTTGATTATTTTATATGATTTCATACCGATTGATGTTTTTGACTAGAGATGATTGATTTGATTGATTCCATTGATACGATGTTGATTTAACTGATATTATCGAGACGACGATTTTTCTCTATCGATTTGACTGGATTCTTCCGAGATTTAGTGTTATGGATTTCTTTCTACTGTTTAACGATGCTTCTACCGCTGACTATGGATTTTATCGATCATGCATTGATTACTGATTTTCGTATTTGCTGCATAGATTCACTGATTATGTGCAACTGACTGTTATGGATTTGATTGACTGACATGCATATTGTTTCAGCACCGTGCTTTGATTTCAGTTGTAGGTTTTAGGTGACCTGCTGGGCTTTTTGAAGCTTATTATATGTGGTTAATATTTTCAGGTCAGGACATGGGAGCAGGAGATTGAGATTGATCAGAGATCCTCAGGTTTTTGTTCTTTTTAGGTTATAGTGATTCTTTTGTACTCAGGACAGAATAGATTTCATTTCATGTGATTATTGTGTAGAACCTGAGTATTGTTTATGATCTTTTGGGATATGAATAGAATTGTATATTGATGTTTTAAATTATAGAATTTTGTTAAATTGTTTGCTATTGATTGAAGAGTATAGATAGCTCTGGTAAATGATTAATGATTTTAATGGATTGACTGAAATTCTTTCCAAATTAGATCTTGGGGCGTTACACAACCTCCCCTCATGGGGAGGGAGTGCCGGAAGGCTGCTAGATTCTCGAGGGGAATAAATTTTTTTTTAAAATGAAATTAAATAACTCGATCAAATAATACCGCAATAGGAGAGAAGATTTGAAGGAAGTCCTGGTGTTGATTCGGTCCTCCGAATCCCTTGGCCGTCGATCTGATTCGGTCGAGGGATTGAAGACTTGAAGACTTTTTATGGGATCAATTCGCTCTCCCAATCTCCTTGCCGTTGATTTGATCCAGTCGCGCCGAGCCAAAAGGGCAAGTGCCCTCCCCAACCTCCCCGTGAGCGGAGGGGGCTCCGAAAGGTTGTCAGATATTAAACGATTTTAGATGGGATTAGTAAAAATAAATTATTAAATTTAACAATTTATATTTTTTTAAAACTTTAATATAGTTCTAATCGAGCTTCTTAATGAGCGTTAAACGATACTGTTCATGAACATAAATGAACCGAACACCAAGTTGTTCAAGCTCATTTATTTAGCTATTTAGTATTTATCAAAAGTGTTCAAGTTTGATAAACATGAACAAGTTCTTATCAAGTCGAGCCATGAGTAGCTCATCGAATGCTCGGTTCATTTGTAGCCTTGATGCTTCACGAGTGCATGCTTTAGGCTTTGCTAGGAAACATTTCAACATTTAATTGAGATCTAGCTCCCAAAAAACTTCTCTACTTTCTACTCCTTTTATCTCCTCGGAAATATCTCAGGAAATGATTTTTAGGGCTAGTTGCAAATTCCCAATTTGATATTTTATTAAGTTGTTACTTTCTTCTTCCTTTTATTTCTATAATGAATCCAATCTTATTACATCATTTTGTTTTCTGTCGTAAATTGAGTGCTTTCTTTCATGCAGCTTTGCTATATTGTCTGGTCCTACCATTCCTATCATTGGCGAAGGTGATGAAGAGGCAAATGATCGGTAATTTTTTTTGCCACGGTTGTTTATTATTTTAAACTATACTGCTGTTGTAGTTTCCTAGAGATTGTTTTATGCGAACAGCTTTACGTAATATTATTTTAAGCTGGCATGTAGAACAGTTGGTAAAATTATGTACTTAATACTTTAAACAGGTATGTAGAACAGTTGGTTTCAAGTGCAGAGGCTGCCGTTGAGGAAGTTATACGGAGAGGGGTAAGTGCGCCTTGAATTGTTTCCTACGGAAATGAAAATTTGTTTTGCATGTGAAAACGAAAATCATCCTTAAGGGTCTAAGGGTATTATAGCTCAACCACATATCTAATCTCACACTTAAGATCAATAATAAACTTGTTGGGTAATTTTCGCTCCCGATCTATGTGGTTGGTCTTATTTATCAAATCCTCAAATTATGACACAACTCACCTTGGCCTGTTGGTTGAGAGCTTAGGCTATCAACTAATAAGTTTTGGGTTCGAGTTTTTGTGTATGCAATGTGTGTGTGAGTTTGCCTTAATTGGTCTAAATATCCAAAAAAAAAAAAAAAATCCTCAAAGATGTTCATATATTCTACTACTTGTATATTGCCTTATCTAAGGGTCGTTAATTATTCACGGAGCTTTTTATTACGGTTTCTTGGACAGTACTTAACCCATAGCATTTCCTTAAATTTCTACCCATGTAAGATGGTGTCTTTCTAACCTTCTTCTTTAGTTAAAGCATCAGTCAAATAGATTTTTGCATGCGCTAGAAGTTTCATTTTAGCAAAGGATGATTCTTTGATAATCATTCATTTGGTACTAATCAAAGAACTCATTCATTTGTATAAGCTAATCTAAAGTTGTTATGCTTGCTAATTTATTTAGGTGGCTCATCCAAACAAAATTGCTGTTGGAGGTCATTCATATGGGGCATTCATGACAGCTAATCTTCTTGCCCATGCCCCCCATCTTTTCTGCTGTGGAATTGCTCGGTCTGGGGCATACAATAGGACACTCACCCCTTATGGATTTCAGGTTTTAAATTTGTCTTTATTTTGAAGGCCCTGCCTGTTTCATACCCACTTTCTTTCACTTTGCTTCACCCTCTCTTCCCTCGAAGCTCCTTTTGTGCAATAGTAGAATGTATGTGCCATTCAGTTTTTTATTTTATTCTCTGAATTTCCACATAATGACTGATTAGAATTTTGATATAGAATGAAGACAGAACGTTGTGGGAGGCTATCAACACATATGTTGAGATGAGCCCTTTCATGTCAGCAAACAAAATCAAGAAGCCACTTTTGCTAATCCATGGAGAAGAGGATAATAATTCAGGAACACTGACAATGCAGGTAATGAAAGGCTTCTTTTCTTTGTTCTTTTAGGATTTTTTTTATTAGAATGTTTGAATGAACTGTTCCTTACTCTTTTTTGCCAGCTAATGTTACTTATGGTGGCCTTATAACTTGTTTCAAACAATGTAGAACTTCTCATAGAGGAAGGGAAATGTTTTGCTTTCTCCATATGCTTGCCATCTAATAGCTTATATACACAGGCGTTGCATGTGCCTTATCTTTTTATATGATATTCCAAGTGCCTTCATTATAAGGTTTCGGGTTTGATTTTCTTGATGCAATTAGTATAAAGCAATATATGTAAATCATGGAAGGTACTGATAATTTACAGCTGACAAATCACTAAATATACAAACAACTTCATTTAGATGCAAATTAGTAAATACAAGAAATAGAAGCTAAATAATAATGTAATAATCGAGTAGATTTGAAGTTAGTGAGAAACTTGACCACAAAATTAATTAATAATAACAATTTATTCACCTTAATAATAATTCTATTCCTAGTTGTATGAAATTAAAAGAAAATCTGAAATATTAGTAAGCCAATAACAATATATACAGAATAAATTATGACAAGGAAAGAAGTCACCCAAGTAAGAAATTCTTATCTCACTCTTGTCACGATCCGGCCCAGTAAGCTCGAGTAAATAAGGTGGAAATAGATTTCAAACAAAAATTTAAAATATAATTCATATATCATCTCGTAAATATTAACATATCTAACATCCAAAACAATTATAAAGAGCCACTAAAACTTCCACAACACAAAAATTATATTATATTATAAAAAATTTACACATGTGGATCATAACTAGACATGTGAGATACACAACAAAAAGAAAAATCAAAAGTACATTCAACAAAAGAACCTATCTCCCCTGGTAATCTTATGCTAGTAGGTATACTGCTACCTATCCGCCATCCTTAAATAGTGGTTCTCCTAAAAATATCTCAAAGTTAAGGAGTGAGCTAACACTCAGCAGGTAACAAGTAAATCTATCAAATTCAATTACAATGTAACGAAGATCAATATGCATCCTTTAATATGAGACTGAGCAACATGTAACTAAAAAAGTAAACAATATGATGTCATGTAAAGATAGTCGTACACCTATCTCTTAATGAATTCCTATGATCATTTTACATTTCATAAGTTTAATACTTCTTTCATTTCATGCTTTTCAACTTGTCTTTATTTTCTGTACATATATATATATATATATATATATATATATATATATATATATATATATATATATATATATATATATATATATATATATATATATTTTGTATTTTATACACTCGTATCGTACTACCGAAATTATACTGATCGGATATACATACTTATTGGTCATATCATTTTTCTTTATCATATTGCCCGAAGAACCATATTGCTCTCAAGAGTCATATTGTACCAAGACACTATATTGGTACTTCGCCTCAATATGCACAAAGCCACATGTAATAATTATTATAAGATATATGACTAACATACATAACAATCAGTTGCTTTTATCTATCATATTCTTATGCATGGTTATATGAAGATTCTTTTTTTTAATAAAAACATGGAACTTACTAAATACTTTAAACAAAATAATAATTACTTTTGACATGTCAAATAAAATAATTAACATATTATTCTAATGCTAAAATGTATTACATTGTATTTAACTTTAAAATAGTATAAACAATATTGAATTTTGAGAATTAAATGTAACCTATCTAACGAACATGTAAAATTTATTATTTTCCTTTCAATGTCTTTCCTCTCCCACTTCGAAATCCTACAAATAATGTAACTTCGATTATCCCATATAAACCTTAAATAATGTTTATTAAAAGAACAAGTCATGCAGTTTAACATTAATCCTAATTTTTAATTGTCATTAGCATTAAGACCTACATGAATATCATTATAATATTTATCAATTGTCATTTATCATTAACATAAATCTTTAATTCACTTTAACATTTTCTTAATTATAATCGTCATTATAAGGTAACTATTTTCAGATTTAATTATATTTTAAATTTTAAAAATTCATATTATTATTTAAATTCATAATTTACCTAATTCTAAATTAATTTCAAATAGCTTTAATTTTCGGTTTTATCCTAAAGCCCTAAATTTGAAAACTTAATTTTCCATATTTCCATCACTAATTTATGCTAAAATCTTCCCCTTTCTCCATTTAATTATTAGGCATAATAATTTTCAGATTTTCTTAAATAAAAATTTAGGAAAAATGAAAATTTGTGATAAGCCCTAATTTTTACCTCTTAAAATCTTCCTAATACTATTTGGAACAACATTCGTTAAGGAATTTTCAAAGAATATGAATTTTGGGCAAAACCCTATTTTATAGAAATCTGATAATTTTGGGGAAAACTTAAATTTTATGGTTAGAATCCATCATTAAATCTTCTTTATACGTTTTTCTTTTAAAATTTTAAGTTTTGTATAAACCCTAAACTTTTTATCTTCAGAAATCTAAGAGAAAAGGAGGAAATCCTTGCTTAGGAAATTACCTTCTTTCTCCCTAAGCCTTTCTCTTCACCTTCCTCCAAAAAGGGCTACTAGAAATCGCCGCCGCCCTCTTTCCCTCTCTTGTGTTCGGCCGGATAAGGAGGCACGAAGGAATGAAAGGGACCGAAAGATTTTGGTCCCTTATAGGCGGTTTGGGCGGTTGGGGCCGAAAGATGCATGTCCCCCTTGCATGCTTTTGCTTCATGAAGAATTAGAAGGGCTATTTAGTAATTTGGCCTTAAATAACCTACGTTGATTTTTTAATTTCAAAATCATGTAAAATTAGCCCTAGTTTCTTTATACCAAATCGCTCGAAATTTTATGTAAAATTTTATAAAAATTATTTTATCAAATTTTGACAACTTAAAAAATTTGTCTATTTTCGTCGCAGTGCATCAAAATGCGTGCGATGTTTACGATCAACATTTTTGGATTTTACAACTGTTGTATCATGTTGAATGAATCATAAATTCAACTTGCATGCAAGATTAAAAACCTATAATATGAAATTTTAGTTGATCAAATTTATTTAATTGCATGCCTCATATCATCAATTTATGGACTCCTCTTCACTAAATTAATAGATATTATTAGTGAAAGACCAATCCAATTTAATTCCTGATTACCTTCAAATTCAAACTTGATTTTATACAAAACCTAAATATGAAATAATAGAAATATAAGCCCTACATCAATGCAACCACATATTATAATCATTCAAATGAGTAATCAAAGTTCTCAAGTCAACTCTCATAGCCAGAAATGCACAATTAGTGACTGTTGGCTCAAGAAAAATGGTGTGTAGGCATGCATCCCACTTTACAGATATAGGATTCCATCTTTCTTGAGTCAGATTGTAGTTAACCAGATTTTCCTTGATTTGTGTCAGGGTTTAATTACATATGGGTCCTTACTTCCTATAAGCACAAGCACTCATAGTTAATTATCACTTTTAACATGTAAGAGAGAATTCTCGATTAAGGATGAATAAATTTTAGGTATTTTAGTCCCAATTATGGGAAAAATGGAGGTAAACCCTATCAAGATCCCATGGTTCCGTCGTCCTGGGTATACCATAGGTTTCAGTCTACTAACACTAACAATCATTAACCGTAGTGTCCAGGGAGTCTGATTAGCAGCCATAGGTTGCCTCCTCTCAGGGATCCCAAGTAGATTGAGGTCATTAGATGTGGATTTTAGTTTTATTAGATTTTGGGGTTTACATCTATTAGAATACTCGGTAGTCGATTTGGTTTGGGGATTTATAACTTTGTTTAGAAGTTACACAGAAGTTTGATTTGAAGAGGGCCTTACGATTTCTCTTAAAAGTAGCCCAGGTATTTAAATTTGGGTTCAGACTTACGACTTTTATTGAAAGTATCCCGTAAAGTATCTCTTACGACTTCTATTAGAAATAACCCATTTGTGGGTTTTACAAGTTGGCTCTACAGCAAGGCTTCTCATTATTTAAATTTGGTTGACAGGTCTCACGGCCCCCTTAGAGGTTGCCTATAAGTTTTAGTTGGAGTGAGACTTAGAGCTCTATTTATGAGTTGTCCAAAGATTGGTCTTTCAATCTAGGTCTACAATAAGGCTGTCCAGGGATTTAATTGTTTGGGTATGTCTTACAGCTTGGAAGTTTCCTAAAAGTGGGTTTTATAACATAATCCTTACTTCTCATTATAGCGAAAACACAAACCTTTTTCTTTCTTGTTTTGCGCCTCTGGCTTTGTGAGGCACTTGAAATTGGCCCCATGGCGAACTCCCCCCCCCCCCCCCCCCTCTCCGTCGGTGCTTGCTGTTGAAATTATACCGTCTGGGTCCTTGGCGTCAATGAAGTTGAGGTGCTTCTGTAAAAAAAACCTCCCGTAACCCCGCTCTTATTGCTTCTCTCCATCCACCTTCAATCATTTGCTATCTGTGCTAGCTCCATCAGCTCCTTCAACCCCCTCAGTTTCAACAATCGAAGGTCCGCTCGTGCATGGGGCTTGAGGCCCTTCATAGATTTTTTCTCCAATACTGCCTCCGAAATTCCCCTCAACCTCCTTGACAACAACTCAAACTTCTCCTTGTACTCCATGACAGTTCCCTCCTATATCAAGGCATGGAATTGCTCGTGTAGGTCTCCTTCCCCAATGGCTCAGAAACGTTCCAACAAACAATCCTTAAACTCCTCTCATGAACGAATCAGATATCTAGCCTCTCTCCACTAGAACCAAACTAAAGCTTTCCCCTCCAAACATAATGCAGTGACTATAAGCTTCTCCTCTCTTAACCTATTCACCGCAAAATGCCTCACAACCTGGTATACCCACCCATGGGCATCCTCCCCTTCGAACACCGGCATCTTCAGCTTCCTCACCTTCGCTTCTTCACCCCAACTTTCTCTCTTGTAGATAGTTCCCCCTTATATCGAGGGTGGCAATCCCACCTTTCTTTCATCTGCCTTCCATGACCCGATCCCCATGGCTTAGCTCGTCCACCTCCCTCTCTGGTTGTCTACTCCCCTTGCCCAAGCAACCTCCCTTAGTGGTCGGTCGTCCTACCACCTCCTCCATAAATCCCACCATAGCACTTTCTTCCTGCTGTACTTCCATTCGGAAACCCTGATCCGCCCATTCTCGGAGCCCGGGGGGTGGTTCTCTATGAAAAAAACTTGCCTCGTCGAACTTCTCCCGTTCGATCTCCTTTCCCTTCGATTCGGCCAAGGGAACCCCGATCAAATCGTGTTGAGGGTTAGCAATCAGAATTGCCGGTGGGGCTTTGGATTGAATTTTCATGAGCTTCTTTATCATCTCTTCCATCCCTCCCAATCGTCTCTCCATCCGATTTTCTAGAGTTGAAAATCTTTCTCCATCTCAGATTTGAGTTGCTCCATTACCCTTCCAACGCATCAACCTACTTTGCTGCCATTCACGGATGTAAGTTCCAAATTGCAAAAAACAACAAAAATCAACGACTATGGTCTTTTAAGTAGCAAAAATTAGCAATGGGGAGGAAGTACGCAACAAAAAGCAATGTAGAGAATTGTGATTTTGTCCAGGACACGGCTCTGATACCAATTTGATGGGCCTTGGTATAAAAAATAGCAACAAATTCCAAAGAAATTCAACACAAAATTAGATTTTTATTGATAGAAAACCAAATACGAACAAAGCAAGATTCAATGGTCCCCTTTTGAGAGGAGGGCCTTCTCTCTCAAACCCTAAACGCCGCTTGGACCCCTCACAAAAAGAATACTACAACACTCTTAAATCCAAATTTTCATACAAACATAATATAAATCTTACTACTTATATCAAATTAAAATAAAACAACAAATTCCAAAACAACCCTCCCCCAATTTCCTCTCAAATCAGTCCCAACCTCTAAATCATCCCTCTCTAATTATGAAATTTCTCATAATTAAATAGAACCCCCAAATCTGTCCTTTTTAATTAGGAAATACCTCATAATTAATCTCCTTCATATCAGCCCCCAAATTAGCTCTTTTTAATTAGGATGCATCTCCTAATTAATCCCTTTCTTAATTCCTCTTCTCACATATGTAATGATAGGTTTAATGGGCTCCACAAGGAGGGCAGAATTGCCCTCGCGTATCAGTTTCATGCCAATTCATGTTGATTTTAATTCACTTTAGAATGCTTCATCAAAACAATTGAGCATGTCTCACTAATTTGGTTTTAAAATTTTAATTTTTTTCAAAATTAAATAAATGCTAATATGAAAAAAATATCTTCCAAATTATTGACCCATCTTAAATATTCACAAGTTTGTCATATAATATTGAACTTCATGATAGTTATGTTATTTTTGGACATAATCGTGACCTACTTTAGTTCATTTAAATTGCATTATTGATTGAATCTTTTGATTGCCAAGTTATTTGTCCTATAATTAGTTGACATGATCATACAATTATAAGCTTTGATATCAATTTTATGCTAGTTAAGTTAGACTTAAAGTTTCCTTAGTATGGTGCAATGCATGCTTATCATACAAGAAAACTTAGGATTTGTAGATCACAGACCACTGATCAGTAAATGCACAACTCAGAACATTATTGCTTTGTCATGTGATTGATTGGTAAGGGAGAGAAAAAAGATGTAGATAAGGAGAAAGTGAGTTTTGGACATTATTAGGTTCAAGTGGCATATACAAAAAAAAAAAAAAAAAGTGGCATATACAATGCTATTTCCATGTCCCAATTTTTTTCTACTATTGTTTGGAGTAGTTCAAAAATAAAGTGTGAAATTCTTAAAGAATTTGATATTAATCAAATGGCATATTGGGTGGTCTTTTGAGTTGTCCCCTGGTCCAGAAAGTGCAGGAAACAGATATAGCTGTCCTCTAGCATCCATCTTTTATAACTATGAAGCATCAATTGATATAATTTTCAGTTTTTGTTTAACGTAATTGTTTCGGGTTTGCAAATCTGCAGTCAGATCGCTTCTTTAATGCGTTAAAGGGCCATGGAACACTCTGTCGTTTGGTGATTCTACCATTTGAGAGTCATGGTTATTCGGCTAGAGAAAGCATCATGCATGTTCTTTGGGAGACTGATAGGTGGCTACAGAAGTACTGTATAGATGCACCTGACAAATTAGCTGAACTACATGATTCCAAAACTGAAGCTCCAAAAACTCCCCAACCAACTGGTGGATTGACTGCCACTGAAGCACAGGAAGATGATGGATCTAATCACACAATGAGGTCTCTATTATGGTACTACTCACATTACTTCCTCACCTTTCTTGTGCATCCCTTTATTTTGCATAATTTTATTGTGATTTATATCTTTGTTATCATGTTCACAACTCACTTTAATAAAAACATGTTTTGCATACTTCTGCATAAGCGTGATGATGTATGCTTAGGAGCTGTTTAGCAGAATCTAGGATTTCACTTAAGTAGGATTTCTTAAATCCTCCAAATCCGGATTTATGAAATCTTGAAGGGGTTAAATCCTGAAAACTGTTTGGTAACCTTCATGATAAATCCAATGTGACTGTTTGGCTATTCCATTCAGGATTTAAGAAGGTTGAAAGATTTGGACGGAGTTTCTTCCTTCCCGCGCCGGCAATAGAGCTAGAGGATTTTGGAAATCTGCCGAACGAGAGGATTTTCGAAATCCGGGATTTACGACGAAAAGGCGGAATTTTTCATCTACGGCGACTTTGATTTTCCATGATTTGGTTTTGCATTTTAGGCTGTTTGGCTGGATTTCGAATACCAAACAGCCTCTTAATGCATGCGAACTGTTAAACTATTTAAATATGAGAGTTATTTTATTCTGGTTAATGATTTATCTTTGCACCACAGAAACTCTATTTCTTTCCATGAATTAGACCTAGATTTGCTTAAAAGCTTCCAACTATCTTCTAGTTATGTTCTCTCGTATATGAGGATGAATGGGCCGAAGCTAGTGGATAGAGGAATCTGGCTTAGAAAATGGCATTACCTTTTTAAGCACAGTAGATGAGATAACAATCTTGTAGGGATATGGGATGCTTGGATATGGACATAGGTAGTGACGTGATGGATGATATATGCCCTGACATGTATGTACATTTGCATGTCACGATGGTTTCAACTTTCAAATAAGTCATTAGTCCACACTAATGTGTCAATGTTAAAAATTTCACGACTGAAGTATTATCAGGCAGTAAGTTTTGTTTTGTTTGTTTGTGTGTGTGGTGTAGCTGTTCCACTGATTTTTCTAGGGTGCTGTTGCTCTTAATTTTGGTTTTATCTATTTCAGTTGCCTTCAATTGAGAAGTTAAATGAGTTGATTAATGCATTGGTGATGATGGGTCAACTGTGTAAGAAGTTTTATATTACTAGTTGTTGATGATGCAAAGGAAGGCCTATAGCCATGGTTAGATTGCTTCTATTATTGTCTGGTTTTGAATCGGTTTAACCACCACTTTGCGGTGAAGGGGTAAGCAGAGGTGTAACCAGTCTTAATTTTCAGGGGAGGGCAAACTTATAAGTAACTGTTGGGGATCCAAAGGGGGCAGCGCCCCTAGCGGGATTCGCTGTCATCTGAAGTGAAACCTTGCCTTTTGCATTTTGCATGCTCCAATCTTTCATATTTTTTCCCCTTTTCGTAGTTTTTTTTAATTATATATTTACTGTTTCAACCTTTTGAATGTTTCTGTCATTCATTTTCTAGCTCTTGATATGAAGAATCACAACATAAACAAACTAACATCCATGAATATCTGCTTCAGATGTTTAAATGAAAACCAAATGAATGGAAGCTGCCAAAAGATAGCAATAATGAGCACAACGACTGCAAAAATAAACAGCTTCTTGAAGCATCAATATTCATATTTTTTGGAAGAAGCCATAGATATCTTTCAAGTTCAGGACATCAGGAGCTTAATTCTGTGCAGGTATTCCAGCTATGTATGCCATGTTTAATGAAGATGCCACTCCATTGATGTTCTCTCTTGATACTGATTCGTGTGGTGTTCAATTATTTATGGCTACTATGTTATGATTCTATTGAGGGGTCAATAAGCTTTTCATATGGTTTGATTGCTGTTATTTTTGAACTTCTATAATGTTTTCTTTGACTCCTAAGTATTTTATCAATTATGCATTGTCTTTTTCTCTATCCTAAATTAACATTAGGACTATAGGTGAATGAGTTGTTGGGGAAGTGAATCACGCAGCAAACACAAACAAGAAAGATAAAATGCTATGAAAAAATAGAACACCAAAATTTGAAATCGGGAAAAAATTTTGGAGAATATGTAGACTTAGCTTTTTTTATTAATATATAAATTTTGCAAAATAATTTAAATAATATTTTATGAATGTTTTTAAATCTAATTATACATAGTAATTAAACAATATTTTTGTAAGCTATTAATAAATAATAGGGAAATTTACATACATACCACTTTATAACATCTTATTTACATATCTAACACCTAAAACTTTAATATTACATCCATACCACCCTATATCATTTTAATATCAAATATACCACTTATATTTCTTTCCTACCACTCATATATTTTATTTCTACCACTCATATTTTGTATGAAAATGAACTATGGGTGGTATTTATGTAATATTAAAGTTTTAGGTGTTAAATATGTAAATAGAATAGTATTAAGTGGTATGTATGTAAAACTCCCTAAATAATAATAATTAGTTAGATTTTATTAAAATTGTTACATTTTAAATTTGATAAAAAAGTAATGAGTTTGAATAATATTTTAAAGTTTATGTTGTGTTTAGCTTGCATTTGATAAATAAATGAATAGGGCAAATGTTTAAAGAGGAGCTCGTTATTCAGCAATCTACTGTTGTTGTTATAAGAAAAAACCAATAAATCTTGAACAAAATGCATTAGGAGAGCCAATAACTTGAAATTGTTTGTAAGATGAGTGTGCTTTCAACCTCTTATAGATAAATGATTCATTTGGGATAGCTTTTAGGCGATATTTTTTCATTGCTTTTAAGAAATTTTTATGATAAAAGTAATTTTAAAAATCAATAAGAAAGTTGTCCAAAACGAACCCAAACGAAGTCAAAATTAGGCATTTTTTGTATGAGTGGAAGGCAAATTGCCTTTCTTTGGCCAGTAGATTTTAGCTTCTTAGATTCTCTATTTTGTATGTTATTGCATAATGATTTTGTGCTTTTTAATTCCCAAAGGTTTGAACATTAACAATAGATGTGAAAGCATCGGTTGCCTATTGATTAAATAAAGAAGTCGTATATTTTATGCTTTTCATTCATATTTCAAAAATATAAAAAATAATACTGAATATGTGTTGTGACATAATTTTTTGGTAGTCTACGTATAGTTTTAGGACTAGGGCATGAGACTTCACTCATTTCTCTCGGTATCCAAATGGCTTATGGTTAAACTTATTTGGAAACGATGACATTATAAAAGTTAACCTTTCTTAGAGAAATTTATTGTTGTTCGCTAGGATAGCCCTCATACGCAACTCAACTTGGTCTGTTGGTTCGAAGCTTTGGCTACTAGTCTAGAGGTCTTGTGTTTGAGTTTTGTGTATTTGATATATGTATAAGTTTGCCTTAACTATCCTAAATGTCCAAAAAAAAAAAAAAAAAAAAAGATCGCCCATATGATTTTACTATGATTGGAATAAAAACCATGATTTTTCTTACAATATTTACACATGGCTTGCAAATGAGAATGGTCTTGAAATGGAGATGGTTTATCTAAGTGCAACATCTTCACTTATCCACTTTGTCAGTTTGGCCATAGTGGTAATGAAATTCTAAACCATCTCTTCTTATGCTTTTAGTCTAATACTTGATTAAATAGTAGCTTCTTCGGACTATTACTAAGCAAATTTTGAAGTACAAAGAAATAAGCAATACAATTTTTCATATCCTCTCTATCAATTACATTTTCTCTCATACATAGAGAAAGAAATGACAAGAAGTTAGAATATAAGTTAGCTAGCATTTCATCTGCATGTTTATAATTAAGATTAGCGTTTCAGCTGTCTAATTAGCTGCGTTATTTGAATTAGTATTGCAAGTCAAATTATCGTCTATAAGCTATAGAGCATTAAAATTTGTTTAAGACTACTTAACAATTCAATATAGGCTTAGTTTGGGACAGCTTTCATACTGCTTCCTAAAATGACTTTTTAGTATAAAATTTTCTAATTCAAGAAATTTTTGTACTAGAAAAAATGTTTTAGAAAGCAACAAAAAAGTTGTCCCAAATGAAACCATAATCTTCAACGTGCTACTTGATGTTAATTTTTAAATATTTTAAAAAATTATTCTTTATTTTCACATCCTTAGACCCTCTTGTAATATGAAGAAATATGACCATATTTGATTAATAGGTTTTATGAAATGATTTTTAATATTTTTTATAGTTAGTCATAATTTAATTTAGTTGTTTATTATAATTAATATAATATTTTTTTACTAACTAATTTTCCAACCAAAGAAAAAAGCTTGTCTAATATCCCAAATTGACAAATAAATAAATATTAGCTAAACGAAGATCAACTAGCCCAAAGGCACATTAATAACTAAAGTTATCTTTGTAAAGTTGACTTCATATAGCATTAAAACATGATTTTTTTTTTTAAAGTTTATAGCTCTAAAGAACATGCATTCCAAGTATGATTTTAAATAAAAATAAAGTTTTTTTTTTTTTTGAAAGATTAAGTAGAACAAAGGCAGAATCAAACAAAATCATACACCTCATTTTGTTATCGTTTTTTTCGTTTAAAAAATCATATTCAAAATTGCTAAGCAAACGCCTGATGGAAAGCACTATAACGTGTGCACCTCTTTTATAATTTTATAATCATAAAACAACTGCAAAGTAGTTAGCCACCTCTATAAGAATGAATAATGATATTTATATTTTCATCAAATGACAACATAATGTCACGAAAAGAAACCTAAATGAATACACATTGAATGCCCAATCTAAGTATAACAACAATAACAACAACAACATCAAGCCTTCAACCCACTGTGGGATTCGGCTACATGAATCTTTTTTCTCCATTTGTCTTATTAAAAGTCAAATTCTCATTTAAATCTAATAAAAAAAGATTAATTCAAATTTTTTTCTAATATTAAGTAAGCATAACAATAAAGAAAAAATAAAAAAAAGGAAGAAAAGAAAAAATCTTAGCATACCAATATGTGCAATAAGCTACTATTAATACATAATTTTGAAAGAAAATGATGCAAATAATCACATTTAATATAAAAATAAATATTTTCATGATTCAAATTTATGATTTTCATATTATAATGCAAGAGATCTAATGATTACTTGAAGACCCATTCCTTTTGCTTTTGGCCTTTCATTCATTCTATTGCTTCAAATGATGACAAAGTAGAGAACAAACAGTACAAACTAAAGAGCCAAAACCAATAATAGAAATAAAATAATTTGTATCTGCGTCGAGTAGTCGCATTAGGGTTATGATATCAATATATTTCATATGTCAACATAGTGTTCACATTCATAATATTCCCTAAAGCAACTACCTAACTTTGAAGGGTCCAATGGTGGAGGAGAGAGAGCTTTAATGGGGCTTAGGGAATAGAGAGCTCTCTGACTATGCAAATGCACTATGATAAAATAGCTATTTTTATCTTGCTCTGTGCCACTGACAATTGAAAAGAAGGAAAAGAGATCCTCACATGCACTGAAATGTATGAGGGCAAAATGTCGACATTTTTTGTTTGTTTTTAAATGTTTGCTTTAGGTATTATGATTTGTAAAGCTCTATTTAGTTGGGGTAATTAGTTGGGGCTTATGTGGGGCTTAAGCACTTAAACTTAATCTAATAATTAAGGGGGATTTAAATAAATATTATAATTTTTTTATGTCTTTATATTTATTTTTATAATTGTTATGTTAAAATATATGTATGAAAATGTGTATTTCATTTTAAAAAATGAATGTTAATGATCTATTTAATGTTATTAAGAGATTTATCTTTTATATAAAAAAAAAATTAGGACTTAGATAGGTAAATATATTAGAATTTTGTATAGGTGATCAGAAAGATGGATGATGAGCTTTATGTTTTAGCATTTAATCTTATCTCTGATAATAATTAAGTTACTTTAAAGATTCATTAGAATCAAATTTAATTATTATTAAATTTATATTATAATTATAATTATATTTTCATAAACTTTGTTTAGGCTAACTTGGATTGCAACCAAACACACCCTAAGGAGCTAGCATACATTGATTTTACACAATAGTTAGAAGGTATTGATCTTCATCGTAGTTTAAGGCTTCGTTTGGGACGACTTTCTAATAACTTATTAAACTAGTTTTCTAGTACAAATATTAAAATTTTTGTACTAGAAATGTGCTTTAAGAAACAATAAAAAGCTGTCTCAAATGAAGCCTTTGACTACAATGAAGATAAATGCCTTTCAATCACTGGATTGGATTTAAGTTTTATTTAGACAATGACCTGTAAGAATTTAAAATTTGAAATGCTCAGATCATTGACAATTATTTATGATCATCAATGATTGAATAAGATATTAGCTGATTATCATGGGAGACAATCAGTTGATGGATTTAGGGCTTAATTTTGATTTAGGTTTTGAATTGATCCATAGAGATCAATGATTCAAGGAATTTTAATTTTGCAATGATCATATCACTGACAATCATTTGATGATTGTTAGGTGATAGATTAGATGATAATATGACAGTCACGGGTGATTGTCAAAGGATGATTTTAAGTGTCAATGATTAAGGCATTATGCCAATGCACAATGAGAATTTGATTTGGGTATCACATAATCTATTTACATTCTCTATAAGCGGTAGAAACTCAAAATACTTCATTCTTTTTTAGTAAGGAAAAATGTGCATCTGTAGTAAACAATATTAATTTTATTATAATCTAGCAAGACACTTCCTCATGGGATCAACACTCACTTAATCACTTTATTACTTGATCAACATGTATTCTTGTATTTATAGTGAAAAATTTCATATCAAAGAAAACCCAAGCTTATTCATATTCATGCGTACACATTTTACTAATGTAATAATATTAAGCATAAGTACAAGCCATATAGCTGCCAGCATCCCATCACGTGGGTACGGGTGTAATTCCTTAGATGCTTGAATGATATATGTTGAGTTAAAATATGCTTAATTTTTCTTCAATATGAATTACCCACTAAATACGTAAGTACACATGTTAATCAAGTAATAAAGTGATATGAGAGTGTGTTAATCCCATGAGAAAGTATTCTACTAATATACAAATAAACTAATATTATTTATTATAGCTATAATGTTTATCCTATAGATAAAAAATTAGGGTTCAGGTTTTATCTCCAGTTAAATATGCAACATAAAAGAGAAATACTAGGTAATTAAATACTTTGGACTATTGACTATGAATTACCTAAGTTTTCCTTAGTAGACTCTTATATGTTTGATGTAGATTAGAGCATATGCATTCTTAGCTCTCTGTCAATCTTGTAGGGATGTGAAGGGAGGTTTATGGCCTTTTTATAATTATTATATCTCCATAAATCTCAAACACTAAACATTCTATGTTTATGCATGCAAAAGTTCAATTTTAATTCTCCTTATTATTCCAATATTCCTCTATTGAGACAATATATCACACTAAATTTTAACTACATATATGATCATTATATGCATTAAATAAAAATTGAGATGTATTGAAAACATCCTTTATTCATTCAAAGCACAATAGTATTCATTAGCAATCACATAAGTTTCACATCATTGGCCCAAAATAATAAATTATAAAAGAGAATAATCTAGAATTCATTGCTTGCATATGATAGAAAGTATAAAACTAAAAAGGTAATTAGATATCAACAAGATAATACAAATGCACTTTTCACGCTCATTTTCCCTCCAAATGTCTAATTGCTTGCAATAAGACAGGCTAACAATCTCTATATGTATTATTTTTCTTTCTCCTATCCTCCTTAAACTTGACTCTAAGGGGGCACTACACTTAAGAAAATCAAAACTACAGGATTATGATAGTCTCCTCCTAAAAATGATAGAATCTCCCACTAAAATAAAATAAAAATTATTTATACTAGTACATAAATGAACTTAGGCACTACGACAATCAATAGATTAGTGTTGCATCAATAGATTAGTGTCATCAGAATGATCCAATACGTCTATTGGAAGAATCAATATAGCTTTTGATTGAATCAGTGTGGATCCTCGTTTTGATAATTGCTCTGCTGTAATGCTAAAAATGTTGAGCACTCTTACACTTGAATATGTAATATGACACTATGATGTTGAATAGTTCGGTGCTCCAGTGCTCAAATTTCCAAATACTGTGATACTGAAATGTTGACTTCTAGCCCTGCAACATTGTGAAGTTCTATAATACTGACCTTGACTTCATTGGAGTGCTAAATTAATTGACATTTTCTTGAGGCACCAATGCTGCGATGTCCAGATTTGGTACCAGGGTATTGTGGACATTGCAGCACTGGTGGTTGGAGTGTTGCAGTGTTGGTTCACCACTTGTGAATTTTTCTCCTTTTTTCTAAGACATTCTTGCATAATAGTAGCTTAAAATAATATTTTATTGATATTTAAGATAGTAAAATAATATTAAATTTACACTTAACACAATGCAAGTAAATAAATATACATAATGCATGTATGATATCCAAGAGTATATGAAAAATAAATAATCATAGTATCAGACACCCTTCAAAATATTTATGGTGGATGACTATCTTATAATTCTAACTTACGATCTAGAGTAGCTAGGAAGATTTGATGGAGTTTAATAGGTGTGATTGTACAAGTAACAAGACTAGTCTTAGCTTTCCTTGGTATGGTTAAGAGATTCAATGAGGGGATTGGAATGGATGTAAGATTTTTCATATAATTTTATGATGGGATGACACTTATGAAATGGAGGAAGATATGAGAAAAGCTTAGAATAGTTATTATGGAGAAGTAGTAAGCAACTTAAAAGAAATCAAAGGGTACTTCTTTACTTGTTAAAGATAAACAACATACTTAATTAAAGCTACTACAAACAAAAAATAAAGAACATTTTTCCAAAAAAAAAAAAATAATTCATCAATGGAAAATTACAATGAATATTAGCCCATATTTATAGGCATTACATGACTCTTCAACTACACATTTTGGAGGGAAAAATGGGAGGGAAAGGAGCTTGGTGGACATTAATGGAGGAGTTCTAACCATTTATTTATAATACTCTTTCAATTCCAAAACATGCCTAAGAAAGAAATTCATGCGCCTAGGTGAATAAGTAAAAAAAAAAAAAAACTATTAAAAATATTCAAAATTTTGGGCCTCTATATTAGTTTCTTATTCATAGAGATTTGTTAAATTGGTGTTTTGCTTGCCCTCATAATAAGTCTAATGGGATAATTTATTTGAAACATTTGATGTTCAACATCATAACTAAATATAAATTTAGAATATTAATTTATCCACACTTCATAGAGCAGATGCTCTCGTTCCTAATAGTCGAATTATAAGTCATTGTAATCAAAATATATTCCATTACATCTAGCTTTATGTATGTGTTTATCTTCCTCTATAAATCAACCTCATCATTGATGAATGTAAATAATGTTATATTTTATATATTAATTTGTTAGTAAAAACATATTATTTTAATTGTGTTTGTGAAAAAAAATATGAAATGTGTAAAATTTTAAATATAGTACAATGCCGCAAAGTCAGGCACAATATTATTGTGGTGCCATTATAGACGCCACTGGAACGCTTAAATATGACATGGTGGTGCCCAATCTTTGTTTAACAGTGTCGCGACGTCAAATGAGTCAGCACTGCAAAATTTAGTCTCTATCTACGTAGAATCGAGGCACTAAATTGCGATGCCACCAAGCCAAGGTAGTACCGCATGGATGTCGCAACACTCAATCATCAACAACACCGTAGTGCTATAGTTATAACCATTCAGGACAAGATTTGCCAGTGAAGTGATGTGGCTATTCAATAAACAACGGATCCACGCAAGCAAGCACTGCAGTGGACGAAATCCTTAATGTTGCGGCATTAGTTCATTTTATGGGCGTCGTGGCGCAAGTATCCCAAGCGCTACGATGCCAATATTTATTTTCAAAGTTTTTCTATAAATAGTTTGTTTATAATGCTAGTAAGAGAGTTAAGTCACTTAGTTTATTTTAATCTTCATTGTGTTTCTCTATAATTTTTTTAGGAGTAACAACGAAGGGAGTTCAGGGAGCACTAGATCCATTTCATTAGAATATTTGGTCAATATTTATGGAAGTGATTCTGTAAGTTCAAAGAGCGGTGTGTAGAGGAGATTATTGAACCATTCAGTGATATCTTTTCTTATGTACTTTCTTTCTTTTGTGTAATTAATGAATTGAGTTTGATTCACTTGTTCATCATGTTTGGCTAAATCCTTTAGCTTTGGATTGATGGTGTAAATGGAATGTGGAATACTAATAAATTGTCTTCATCAATAATTTAATGATATTTTAAATATATCAGGTATTCATTTAATGTACATAGTGGTCATATGTGTAGTTAATATCATGTGTAATGTAGAGTCTACGAATAAGAAAGCACACACAACCACGTATGTTAGATTGGTATGATGCAAGCAGACATAGTGCTTGAAATGTATCAAATTTATATAAATGAATTATCATGAGGAGATTTTAATATTACTTGTTTTACTTACTCTTCTAAGATTTTTATAGGGTGACAGATTATGAGAGTTTAAAATGGTATTGAGGTTGGAAAGGTTTAATTTATTATTTGTCTCTTCATGCTTGATTGAGCTATCGGTGATGCATATGCTCTGAATAATATCAATATAAAAGATAATCATTAAGAAACATATTGTATTTACATTTCATCAATGAAAAATATTTTATCCAAATAGTGTTTCATTTAATTTTTCTTTGATTTTAAATTAAGTGATTAGATTTCCACCAAAACTTATTTTTATTAAGTATGATAATTATTATAATTGAAGTAGATAGTAATAAAATTTGTAAGTAAATATTCTTCCCCGTGGGATCGATACTCTACTCTATCAATATTTTATTTGATATGACACATATACTTATGTATATTAAGTGAGATTTTATAATTTTTATTTCAAAGAAAACCTAAGCATTATTTAGAGAATGATAGAGTTCTAAATCTTTTTTACAATTCTTTAGGTTACTCCATAGCTCTCATCAAGTTTTTGGCATCGTTGTTGGGGAAGATTTTGTTTTTCTTACCATTTTACTACATTATTGAACTAATTATATATTTTCTTTTATTATATTATTTTATTCATTTTAACTGATTTTATAATTGTGGTTGCATGCTCAAAAGCCAATGTATAGAAATGAACCATGGCTAGATTTTTATTCAAAAATTGAGAGAACCCTTTTTAAAATTAGAACCACCAAAAATATTCTAAAAATGATTGATTTTGTTAAAGACTTAGATCATTTTAGACCTCTTAAGAATTTTGAAAATCCTATGGTAAACGGAATTCATCAGATCGTAAAAAGACCTATCATCCAAGCTAATAACTTTGAATTAAACCTTGCAATTATTTAGATGGTACAAAATTCTCAAATTGGTAGAACTCCTGTTGAAGATCCTAACCTATATTTAAAAATCTTCTAAGAGATAAGATAAAAAATGTGATTAAATTCTTTACCCCCAAACTCTCTACTACCACATGGAATGAGTTGGTCCATAAATTTATTGAGATTAATAGTAATGAAAGGATTTTAACAGTGCATGCATTACTTACTTTTATAATATTTTCATAGGGTGATTAACTATGGTACATCTTTCATAGAACCATTTCTATATTATATATCTCAAAAACTTTAATAATATATTTATTGGACTTGAATACAAATTTTAGATAACATCATTAAAACACCTTAAAATATCAATGATCAATAAATCATATTAGCATTTAAGAAAGAAAGTATGAGCCCATCTCTCAAAACTAACCTCATGCTCTGACTAGCCAATTATAGTAGAATTCTTATACTAATTTGTCAAAATATCAATTGAACTAGGCCCTTCTATAAGCTCTCAGGTGACAATTTTCATATTAATTATCAAATTTTTAACTTTATTGTGATATTTAACATAAAATGATAAGTAGAAGCCTTTGAAAATGTTGTAGATAAAACATTAACAATATTAATATTTTTAGGAAAGTTTACATGCATACCACTTTATTTCATGTTATTTACATATCTAACACCCAAAATATTAATATTGCATGCCTATCACCCATATAAAACTTTAATATCAAATATATCACTCCTATAATTCATTTCTACCACTCATAACATCCTATACACCTTAATGTTTCATTCCATGCACTCAAATTTGTTCTATAGATCGTAAGCGTGTAATATTAATGTTTTGGATGTTAGATATGTAAATAACATAAAATAAAGTGGTATGTATGTAAATCCCCCATATTTTTATCATAGAAAAACATTGGATTCTCTACCAAAGACTATGGACCCGCATAATCCAACAATAAAATAAATCAATAAATCATTATTTTTACTCAAGTATTATAAATACCACTAAATACATTTGAGCATTCACATTAGGCCACAACCATGAACAAAGTACCCACATATTAAATAAAAAGAAATATTTCATCTACACTTTGCAAAATTTGGAATGAAAACACCTAAAGAAAAATAAACATAAAATATCTTGAAGACATTTATAGATTAGCCCATACACTCATAAAGACACAATGGAGGTGCTTCTGAAAAGTATAATTTTTTAACATATACAACAACAACATCAAGTCTTTATCCTACTACAATATAAAGTAAAATTAATTCCCAAAGTTTTGCTCAACATTTTTTCCTTCGATGAGATTTTCCAATGCATCGGCGGGGAGGCCGATCATTTCGAGAGATTTCTCCCACACGGCCTGAGAGGTTTCGAGATTGTGAGCTTCCTCTGATGCATTTGCCGGCCGACAATCATGCGAGATGTAGGCGCAAACAGGCCACTCATCAGCTTTCAGCATTGCGCAATAATCAGGAACCTGAGGATCAGTTGCGGCGAAAAGGGCACTTCTTGAACCTGCAATTTTCAAAAACAAAATATAAATTCCATTTATTTTCCCGCTGATGATGAGACTAAGGTTTTGTTTGGGACAGCTTTCATAGTGCTTTTTAAAATGCTTTTCTAGTACATAATTTTCAAATTCAAAAAATTTTTATACAAAAAAAACAATTTAAGAAAGCAAGAAGAAAGCCGTCCCAAATGAAGCATAAGAGCTCACAGGAGGTAAGGGAATCTGAAAAACTAACCTTCCTGGGCATCAAAAATGAAGTAGGGAATCAAATGATACCCTGCTACCAAAACTTTAGGAAGATCCCTCGCCTATGTTTAGAGAGGCATGCATTAGCTACTACAGCGAATGGATGAAGAAGGGGGGTTTAGTAAAAAAGATTGAATGATAAATAAAGGAAATCTCTAAATGTCAATGTTGCAAAATTTTGATTGAAATACATAATTAGAGTAATTCTACGTGTCCCGACTATAAATAAATTCATTTTTTCTCCTCAGGTTAATGGTATATGGAATTTCAACTTTATGTGCCCCACAATATTAGATATTAGAGAAATATACCTAGTATTTATCTCGTAAGAAAATGTGCCTAAAATTTTGCATTTAACAAAAATACTGTTGATTTATCAAAATAGAAGTCGAAACCCTTGCAAAATCAATCATGCAAACTTTCAAACAAGCAGCTACTCGACTCTCTTTGCAGATGTTGTTCACATGTGATCAATATGCGGGAAAGTTCCAAGCCAAAGTTTTATCTCCAACATATTGTTCAAGATTAATAATGTTATATGTTTGATTATTTAGGTTTGAAAATATCATTTACACTTTAAACTTTAAACCTATAATGACATTATTCATCATATAATCTTGTTCAAATCATGTTTGTATTTCTAAACAAGATTCGAACAAATGCTCGAAGAGATTCAATCAAAGTTTGGTCAAGATTCGACAATAGTTTGAACATGAATCAAAGATGATTTGAGCATTATTTCAATATATTTCAAATAAAATTATCTAAGGTTCGAACAAGGCTCGAATATTTCTAATGGATGTTTAAGCAAGATTAGAAGATGGTTTGAAAGAGGCTAGAGCATGGTTTAAAAATTATTTAACATAATTTGAATAAGGTTAGATTAAGATTTGATCAATGTTTGAATATGGTTTGAATATGATTTAATAGGTTTAATATCATGTTGAACATGGTTCGAACATGGTTCGATTTGTATTGTTTTGTCTTGTCTTTTTGGAAATTGACTCATTTGAGTTGTCTTATTGAGCAAATATATATTTGTTTTAAGCACACCATTATAGAGGTATTACACTATTTGGTTCATATATATGATTGGCATGTGGAGGAAATATTTAAATAAGGTTAATGAACAAGTTCTCAACACTTATACATCCCGTTTTAGTCAGTTCTTTAAGCGTTAAGAATTGCAACTTTTTGGATTACTAAGGACTCTTGGTGATGATGAGAGTGTGAGGGCTACATTAGCCGGAAACACGATCCATTTGGCATACCTAAATTTGCATTCATTGTGCTGGGGTTTGGAGAGTACCCATATGAGAAATCTCTCCAACAACTATTTGGGCATTCTTGTAGTGCATTGAGAGAGATGATATTTGAAAGCTTTGGTAGCATTCCTTTGTAGACAATATCCTCTTTAACCATCAATGTATTTTTTACGAAGATACTTGAATTGGTTTAAGATGAGAAAGCTTATTTTGGGTATTTTGGTACCAATGGGGTAAGGAAATCATGGAAGAAGACACTAAGAGGGTTGAATAGGGAAATGGTGCATTATAAGTAATGCACCTCTTATCTTGAATAAAAATGCTCTAGCTCAATAATGTGACTGGATTTGCCATACAATTCAAGTATATATAGCTCACATATAATTCAAAAAATCTAAAATATATTATTGTCATAAGTTCAAAGAATTTCTAAATCATTAGTCACAACTTTCCATGCATGATTATAACTATAATCATTTTTAAAAAGTTCACTACCTTGCAAATCAAAACTTCATAAATTGCATTCAATTTTTTCTCGAGTTTATTTAATCTATCCAATAATATTCTAAAACATAATGAAGCATCTCCAGACCATCAATTCTAGCCTTGAAGTTCAAATGATAATCCAATTATCCAAATTATTTATTCTCTCTCCTAATATTGTTCTTATTATTTATACCTTGTCGTAACACACATTATCATGCATTAATATCTTGAAACCAAAAATTTCTCCATTAATTAACTTAAATTAATCAAAATATTTTTATTAATTAACGATATACTTGTGAAAAATATTGGAGCATTTCTTGCAAGCTAAAATAATTTTAGTCCTATATTATTACAAGAATAATTAATTATTTTTATTAATGTAACTAGTCTCTAATGTTTAAATTTAGTTATGATTAAATTTCTTTTGAATATTTCAGATTAATTAAGCATACTTTAATGGCTTAATCAATTATTAATAATTCTGGAATTCTCATTTTTTTCAAAAATAAAACTCCCCCCCCCCCCCCCCAAATATCTTTTCTAAAATGAAATCTCTATTTTTATTAAATCTTGGCTGCTCCTCAATGGAATTTTAAATATTATTTTTAAAAAATTTAGTACTAGAATATCTTCCTAATTAAACCTACTAATTGAACACCCTGAATGCATTAAATTAAATTAGATTAAATCAATGATCAAATATTTTCCAAACTATTATTCAAAATACATGGAAATTATTTGGCCAAACCATGTATTCGGGTACATACTCGTTTTACATTCTGTCTCTAAATGTAAAGTCACTCATACACCTGAGCATCCTCATCTTTGTGACACTTAATTTTTTACTTCTCTTTTAATGTCGAGTCAACTTTTTATTTAAATCTAATAAAAAAATATTTTTAATACTTTCTAACAAAATGTTTTAGGTGTATCTCTACATTTCTTAATATAGGCCAAATCTAAAATATCTACTCTCCTTACATGGTCATTGGAATGCCGACATTTTATGTGACCAAACCATCTAAGAGAACTCTCTCTAATGTTTTCAGCCACTGGAGCTACTCCAACCTTCTCACATATATACTTGTTTCACATGATATCTCTAAGTGTAAATCCACTCATCCACTTGAGTATCCTCATCTCTATAACATTTAACTTAATGTTTTGCTTCTCTTTTAATGACCCATATTCTACATCATAAAACATTGCAGGTCTCACCACTATGTTATAAAATTTTACCAAGTTTATGGGGTACTTCCAATCACATAGTAGGCCCGATAGATTCCTCCACTTCAACCATCCAACTTAAATTCTACTTATAATATCCCCATCAATTTCACCATCGCTTTGAATAATAGACCCCGGAAATCTAAACGTGCACTCTTTTTAATGATGTGATCACCAAATGTCATAATCCTATCACTAGATCTATTACTATAAAAATTACATTCCATGTATTCGGCTTTAGATCTATTTAAACAAAAAGTTTTAGACTATAAGGTTATTCTCCAGAATTCAAGTTTAACATCACCTCCTCTCTAGTCTTATCAACAAGAATAATATCACGAGCAAAAAGCATACATCAAGGTATATACTCTTGTAAATGTCTAGCAAAAACATCCATGACTTAAGCAAAAATATATGGGCTTAAAATTGATCCTTGATGTAATATAACTGAAATTAAAAAATGCGTGATCAATAGCTCTAATGACTTCAATATAAGCGTTATTAACTACTTTCATTTCTAGAACTCTCCATAACACTTTTCATGGAACTTTCACATGTGCTTTTGATAAATCAATAAATATCATATGAAGATCTTTCTTACTCTATATATACTTCTCCATCAAACCTCTCAAAAAATATATATAGCTTCCATAGTAGACATATCTAGCATGAGTCCAAATTGATTATATTTAATTTGGTTAAGTTACAAATAATATTAATTTATTTCATTAATGTCTTTTTAATTAATTAATATTAATTATTTAAATTAATTTAATTTATTAATTAATGTCATTTTTAATTAATACCAAATAATATCAATTATTTTAAAATCTAATATCCTAGTATTTCTCCCCAGATCCCTATACTCCAAAATTCCAAAACCCTTGAGAACACGTGAAGAAATTGCAATGAGCACTCGTTGGGCAATGCATATATGGGCTCAATGCCATGTGATTAAGAAGAAAACTTCATGAGACTTGTCTATTTAGGTTATTTACTAAATCCAAGATGTAAGGCAAAATGGAGGAGAAAGGGGATCTAAGATTCTATAGGAATTAAATAATCCGTTGTATCATTTGGTAGGTTTAGCTTACATCCTTCCTAAATCCTGTGTAAATGCTGCAACCCAATAGCCCATTAGAAAAAAGAATCAAAACATTGCCATTTTAAATGTAAATTTAATTGGGAAGTGAAGCATTGCTCAATATGATGAAAATGAAGGTAAAACTGCTTGAATGCTGTTTTTTTATATACTTTCTAGGCTAGCATTCAAAGAAGCTTTCCCTATAAATTATGATCTTCCTAGAGCAATAAATCACATTGGAAAAGCACAAGAGCATTGATATAAAGTACCATCCTAGTATAATAGAACAAAATTTGCACGGACTTACAACATTAGTGTGGACAATTCCAGGAGAAACACAGATTACATTGATGCCAGCTTCAGCCGGTATTCTCTTTTGAAGGATGCTACTGAATTTTATCTGTTATCCAAAAGATTATTCTAACTTCAGATCAAGGAAACATCAACAGGACTGGAAAGAACTTTCAGTATTCATCAACTTTCTAATTCTAGAAAAAAAATGATTGTACGTGAAGCACATTGTATACCTACAACACACATGACAAGAAACAGGCACGTAGTTTGAATTTATAAGGAGAACGCTCTGGTACATAAATGGATAAGACTTGATTTAGAAACAGAAAACAATTGGGAAACAAATTTCCTTGACCAACAGAATGGAATTTGACGAAATCATATCGTAACAAACTTCGACAAAATTTCAACTATGCAAACAAATGAACTCAAAAAAAAAAAAAAAATCACCAAAGTATTAATCCAGACCTTGCATCTGTAAAGGAATTACATCATCAATGTATTAAACAAGACTCATGCTAGTATAAGGATAAAGCTTCTTCTGGAAGTTGTAAGCAAAACTTGCATCGCACTCAAGAACTCGCATCCAACTAGAACACACTAAGTTTGAGCAGAAAACTGATATTTTATTAAGCCAATTCTGAATTTGGCATGCCTAGAGACCACAGATTTATAATTCAAACTAGGCCTGCAATTGATAGTTAGAAAATAATCCCACAATCAGGCCTTAAGCATAAAGAAAAAAAAAAAGCTTCCAATTCACCTACAGTAAAAAAATAAACAACGCACATTTTTTGTGTAGTAAAAAATATATGATTCAACAGATAAGGTTCTGCTTTTGCTACAGTGCATTTAGAATGAAAACAACAACTGTAGTCGAACTCTACCTTTGCTAAATAGCAGGAATCGTAAAGGAAGCAATCAAGCAACAGTCCAGCTAAAGTGAAATATCAAATACTAATTATAATAGGAAATATATATAGCATATTAAACAAAAACAGAGTTAGATGAATAGAAAAGCAGGCCAAATCAGTGGTAATGGAGCAGTTAAATGTCACAACTCTCAAAAGAAAAGCAAATAAACACATGAGAAACTATCCAAATCACTCAAATTTGCATGAATCATAGTTCCTCAACAAGGAAACAAATTTTGAAGCTAGAGAGAGAAACTCCGGGAGAGATTTGAATTTCTGTTAGCGGGACTTATGTGGTTCCTCCGAAGTGGTGGGGGTGGCCACCGGGCTTCAGGGTTAATCCTAATGGAGGTGGTATCAAGTCGTCTGTTGGAAGTGATAAGGTGAAGATGCTTGGATCTAGGGGTATCAAATTGTGTCCATGGGTCGGGTTCGGGTCCAACCCAATTTTGACTTGGAAGATTTTGACCCAACCTAATTTGAAAATCAGGTTACTTTTCTCAACCCTAACCCAACCGGTTAGGGTTCGGGCCAACCCGGCCCGACCAGTAAGCAAACGAACTCAAAATCGACAACGAGGCTAGGCGAGGCAGCACGGCAATGGGATCGAAGTTCATTTACTGTGGCTACGAGGCTCAGCCCGTTGGCGATGCCGCCTACTCGCCGAAGTAGATGAAGCGGTGGCCTTCGCTGTCACGCCCAGGGCGATATCTTCTACAGGAGCAGAGACTTTCTTCTTGATAGCCGGGATGGCCCTGGCAATGATGGGGTGGCGCACCTGATGGCTGGGATGGCGGAGACGGCTAAGAGGTGGTGGAAAGCGTTTGAACCGGCGAGGATTGGTTTTTTTGGTGGGAAAGTGCCACTATGGATAAAGAGAAAGGGGCTAAGAGTGGTGGTTACGAGCAGGGCGGGCTGAAGAGAAAGGGGCTGACACAGCACGGTGACATGCGAATGCAGACTACGGACGGGCAGAGTGGCAGACTAGACAAGGTCACACATGTGATAGCCATGTTCCTGGGTCAACCCGGGTTGATTTCTAGTTTTCAGATAGGGCTGTCAAAATCAGGTCACGAGTCAAGTTTGGGTCCAACCCAGAACTAATCCAGCACTATTCTGGTCAATCCAAACCTGACCCATTTTTTGAAAAGGCTCAGTTTTTCGAACCCAAACTCGACTCGCTTCGGGTTCGGGTCAACCCGATCCGACCCGTAACAGACAAATCCCGTAAATCAGCCTCCTACCTGAAGCAGGGAGAGACGACAGTGTTGTCCGGAGTAGGGAAAGGCAGTGGCGTCGGGGGCAAAGAGAGGCAGCAAAGTCGGGAGAAGGGAGAGGTGTTGGATTCAGGTTGTAGAAGAGGGAGAGGCGGCGAGTGTCGACTTAAGGCTAGGGTTTGGTAATCGGACCGACAGCATCAGGATTCGGGAGAGGTGGCGAGATAGACTGGGATGAGAGGCTGGCGGTAGAACAACGAGATGGCGACGGAAGAGGGAGAGGTGGATCGTGAGGGACAACAAGAGTTCGTGAATCGTGAGTCGCAACAGGTGCAGGAGTGCGAGACAGCGGAGGACAACGGACACCTTTTAAGCTTTTACTCGTTTAATCGTTTAAGCGATCACTGTTTACATCAGGTCACGAGTTATTTTTCGGTTTCCGGGTCAACCCGAACCTGACCCGATTTTACAAACGGGTCAAAATCCCTAACCCGAACCCGACTCAATTTAGGTTCAGGTCAACCAGGTCCCGAAATTTATGGGTCAGGTTCTGGTTGGGTTTTCGGGTCGTATCAAATATTGACACCCCTATTTTCGGGTCAACCCGAATCCAACCCAATTTTGCAAACGGGTCGAAAACTCAAACTCGGACCCGACCCGTATGGCAAATGGGTTGACCCGAACCCGAAATTTTCCAGGTCGGGTCAGATTTTGACACCCCTACTTGGATTTGGTTTTGTTCCGTCATATCGAAGAGGAGGTAGAGGTTCTTCCCTGGTGATAAGAGAGCCTGTTCTTGTTCTGGAACATCATATTGTTTCTGTCGGTGTCAGCAAAGGTAAGCAAGTTCTAACAGAGGTAGAAACGGATTATGAAGATATTAGTAATAAGGATCCTTAAGATCCTTACATGGGTGATGGAAGAATCATATCTCACAGAGGAGAATCTTCTTCCAAAAACAATCTAGATCCAGATAGTGAAGTTCTTGATGTCAAAGCTCCTGATTTTCCTGATTGTAATGAACACCTTCAAGATGAAATTGTGATGTCCCAGAAGTTTGAACATGTTATTAAGAGTAATGGTATTGAAAGATCATGTTGTAATCTAAAACAAGTAATGGAATAAATAATTTTTTTCCATTTCTAAAATTTCCTTCTTTCCTCCAAACATCCTAGGGCTTACAAAAAACACGAGTTCAATTTGCACTTAATCATAACTCCTACAAGTGCAGTCTGCACCTCCTACAGCCTTAGAATCAATCCAGCCATATTTCAATTGCTAGAAACCTTTCCAACATATATTCAGATGTTTTGCTAAAAATAGAAAGTCTACTCACTATTTAGGTTCAAAAAATTAACATTAACAGTTATCTCTTGATGCATTCCATATGAAATTCAATTTCTTTATACAACATACTTCCATCGTTTTCATAAGCCTTCATAGATCCAACTCCAAATTATATTTGAGCATCAGAATGCTAGTTCCAAACCCTTAGAAATAATTTTTCAAGGCTAAATTAATAACTGTAAAGGATATCCAGGTTATTTTTTGGAGCCCCTGAGATCTACGACTATGAAGAGAGATAATAGATAATTGAAAATCTTTTAGCATGAAAAAATGAATGACCAAACAAATCATAAATCAGATAGCCATATATTTGGTTGCCTTTTAAACTCTTATTTATTAAAGATAGCACAACCATCATCTGCTACAACACCTATCGAGCTATGATGCACCGACACTTCTTCTCAAAGAGGCGTGCAATGTCCGACACCGTGTCCGACACGACACTCGTCCTACACTCCTCTGACACGTGTCGGACACGCCAAAAACGTGTCCGATTAAAAAATATTAAATGCAAACTGGACACGCGTGTCCGACTCACGTATCTTAAATATTTTAATTTTTTTAAATATAATTTCTTGTATTTTGTGGGATTTAAACTAAATTTCTTATTTCCTAGCCACAACACCAAATCAACGTCCGCACTTAATACCCAATCATCGAATATTCTCATTTTAATTTCATTTTGGCAGTTAAGGTATTTTCATCTCCTCTCTCGGTGACTGATAAATGGCATCGACGCCTGACTCTCGACGCCTAAAATATTAATTGTTGTCTTTTGGAACTTACAAAAAAAGCTAGTGTACATGCTCGGTACCACTAGGTATCGCTAGGTACTGCTCAGTACATGCTTGGTACCGCTAGGTACATGCTCAGTACTGCTCGGTACATGCTCAGTACTGCTCAGTACATGCTAGATACATGCTCGGTACCGCTAGATACATGCTCGGTACCGCTTGATCTCTTTCCATACGAATAACTTACGAACTTTAAAAATAAGCGGAACTTCAAAATTACTCTTACCCTGGCAGGTTGAACCTCGCCAGGGGGCAGCGCCCCCTTGGACCCTCGACAGACTGGTATATTGTTGTATTCATGTTGTCTTATTATTGAGATATTTTAATTTCACTTCATATCAATTATAATTTCTATGTTGAAGGATAGTAGTTCAAATAGAGAATATCTATTATGATTTAGGAGGAATATAAATCTTTGTCTTCTATCAAGGAAAATCTCACTTTATATGACATGTGATAATAAGATGTGGGATGTTGTTGGAGATGGGTTCGAGTGACTTGATGGTATGGGATTATTGGAGGTTGCAAATCTTTCTCTAGATGAACCAGAGTTGGAAGCAATGATATTCAATGATGATGATATTGAAGGCCAAAGATCTACCTCTGAATTTAATTTTATTATTCCCTCTATTGAGTAGTTGGACCTTCATGTTGTAATAAATGATTTTTTGCTTATATTTTTGTGGTTGTACTAGACATTTTGTACTAAACATCTTTATGTTATAAGCTAAATAAGTTATCATGAAATTGATTTATTATTACTTGTCATCTTAATTTCTATATATTATATTAAAAAATTATTATGTTGTGTCCACGCCGCACCCGTGTCCTATATTTTTAAAAAATGTCGTGTCCCGTGTCCGTGTCGTGTCCGTGTCGACGTGTCCGTGTCGGTGCATCATAGCTATCGAGACAAAAAAAGAGACATCTAATAAAAGTTAATAACGAATGGAGAAAAAGCTATCAACAAAAAGGGAAGCAAAGAAGAAAATTATAAAAAGAGAGACGAAGACCTTTCCTTCAATGTAGGAGTTGTCGGAATATTTAAAGCTCCGGTAATATGCAATTGAGATTCTAAGAACATATTTCAGAATTTATGCTTATCATAATAGGTAAAAATCACATTTGCTCATTTGAAGTTATCCTCACACGCCTTAGTGTGGTGAAATTTACAATCTAAAAACTATGATCTATCAATCTTGTCATGATCAAGATTTAAAAAATTGTTGAAAGCTCAATTCTATAACATTAGACATGAAAAAAAAAAAATAGATATGATGAGAACATTTGACGCAGGTAAGAACAAATGTGAATGAATACATGTTGAATTTAGAAATTTTATGCTTGTAAAGAAAGGAGAAAATTTTAGAACCAGTCACTCTGTTGTTGAACCTTTAAAAGGAGCTGAAAAAGTGACACATAGAGGATCCTAACAAGAAGTCAAAAGCTCTCTTCCTAATGAAGAGCGCCAAATATATAATCGCAGTAATTTATTGGAGAATGAACCATCCTAAACCTAGTCAAATGCTCGTCACTACAAGGAAAAGGAGAAGAAACAGAAGAAAGAATAGGTTTAAGAGGCAAAACAAAAAAAAGAACTCGCATTTGCAGGAGAAAATAATAAAAAAACGGGAGCCATTATCAAGTTCTAAAACTATGCTAATATAATTAACCTTGAAGGTATTAATATACAAATATGAACTGAGTGGATAATTTTAAAATCCAAATAAGGCTGACCAGTTAGGCGAGAGGACAGATAAAAATAGTTGAAGAGAATTAAGAAAACTACGCTATATTCCCTTCACAAAATTTTAATTCTTATCCTAAGGGCTGGTAACATTTAAAGAGGAAATCTAGGAAGGAGTAAGCTACTTTGAGGTGTAGTTCCATTTTCTCGTATTTCTTTTTCATTGGAATAGACATTTATACTTCTTGGATCTCTATAAATAGAGATCAAGTAGTAATATTAAATCATGAAAGAATGGAATAAAATCTCACTTTCCACTTCCAGAACTTCCTCATTTCCTCCATATACCCACCAACTTCCCTCTCCCTCTCTCTGTTTCAACCCTCCAACAATGGTAGAAGCCGTCATAGACCCCAATAGCCATAGGACTTTAATTTGCAGCAATCCTAACTCCTGCAAGTGACGACCTTCAGCTCCTCTACCTGTAAAATCAATCCAGAACAAGCCCAGCCACAAGAGACCTTTCCAGCACATTATGCTGCTGTTTTGCTCCCAATTTTGCTAAAAAAAAGTAAGTTTACTCCATATTTTGGTTTGGAAAACAGTGAGAATATCATTTTCCCTTGACCAATTCTATAGAAAAACTAATTCACATGTTCTAAATACTGCCTACAAGTTCCAGTAAGCCTTTAGCACATCAAAATCCAGATCAGTACTGCAGAAAGTTTGATGTTGGGCAGGAGTTGCACTTGTCTAAATAGAAAGCCAATCGACTACAATAACATGATCGTCGTTACCTGTGCCAGCTTACTATTGGAATATCCTGCCAAGCTTGTATATTTTCTCTTGCCTGAAGTTATATTCATATCTTCTGGATTGACAAAACCCACGGAGTGCATCTGGGAAAAGGAAGTTCAATGGAAATCAGGAAATTAAACAACAAAAAAGTTAAATTTTCTAGATATCAACATGAAATACAGCACAAAAATGGAAAAAAAAAACAATAAAATGCCAGAGAATTAGCATGCCTAAAAGGTTATTACAAACAGCTTTTCCTGTTGTCAAATTGAGACCTTAGAAGAAATAAAAGGTAGTAATATCCCCTTGCTTGGTTCCATTATGAAGCTTTATTAAAGTCATCCATCAACAATTCAGCTTCAGGCAAACACTGCAGAATTTAATAGCTTACTAAGTGTTCTAGAATAGGTTTCAACTTTGCAGTTCTGAAAGCAAGAAAAGCTATGCTTAAATTAGCTAATCTTTTGACCCATCGTAAGATGTGCAATATGATCCCTTCAGATATTAATAGTTGTTTATTAGAACATATGTGGCATAAGACTCCCAAGTGGAACCATAGATTATTAAATTTCATGTAAAATGAAGCATATTAATATGAATGCATGCCCTAAATGAGGAGATCAAAGAAATGTGTCGATTCAAATGGTCATTTCTAACATTTAAAAAAAAAGAGAGATTTACCAAGAGGAGCTAAAAGAAGAGACCTAACTAATGGTTACTTGTTTACCTGGTTGGGGAGATAAACATAACGTACAATGCACACCTACATGCATACATACAAAAAGATCCATTCATCCCCATCCACACCACCACCATCACTACAAAACCAGACACAAATACTTCATGCAAATAGAAATACTACAACATAAATCACAGAACAATTACATCATTTTCCTTAATATCTAATTAATCATGCAAAAATAAGTTGATGCATAGAAAATTGAAGATTGAAATTCCAAGAAATCAAATCGTTAATGGCAGCTAGGAAGATACAAATAATCAAGGCGGTCCATATTATCCTATTGTTTGCTGTAATAAAATAACAACCATCTTCGATATTACTAGATAACTAAACATAACTGAACTCTAAAAAAAATAAAAAAATAAAAGAAAAATAAATAAAAAAAAACATCACTGAAGTCTCATTAATAGAAACGATTCAAGCAATTCACAAGTTGATCCATATATAACTTACAATGGAATTCAAGTTAATTATTCTGCTTGGAGAACCAAGGAGAAGCGATGGTATAAGCAGCATAGACAATAATGCCGGAGCCAAATGGTTCACTTGCATATGTTCTTCATACCCATCCTTTGAAAAGCGCTGTGACTCTAATATAGGCAAGGCATGAATGATTAGTTCAGAGTCACAATTATATAGACATTTTATCATCCTTCTCACATGGAAAAGTCTATTCTAAAACTAACAGCAGCATGTAGAGATCTCAATATCTTATTGGACTGTAATAAAAGTTACCATCGGCAATATATTTGACACTAAAGGATTTTTAAAGCTTTATCTACCATGTACCACAAGAACAATTAAACTTTTCTCATGTAAGGACAACTAGTAAAGAAATAAACTTTCAGAATAAACATCAACGAAGCAAAATATTTATCTTAGAAAACTGTTTTTTGTCACAGCATTCTGACCACAAGATCAAACTTATTCTCAGAAAATTGCTCTTCCTTCTCACAGCATTCTGACCAGAAGAAGCTACCATTTAAACATATTTTAATAGTGTGTACGCTAAAGTGTGAGTTGAAGACAAACCACAAGAGTAGTGTGAAGTGGGTGTGAAGTGACGCGCAAGCTATTTCTTCTGGAAACCTTCACTTCCTAACTTGAATCTTTTTCAATCAATCTGAAATATAGAAACTGAATATGCAACAATAAAAGCAACTAGTGTAGAAAATAAACCAATAAAAGCAACTAGTGTATTATTTTGAAACACAATCTATGTGTACAGTATTAATTTAAAATATTAATTTATTATGAGTGAAATAGTTATAAGATCAATTACATGAGTTTACCACCTTACACAAGCTTATAAACCTATTTCATATAAAAATAAATATACAAAACTCCAAAAACAAAGGTGATATAAAGATAATGAGAAAAAAACTGGAATAGCCCCTGCATATAAGTAACAACAACAACATCAACATCAAATCTTTATCCCACTATGTAGGATCGGCTACATAACATCAAGCCTTTATCCCTTTATCCCCTAAATATTAACAAATAGTCAATTTAATTGGGAGTTTGACAATGCTCCAATTTAGTCCCTCAACTATTAAAAATTGATCTCAATTGATCTCTAAGGCCAAAATTCAGAAGAAAGGAGATTAAAGTTAATGGAAAAGGTTAATGTCAAGGGTATTTTAGATATTGCAACTATGTTATATTGATTTCTATACTTACTATTTTCATTACCATAGTATTTGAGCAATTTGTCATATGTGAAATAAAAAAAACTATATAACAACAACAAACCTTTATCTAAATTTATAACAATAAAAGCTATATAAATTACAATTTAATTAGTATTTTACTTATACTAATAAAATGGCTGAAAATTTTGAGTGTTTGAGTATTTGCACAGTTAAGTTCATATATGATGCACATGACTAATCCATTAAAAGTTTAATTAAATGCATAATAATATTTCCCCCAACCCATTTTACTTCATATAATTAAAAATATATTTATTGGACTAAATTGGCAAAATGTAGCTTCCAGCAAAATAGTAATTCAAATGATGATGATTGATGTAAATCGTCCTTTCAAATGATGATAATATGAAGGAAATGGGCCAATAAAAAATATTTTTTAATATATATAGGCCGCTTAATCAAATTAATATTCACATATTAAGGTAATGAGCCTAATGAGATTTGATATTTGTCTTTTGACGTGGACTTAAATTTATGCTAATTAATAAGATTTTGATCAAAAAATAATTGATCTTAATGTTTTTGACATGTTGTAATGTTTATATTTAATGAAAAATTACTCAAATTACATTGATTAGGCAAAGAAGACTAATTCCGATAATAAAATATCTATCATTAATTTAACTATAATATTGTTTGAAAATTATATTTATTAAGTGTATAAAACATTCCTTACAATATATTCAAAATATCTAAATTAAATGGTTTTATTTTTTTAGAAAATATTTTATTATTTTAATTATAACTCTTCTATTTTACTATCATTTTATTAAAATTATTAATGTTTAATTTGTGTAAATTAACTCTTAATAAAATTTAAAGCATTGTTTATTTATTCCTGCATTAGCCATGGTGGGTTGTGCTCATGCCACATTCCGCAATCACTGATATGTCTTAATGCCCACTCGAACATCCTAAATCCTACTCACATCCCTAATTCAATGGAGACGTTGCTTCAACAATGCTCGTACTCTCGCATGCCCTAGTTCTCTGCTCACCACTAGTTCGCAATTTCTAATCACACGTTTCTAGTTGCTAGTTGTTGTATCTTGCACTGCCTACAGCGTTTATGCATTAGATTTTAGATTTTGATGATTGAGAAATTAAAAAAATAGTAGTTATAAATTAATTTTTACTAAAATATCCTACTTAAATTATCAAGCAAAGGAATCAATGACTCTTCCCATCAATGTGAATGGTTTGTTTAATCCCGCTAGAAGGGTTGAGGGGGACAAATGGGATCAATTTTCAATAAGGGAAAAAATTTTAGCGAAAAAGTCTTGAACTATATTGGCCACTTATAAGAATTAGATAACTACTTTGACCTTTTTGTCTCTAAAGTAATTATAAAATACAAACAGTGCCTAAGGAATAGCATAAATGGTGAGAAGATGAAAGCATCGAAAACAATCAAGCTATAGGAAATTAGGACAGCATAATAATGCTGCATCATTCAGCAAGGCAATGAAAAAAGCCATGATAGCTAAAGAAGTATGTGAAAATTACAAAAAAAAAACAGGGACGGAGGAAGTTTGGATAGTTACAGAAAGCATATAGTTATTCTAACAATTAATTAAGAAAACTATCATGAAATTAATTACTATAATAAAGTATGGTTTCAATTATATATGTATATACCTTGTAGTCTACATTTAGAAGGAATAGAAAAGAACGCTATGCTCTCTTTCTCTCTACTTACTATCCTTAATTTAGTATCTACTCAAAAGATACCCATTCTTGATATAGTAATGTATCAACTAATGCTCTTGGCATCAGGAAAAAAGCGGATCTTACGGAAGCCATAAAATCATTATAGTTGTCGCATCGAATTTGTCCATAAATAACACCCTGACCCTACCCACAAGACTAACAAGAATAATAAAGCAAGATAAAGGATAGATTGGTGAATAAAGAGAAGAGCTCTTGAACTTTATTGCTCTTTATGAATAGTAGAAATGGTATAAGTATCAAAAATGTCTTTTAATAATATATTTAAGGGGTCAGAAAGAGTGGCTACACCTAAACAAATAATAAAATAGTACAAAATTTATATGTTAAAAACATATAGTCTAGACCAAATGGGCACATGTGGGCAATCATATATAACACAACCTCGACAATCCCAGGCGAGCGCCTCAACTGAGTGCCTCCAGTAAGTTGCTTCAAATGGTGCCTCTATCAAATAACCTCTTAGGATGTGGTGTCGAGTAGAGGGTGTAGTCTCTAGTGCTACTGAGTTGGAAAAAATGAGCATCTCCGGCTAATAAGGTAAGTGGTCATCTAGTAGAAGCGAGCGCCCTCACGAGGCTGAGGTCTTTTGATGTTCACCCTTCCTAGGGATAGTGACTTATCAAGATAAAATCTTCGAGGTAAATGCCCCTCTCAATCATGCTCTTCTGAGGTGACTGCCCCTCTTTGTTAAGCTCCTCTAAGGCAAATGTCTCTCTTGATTGACCTCCTCTAAGGTGCATTAGCCTAGTCTCCAAAACTTTAATCAATTTCCTTGGTTCCTGCAACTTGCCCAAATGATGAGTCCAATAAATCCCAATTGTCCCTTGGCATTTTGATCTTACGGCTAGGATAGGAATCAATGGGAGGCTCACCTGTTAAATGCAAGCTGTCCCTTGGCATTTTGATCCCACAACTAGAATGTGAATCCGTTGGAGGCTCACCTGGATCACACCAATCTCCTTCCATATTTAGCTGACTGATTTAGGAAGGATTATATTAGAGCTATTATGCATGATTCTATAATTATTTGTTTCTTTATTAAGATATCTTGTATATATCTATAAATAGGGACAACAAATTAGTGCAATAAAATTAAGCATTTTCCTAAGGTATACATTTAATTACCTGATTCAAATGTACCTTTAAAGAGCAACCTGCAAAAAGAAGTATAATATTATAACAAAGCTATTTTTGTGTGAATTAATATTCAAGAATGTATTAAATAGACAATATCTAAGAAAATGTTGAATGAAGAATGTCTAAATAACTTTCTATTTGAATAATTTTTCAAGTGTAATTTGACCTTTTCTTTTTTACTTCTTCTAAGTCAATGCCAAACATGGGCCTCATCTTTCGCCAAACTTTTTTCATGAGTTTGCCATCTTAAATCACTTTTTAGAAAGAAATTGCTCTCATTACTTTGTGCAAAATTTATTGTAAAAAAAAGGAGAATCCGAGTTCTAGAGTTTGACTTTCTTTCTAAAGATGATAAGAGATTCAACCCAATACTTTAGAGTTCTAGGATATTATTTATAAATGCTCATTAGATATATCTTTTTTTCGTAGAGTGAAATTTATGCTCTGAATTAAGTTGTTAAGTGTAGAATGTCAATCTACCTAGTGGCCTTAGCACTCCTGTAAGTATCAGTTTCACAATGTTTAAACATGAGCCTAAGCCGAGATCACTTTGAGCTGAAGCTTAAGTTTGACTACATTTTCCTTATCTGATCGAGCTTCACTTAAGAAATAATTTTCTCATATATTGACTGAAGTTCTTAACGCATCGGCTTTTTAGTTTGCAACCAACCAACTCCAAACTTGGAGCAATTACATTAGATATTAGGTCTAGCTTCTCTCATCGGTTCAAGTTTTCTTTGAGGAATTTGACAGTAGTGATGGTTTGGATTGGAAGCATATAAATGAGAAAGAAAAAGAAAGAGATTTCTTAGAGAGGATCAAGTTTACCCAATTTTCAAGTTAAAATCTATTAGGTTATTTAATTTTCTCTTTGATGACTTTCGATAAATTAATTTTTTATTCAGTAAGTTTAATTATTTTTATCGGCGTATTAGTAAAACTGAAATTAGAGAGGCTTTAAAGAAAATGAAGGGTGGAAAAGCTGTTGGACCTGATGATATTCCAATAGAGGTGTGGAAATGCTTAGGAGATGAAGGAATTTCATGGCTTACTAAACTTTTTAATACTATTTTGAAGACTAAGAAGATGCCAGATGAGTGGAGAATGAGTGTGTTAATTCCTATTTTTAAGAATAAAGGTGATGTACAAGATTGTGCGAATTATAGAGGTATTAAGTTAATGTGTCATACTTTAAAACTATGGGAGCGAGTTTTGGAGCATAGGTTGCGGCGTGATACTAATGTTTCTCAAAATCAATTTGGATTCATGCCGGGTAGGTCGACTATGGAAGGCATACATTTATTAAGAGGTTTGATGGAGAAATATAGAGAAAATAAGGAGGATCTACATATGATATTTATTGATTTAGAAAAAGCATATGATAAAGTTCCAAGAGAAGTGCTATGGAGAGTTCTTGAAAAGAAAGGAGTCAATAATGCTTATATTCAAATCATTAAAGATATGTATGCAGGAGCTATTACTTGTGTTCAAACACAAGGTGGATTGACCAAGTATTTCCCTATTTCGGTTGGGTTACATCAAGGATCAGCCTTAAGCCCATATCTTTTTGCTTTAGTCATGGATGTTCTCACTAGACATTTGCAAGAGGATGTACCTTGGTGTATGCTTTTTGCTGATGATATTCTTCTTGTTGACAAGACTAGAGAGGGAGTTGAAGGTAAACTTGAATTATGGAGGTCAACCTTAGAGTCTAAAGGTTTTCGCTTGAATAGATCTAAAACAGAATATATGGAGTGTAATTTTAGTAGTAATAGACCTAGTGAGGGGATTGTGACTTTGGGCGATCAAGTCATTAATAAGAGTACACGTTTTAGATATCTTGGATCTATTGTTCAGAGTGATGGTGAAATAGATGGGGATATTATCAGCAGAATTCAAGTTGGATGGTTGAAGTGGAGGAATGCATCGGGCTTGTTATGTGATAGAAATGTACCCCTCAAACTTAAGGGAAAATTCTATAAGATGGCAGTGAGGCCTGCAATGCTTTATGGTGCTGAATGTTGGCCTTTAAAAGAGAAGCATAATACTAAGTTAAGTGTGGCAGAGATGAGGATGCTCAGGTGGATGAGTGGCTTTACCCTTAGAGATAGGATACGAAATGAGCATATACGTGAAAAGGTTGGAGTAGCTCCAGTAGAAGATAAGATTAGAGAAAGTCGCCTTAGATGGTTTGGTCACATAAAACGGCGGCCTTGCGATGACCCGGTTAGGAGAGTAGAGGTATTAGATTTGACTTATGTTAAGAAAGGTAGGGGTAGACCTAAAAAGACTTGGTTAGAAAATATTAGGAATGACCTTTCTTTATTAGATTTAAACGAGAATTTGACTTTTAATAGGACACAATGGAGAAAAAAGATTCATGTAGCCGACCCCACGTAGTGGGATAAAGGCTTGATGTTGTTGTTGTAAGTTTAATTATTGTTGGAGTAGAGTACATTATAGTAACGAAGGAGGCAAACTCCCCGAGTTTTGAGCAAATAGCCCTTTTGTTAATGAGGGTCCCCTGTCCCTCATTCGCTCATGCATTAGAGGATTGTTTTTCAATGATAAGGTAGGTCTCATTAGTGCCTCAACAAGTCTGAGGGTCCCTCTAGGGTGCTTGCCCCTAAGCACTTGTTCCAATATCCCCTGGACCATCTGCTAGATGTTCTCCATCTTCACAAGTTGATGGTGAGTTGTAAAGTTCTAATTATCCATGCTGAATAATCTCTCGCTATCAAGCTGCTCTGCTTCAAATAATTATTAGTTTCTAGTCAATGGTGTAAATCCACACTACACTTTTCACGATGTTGGATCAAAATTTATTCGTAGGTAACACCTTGGAACTACTCAAAAGATTGACTAGAATGACAGAGCAAGCTAAATGAGGGAGGAGCTAGTAAGGAGAAATGATGGGGGACATCGGATCTTGGAAAGTTTATCAGAGACGTGGCCGCCGATCTACAGCCATGATGGTGCCGATCTATTTTTGAGTCTTTATATGTATTTGTTTTATTATGTATTTGTTTCATTTACATTTTCAGTTTTTCCCTTAAGGGCTTTGTCGTGTGTAAGCCATAGGGGCAATGTGTCGTTTATTTCCCTTTCTTTGTTGGAGGATATTTATAAGCCCCTCATGTTTATTTTGAGGTATGAATGATTATTACTGAAATTTCAGCTTTTGTGTCTCTAGGTGAGTTTATGAATCTTGGAGAAGAGCCTAGGAGAGGCTAAACGAATTACCCAACGACCACCCTCGGGTGAGTTCTTGGTTCTCTAACATATTTCCCCTTCTTCTCTCCCTTGTACCCGTCGGCCAAAGACTACCACCAAGCCCCCAACAACCACCTCCTAGCCGCCAACTTCCCAACCCCACCACCGGCCAAGTAAGAACCCCCATCCCCCAACCGAACCATCCCACCACATCCTCACCCGTCGGCCTCCTCCCTCCACACTCAACCGCCGGCCGGCCCACCCTAGCCCTTCCCTCTCTTTTTCCTTATTTCTTAATGTATATTGAATATAATTAGGACTAATTTTGAATTCAAATCCAAGTGATTTGAAATTCAAAATCTTTCCTAAAATACAAAATCTATTTAGGAAAGTCTTCAAATCTCATCCAAATCAATTTTTAATTGAACTAGGTTTAATTGCTCTTCCCTAATTTAAGATTCCCAATTAAGCAAGCAATAAACACTTGCCTTAAGCCCCACCCCCTCTCCCTAAGCCGCCGGCCCCCATATAATTTCCCATTGGATTTATTTTCTAAAGCCAATCTCCACTCTTGGAAATAATTCAAAACTCCTCTCCCTCTCTCTTGGCCAAAATCCCCATGCCCCCATCTACTTAATTTCTTTCCAAAAGAGAGTCTCTCCTATTGGAATTAAATTAAACCCTCTCTCCCTCTCTTGCCTGCCGCCCCTCTCTCTCTTCTCCTTCATTAATTCCTTTCAATCAAGAGGATTAATTAAGGAGTTGTTTGAACAAAATTCCCTCCACAAAATCTGAACCAAAAGACTTCTCATAGCCTCCTTCATTGGCCGGCCACCCCCTTCCTCCTCCTCCACTTCAACTTTTGAGATAAACTTCTTTCTCTCTAGTGGAGTCTTCAAGGGAGGAACAACGATCTTCATCCACACATCAACCTTTCGAAACCAATGATTCGCTTACGATGAGTAAGGGAAAGTCAACATCCTCCACTTCACCTTCTTCGACTTCAACCCGGAAGTCGATAATTCCATTGAAGAGTACGTGGACCGCATCATCTTCACACTTTCGGAAGCCATCGACGAACAACTTGGCAACGTCTAGTGGCAAATTGTTTCCAGACAACCACAAGGGTGAACTTCCCCTTTTCACTTATTTTCCTCATCGACTAATCTTGTAGGTGGTGATCAATTCGCAAGGAATCATGCCTTGCCCTCTGCCGCCGACTAGTAAACGTAGGATTTGAGTGTACTTTCTATGTTACTTATCTCATTGTTAGATTAGGAATTTTTGTTGAGTAACTACTTAATTCGTATGTTGTTGAAATTCTAAATTGTTTTGATGGTTCAAGTAATTAGCATGTGATTTGACCTAGGCGTAGCTACCCCTCTTACGTTTTCTATTATCATTTAGTTGCTAATAGTCTTAATTGTTATTTGTTCTTATCAAAATCGTGTAAGTTCTTATCGCATTCATTTAAAAGCATTGTAGTCCTGCATCAAGAAAAGTTCTAAAATTCTACAACTCACTATTTACAATAAAAATGACTTAAATATGTCTTTCAATCCTATATTTATAGCATTGAAAAAATTACAAAAGGGGGCTACACCTGAAAAAATAATAAAATAGTATAAAATTTCTCTATTACATAGACATGAAGTTGACCGAATGGGCATATATGGACAACCTTATCTGAAGTGCCTTCCATAAGTGCCTTTGGCGAATAAACACTTAGGTTGAGATGTTGGCTAAGCAGGTGTAGTCGTTATTGCTTAGTTGGAATAGGTGATCATTTCTTACTAATAGAGTGAGTGTTCCTCTGGTAGAATTGAGCACCATCATAAGGGAAAGTTCTTCTAGAGTTCACCTTTCCTAGAGTAAATGACTTATTAGGACAACAACTTTTGGAGCGAGTACCTCTCTCAGTCAAACTCTTTTGAGGCAAGTACCTCTCTTAGTCGAGCTTCTCTAAGGCTAGTGCCTCTCTAGGTCGGGTTCCTCTGAGGTGAGTGCCTTTATTGATCAAGCTCCAATGAGGAAAGTTACCCTAGCCTCGAATCTTTTACTGAGTTCCCATGGTTCCTGGAACTCATCATGATACTAAGTCAGCATATAGCACCATACACCAAGTGCAACACGCTATACAATTCAAGGACTTACATCAATCCCTTCAACAATCCAATATGAAATTTCAAGCAATCCTCGAACCTTAACTCGATTTCAAATATTCATGTCTCAAGTGGATAAGTGTACTACAATCCAGGAGTCCGAGCTTATGTTTTAATGATTACAAATATTATTGGAGACTATTTAATTTCTCCTACTTATTATTATTGCATATTTTTCTGTGTGTACTAATATTTCAGCTACAACATACACCAAGCATCATCAAAGGATTAGGGCTCAAGATTTGGTAGTATAGAATTGATTTTTGCAAGAGCCTGTGTATTTATCTTTCTTGAGTTAATTTATTGTAAAAGGTGTATGTTAGTTCAACAATCATACAAACACACATAGGGCGAGTGTAAAAGAAATATTTTATTTTTTTTTTCTGTTAATCGTACTAAATGAGAAAAGTGGAGGATTGCAATAGGTAGTTGACAGCCAGTGTAAAACATGTCAAATATAAATGACATGAATCATTTAATACATTGTGTTAATGCTAGGGCGTTCACTAAAAGCGAAGCATTGTATGCCCTGAACACAATGACAAATGTGCAAGGGTTATTGCACCAGCGCTCATGTGCAGTGTTAAATAGACAATATTTCTCACATCATGGACGAATGTAAGAAAAAAAACTAGCACATGAAACTAAAATAAGGATACAAATTTGGAATATAGGTTCCCTTTTAGGCAAATTAATATATATTATGATTCATATGAAGATAAATATTCTATGCATTCAGGAAACTAAATGGGTTGGAGAGAAAGCTAAGGAGATTGATAATTTAGATTTTAAACTATGATATTCAAGTAAAAGTCATATTAGAATTGGAATAGGTGTGATTCTAGATAAAAGTTTAAAGAATAATATTGTAAAAATTAATAGAATTGGAGATAGAATTATACCTTTAAAGATTGTTATTGATACTTTATACATCCTCAAAAAAATTATCTTGATTGGGCATGAATCTCGACGCAAAATCAAGTTGGAAACTTCCGAAATTAAAATTGGGACCATCCGAACTCCGATTTCAGCAAACTTATACGAATTGAACGTCTCGGAAATACGAACCCAAAGACACCAAATTCGACTCCATCTAAGCCCAAATCAAGGGTCCAAAGCGCTGTTGGAGGGTGAATCACAATTTGGATTACCAAATGGTTTTCAAACATGACATGCTTGTAGTCAAATCAAGCGGCTCAACGAGACGAATCCAACGAGCCCAAGATCACTGAATTCCGGCATCACTAAGACATTCAAATGTCCATCAAACGGTTCACGATCAAGGGATTCAACATCGGCCGTCCATCTAAACTACTCCCCATATGCCCTTGATCTCCCACCTATTTACGGGCCATGTCACTCTAGAAAATCTATAATAGACCCCTCCTCCCTCTTTAAGAAGGAGGCTCCAAGCAAGAGAGCAAGAGAGAGATCAAAGATTGCTCTTACCTTGTCGCTCCTCCTCGACCACTGCCCAGAGTTCTGGCGGACCACCACTTGATGCCCAGAGTTCTGGCGAACCACCACCTGATGCCTGGAGTTCTATCGGACCACCACCTGATGCTCGAAGTTCTGTCGGACCACCAACTAAGGCCCGGACTTCTGCCGGACCACCACCCGAGCCCGGACTTCTGCCGGACCACCACCTGAGGCCCGGACTTCTGCCGGACCACCACTTGAGGCCCGAACCTCTGTCGGACCACCACTTGAGGCCCGAACTACTGCCAGATCACCACCTGAGACCCGGAGTTTTGACGGACCACCACCTGAGACTCGAACTTCTGTCGGACCACCACCTGAGGCCCGGACTTCTACTGTACCACCACTTGAGGCCCGGACTTCTGCTAGATCACCACCTGAGACCTGGAGTTATGCCAGACCACCACTTGAGGCCCAGACTTCTATTGGACAACCAAATGAGCCCGAAATTCTGCCGGCCATCACCTAACGCCTGGAGTTCCGCTGGACCACCACCTAAGTCCCGGACTTCTGCCGGAGTAGCGTCTTACTACAACGGTCTTTCTGACCCCGGTCTCATGCCTACTACGATATTTTTGACCTCTATCCTATCGACTATGGTCCTGCCAACCAAACAAACATGTCTATGTGAATTATTGTAACTCCCACTATGTAATGCACTCTATATGATGTACATTTGTGACATCAAGTCAAGGCCTTCTCTGAAGGAGGGCTTCATTTGTAATCAACTGCAAATACTAGTGGATTCATTCAAATTGGGCCAGGCCCTGTGGTTTTTCCCCTTTTTCAATGGTTTTCACATAAAAACTCTAGTGTCTCTTATGAACACTACACCCTCTCTCTTATCTGCTTGTGTGTTGGATCTTCGTACAACACTAAGACGTTAAACTATATATTTCTTTACCGCTGCAAATATTTTAGGATGCAACAATACTAAGATTATTAATATTATAAGTGCTTATGCTCCTTAAATAGGTTTAGATATTTGTTCAAAAATAAAATTTTGAAATGACTTAAAAGAATTAATACAAAAAGATATCTCTTAAAAAAAATTTATTGATGGATATGTAAATAGACATATTAATAGAGAGGTAGATGATTTTAAAAACATTCATTGTGGCTATTGGTTTGGAGCAACTAATAAAGGTGATAAGATCATATTAGATTTTCCTTTAGCTTATGATTTTGTAATTGTTAATACCTTATTTAAGAAAAAAGATGAGCATCTCTTCACTTATAAGAATGGATATAATAAAACTTAGATTGATTATTTCTTATAAAAAAAATAAATCGTTTAGATTGCAAAGATTATAAAGTTACTCCGAGTGAAATTTATGTACCCAACATTAACTATTAGTTTTGAAATTTAAGATAAGGGGATAGAAAAAAAAAAGTAAAATATTATTCTAGGATTAGATGGGAGCATTTAAAAAATATTAACAAAAATACTTTTGAGAGTATGATTTTGTCTATGCATGAGGAAGCTAATATTATGTGAGAAAAAATAATTAAGGATATTAAGAATGTTGCAAAAGATGTGCCTGAAATGTCAAAGGAAAGAACTTCTAGTAGTAAAAATATTTGGTGGTTGAATCAAAATATACAAGAAAAGATAAAAAATAGAAAGATTTGTTATAAAAATTGATTTAGATGTAAAAATTTTGATAATTGAGAAAGTTATAGAGGCTCATAAGGAGTCTAAGAAAGTAATATGTGTTGCAAAGATTTTAGTTTTTAATGATTTATATAAACTAAAAAGAACAAAAGATATATGTCTAAGTTAGCCAAATAAAGAGATAGGAGTAGTAATGATTTAGTTCAAGTGAAGTGCATTAAGGATGAAGATCCAAAAGTGTTTTTTATTAGAAGAGGATATTTAACAAAGGTGGATAAAATATTTTGCTAAACCTTTCAATGAAGATTGAGAAAATAGGATTGACTTTAGTGACCTTAGCATCTTAAATAAAAATAAACATTTTTATTTTTATCGGCGCATTAGTAAATCTGAATTTAGAAAGGCTTTAAAGAAAATGAAGTGTGGAAAAGCTATTGGACCTGATGATATTCTAATTGAGGTGTAAAAATGCTTATGAGATGAAGGAATTTTTAGGCTCACTAAACTTTTTAATACTATTTTGAAGGCAAAAAAATGTCAAATGAGTAAAAAATAAGCGTTTTGGTTCATCTTTTTAAGAATAAAGGTGATGCTCAAGATTATGTGAATTATAGAGGAATTAAGTTAATGTATCATACTTTAAAACTATGGGAGAGAGTTATGAAGCATAGGTTATTGCGTGATACGAATGTTTCTCAAAATCAATTTGGATTCATGCTGGGTAGATGAAGATCTAATATGGAAGCTATAAACTTATTGGGAGATTTGATGGAAAAGTATAGAGAGAATAATGGGGATTTATATATGATATTTATTGATTTACAAAAAGCATATGATAAAGTTCCAAGAGAAGTGCTATACAAATTTCTAGAAAAGAAATGGGTTAATAATGCTTATATTTAAGTCATTAAAGATATGTATGTAGGAGTTGTTACTTGTGTTCAAACACAAGGTGGCTTGACCAAGTATTTTCCTATTTCAGTTGTATTACATTAAGGATTAGCCTTAAGCCCGTATCTTTTTTGCTTTAGTCATGAATGTTCTCACTTAACATTTACAAAAGGATATACCCCAGTGTATGTTTTTTGCTGATAATATTCTTCTAGTTGATAAGACTAGAGAGGGAGTTGAAGGTAAACTTGAATTCAGGAGGTCAATCTTAGAGTCTGAAGGTTTTTGTTTGAGTAGATCTAAAACTAAATATATAGTGTAATTTTAGCAGAAATAGATCTAATGGTGGATTGTAAATTTGGGCGATCAAATCATTAATAAGAGTACACGTTTTAGATATCTGGAGTCTATTGTTCAGAGTGATTATTAGTATAACTCAAGTTGGATGGTTGAAGTGGAGGAATGCATCGGGCTTGTTGTGTGATAGAAATATCCCCCTTCAAACTTAATGAAAAATTTTATAAGATGGTGGTGAAACTTGCAATGCTTTATGGTGCAAATTTTTTGCCATTAAAAAAGAAACATAATATTAAGTTAAGTGTTGCAGAGATGAGGATGCTCAAATGGATGAGTCGCTTTACTCTTAGAGACATGATACGAAATGAACATATACGTGAAAAGGATGGAGTAGCTCCAATTGAATATAATTAAAGAGAGTTGCCTTAGATGGTTTGGTCACATAAAACGGCGGCCTTCCGATGACCTTGTTAGGAAAGTAGAGGAATTAGATTTGGCTTATGTTCAGAAAGGTAGAGGTAGATCAAAAAAGACTTGGTTAGAAAATATTAGAAATGGTCTTTCTTTATTAGATTTAAATGAGAATTTGACTCTTAATAGGGCACAATGGAGAAAAAAATCCATGTAGCCGATCCCAAGTAGTGGGATAAAGGCTTGATATTGTTCGGATAAAAGCATGATGTCGTTGTTGTTATTATTTTTATTAATCGTACTGTACTATCTATTAGAACAGAAATTAATTAAAAAAATTTTATTTTAAATAAAAAAATTAATTTGTAATAAAATTAATAGTACAGTACGAACACGCATCATACTGGACGATCAGCTATAATCAGAAACCTTGTCGTCGAATCTAACTTATCTACAATAAGCAAATTTGAATTTTGAAATTTGAATATTCATATTGTATGAATCATTTCTATTGTACAAATTTTTCAATAATTGCCTAATTAGATCACTTAATTAAGCAATCAAATTGAATATGATTGATTACAGATCATATTGTATGATACATTTTCGTATTGTACGAGTCACCCGAGGAGTCTTTGGACATTGGTTCGTCCGGTATGATCCCAAAATCATACTGTCTGAATCACCCGATGACTCTTTAGACCATATTTGTTCATCTTATATGATCCGATTTTGAATTGAACTAATCGTATTATACCACTATTCATTCTTATGATCATCCTATAGATTATTCATCATACAGTACTACAAAAGAAGAATTGAACTAATCGTATTGTGCAAACAGTGACAGCTAAACTGAAACTTAGGGTTTTCTTGGAGCCTACTATTTAAACATCTCTTATTTCGTTTAGAGAAGTTTATTGTAGTCAAGGGGCTTGAATCTTCTATGAGAGAGAATTTGAAAAGTGAGCGTTGGAGAAGAGGGAGAAAGTTATTATTGAGAGAGAAAGAATAGGCTTGTGGGATCAAGGGAATGTGTGAGAGAGAGTCTACACAAGGTTTTCTTCGGCTAACATTCATCTTCTATCTCCATGGGTCAATGTTTACTTGAGGGAAACTCCAAGAAAAACCTCTTGGAGTGAAAGGGCTACCGGTAACTCCGCCGCACCATTGGGGAAATGGATTCAACTACTCCACACCATTGGTGAAAGGGATTCGACTACTCTATCGCACCGTTGGTGAAAGAGATTCGACTACTCTGTTGCACCGAATTGATGGAAGAGATTCTTATAAAGTCTTCTCCCCGTTACTGTGAAAGCAAAAGCAAAGATACTCAAGAGTTTAGTGCAATACCCAGAGAAGAAGACTCCGCAGAGTGGACATAAATTAAGTTTGATCGAACTATTATAAATCTGATATGTTTTTTCTTATTTTTATGTATTTTACTTTCCTGCAAATCTGAGTTGGGCCTTGATATTCTTGTAACACCAAAACTCTGAGATTGCCTTGGATTTAACCTTTGTTATAAAAGAAAATTAATAAAAATCTAAAACAAAAAATATATGTTTTTCTTGCATAACATCAACAACAAAAATTTGTATTTACTTTCTTATTATTCGTTTCGCTTGAGAAAATTTATTTTTAAAGTTGTAGTTGTGAATTTGGTCTTAAGTTTTTCAAAAAGAAATTTTTGAAAGAAAATTTTTGAATCATCAATTCACTCTCCTCTTGGTGTGCCAATGTAGTTCAAGCAGTTTAACAACCATAAATTGAACTTTCAAAGTGTTGGGAAGACTTATGTTGTACAAGACCCATTTTATCGATTAATTAAGAAAAGAGTGGTGTTGCTACTCTCTAACCTCCTCTTTGCAAGTGTTATTATGTCGGCCATCTAGCAAAGGAGGCCATTCCATTCATCAAATTGATAAAGATCAAGCTTACACGATTCAACCGTATCGATGTGAAAACCTGGGTGTTCAAGGCTACTAAATATTTTGATTGCATAACAAATTGGACAGGCATTGCATTTGCATAGCTTTCTTTCATCTTGGGGACACAATCACAACCTGGAATAATGATTATGCAACCAAGACGAATCACTCACTTGGGCAGGCTTCTTGACGGCTATCCAAACTAGTTTAGAAATTTAGGAACACAAGGATCATCATGGAAATCTATCAAAAATTAGTTCAAAATGGATCTGTGTTGGAGAATCAAAATGCTTCTGCAAAACTCGCCTTCAAGTACCAGGTATATCACAATATCTTTGGTTCGTTTCTTTTACATTAGAAAGAGAGTTATTGTTAGCCAAACCACCTCATTAATAGATACAACGAAATTGGCAAGGATACATGAATCTCATTTTGAAGATTACATTTACTCAATAACTTGGCATAAAAATCATTAATCAAGTAGATCACCACAAGACCATGATTGTATATAAATGGTAAGTAAATGTGTCAGAATGTAAATAAATTTATATTGCTACATAAATATGTAAGAAAGTAAACTAAAGTATAGAGCAATTGGAAACTGTGAAAATTTACATGTTTCGGCCACTCTACAAGAACATCTACACAAGCCCAACTCAATACTAGGCTTGCTACAACAAACTACTCTCCTTCACCCTATGAGTAGGCGAAGAAATCTTTTTAAGCCATGCTAAGCTTCTTGATCTACATCAAGAAGGGGATGGCACCTATTAAGTAGGTGTGGACTCCTTAAGAAGGAGAAGAAGAGATATTAGAAAAGAAAGAAAACAGAAATCTTATTTCCTTAAAATGAAATTACAACCTTAGGGTCTATTATAGTGTTTACATAAATCAGTTTTGGGTCTAATAATGATTTAGACCAACTAGTTCAATACAATTAATAATAAATAACTTAAAATGGGTTTGGGGGTTAGTTTAATGCTGAAATAACATGAACCATGGCAATTGCAATTGGCTTGTTGCTTGCATTGTTCCTTTACTTGGAGGGCCTTATGTCCTTCTTCTTCTATGATAAAACTTGAAGTATTTTATAATCTTACTGCTGAGTTTCTGAATTATTAATCCATTCTTGGCAATTTTGTTGCATTATGTTTGAGTCCAAGATAATGTGATGTTGCTTAACACACCACCTTCCTCCTTGACAGGTAATAAAGACACTCTAGTCTTCTACTTCAATGTGAGAAGCAAGCTACTTCTATTCATATCCACTAGGTAAAAATATTCCTTATTCAAAGTGAGGAACCACTAGTACAACCGATTAAGTAATGAAAACCATCATTGAAACCAAACCAAATCTCACTTGAACCTTGGTGGTGACTCAATGGCTATTAACTACAACTATAGTTTATGCAATCCCTAGCAAAACTTGATTGTAAAATCAACATAATAAGAGAGAAATCAAAATAATATAGAAAACCAAGAACGAGAAAAAAAAATTATGAAAAGTTAAAATGAGCTTTAAGATGATGATAAGCACTATAAATCTTTCTCCAAATTCTCTTCAAAAGATCTTGCAATATAAACTCAGATTGTCTTATTTTTGTATCATTAATTTTTCTTATGAAGCTTTTGGGTACATGCAGCAATTAGCACTTAAAATGTGCCCAACACGCATATAGATGTTATAATTACCTTAATTATCCACTAGAGTTGTTATACTTGAGAAATTATTTCAAAATAGCAATTTTTTGGGCAAATCATATAGTTTGTTACACATAGTATTGCCTGATCATCGTAATTTACAATTCACATCACATGGTAAGATCTATATGCCAATATATTAATTTAATGTATTATAATTACTATTTAAAAACATATTGTGCTATACAATAGTACCTTACAATCCTAATTATGATGTATGATTTATATAATACTATGTGATCTGGATAATATCGTACGGTTCACCAGTATTCATAATCCATGGAAACATGTTCTATTGCTCTCAATGAATTTTAATATCTTAACTATCATATCTATGATATTATAAAATAAATTTATTAAATTATATCAATGTTTAAAATTGCGTATTCGGTTATTGAGGCGTTTTTCATTCGTGAGGCGAGGCGTAAGCCTCAAGGCTTTTTGAGGCGTAAGCCTCAAAATCAAAAGATTGCGTAAACATAAAATGATAAATTTTTTATATACTAATAAGTGAATAATGTAAAACATAAGATGTGAAGTGAAATCAAAATATCCCAATAATAAGACAACATGAAATATAGTTCAACTCAAAATTCTAGCTTTTTCAAATGCCAATATTCTTTTTATTAACATATAATTCCAATTTCCAAAAATAAATAGCAATGGCATATCACATACGAACTCATAAGTCATCAGTACTGTCATCACTAAGGGGTTCTTCATTTGAATCATCATTATGATGAACTGCTCTCTCCCCTTCCTCCTCTCCTATAGAGTCCAATGTCGGGCATTTGCTTCAAGATTTATGTAAGTTTTAATATATATAGCGTGAGGCGTAAGCCTCATGCCAGTGAGGCGAGGTGGGCCTCAACCAAGTTGAGGCGCAAGCCGCTTAAAAAAAACTCGAGGCGTAAGCATAGAGGCGTTTTTTACTAGAATTGCGCAAAGGCGGGCCTCAAGGCGAGCCTCATATTGCGCAATTTTAAACCATGAATTATATAATAGAAAAAATATTAAAAATAATTTATTAGTTATCATATTAAAAAATATTTTAGCATATTTTAATTATTATGCTCATCTCTCCTTGGCATACTCTATAAATATGATCTTAAATATTTTACCATGAAACTTAATACTTAGAACACTAGACTTGAAACTAGCAATAACAGCAATATATATATATATATATATATATATATATATATATATATATATATATATATATATATATATATTGGTCTATCTCTAACTTAATAAATCTCTAAATTAGTCTAACATATGATATCACCATCACCATGGTTGCTAATATACGAGTGTCTTGTAACCTGCTGGAACAGTTAGCAAACCACATTAGATGACACAGCATACTTGATTTATAATCATCGAATCAATACTAAGTCACACATCAGTCACAAGAGTTCATGAGTTTAATATAGAGAGACCTTTATAATTTGGCTTACTAAAGAGAATTATTTCAGGATCCTTTTTTGCATTTTTTTTTCTATCAACTGATAATAGAAAGCAAAAAACTTCCTCCAACGTTTAAGAGAATATAATGAGCTCCAAGAATAAAGCAATGATATTGCTGAAAATTTTATGAATTAATTTTCTGAAGTGAAATGAACACCATAGCTATACAAACAACACAAAATTCTAACTAGCATTAATGATGACTCATAAGTGCATATGAACACCACGAACAAAGTTCAGGTTCTACAAGATAACCGAGAAATGAATAAATTAATAAACAGGTTAAAACATCATGGTTCACACCAACCTCCCAAGGTAAAAATGCCAGCATTATTGATCAAAGCATGCAATGCTTCTTGCCGAGCATTCCAAGCTTTAGCAAATTGCATAACAGAATCCAGTGAGAGAAGATCAAGCTCCATTACCTTTAAGCAAAGAATGAAATTTTATTGGTAGGATGTATAAGATTTATTGGTGTATAATTATGTGTGCAACATGAGTCAAGAGCCTTCTCTCTAGATGCTTCCACACCTCAACATTAAGCGGCAAGCACAATCCTTGTTTTTCACTCTTCCACTTCTGAATCAATTCATATGCTGAGTTCATTCTCCTGACGGCCATGACAACATGGGCTCCTGCCTCAGCAAGTTGCCTATTTCAACCAAGGATTACCCCATGATTAATGGAAATGAAATTTGAAATGTTCAATGTAATATTTACTGAGTAAACATCGATTTGTAAAACATTTGTGGAGTGTAGTTGATAGAAACCAAGATATTTATAAGCATAGTTTCAAAAACACCGACCACCCAGAAGACTGGTGATCCCAACTTGGATTTGCACTTGAATCAGTAAAACCCATAGCCACCTGTCAATTTATAGTAAAGCTGGCTGAACCATCAAACCAAAAACTAGGCTGGGTTAATTGGGAAAAGCATATGCTATTACGAAGTTTCTCACATGCAGATTTACAGCCTAATACACACCTGTGGAACAGACCAGAACAATCACGTCATGCAAATGCTGGATTAACGTTTTTATAGGTAATAATGCACTCTAGAATTCTCTTAAACGCCACCAAAAGGGTATAAATATCAAATGAATATGGTTATCAAAACTATGTTCAAAATTACCTTCCATCTCCGTTTAGCATATATAAATAGTCTACTAAGCTTTCAAATGAAAAAAAAAAATTCTTCATCAATGCATTATTTTTTATGTTTTACGATCAAATATAACATTAAAATCTAGTGCTTTGCAACCTAAGAACAACTTGTTGATTTAATTTGACCACCTTCTAATAATGCTTAACCATTACTTGATCTTGAGAAAAAAAATGAAAGGTTCGTAATGCCTCTTACTAAGAGAACCACACTATGATTTATTATTAATCAAGTCTATTGAAATTTTTTGTCAAATTATATATGCTCGAAAAATTGCACTTGACCCTAATAGTCCAGCGCCATAAAAATAATGCCTCTCACCACTAATTTACAATTTGATTGTACTATTTTAGGATCTAATAATATTTGTTGATGCTTAACATAGTGACATTAAAAAATGTGGTAGACTAGGTAAATAATGAAGTTTAGGCATTAAATATTATTAAAAAGAAGTGTTCATTATTACGTATCTAAAACCCCATATAAAATATATTTCATATAAATTTAAAATCAAATATTTAAGTACAAAGTTATTAAAAATATCTAAAAATTATATTTTCTTCCTTATATCAAGTAAATTATTATTAATTCTCTTATAATTTGTTATTATTTTTTGTCATTTTATTATAATAGTTGTTTAAATCAAAATTATCTTCCCACTTTTATAATAGATGAGCTGACTCCAACTAGTAGAATTAAGCTCGGGCACAGTCAAGCTCAAGCTCAACTCAACTTGTTACAGCGATTCTAGCAATTCTTGTCTTATTTCTCTTTGTTTACCAACAATCTCATATAGATTGAGTATTGTGTTTTGGTGTACTCATTTGATTTATACATCCACCAAAATCTAGAAAGATTTTAAAGCAGTTGCCTTGCAAAGAACCAAGGATTGGATCATCCTATCCCACAAAGACAGGAGAATGGGTTATCCTAGCCCTTAAGGACAAGAAGGGGTGGGGTGGTGCTACTTTTCCAACTTGTAGAAGTATGGATTGTACAAAGGTTACTCCGCCTATTGGGGCAAAAGAGGGATAGTCGATTTCCTAAGAAAGGGATGATTGGGATGTGGACATATGTGGTTAAAGCCAACAACATAAAAATTGGTTTAAGCATTCATTACTTATCTTTTTTTCTAGTTTTACACTTGTGATTAAATTGTTGATTTATTTATCTGGATGTTTATATCTATTGTTTTTGAGAGATCTACCTTCTAATGTGCATAAATCTTCATTGCTTGCCTATAAGCTTTGCATTGATTTCTACACTGTGATCACATTCGTACTCTTTGTGAGAAATTGTGTTAAATATCTTATTTTTTGTTGAACTTCAATATGTGGGTTATAAAGAAAGAATTCACAAGAAACTTCATGTATGGTGTAACCTAACCCAACAAATAGTATAAGAGCCTAGCATTCTTATTTAGCCCTATAAATACCAACAAGCGGTTCGAAAGCAAGTTCTCATATTTAGAATCTATCATGTAGCATCAATTTGTATAAAGCAAAATCACTTTACATTAGTCTTCACATCCTATAGTAGATCCTCAGGGCACATATTTTCTCTGGCAATTACATCCTAGAGGGGAAAATCCATTTCCAGACCCCCACTCTTCAAAACATTTTAACTAATTTTCCAGAAAACAAGAATGTCTATGTTCTTTTTATTATAGCCTTTAGGATGTGGCAAATGATTGCAAATGTCTACATTTAACTCACTAAAGTTATTAATGTCATTTCCATTGAAAATATTTTTAACAAATGGCCACAAATGAAATCAACTTAGCACAACTCAATTCTAGAGCTATCACATATTTGTTTGTGCACTCACATTAGAGGTCTACATTTGTGTTTGCACATTAAAAATTAATGAGTAGATATGCAATAAATTGCATGCCATATATGAAGACAACAATTAGGTTAATGAATTTGGCCTCAACCTTTTTATACATAATTTTGAATTACTTTCTATAAAGAATGATGAATTCATATTTGATATTTTTCTTGATTTAATACTAATATAAATGCAGTTAGTTATCTTGAAAAGTCTCTTCCTAATCAAGAGCTAGCTTTGAGTTTAGAAAAACAAAACATTCGAAAAGACATTTATTTTTACCGTTTTTAATTTCAATTGAGAACTCAGGAAAGGATATGCCTCTTTTATATTCATATTCTCGGAGGAAGTTTCTTCCCATTAAATAAAAAGGAGACAAATATGCATATAGTGAGAAGTTAGTTGTATATATGAATTATGAATCGTACTCACACATAATGGACCACAACTTTTCTCTCTTCATTGGCACCTAACTTCAACCATAAAGAGCTGCACGCAGCTTAATATCATGAATTAAATCTCTTAAATGATCACAACAAAAGTAGGCATTATGCGTTTGTTCATTTTGATCAAACTATCATGAATTAACTCTCCTAAATAACCTATAAGAGAACTACCTCAATAGAGAATACATTTGTTCCTCGGAGTAGTAAAATTTATTTCCTGTGTCTATTTTCCAACGCTAAGTTACTCTCACAGCTCCCAACGAGTTATAAAGCTCAAATAAGATCAAATCCTGAAAAGTATTTTGCTTACCTTCTGCGGACAAAGCATGCTGCATAACTAGTGGGGAATAGTTTCCATTATCTCAAGGTTATTCAATGCAAGCCATTAAAAAGAAGAAAGGAGATAAGAATATTGGGTTCACAGCATATCAAATATTCCACAAATATCCATACACGAAACATCAATTTAACAATGAAACACAGAACACAGCAAAAACAAAAAAATAACAGCAGATTCTGCAAGAATTGAGATGGAGAAAGCCCGCAAAACAGCGGGAAGAAGAAAGGAGACCTGGCAATTTCGAGGCCGATTCCGCTAGTGGAGCCTGTGACAATGCAAGTAAAGCCGTTGAGGCGAGGAAGGGTTAAGGGATTCTCAAGATGGCTAGCTGAGATTCTCTGGAAGAAGAACTCCCCGACGACGTGCAGCCAACCTCTTCCCCACTCCGGCCAATCCAGCTCCTCCTTCTTCCTGCTCTCTCTGACACCGTCCGCGTCGCCAGCGGCGGAAGTGGAAAATAACCCTGAGCTTATAGCCATCGTCCTCTTTCTCCCTCTTCGCCGAGGAGAAATTATTCTGCGTCCGGACTCCTAGGGGCTGCTTGTTTGCAGGATTTAGGCCGGATTTGAAGCGTATTTGAGCTAAATCCAGCCAAACGGCCAAATGTCGTAACTTCCGATCCAACAACAGGAAGGGAACGTCGTCGAAGGAGGAAAGTCGAACAGCGCAACGAAGAACTCCTGCAACACACTACACTCATGCGAAGGATCTAGGCCTGTCAATATTTGACACTAATCAAAATCCGACCCAAAATTTTTGGAATAGAGTCAACCCTGGTCTGAAACGGGTTGGGTTCGGGTTGACCCGTATGAAATTTTGGGTCGAATTCGGGTCAATCCAAAAAACCCAAAAATGACCAGTTTCAATCCAATTTCCAAACCGCGGCAACCCGTTGCCTGCCCGGCTGCCCCTGCCGCCCAAGTAATTACCTAACAAATTTACAATTTTATCCTTAGGGCATTTAAGCTTAGGCCTTAGCATATTATTTGACGTTTGTCTCTCTTCGAGCGCCAAATGATGAAACGTCCAAGCTTGGGCTGCTCGATTTCGCTAAGATTTCCTACCTCCTTCCCGGCCATTTTCAGATTTTCTCCTCCTCTACGGCTCTTCATCCTCAACTCTGTTGACCTCGATTTTGGTTCATGAGCTTTTTTTTTTACTTATATTTACCGCCGTGCGCTTTACGTGTGCTTTACATGCTTTTCTGTGCGCTTTCCATGCGCTTTACCTGCACTTTCCATGCATTTTGCCTTCACATGAGGCATTTTGACTCATTTGCCCGCGGTGCACTTTGGGTGCGCTTTTCATGCGCTTTCTGTGCGCTTTCCATGCGCTTTACCTGCACTTTCCATGCATTTTGCCTTCACATCAGGCATTTTGACTCATTTGCCCGCGGTGCACTTTGGGTGCGCTTTTCATGCGCTTTCTGTGCGCTTTACCTGCACTTTCCATGCACTTTGCCTTCACATGAGGCATTTTGACTCATTTGCCCGCGGTGCACTTTGGGTGCGCTTTTCCTTCGCTTTCCGTGCGCTTTCCATACGCTTCGCCCGCACTTTACCTGCGCTTTCGACAAGCTCGACTTAAGATTTCGCTGGACCCCGAACGGCTCCGCACTTAGCCGCGACGAGTTAAATTTGACCTAAATTAATTTCAATTTGGGTTTAATTTTATTTAATCAAGTTGATCAAACTTAGCCCGATTCTAATCGAACCAATTTGAATTAAATTCACATTCAAATCTAATTCATGACAGCCTAAATTAATTCTAAATAGATTCTGAATCACTTTTAATAAAATTTGAATGCGATTGCAAAATCAGGAAATTATCTCAACGGCTGCGATCAAACAAAATCTTCATTTCGGCCGAAATCCCGCGTCTCAGAGATTTTCTACGACTCGAGCAGACGTCGAGCAGTGGGAAGAGCTGCTAAAGGAAATTTCGGAGGCTGGAGTATGACGAGGCAATTTGGCGGGCTTCCTCCTTCAGCGACGGGTTTGATTTACTCAGAGCGAAGCTCTCGACTACAACAAAAACGCTCTCGCTCTCGATCGACTCTTGCTCCCTCTCGGTCTCTCTCTCGCGCTTCGCTCTCGCTCTCTCTCTCTCTGGATTTCACACGCCCGAGATCTCTCCCTCGCTCTCGATCGCACTCTCTCGAGTTCCAGGAGCCGAACTCCCCCTTTCTTCCTCTATTTTGGATCGAACCAAGAGGGACCGCCTCTCCCTCTCGTGCTCTCTCGCTCACGAAGACCAGCCGACGCTACCCAGCCCGGCTCCCTTCCTTCCTTGCTCTCGTTCGGAACCAGCCAGACGCCCCTGCTCGTGGGCTCCGGTCGCACCTCCACGTCCGAACCAGCCCCGGTCTCCGTCTCCCTCCATTCGTGCGACCAGCAACAACGCCGGAAGCTATCAAACCCCTCTTTGTGAGTTTTCTTTTCCTCCTTCTCCTTCTTTCTTCTTCTTTTCCTTTTTTCTTTCTTTTTCCTTTCTTCTTTCTTCTTTCTTCTTCTTCATTAGTGGATGGAAAGGAATTTGTGATATTCCTTTGCAAAAATCTGAGAATGAAATTTCTTTAAATTGTTCTTTTGATCCTTAAGCCTATGTCTTGTTGATGAAGTGATGATCTTATGTATTTTGATAAGATTGTGGTGAGTTGTTTAGAGAGTGCTAGTTGTGATTTAGGTGTGAACAATCCTTCTTATATGGATTTGTTTTTTAGCTTTGCAAACATTGCACTTCAAATATTTGATTAAATGCCATAGGAGGAGGGTTGTGATGCTTAGTTAATGGCTACTCATGATACTCAAATTTGCATGTAGAACTTCTTCACCAAATTTGTTTATGGTCATATTTAGTGTAAAGAGTCCATTTCATTGCCTTTCTATATTGGTAAAAAGCTGGATATGGCTACGTTGGTTAAAGCCTTCTCTAGTTCCTTTTTATTTCCTTGAAGAAAAAAAAAAATGTTTGAAGTTGCAAGTATAACTTATGATGTATTGGTCTTATGGCTTCTTCTCTTTCTTGAGCAACCGATTTCTTGTCAACTTTTTATACAACATGCCTTACTTGCTTGGACCTAAAGACTTATTGCTAGCGGTAAGTGGGAGGGGCTATATCTTCATTAGCTTATGGTTGAGATAACTTGCTACTAGTAGTTTAATGATGCATCCATTGTCGTTTCCGATTATATAGTTTTGTTCTACTTATTTAACTACAAAATGGAGTTTTAATCTTTTTGGGAAGTAGTGGTGGTTATTGCTAAACGTGGATAATTCTCTTGTGATTATTTTCTTGGCATTTAGAGTTCGCACTTGATCATGGTTTGAATCATGTATTGGTTGAGTTCATGAGAAATTTGTAGTGGATCATAAGGTGTCATGATTTCCGAAATATGCATACAAGGTATTATATGCTTCATTTTATCTAGACTTTAGTTTATCCATATGATATAAAGTATTGCCCTTGGTAAAAGTACTGTTGAGAATTTATGAATTTCATGATGTTGAAGAGGAAGCCTAGTGTATGAACTGTTGCGGAGTTTCTCATTCTCATGGTTATATGTTCATAAATTTTCTTGAAATATGTAATATCATATAACTAGAAAGCTATGATTTATTGGAATATTTTATATACTCATATGGTTAGTTTGGGAAGTCGACTTGATTCGGTGCGAGGTCACATGATTTCTATTAATTAACTTTCATTGAGCTTCTTTTCTTCCTTTCACTTGCTTAAGATTGGATCAAAGCAAGCAAATGAAGTTTGGAACATATCTGATCATGAGAAAATTCTTGGGTGATAAGTGCCAACGAAATGTGAATGCGAGCTTTTCATAAATGACTATGGGTGCAAATGCTAGTTCTATGCAAAATTCCTACAGCTTTTGTATAGATTTGGCTACTGTTTTCATAAGCGAATGAGTGCAGATTTTGGATATATTATTGTTGTTTTTATATAAGAATTCCTATGGCGTTTTGGTAGATTTGTTATCGCTTTGTCGTGAACTTCCTACAGCTTTTGTGGAACTTTTTTCACTATTTTTGCAAGAAACTAATGCAGATTTTTAAGGTTTCTTTTTACTGTTTTTACATAAGAATCCTCACCGCTTTTGGATGGATCTTGTATGCTTCTTGGTGGAGATTTCTACAGCTTTTGTGAAGCTTTTTCCACTATTTTTTGTAAGAAATAAGTGCAGAATTTTACTCTTTTTTTTATGTCCCAAGTTGCTTTGGAATAAACTATATGCAGACTTTCATACATTTCTAAATCCCAAACTGTTTTGATAAGAAATAGGTGCAGTTTTTTTACTGTTTTAGGCTCCAAATGGCATTGAGTAGCAAAGTATGTGCAGATTTTCTTATTGTTGTAGCCTCCCAATTGTGTTAGAAATGAGCTAAGTCAGATTTTCAATTGTTTTATGCTCCAAGTTGATTTGTAGACAAGTTAGATGCATATTTTCATTCATTTCGTGCCTCAAATCTTTTTTTTTTTTTTGTAGATAAAGTTTGGAAAATGTCTATATGCTTTCCTCTTTTAAGAAAATCTTTGAGCTTGTTGAAATTCATTGAGATGAATATTGCTTGATTATATGCAATGTTCTTGAAGTAAGAAATAGACTTATGTTTCCCTTATGTTGGCACATCAAGTATTTGTTTGGCCTCTTTAAGTTATAGTTGGTTGAGGGAATTTTATGTGTATTTCTAAAATTAAATGGTTTCATATGGTATAAGTAAGTAGCATGTAGAGGTTATGTCATTTGAGAATGAGCAATTAATATAAGAGGTTTATGCTTGATTCATGTCATGTTACATACAGTTCAAGTGAGAATATGGGCAAGTATTAAAAGAAATCATGTTGTTTTTTTACATCAAATCATGCACATTAGATTTTGGGTGGAATGTTACAAAAGAGAACTTAGTCTTCTTTGCTTGCATTAGAACTTTTGTATGGTAAGTTGGTTCGTTTAGAAATTGTCTAAATGCAATGTTTGAAGTGTTTCTTTTGTGAAGTTTTAAAGTAGAGATTGTTGAAAAATGTCACAAGTTTTATATTTGATTTCATGTTGGAAAGAGATTTTGCTAATTATTTTATATCAAAAGGTTTTATTGAAGATTTTTGTGAATGTTTTGTGATGAGTGCTTTGCAATGAGAGGTCTTTATAAAACCTTCTTGTTGGAAAGTTTTGTGTTTTCTATCCCACTCCAAATGAGAGGAGAGGCACTTGATTAGTGGTTATTTGGATAGGATTTTGTGACAAAAAGGGATTTTGGTAGAAAGCTTTTGAGGAGGTTTCGCGTAGTAGCCCATTTGAAAAATCTTAGCAAGTTATTTCAAGAGGTATGATTTTATGATTGAACTTGTGTAGTAGGATCTCTTAGTATCCTTTGAGGAGTAGTTAATGCTTTCCTATTTGAATCAAATTCTTTTAGTGGTTATGGCTAAGGATGAACATTGGAGGTTTAGACTTTAGGAAGTTTTGGGTTAGACCCTTTTAGAGTCTCTTTCCATAGGATGGATTTTTGGAGTTTGGAATCTTAGAGAGCTTGGAGTTAGAAAACCTCTAGTGTCTTTTTAGGAATAGGGTATTACTCACTTGTCTGGTTTAGATTCCTTTAACATTAGCTTCCATAGAGAAGAAGTATAGAATTTTTGGGAGAAATACAAAACAAAAGAAAACTCTTACTTTGGATTTAGAGTTGGGGATTTGTATTCCATTAGTTGAGGTAAGATTTGTTTAGAGTGCGTAGTAGGTAGATGTCTTGAAAATATCAAGTGCCTTATTTGGATAGTGGGAACAACAAAGGGCATTGTTGCTGTCATAGGATCCACTTAACTTCTACAAAGTGTATCCAATAACAACAATGCCTACACCCCTTTTTGTATTGAATTTTCGTTCTTTTTTTTCTTTTCTTTGCATTTATTTGTATTTTACTTCGTTCGTTATTTTTCTTCGTCATTTCCTTCATGTCTTTGATTCTGCACACCCGCAAGATAAGGAGAACCCAAAGTACAAATGGCTCAACAAATAATAAAAAGGTACGTTTTAGTTTTATTGCACTTTCATTTCCTTGCATTCACTTGTTTATAGAATGTGCTCTAATGCATTTTTTTTTTATGTTGCGAGGTAATCTTTTGGAAAGCAATGGATAAGGAACACTTGGAGTTGGAGCTAGGACAATCGGACCCAAGCATCAGTCGTCCCTACCCATCTGGTAGGGACGCTACGGGAGGAACCACCGGGTCATAGCCCCCGGTGCTGTAAGCTTTCTAAAAACTTAGAAAACCTTTAGGGGCCTAGTTGATTGTACGCCTCCCACCCTTAGGGCCTTGTAGAAACTTCAATTATAACTAGGATTGCTTTATTTTTGCTAGATCCCTAAAACCCCGTGACATTCATATAGGAGTCTTAGGAATTAGAAAAACACTACTTTTAACCCTACAACACTAGTGACATCTAAGGACAAAAATTAAGGACAGAGTCTTAGAAAATATAGACTTAGGATGCATGCTCCCTATAGGGTAGAAACATTTACAACAAAAACTTAGTAACACATTTTTCTAGGTTTTGGCTTTCTTTTAATTCATCAATAATCAACCAATCAACTTTAATTTAATGCTTAAAACATTTTAAAACACCTAATCCTTAATCAAATTATAATTAAATGTTCCTATAATTATTAAATCCTAAATCTAAAATGCAAACCTAAATCAACTCCACTAATTTAATAATTAACTCTTAATCAACCTAAGATTTAAAAGATGTAGATTTAATTAGGAAATCAAAATCTTAATTTAAAATTCATTAGGATAATATACTTTTAAATATTAAACCCTAGAATAACCTTTAAAAATTAATCAACCAACTTGATTAATTAAAATACCTAATTCATTTTTTCTTTTCTTTTCATAACCAACTAAAATAATAATTCAACAAAGTTAATTATCACTAGGTAACCCAGGCCTACGAGGCTATTAAGTTAGCCCCAAGGAGGGCGAAATAAACCTCACGGCCTCGGTGTGAAACAAAGGTGGTAATTAATTAAACATTAAAAATAAAAGATACCTAAAATCAATCCTAAAACACTAAGATTTGAATTTTAACTAAAATTTCCTTTGCCCTTTTTCAACAAACAAAAATACAAACAACTCTAACTAAATTATCCCATATAGGACCTACCAAAACCATACAGCTTTCACACACTTAGATGAGTTTGATAGGACATGACTATTAGCTTTAGGTTAGGATGTTGTTCTGCTTTTCTTTTCTGTGCTGTGTTGTGACGCTCTGCATGTGACCCGTATGCTGTTTGTTTTTGCTACTTGTTGTAGCCTTTCTATGATGCTTTTCTGTGACGCTTTTTCTGCTCTTTTCTTTTCTGCACTGTTGTTGTGAGCGTTAGAATACCCATAGGTTAGACACGCTTTTTTTCATACTAATGCTGTCTTCCTACAGGTGGCCGTGCTTACACAGCGCTAAAAAGGGGGCTAAAATTAATAATAATAAATGTATAACTGCTTTAGGTACATGCTTCAGCTGCTTAGCCCCCAATAATCAGAGCACGACCAAGTGATTGATGTGAGCATTTTTATTCATATATAACTGCTTGGGTGAAATTTTATTATAACTGCTTAGGATAACCCCTGCAGGAGAGTCTAGATTTTCTTCTTTTTACAATGTATTTGATAATTATTGTGAAACAAACAAAAATACAAACAACTCTAACTAAATTATCCCATATAGGACCTACCAAAACCATACAGCTTTCACACACTTAGATGAGTTTGATAGGACATGACTATTAGCTTTAGGTTAGGATGTTGTTCTGCTTTTCTTTTCTGTGCTGTGTTGTGACGCTCTGCATGTGACCCGTATGCTGTTTGTTTTTGCTACTTGTTGTAGCCTTTCTATGATGCTTTTCTGTGACGCTTTTTCTGCTCTTTTCTTTTCTGCACTGTTGTTGTGAGCGTTAGAATACCCATAGGTTAGACACGCTTTTTTTCATACTAATGCTGTCTTCCTACAGGTGGCCGTGCTTACACAGCGCTAAAAAGGGGGCTAAAATTAATAATAATAAATGTATAACTGCTTTAGGTACATGCTTCAGCTGCTTAGCCCCCAATAATCAGAGCACGACCAAGTGATTGATGTGAGCATTTTTATTCATATATAACTGCTTGGGTGAAATTTTATTATAACTGCTTAGGATAACCCCTGCAGGAGAGTCTAGATTTTCTTCTTTTTACAATGTATTTGATAATTATTGTGAAAATCATTAAAATGGGGCATTTTTAAATTAGTAGGAGTCCAAAGGGAAAAGTAAACCCCTACAGAGGGTTTCCTTTTTCATTTGGGCATCCTTTTGGAGCATTCACTACAAGGAGTCTGAAGGACTGAGGATGATCCAAAGACGAATCAAGGAAGTGGGGAAGAAGACTGAAGACATAAAATGCCTCATTTTAAAGATTTGCGTCATTCCTGAGTTGTTGTCGGTGGAGCCCGGCCACCATTACTTACTGTACTCTGTGATGTAATATTGTATGGCACTTGCCATGGACACTCTTTTTCGTGGGATTTGTTTCTGTGTTGTGATTTACTTACTTTGTTTGCGCAGTAGAACCTACATGCTTTTTATAGGTTTCTTTCTTGCATGTGCTTGTGTCTGACCATTAGGCTCTTTAGGGATAAAATTTTTATACTCATAATTATTAAATAAAAATTTAAGATTAATTCACATAGAAACATAACGACTCTAGGGAATAGCCGGAATCGTCCGGGGGAGCATGCACGCATTCTCTCTTCTTTTAGACAAACTTCCTCGCCTGCGGGTAGAGTCCGGATAATCTGGCCTATGAGGATGAAGTGCCAGACCTGGGGAAGTTTAGTCATTCAAAAACTATTTTCTATAAGCCTTTTTAAAATTTCATACATCATTGATTTGGAGACTTCAATCAGCATAAATTGTATTAGTAACTAATTAAAATTAAGATTTGATTGCATTAGTTTTAGAAGCATCATACCACTCATAAGTGTGGGATCTCTTAGGAAATTTCTCTAGTTGTCGATCCCAAATTTCAGTGTCTAAACTACCCACCCTTCTTCACATGGATCAGATTACATGGATTTTATACGACTAAGTGGTTTTAGCTGGCTTCCTTTGTCAGGCAAGGAATAAGTCCAGATTGCATTAGCTAGGTCGTAGGTGTTAACATCGTATGTACGATATTACATCTTCTATAGATTTAGGGTCTAAGGTGAGTGGTACAGGTGTACCACTATACACCTTATTGGTGGGTAAGCTCTCCATCCTTTCGGAAGCTATAAATCCTACCCATCCGCGTCACATAGATGACGCCACCTCCTTCTCTCCCTCGTGTATGTCTGAATGCGTTGTCTCTTCTCTTTTTCTCCAATTTTCTCTTCTTTAAGCCGACCGGATGTTGACTGAACCACGTGTGATCTGATTGAGCCAAGATGGGACCTTCTTCCCTTCGATTAGGAAAGCCTAGAAACCCCTTTGCACTAAACTCATTAGAGGAGATAATCTAACATCCTTAATCGAGAGTTTTCTTAGACCGAGGTCTAAGATGTAATTAACTACGGGGGCTTGTGCCCGTAGGAAACCGATCCCCACAATCAAATAAACCTCATTCGAGCTGATGTATCGAATGGGGGAAATCTCATGAATTTAGGGTTATAGATATTATTATCCATCGAGGTGAGTAGGTGAAAACCCGCTATCCTCCATGGCTAATCGTATCTATAACTCCATCTGCTCTTCCATCGGCCTGCTTGTGTCGATTGTAAAGGCCTACGACCATTTTGTCCTTCGGGACAGTGTGATCGTATTCTTTGCATTCGAACCACACGAGCAGAATCCTTTCGGAGACCCACAAACTCATCACCTCATTGGTTTCTCTTTCACTTAGCTTATCTTATATTTTGTGGGTGTTAGCTTTTTTTCGATTATCTCTGTGACTTATGAGTCTCTTTTTTTTTTTTTTTTTGTTACTAAGGCACTGCTAGTCGCTAGAGTGGTATTTTTGAGTTATTTGGTTCTTCACTTTTCCTTCCAATTTGAAGTTGTTGTGGCTTATAAATACCGATTAGGGCTTCACATTTTGCGCTTTTATCTCTTCCGTTTTTTAGGGATTTTTATGTTATGATGACATGATGTAGTGATAATCTTATCATGAAGTTATAATTAGATTTGTGTTGAAATTCTGCTTAGGGTTTTGAAAATTGAAGTGCCGACTTGTTGTTACCAATTGGCTTGGCTTTCTTTGAATCTCTGTTATGGCAAATTGGCAATATCTATTATTTTGTTTGATTAAACTTTGATACATGTGGCTGTTATCAGTGACTCAGTGTTATGAGATATTGGAAATTGGAATTCTCTATTGCCTGTTGGCTATTGGCAATCAGCTATATGCAATTCACTAATTATGTGTTGGCAGTTTGCTGTTGTTGGCATATGATTATATTTGATTCTTTAGTTGCTTGGATATTTATTTTTTTAGGTAATTTTTCTGCTTTTATTTGTATAATTTGATAGAATTGTTTCAATAGATTGAGGATTCAAACACAATTCCTAATAATTATATTCAAGAAAATGATGAAGTTCGCATTAAAAACAATGTGGTATAGGCATATGATGATTCATGTGATGATGGTTCAATCATAATTAAGAAGCGTAGATGGATGAATTCCAAGGTTTGGGGTCATTTTAAGATGTTACCTAATCCTACAGATGATAAACAAAGGTGTAAATATAAAAGCTGTGGCGCTCAATACTTATATGATAGTAAAAATGGCACTGGTAACTTAAGGAGACACTTGCAAAATTGCAAGAAAAGATATTTAAGTGATATAGACAGCTCATATTGCAAACCGGTTCTAATACATCTATTTCTATGACTGATCATAAGTTTTATAACGCAGAATTTTGTGATTTATTTATTGCTTGTATAATTATGCATGATTTACCCTTCCAATGTGTTGAATGGTTGGGTGTACGATCACTTATAACCTATCTTCGTCGAGATGTTCAAATGTTTTCTAGGAATACAGTAAGGAATGATTGCAATAAATTATTCACTAAAGAGCTCTGTAATATTCGATAAAAATTAAGTAAGTGCACTAGCAGAGTTTGTATTACATCTAACCTGTGGATATCCATAAACATCGATGGTTTTATTTGTTTGACCGTGCATTATATTGATAATGAATGGTATTTACACCAAAAAAATCATTAGTTTTTCTTTTATGCCACCACCCCATGATGGGATAGCACTTTTTGAGAAATTGCAATCTCTTGTTCTCGAATGGAAAATAGAATGTAAAATTTTCAGTATCACCTTAGACAATGCTTCCGCAAACAATGTTTTTGTTGACTACTTGAGAAATTAGTTAAATTTGAGAAGAGCTCTATTATGTGAAGGTCAGTTTTTCTATATTAGATGTACTGCTCATATTGTTAATCTTATTGTCCAAGATGGAATCAAGAAGATTGATGGTTCAATCTCAAAAATCAGAGAGAGCATAAAATATGTCAAAGGATCTCAAGTAAGGAAACAAAAAATTTTAGATTGTGTGAAATAAAGTTGTTTGGAATAAAAAGAGGCTTAAGACAAGATGTTCCAACAAGGTAGAACTCCACTATCATAATGTTACAAAGTGCTCTCTATTATCGCAGGGCTTTCCAACATTTAGAGTTGTGTGACTCTAACTACAAAACATGTCTAGTAAATTCAAAATGGGAAAGAGTTGAGAAAATTTCAAATTTCTTGAGACCTTTCTATGATACAACATGTGTTATATCTGGCACGAAGTATCCAACGGCAAATCTATAATTTTCATGCATCTCTACAGCTTATGCTACAATGAAACAGTAATTGACATAAGACCCTGATTATATAAAACAAATGTGTAGAAGGATGATTGAAAAGTTTGAAAAGTATTGGTCTGATTTTAGTGTCATTCTTGCAATAGCAGTTATTCTTGATCCGAGATATAAATTCACATTTATAGAATGGTGCTACAAGAGGTTTTATATGGGTGATTATGTGTTTGAGATTAAGAAGGTGAGGGACAGTTGTTCTCATTATTCTCGAATTATACAAGTAATTGTGTCAATGTTCCAATAAATGTAAGTGAAAGATGACATACTTAATGCACAAGCTGTACTTCTTCCACTGTAATTCAGTCTTAATTTCTTCAGGTATAACTTTTTTTAGCAAACAATGTATGAGTTACTTATTTCCATTTTGATGAACAAATGTTTAATTCTCACATTCCAAAACAGGATATTGATTCCTTTGAGGAGGAGGTTGAAATGCCAAAGAAATCAAAATTGGAGATGTACCATGACGAACCAAAAATAGATAAAAAATTTGAGCTAGATATCTTACTTTTTTGGAAAGACAATCAATATAGATTTTCCGAGGTTTCTGCCATGGCACGTGACGTTTTATGTATTACCATAACAACTTTTGCCTCTGAAAGGGCTTTTAGTAATAGTGGCTGAATCCTCGATCAATATCGGAGTGCACTAAAACATGATATCGTTGAGGCTTTGGTATGTACCAAGGATTGGCTACGAGGATAAGGGTGCAATTTTTATGAACTTTTACTTATATAAGTGCGCATCCCTAATACACACAAAATTTAAAGATTAATATACCTTCCCTAATTAACCCAACCCTTGGGCCAACTTGGGTTAGGAATTAGGCTAATGCAAAGTGGTTGAAACCACTTTGGGTTGAACCATTTCCCAACCTAAGCCACACCTAATCCAATCAACACTTCCATTGGATAGCCCTAGACCCAAGGAACCTACCCTAGTCAGCCTAGCCCTTTGGTTGACTTGGGTCAACATCTAAGCTAGCCTCAAAGTGGTCAAAACCACCTAAACCCCAGCCATTTCTCACCTCAAACCTAATTGGATCTAATTGACCCTTATATTGGGTGCCCCTTGACCCAATGCACCTTCCACATCAATCCCTACCCCTGGCCTGACTTAGGTTGAGTTCAAATCAACCAAAACCATATAGGTTTGGGTCAACCCGAACCCCATTGGTGATCCTGGCTCCCCTATGTCCAATTGACCTTTTAGTTAAGTTTACTAGGGCCCATCAGTCTTTGCAGCTCGACTTGACCCAGTCCCTGGCCAGCAGTAGTCAGAACCAATGGAGATTTAGCTTCAGTGGTCCCCTCCATCTTGGGTCTCATCCAAAGGTTCCTAAAGCCTAGGCTCGTCGGCTTCAAGCTCATGAGGCTCAGATGACATATCCCCTTCCACCTGGAGGCCATCTAATGGCTACCATGATTAATCTCAATCATCCATGGCTGTGAAGATAACTTGAACAGAGCACCCTTACCTAGACGTCCCCATTCCTTTCTAGCTTTTTGAAATCACTCCCCAGAGCTCCCTAATAATTTCCCTCTCATTCCTAACTTCCTAATCACTCCCAACTATCACCTTGAGCGAACTCTGGTGAAAGCTCTCCTCCCACTACTCGAAGTCTTACTTTTGTTCATCCTCCAGCCTCTCCATCTTAAGAAGATATGTTCCCCTTCGTCCACTCAAGATTCCCATGAGAAAAAAACATTTATTGGGGCTTTATCCACTATGAGAATCCCATCCCGAGCCCCTAGTTGGCTGGTGTTGGTTAAGTGTGAAAGGAACTTTCAATCCAACATGATCCCGTTGTTGGATTAAATCCCCCATCATCCTAGTCCTTCTTATAAAATTTCATGAGAGTTCGCCAATGGGATCTCTCGAAACACACTGAAGAATGTGAACGGCTTCGAGTTTGTATAAGAGGTTGAAGACATAATCCAAACTATTGATTTTAATCAAGGGTTTGGATTAGATACCGTAGTTCTGGAGCCCATTTGATCACGGCCACTTGATCAATGATGTATTCAGACCAGGATAAGCCTAAGTTTTGCATTGTATTAGTTAGGTTTAAACTATTGTGTTCTAGTGTCCATATTTAAATATAGGATCTGGGGTAGATTTTTAAATCATAAGACCCCAACCTCTTAGAATATAATCCTAAATTTCTAATAAATTGCTCAACTTAAATTTAAAAATTCTCTCGATTTAATACTTAAAGCCCAACACTTAGATTAGATTGTGATACTTCTGAATTATTTTAGAATCCTAAAGTGCCTCTTCCTCTCTTTCGTTGACTCTGAAAACAACTATTCAAAATTTGATCTAATCCCTATTAAAACTTTAAATTCATCTCTTTTAACATCACTCCTAGAAAATCTCTAAACAAAATTTCTATCATTATTTTAAACGAGAGAATTCCTTGGAGACTCTGGTTTCCTACGATTTAATTAACTATGAGAGCTTTGAAAATTTATAAAGGTTGTTAAATCTTCAAGAACTACCATGAACGTACGCTCCTCTACGTTCGGTTCTAGGCTAAAAAAGCGCAATACCGAGTACCGAGTTGTACCGAGTTTTTTCAAAAAACTCGGTATTGCGCTGTTTTGGTCTAAAACCGAACGTAGAGGAGCATACGTTCACTGGATGTAATAAAAGTTCCTAACCAAGAGGGCGGGTGAATTGGATATTTAAAAAATTCTTTAGGAAAAAAAATCCTTTAAAAACCTTTAATTCACACCCACATAAAAATCGACACTGCGGATGTAGAAATAAGTAAATTTCACAATAATTAAATAAATAAAAATTTTCAACGACACAAATAATTCCAAAAAAATATTGTATGAAAAATAATCAGAATTAACACACCAAAATTTCATTAGGTACGATCTCTGGAATAACACATTTCATACACGGTCAATCGTATTGTATGAACTTTATCATGTAGTACGATCAGTGATATTAATTATCCTTGATTTGATTGACCGATATCAAGTGGTTAATTAAGAAAGATTTTAATTATGGCGTATAGTATGAACCAAATTGTTATGTACGATCATCACTTAATTAGTATCTATCTTAATCTATGGTGGCTAGGGTTTTGACATAGCACAACATATCTTATAATACAAAATAAAGTCATACAGTAAAAGTCAAAATCGTATAATACAAATTACTTAAAAATCTCTCTCAAAAATATTTTTTCTCTCCCCCTGTGTGTGTGTGCATGTTTACTCAATAATGATATCCACCCAATTACATGATACAACTCAAGAAGGAAAAAATACATAACAAATTCAAAAAAATAAGTTGTAACCCTAGTTTACTCAATCTTGAGTTGATCAAAATTGTAATGAATGATAGACTAATTTTCTAAAATATTAGTACACACAAAATAAAATAAAATATCATAGAAATAGGAGAAACTAGTAATAGACACAATAATAGTTGTTATCATCAAAATCACAGTGCTTAGATTAGGTTTGCAACAATCTCGCTCATTTTGATGATAACAAATATTATATTTTCAAAAAGTTGCTTTCCTCTAAACTCCCCCTTAGTTTATAACTAAATATAAGAAAAAGGAGTGTAAAATTTTTATTTATTTAATATACAAGTAATAATAAATAATGAAATACTACTCCCCCTTTTGACATCATAAAAAAATTTTGAATTGATTTGCTATAGTAAATAATATATTTACCTTATTATTAGAAGAAATCAACAAGAAATGACTCGACCCACTGAAATTTAGAAAGGTTAGAAAAATGGTTCTTGTCAACCTTGCTCGGACTCCTTATAAGTCAAAATCTATTTTAAACAAAAATCTAAATCAGAAAAGAAACTAGATAAAAAAAAGTGATCTTTTCAAACTTTTTGTTAAAAAAGTATATAATAGAATACTATTACATATTTACATGGTAATCAATCATATATTAAGATTTTCAAATTCAAGTGTAGGAGATATCAATTAGCATAGGGAATCTTTTAAGATTTTAAGGATTTGAAAGAAATACAAGCTAATTCTTATTGGACTCATTTTATGCTTCTTTATCAGCTTTTAGCACATATTACACGTCTTTTATTTTTTGATGCACTTCATGCATCTTGTAATTATTTGACAGTCATTATGCATATTTTCAGCTTTTGATTCATTTTGTGACTCTTTTATTTTTACATGCTTCTTTTCTGAATCTTAAAAAATTTATCAGTTGTGAGATTATCTTTCAAATATGAGAGAGGATAAACTCACTCTCTTATATAAGAAGAGTAAATCATAAAATAGATTTTATCCATATGATAAATGCAAATAGCTTGATTAAGAAAACTTGAAAGAGATTTACTAACTTGGAATATTATTCATATGAGATAAATTACTGTATGAAGATAAAATAGATCTCTATTTTAAATTCTAATTTTTAATTTGAAATGAATTTTGATTAAAAAAATACACCACTAATGAAGTTAAAGAAAGAGAAACAATCATCAATGTTCCTTCCTTTAACTATTTTAGTTGAGTCAATCACTACTTACATATTTCTAAATAAAAATAAGGCAAAAATTTTATTTAAAAATAAAATCAACATCAGAAGTGAGCATTGATCTGATTCTTAAAACATTGAATAAAATCAACAAAAAATCAAAATCATAAAATAAGAACACATAAACAGAAACAAACATATAAATACAACAAAAAAATCAAAAACAAAAAGCATCAATTTCAAGCATATATGTCTATCACACCTAATATGATTCTTAAGGTGCTGAAGGTTTCTAGTGGTTTTGTAAATATATCATCAAGTTGATTTTCAGTAGATACATGGTGTAGCTCTATGTCACCTTTGGTAATATAGTCCCTATGAAATGGTGCCTTATGTCTATATATTTTATTATAGAGTGTTGGATTGGATTCTTTGAAATACAAATGGCACTAGTGTTATCACATAAGATTTGAATGGTGCCTACAACTAATCCTAAATCCAGTATTTATTGCTTTAATCAACTATATTTCTTCATTTAAACTGATTTTTCATTTAAATCTGTAGACCTCCAAAAGGGTATCTGTTATGCTGGGGAATAGAGTACAGAGGGTATACAACTGCACTATCCTGAGGGACAAGACTATCACAGGCCTTTGTGCGCTTCACAAGCGGGCTAATAGAAGGGCAGCTTAGATCGCACATACAATTAACCATGGAGGATAGCGGCTCTTGCCAATATACCCCGATGGGTAATAATATACATGACCTGATCAAAATAATGGATTTTTCCCACCCAATACATTTGCTTGAGTGATATTTATTTGATAGTGAAACTTGATTTTCCGGGGGCGCAAGTCCCCGCGATTAATTACATCTCAGGCTTGGGAACCGAGAATACTCTTAACTAAGGATTTAACATTATTATTTTCAAAAAGGGATTGTTACATAATGGGATAGGGTAGGAAATCCTACTCAAAGGGAAATAAGGGTTCAAATTGGTTTAGTCAACATGTACGGCTCATGCTGACATTTGGAGGGACTAAAGTAGTTAAAAGAAACTGGAGAGAAGATATGAGCAAGCACTCAAAACATATGAGAGAGAATGATGAATGTGGCATCATATATGTGACACTGATAGACAAAATTGATAGCCCCTGAAGAATAAAGAACTTACCCACTGATGAGGCATACTACATGACACCGAATATAGCAGTCTTGAACCCTAAATTTAATATGAGTTTAGAATTCTACACACAACACTAACACTCATGTCCTAACTAATGCATATGGGCTTATATCCTGCCTTAAAAGGAAAGCCATGTAACCACCTAAGTGTGTAAAATCTATGTTCTCTAATCTTTGTAAAAGATGGGTAGGGTAGGAGGCTGAGTTTTTTGAAGTAAGACCGACGTCTAGAGAGTTTTCTAATTATCCTTAGACCTATGTGGGGTAAATTCTCCTAGAGCTAATGCAATTAAACTTTAATTTAGTTGATTTTTAATACAATGCATTCTATTTAAAGTCTCCAAATCAAGTATGCATGAAATTTTAAAAAGGCTTATAAAAATTATTTTTAGAAAAGATAAGACTTCTCAAATCCAGCACATCATCCTTATATGTCAGATTATATGGACTCTACCCGCAGATAGGAAAATGTCTTATAGAAGGAGAAATGGAATGCATTGATGTGCATGCAACCCTGGACGATTCAGTTATTCCTTATATCGTTAAGTTTTTATGTTATTTATTTCTTAAAACTTTAAAATTTAGTTGTGAGTAAAAAAGATTTTTATCCCTAAAGAACCTAGCGAGATCAGGCCACATACATACAAGAACCAACCTAAGAAAAGCAGGCAAGTTCTATGGTGTAATCAATGTAAACAAATCAATATAAATAAAATCAAGTAGAGTAAAAGAAAGTCCACAGTCCACGGCAAGTGTTGTATAAGTACAACTCAGACTCTGTAGAAAAATAATGGTGGTCAGGCTCCACTGACAACATCCTGGGTTCTAATCCTACTGAATGATTCAAGTCTTAAAAGCAATGCATTTCATCTTCCAAGTCTTCGGATTATCTTCCTTCAAGCTTCATAGGGTCCATCCTCCAGAAGGGTACCCAAATGAATAAGAAATTTTCTATGAAGGGTCTTTCTTTTTCTCTTTGGGTATATAGTGTTTGAAATGCCCTATTTTTGAAGACTTTCATAGCTTAATATAAATTATAAATTACATCATTTGAAAAAAAAAATCTAGACTCTCCTACATGGTTATCCTAATAGAAAAAAATCCCAAACAATTAATATATACAACATCCCAAGCAATTTATATAAGCGTAGAAAAATAAATACACTTAGCCACGCTCTTTTTTTTTTCGCTAAGCATTTTTTGGAGCATTTACAGAAAACATTATCAGTTTTAAAAGCTTAATGATTTTTGTCCTCTTTTATTTTAGAGTTATATGAGTGTGATCATCTGCATAAGATTGAATTAGTATAAAGTGTCCCTAACCCAGTGGTAGATCTAATACACAGTCAATCACAATCATAGATAAAGTGCGGTGAAGTAATAAAACAAACACTCATATCAATTTAAAATAAATAGCACACGTGTCACATGTAAGAGCGATCACAACATAGAAAGCATACAAAAAAAGCACCGGCCCATCCTAGAGCTAGAAGTGGTGCCCTAGAAAATAATTATATGTGTGTATAATATGTTGTGTGGCTTTAGGTAAGTCCTATGTTGAGTGCTTAGTTCAAGTTGATTGTAATCCAAGTTGGTTTAAAATGCAAAAAGAAAATTTTAGTTAATGTTTAAATATTAATGAATTGGGGTCCATTTTAGTTAATTAAGTTGTTTGGTTAGTTTTAGTGCTTAGGGTAGTATTCTTTAAAGTCTAAGTTGTATTAGCAAGTTTTAGAAGGTTTGGAGTTAGCCTACCAGCTAAGTTAAAGGGGTTCAAAATGTCACTTTTAGAAATTGGTTGGTTTTTAAGATTTTAGTATTTTAATTAACTATTAGATCATATAAGGAGTAATTAGACTTTGAGTTTGCTGGATTTAGAATTTTGTAGGCAAAGTTAAGAATCTTAGAAGTTTCGGGCCCTCGTTGATGAACTACGGTTTACCGGAGAGTTAACTTTTCAATTTATATTGAATTACGGAAAGTTAATATTTTTTATAAATAATATGTTTTAATTAGAGTTCAATTCCAATTAGTTTTCCTATTTTTGATTTTTTTTAGAATTATTTATAAATTTTTAAAGTTCAATTAATTAATAAATTATTAAAATTATTTAATTAAACAGTGTTTTATGATTTTTAATCCAAATCAGCTCCAAACTACTTAGAATCACGTCCAAAGGTAAGAAATGTTCTCAAGTGTTTGGAGAAAATTTGAAATTTTTAATATTTTTTATTATTTAATTGAATCAAAATAATGATTTTTAGTCAAAATTAAATTAAGGTTCATATTGAAGTTTAATTAAGATGATTTTTTTTAGGGTTAAATTATAAAGAGTTTGATATATAATAGATAATTTTTGGAGCTAATTTAGATTTATTAGAATTTTTCAAAGTTTTTAGGGCTTAATTACGGGTTAAATTAGGGTTTATTAAATAAGAAGTCTAAAGGATCCTAAAAATTTTTAGAAAATTTTGAGAGATTTAGGATGTCACTAAGTTGAAGTGTTTAAAGTTTAATATTAATCAGGGATCTTCTTAGCTCCTATTATTTTTCTAATTTTGTTAAATGGATCCTTAATTATTGTCCTTAGGGTGTCGCTACATTAAATAGGTTTAAATTAAGTTTTGGACTAACCCTTGGGATAACATAAAAGGAAATGCATAAACAAAATTAACTAATGGGGTTTAAAAGTAATTAAAATATATGTATATATTAATAAATAAATATATAAGTTTAAAAATGATATAATTAAAAATAATTTCATGTATACATTAGTGAGAGATCCATTGGTTACCCTAATTGGGTTTCAAAAATAATTTTTAATTTCAAAATAATTAATAATATTTAAGAAATTAAATAATTAGATAATAAATAAATAATTATAGAAAATAGAAGTCTTAATATCTAAAAATAATTTTAAATTAAAATTCACAATTGTCTGAAAAGTTCAAGGAATTATACATAATTTTTAGATTTAAAATGAATTAGTTATGAATTATTTTAAGCTTAAGGGTAATTATAAGGGTTTTGAAATAATTTAAAAAAATGATTAATAATTAAAATAGTTATTAAATTATACTAAATTAATTATGAAGGTCTCTAAAGTTATTTAATAAAAAAATATAAGTTTTAAAATGTAATTTAATTTTAAGTTAATTAATTATTAATTAAATAACTTAAGTAATTAGTTAAGTTAAATTATTTAGAAATAAAAAAGACTATTTATTTAAATTTAAATAATTAAAATACTTCTCTGATCTTTTAAAAATAAAAAAAAATTATATTTTTTTATTTGAAATAATTAATTTTAATAGCTATTTTTTAAAATTGTAATATAAAAATAATAATTTAAAGACAATTAAATATCATATTAAAATAAATATCAAATTAATGCATATTAAGTTTTTTTCTGAAATGATAAAAATATTATTTTTAAAATGAAATTTTTTATAATTTATATTATATATATATATATATAAAAAGTCTTATTTATTTATAATTAATTATTAATTAAATATAAAAAATATTTTGTAATTAATATAATTTATAATATAATTAATATTTTAAATTAAATAAAATAAGTTTTCTAAAAAAATTGATATATAATATTAATATTTTAATTTGAAAATAATTTTAAAATGATTTTTGAAATTTTTTAATTTTTAAAAATATATTTAAAACAATTTTTAAAATAAATTTAAATATACAAACGGCGGCAGCTACAATCAGGCCACGTGGCGGCCTTTTATTGGTCCACAAATCTGTGGACACGGTTTGGCCAATGATTGCACCGTCGTGCAATCATTGGCAAGGATTGCACAAAAAACTGCACATCACTTATCTGCATCTCCGCTTGCTCCCGATCGTCGGATCTTCCGCGGTTTGAATCAACGGACTAGATCACGTCAGACGAGAGCGATGATCGTGGGATTAAGTTCGCAGTCAGATGGATGTCGCGGAATGGAGAGATCTGAGCCATTGATCAACGACATAGATTGTATATAACACGTACGTTGCGTAAACTGAAATCTAGAACCATCTTTCGCTTCATTCTCTCGATTGAGTGAACCAAATTAAATGAATTTTTAAACATTATACCTAGACATGAAGAGTATTCATGGAGAATAGGTTTAATGTTCTAAAATGTATGGTATATAAAGCTATATTGATAGAAGTGTTCTAATCTAGGGTTTCAAATTTACCTGAATCCAATGAATGAATTCGGGAGACTCTATACGGTTGAGTTTGTAGATTATCCTCGTATAATTTCCTAGTTGAAATTGAGCCTTAATACGCCTTAGATCGATGGGAACCTTGCTTGGGATGTTTCAAGCCTTGGGTCGCTAGAAACTCACCACCGCCGACTTTGACCGGTGGTCTTTGACTTGGGAATAGTTGAGGAGGTCTAAAGGAACTCTCACACCAAGTCTCATAGCTTGGGAATACTTGGAGAGAGAGTAAGAGCCAAAAGATCCCAAGAAAACCCTAATTTCTCCTATTTAAAGGCTTGGACCTATCAAGGATGGTCTAGATTGAATCTAGAGCTAATTAGGAGGGAAAACCACTTGGTTTGGCCGTGGTTTGCATTAGGGATGATTAGGAAGGTGTTAAATGCATTGAATGGGCCTTAAATGAGTTTGAATTTAAATTAAATAGGTCATATTGACCTAATAAGACTTGGGTTGACCAAGCTAAAGCTTGACTTGGTCAACTTAGTCAATTAGGTAAAATAAGTGAGGGGTTAGGCCCAAGAAAGGGTTTGAAATGAATTTGAAATCAAGATGGGCTCATATGGGCTGAGTGGGTCAACTTAAGTTGACATAGTCAACTAGGTTGACCCAGGGTATAGGTCTGAACTCAAGAGACTTGGTTTGACTCATTGAACCCAATGGAGGTGTGAGATTGAGCCAAGGAGAGTGGGTTTGATTTGAAATCAAGTGAAAGGGGTTTGGGTCAATTTGGGTCAACTCAGGTTGACCAAGTCAACCAGGTTGAACTAGGGCCTGGGTCTGGGCTCAGCCAACTTGGTTTGACCCATTGAATGGGAGGGGTCTTGGGGCCCGACTTGGCCAATTTGACCAAGTCAACCCCTTGACCCAAGGGTTTAAGGCAAAATCAAGGTCGATAAAATCCTTATCTAACTAAATAGTGGAACTCATGGGGAGTGTTTATTGGCTTAACTTTATCCATTTTAAATTTCTTAAGGATGTCCTTAATATATTTTGATTGACTAAAGAAAATTCCATCATCCTTCTACTTTATACTAAATTCAAGAAAGTAGGTCAATTCTCCCATCATACTTATCTCAAACTCCTTTCTCATTATTTTAAAAAATTCATCACATAGATTTTTTTATTAGAAGATCCAAACAAAATATCATCAACATAAATTTAGACAATGAGTAGTTCATCTCATATCGTTTTCAAAAATAGGGTAGTGTCTACACTCCTCTTAACAAAGGTTTGTCTAGTAGGAATAAGCTTAACCTTTCATACTATGCTCTGGATATTTATTTGAGTCTATATAATGCCTTTTCTAATTGGAATACATGATTAGGAAATTATAAATTTTTAAAGCCTGGGGGTTATTCAACATACACATCTTCTTTTATCACCCCATTCAGAAAGGCACTTTTGGCATCCATTTGGTATAGTTTAAATCCCTTAAAGAAGACAAAGACTAGTAGCACCCGAATGGCTTCTAATCTAGCTATAGGGGCAAAGGTCTCTTCAAATTCAATCCCTTATATCTAGTTATAACCCTTCACCACTAATCTTATTATTTCTAACCACAACACCATAATCATTCATTTTATTTTTTAAAATCCATTTAGTTCCAACCACACTATGGCCCTTAGGTCATTCAACAAGTTCCCAAACATCATTCCTCATAAATTGATTTATTTTTTCTTGTATGGTGAGGATCCAAAATTCACCAAATAGGGCTTAATTTATATTGGTGATTTCAATCATTAATATAAAGGCAGAGTGGTTTACTTCTTTTTTAAATCCATGCCTAGGTCTAACACCTTCAGATGGGTCTCCTAAAATCAGTTCTTTAGGATGATTTGAAAATTATCTCCATTATCTAGATAGTGAATTTTCAGGTTTTACCCTTTTCTCTAGATTTATAGATTATACTCCTTGGGTGATTTATACAACTTCTTCTTCTTCTACCCTAGACCCTCCAGAATTATCATATTCATCAAATATAATATGAGTGGTCTCCTCTATCACCAATATCCTTTTATTGAAAACTCTAAAGGATTTTTTAACAGTTGAGTACCCTAGGAACACTCCTTCATTAAATTTGAGCTCAAACTTTCATAGTAGAGATTTTTTATTATTCAGAATGAACACTTTACATCCAAAGATATGAATGTGACAGAGGTTGGGTGTCCTACCCTTAAAGATTTCATACCGTCTTGTTCAGCTTAGATCTAACATTAATCATATTCAGAACATAACATGTTGTATTCACCACTTCTGCCCATAAGTATTTATGAAGTGAATATTCAATTAACATGACTCTAATAGCTTTTATCAGGGTCCTATTTTTTTTAGCAACCCTATTATGCTGAAGGGTTCTAAGAATTAAAAAATTATGATCTATCCCCTTGCTCCTTACAATAAGATTCAAATTTCTCATTCTCAAATTTATTTATCATGATTATTATGAATTATTAAAAATTTCACAACCTAGCTTCCTCTGAATCCAAGTGGAGAATGATCTAAATTTCTCAAATGATTCACTTTTATGAGATAGGAATCTAACCTAGGTAAACCCTAAGTAATCATCAACAATCACAGACCCAAAGACTTTCCCTCTTAGGCTTTGTAATGCTAACGGTCCAAAAAGATCCATGTGAAGGATTTCTAAAGATTTTCTAGTGTTAATGTCCTTAATTGAGTGGTGGAAGGAGGATATGACTTGCTTTTCTAATTTATAAGTATCACATATGTGGTCCTTAGTAAACTCTAGTTTGGGTATGCCCCTCACTAAGTCTCTTTGGGTGATTTTTCTAAGATTTTTTATGCTTGCATGATACAATCTTTATGTCATAACTAGGATCCATCAGCAATAATTTTTAGGCCAAAAGAAGCAACATGTTTAATATAGTTTAAATCAAGTATGTAAACATTATTAATTTTATTTTCTTACAGCACTACATTTCCATTTAAGCTTATCATGCAACTAGTAGACAAAAATTTGATGCTAAAGTCTTTATCACATAGCTGGTTATGCTAAACAGGTTATGTTTTAAGCCATGTACTGGTAAAATATTTTTAATAATGAAATTTTTTAGTTGGCAACTATTTTTGAGCCCACCACTCTCCTGATGATGTTATCTCCAATATCACCTTGCCTCCTGCCCTTACCTCCAAGAAAATGAATTGATTTGTATCTTCGGTCATGTGCCTTAAACTTTTATTTTCCAAGTACCACATGCTTTCACAAGGACTTCTATGAGAGCATCCCTATAAAATCATAAGTAGTAAGATTTGAGAACCCAAAAAAGTTTGGGTTCCACCTTATGGAATGTGGGATGAAATACTTACATGGTATGTTGTGATTTATTCAATTTTGGTCTCCACACCAAATGTGTTCTATGGTGAATAGTACAAGTGTACGAAATGTGTCCTAGCATACCGTAAGAGAAACATCTAAGTCTAGGAAAAGGGTTTACAAATTTATATGGGTTATGGAGTATATTTTTAGGTTTGAACGCATACTGTAAAGGTGTGTTATGAAGTTGTACAAGTGTTAGAGGCATTTTGTTTTCTTTGTAAGCTTTTAAATGAGTTTGTAAATATTTATTTTCAGTTTAAAGAATTGAATTTTTAATTTTTATTACATACTTACTTCCATATAGTTTGCATGCAATAATTTCTATTTCCTTAAATGCATTTTCTAATTCAACCTGTGATATTTTTAAGGAATCACATTCAACAGTTAAATCAAGTTGCATCTAATTTAAAGAGTCAAATTTATCTAATAAAGCCATATAATCACTATCCAAACTAGAATGCTTTTTTTTAGGCATTCATGGTCGTTCTGTAATTTAAAAAGTCAGATTTAAGGCTTGTATGTAATTTCTCAAGCTTCCTATATGCAGTATAAATTTTTTAATAAACTTTAAAAAATTCAATGTACGAAAGCTCACATACCTCCTCTTGATTAGAATGATCAATATGATTATCTTCTATTAAGCATAGATTGGTTACCTCCTCTTTTGCTTCAGTTTAGATGAGCCTGAAGCAGATTCTGCCTAGAACACCTTTTGAGTCATTTACTTGTCCTTTTCTAATTTAGCTTTTTCCTCACCCTTCTTATTGCTCGAGTGAGCTTTAAGACTTGAGTAATCAGACTTCTAGTGCCCTGGTTTCATGTATTCGTAATAGATAATATTAGAGGAATCTTTAGAATTTTTATAATTTTTACCTTTTCTCCACCGGTGATAATGCTTTTTCTTTTTCTTTAGAAAGCTTCTAAACTATCAGGTCATCAATGTGATATCTTCATCTCCTTCATCAGAAGAGCTATCTAAATCATTAGCCTTTAAGGCTATTTTTTTCTCCTTTCTCTTTTCTCCTGCTTCAAGTTGTCTTTGGCTTACTCTTTGCTTGCAGGAAATGAGTGGTCCGAGTAAGTTATCAATGGAATAAATGTTAAAATCTTTAGATTCAATTATAATAATAATTTTTGTATCGAAGGGAGTAGATAAGCAATACAAAATCTTGTTAACTTTTTTATAATTAATAAGTTCTCTTCCTAAAGCATGCAGGGAAGTAAACTTAGTATATATTTCAGAAATATATTCACTAGATTTTATGAAAAATAATTCATAATCATGAACCAGAATATTCAATCTAGATTATTTTACTTCCTTTGTTCCTTCATATGTTATATAGAGTTTATCTCAAATCTCCTTACCAGCAGTGCAAGTAGAAATCTGCATGTAATATTCAGATTTTAAAGTACAAAAAAAAAATAGTTTAAACAATTTTCATTTAATTAGGCTAAATCTCTATCATATATATTCCATTTTTAAAAAGGTATTTCAATTTTAATGTCATTTACTAAATGTGAATGTGCATAATATCCCTCCTGAACTAACATCCATATGTGATAATCGATAGATTACAAGAAAGTAGACATGCAAATTTTTCAGAAGTAAAATATATATATATTATTAAATAAATGTGATCGTATAATTGAATATCCTTCCGTAATATTATGATTTCCAAAGTTAACCATTGATCATTTTTCAAAAGTTTTCAAAAACTTAAGTTATGAATTATGCTCTAATATCACTTGAAAGTTTGTGAAGATTGTTAAACCTTTAAGAACTAGCTTAAGGCTAACCAAGTGGAGGATGAATTGGATATTTAAAAAAATTTTAGGGAAAAAGAAATCCATTAAAAACCTTTCACACCCATATATGAGAATTGACACAGCGGATACGAAAATAAGCAAATTTCATAATAACAAAATAAATCATATTTTTCAACCACACATATAATTACAAAAAAAAAAATGCAAAAAATAATCAGAATGAATACACAAGAATTTTATAGTGTTTCGGTCAACTTGACTTACATCCACTCTTTGAAGACTCCCTTTCCAAGTATTGCACTAAATAATAATGACTCTCCTTTTGCTCTTAGACCAACATTGAGAAGCTCGTACAGACGCTGCTTCGCCAACCCAGTGCGATAGAGAATCATGACTCTTTTACATGTAGAGAACCTTAGCTTTATTTTTACCCTCTAAGTGATGGTCAGAGAATCACATCTATATTTTCACCCTCCAGATAATGGTTAAAAAGCCATGATCTTTACTGAAGAGCTTCTTCTCTTGAGCCACAGAGAATCCAGGCAAATGCTTGTAGATTCTATACAAAATTCTTGCTTGAAGCAACTTTGTGAATCCCCTCACAACTCCTTCACAAAATCTCCCTCTCTTCTCTCATAAAGCTCTCCTTCTTCTCTCCCTCAAAGCTCACTCACTTGAAGTCTAAACAACCAAAGATTTTCTAATGGAAGTATTAGAAAATCTTAAGTAGCGGGCTTTAAAAAACCCTATTTTTCAAGTAGTTCGTCTTATGTTCATACAGTACGATACATATATCGTACCGTACAATCAATGGAATTTAGACATGTCTAGTATGTTCGTACAGACGAAATGTTCAATCTTTATAACACTTCATACAAGACGATCAAAAGATCATCCGGTACAAACTATAAAAATTCCTTCTATTCATTTGGGATGACTCTCAGGATGGCCAACTTCATACACTGTCGATCGTCTAGCACTGTGAATATCATATAGTACGATCAATATAAAAATCATGATTTTTATTTAGCATGATCTCTAGGATGACCAGTTTTATACACTATCAATCATATGGTATAAATTGCATCATACAGTATAATATGCGATAATAATTGTGTATGATTTGATTGCCTTATATTGAGGGATTAATTAAGAAAGATTTTAATTATGGTGTACAATACAAATCAAATTGTACTGTATGATCATAAAATAATTAGTATATTTTTTAACATCTAGCGACTAGGGTTTTGACAAAGCACAACAGACAGTACAGTACAAATTAAATTTATACAATATGAAATAAAGTCATACAGTATAAAGCCAAAATCGCATAATACAAATTACTTAAAAAAATTCTCTCAAAAATATTTTTCTCTCTCCCTATGTGTGTGTACAAGGTTACTCAGCAATGATAATCACCCAATTATATGATTCGACTCAAGAAGAAAAAAATACATAATAAATTAAAAAATACATACTGTAATCCTAGTTTACTAGTCTTGAACTGATCAAAATTGCAAGTGAATGGTGGACTAATTTCATTAAATGTTAGTACATATAAAACAAAACAAAGTATTACAGAATTAGTAGAAAGTAATAACATACACAATAATATTTGTTATCATCAAAATCACAGTACTTGGATTAGGTTTGGAACAGACTTGTGCTCGTAGGAAATTTAGAACCCACATTAATTTTTTAAAACTCAATTAATATTTCTTTTGGAAAATCAAACTTATAACGATCATTATCGTCATAATAAAACAATTGCTAATGGATGTTATCTTCTTTCTTCGAGGAGATATATCATGTGTTAACATAAATTTGAATATGAAATTAATGATCACTTCTCATGAGATATATCATGTGTTAACATAAATTTGAATATGAAATTAATGATCACTTCTCATGATTATCGTAGTTAAATATTTGACTGAACTTCAATTAGATCATTTGGGGTTATATGTGATTCTCCCTTAAATCATACTACGACATGCAAAAGAAGATCCACAATTTCGTGTTTAAACCCATTATGAGATTTTATTTTTGCCTTCTGAGGCGGTATATTATCTCTAATGATTTGTTCGACTTCAAAATTGAAATTTAAATTTAATTCCTAATTTTTCCAAAGAAATTTAATTTAGCTTTGTTTTTGTACCTTGCAAGGCAAATAACCTTTTCAAATCCCAATAATACTTAGTTATTTCAAAATAATTAATATGATTAAATATGATTTTAAATGAAAATAATAATTATGAAATATTATAAATAATAATTAAATAATTGATTAGTATTATAATATTAATTAGTATTAACAAAGTTTTGTTATGCTTTATTTAATCTTCTCTTGTTGTACTTTAATTATCCTAGAAATAAATGTCAAATCTCTTAATTACCCTAAATCTTGAATTGAATTACCAAACAGTTACACAGGATTTATTATAATTTATGTTGAATGTTACCAAATAGTTTTCAGGATTTAACACCGCTAAGACTTTGTAAATCTGGATTTAGAGGATTTACGAAATCCTACTTAAATTAAATCCTTGGTGCATCCAAAAGACCCCTACAGGTTGGAAAATTTTGAAAAAAAAGGATATTTTCTATAAAGAAGCAAAAATTGGGATCAATGCTAAAAATCCTTCTCTCATATCAACTATTGAACTGCACGTACAAAAGAAGGATGAAACTATGGAGATTTCAAACATTATATATTAAATAGCTTGATGTATGTTAATAATATACTCTTACAATAAAAAACTCTCTCTCACTACAGCTTCTTCCATTACATAGCATACACAAACACCTTTCTTCCTTTGTTTTCTTTTGTTTTTATTTCAAAGTGTGGGTTTCTACAAACTTTAATCTGATTGTTTTATGGTGGAAGTAAGTAACGAGCCTGATAAACGACCTTAGAAGCATAAGAAACAATGAATGCCACATAGAAGAGATGATATAAGCTTTCAGGATAGCAGATATAATCTCATAACCAGCAGATAAAAAATTGGCTGTGAAATAAAATTAGAGATCAATGGCTGAATGATAAGTTACTTGCTTATATTGAGAAAAATATTTTAGATATTATTGATAATGAAGTAACCATTCAATTCTTTCAAAATATTAAGAGTAGATGTTATAAACTGTAAGTTGTTTATTATTTTATATTTCATATTATACCTTCTTAGATAATAATTTGAAAAAAAAAATTAAAATGCCTATGCCAATCCCAAGACCAAATCTAAAAAGATGAGGAAAAAATTAAAAAATTAATTTAGGTTCCCCTACATACATTTTCTATTGTTGGAGCAACTAAGTTGCTAGGGCAAGCGAGAGTCATGTGTGGGGGTGAGAAAAAGGAAGGGACTTGGCTTTTCTTACTTATAAAATTTAAATTATAAATTAGGATAACTAATAAAATAAATAAATTGGTTATGTTAAAAGAAAGGCTAGTATTTTTTAAGTACAATTTATAGAGATAAGTATTATCTAATTTAAAGAATTTCAAAACTTTATGAAGATTGATTATTTAGATTATGAGATAATTTATTTTAAAAATTAATTTTTTAAGAATAATGAATAATTTAATATCTAAAAATAGAAATTATGAGATAAAAAGAGAGTTTAAATAGTTCACGAATGCAATGATAATTCTTAAAACCTAAGATCTTATCTTACAATTAAATTATTAGAATTTTGAATTAAAAAATTTAAGATAAATTTATATTTGCTATTTAAAATTTTATGCTCTCATAATTTAAAATTAAAATCTTTTAGAGATATCATCTAATTGAACATAAGACTAATTATGAAAACAACCAATGGTATATATTTATATGAGAGCAAGTTTTATTATATAAACTCAATATATTTATAAATTTGATTTATGGGAATAGAGAATATGCAAATGAAGGAAATTTTAATTAGTAAAAATAAATTTCTTACACTAGAAAATTTTCATTTAAATTTTAGAGAAAAGATGAGTGGCAATTAAATATATCATAGAGAGAGTGTGTGTGTGTGGGGTGTGTGTGTAAATTTTATTGAATAAATTCATGAGAGATTTTATTCAATTAGATTATTATTTTAAGTAATAAAATAAATATTTGTGAATTTAAATTAAAATTGATAAAAAATAATGGAATTAAAGATATTTTCTTTAGAAGAAAATGAATTTAAAAAAAATAAATAGCTACTTAGAGAGAGATAGATATATATCTAATTTTATTAAACTAAGTATTATTATAGATTTCATATTATTGAAGTCAAAATAAGGACAAAATGGCCAAAAGATATTTAAATCATGGCGAGTACTCATATATTTAAATTATACTAGTGATTTTACATTCTTTTAAATTTAATGCATAGAAAGATATTACTACATACTATTAAGTTCTTGTTGAAAGTTAAATTATGTTTTATTTTTCTCATATTCAATAATTGTTTATATTGGCATAGACATTAACATATTGTGTTTCATATTTTCTTATAAATTAAATGAAATTTATATGATTAAAATTATTAGATTGAGTTGCTTGTATGTACATGTTGAATGATAGAAAACGCCTCCTTATAGTATTGGTTGAGGACATAATATATCTACATGTGTGAAATGAAAAAAGTTTTTTTAAATAGTTATAAAAAAAAATAGAAAAGAAATTCATTAATACTACTTAAAACAGTGTCTCTTAGAACAATTATATTAATTACAAAAAGGATAAAAAATATCATATAAGTGTCACGTATGGATATGCATAACATTGATGATCATATTCCAAAAGAATTTTAAAAATATATTTATTTTATGTTTTAAAATGAACATACATATTATTCAAATTTCTTGTATTACTATAATTTAAAAGCACGGTGTGTTCACAGAGTTGAGTTTTGACTCACATATATATTTACAAATGAACATAGGCATTATTCAAATAACTTAAATGAGTGAAAGATGAGAGAACATATATCATAGGTGCAACACTCTTAGTGAAATGTACTCATAGTATTTTATTCTAAAATGTAGTAAGGTTTTAATGGCTCTTTCAGTATATTAGAGATAGTCTTAACAAATGAAAATTTAAACAATCTGACTGTCTGTTCCCGCCTCGTTAATTCGAACCTCTAGGCCTGGTCGTGATAGTATATACAATAATTTTTAGTTCCCAAACAACTATTTAAACACAAATAGAGGTTTATGGAGATACTCGTGAACATATATATATATATATATATATATATATATATATATATATATATATATATATATATATATATATATATATATATATATATATATATATATAGACACACACACACACACACATATGCTGGCGTTGAACCAAGTTCCGCTTAAGAAAATAGCTGGAATAGTGGAACCACATGTGATAGTTTAGACATTCATGAATATAAAACTTTTGCTAAGTAATTTCTCTACTGGCCTCATCAACTTTATGTGTTCATTGTTCAGTAGGACTCATTTTATAATGAGTGTTTGTATTCTTCCAATAGATCTAAATGATAGAGAAACTAATTCCTTTCATAATAAATTCACAATAAATAGGATATTATTTATTTTACTTAAATGTTTTATCAATAAGTTCTTGATAAGAAATTAAGCATGATTTAAGGTTGTGTTTATATCATCATTTTATTAAAATATTTATTTATCTTAGGCTTTTTTTATTAAATGGTTATCTTCCTCAGTACTAAATTTCTTTACACGATTTAATAGATGGAACGTTATTTAAAGAGGAAAGAACCTGTAGAGTTTTGACAAGTGAAATATATATTTGAGTTTACTTCTAAAATTATAAATACTATTGGGGATTCCTATATATAAGAGATTAGATGCTCTTAAAACTATCCTACATGACAAAATACTTTAACATCTTAAAGAGGGCAATCTACTAAGCAGCCAATGTTTAAATCATGAGCCTAATTTATAAAGATCTATTGATACTCAATGGAGTTCACATTTTAATTCTTTAATTAGTCTCATGAGAATGTATGTTTTTGCAATCGAGGTGTTTCAGATTGTTAAAGAAGAAGGGATACATGACCAACAATCAGTTGAAGTAAGTGTTCTGATTGATATAATGGAATCTTTTGATTTTATTTTTACTATGCATTTGATGATTGATATCTTAGAAATTACAAATAAGTTATCATAATCATTACAAAGAAAAGATCAAGACATAGAAAATGCAATGAAATTGATGCAAATATCTAAGTGTCACATTTTTATTTTACTTTTAAGGTGACAGTTCCAAATATGAATGGTACATACAAAACTCATTGATTCCTAATGAGGTTGTCTTGCAACATTAAAAAATATATATATAATAAATTAATAAGCATGTAATAATTTTTAATTTATCTATTATAATAAAGTATAAGATGTTACTTTGAATTATATCCTTATTTTATTTTTCAATATCAATCTATTTATATCAAAATCCACCCCCCCCCCCCCCCCCCCCCCCAAATGAAAGGTTACTTTTGCCCTTGTACATATGTACTTTATCTTGAATAAAAAAAAGGCTGCGAGCTTAAGCTTTTTTTTTTTTTTTTTTTTTTTTTTTTGAGATTTTACATTCTAAAACATCCTTCCTTTGAGCCATGTAGTGTTGTAATCAAGTCAGACCAACTTAGGCTTAAGGGTTAAACTCAATAAGTTATTAAGCCAAGCTAAATTAGCCCCAACTCAACTTTGCCAAGTTGTAAGCTAATTTGTCATATACATTAAGCCCAAAAATTTTCAATTACATTTAAATACTAAACTTCATTATTTACTCACATAATATTTAAAACTTTAAATATCCACAAAAATACTACCCTCAAGTGTTGTCCACATCTTCTTGTATACCTCACAACCATTTGTATGTTAGCAATCCAATCACCATCACCACCTTTTGCATGCCATAGATTCCATCACCTTCAGTGTATATTGTCAATGGAAGTCATGATGCAAGGGAAACGCGTTGATCATAGCAAACCTTACTAAGACAAGGCATCGGTGGTGGTGGCCGGTGCTAGTGGAAGGTGGTGGTCAGCAGCGAGTGACGGTGGTGGTGGACAATGTTACGTATTTATTTTCAGAAATATAATTTTGATGATAACAAACACTTCTGTTTGTTTATGACTGCCTTGCCTACTAATATTTCAGGTCCATATGATCAAGACTACAATTTGAACCATCTCAACATTGGATAGACTAGGTCTGAGTCTGTTTGTAAACCTTTTTCTTTCTTGAGTCTATTTACAATAAATGTGATTCATGATGCTAAGTAACCTTGCACACACACACATTTGAGAGAATTTTTTATGTCTGATTTAGAGTTATCTATTTTGAGAACATCATCCAGGATAATCCAAATATCATCCTGAACAATCAGTTAAAAATAAAAACCATAATTAGGGCATCCTTGTTAAGGTAACCGTCATTAAGCTCATCGTCCTGGATGATATTTGTATAGTCTGGGATGATATGCTCAAATCAAAAAGAATCAGTCGCCAGATCAATTTAGATATTATTTATTTTTTGACATTATCCTAAGCGATGCACATAATTATACCTAAATTAATCTCATAATTAAAGAAAGTAATTAAGACTTAATTAATATGATCACATCATCTTGGATGATCGCATGAACGTCCGAGACGATCAGTTCAAAATACCTTAGTTGCTCCTAGATGATTAACATCATATAGCTTTTATTCAGGGCGATGCTTTGGATGATTTTCAAGGATTTGAACTAATCATCCAGGACGATCGTGAGATCGGCCTGGACAATCAAGCTATTTTTCCACTGTCCAGACAAGCATTCAGTGAGAATGTCTGGACGATATTCACCGATTTGTATAAATCGTACAAGACGATTTTATATCAGCCTATACGATATGAATAAAATTCATCTGATCTTCCCAGAACGTCCTAGCTGATTAAGCTTAAATTGTTCTGATCATCCAGGACAATATTTATCATCCTGAACGATATAGTCGATTTCTTACAATTCATGAGCTATTCTGAAGCTCTTTTTATTTAAGAGCCCTTATTTTATCCTTTAAAATATCTTTTATTATTGTCTTGACCTAAGAGAGCTTAGAGATGAGGGAGAGAGAGGGAGAGAGAGAGAGGATCTTATGAGGGGGCTTTTTTGCGAGAGTTTCATAAAGGTTGCTCCAAGCTTTGATCCATATCTTCTTCTTCCATCATAGTTCCTTGTCCTTGGAGGGTTGAGAGAGGTTCACTTCAGAAATCAATCAAGATTCTCTACCTGCTTCAGGAGGAAGCAAAAGGAGTTAGGTTCTCTGCCTGCTTCAGAAGAAAGCAAAAGGAGTTAGGTTCTTTGCCTCACCGATGTCGGTGGAAAGGAGTTTTGTAAAGGCTTATCCGCCTTGCTATGAGAGCAAAAGGAGAGTCACTAAGTTTTAGTGAAATACTTGGAGGGTGCCTCTAAGGAGTGGACGTATATCAAGGTTTAACCGAACCACTATAAATCTGGTGTGTTCTTTCATTTATTTTTTTGCATTTAATTTCTATACTTTGATTTTTTTTGTGGTAAATTTTGATTTTGTTTGAGTTTGTGTTTTGATTGAGAAATTTTTTAAAATATCAATTCACCCCCGTCTTGGTTAGCCTTGGGCTATTTCATAAGGGCTTAATATCCCTGACGAACTTTTAAGTGATATAAGAGCAGGATTCATAAAAACAAGTTTTTGAAAACTTTTAAATTTTGATCCATGGCTAACTGCTGTAATCGTAATACTGCAGAAGGGTATTCCATTATCCAACCACCTTTGTTTGACAATATTTCTTTTGATTTTTGAAAAACTCGCATGTCTATATTTTTACAATAAATTGAATATCACATGTTGATGCTTATTAAAGAAGTTTACTCACGTCCTTCACGTGAAATTAATTGCATTAAAATTGAACTTCTTTTTACTGAATGGACTTTTGATGATAGGGATTTAACACAACTTAATGCAAAATATTTGAACTATTTTTTATGTGCTTTAAAATTTGAAGACTATATGCGTGTTTCAACTTATGCTATTGGTAAAGAGATTTGGGATAAATTATATATTATTTATGAAGGAATAAATGAAGTTAAGCAATCTCGATTGAATATTTTATTGCATGATTATGAACTTTTTCGTATGAAAACTTCTGGATTAATTTCTGAAATGTATACAAGTTTTACTCAAATTGTTACCTTATTGCATGCTTTAGGAAGAGAACTTGCTAACTATGAAAAAGTGAATAAAATTTTAAGATGTTTACCTTCCTCTTTTGATGTTAAGATCACTGCAATTACTGAATCTAAATATTTGAATACTTATTCGATTGATAACTTATTTGGATCACTCATTGCTTAAGAGTAAGGGGTGAATCAAAGAAATCTTGATGCAGGTGAGAAAAAGAAGAAAAAACTATAGCACTGAAGGCCAATAAAATAAATACTAATTCTTCTGGGTTTGAAAGCGATTATGTTTCCTTCATCACTAGACAGTTCAAAAACTTTTTAAGGAAGAATCACAATCATCATAAAAAATGAAATAAGGTAAGGATAGAAAAAATTATAAAAATTCTTATGATGTTGTCTATTTTGAATGTGGCAAACTTGGACATGTCAAGGTTGAATGTCCTACACTTAAGGATCACTCAAGTAAAGAGAAGGATGAGGAGAAACACAAGATCAAAAAGGACAAAAAGAGGTTCCAAAAGGCATTTTGGGCGAATTCTACATCGGACTCCTCTGAGGCTGAAGCTGAAGAGGAGATAATAAACTTGTGCTTGATGGCTGATGATCATATTGAACAGTCTGACTAAGAAGAGGTATGTCAACCAACCTATGATCAACTACTTAAAATATGTGAGAAAATTCATGCATCATATAGAAAACTTAAGAAAATGCGTGCTAGTTTGAAATTGGAGTTTTTGAATTTACAAAAAGAGCATGAAGTCCTTATTAAAGATCACCTCCAAATTGATAGCAATCACATATCTTTACTTGATGAGTTTGTTGAATTAAATAAAAAGCACTCTGAGTTAGTTATTGAGCATGATTCATTGAAAGTATCCTACACCTCACTTGAATCTGATTATAAGACATATATTGATAAATCAAATCATAGGGAGCATAATTTGAGAGTTGATAATGCAGCTTTAGAAAGTTCTAACTCGAGGTTTAAAGCTGAATTGAATACACTTAAGAAAAATAGGATGACACCCACACTTGATTTTAAGTCAAAACTTAAGAAGAGGCATTATAACCCAAATAAATTAGTAAATCTTTTTCCTGGTGTTAGATGTTTCTCATGTGGCATGCTATGGCACATCTCACACACTTCCACTGTTCACCGTAGTACACATTGGGTGTGGAGATCAAAATTGCATGTTTCACAGCATAACACAAATGCATTACATTCTTCTTTTCATAAGAGGGGATCCAAACCAGTTTGGGTTCCTAAATATGATGTTTGATGATTTTGCAAGTTTGCTCTCACAAAAGGCCTCGTGAGAGTATGTGATAATTGGACAACGGAAGCTCACGGCTCATAATTGCATAAACTTGTTGCATAATAAAATTATGAATTGTATGCTTCTACTCTGCTGATTATTGTTATTGTCTGCACTAGTTTTTGTGATAGCTTTTCATGTTTGTTGTTATAGTTTGGGTTCTTTTTGCTTTATGATATTTTGCCTTATTTTTATTTTTGAATATTTGTAGTCAAGGTTTGATATCTCTAAATCAGTTAAAGAGGGAAACACCGTTGATTGTTTTTTTTTCTCTAACTTCCTTTAGTGGTGTAATTTTCTTTTTCAAATAAAAGTTTATCTCAAATCAACAACTGGACTATGCAATTAAGATCTTTTTCAATCTTTCTACAGTAATATATCTTATATACATAATATTCAAAGTTTTTATCTTCCCTTCAAATTTTTTGAAATCTTATCGTTGCATTTATCATATGATTTTTTATTCTGTTTTGTGATTCATTCTTCTTTATATTAGAGAGTGAGTTTTTCTTCTTTAATATCTGGAAGATATAATCCCAACTGAGAGTATTTAAGAATTTTAGAAAAGGGACATAGCTTGTAAAATTAAATGAAAAAAATGGCCAATGATGCCAAAATCAAAAGATATGCAATATTGCCAAATTGAATACACACACACACACACACAAAGTGTATCAAAAATCAAAAAATGTACAAATAGCGCTAATCAAATTGACAAGAGGCTTAAAATGAGCCCATCAAAAGCAAGCTCCTTTCCTTTCAAAATTTTAATTTAAATTTTAGAAGAATTCAAGTGTCACTTGATATTTTTCAAATGCTTGATTTTGGGATTCTTGATCGTAACTAATTACTTTGATATATTATTTTATAAAATATTTTTCTAAAACCAAGTTTTGAATATATTTCTTTTTCTTATCCAATTAAATTTTTTGATTTAGATCTTTGTTTTCAAAAGAAGTTTTGCCCTGGGAGAAGCCCGAGTTAGGGATAATAGGATCGGTTGTGTTACTAATTTTTTGGATTCTAATGATGTTAATTCATTGATTTACAAGTCTTTAAAATCAATCACATGGAGACTATATCATATTCATGCCTTGATCAAAATAAAAACAAAAATCTTTTATTTTATTCATTTTTATGTATTTTTTGTATCTTATTTTTTATCATTTTCAATTGATTTTAATGTTTTTGGGCCTTATCTGATCATCTCCATCCATCCTCTATTTTAAACTTTTTCTCACATATCCTGGATGATATTCCTATTGTCCTGGATGATCGGTTCAATTCACTTCTAAAATTCCATCTACTGGATATTCTGACCTTTCTGCTCTTTATCGTCCTGGATAATGCATTATCATCCTGGACGATCTAATCGACTTCTGTTTCAATTATTTGTAATCGTCCTAGACGATCCTCTTCATTCTGGATGATGTTCTCAAAGCTTTACTCAATTATGGGTAATTGGCCCATCCGATCCACATGTTCGTCCTAGACAATACATGTGGCAATACATTTAAATCTCTTAAATTCGGCCAGTTTGATCAATTATTGATGATCGTCCCGGATAATCCACCTGTTCATCCTAGACGATACACGTGGCAATGCTTTAAACATTTTTAAATTCAGTCGGTATGATCCATTATTATGCATCGTCCTGGACGATCCACCTATCATCCAGGACGATCTGCTTTTTTAACGGTCATCCGGCTTGACTCCTCGGGATGATCAACTGTGTCTTATCATCTCGGACGATATTTGATCAGCCTAGATGTTACGACTGCCTTTTTGACTAATAGGCCTGGACGTAATTATTGTACCTGATCTGCTTGGACGATTCTACGATCATTTTGGACGATCGAGTTGATTCTTTTTAAACCGAGCTGTTCAGCCATTTTCTTCACTCAATTTTCCTTAAAACTTCTTGTACTCCTTTTCTAGTGCTCTATTCTCTGATCATGGCAGGAGGGAAGCGATCTCCTCATCTTTCTGGCAATTCCTTGAGGCAACTCTAGACACTCAATTCACGGAGGCGGACGATCAAGCCGCCTACCAATGATACAAGACGGCCAACATCATTGTCTCTCGGTCTGTCAACCCAAAACATCTATCTTATCCGATACTTGACTTGTTCTCTCACACTTCTCTGTACTTTATTCTTACTCTTACAATCCCTTTTAATTCTAAACTTCTCTTTGAGTTCTTCGCTAGCCTCCAAATTAATTCTTCCTTCATTGCTATTGGGTCATATGTGAATCGACGTCCCATCGAGATTACATATCAGGACTGCCAAGAGTTTTTATAACTTTCTACCACATGGGATAAACTTCATACCCTATATTTTGATCCTGATTATGATTGGGCACCTGCCAACCATTTTCTTAGAAATTCTAATGCTCACTTTCATATTGGAGAGACTAGAACCTTACTTAAAGATACTAGGACAATTCAATATATCCTTCACACCTTTATTATTCCAAAATTTAGTGATAGAGTTCATATCACTCTTCTTCTTTCAATCACCACCTTCTACATTTTGGCCTATCGAGAATTCAATGTAACTGACCGGATCTTTTGCTATATTGAGCACTTGACTTCAATTTGAGATCCACGTCATAGGAGGAAGCTAAATCTTACCCTAGGAAATATCATTGCATATGTTCTAGAATCTAAATATAACCTCCAATATCCCGCTCCTCCCAACTATCAGCATGCCTTCTATTCAAATAATTCCTTCAACGTCCTTCACAGTACTCGTCTCCACTCAGGGGACGAGGATGCTCAGGGGGCCGAGGAGGAGGAGGAGGCTCCTGCACCCGTTCCTGCATCTGTTCTACTCCACCAGCACTCTTAGTTGGATCAGTTGGTGGAGCGATTCGACCAGTGGAAGGCTTGCTTCAAGACTTACGTTGCTGCATAGGAGCAACAACATATTGAGGACTTAGCACGCTTTGTCACCTACGTTGCACACCAGTAGTAGCAGCATAACCAGGACATGGCCTAATTTGGAGCACAGTTCGCCACTCTGTCTAGCTACTTTCAGCAGCCATCACCACCTCCTCCTTCGGAGGATCAGGACCCATTCTTTTTTTTAGTGTGTTTTTTTGTGATATTGTTTTTCCTTATTTTTGTCCTTTTTTATTTTACAGTTTTTTTTCCTCCTTTTTGTGATGTCAAAAGGGAGAGTAGATGTACTAGTTTGTTTTTATTATTCTAATTTGTTAAGTTATGTTTATGTTGATTAGTTAAACAACTGTATTTGTTTCCTTACTCATTTCCTTTAAAATTGCTTTGAATTGTTTCAATTAATTTTTGTGTATGTCATCATCAAAAAGGGGGAGATTGTTACGTTTCTGCTTTTAAAAATATAATTTTGATGATAGCAAATACTTCTATTTGTTTACGACTACCTTGCCTACTAACATTTCAGGTCCACATGATCAAGATTGCAATTTGAATCAGCTCAAGATTCGATAGACTAGGTCTAAGTCAGTTTATAAACCTTTTTCTTTCTTGAGTCTATTTACAATAAATGTGGTTCCTGATGCTAAGTAACCTTGCACACACACACTTAGGGGAATTTTTTCTATCTGATTAAGAGTTCTCTATTTTGAGGACATCGTCCAAGACGATCCAAATATCATCCTGAACGATCAATTAAAAATAGAAACCCTAATTATGACATTCTTGTTAACGCAGTCGTCATTAAGCTCATCGTCCTGGATGAAATTTTTATAGTCTAGGATGATATGCTCAAATCAGAAAGAATCACCCGCCAGATCTATTTAGGTATTATTTATATTTGGACCTCATCCAGGACATCGTCCTGGATAATACACACAATTATGCCTAAATTAATCTGGTAATTAAGAAAAGTAATTAAGGGTTGATTGATATGATCACATCGTCCTGGACGATTAGTTCAAAATACCTTAGTTGCTCCTAGACAATCAACATTTGATAGCTTTTATTCAGGGCAATGTTCTAGATGATTTTCACGGTTTAAACTAATCGTCCAGGATGATCAAGCTATTTTTCTGCCATCCAGACAAGCATTCAGTGCGATTGTCTGGATGATATTCATCGATTTGTACTAATCATACAGGACAATTTTATATCGGCCAAGACAATATGAACAAAATTCATCTGATTGTCCCAGAACGTCCTGGGTAATTAAGCCTAAATTACACTGATCGTCCATGACGATATTTATATCGTCCTGGACGATAGAGTTGATTTCTTACAATTAATGAGCTATTCCAAAGCTCTTCTATTTAAGAGCCCTTGTTCTACCCTTTAAAATATTTTTTGCTGTTGTCTTGACCTGAGAGAGCCTAGAGGAGAGGGAGAGAGAGAGAGAGAGGATCTTGTGAGGGGGGGTTTGTAAGAGGGTTTCACAAAGGTTGCTTCAAGCTTTGATCCACATCTTCTTCTTCCATCATAATCTCTTGTCCTTGGAGGGTTGAGAGAGTTTCACTTCAGCAATCGATCAAGGTTCTCAGCCTGCTTCAGGAGGAAGCAAAATGAGTTAGGTTCTCTGCCTGCTTTAGGAGAAAGCAAAAGGATTTGGGTTCTCTGCCTCATCGGTGTCGGTGGAAAGAAGTTTTGTGAATGCTTCTCTGCCTTACTGTGGGAGCAAAAGGAGAGTCACTGAGTTTTAGTGCAATACTCGGAGGGTGCCTCTGAGGAGTGGATATAGGTCAAGATTTGACCGAACCACTATAAATCTGGTGTGTTCTTTTCTTTATTTTTTCCGCATTTAATTTCCACACTTTGATTTTCTTTGTGGTGAATTTTGGTTTGGTTTGAATTTGTATTTTGATTGAGAAATTTTTTAAAATACCAATTCATCCCCGTCTTGGTTAGCCTTGAGCTAGTTCATTAGGGCTTAACATCCCTGACGAACTTTCAGACAAGCAGGTGGTGGAGGTGGTGGCTGGTGGAAGTGGTGGTGCTGACGGCGAGTGACAGTGGATGACGATGGTGGCAGCGGTAGTGGTTAGCAGTGGTTAGGGTGGTGGCTGGGGGAGGGCGCCAATGATGGACAACAGCAGTAGTGGTGGCTGGAGGTGTTGGTCGGAGGGTGGTGGGGATGGCTAGTGTTAGGCGGCGTTGGTCAAGTGAGCATACTTGTAGTGTAAACCAATCTCACTGAAAACTAGGCAAGTTTAGTTTACACTATATTTACTTTGCATTCCCTTTTCATCTAACCAAACATCAAAATTTTCAAAACCCTTACATTTTTAATACTTTACACCCTTATGTAATCCAACCAAACAGTCCTTAAAATAACCTGATAGTCTTGCATAATGATGTTGACTTTGGGACATTTAGCTTTACATAATAATACATTACTATTTTTGATAGAAGCTTTTAATTCTTTAATAAGTTGCTGGTGAAGACTTTATTTTTGGATTAAATTGTCCTAAATGAAATTATTAGTACTACTTCTATCAATTAATATATGCACTATGTGATTCTTAATTGAGTTAATTAATCAAAAAGAATGAGGAGTAAACTAGTTAGCTAAGGCATCAGGCTAATTGTAGGTTGCAAATCTTGGTTATCTTTATCATATCTAAAGGAGGGGAGAGTGTCATCTACCACATCTTGATCATATATACCAAGTAAAAGGTAAAATTTATTTGGACGACAATGTTGAGGACCAAATTTAGCATCACAATTGAAAAGAGTGAGAATCTAGGAGTTCCGACACAGAATAATTTTTCCTAGGAAAAGAGTGAGAAAGAGGCTAATGACTATAAGCTCAGGGTTATTTTCCAGTTCCACCGTTGGCTGCACATTCATGGCGGAGTTCTTCTTCTTCCAGAGAATCTCAGCTAGCCATCTTGAGAATCCCTTAACCCTTCCTCGCCTCAACGACATTACTTGCATTGTCACGGCATCACTAACGGAATTGGCCTGAAAATTTCCAGGTCTCCTTTCTTCTTCCCGTTGTTTTGTGGGATTTCTCCATCTCAATTCTTGTAGAATCCACTATTATTTTTGTAATAACTTGTATGCTGACTCTGCTAAATATTTTTTTAGAGTCAATATAACTTCAAATCATAAATTGTCTTTGCCTTAATATTGTTATTATAGTATTTTGATTACAAAATTTTTTTCATAATTTTTGGAGCATCAATGAAAATCTTAAACCCTAAACCTATCGTTACAAGTGAGAATTTCGAGACCGCCATGTATTTATTTTACAAACCTATTTTACTTATATTTTTTAAATAAAATGATATATTTTATAGATATTTTTATATAGTTTTTGAAGACCTAAAATGGTTTTTTTTTAATTTTATACTAAAAGAAATTAATTTGTGTAATTAAAATACTTGCAAAGTGCTTATAAAGTATTTTTTAATTAATTTTTCCTGAAAATAATATTTATTTATATAGGTAATTTTTATATTGATATTTTATTCTTACTAAATTCTCCATTCAATAATAAAATGTATCTACTCACAATTCTTCCATACAGTTAAATTGAACTAATATATTCTATACAGTAAATACGTAGTTGATACACAGTAAAAGACACAATAAATAATCTCTTTCATTGTTCAAGCCCCTCAATTTATTATCTTTCATTATATTTGTTTATGCTTCTTGCCCTATTCATCAATTTAGAATGAAGCTTCAAGAAATTTTGAGCAACCTCTCCTATTCAAAATGGGCATTTTTTTTATTGGTTGATGAAAATGTGAAGTTTAATTTTTGTGAGAAGTTATCCTATTCATGTGAAGTTTTATCAGGATTAAGATGGACTGTAGGTATAAAAAGAGTATTTATATCAAAACTAAATACAAACATAAATTTTTAAAGTAAAATATTGCATATTTATTATATTTTTGTTCTGTATTTATTATGTATTTACTGCATATTCACTACATATCAAATATGCATTCAAAACTAAACTTGTAAGGAACAAATTTTTTTAATAAACCGTCAAGATAACTTTGCTATGTATTTACAGAGTATCGAATATACATTTATAACTGAACTTGTAAGGAATAATTTTTTTGATAAATTATCAAGATAACTTCATTGCGTATTTATTGTGTATTCACTGCATATCAAATATGCATTCATAATTGAACTTGTAAGGATTGATTTTTTTGATAAATTGTCAAGATAATTTCACTACGTATTTACCGTATATCGAATGTGCATTCATAGCGGAACTTGTAAGGAACAAATTTTTTGATAAACTGTCAAGATAACTTCACTTCATATTTGCTTCATATTTGTTGCATATTTATTGCGTATTCACTATGTATCAAATATGCATTCATAACTGAACTTATAAGGAATAATTTTTTTATAAATTGTCATGATAACTTAACTGTGTATTTGCTACGTATCGAATGTGCATTATGAACTGAACTTGTAAGAAACAAATTTTTTGATAAACTGTTAAGATAACTTCATTGCGTATTTAATATGTATTTACTGTTTATTTATTGCATATTTATTGTGTATTAATAGTGTATCAAATCTGCATTATGTCCCGAAGATCCCTGTCGGTGGGTAACTTTCAAAAGATCCATGTATCCGTTATCCTTCGTATTATTAGATCATGTTTTAAAATCAATTGATTGTTGGACTTTAGCAGATTTAATTTCTTATTCCACTTTGTCGGTTGGAATGAAATATGGTTTATATTGAATTTACAAAGAATTAATTAATTGAATATTTACATCCTTTAGTAAAATTACTTTCCACCTCATACAAGATATATTACAAAAAAAATCAAGTATATTCATTTAGAAACCATATTGCTTATTTAATTTTTTCAAATTTATGTTTGTTTTACTGTGTATTAACTGCTTATTCGTTGTGTATTTATTGTATATCGACAGTATATTTACTGTGTATCAAATTTACATTCAAAACTAAACTTATAAGGAATACAGATCACCAAAAAATAAAATAAAATTTTAATATAAAATGAAGTACTATATTATTAAAATGAATCTAACACAAAGAGAAAAAAAATAAATCAAAATTTACAAAAACACAAACAAATACAAGCATAACTCCAAAATTATCCTTACAACAAAAATTTGTTCAGGGGGAAGTGCCCCTAGAAACCCCTGCAGGGGCATTGCCCCTTGACCTCACCAGCGGGGGCTACCCCAAACATATATGCAAAGCATATAGAAAAAAGCTATCATTACTTTAGGTTGCAATTTTTGAAACTTCAAGTCTTCCTCTTCCTGGATGTTTGCATACCGTCTTTCAGGCTCTGCGTCCTATGTGATATATTATCTGCTTAAAAGAATACAATTTCCTTATCAAATAAGTCTTCATCTTCATCATCTTTTCCTCTTTTTTTCTTTTTTTTTCCTCAGTTGATATCAAAAGTTTATTAAGCTAAAATCCTAAATATTGGGGTGCTTTTGTGGGTATTTTTATATTTAAAAAAGGAGCACCAACCTTAAACCCTAAAATTGAAAGAAAAAAAACCTCTAGGTTGAGTCGGACAGGTTGGAAAGAGAAAAAATAAAAAATAAAATCCATCTTGAAATTCCACGTATCCATTCCACATTTCATGATTTAATTGGAGACTGTACGTAGAGCTACGTCTAGACTCCGCACAAAATAATTTATCTTCATGAAGGCAGCAATTTTGATTTAGATAGGAGGTGGTCCATGTAAGGATAGGTTTCTCTCATTGTCATAATTGATTTTTTCTTTTAATTTTTAACAAGACGTTAAATATCTCTAAAATTTCCTTAAAATATAATCGAAAACTAATTTTAGATTAAAATATTAAAAAAATTTCCCAAAAATCTAAGTGGGCTTGATATTCCTAATATTTTTTAGCTTCATTATACTTTATGTTGCTCCTTAATTTGGCGATTATTAAGTTCTGGTGGTCTTTTATCAAGGTGATATAAAGTTAACTTCATCTCACCCTGGAAGCCTCAAACTCCTAAAGACTCTCTCCCTTCTCAAAAAAATTCTATGAAGTTGTCGAGTTTAACAACCAAAAGCTTTCATTTATTATTTCCCCATATTGTACTAATTCTCTTTATTGGGGCCACTGGTGCCGCTTGTGTAATTGTAAGTCACTTTTGTAATTGATTGACCCTTATCTTTTCAACATTTTTCTACCTTGCTCCTTGATTAGTGTTATCATTCACAGCTTTTATTGGTCTCCTCCACAATCTCTCCCCTTCAACATCCAATAATCTATTGTTGCTATTCAAATTCAACCCGACTCTTCATCTTGCATTACTTAGCGATGTCAGTAGAATTCTTAACATAAAATGTTTTTATATGATTACTATATTGGGCACTAGCTAGTCCCCTGGTCTAACGTAATATGGCATAAACTCCATGCACTTAAATACTCTTGCTTTGAAGGGCTCTCTCTGCTTGGAGATTTGAAGATTGCATATGTTATTATCAAATGTAACATCTCTGTTAATGTCTCTTACTATTTTTGCTTGGTCACCACATAAATGGAGTCACATTTTTTTTAATGTGACATTACATTTAACATCCTATCAACTCTTTTTTCCTAGGCAAATTGCTTTCTCATGCGGCCTAATCTATAGCAGCTGCTACAATACATTTTTGAGATGCCTAGGTTAAGTTATGCTTCAAAATTTTATACATGATGCTTTCGTATTGTTTACTTTATCATATATGAAGAGAACATAGTGATAGAAAGTTCATATCTAATATTGCTAGTTGTTCCACCATTGGTTGCAAAATAAAGAAAGAAATGTTTCTTAAAATAAGGTCATGGATGAATTTTGATGAAATCAGACACTTGTTATTCAAAACTACACCTAAAAGCACCCTTCTTAGCATTTGGCATTACTTTTTTGGTTGCTCTCCTTTAGTTTATTATAGTTAATGTTTTCATTTCAGGTCATTTTTTATTTTGGTAGTGATAAGTATAAATTATTCATTTTTTTTATTATAATAAATTATATAAAAAATTTATGTTATTTTAGTTAAAATTCAATAAATACTCTTCCTTTGACTGGCTCTCTCTGCTTGGAGATTTCAAGATTGCATATGTTATTATCAAATGTAACATTTATGTTAATGCCTCTTACTATTTATGCTTGGTCGCCGCATAAATGGAGTCTCATTTTTTTTAATGTGACATTACATTTAACATCATACCAACTCTTTTTTTTTTTTTTTTTTTGTCAAACTGCTTTCTCGTGCAGCCTAATCTATAGCAGCTGCTATAATATATTTTTTTGAGATGCATGGGTTAAGTTATGCTTCAAAATTTAATAATCTCTTGAGATAACATAGTGATAGAAAGTTCAGATCTAATATTGCTAGTTTTTTCACCATTAGTTGCAAAATCAAGAAAGAAATGTTTTTAAAAACAAGTTCATGGATGAATTTCGATGAAATCAGGCACTTGCTATTCAAAACTACACCTAAAAGCACCCTTCTTAGCATGGGGCATTACTTTTTGGTTGCACTCCTTCAGTTCATTATAGTTTATGTTTTCATTTCAGCATATTTTTATTTTGGTAGTGATATTTTTGTTATGTTAAATTCAATAAAAATTATGTTGGTTTAGTAGTATTATACAAGAATTGTGCAGGAAGGAGCAAAAATTATTAGTTTTGGCCACCGCAGTAGAGCCGACAAGAATCATGCCGCCGTACCTTATTAATTAACATTGAAGCACCGATTTCAATGCGGTGGTGCCAACCTTCTTTATTTGCAAGCACCACAGTCACAAATATATGTGCTACATTGCATTTTAGCATCATTGCGCACTACATCAGCACCATAACATTAGGTTTCTCAAGAAAATTTATGTAAGAGTGCCAACCTTTTAAACATGGTGGCAGCGGAATGTCATTCCTAGTTCCACAACACTCATATTTTACAACATCATGGTGGAGCAATTAAAACTTTTAAGAGCCACACCAACTTGATGAAAAGATGCACCGTTTCAGTTTGTAATTATGCCATGTCAGCCAACACTACAGCGAAGCTAACATTGCAACACTGAGGAGCTAGTACATGTTTCACTATCATAGTGCCACACTGTCCAGCATTGCGACACTCGAGTTTGATCATAAACTTACTATAAATAGATGTCAATTCTATTTTTAATGGAGTTCAATTCCCTGAGTTAAAAATTAATACTTTTTTAGTGTATTTCTTTAGTGCCCCCTCATGAGTGTAAATAATGTTGTATTGTATATATTAATTTTTTAGTGAAAATATATTATTTTAATTATATTTGTGAAGAAAAATATAAGAAATGTGTAAAATTTTAAGTATGGTATAAAACCGCTGCATCAGACACAATAATGCTACGACGCTATCATTGACATCATCAGAGCACCCAAATATGGACATGATGACACCCAGTCTGTATTTAGCAGCACCACATTATCGGAGGAGTCAGCACTGCAAAGCCCAGTCTTTATCTACATAGTACGTCGGTGCCAAATTACAGCGCTGCCAAGCAAAAGGAGTGCCTCATGGATGACGTAGCGCTTAATCATCAACACGATCTGCCAGCGAAGTGAAGCGTCTATTCACTAAGCAATAATATATTCATATAAGTAAGCATCGCATTGGAGGAAATCCCTCAGCGCTAAAGTGTTAGTTCATTTTATGGGAGCCGCGATGCAAGTGACTCAAGTGCCGCAAGGCTAGAATTTTTTTCAGTGTTTTTTTTTTAAATAGTTCATTTGTAATGTTAGTAAGGGAGTTCAATCACTTAGTTTATTTCAATTTTTTATAGTGTTTCTCCATAATTTTCTTAAGAGTGACAACTAAGAGAATTCAAGGAGCACTAGATCCATTGTATAAGAGTGTTTGGTCAATGTTTGTGGAAGCAATTATGTAAGTTTAAGGAGTGTAGAGGAGATTATTGAACCATTCGGTGATATCTTTTATTTTGTACTTTCTTTTTATTAATTGTGCAATTAGTGAAAATAAATATGTTTCACTCGCTATAGGAAAATCGGCTATTACAGTTGCTTTTGGTAGATTTTTTTGATGGAAATTGACAAATTTTTTATGAAAAGTAAGCTTTTTAGCATATATTTTTCCACCGGTAAAAGCCACATAGGAAATGACAACCATCGGCTAATTCCAACGGGAATTTTTTCCTATGATTTTCCGGCGGAATTATACTACCTGAAATTAAAAAAATCAGGCTGCCCATTACCCTGCCCGCCATCTCTGTTCACACTTGGAAAATATATTAAAATACCACCCACACGCTCCGATCATCACACCTGATTCCCTAATCTAACTGTCAGATAATGCTACACTTATCAAATATTCTAAATTTTGTCCTCCTCCTTGGAAGGACTTAAGTCGACCTAACTTGGATTAACAAACAAACTCCTAATCGTTAAACACAAAGATTTTCTAAATGAAATTCATCATAAAATATATGCCTTCAATTTTGGCATTCGTATAATCATCAATTATTAACCTAATCCTTTTTTAGCGGGTAAATAGAGTTGACAATGTTCAAATAACTAATCATTTAAATCACCCTAATTATTGTTGTATTCACAAGAAATCTCAACCGGAGGGGATACTATTTTCAAAATACTTAAACCCCAATATGCATTACAGAAATTTAAAAATAAGTTTAACATCATCTCGATGATGGCCATGTTGAATATAAATCTCAATCGGATGGGTCAAATTTAAAAATTAGTAAAGTATAAATTGTTAAAATGAAATTAATCACTTAAAAACTTAAACCTAAAATCCATTTACCTCCTACAACCATTTGTCAGGGATAATATGATTGAAATTAACCTCGACTCATAAAGAGTGAATGTCATGTCGGATGTATCGCTAAGATTCATTCTCAAATAGTATCTTGACAACAGGTATGTGGCACGTATCCTCTGATTGGATAGTTTTACTGCAAAATAACATCATTATATTACGGTCATAGCCAAAGCCCACATGTTCGCTAACGATTTCAAACCCTTGAGTAATGAATCATAGGATATACTCGATAGGCACATAGCCCTTCTTGTTAGCTAAGGTAAATTCAAATGTATCCCCTTACTCAAACACTGCCCTAAGTTTTTAAGGTATTCTTGGATGAAGTAACATATAACTACCAATAAGGTGTCTTCTATCAGTTTCGGTCGACTACCTCCTCTAACTATGTAGACCATAGACCATGACAGGCTGGGACGTCAGAACCATAAGATCTTGATCGGGCTCGTCTTCATTTCCCCACCACATGTTTTAAATATATATTGATAAATTTCAAAACTTAAAAATTTATTTTTAAAAAAAAATCTAATTTTAAATCAATATTTGACACGACACGAAAACCCGACCCGAACCCGACCCGAAAATTTCGGGTTAGGGTCAACCCGAACCCGAAACGGGTCGGGTTCGGGTTCAACATTTCGACCCGTTTCAAAAATCGGGTCGGGTTCGGGTTAACCCTTTGACCCGAAAAATGAAAGTGACCCGATTTTGACCCGAAAACCCCGATTTTGACCCGCCAACCCGACTTTGACCCGACTTTGACCCCATTTTGACCCGAAAAGAGGAGATTGACCCGTTTTTTTGACCCGAAAATTAAACAAAGCAATTTTTTGGTTGAAAACGGGTCATTCGGGTTTTTAGGAGTCGGGTTGACCCGGACCCGAAGCGGGTCGGGTTCGGGTCAAGGAAACCGACCCGTTTTTAAAAACGGGTCGGGTTCGGGTTGACCCGAATAGTGCCGGGTCAGCTTCGGGTTCGACCCGAACCCGACCCGTGACCCGAAATTGACACCCCTAGTCTAGAGCCATGGTTAGATTGCTTCTATTATTATCGGTTGGACAACCACTTTTCGATGAAGGGGTGACGCTGCTGACATAAACCTTTCCTCAAATCCTGCATTGGGGGAAACCTCATAATCAATGCACCTTTGCTTTTTTTTTTTTTTTGGTAAGTTGGTGATGAAAATGTAAAGGAGAAAGAAGAGAATTAAAACTTACACCAGTCATCATGGAGATCAGTACAGTTTTAATAGTTTTAATCTTATATTTACTGTTTCAACTTATTGAAGGTTTCTGGCATTCATTTTCTAGCTCTTGATAGATGTTTAAATGAAACCAAATGAATGGAAGCTGCCAAAACATAGCAATAATGAGCACCACGACTGCAAAAATACACAGTGCTTGAAGCATCAATATTCATATTTTTTTACGACGAAGCCATAGATATCTTTCAAGTTTAGGACATTAGGAGCTTAATTCTGTGCAGCTATTCCATAGATATTTTTCACTCCATTGATGTTCTCTCTTGATACTGATTCGTGTGGATTTCAATTATTTTCGGCTACTATGTTATGATTCTATTGAGGGGTCAATAAGCTTAATTTTCGTTTGGTTTGATTGATTTTATTTTAGAAATTTTGTAATGTTTTCTTTAACTCCTAAGCATTTTATCAATTATGCATTGTGTTTTTCTCTATTATAAATTAGCATTAGGACTGTAAGTGAATAAGTTGTTGGGGAAGTGAACCATAAGCAAACACAAATGTGAAAGAGAAAATGTAGCAAAAATGAAAAAGAAAAAAATATCAAGATTTAAAGTTGAAAAACTCGAAACTGAGAAAAAAATCATGAAGCCACACCACACTAAGAAATTCATTAAGAAAATTGGAGAAATTTGTATCGATCTTTTTTCTCGCTCCTTGTCTCTCATCACGGTATGGAGCGCCACAACGCTCAGCTCTCTATTTGTCTTCAAGTAAATTATACAATACTGTAACATTTGAATACACAATTAGATTGATCGACGAAATTATATTCTACATGTAACTAACATAAGTGCAACCGATGAACATTTTGATATTTGATCATATAAAGTGTGTTTTTTTAATTAATTTTAATAATATTTTTAAATTGTCATATAAATGAATAAACTTGAATGTTGACTTGTTTGTTAAAAATTATAATAAAAAAGTTTTTGATGAAGATTTATTTTATGTTTTGTAATCATTTTTTTTATATATTTTGTATATTATAAAAATTATTTATATTACTGGAGGTGTGCATATGATGAGAAGATGTTAGTTTTTTTTATTAATATATAAATTACACAAAATAATTTAAATAATATTTAATAAATATTTATAAATCTAATTATATATAGTAATCAATAATATTTTTGTAAACTATTAATATAAAAATAATAATTAGTTAGGTTTGATAAAATTTATTACAGTTTAAATTTGATAAAATTTTAATAAGTTTGAATAATATTTCAAAATTTATGTTGTGTTTAAAGTTAGCTTGCACTTAACAAATTAATGAATTGGGCAAATGTTTAAAGATGAGCTTGTTATTCAACAATATATTGTTGTTGTTATAAAATCAAACATTTTTTGTTTGAGGGGAAGGCGAAATGCCTTTCTTTGGCCACTAGCTTTTTAGCTTCTTAAATTCTCTATTTGGTATGTTATTGCCTAATGATTTTGTGCTCTTTTAATTCCCGAAAAATTCAAACATTAACATATGTGAAAGCATTGGTAGCCTATTGATTAAATACGGAAGTCATATATTTTATGATTTATCATTCATCATTTTCAAAAATACATAGAGTAATACTGAATATGAATTGTGACATAAATTCTTGCAAATCTATGTATCGTTTTAGGGCTACGTAGAGCATGTGACTTCGCCATTTATCTCAATATCCAAAGGGCTTATGCTTAGACTCATTTGGAAACGACGACATTATAAAAGTTTGGTTATATGAAACCCTTTTTTAGAGAAATTTATTGTTGTTTGCTAGGGCAGCCCTCGTGATGTTCATTACAATATTTCACATATTATATACAACTTATATATCTATTTTGGTTATGCATAATATGACCATATTAATAGGTTTTATGAAATGATTATTATTATTTTGTTATAGTTATTCATAGATTTAATTTAGTTGTTTATTAAAATTAATATAATAATTTTTTACTAAATAATTTTCCAACCAAAGAAAAAAGCTTGTCTAATATCCCAAATTGACAAATAAATAAATATTAGCTAAAGGAAGATCAACTAACGTTACTAACTTTGAACAAAAGGTGCGCAAATGCACATTAATAACTAAAGTTATCTTTGTCAAGTTGTGTTCATATAGCATTAAAACAAGACAATTTTTTTTCTTTTTATGTAAAGTTTATAGCCCTAAAGAACATGCATTCCATGTATGATTTTAAATAAAATAAAGATTTTTTTTTTTTTTTTGAAAAAATTAAGTAGGACAAAGAAAAAATCAAGCAAAATCAGAGACCCCATTTTGTTATAACTTTTTTTCATTTTAAAATATAACAATTTAAATTGCTGAGCAAAACATCTGATGGAAAGCACTATAACGTGCACGCTTCTTTTACAATTTTATAATCATAAAACAGCTGCAAAGTAGTCGCCAGCTCTATAAGAATAAATAATGATACTTATATTTTACGTCAAATGACAACATACCGTCACGAAACGAAACCTAAATGAATACACATTGAATGTCCAATCTCCCAAACTAAGCACACCAATATGTGCAATAAGCTACTATTAATACATAATTTTGAAAGAAAAATGATGCAAATAATCACCCTTAATATAAAAAATAAATAATTTCATGACTCAAATATATGATTTTCACATTATAATGCAAGAGACCTAGGCTTCGTTTGAGACGGCTTTCTTCCTGCTTCTAAAAACAAATTCCTAGTACAAAAATAAAAAATTTTATACTAGAAAGCTGCTTTCAGAAGCACTAAAAAAATCATCTCAAACGAAACCCTAATGATTGCTTGAAGAACCATTAGATGATATATGTTGTACCCAATCAAATAATTGATGTCCCCATAAGGCTCACCACCCATTCCTCTTGCTTTTGGCCTTTCAAATGATGACAAAGTAGAGAACAAACAGTACAAACTAAAGAGCCAAAACCAATAATAGAAATAAAATAATATGTATCTGCGTCGAGTAGTCGCATTAGGGTTATGATAACAATATATTTCATATGTCAACATAGTGTTCACATTCATAATATTCCCTAAAGCAACTACCTAACTTTGAAGGGTCCAATGGTGGAGGAGAGAGAGCTTTAATGGGGCTTAGGGAATAGAGAGCTCTCTGACTATGCAAATGCACTATGATAAAATAGCTATTTTTATCTTGCTCTGTGCCACTGACAATTGAAAAGAAGGAAAAGGGATCCTCACATGCACTGAAATGTATGAGGGCAAAATGTCGACATTTTTTGTTTGTTTTTAAATGTTTGCTTTAGGTATTATGATTTGTAAAGTTCTATTTAGTTGGGGTAATTAGTTGGGGCTTATGTGGAGCTTAAGCACTTAAGCCTAATTTAATAATTAAGGGGGATTTAAATAAATATAATGAATATTTTATGTTTTTGATATTTAAAATAGCAAAACTTTTATATTTATTTATATAATAGTTATGTTAAAATATATGTATGAAAATGTATACTTCACTTGAAAAAATGAATGTTAATGATATATTTAATGTTATTATTAAGAGATTTATTCGTTATATAAATAAATATAAAAACTTAGGAGTTAGATTGGTAAATATTTTAGAATTTTGCATAAATGATCAAAAAGATGGATGATGAGCCTTATTTTTTAGCATTTAATCTTATCTCTAATGATAGTTAAATTACTTTAAAGATTCATTAGAAATAAATTTAAATTTATATTATAATTATAATTATAATTATATTTTCATAAACTTTGTTGAAGCTAACTTGGATTGCAACCAAACACGCCATAAAGAGCAAACACATATTGATTTGACACAATAGTTAAAAGGTATTTATCTTCATTGTAATTGAAGGCTTCGTTTGGGATGACTTTTTTTGCTACTTCTTAGACTTCATTTGAGACTGCTTTCTTACTGTTTTTTAAAGCAATTTTTTATATATAAAAATTAAAAAATTTGTACTAGAAAGCTCCTTTAAAAAGCAATAAAAAACTGTCCCAAACGAACCCTTAATGTAGCTTTCTAGTACAAGAAAGCTGCTTTAAACCCTAAATAATAAAAAAAGCTGTCCCAAATGGAACCAAATAGCCATCAATTTGAATTATAAAAATTTTCTATCTGTAATGCTACAATGCACAGAAAGATAACTCTTTTTAATATTCATATTGGCGAAAGATTATGTATATGATATATTATTTTTTGTCATACTTAAGAGGCATCAAAGTATATTATCTAACTATGATTTTTTTTTTTACTTTTATTGTTTATATAAAATAAATTATCATACTTTCATATAAAATTATAAGTTGTTTAATAAGTGAGTCCAATATTCATGAAATGGTAGAAACAATGTATGTATAAAATGTAGATTTTCTAAGAGTTTATTTCTAAGAAATTAAATAGGAGAGAAGTGAGACCAAATGAATTATTTAGAGAGAGATAGTGAGAGTACTAACCTTTCAGATAGAAAGAGCTCACCATCATTTGCATCATTTATTCACCATTATAAATTTTAAATAATTAGAATTTCAAATTGCTAAAAAATATTAATCATATTAAAATAATTCTCTAAGCTATGTTTATATTCATTATTTCATATACATACATACACACACATACATTCGCAAACACAAACATGTTATAGAAGAAATACTAATTTTCAACAGATTTAAAAGAGGTGAAAACTTGCTAGAAAAAAATATTTAATACCGACTTATTTTCCAACAGATATTTCAGGTAGAAAATTACGGTTGAAATTTCCGCCAAAATTCTCACCGATAATTAAATTTCCAGCTAGATTTCTTGCAGAAAATTTTTTTTGACTTAAAGACTTTTTTATATTAAAAAACCAAAGAGATTACATAATACAACAGCGATAAAGCGACCAAAAAGTGAATACGACAAGCTAAAAATGGGCTCAGTAAACAGTCCAAGCATCAAACGTCCAAGCCGCCCCGCACGGACCATCCAGAAATAATCGGTTGCCACCAGCTAAACGACCGGGACGCAAGCCCCGACCACATCATTGCCCTCAGCCAGTCGTAGCATCCAAACGAACAATAAAGCCAAGCCTTCCTCAATAAAATCAACAATACGAACATCCAAAAAACAGTGCAAATCATCGTTTACGACGACCATGCCCCCAAAACTTCCCCTGAGTTGCATTGGAAGAACGAACAAGGGAAAAATCATTATCCGACTCAGAAAATTCAGTATAAACCTCCTCCTCCGACGAATCATTCAACCAACTGTTCTGATCCCTAATATCTTTACCCGAATACTTCCCCACCCAATCAGCCAATACATGAGTATCAACTGCTTTTACAGGAATCTCAACTACACTGTTCCCTTCCTCAACAATCAACGACGGGCACAAAACTTCCAACCCACTCGGCTCCACACCAGCAAGCATGTCATCCCCAGCACCACCTTCCTCGATCTCTATCACCTTAACAGCCCCAATAGAATTCAAATCATGAGAAGGTAAACTATCAGAAATATCAACATTCATATTATCCTTATTAACTTCCGTCACCACAGCAATTGCCGAAGACTCTAAAATCACTCCCTGCCTAACACCCCCATCCAACACGGGAACGAAAGGTAAAGCAACAGGAGAAAATAAGGATTTATCTGCAACCAAAGGCACACCGTTACCCAAATTCAAATCCACAGAACCATCCAAATTCTCATGTGACAAGCCAATATCGGTAGCACAACCCACAGGATCAACAGAAAGCAGATTCTTTCCCACAGAATTAACTTCATCAACATTAACCACATCAGCATTTACACCCTTAATGTCATTCACACCATCTAAATGAGAAATAATTTCCACAGGGCGTTCCGCAACAGAATGAAAAACCGGAACAGTATCCGAACTACACTTACCAGAAATATGCCCCAATTTTTTACAAACACCACAAAAATAAGGAAAATCATCAAAAACCACCTCTTGAGCATACCCTAATAAATCAGATCCTAGCCAAACTTATTTAGGATAATTTTTTGTAATATCGATTTCTACTAAAACACGGGCAATCGAGGGACGAGAGCCAACCGACGTAGCTTCGTCGATTTTCAGAGGTTTACCAAATAATTCCCCCAGTCCAAAAAGAATCCTCGGAGCAAAAAAATGCGGTCGGAGATGAGGAAAAGAGATCCATATCGGTATGATCGGCGACTCAACACCGATATCCAAAGTCGGCGTCCATTTCGTAATTTTCATATAACAATTGAAAACCAAATAAGAACGATGATAAAAAATTCTGCAGTAGTCCAAATCATTTTCCAATTTAATCAAAATATGGGTAGAATCCAGGACAGTAACTGAAACATCTCCATTCAACTTTAGGTTAAAAAAAAAATTCTTATAGCATCAAGAGGAGGACGTTTACCCGGAAAGAAACCAACTAAAGAAAACCTAAATGGTTCCGCTAAAGCCCTAATTTCATCCTCAGAAACCAACAAAGCAGGAAGGCCACGGAAAGTATACTGTTTCAGATCAGGAAAGGAAGAAGTAGAACCAGCAAGAGCTTGGAGAAAGGACTTAGAATGAGAAACCCCCCCCCCCCCCCCCAAAATAAAAAAAAACCCAGGGTCTCTCAAAATAGACGAAGGCATTACGAAACAGCCGGAAAAAAAGACGAAAAACCGAAGCTAACACCTAAGAGAACAAGAGAACAGAGTAGGGAAAACTTTCCTGAGCAAACCGACCGAGAAAAATGCCCGTCGCCGGCGGGGAAAAGCCACGCCGCCACCCAAGAAAACCCTAGGGTTTTCTCAGAGAGCGAATACGGTCTAACAAAAAATAATTTCTTGCATAAATTTCTTTCAAAAAATTTAACTTAAAACCTATAGCAATTTTTGCAAGAAAATTCGCAGGTAAGGCCATAATTTTTAAGTGACAGCCCCCTTCTTCTCCATTTTATGCAAATAGAGTAGAGCAGCCATTTTTTGCCGCCTCGAATTGCCTTGCTCATTCTAGCTGATTTCTACAACAATTTTGTTCATTTCTTCAAGGATTTGAACAAAGATCTAGCACACATATAAATAAAGAGAGAGGGATTAGGGAGTCATAAGGGATACTAATATTTTTACTTGGAAAACCTTGAAATAGAGAAAAATCATAGTGCTTGACTTAGTTAAATTGGTTCCACTAGTTTTTATTGTTGAATACAAATGAGGCCCTTCTAGGGGGGAAGGCCTTACTTGATGAAATAAATATATATCATATAGAGCACATTACAAGGCGGCAGCTGGAAGAATATAGTGATGTGAGAATTGTTATTAAGAGAGTGCATGCATGTTTATTCAGCCACCAGGATCGTAGTTAGGAGATAGTGGTTGGAGGGACTATAGTTAGCGAGCGATAGTGGTTGCATGGACTGCAATCGGTGGGAGACGGTGGTCTGAGGGACTGTAGTCGACAAGTGATGGAGGTTGCAGGGATTGTAGTCGTTAGACGATGTTGGTCGGAGAGACTGTAGTCGGCACGGGTGATAGTGGTCCGAGGGGCCATAGTCCGCAGGTAACGAATGTCGCAGGGGCCATAGTTGGCAAGCGATAGTGGTAAAAGGGACCGTAATTGAAGATCGACGAGAAGTCAGAGAGACCATAATCAGCTGGTGAAGGTGATTGAAGGAACCCTAATCGAGCTACTTGAGTTAGATGGATCGTGGTCGACAGGTGAAGGTGGTCAAATGTAAGGGTGTCAATATTTGACCCAAATTAAAACATGACCTAGACCCGACTCATGAAATTTCATATTCGGGTCAACTCATTTGCCATATTGGTCAAGTTCAGGATTCAAATTCTGACCTATTTATAAAACTGGATCAGGTTGACCTGAAAACTTGTGATCAACCCAAAATGATCGGGACTCCATCCTCAGTAACCCGATTCCATGCTTGAGAGCTTCATCCAGCTTTCAAACTATTCCCTCCACTGTCTGAACTCCGCGATCCCGCATCCACATTGGCACAGCTCGATCCAGCTCGATCATGCATTCGCACCATCCATTCTGTATACGCACTATCCGATCAAACTTGGGTTTGGAGCTCAATCCAATCTGATCCCATTGAGTGCTTCCCTTGTCTGGTCGTCCGGACTCTGCCCTCCGCAGTCCACACCAATGATCCCATGACTGCGAGTGTCGATCCCTTAGGCTTTCGCTATCCTCATGGACCGCACACAACGCTAGAGCCGTAGATCCACACTTCGCACGCACACACATAGCTCGGTTCATGACTGGTCGGGTCGAGTCAACTCGGTAACCTGGTTGGGTTTTAGTCAAATTTTATAAATATTTTAAAAAATCGGGTAAGGTGCGTGTCAACCCGCTTAGACCCGAGTCAATTCTGGGTTCAAACAAAACCCGAACCAAACCCCATTTTGAAACCCTTAGTCAAAGGAACCATAGTCGGTGGACGATAGAAGTCAGAGGGATCGTAGTCTACGGGCAATGGGAGGTTGGAGGGACAATAATTGGTGGGCGACGGTGGTCCAAGGGACCGTAGTCGATGGGTGGCCCAGGTCATAGCTAGGGATTGTAGCCGATTGCCGACAGTGGTAAGAGGAACCCTAGTCGGCGGTCGACGTTGTTCAAGAGGCAGAACGGGAGTTGTCAATTGTTTCTCATGAGGATATAATGAAATTGAAATTTTCGATAATTGTAATTTATAGTAGCGAGTTTGATCATGACTTGGATGGTTGTGTTGATCGAAATATAATGAGAGAAATTCAAGTGGGAGACAGAGAGAAAAAGAGAGAGAGATTGCCAAGTATGATCTTCTTTTTTATAAATTTATTTGAAATAATTAAAAATCTTAAAAGTTAGATTTTTTTTTTAAAATTGAGTTTAAAATATAAATTTAGTTTTCATTTGGAACAACCTTTTTGTTACTTTTTAAAACAGTTTTGTAGTACAAAATTTTTAATTCAAAGACAAATCATACTAAAATATTACTTCAGAAAATAGTAAAAAAGATGTTTAAAACGGTGCCTTAATATAAAAAAATAATTAATCCCAAAAACTTTAACAATTAATTTTACATCAATAAATATAGAACATTGCATTATACGCGCTCGCAATTTTTTTCTTTAATCAGACAAAATGTAAGACCCACCATTGATAGAGCAGTTAAGCAAAATGTATGAGTTTTTTTTTTAATATAATTATTGGAGAGTTTTAAAATTATTATTATTGTTTGGAGGTTCCTAATGTGCCTAAAGTATGTTTAATTTGATTAATATGTCAGTGTGAACACAAATTATTCCAATATTATTTATTTAATTTTTTAAGAATAAAAAAAAATATAAATTAAAATTCTCTATGCTTTATTTTTTCAACTATGCCATATAATATTCCACTTTCTACCAATTTTGAGATTCTTTTCAAAACAATTTTCACATTTGACGACTTTTGTTTCGTCTGATTAGAACTTCGGACTTCAATTTTTTTTTTAAATATTAGAATAAGAGTGTCAAAAAAATGGTTAATAGATTCAGTTTGAGTTCGATATAAAATTAACTCATTCTGAACTCAATTGATTCAAACTCAACCCAATTAATGAATAGGTCAAAAAAGGTGGACCTAAATCCGACCCACCGCAATCCAGTTGACCCGAACCTAGCCTACTAATCTATTTGGATATACAAAAATTTTGTAACTTATCAACTTAAAATTTAGATTAATTGATCAAAAATAAAATGAAACATACAAGCAATCAAAAGAACTTCAGGAAAAAAAAAAAAAAAAAATGGGGGGTTGTTATTATGTCACTATCAGGTTTGCATAACAATCTTAACTCAACCAATTTATGAAACGAATTAGTCTGAATCCAAATATTGTGGGTCAAGTCAGAGTCTAATTATCGGATTGGGTCATTTATTGACACCATATATTAGAAGAGATTTTTGTGTGCGGAATCCGGAGTTTTGTGACTGTAAATATTAAAAACAAAGTTGTGAACAGTAACTGTGCTTTTATAGTTCACAGTGACAAAATTGAACGATTCTCTATGTTTAGACTCCGCAAGCAATAATCTCTCCTATATTGGAGTCAATAAAATTTGATAAAATACCCATTTCAATTTATTCAAAAAAAAAAATGATATTCCTTTGTATATATAATTTTATAATTAGTTAGGAAATTGAAATTTAGTATCCATTTTTTTTTATATTTTTGTTTGTTTATTTATTTTTATATACGTCGTCGTCAATTGAAACCGCCTTTATTGATGCTATTTATAACGACGAAAGGTCAGATGGGGAGAATGGGGGTCGCGAAATTGCATACTATTTATCATCAGCTGCCCGAGTCAGAACAGGAAACACCATCAAGACCTGCTGCAGTCAATCATCACCACCGCACGCCACTCTATGTATGCTACGCTGTTCTACGCTTATCAGCTAATCCTGAAGAAGTGGTGGATCATTAGCTCTAGTGTGAACCGAGAGATATATGGGAATCCCAGCGTTTGATGCATTCCCTGTAGCTTACGCACACTTAGGCCTACCAGATTAGCTCCAAGTGGCACGCGGGACCCACCGTTGAGCCATGAACGGTCAGTATTGATTGCTGCTTTGCAAATGAATGGCTGTGGATGAGAAGAGAGATTTTCTTGCGAGGGAGATTTTTTTTTTTTTTCTGGGAGAGAAGAAGTCAATATAGAAGATAGAAATACGTGATGAAGAAATAGATAAAAGACATCAATCATGAGAATAAATACGCTATCTCATATAGATAAAATGTACCATTGCATGATTTTGTAGGGATTTGAATTCTTTTTCTCTTTTGTTTAAGTCAAAAGCTAAACCACTTCAATTTTTGCAAAGAATATGATCAAAGTAAAGAGAGTTTGGAGGATTCGAGATAATATTATTTGACTGGGTATTTTTAGAGTACTGATTCTTCTTCTTTTTGTATTTTTCGTATTTTTATGATTGGTTCTATCATTCCATCTTTTTTCATATTTTTGGGGACTTTTTATTTGGTTGCTTGTAGTCATTATCATGTTATCTTCAATTTTTGGTTTGCTTCTTCTTTTCCTTATTTTTCACATTTGTTTTTATTGAGTTTAGGGTTTGGTTGGTGATGATTTGAGCTATGGTTATTGTACTTTTTTGTAACTCCAGGAGGTGCCCTGAGATAATTGAGATGAGACTCTTTATATATTTTAAGATGAAGTAAATTTTTAACATCTTAATAAGTCATATATGCAGAGATGGCACACTTGGCTTATGATTATAGATTTTCAAAATAGGATGTCTTCATAATTGATGGTACTTTGATCCACCAATTGATTAGTGGATAGGAGATAAGTAAGCCAAGTTATAATTGAGATTAATGTTGAATAGTTGCACCTTCATGATAGTGAAAGCATGTTGATAGAGGTCTAAACTTCAAGAAAGATGATATATATGATGTGAATTAAATGATATTATCTATATTGATTGTTTTAAGATCAATGTTGATGGTAACCTGAATTATATGATTAGATGTTTGCCTATACCCATGAGATTAGGGCTGAGAAATATTCTTATATCAAAGATAATTGATAAGTTGACTCGAATCATGGCATTGTCAAATGATATGAGAGCTAAAAAGATCTCATGCAATTTAATTTGAATCATATTGATGAGAATTGTAGAAACGAAAGAGAGGTTACTCCGGCAGAGTGAGTTCGTCGGAGCTGAGGAAGACAAGAAACCAGATGACAAGAAATGTTATTATGTTATCCAATTTGTCCTAGGTACAGAAGCTAGTATATAAAGACATTAGGTGTACACGTGTAAAGATCTTATTGGACGGAGAGGTAGTTAGCCGTTGGAAGCTTAAGCCGGTGTCTCTAATATCCCCTGTCAAACTGAAGATTCTTCTTGAATGTTTAGTTTGGTTCGTAGCTCCTTGAATCTGGCTGTAGATAGTGGCTTAGTTAGAATATCGGCTAACTGATATGTGGTGCTGATCGGAAGAAGCTGAATCACTTGGTTGTGAATGTGATCGCGGATGAACCGGTGATCAATCTCGATGTGCTTTGTTCTAGCGTGAAGGACCGGGTTGTGAGCCAGGGTGATAGCTGACATGTTATCGCAGAACAAATCGATCGGTTGGTTGTATTGGATGAAGAAGTCGGTGAGCAGTCGTTTCAACCAGATAGTGTCGGCGGTAGCGGCCGCTAACGCGCGGTATTCCGACTCTGTTGAGGATCTTGAAACGGTATTCTGCTTTTTAACAGTCCAGGAAATAAGAGTATTGCCGAGGAAGGTGCAATGCCCGGTGGTAGATTTCCGGGTGTTGGGATCGCCCACCCAATCTGCGTCGGAGTATGTAGATAGGGTGAGCGGTCCTGGAAGAATAGGTAAACCGAGTTTCACTGATCCTTTGATATACCGCAGCAGACGCTTGAGCAGATAAGTATACTGTGGTGTGGGATCATGAAGATGTTGAGATAGTACATTGACGGCGTGCGCAATGTCGGGTCGAGTTAGTGCTAGGTATTGGAGAGATCCCATGACCCTCGGCCTGTAGGTGGTGGGATCGGAGAGGACAACGTCATCGGGCACCTATTCCGGTAATTTAGTGCAAGAAGGATTAGATAAAGAGTTGCAGTTGGTTAAATTGACAGAGCTTAGTATAGATTCAACATACGACGATTGAGAAAGAAAATACTTATCTGACTGTTTCTGTATTTTGATGTCGAGAAAGTGATGGGCTGGGCCGAGATCCTTCATGTTGAATGTAGATTGTAGTTCCGACAGAACAGAGGAAATGGCGTTGTTGTCGTTGCCGGTGACTAGAATGTCATCGACGTAGACTAATAAAAATATGCGTATCTTGCCCCGGCACAGAGTGAGCAGAGACGGATCTGCCTTGCTGTACTCGAACCCGAGCTTGAGAAGATGGTTGGTGAACGTAGTGTACCATTGACGGGGTGCTTGACGTAGGCCATAGATAGATTTGAGAAGCCTACAAACGTGATTAGGATGATCTTTATCGGTGAAACCTCGTGGCTGGACCATATATACGATGTCGTTAAGCTGGCCGTGCAAGAAGGCATTAGATACGTCCCATTGCTGTACGCCTGTACCGACCAGCCGTGGAAGAGGGCGACGGTGAACAGGACTCAAATGGTCGGGATTTTCGCAACAGGACTGAATGTCTCGGCGTAGTCAATACCGTGTGCTTGCTGATTTCCCATAGCCACGAGACGAGCTTTGAATCGTGCGATTGAGCCATCCGCATTGAATTTCTTGCGGAAGGTCCATTTGCAGCCTAACACCTGAGCGTTGGGAGGAGGTGTTTCGAGACGCCAAGTGCCTTGTTGTTGGAGAGCTAGAAATTCTTCGGCCATTGCTTGCCTCCATTCGTGCTTCTTGGAGGCCTCTTTAAAGTTAGTGGGATCGGGATCTTGGTCAGAGCTGGTAGAGCTGTGAGCAAGAAGGTTTAACCGTGCGGTCGGTTTTAGTGATCCAGTCTGTGTTCTGGTGATCATGGGATGCCGAGCGGGAGGTATGTGTGAACGAGAGTCAGAGGCTTGGATTATTGCTGGAGGGTCGGGCATAGCTTCTTGGCTGGAGGAGAGACTTGATTGAGGCGGGAAGTATGTTGTCGGGTTTGTAGAAATAACGGATGACTTTGGCTGATTTCTTTGTTCAGATGCCATTGATGTTGGTAAAAGCATAGCGGGAGGAACATCGTTGTGTTGAACCTGAGGAGGCGTAATGATGTTAGCGAACGAAAAGGAATGCTCAAAGAATGTAACGTGTCGTGAAACGAAAAATTTGTTTGTCTCCCTGTTAAGGCATTTGTAGCCTTTATGGCTGTCCGAGTAACCGAGAAAGATGAAGGATCTGGATTTTGGTTCAAGTTTTATACGCGTGTGCTGTGGTAACAATGGGAAGCATTCGCAGCCGAATGTCTTCAAGTGCTTATAATCCGGCTTGATGCGGAACAATAATTGCAATGGAGACTTGTTATGGGTGTTTGGGGAAGGCATTCTATTAATCAAATATGCCGCCGTGGAACACGCTTCAGGCCAGTATTGATGCGGGACGACAGCTCTGTGTAGAAGTGAACGAGTGGTTTCTACCACATGCCGATTTTTCCGTTCAGCCACGCCGTTTTGCTCAGGGGTGTAGGGACAGGACACTTGATGTCGAATACCTTTGGACAAAAGAAAGGATTTCATCTGAAGATTAGTGAATTCGGTTCCGCCGTCTGTCCTAAGGATTTTAATTCGATGATTAAGCTGATTTTCAATAAGCGTAGTAAAATGTTTAAACACATTGAATACATCAGATTTATGTATTAAGGGAAAAAGCCATGTATAACGGGAGAAGTCATCAATGAACATAACAAAAAATCTGCAGCCGAGAACGGAGGAGACCGGAGACGGACCCCAGACGTCGGCATGCACGATGTGTAGAGGTACTTGAGTTCTTGATTGAGAATGCTCAAATGGAAGCTTATGATTTTTACATTGAACACATGTAATACAATTTTTAGAAGAAGTAAAGATGCGTAAGGTAGGATCGTTTTGAGAAATCCGTTGAAAGATTCGGAGATGAGGATGTCCCAGGCGGTCGTGCCACAGAAAGGAAGAGTGCTTGGACGCCTGAAGAGCTGTTGGGAGATGCGGAGATACAGATGAGTTCGGTATCCTGTACAGATCACCGCTACAGGGTCCTTGAAGCAGCTGTTGATCGGTCATCAGGTCCTTGAAAACAAATCCACTTGGGTCAAAAGTAATTGAAATTTTGTTATCTTTAACGAGGTTAGAAATAGACAAAAGATTATGCGAGATGTTTGGGACATGAAGTAAATTTGATAAGAAAAGCTTACGATTAGGGGTAGGAAGAATGCCCGTGCCCGAGTGAGCAATGGGGATGTTTCTTCCGTCCCCGATAAAGATGCCGTCGGAGCCATTGTATGATGTCGGTTGTGAAAGATTATCAACAGCGTTAGTCATGTGGGAGGAGGCGCCGGAGTCGAGAAACCAATCGTCGGACGAGACTTCGGGGTTAGCCATCAGAGCAGTAATCTATTTAGTTCCAGTAGTGGAAAGAGAGTAATTGGTGTTCATACGGTGCCAACAAGCATCAGCCGTATGACCCTTCTTGAGGCAAATCTGACAAGTCGGAGCGGGCTGCTGTTGGACAGAGCGATTTGTGTTGCTAGAATTTTGCGTGGAACGACCTCTGGATTGTCGTCCACGGCCCCTGCTGGCGTAAAGCGCTGCCTGCTGAACAATTTCGCTGGATTGGCGAGCTGCATCTGCGTTTACATGAATCTCCTCGCTGATAAGCATAGCGTATAGATTCTCAAGCCGAATCGGGGAAGGGGAGTTGCGGATATATGTCTTGAATGACTGGTAGGCGGGTGTTAACCCGTTCAAGATGTATAAGATGATGTCCTCGGAGTCGATCGTGGATCCGGCGGAAGCAATTTGATCAACTAGTTTCTTTATTTCAGTTAAATATTGGATCATCGATGAATTCTTCATGGAGACATGGTGGAGCTCATTCTTGAGCTGGATTACCTTGGAGCGACTGGTTGCCTGAAATTGGCTTTCAAAAATCTGCCAGATTTCGTGGGTTGTATCGAGGTGAATGATATAGGGTAAGACGGTCGGAGATATTGTCGAGCAAATGGCTGCCTGAAGGTTTTGGTCGGTAATGCGCCAGTTCTTGAGAGCGGTCAGTTGATCGGAAGATTCTCCGGAGGGAAGGGGCGGAGCAAGAAAGTGCTCAAAGTCGTTTGCACGAAGCAGTTTTAGGATCTGATGACGCCAGATCGGATAATTGTCGGTCGACAATTAGTTTGGGACGAGGGTCTTGAGATTTGAGACAACAAACTTTAGAGATGGAGAGATCGGTGAGATGTCCACCGGAGAGGCGGGTATTTGGTCGGTGGCCGCAGAGGAAGAGGCGGAGTGCGACGTTGTCATAGCAGAAGGAAGAAGAGAAGGCCTGATACCATGTAGAAACGAAAGAGAGGTTACTCCGGCAGAGTGAGTTCGCCGGAGCTGAGGAAGACAAGAAACCAGATGACAAGAAATGTTATTATGTTATCCAATTTGTCCTACGTACATAAGCTAGTATATAAAGACATTAGGTGTACATGTGTAAAGATCTTATTGGACGGAGAGGTAGTTAGCCGTTGGAAGCTTAAGCCGGTGTCTCTAATAAGAATTCATTAAGCATGAATAATAATATCCTTTAGATATATTGATTCAAGCTAATAGATTGTGTTACATTTTGACTCAAACTTAACTAAACTTGAGAACTACAAACATGAACACAAACTATATGGTTCAAGACAAAAACTTCAAATAAAGTAACCTAAAAACAATTCATCTAACCCATTTATTAAATGGGTCATTTTGGTTTTTAGATCAACCCACCCTACATAACTCAAACACCACCTTTTAAAACAGATTAAATAAATAATACACACACAAAGATACATTTGAGCGACTTTATCTGGGTGGTCCTGCCCGAAGAAAGAATATTGATCATCGATCTTAGATTTCTTGTGGTTTTGAATAAAAAAAGAAAGCTTCCAATTGAGTGAATGTCTAGTGAGCTAATCTTACCCCTAAACAGGTTGAAGAAAGCTCGAATAGTTATGACTATGATGTGGCTAACTACATAGCCTTATTACTAAGAAAGGGTTAGTTTACCCTATCATGCTTACGAAGTGCCAGTTCCACTATCATTGATATATAGGTTTGGCAGGGCGAATAGATTCTTGCTAATGAGCATAGCGTCGAAGCATATTAAGGCTACGTTTCCTAATTAGGTTTGTCTAAAAGAAAGCGTAGGACCCTGCTTCTTTACTTAGAGTCAAAAAATTGACCAAAGATTTTCATGAATGTCGAGTGCAAAGTACTTGGGTAAGGGTAGTAGTCCTCACTGAGGAGCTCAAGATTAGTTTTGGATGCATATGCCTCCTTGGAAAGAAAGAAGATATGCCTATGAAGAGCTGAGGTACATTCTTTTATTGGTACTGAAGCTCATTCGTAGTACATCTTTCTAGGATGTTGAGCTTGTTAGATTGGAATAATAGAGTCTATAAGGTTCGCTTTGTGACCCTGTGAAATGAAAGGTCTTAGATTGAGTGGGCGAACATAGGATACGAGCCAGTGTGGGGGGTTATTTGTGCAAGATCGAGCCTAAAAGTATGGCATTCAGGCCTTCCTTTTCTTCGCAACCTTGTTGTTTGATCTGAGTTTGTCGATCCATAGGATGATGCTTCAAGTTGAGTTTGTCTTTATGTAAAGTACCCAATCGATGCCCCATCATTTAGTGGAAAAGACATCTTTTAGTGTCCCCTGCTTCAGGAATCTTCTTTTCTATTCCCTAAGATCATGATAAAAAGAAGTCTTACAATCTGCATCGGCAAAGAAAGAGCTTTTTCTGTTTTGATCATCTGTTAGTTTGTTATCCCCCCTTCTCTGGGTCTGAGAAGAGTTTTTTTCTTTTAGAGTCTTATCCTTTTTGCAATTTGGTACATTTAATGTCATGTTGGCATTGTGTTATTTCCTTGGTTTTTTCATTCATTCTTAGGAATGAATGATAATTTAGCTTTTTCTTTTTGCAATTTTTTGTTGTTTTTTCCTTCAGTTGTTTTGGTTTGTATTTCTTTTAGTTTTTAATAAAAGGGCTGAGCCCCAAAATTTCCCATATAATATACTCGGGTGTCATACACAAATAACAATCCATCTTCTCAATCATGAGTAGAAATAAATAACTAAATTAAACACAAAAATATAAAACAATATAAATTTTGAGGAATCTTATACTTGTTCAGTCAGTCTCTAGCCAACGTCAGTAAATACTCAGTCTTTATTTATTTTCACAATAATCATACATTACTCAATCAGATGCTTGCATTTATCCATTTATAATATTAATATTAACAATATATATGTTTATATTAAAATACCAAAATTACTATTCAATATAAATGATACAAAATGTAATCATTATCATTTTATCTAGTGAAATTACAAAATCAATAGGTCAAAATGTCAAAAATAATTAGTACTAAAACATATAAAAACTTATGCGGTAGAAGTTCATTAAATAAAAAAATGCAATTAAAATCATTTTGGGAGAAATCCAATTGTTGAAATCCAAATATTTGAAAACATAAATATGAGAGAAATCGCCTACAACGATATGAGTAATTTTTTTAAAGCGACAAAGCGAACCGTCAGCTAAAAACCCTGCTTGCTCTTTCCTTTCTCCTCCTTCATACCCATTCTCTTCTTTCCTTCCACTACAAGTCACAATTGAGGCGAGGGAGGGAGGAGTGAGTGGTAAATTTTGATTTAATTAAACACAAAAATGTGTGTTATTGCAAGCCGCCGCAGCAACCGAGTAAGCCAAAGCCGCTGCAATGCATGCTTAATCGAGAATTATTGTACAACAGAAATTTCAATTATGCGGTGACAATTTTCTGATCCTGATGCACTCCGGACCAGACATAAATTATTGGAAAGCATTTCATGTAGGGCTGCAAGCGAACCAAACGTTCGACGAGCTACTCGTTGTTCGGTTCGATTAAAGCTCGTTTGTGATCGTTTAATTAACTAAACAAACAAACTTGAACAATATTTTAAATACTCGATTCTTAAATAAACAAACTTGAACACTAATGCGTTCGTCTCATTTATGTTCGAGAACAACATCATTTGAAGTTCGTGAACAAGCTCGACATTAAGCTTGATTCCTGTTCGATTTTGAACTCATGAATAAGCTCGATAAAAATAATTAATATTTGAATATATAATTAATAAATATAAATAATCATTGCATTTGTTATATAGACAATTGCTTTTATTATAAATGTGTTTGTTCATAGATATGTTCATGAATGTGTTTGTTTGATAGTTAAAAAAAAATTCGTTAAATATGTTTGCGAACAAACTCGATAAACACTAAACGAACGAGCATGCACTGAACATGAACCGAACATGAACACTCATTAATCTAAATGAACCAAACATGAACACAAACAATAAAGCTCGAACAAACATGAACCAAACTTGAACAAGCTAGCATGATATTAAATGAACACAAACATGAACACTCACATACTCCGCTCAGCTCGGTTCATTTGCAGCCCTAATTTCATGTAGCGTCAAGTTGATTATCTATTGGAGACTAATAGTTACAATAAGAAATTATACTCATCAAAGCATATTTGATAATTTTTTTCTCAAATAACTAATGTAGGATCATAGATCATACATATAATGTACATACAATTCAAATAAGAGTTGTGTAATATATTATTTAACAATCTATAATTGAGTACAAAAAATATAACCATAAGAGGCTAGTTATTGATCTACCACAGTATGAGATTGTAAAATAAGTCAAAACAATGACCATTTTTTATTTATTATTATTTTTAATTTATAAGTGTAAAGTATAGACTATAGAGTTGATATGTTGTTACATATTTGGCCTCATATGTAGATTTATATTATAGAATGCTTTTTTTTTTTTCCACTTAAAAAATAAAAAAAGATGATAAAGAAATGCTTTCCACCTTCAGCAAAAGCAATCGTTAATGCTACATCTTGATCAAAATTCCACTTGAGGGCACTAAAATACAATACAGGCCATATAGATATATCCACGACATAAATAAAATAAATATATTTAATTTTATGAAGAAAATTATTTGATTTATTTAAAATTTTAGCATATGATCAAAATAATAATAATAATAAAATATGCACATCCCAACAAATTATATTTTTATAAATCAACCAAATATTACTTTTTTAAATAATAAATAAAATTTTATTTTTATTTTTAATTAAAATTTGTATTTTCAAAAAACAACATGGTCCATAAAATATTGCATTTGACTTTCCCGTCACCACCATTGCTCCCCTAACACTATATATACACCAATACATCCCACACTTCCTCATCCTGCTCCTTCACCTCTCCTCCCATCAGAGCTCAAACACTTCTCCTTCTCCAAACCCAACCACACCACCATGGTCATCGCCACCAAGCTCCACCACCACCGCCTCCTCCTCTCCCAAAAACCCAAAGCACCAAAGATCCAAAACCACAAGGAGGAGAAGAAGAAGAAGAAAAGCTCATCACCATCATAACACAACTCTACAACACCCATTTCTAATCTCCCTTCTCTCCATCCTTCCCCTCAAGTTAACTCCCTCTTCTCTTCTCTAGTCTCCGCTTGCATCCCTTCCTACCCTTCCCTTTCGCTCTCCTCCCTCTCTCCCTCCACTCTCTCCATGCGTTCCCACCTCATCTCCCTCTGCAGCTCAGCTGAATCCTTTCTCGAACTCCATTACTCCTCCATCCTCCTCCAACTCTCCCTCACCTCCTCCTCCCTTCTCCCCCACCTCCCTGTCTTCCCCTACTTCTCCAACTACCTCTCCCTCTCCCTCCTCGAATCCTCCCTCCTTTTCTCCCACCTCCTCCACCCCCCTCCCCTCATCGCCTTCCTCGGCTCCGGCCCCCTCCCTCTCTCCTCCATAATCCTCGCTTCGCACCACTTCCCTTCCTCCACCTTCCACAACTTTGACATCGACCCTTCCGCCACCGCCAAGGCCTCCGCTCTCGTCGCCAACGACAATTCTCTCGCCGCCCGCATGGAGTTCATAACCGCCGACGCCTCTGCGATATCCGGCGACCGTCTTTGGAGCTACGGAGTGGTGTTCCTAGCAGCCTTAGTTGGGTTGGACAAAGAGCAAAAGGTGGGAGTGATTGAGCACTTGTCGAGGCATATGGCGCCAGGAGCAATGCTGGTGGTCAGAAGCGCTCATGGAGCGAGAATGTTCTTGTATCCAGTAGTGGAGCCTGCGGATCTCAAAGGCTTTGAGGTTTTATCAGTTTATCATCCTGATGATGAAGTTATTAACTCTGTGATCGTTGCGAGGAAGATTGGGGCTGCGGTTGATCAGAGCTGTAAGTACCGTGAGGGGAAGAAGATGGAGGAGATGGGGTTGGAGGAGATTCATTCTGAAGCTTAATTGATCAAATTATGTCAGAATATATATTCATTAGTATGAATTTTAAAATTTTCTAAATTTTGATATGCTTTGAGATTAGTGTAATGCATTTCTTCATATTTATCACTTATTTAAAGCATATCTAATAATTCTTAAGCCTATCCTGAGCACAAATTATATGAAAAACTCTTTATTAACTTATTTATGAAAAATAAATAAAAGAATTTGAGCTCCATTGTATCCTGATAGGATTTTTTTCTTATATTTAGATTTTATTTGTGATAATTTTTTTACTGCTTCATAAAACAACTTTTTAGTATAAAAATTAAATTTTTTATACTATAAAATTATTTTAAGAAGCAGTAAGAAAATCATCACAAATAAAATCTCAATAATGTTTTGTTTCTACTTCGAAGTTGTAACTTCAAACCAGATAAAATAATGAATAAGAAAAATTGTTGTACTAAAGTGAATAAATTTATGAGAAATGATTGATTTAACATTTGTGATGAGATTATTTTTCCTTAATAAATAAGAAAAATAACTCGAAAAATGCCATTGTAGTTAAATATTTGTGAAATTTTTTTTTAACAATTAAATTAGTTGGTGATAAATTTTTATGTGAAAAATAAATAAATTTATGTGCATTTATTACAAATTAGAATAAAATAAATAAATAATGAATTTTCTATACTCTTTTTATGTTATTCAAGGCTATATTTGATTTAAAGGATATATAAGATAAATATATTTATTTAGTTTTTTTTGTAGATTGAGGAACAATTAAATAAAATAATTATAATTAGGTTGATAATGAGAAATTTAGGAATTTGTGAGTTATATTAATTTATTTTATATAATTAATATAATTACTTATAAATTAAAAATATTATTTTTTATCTATTAAGCCAGTCTTATATGAGTTGGGAATTATTGTATTTTGCGTTTCTCTCTCTCTCTCTCTCGGATTATTTGTTTCGTGAAGATGAAGCTATGGATAACACAGCCTAAGTTTTTGGATTTATGTGACAAATAAATGCGGGCGGGTCACGCACTCTTGCATCTGTTTTTTTATTTTCTATATATATATAATATGAGAAATATTTTTAAGAAAATTTAATTCTTTATAAAATAAAAAAATATATATTTTGTCGTTGCTACTTAAATAAAAAAATTAGAAATTTACAAACATATCTCATAATTTTTATATATATTTAAATATATAATACTTAAAATTTAATATTTATTTATAAATTTTATTTATAGAATATTTAGCATCTCGATCATACTAAAATATATGTAGAAAAAGATATATTTTACTTTAGATAAGTTAATATTAATAATTTTTGTAATTTAAATATTTAAATATTATATAATTAAATATCAAAGTTTAAATGATAGATATATAAATGTATAAAAATTGCATAATATACATGTAAATTTCACAAAAATAAAAATAAAAATTGCAAAAAAAGTCACTTTTTCTTCTATTTAATTTTTTTATTAAAATTTTAATAATATGCCTTCATATGCTAAAATTAAAATAAATCATGCAATCTAGAAATATATTTTTTGTTTCTCACAAAAGTAACACGTTTTTAATATATTTGTTTGTGTGATATGTTATAAAGAAGAGTGACTCAATAAAAAAATAATAATTATATCAAAATATTTTCTTATTTTTTGTCTTAGCATGAAAAAAAGTGATCAAAATTGTAAGATAATTATTTGTAAATAAAACAAAGCCTTAAAAAATAGAAAACACCAACATAGATCAATCTTTTAGTATTTTTCTATTTTTATTTTACATTTATTTTAATTATATATCTATTCATTTTGACATTAAAATGTATAGAAAGACCATCTTATTGTATTCTCTTATGTTATATATATATATATATATATATATATATATATATATATATATATATATATATATATATATATATATATATATATATATATATATATATATATATATATATATATATATATATATATATATATATATATATATATATATATATATATATCTTCTACGCCTTCCCCTACCACGAAAGCTGCCACGAAATCTACCGCGAGAGGCCACAGAAGCCGGCCTAACAGTAACCAAAGAAAAATAATTTCCAGGATCCGACCCACCACATAAATTTGGGGAAACAACACCAGCGTCCGAAAATTCAGATCCCGATTCATAATCAGATGAAGCTTCTAGCCAATTCATCTGGCAACGCAAGTCGCTACCAGAAAATTCCCCCAAACGATTAAGCATAGTTTGTGAACCCACCACATTAACAGGAACACTAACAAAATTGTTTGAGCAAACCGAATTAATTTTCACACTATCCTCACAATCAGCAGAAATATTCACATTCTCAACCGGATTACATGCACCCAACACACTCGGAGAAACAGAATCGGAAGCAGGAACTTGAATCGGAACAACCACAGACGGAAGCCCAGCAACCTCTTCTGAAATACAATTACCAACCAACGAGTTCACCGGCAAAACCTCAAGAGGAGTAAAAGGAATAGCATTAGGAGACAAAACCATAGTGACACCACCAGAACTTCTCCCAACGACCGCCCCAGTACCATCATTTACAACAACATCAGAGATAACACCATCCAAAGTAACATCAACAACCTTAGCAACAGGGGATGCCGATCGCTCGATAACCAAAGCATCGGTATGAATCGCAAGAACAGAATCCCCCCAACATTCACACAAGAATTAGAATGAGGAACAATTAGAGAATCAACATTATTCTCAGGTAAAACCAGAGGAACAGAAGGGGCAACAACAACACCAGCTTCATTACCGCTAACAACAAACTTCCTAACACCCGAAATCCCTCCAACCCCCAAAGCAGCGGAAGAAATAAGATGAGGGTGAAGAATTTTGCAACCAGTTTTCGAATGACCTAAAGAAGAACAATGAATACAATATTCCGGCAAATCTTCAAAGACAACCGACTGAACATAGCCTGAAACTTCCGGGCCAACCCAGATTTTCTCAGGAAACTTTTAAGACACATCCATTTCAACCAAAACTCTCGCTACAGAGGGGCGCGAACCAGTAGAAGTCGCGTTATCAGTTTTTAAAGGGTTCCCAAAAATCCTACCCAGCCCATCAAGGATCCGTGAAGCAAACAAATGTGGCCTAAGATTAGGAAAGGAGATCCAAACAGGAGCTACAGGAGATTCGTGTTCCACATCTAATGTATGAGACCACTAAATCATTTTCATGAAACAGTTATTAACAAAATACGATCGATGGGCAAAAACCCGACAATAGTCCAACTCATTGAAAAATTTAATCAGAACATTCCTTTGGTTTAGAACTGTGACAGACACCTCCCCTTTCAATTTTAGGTTGAAAAAAAATTTCCTAATGGCTTCCAGCGAAGGACGATTCGTAGGGAACTTTCCGACCAGGGAAAACTCAAAAGAAGCAGCTAAAAATTCAATTTCCAACTCAGAAATCCACAAAGAAGGCATGCCTTTGTTGGTGTTGACACAATATTTCTATTTTCTCTCGGTGATGGTGTTGTTTGATTTTATTGGTTTTGGTCGATTGCTGGTTGTTTTGGGCTGTGATGTGGCTGGGGCTCGCATCCCTTTGGTTTGCGTGTGGCAACCATTGGTTCAGTCGCTGTTTCCTTTTGGATGGTCCGTGCCAGATTTCTGGGGTGCTGGTAGTCTCGGCAATTATTATACTGAGCCTCGTATTTGGCTGTATTTTGTCTTCTCCTTTCTCTGTTGGGTTTTGTTATGTCATTTATTGTGTCTGTAACCGTGGACTCTTTATTAATATATTTTCAGTTTATGTTAATATATATATATATATTGAAAATATTTGTAAGCGGGTAATGTTATTGAACTCTTTATAAGAGTAAGGCATCGTTTGGAACAATTTTCTTATGTAAAAATAATTTTTATTTTGTCAAAAAAAAATTTATGTTTTCAAAAAGAAAATTTTTACTATGGAGTTGTTTTCTATAATAATTTTAGGCTTAATTTGGTACAACTTACATATTGATTTATAAAACATCTTTTTAGTTTTTTTTTTTTTAATTAATTGTACTAGATATCTGATTTAGAAAGAACTAAAAAAATTATCCCAAACGAAGCCTTAAAATATTAATTTTTCAACAACAACTTTAAAAAATAGTAAGAAACCCACCGTAAGATGAACGATTTCATCAAATTCGAAGTTCAACTACATTTAAATTTAGAGTTTGTTGACTTAAATTAAAATCTAGATTTCGAGCCGAATCTTCGAGGATTCAAATAAGACAACTCCAAAATATGTTTAAGAATATTTTTATAAAATTAATTTTTCACAATAATTTAATTAATCATTTTATAATAAACTATAGTAGCCTACAAGGAACCCTTAGCCAGCAATCGAAGCATTACCACTACAATTATTTTCTGCGACTATTTTGACGCTTATCGAAGAAAATGACAGAGCAAATTAAAAGTCACCATAAAAATCAAACAAATGTGTTTCAGACGCATTCAGCTTCTCAAAATGTCAATTTAAGGAGAATAAGAGAGCTAATAATGTTTTTGCGTTATTGTTCTCTCGTTGTCTGTAGCGATAGTCTATTGAGAGATCTGACTGTTCTGCTAAGGGAGTATGTGCCGAGCACACGAAATCTATAAATCTTATCCATTATTACTATAAATAAAATAAATATTAGGTTTAGGGGGTTTAATAAATAATTTAATATGAATTTAATTTGAAAATTTTGAATTTTTGTTGATACTATTATTATTCGGGTTGGATTTGTTTGCCTGGTTATTATTCAGGTCGGATTCGAGTAATCCGAATATCCAAAAATTTATTTGGAATCGACATGATTACCAGTCAGGTTCTGATTTTGAAGAATTAGATAGATATTGTTGAAATAAGCATATATTTTGTTGGATTAAATGAGTCATATCAAAGTCAATTGAGTCGTGTTAATCCGAAATATTATGTCAGCAATATAATAAATGAGTTAATTAGACGGATTAGGGTTGAGTTGGGTTCGGGTCAACTACTTTGACCCATATAATGAAGGGATTGAATTTGGGTTGAGTCAACTTTTGGTTAAACCCAAACCTGACCTGCCAGTAGAGGTGTCAAAATGGTTTAACGAGACGGATTTAGGTCCGATCCAACCCGAATAAGGTTAACTTGAACCCAACCCGTTAAATAAATTGGTCAAAAAGGTGGACTCGAATCTAACTTGCTAGTAACCCAATCCCGACCCGACAACCCTTTTTAATTTAAAATATATATATTTTTATTAGCTTTTAACCATAAATTTTAGATTAATTAATTAAATATAAGAAAATTATTTCGCGCAAAGCCTAGACGTGATTCTACGTCCGGACTGTGAGTATACACAGACACAGTGTGTAACAAAAGTACACTATGCGCACAATGCGTATACAAGTATATTGTACTCTTTTTTTATGCAGTGTGTACACATTATTTATACTCACATGTCCAACATTCAAGCTACACACGTAATAATTTCTCTGATGACATGATCTATTGCAACTCAAATAACTTATTGTTGTTTTAGGTTTGGGTTGTTTAAAACTTTTGATTGCTATGATATATTGACATAATTAATATGAAAGTTTTGCGCTCCCTTTCAACAATTATATGCATTGTGTTATGCTTGAGCAAAATAGAACTTGAAGAACACATATCAGATTTATGTGGAGAATTAAACACAACATAATTATAACTAAGTTTCTGGTTTCAATATAATTAATGAGCAATAAAACTTACCTAATATCTATAAGTGCAAAAATAGTTGATGGTTTATAACAAATTTCGAGGAATTCTATGAGCGAGAGTTCTCTTCTAATCATGATTAGATGAAATTTTAAAATAAATTTAAAGAAATCACTTACTTTCATTATAAAAAATGACACATAATGAATAATTGTTTTACTTAGCAAAGTCACTTTTCTCTCACATTAATAGATATCAAATCATCTATATTTGTATAGAAGGTGCATTAAGGATATACACTCTCAAAGTATAAAAGGTCTATGAAAGATACAATCCATTAAAAAATCAAGAAAAACCACTTAGATGAACGCTATATTCTTCCTCTTATGTTAACAGATGTTAGGATAATACCTCGAGTGTATGTTATCATTGGAGAACGAGTATGTATTTCGAGAAGTTCATTTAGAGATATGTGGGAAACACTTACGGGCAGAGCACTTAGGATTCGTTTGGAATAGCTTTCATACTACTTTATAAAACTAAATTTTAGTACAAATGTTTTTGAAAAAAAAAAATTTATGCTAAAACTCTGTTTTATAAAGCAGTAGGAAAGCTGTTCCAAATGAAGCCTTACTTAGAAAATCTTAAAGTAGGAATTCTCCTGGCCCATAATAAATATGGTGTATTAAACTTTATTGAAAAATACACTAACTTTCAAATCTATTATGATCTCACTAATGTTCCGGTAATAGAATTTCACTCTCTAAGGTCACTGGCTCTTTGCTCAGTGGGAAACGATATCATGAGACATTTTTCTATAGATACTAAACAATAAAAGGTTGTCATTGCGTTCATTGACTAATTTACCATGTAGGTGAAATTTGAGCCACTCATAAATATTATTAATGAGGCAAATGCTAAATAACTCATTTGTAAGAATATTATTTCTCCTCGCATTAATAGATATTAGATCATTTGCATACATTAAAAATCAAAATGATGAGCTTCAAAGTCGTCGGATTTGCACTGTGATTTGTGTTGTACATGATATGATGAATAGTATTGATCTCAATATAAATCGTTCAGCTTTGAAGTTCATCCTGATATATTTACATCAATATATACTCATACAATTTCTTCTATTGTTATATTCATAAATTTATATGTTCATGATTTATTGACTCTAATCAAAGGTTTGTATGAGTAATAGAAAGACTTTAGTTCTAACAAATGAGGGTCTATGATTTTGTTTTTGAGTGGATAAGTTTTGGTAGCTTATGCTTTTCATCACACTATTGTAGTAAAAAATAGTGCCTAGTTTTTTGTGGTGGAGACATAGATTAAGGTTTTGTTTGGGACGGCTTTTTTATTGCTTTTTAAAACGGAGTTTTAGTACAAAAATAAAAAAATTTATACTAAAACTCCGTTTTATAAATCAATAAAAAAACTGTCCCAAACGAAGCCTAAACTGCTTTTTAAAATGGTTTTATAGTATAAATTTTTTAATTTTTGTACTAGAAAGCCGCTTTAAGAAGCATAAAGAAAGTCATCCCAAACGAAGCCTAAGAGCATATGAAAAGCAACCAAATTGGTAACTGCATGCTGCAACTTTTTTTAGCATTCAGTCTAATATGATGATGAAAAGCATATGCACTCCAAAAAAATTCACAACAAATTGCAAAAAGTATAGCTAGTAATAAAACAATTTCATCAACTAAGTAATTCAAAAGAATAGATTGTTGGTTAGAATTTCAACTCCATGTACAACTATCAAAAGATTTAGGCTTTGTTTGAGACGACTTTTTTATTGTTTCTTGAAGCAATTTTTTAGTTAAAAATTTTAATTTTGACTGAAAAGCTGTTTTAAGAACCAGTAAGAAAATCATCCCAAACATGTCTTAGGCTTTATTTGGGAAAGCCTTCTCATTATTTTTTAAAACGATTTTTTAATACAAATTTTTTTTTTAACTATAAATTTTATATTAAAAAGTTATTTTAGAAAAAAGTAAGGAAGTTGTTTCAAACAAAGCCTTAGGCTTCGTTTGGAACAATTTTTTTATTATTTTTTAGAACAAAATTTTAATACAAAAATTAATTGTTTGTGTTAAAACTCAATTTTAAAAATAATAATAAAAAAATCGTCTCAAATGAAGTCTTAAGACTACGATAGTTTGATAATCAATGGGCATTAACTTAATTTTTTTTTTTTTTGAAATAATGAGTAGCTAAAAATGATAAAATGGAGTATTATAACTAGAAAAAGAAAATAAAAAAAAATGGCATAGCGAAAGGAGGAGCTTGAAAGGGGGATGAGGCAAATAAGCTGCCTACATTTGAATTGAAGAGAAGGAGCGCGGGCCGACTAGGGCTTAGCTAAGAGCAAAGACAATGGATTTTTGGGCCCTTGGAGGGCTATTTCATGTTCTATTTGGGCCAATATTTAATTGTTTCTACAGTAGGAAAAGCAGTCCATAACAAAGTAATGTGCATTTTCATAGTAATTTTTTCACAGAATTATCCAAAATTAGCTTTTAATAAATTATTTCTAGAAAAAACATATTTGAAATTGTGATTGAGAAACAGAGCCCTACACAGGGTCCTGGTCGAGTACCCATTGGGTACCCACGCTATGTGCGGACTGGCTTCGCCCACCCACCCCCCACTCATAATATTTTTCAGGATGACGTACTCACCCATACCCATGCATTGTTCGACCTTAGACGTAAAAGAAATCCTACAGAGAATTGAAATGCAGAAGACAATAACAGAATAAAAGTATTTTCATATTTCCCAAATGCCTGTAATATAAATTACATGATTTTATATAATGATGCAGGGGACAAGTTGTTAGAGTGTAGCACAATATGTTATATGAAGCTTGCGGTGCATTGGACTAACATGTTAACAAGCCGCGCAAGTCATTGTTCAATCGGTAGAATAATAGATCATTCACGTGAGCAGGCTTTCGACTGTTGCGCTTCTTAGTCAGTGTGTTGCCGGCGTCTGAAAAGTTGTTCTCAGACATGGCGCTGGCGTGCATAAAATAGAGTTTATGACTAGTGCCATGATCGGGAACGTCTTGATGCCCACCAGTCCCCACCACTTTAGGACGTCGATCTCCCCGTCCTCGTCACCGCACATCTTCTGTTCTTACAGGCTAACCTTATGCGCCATGTAGGCCGTGAACTCTAGGCTGGCTCTGACTTGCAAGCTATTAGGGGCAATGTTGGTGGCTATCTCAGGCTCATCATCATCTTTAGGCAAGTCATCGCAAACTGAGTAGGAGGCGGTGGTGTCTATCCGTGCCTTCTTAGCCGGCGGTGGCCTTATGCCATCGTCATCTTCATCGATGAATGAGTTAAGGCCATGGTCGTACTTGATCATATATGCCTTCAACTTCTCCTTGGCCTCGTCAACTTAATCAGCATTGATGTCCAACCCATGCAAACGCATCTTCATGACCGGGTCAAGCATCATCGCAACGACATGGACGGGCTGAACACAAACTTCTCCTCGAAGATGTGCTGGATGATCTCCCTGAGGGTTTATCCACCATATTGAGTACCCACCCATACCCACCCATAAGTCTATGAGTATACCCATACCCACCCATATCCATTGGGTATGGGTGGGTACGTGGGTGGGTGTGGGTATGTGTGCCCAATGCAGGGCTCTGTTGAGAAATGAACTTTTAAAATAACAATTTTGAAAAGGTTGCTGCTTTTTTGCTGCTTAATAAAAATAAAGTATTAAAAAAATATTTTAAAAAATAATATAAAAAATGTCTCAAATAAAGCTTTAGATTTCGTTTGGGATGACTTCCTTACTGCTTCTTAAAATTGCTTTCTATTATAAAAAGTTTAATGTTTTAGTAAAAAAAAATTTAAGAAATAACAAATTGTCCCAAACAAAAGCCTCAACAACTAAAAGAGTTTGGTGGGCCATCTTAAGGTTGTGGGTTTAAAAAATTAAATTCATTTAAATTTGGAATAAATATGAATTATGTCTATTTTTATTAGTATATAAATCTATTAAAAAATATTAGAATATTACTCTTAAAATACGAGCTTAGCTAAGATTTTTATTCTTTGAACTGATGAGCATAAAAAATATAATTTTGCTAATTATTAGTAATTAATTTATTCAAACTTTAATTAATAATTAGATTAACGATTCATTAGAGATAGTTTTTTTTTTCTATTAAAAAAATTTTAATTAAAATTAGCTATAAAAAGAAGTAAAAAATTGACCCAAACACATCCAACCGCCAAATGTCTAACAAAGTTACATGTGGTGGGCCCACACCAAGCTGTAGCCAAGCGGAGCCACTGACGACCTTGAGAGGAATTCGTTTGCCACAATGAATATATCAACAGATCAGAGCCGTCGGATCAGATCTCGGCGTCGTGGCACACAACCGTCCACCTACCTTAGCTGAATTCAGCCTCCTCTCTCCGCGTCAATTTAAAATGCAAGTCCTTATATTATATTAATAAATATTAAATATATAAAAAATTTAAATATTTATATAAATATATTAAAATTAGCCATGCATTTTAACATTGAAAGTTCTTTTAAAATTATGATAAAAAAGTAATTTATATATTTTATATTATTGTTGTGTTATTATATTTCATATAAATGCATTTTTTAATTTATTATTTTATTTTGACAACTATTATGAATCTGTTTTTTTATTTAGTGTTTATAGTTAAATTAAATTTAATTTGCATAAATATTTACAATTTTAAAAATATTGAGTGATAAATATAATGTATATGATTAGAATGCAATAATGTATACTTTTAAAAAAATTCTTTCTCTTATAATTTTCAAATTGTGGATCTTTCACTTATTTTTAGAGTTTAAGAATTTATTTAATTTTATAAATTTAAATTAAAGATGATTTTATTAATTAAATGAATTACAAATTCATAGCATACAAATTATATTAAGATATCTTAACATAGATTATATTAAGATAGAATATAAAATGACTTTTAGATTAATGAAATATAAAATACTCATTAGTGCAACATTAAAATCTCATATATATGTATATAACACTAATTTTAAAATAAATCTAATAATTTGTAAGTTTATTTTGATGTAATTAAAAAAAATTATGTATAAATCTTCAAAAAAAGATTTTAAATTTGTTTTGGCATAATTATAAATAAATTATTTATAAATTATACTTATTTAATATAAAGTTAAGATTATTATAGCTTATTTAATTATTTTTAATCAAGACATTTGTCATAAATATTTTTTAATTTATTAAAATATTCTAAAACATTTTTTTTTAATTTTAAATACATTAGGGTTGTCAAAAAATGATCCGACCCTAAAAATCTAAGTTCGGGTTTATATTAAACGAGTAAAGTTCAGATTTGGATTGACTTGCCAACTCAATTTTGATCTGAAATAACCCATTTATATTAATATTTTCTTAAATGTTTTATTTATTGGTATAATTATTTTATTTTTTATTAATTAATATAAAATTTGTAGTTAAAAAATTAAAAAAAAAATTAATTAAAATGAATTATCAGGTCATTCGGATTACTAAGGGTTAGTTCTGAATTCACATTATTGACCCGTTTATTAAACGATTTATGTTCAATTTGACCATATTCTGATCAATTTCGGTTTCGGATTTGACACGCCTAAAATACGTATATCACTATTTATCCAGATAATTTTTTTTTTTACAACTTTATCCTACAAATCCCTATAAACTTTTAAAATATTTTTTTCATTTCCGAGCAACCATCTGGGCTTAGTAGTATATCCAAGCCATCGAGGTCGGAGCTGTCCAGCGGCGGTCGATGGCGGAGGAGAAATATAATCGGAGGAATACGGCGGTGAAGCGGATACTCCAGGAAGTGAAGGAGATGCAGTCCAATCCTTCAGATGATTTCATGAGCCTACCTCTAGAGGTATCTTCAATTGTAACCCTAAACGTATGTCATGTCTCCATGCAGTAGATCTTCCTTTAATAAGTTCTCCTTGTCAATTAAATGAGATAACCTTAATGGTTTTGCAGTCTGATTAGAGTATGTTGAATATCTGAGATCTGATTTTGGAGTTAGATGCTGCTTTTTATATATGGGTTTGTTGCGGGGATGAGGAATTTCTAGGAGGAATTATATTTTCATGGGAGGATATTCCAACCTTGTAAATTGAAGTTTACCTTTTTTGGATTAGGAAAATATATTCGAGTGGCAATTTGCGATTTTGGGGCCACGTGATTCGGAGTTTGAAGGAGGGATCTACCACGGAAGAATTCAGTTGCCTGCGGATTACCCGTTCAAGCCCCCTTCCTTCATGCTACTAACTGTAATTACTGAAACTCTTTTGTTGTACGATTCCATTCAGGATAGCATTTTTCTAATTCATCGCTCATCTGGTTATTTAACTTGATTTGACCCCTGTTTTCCTGAAATTTTCCAGCCAAATGGGCGTTTTGAGACCCAGACAAAGATATGCCTGAGCATATCGAACCATCATCCTGAGCATTGGCAGCCTTCATGGAGTGGTATGTTGTTATTGCTGGTTCTTTTTCTTTTTCTCTCATGTTGGTTATGTGTTTTATAGTTGCAAAGATATTTGTGTAAAGAAGGGTCAACACCACTCAATGATGCTGATATTTGTCCAAAGATACTGAAAGCTAACCCTAAATGGTTGGGATAATGTTAATGATACTGATGATTATTTTATGGTTTTTATGTACTATCTTGTTATGAAAGTGTTAGTTTTGAAATAAAGCTGAATCTGAACTGAACATTGTCCTGCTGTGGTTCCGAAAAATGAAAAAAAAAAAAATTGCTACTAGACTTCTTTATTCTGCTGAGAAATGGTTAAAAAGTTCCTCTTTGAACTACTTTATTCTCTACCTTAATATTTTTGAGAAAGTTTTCAAAGAATGATTTTTGAATTTTGAATGATGGAGAAGGCATTATGACAACATAATGAACAACCATCAATTGAACACCAACCAATTTAAGAAGCCTATTTAGGATTAATATAAAATAACTTAATTGTCCAATATGAACATGGGTTTTTAGTTTGTTGCTTTATGTTCCCATTTAATCTGTCCCCTAGTTTTTTTGGATACCTATTAGATTGTTGGTATCGAAATTTCTTATATCCCTGCCATCCGCTAGGAAATACTTTTCTTAAGGTTGAGAATGAGAGTTTAATTTCAATGTAAGATTTTATGATGCATTGATATGGACATGATATGATACGAATATCAAACCTGTCTATTATTATAAATATAGGATTGATACAGTTAATATGCACTATATATATATATATATATATATATATATATATATAAAGCTTGTTGTTGTACAAAAGCAATGTGTATAGTCATTTTAGAAATTAAAAAAATATGAAATGCACACAGCTAATTCATTTAATGAAAATTATGTCCTTGTACAAAAGAAAAAAATAAACAGTATAAAAGTATAATCAAAATAAATTAATCATTAAAAGTATATTTCATTTTTTTTTTCAAAATTTAAGTCTCTTGCTATTCAACTCTTGCACTTTTCAGTCCTTACAATCATAGCTATCTCATTTAACCTACAACACACGTCCTTCAGTTATTTATTATTTTTTAATCAGACATTTTGCTTGTGTGTCTAATACTTGTTGGGTGTGTCCTGTTCTGCATTTGTTTGACAGTATATATTTTGATATTATAAAGTGTTGACGCATCATAGGTGAGAAGTAGCAAGAGAGGGTGGTATTTTCTCGTTGTATCTGCAATATTAAAGCTTGTTGTTGTGTTATGTAGTAATTTACCGGGCTATCTTTCCTAGGTTGTTTGTTCAATGTAGCTAGTAATTGTTTTTCTGTTAATGTTGTGATGAATTTAGAACTAAACTAAAACTATAAGATTTGAATTTCTTGTTTATGCTTGTTTCTTGGCTATATGACCTACGTGTTGAGTAATGCATTATGATAACAGAGAATTTATTTGGCATCAACTTGAAATTGTCTAACCATTTTTGTAAAGTAGTAATTTGTGGATTATTTGAAATGCACACCTTTATTATTTTATCATTTCTAATCATGCTTAATGCTAATATTCTACTGTTTTTCTTTTGGTTTGTTGTATAAACTAATATGATGCTATATCAATGCTTTCCATTATAACACACATGTCAGTTAATATTTGAATCTAGTGACTTGAGCAACCAAAAGGAACTAGTAGTAAATCTAAAATGTATAAATCATTGTTTTTCTTTTCTGTGATTTTGATAAACTGGAAGCATCTTCATTTTTATACCCATTATAAGCTCCTTTTTTTAGCATGTTCAGTTCACTTTTTATAATTTATGAATTTTTTTATATATGTTTGATTTCTTTTCATGATTATGCATTGTATTTTAGGATCACAGTACAAATAACTTTTTTCCGCTTAATTTGGATGATTGGCTGTTGAAACAATCATAGTAATAATGCTCAAATTTTGGAAAGAATAAACTGGAAACAAATCATATTTTGACACTGAATTTTAACTACCCTGTCCGCTTTCAATTATTGCACTTGCATATTTATGAGACACTTTTGGATAGTGAAGTATTTTCTTTCCCAGCAAGATAAAGATAAGATTTTGTCGAAAGCCTCATTAACTATGGTTGGGCAATGGTAACACATAGAATATATTTTTTTTTACTTTATACATAATTAATAATTACGTGGTTCCTTTGAATGGTTTTAAATACATTTGAATCAGATTCTCAACATCTTATATTTAAAATATTTCAATTATAGATTGATAGAGAAGTAGGAGAAGTGGTCAATTTACCCAAAAATAAGTGGAAGATTCCATCCCTTCTATCCCATTAGTTATAGTTAGGTAATGGTGGGATGTGGGATATTTTTACATTTATCCAACCATCCCACAACTTCCTTTTGCCCTCTTAAGTTGTTGTTGATGCTCCTTAAGGAAGGTTCTCAACATTTTATAACTTGTTGTCAAATGATTTATTGTAGTATATTTTCATGTTGCGTACTGGATCTAGAATACACATCACATGTTAGGATATTACTTGAGTGCAACTATTGAAAAAGATGAAAAATAGGAATTTTTCATAAGTAATTGTTATTTTGCATATTTGAGCTTTAGTTGAAATGCTTTAGGATCCTCTTGATCTTCAATCAAGATACTTTGAGCCTGGTGCTAAGCTTATGGGGGTGAACTTGAGGATTGAGAATACCCTTTTTGATTAAAAGGACATTTTCTTGTCCTTCCCAGTTTGCATCGCCCCTTTTGAGATGCTTTTAGCTTGAAGTGGGTTTGATCAATCCTTCTTTAAGATCTATGGCATCTTGTGTTGAGTTCTGTGCTTTTAGATACCATTTTCTTATAGGACCATCATCCTTTCATACCATTCAGTGAGGATTGCATTGCTGATTTAAAATTGTTTAATATTTTTTCTTGGAATTGAAATGCAAATGTTTTTGAGCTATTTATCTCGCTAAATGTATATGCTGTCTTAAAAACACAATTTCTTTTGATATGAAGGGAAGGCTTATCAACCGTTCTCTTATATTCTAGACTCAAAATGACAATTTGTAGGCATAATACATTTTTCTGTGGCAGCCTACCTGATTGTATAGAGCATTTTCTGACAATTTTTTGTTGCATCTCATAGTTCGTACAGCTCTGGTTGCTTTGATAGCATTTATGCCAACGAACCCTGGTGGTGCACTGGGCTCCCTTGACTACCCCAAGGGAGAAAGGCGCCAACTTGCTATCAAGTCACGTGAAACTGCGCCAATATACGGAAACACAGAACGGCAAAAGCTAATAAATGAGGTTTAACTTCTTTCTCATTACTATTGTGTTTTATTCTTTTATTATTATTTTGCTCATTTTAGTGAATCTGTCTGGCTACAGATCCATCAATACATGCTCAGTAAGGCTCCACCAGTTCCTGAGCTCCCCTCTCCTGCAAGCATTAATGAGGAGACCAACAGCAGCATATCAGAAGAAGCACAGCAAACCAATGCTAGCAATAACGAGGCACCACCTGTGGAAGCTGCTGTTCCAAACCCACAAGTCGAGGGGATGGCAGCTGAGGATATGCATGAGCTCCATGTTGATGCAGCAGCTGGGCGTCTACGACTAAGCTTTCGTGCAGAAGTTGCTGTATCGCGTGAAACAATACCAGAAAGGGACTCTGTTAGAGCTCAGAAGCCCATGACTGACCGGTTTTTCAATTGGGCAGCCATTGGACTTGTTGTTGCCATTGTGGTTCTCCTAGTGAAGAAGTTCCTGAAGTCCAATGGTATAGCCCTTTATTTAGATGAACTGTGAATCACTACATGAACTGAAGATACATGTAGTGCTTTGCAAAATCTACTGCTACGGTAAACATTTGTTTGTACTTATAAAATTCTTATAAAAATGCTCTAGAACACATGTTGTGTATAGTCGGTTCCTCCGGAAGTTAATTGCACATGTTGATCTACTCACAAAAGAAAGAATAATCTATTTTGTCCTTCCAGAAAAAAACTTCCAGAGCTGCTACATTTCCCAAAAGCATTTACTACATTTCAAGGTCGAGCAATCTGTGCTGTTAGATTAAATTGTATGATAATTATTTACTACAGACACATCATTTAGACTCTGAAATTGGATAAATCTTTCGGTGTTTCTGTTGTTCCTATTCACATGTTTTTTTCTCTTTGTATAGATTTTTGCATCATATGTTCGCTCACATTTGCAAGAGGTTGTACCATGGTGTATGCTTTTTGTTGATGATATTCTTCTTGTTGATAAGACTGGAGAGGGAGTTGAAGGTAGACTTGAATTATGGAGGTCAACCTTAGAGTCTAAAGGCTTTCGTTTGAGTAGATCTAAAAATAAATATATGAAGTGTAATTTTAGTAATAAAAGATCTAGTTGGGGTATTGTGACTTTGGGCAATCAAGTCATTAAGAAAAGCACACATTTTAGATATCTTGGGTCTATTGTTCAGAGTGATGGTGAAATAGATGGGGATATTTAGTAGAATTCAAGTTGTATGGTTGAAGTGGGGAATGCATCAGGCTTGCTATGTGATAAAAAAGTCTCTCTCAAACTTAAGGGAAATTTCTATAAGATGGTAGTGAGACCTGCAATGCTTTATGGTGCAGATTGTTGGCCATTAAAAGAGAAGCATGATATTAAGTTAAGTGTTGGAGAGATGAGAATGCTCGGGTGGATGAGTGCTTTACTCTTAAAGACAGGATACAAAAAATGAGCATATACGTGAAAAGGTTTGAGTAGCTCCAGTGGAAGATAATATTAGAGAGAGTCGCCTTAGATGGTTTGGTCACATAAAACGGCGGCCTTCCAATGACCCGGTTAGGAAAGTAGATGTATTAGATTTAACTTATATTAAGAAAGGTAGAGGTAGACCTAAAAAGACTTGATTAGAAAATATTAGAAATGACCTTTCTTTATTAGATTTAGATGAGAATTTGACCCTTAACAAGACATAATGGAGAAAAAAGATTCATGTAGCTGAACCCACATAGCGGGATAAAGACTTGTTGTTGTTATATTTTCACTGAAATTTACTTTCATGAAATCTGGAATATTCATCCTTAAGAGATGGTAATACCGGGCATTTTTTTTGGTGATTATAGATTTGTGTGCACTAAATGTTTTTTATTGAACATAAATTTTGAATTATTATTGACATGAATATTAGAGTGATTTCTGTCTTTTATATTTTTTAAATTCTATTATAATTATTCTAGTCTGTTATTAAATTTGTTAGCAATTAATTAGCTATTTATTAATATGTTGTTTGTTCGCTATCAAATTGTCAGCAGTTTTGTTAGTTCTTTTGTTCATAAATATGAGAATTTAAGTCATGTAAAACTATTTATGGAATGGATACAATTTTACTTGGATGTGAAGGCTCTTCTTCTACTCTGGATTTGATCCTTAATCAGTGTCAGATGGGGGACTCTTCCGGGGGAGAGAATTTTTTTGTTCATGAAAGAGGCTTGCTTTTCAGGTTATTTTTTTTAATGTTTTTAGTCATTTCATCTTTTCCATCTCCTATATTGTCTTTTCTAGATTTTTCAAAATTATCTTCTAAAAGTGGTATCATAGCCAACATGTCTTGTTCATTTTCTATGCAAAATTGCAAAGTTAAAAAGGAAGTTTCATCAAGGTGTTGAATCCTTGCATCACCATTATTAATTTCTTGGTATTTTCTTGATTGTGCTTCTTATTTTCCCCTCCCCCCTATCCAAAGTCTTTCCTTTTACAATGAGATGCCAACTATTTTTTAATGGCATTTACTATTACAAAATTACTGTTCTCCATGAATTGTGAATTTATTGTTACGCTAATACTGAAGTTATTGTTCACATGAATAATACTTCCACCCATGAGATTTTTCTCCTTCTTGTATACATGATTAACTTCTTGATTATCATAATAGTGTTGACTTGCAAAATGAAAGTTTCGGCATTTTGATTCTGATGATTGCTCATCATTTTTCTTCGGGTTACAATGAATGATATTAACCCTTTCTTAATAGTACTTATGAGATCCTTTGAGCCTAATTGTATTATTAGAAAGTTGTGATCTCATGCTTGTGTGCTTATTTTACCCATTGATTTGATTATTTGTCCCATTTAATATTGAGGATTTGTTACTTAATCAAGGTATTTTCGAACCTCCAGATTTTTGTATTGATGTTTGTGCACATAGATTTCTGATTATTTAAATGTAACTTCAATGCCAATTCTTGTACTATTTTCAAATGAGCTTGTTGATTTTCCTTAGTTTGTTGGAAGTATCATCCTCCATTTGATGATTTGTAGTTGATAGGGCGTGATGTTTGATTATGGTGAGTTATTACTACTACTCAGCTGAATAAAGATTTTTATAGTTTAGAGAATTAATATTGGCATAGATTTTGAATTTTTATTATTTTCATGAACATTTAAGTTATTAATCTTTTATATTTCATTATTATATTAGGATTGTTCTAGTCAATATCATTAAATTTGTTAGCAATAATATTTTAATAGCTTGCTATTTCTTCAATTTATAAATATGAAAATTTTGAATCATGTTAGTTTATGACATGTCATAAATGTAATTCTTCTTGTAATGTGAATATGAAGATTCTTTTTATCTACTTTGAAATTTGATTATTGATTTGTTGTGCTACTTGAATCCTTTTGAGAAGAGAGAATCTCTTTATTCAAGCCTTGTTAATTAACCTTTTTTATTGTCTTTATATTTTATAAGGTCATCCTATATTTTTTTTCGCATCAACAAAAGTGCATCCTCATGATGAAATTTTGAACAATAAAAAGAGTAAAAACTCAAAATAACCCCCTAACTCTATGTTTGTTCCCATTTCTCTAATTTCTTCTATGTACAAAATTGATCACAATTTAGTCTTTGAGGGACCATGAGATCATTTTTATTTAGTCAAGAGATTAAATTAGAGAAATATGATACTTGGGAATTAAATTGACCACATACAAATAGTTGGGAGACGATTTTGGATTTTTACCTGAAACAAATAGGACTTAGACATTGCTACTCTTATTTTTGTACACTTCATCATCAATACAATCTTCATCCAGCTGCTCTCTCCACTGCATTATCTTGACTAGGGCTGCCATTATTGACCAAACCAGAACTCCCACAACCCTCAAACTACCTGTCATAAGAACAGTAAGCCCCAAAAGCCACAGTGCAAACCCACTCCACTGTACCCCCTTCCCCAAACTTTCATTTCCAGCTACAAAAACCAGTGGTTCCACTTTCATTCCCAGCATCCACAGCCACAGCACAATGAAAGCTATTCCCATCATAGTCTTCTCAACTCCTTTCTCTTTTCTCTCCTCACCATAGACCGTGTCGTCGACAACCGGCTTCACAATCACCCTTCTCCACAGCATCATTATCTCGTAGATCCCAATGAAGATGAATGTCCTCTTAGTCCATATCACGAGTCCGATGTTGTCGTCGCCGATCGGTTCGAATGTAGCTGTGGCTGTAGCCTTAATAGCCCAGGAAATGCAGCCTTGGAAGAGGATGAGGATGACCCAAGCTATACTTCTGGGTGCTTTGGTGGTGAGTGAGTGACCTGTGATAGAGAATATAAGGCAAGTAAAGGATAGAGCAAAGACAAGGATGTAGAGAATTATAGATATAATTTTGCAAGTAGGAGGAGAAGAGGTGAGCCTGGATAGGAGAAGAAAGGATAGAGGTAGGAGGAGGGAGAGGAGTGTTAGGCTAATTCTATGGAAGGATTGCTTCACAAAGCTGGAGATGAAGTTTCCTTCACCATTTTCCTCTTGTGATGTCATTTCCTCTTACCTTCCTGTATGTATCTTGGTTATGTCTGTAGCTGGGTTTAAGTAGGGAGATTGATGGAGGAAGAAGTGGGAAGCATGAGTATTTTGTTGTTGGCTGCATCTTTGTAAACATTTTTATTTGGTTTTCTATTAAGCATTCTAACTTTGGTGGTTAGGAGAATATATATTTGTATTTTCTTATTGCTGGAGAAGACAGAATGTTGTATTTTGACAATGTATTGATTGTTGACCTTATGGTGGTTGAGATTGGCCTTTATTGGAATGTGCTGAACATGTTGTATATGGTTAGGTGAGACTATTTTATGTCCTGGGAAGATGTGAGTTCTTGAGAAGTAGCTACTCTTCATTGCAACTTTGTAGGATACGAGAAATTATTACGTGCGGAGTCTAAAACGTAGAGGTACGTCCGGACTTCAATAAAATGTTGATACGTGGATATTTAATGGGAATTACTTTTTACTTTATATATTTAATGTGTCCACAGAACTTTAAGCCCAATGCACCAAAAGTGCAGGTAAAGCACAGTAATAAAGCGCAACAAAAGAGCAGTCAAATTGCAACTAAAGCGCAGGTAAAATGCAAATAAAACACACAAAAAAGTGTAACTAACGTGTAATCCACGTGTCAAATTTTAAGTGGATGTCTAGACGTATCTCTATGTCCGGACTCCGCTCGTAATAATTTCTCGTAGGATGCTTAGCTTGTTACTATTAAGGCTGTTAAAGTGTTATCTTTGTGTTTGATCTAATAATAATTAGTTTGAGATTAATGTATTTTAACAAGTTTTTTTAATGAGCTAAGCATCGGCATGATCATGAAGATCATAATCGGCTTAATAGTAGGTTGATTATATATATATATATAATAAGGTATGTATGGTGATATAGATATATTATCTAAATATTATAATATTTTTAAGTGTTCTCATGTTCATGAATAATTTGTATTCCTACACAATGAGCTGACTTAAAAGAATTCTTAAAATAGCTCTTTTGTTTAAAAATTAAATTTTTATATTAAAAAATTATTTTAAAAAGCAGTAAGAAAGCCGCTCCAATCCAAGCCTAAGTTAGACTTTCTAATCTTTCAAATAACTCTTCATATAAAAATCATATGCCCCAAAAACTTTTTTCTTTAATTTTTTTTAACTCGATTGCTTTTTTTTTTTTTTTAAATCATGGTCTATCTTTATTTGATTATTTCTCACTCCATCAATTCAATTTTTCACATGCAACAAAAATATTTATTACTTTTATAGGCCCAAAACTTAAATAATACACAATTCTTGGCAGCAATCATTTTCCCTTCAATAACCCTAAAGAAACGTGATTATAAATTGTAGTAAAAATATACAAGTGAAAGCACCAATGTACTAACTTATTTAAAAAACTATACAAAATTTATTATGATCCGATAAGGGGAATAAATATTTTAAATTCGATATATATTAAGAATTCAAAATAAAATTAAAATTTTTAATTAGAAAATAATAAAAAATAAATTTTATTAAATTTAAATGATTATTTGACTCTTAATATAATATAATGCTGTTAAAAAAGGCATTACAATTAACCCCACATAATAAGATAAAAGACTTGACAAAATTTGGTTGAAATATATCTGTTAAAAAGTCTGAAGATAAGAACTATATTTTAAAAGAAGCTTTGTTTAACAAAAACAAGAGCTTAAACAAGATTTTTCATGTAGATAGAATCATGATTTGTTGATTAGAGGAGAAAATTATTTTATTCAAAATTATAAATTTGATATAATTTTAATCACATATTTAATATATTTTTATGATATATCATTTATCATTAAAAACAATTTCAATCTCCATCATAGACAACTCTTTAGCCATATAAGATGATGCGAAGGAATGTCTTATAGAGACTGTTACTCATTCCCATTGCCAAGTACAAACGAAAGGAAAGAAATCACCACAATTGACCAAAAACTAGGGAGTTTGAAAATAGATATAGATATATCATACTGAAGGCCTCAAGAAGACTGAACGTGGAAAAAGAGGAGCTTTTGACGTTAATCAAGTCGATGACATTTCATACTCCTAGTGGCCTTCCTCCGGATTAATTATTATGTGCAAATACTGAATAATAACCAAATTACGCCACATCACCCTTTCACTGTGAACCATTACTCGGTACCACTGACTTGACTGCACTTGATTCGCCTTCGGACTTAACTGCCTCTAGTATCCGCACAAAATAATTACTCCTTCTGAGACACACTATAGCTTAGATATTAGAATGCTTGTTGACAGAGAAATGTCTAGAATAGAGGAGTTCGGAAAGGAGAGAGAGGTGTCAGCCCGAGTGTATGAGTACGAGGTTAGATTTACATATATTATTGTCGCTACAAATTTGGATGAATATTTAGTAATCGGAAGGCCAAGTAATTCTCGGGTGAAGACATTTGATCACCCAAGGTCAGGACTAATTATGTGCGGATACTAGACAGAGATAACCGTTCGAATTTGCTGCACTTTTACAAAAACGCAGCAGAAACATAACTATATAAATGCATTTTTTACTGCACTTTTGCTCCCCTTTTACAAAAGCACAGCAGAAACACAACAAATATTCAATAATTTAATAAATATTAATTATTTGCGGCCTTCTTCTTGTCTTTTTATAAAAGCGTAGCAAAAACAAAGGATTCTCTCAATCCAGTGTGCGGACACTGCAAAAGGACAGACGGTTTATCTCTCTCCTTGATGTCCAGGTTAATAGTAAAATTCCATCGAAGCATTGGAGACCCATAATCCTAACCAATGGAAAGAAAGGAGATCGAAAGCTCATCCCAAGAACTTTACTACTCATAAGTTCATATTATCAACTCATAAACAACTTTAGCCCACAATCCAATCTAATTATAATAATTTTTTAATTATTTAAATTATTTTTTTCAAGATAATTTATTTAACCTCAAGGTTTCGAAGATTGTAAGTATTCATAAACTACTTGACAATAAATCACAACTTATCTACGGAAGGGAGTTTTATTTGGTCCGGTTGACCGAATGAGAGAAACATTCGGTCGCAGGCAAAATCCCGCTGTACCGAGGTGTACCGAGTTTTTCGAAAAAAAAAACTCGGTACACCTCGGTATAGCGGGATTTTGCCTGCGACCGGATGTTTCTCTGCATCCGGTCGGAGGACGTAATAATTGGTCCTATGGAAGAGATGGTTGATTTTTTGAGCTTACTCAAATAGTTGATAATATTAGGAAAATGAGTTAAACAAGGATGGATGCACTATCTATACATTTTATAACCTCGTTACAAAAGATACTGGATATTTTGAATTTATTTTTTGGTTTTACTAGAGCAAAAACATTATAATAATTTCAATGTGAAAATTAAAAATAGAAAAAAGCAATCAAATTAAATCATTCAAGGAATTTACAACCAAAAATAAAACAAGCTTCTTGTACTTCAGATGATGGGAAATCAAATCACATGCATACATTGAAACTCTAATTAGATATTCTTCCATTGAACAACAGGTAATCCTACCAGCTACAGAAGGATCAATTAAACATTAAGTTATCAGGTTTAGAATCTAATCTCCTATCCAAGCTACCAGGTTAGACCAACTATCTTCATATCTCAAATCATCAAAGGATTTTGAACACAACATTACAGAAGGAATACCAGAATTGGAGCTAAGATGGCAAACAAGTCAAAAACCAACTTCAGATTTAGAAGACAACTTTGTACGAGAAAATGGGAATACTATAACTAAAGACAAGATAAAGCTTACACCTAGCACCCAGCAGCTCTCATGAAGTTGTCAAAGGGACTTGCAGGAGGAAGCCTCAGAACCCGCCATGATTGGCCAACCAGTACCTGCTGAGAATCTGTAATCTGCATCTGCAGCAAGCAGATTCATTACAATGGAATTTGTAGATCTAATGGCAGAGATTTGCTAAGTAGAGACTAGAGATTTACCTTCCCATTTGCTAATTTGTCACTCCCGTGGATAGCTTGTAAGGGATTCTGAAGTACTTCATCGTGCCCAGAAACTAGCCAGGTTGACAGCTTCTTCCTCATGCCCATGCCGAAGGCCTCGCACTGACTGGCCATGGTGCCATATGGAAGGGGTGAAGTTGAGACTGATGAGCCAGACACTTGACCGGCTACATGCAATGCCTGATTAAGCATGACCAAAGGTCTTATTAAAACATGAACACTAGTGCCAGTTAATGAATAAGGTTGCGTTTGAGACGGCTTTTTTACTTTTTGAAGCAGTTTTTTATATAAAAATTAAATTTTTTGTAATAGAAAGATACTTCAAGAAGTAGTAAAAAAGCCGTCCCAAACAAAGACTTAAAAGTGATCAAAATGTATTAACTGATCCAAACATTTTAGCACGGAAGACTGCTTGAGCATCCACTTACTCCAGAAATGATGTTTTCAGACTTCTAACGGTGAATATATGATAGGGAACACAAGAAGACAGAAACATTGTATATGATAAAGGGAAAAAGGAATTGAAGGAGCGATGATTGGCCTTTATGGGAAAATTTAGGGTAGGCTGTTCAGACAAAATTTTGGCCAAAATGAATCTCAAAATCATTAGATTTGCTTTGATATACGTGCAATACAAGATGAATCAATCAAAATTTATGGTGCACTCTTTCAAAGAAAATTCAATGGTTTTGAGACACATCCTGATCAAAATTTTGATTTGAGCTAATTTTTTCCGCATTTATATGGACTTCATTTTCCTACTATTCTAACTTTTATTCTCATTTTTATTTTTTATTTTTTTACATTTATTGCTTACATAATCTTCACACTATAAATCATAATATTGAATGTGATCTCCGATACGAGAAGCCATTGCAGATTAATTTTCATCAATTTAGGCGATAATGTAACCTCTCATCGAGCTTGTTAAAATTCAAGGTTGTTCAGAGAGCATATAAAAGTCCTCTCAAGAAATCTAATTTTACTCTGTAGCTTTCACTAACCAAACAAGTTCAATACGTAAAATCTATTAACAAAAACCTATGCAGTTAATTTCAAAACATTTTAAAGGCTCGATATTTTGAAATCATAGATATCTTCTAATGCAATCAATCATATATTAAGAAATCTTGGATTCCACTGATTAATTGCCAAATATTATCAAAAATCATAAAATCATGTATGCATTTTGTTTTGATAATGTTAAAAGAGAATGAAAAACTAAATGCGCAAAGAGAATAATGATTCTTCCTGGTGCAAAAATGTCCATGTGTAATCTAAATGCTCGTCAATATATATATATATATATATATATATATAAGCAACCAGAGAAAACTTTTCAATGCATTGAAAAATCTTAAAAATACCGATTCTAACAGCTGCCCAACACTCATAAATTGTGGTATTGATGGCTGTTCAGGCTTCGAGGGATGCAATCTTGGAAGATCAGTAGACAAGCATTCAACTGCCAGATCACCATCCATCGATGAGCTTAAATTTTCCTAAATATTGAAGAAAAAGATCAATCAATACTTTCATAGCAATGTCATTTCATGAAACCCTGAAGCAAAAGTTTTTATTTTGCTACTAAAGTTTGAGAAGAAAAAAAAAGTAACTTGCCTTAGCAAAAGGAAAAGATTCTTCAGAAGAAATTGTAAGAGCCCTATTGAAATCCCATCCCACGAATGGAATCGACATCCATAAAGTCCAATCCCCATCCTCAGGTGTGAAAGTGGCAGAAATTAGCTTGGCTATGTCATTTTTGTCCATCTTGCAGAAATAGGAATTTGTATTGTAGTCCATTCAGTTTCTACAACCAGAATATACAGATTTTTTTCTTGCGGTATAGAAATATATCTGTTAAACAACTCACGTTGGTTAATACGGAAAGGTGCTGAACTATAACATCAATAAAATGTGGACCACATTCAATCATTTTCTTTCTCAATTCAGCTAAAGATGACAGGGAAGTGCCTTGGTCAGCTTCAGAACCATACTCTTTCAGGTTGGCTTGAGGTTTAGCGTACAAAAGAAAGTCATCGCCAACTTTTAGGTATGGGTCAACCTGAGAAGGCACATTACAGAGCGAAGTAATCAATGAAGCAATTTTGATGATGTAACATTTTCAAGTAAAAGCTGCAGGCGATATAGAAAAACAAACTTAGCTTATATGTGCTTTGAAAAATACCATCGAACTCTGTTGAATATTGGAGTCATTTCCAATTGATTTTTTAGAAGACAGTTCTAATTTTCAGAAGATAAAGGGACTTAATAATTTAGTTTAAGGGTTCTCGTATGTACAAACCTCTATGATTAATTACCTCTTGATCACAAGATAATGCTTTTGATTAAGGCTAATCTATAGATTATATAATATTTTACTTGAGTGGCAGCAATTTGAATTGTGGAAAGTAATAGATGATGCTATTGACTCAGAATAGAGATAGTAGAAAATGATGATAGACCTGATCAAAATATGAAGGTTTCATCATCACTGGTTGTCATGGATACTAGTCTAATTAGTTAGTGAGGGTACTCAACCTAGCCAAACCAAATGATCTTTGGAATAACAATGGTTGTGCATCCAAGGGACCTCATAAACCTTAAGTGAAAGCTCATCAAAGAGACCAATTTAAGCCAACCTTGGAAACCAAAGGACTAGTGTCATATTGAGTATGCTTTATGCTTTAAAACTCATAACCACTATTGGTGAACATTCAGGCTTGGATAATAATTATAATATAACGATGACACGATGTCATCATAATCAAGCTAACCACTTGGTCAAGAAACATATGGCACATCCTTACTGCCATGAGATTTTATATATGCATTACATTTGATATGAATTACTTTGAATGTTTTGGCCGAATATAGATTTATCGTCCTTGGTCAATTCGCGGGGGGGGGGGGGGGGGGGGGGGGGACCTTTTTTTTCATATTTCAAGGGGCTTAGATAGAATAAAGTTACATTCAATGACAATTTTTTCTTTGATTATGCCCATTATTGGGAAAAGAACCCAAAATATATCTTTTTAGAAATTTGAAAGGACATTTTTATGAAGAGGATTCCCTTTAATTATGATTTTATTCATCATAGAGGACTATCACTTTAAGTGTTTATCTTTATTACTGAGAACATGATATTAACTGGTAATCCCTCCAATTACATTCTTAGGTCTTGGAGTCTTAAACCTTTTGATTTGTAATGAGTTTCAAGAATTTTGAAAAACCCTTCGATTATGGTATGTAATAAATGTGCCCATCATATGGGCATGATCTTAGAATATTTGGCTCTCACTCCAATAGCTTGTTTAAAAACCCATCTTTAGTGAAATAATTTAGTTTTGTGAGGACTGAAAGTTCCATCAAATGAGATACCTTAAAGATTTAGCTTAGCGATTCTAGAATGATAAAAATACCATTAGCATCATGAATTTGTCATTATTTAATAGAAGCTTTGTATTTAAAGATTTCATATCGCACGCCTTTTGAGATGGGGGTATTGATTAGTGAAGATGTCAATGAATCTTGAATTTTTGAAATTTTGTGGGGCCATTTTGGCACTTCGGGGCTTCAATGATCATGATCTAATTATAGCCATTGGCCTGATTTGGAGGCTTGGTTCAATTTACCCTTGCCTGTTATTGTTAGATCTATAATTGAAATTATTTTAATTCACATATTGGGTTGATCTAGAGAATTTAGCTCGAAAATTAGTCTTAATTGGCTCGATTTATTGAGTGGAAGCCCAAGGTTTGCATTTTCAAATTGTGGGCTTAGTATGTTGCACTCAAAACTATTGGAATTAATGCATGTATTGGTCGGTGTGAGAGTCCTCTCCATATTCATCCTTTGCTTGTAAGTTTTATATGTCCCGCATCAGTGATCATTAGTATATGCCACTTAAATCATACAAGTCATTCTTTTGCTCTGACTTTGTCTACTATGTTACTTCTACGCAAAGGATCAGGCCTTACATAATTATCAAGTTAACCCTATCAATTCTAATCTTTGTAAGCGGAGGAACATGCCTTAGAAAGTTGATAGGCCATGACTCATGTTGAATACATCTTTTGTTTGTAGAGGATCACTCCTTAGATCATTGTTAGGCTATGAACGATGCAGACTCTACCCTTCATGTGCAAAGGATTGAGTTTTAGATAATTATTAAGCTATAATCCCTATTTACTCTACCCCATATGTAGAGGATTAGGATTTAGGGGCTATTTGGTTGGGATATTTTAGGGTGTAGAGTAAATGCATCGATTTGGAAAAGTTTGGTGTTTGGTTGGATGAATAGCAAATCCAAGGTAAAGTAAATGCAGTGTATTTCATTCTAGTTCATTTTTAAGGTACTCTACCCCATATATGGAGGATTAGGATTTAGGGGCTATTTAGTTGGGATATTTTAGGGTGTAGAGTAAATGCATCGATTTGGAAAAGTTTGGTGTTTGGTTGGATGAAAAGTAAATCCAAGATAAAGTGAATGCAGTGTATTCCATTCTAGTTCATTTTTAAGGTAAATCGTTCTCACCCAATTTTGAAGCAGAACCATTTACACCACTCCAAAGCTTATTTTACCACCGCCAACAGCCACCGTCTCCATCGCAAACCCACTTCCTACTGCTACCCGCCGTCGTCCATCACTGCCTCATCCGCCAACGACCGACTGTAGTCAGTCACTGTCGGCCACCGCCGGTCGCACCGACCATCACTGTCGCTACCCATTGCCAATTGTCGTCATCCATTATTTTCTGTCGTCGACGACGACCACCATTTTTGCCTACCGCCACCGCCCTCCAACGCCGGCCACCCGAGCACAACCATTTTTCACTTTACTTCAAACCAAATTTTTTAAAAAAAAAAGTAAAGTCATGCATTTCTTTTACACACATCCAAACAGCTCCAAAGTATTCCTTAAACACTACATTAACTTTTTCAGGGGACCAGACAGTCCCTTAGAGATTATTAAGCTACGGACTATGTTGACTCTATATTTTGCATATAGAGAATCAAGCCTTGAATCATTATTAGATGGTAGGCTGGATATACTGTAACCCATATATATATATATATATATATATATATATATATATATATTATATATATATATATATATATATATATATATATATATATATATATATATATATATATATATATATATATATAAGCTTCTCCATTATTGGAGTTATGAGTCCCTTAAGACATCATCTCCTATATCTAGGACGAGTTGTGGACAAGCAAACAACTAACTAATTATATGATCATAACACATAATTATTTAGCTATTGACTCGATCCACAACTTTTGTCCAAGATATAGGCAATAACGCATTAAAGAGACTCACAACTCCAATAATGGAGAAGCCCAAATATTGGGACTTACAACTTTACACTATAAGCAATATACAAATGCATTACAAAAAAATTTAGTCATAGTTATGATTAACATGTCAGGGACTGACATGTGACAATAAAGATCAAGTCATTAGAGAGAATTGCATTTATTGTTTTTATATTTGGACAACTTTTGAAATGCAAGCATACTAACTCCACTCCTTTTATGTGGAGGATAAGTAGTGGAAGATCCTGTATTTTTTGAGGTGTTAATATCCCAGTTCTTTATATTTTTCTAGAATTTTGGGTATTTGCATGACTTGAACAAGGTGATAAGTAAGAGGTCACGCGCATCAATATAATCCTAAAGATTCAAGACACTAAACATTGTTTATAAAATTAATCTATAATCTTGAAGCTTCATGGAATTTTTGAATTTTTCATCGATTTTCATTTTTTTTTCCCTGCATTTGTGATGAAGCTTCAAAGAATGTTTGAATTTTTCATCGATTTTCTTTTTTGCCTGCATTTGTGGTTTATAAAAATACATTGCAGCCTTTTTTACATCTTTGCTTCTCCATGAATTTCTTGTTTTTTTTTTGTTTGTTTAAATTTTCTTGATGCGACTTGTTTCACAATACAAGTCTTATTGAAGGATGTGCACACCACTTTTGATTTGCTTCCTAATTCAAAATTTTGTCCCTTGATACATAAATATGATTTCATCGGCATGCTACAATTATGTGGCACATACATGTATCCGAGCTTTAGTATTTTTGTCTAAAGCAGAGGCCAATAGATGCCAATAAGTTGAAGCTTCATGCAACATCTAAATGCTCAGTTCCCCATCTTATAAAAACGTTCTTCCAAACAAAATAATTTAAAAATAAAGAAAACAAAGGACGAACTTGCTTGAATCTACAACATGTTAGACCGGTCCACTGGACCGGTCCAGCCGGTCCAGGCGGGACCAGTTCGGGGGCGAAATCGCGAAACAGGCGGAGATTTCCGCCAGAACGAGCAGCCCGACCGCTCATATAGCGCGTTTTAGGAAGGATTTTTGGGGGGTTTCAGAGAGAAATTTGAATGTAGGGACTGTTTAGGGAATTCCTTTTGATTTGTATGCATTAAATAGATGTTTTTCCTAGGGTTTGGGCATCTTGAATTTGGCTGAAATTTGAGATCTCTTAGATTTAGGATTTCTTTGGGCTCTAGCGGCGTCTAGAGATTTGGGAGAGATCGATCCTCCTCTCGAATTGAGGATCAATTGTATCTTGCTATTTTATTCATCTTCTAATGAAATACAAGCCTTCTACTTGTGTTTTCGAGCTGTTTTCCTTATATTCCTGCTGTTTTTCTGCTGGGGACAGCAAACTGCTGCTGTATTTTTACTGTTTTGGATTAGGGTCACTTGCAAACCAAGTGTTTCCTATCAAATTGGTATCAGAGCATCGATTTGGGACCATCGGCGGCTGAAAACCTGAAATTTCAGCGGGTTTTTGGCATTCGGAGGAAGATTTCTTGTGATTCGTGGAAAGAAAAATGGCTGAAAAGAAGATCGAAGTCCTAGAAGGCGAATTTGGCCAATTAAAAGCAGATTTGGAGGAAAAATTCCTTGAAATCACCGCCAATAATGAAAGGTTGGGAGGTTCGCGGCGATGGAAGAGATGATGAAGAAATTACTTGAAATGAAGACGAATCCGACGGCGTCGGAAGCAAGAGAGACTGTCGGCGACAAGGGCGTAGGAGGAAATCCAAACCCGCTTCGGGGGAGGAGGAATCCGGCAGTAGAGATCCTTGAGGGAGAGGACGACATGCCACCTCTAGAGCCACTTTCTAGAGAGGAGATGAGCATGGGAAATGATCGTCGAGGTGCTGATTTTCAGCGTCGAGGTGCTGATTTTCAGCGTCGAGGTGCTGATTTTGAAGGCAGGAGGGGGGAATACGAGAGAAGTGCAGATTTTGGCGAAAGAAGAGAAGAATATCAGCGTCGAGGTGCTGAATTTCAGCGTCGAGGTGCTGAATTTCAGCGTCGAGGTGCTGATTTTGAAAGGGGAAGAGGAGAATATGATGACGGATTCGGATACCAACATCGGGGGGAGGACCGGGACACTTGGGGAGCACCTCATCTTCGAGGAATGGGAGGTTATGGAGAGTACCGGGGTAACGGAAGGGATCCGAAGGTGAGGAAGTTGAAGATGCCCATCTTTGAGGGGGAAGATGGCCATGGCTGGATATACAAGGTGGAGCGTTACTTTGCTGTCAACGGGTTGACAGACGATGAGAAGCTGACGGCGGCAGGATTGTGTCTGGAAGGTAAGGCTTTGGCATGGTATCAGTGGCGTGACATGAGGGAGCCTATCAGGAACTGGAGGGAATTCAAAAACTGCATAATAGAACGTTTCCAAACCAACCGGTGAGGAGATTTCTATGAGCAGTTCTTTGCTCTGGTGCAGGAGGGATCAGTAGAAGACTACCGTGATCGGTTCGAGCACCTGGCTAGTAGGGTGGAGCGATTATCAGATAGCGTATTGGAGGGGAACTTCATGAAGGGGTTGAAGGCAGAGATCCGAGCGGCAGTTAAAGTTCTGATGCCTAGTGACTTGGAGGAGGCAATGAAGTTGGCACAGCTGGTAGAAAATCAGAATAATCAGGAGAAGGGAGCAGCAGCAGCTCAGGAGGCTCTTACAAGACTACGACCACTCTTTTAGCATCAAAGGGGCCTACATCAGTCAACAATAATGAGATTACCAAGGAGAAGCCAATGGGAGGAGGGAGTGGGGATAACTTCAAGAAGCTCACTGAGACAGAATTATAGGAGAAGAGGGAAAAAGGGCTTTGTTTCAGATGTGACGAGAGGTATACGCCGGGGCACAGGTGTAAGGACCGAACTCTTCAAGTTCTTACTGTTTGTGATGAAGAAGGAATGGAGGGTGTCGTCTTTCCACCTTGCAGACAAGGTGGATCTTTGGGAGGGGAGTATTGTTAGACCGGTCCAGCCGGTCCAGGCGGGACCGGTTCGGGGGCGAAATCGCGAAACAGGCGGAGATTTCCGCCAGAACGAGCAGCCCGATAGCTCATATAGAGCGTTTTAGGAAGGATTTTTGGGGGGTTTTAGAGAGAAATTTGAATGTAGGGACTGTTTAGGGAATTCCTTTTGATTTGTATGCATTAAATAGATGTTTTTCCTAGGGTTTGGGCATCTTGAATTTGGCTGAAATTTGAGATCTCTTAGATTTAGGATTTCTTTGGGCTCTAGCGGCGTCTAGAGATTTGGGAGAGATCGATCCTCCTCTCGAATTGAGGATCAATTGTATCTTGCTATTTTATTCATCTTCTAGTGAAATACAAGCCTTCTACTTGTGTTTTCGAGCTGTTTTCCTTATATTCCTGCTGTTTTTCTGCTGGGGACAGCAAACTGCTGCTGTATTTTTACTGTTTTGGATTAGGGTCACTTGCAAACCAAGTGTTTCCTATCACAACATTATTAAGGAATTAAATCAACCATATTGGAATTAAAAGATAAGCAAGGAGAAACTAGTTTGAAACGCAAGTTTCGGAAAAGAATAAACAAGTCTGAGGACTCACATGGTAAGCTATTAAATGCTTTAGCGAATCTATCAACTCAGGAATCTCACATAGCTTTGCTGTAAAAGCCAGTAGAGCCGCTGAAAGTGTAAAAAGTGACCTTCGGGATGATGGAGGCAATGTTCCTGAAAAATGAAACATATCAATGAGGTAATACCAAGACAGAAAATTGAATAAAGGCAAGTTCATTGAAATGAACTAAGAGAAAGAAGTGCAGATAAGAATGTTGACTTTGTTGCTTACAAAATTGTAACATAATTTGTTCTGATGATTACAAAAGCACCTTACCATTAGGGTCCAATGAAGAGTTTATAAGAGACAGCAAAAACTGAAAGAGCTGGGCAGTGGTGCTATGGCTTGTATTCTGCAACAGAAATGCAAGATAGAAGTGAAAACCATAAAATTGTTCTCGACAAACCAATATGAATATGTATCCACAGAAGTTGGATACAAACAACGAAACAAAAACATTGGAAGTGTGCATCATTAAAATTGTGACAAACAAAAAGAAGTTGGAAATGATAAAACTGGAAGTTAGAATAAATGTGTTTTGCATTTGTTTTATACTTTTGTTAACATAAATTTGACTTATTTACTTCAAACTTAGCAACCCTTCTTCTTTGAGTCAAAACTGGAAGAAAATTATCAACTGGGGTATCTCCAACATCAAACCTTTTTTAATACTATAATATATGGACTACACCAATTCTTGAATATTTTACTCGAAGAAAAATGGCATTCCCATCATCTTGCTTCGCCCTATAGTTTTATTAGCAATTCTATCCACTCATGAAACACTGTTATGATTCATGATATTCAAAAGTGGCTGTTTTTTCTTCTATTGGGCTTTGGCCCATTTGTCTATGGTTGTTTGGTGTTTGGAGGATGGAGGCTGATTGGGGTGCTATCTTTTTGGCTTTCTTGCTGGGTTCTTGTGTGCCGAGCTCCTTCTTGGTGGTTGTTCGGTTTTTGGCTTTTCCTTTCCTGGCTGTTCGGCTCCTGGATGTTCCTTTCCTGGCTGTTCGGTTGTGGTGTTGCCATGCCTTTTCCCCTGTTCTGGTTGGATGTTTTGGGCAGCTATTTGGATGTCTTTTGAGCTTCTTTTCCCTATTTAAGGGGGCTGTTTTGTGATGTTTAGAAGTGAAAAATGGATTGAATTTTGGAAAGAAAACCAAACGGTTTTGTAATAGCTTATGAGATATTTTCTTCTTCTCTTCTTCTTATAATTCGTCTAGAACTTCTAATCTCTTTCTTCTATCCATAGTTGCCGCCTCCACATGTATCCTTCTTCTCAAATTTTCTTTAAATTGCAAGGTGTCCCTAAGTCGTGTTTTTTTTTAAATTATAAATGTTGTTCCGTCTTGTGAGTTGTAGTGTCGATGTGCCATGTTATAAAAAAGGAAGTCTTTTACTTTTTTGCAAAATTTTGATTGCATCAACATCAAACTTCTTCCATAACACCACAGTTGATTGGCAGTAAATCAAAGACTTTGACATGAGTGACTCTGGAAATCATGACCACTTCCTCATAAGTATCATAAAAACAATTCATGATTCATTGCTCCTAAATTTGTTCACGGTTTGAACCTGTACAACTTCAACCTTCTTGTACGTAAGTAGTTTAACCACATTACAATGAGTATGCTCCAAGAAAAAAAATAATTTTTTAGGCCATCCTCTAGGACTGCATTGGAATCCATATTGCATTATACAAAGTACAACATGAAAGCTAGCTAAACAAAACAGTGTTGGTACTGGCTGAAAATTGCTATTTTCACCAATAATTGGAAGAGCATCAATTATCTTGAGCCAATGAAGGTCCTCAAACTCTGTGACAAAACACTTAAAAATAAATGGCTTTTGGAGTAAACATCTATCAACAAAATAGGGGAACGAACTGCAAACATCCTAATTCCTACAAGTGCAAACAAAACGACCTCTTTTTGGATAAAAGTAACTAGTTTTCACCACTAATTAACATCTATCCGCCCATCATGATTAAGCTAAGGGCCAGCAAAATCACGGCCATTTATCAACTTTTCAATAGATTAAACTAATAATGACAACAATGTTACTCAAATTCCAAACTAACAGAGGCTAAGAAACATAACACAAATGTTATCCTCTTCCTTATGTTTCATTTCAATAATGAAATTGCTGAAAAATTGTATTGCGGAAACAAAAAATTTCCAGAAGTTTACCTTACGATGAAAAGAAAGGACTGTTAGGTGGAATGAAAGAGCTATAGCCTCATAATTTGAAGGAAAGTTATCTGGCTGATGAGCTTGCCCCCAAAATGCACAAAGCAATTGACCAATTTGATCTTCATTTAAGATAAACGAACATGATTCCTGTTGCAAAAAAAAGAAGAAATTACTTTCAGCGATGCATAAACTTGCTGTTGGAATGGGAAAAGATAGAACAAAAAAAAAAGATTTACTAAAACTATATTTATTTGTTTTAGAATATAAAAAACTGCCAAAAATCTTGGTTTAAAATACGATTTGCATAATGAAGCAAAAATGGCAATTTCTTAGGAGGGGTAGGATCATGGAAACTATTCTGCAATGATGGAAACGTACTTACCGCTGCATGCGAATAATTGGAAATGGCAGTCCTGTCAATGATTGAGCAGCTTAATTTATGAAAACATGGTGAACTTTTCTGAATCCATCCATGTTTCCATTCACCTTTGTTAATATCCTTTATGCTATTTTCATTTTGCATGTCATTTCCTTGCTTAATCCCATTTCCATATTCCCTTTGGAGTTTTTCAAGCAGAGCAGTTGTTGAGGCAAATGCTGGCGTAGTTCTGAAATGCAATTTCTTAGATTCATACAAACACTCTGGCTCATATCTTGGATGAATTAGTGTTCCAGCAATGAGAACGGAAAATATCATATGAGCTCCTACACGGGCCTCAACATCAGGATGTAGCATTGCCTTAAAAAGCTGCACCAACAGTGCCTCTGGAAATATCTGAAGAGCAGTACGCCAAAGGAAAGTTTAAGTTCCATTATTAAAGAAAAAGAAGGTAAAAACCTTTTGAGAATTTAAACTAAATGTAAAGAGGGTAAAGAAAATATGGACTTCTTTGCAGAAAATGGGGTGGGTGGGATAGTGAGCTACTGAGCTTTTCCCTAAGAGGTAGCAGGGTGGACAAAACACTGAATGATTCATTACTGGTTGGAAATCAAATATCTGCGGAATGCTTATCTAATATTATCTTTTAAACCACAAGAAACCCAACTCGATTCAAGAGGAACCAGATATTTAGCCAGCTTAAACTACATAATGGAAGGCCACAAGAAACAAAAACACAGTAAAAAAATCATCATGTATTAATATTATATAATAATTATTGTTTAATGGGAACTACAAACCAAAACTGCACTTAAATTCCAAAGCACAGTTTCTTTAATGCTTAATTAAAAAGCATAAAGATATCAAAATGATCGCACTGATTTGGACAAAAAGAAGATTAAAATATGTTCATCTATAGCACATGCAGGGCATCATTTTTACGGATCTTCATGAGTAATTTCATATTTTCTCATGCTAGCTAGAAAATTGAGGACATTTTGGAACCTTTCCCAGTAAGAAAAACAGAATAGGAAACAAATGAACACACCAGTTCTGAATGAGACCGAGAAGATGTCAAAGAAATTATACGAGCAAGGATCAGCAAAGATCCAATTGTAGCCCTAGCAACAATAGCAATACTGGCAAGCTTCTCAAGGGTTATAGTCATCATGTCATAAAGTGGGCTTACATCACCAATCTGGAACAAAGATCAAAAGAAGGCTCAGAATATGCAAATAAACAAGCAATGGCTAACATATATGCTCCTAGTGCAAAAATAAACTTCTAATTCCAATCAACCAAATAACTCACAAGACTAATACTTAGTACAATAAACGACCTCTGACCAATAACATACTTACCCCTTTAACAATCTCCAATAAGCAATCTTCAATAGAATCTTGAAGCAAGAAGTTCCAGCTTGATTCCTCAGGTCTAACCATTTCTACGGTAACCTGGAGACTTCTTCTCAAATGTCTACATAAATTACTTACAATACCAATTTCAGCAATTACAGACCGTAATCTTAGCTGTTTAACCAAGGAAGTGGCAATCTGAACTATGTTGGACTTTAGTTGAGGATCATGCATGATATCCTTGTTGTCTAGATGTCGTACTAAAGCAATCAAGATAAATTGTTCATTTCCTGAGAGTCAACAAAACATTGGAAAAAATTACATCATGAATTTCATATATATTCTATGCAAATGAATACCTGCTATGCACAAAAGTGAAATGAAGATACGAAGACATAGGTGGGACAAAACAGACAAATTCAAAATATGTAAATTAACTTTCAAAGAAAGGCTTCATAAGCAAAATTACCAGAGATTTTTGACAAACATGCCATATTCAATAAAACATTCAGAGCCAAGCCATGCTTAGGAGCCCAATGTTTGTGCAAATCAAAGTAGGTAAACATTGGATCAAGTATCCTGCGCATTGTTGTGCTCTCCTTTGCTAGTTCGGCCAGTTTTTGAATGCATATTTGTGACCATACTTTCGGATTTTCGTACTCCTCTCTGCACCCAAATATGCAGATAATCAACAGTGTGCTTGTCAAGATAAATGAAAAATAATGTATTAAAAATGCTACCAATATGGACTAGGTATAGAATTGAAGGCAAAGATTTTGAGATCAAATCATGAGAAATCTATGCCTATGACTTGCATATGAAAACTAGATGAATAAGTACGGAAGGATAGTGAACCACTGGATCCATCACACTAAGGCTTCGTTTGGGACGGCTGTTTCCTTGCTGCACTGTATGAAACGTAACCCAGAGGTGGTTTGGGAGTACACGTTCGTGCTCCGTTCTGTTGACGAATATTTTCGCACCGACTCGACCCCGATCGAGCCCGACTAGGCTCGATCGCGCTCGATCGACTCGATCGATCGACGTCGAGACAAAATCGACTCAAATTAGACTCCAATTTAATTAAATTAAATCAATTTAATTAAATTAAAATTAAATCAAATCAATTCAAACGCCGTCGAGCCCAATTCGACGCAGTTCGACACATTTCGGCATCGATCCGAGTTCAATTTCGCAAAATTGACTCAATCGAACAAAATCGGACCCAAATCGACTCAAATCGATTCGGGGGTCCGAGTCCAATTCGGAGCCAATTTCAGCCCCAATTGATTGATTTGGGCTCAATCAACTTCCCAAATCAGATTTTTGAACCTAGGGCTGAGATTTTATCTCATTTCTCACCCAAAATTTGGGTTCAATGTACTCAAGTACATTCTCCTCGTTTCAAGTAACGAGAGAGCCTCATAGGCTCATTTGGGCGGTGGACCTGCTCCCTCGTGCTGTCCGTCCGAACCCGTCCCGAAACAAGAGCGGGAGAGGGAGTGGGGAGCGGCATTCGGCTCCCCTGTTGCTGTTCGTTTCGTTCCCTGTCCCGACACAGAGAGAGAGCGAGTGAGTGAGAGAGAGAGAGCGGGAGAGCTCCCTTCGTGCGACTCCACCAGGCAAATCCTCTCCTTCGTGCGATTCCACCAGGCGGTCCTTCTTCTTCGTGCGACTCCACCAGGCGGAACCCCAGTCCACGCCGAAGCCCCGGTTCGCGTAGCATTCACCCCGTTCGCACACCTTGCGTTCGGAAGCCCCGTCCGGCCCCCCTCTCGCGTGCGACGGCTTCGTCCGAGCCCATCTAGGGTCTCGGCCAGACCTGTTAGGAGCTCCGGCTTTTTCTTTCGCCGGACTTGTGCGACCTGACTACTTCGGTTCGATCTCAGAGGCTTTGCATTTGCTGCAGAGACTTCTTCCCCTCATTCCTTCAATTCCGGAGACTTCCAAACAACAAAGGAAGGTTTCTAGCTCTTCCTCCTTCAACTCCGGCGATCTCGAGACGAGTTGGGAGCTGTTTGAAGCCTCCAAACAGCAAAAGGAGGCTCCTAAACCTCCCAAACAGCAGTTTGGAACCTTCAAATCGTCCCGGACAGCAGCGGCGACGTCCGGAACGGCTTGGACAGCGGATTGGAGCTTTGTGCGGAGCTTGGACAGCAATCGGAGCTTGGAGCTGAGCTTGGACAGCAGCTTGGACATTGGTTTGGAGCGCTTGGACAACCCGGGAAAGGTATACCGTTGAACTTAGGCGAAACCTAGGGTCTCCCAAGGCCAATTGATGTGTGGTTGACGCTCCCAAAGCCTTAGGTCCTTAGAAACTTTAATTTTTGATCCCCCAAAACCTTTATGTTGGCTGTCCACTTCGCAAAGACTATGGAAATTGGTCGATTTCCATTAGGTGACTCTTATGTAAGGGTCCGAAGAGGATTTTGATGCGTATGAAGATGTTGGATTGGTATCCAACACCTTTCAAATTGTATGTCTTTGCATTCATGCAACCCTTCCATTACCTATGCTTGAACTATAGGGCAAGCCTTTCTTTTCAACCTAGAAATCGAATGTTAGGATGTACACTTCTCTTTATAGTGTTGCATGCTAGGTTAGGCTCCTTAGGTCGACGCGTTATGGCAAAATTGACATATGTTTAGGGTATGTATGTTTGCTAAAGTTCAATGTTTGATAAATTTGGCGGAAACTTGTGGTGGAGTTTTGATACAAATCGTCGTGAGATTTACTACAAGTCTCCAAAGACTTATGTTGTAAACCTCACGACATTCATAACCAACTAAATTCATGACAAGTCATTCCGTCAAGTTTACTTTGCTTAGAATGATGATTGCCACTTGTTTGGAACAACCCTAACCCCTAGAGGTTTGGAAGGAGAGTAAATGGGTTCATTTAATCCTAGATGATTTTGAGGTTTCATGGGCCTTCACAAGCCCATGAGTGCCCATGCCTAGAATTATCTAATCCCATTTTCGAAACTTCCAAATTGAGGGTTTATAATGAAATTATTGAAATGCATCTATGTGTTAAGGGTTGTTTTGCTCGCTTTTCTTTTATACCCAAAATCTACGAATTTATAAGCATGTTTATTTAATTTCCAAATGCTTCTTGAAGCAAATGTGGTGTACTCCATGACATCCCGATGTTTATGGATCATACTCCACCGAGCATTGAAAATTACCTAAGCATGATTAATCAAATTTGTAAATTAAGGGACTCAAGTGCAATGATAGTTGAACTTAGCATATATTCATCCCCTTAAACATACAAACGACATTCACGTTTCTAGGTTTCTTAGATGATGTTAAATCCAATCGTAAGACTTCTTAGAAATCGTAGGAGATCAATTCTCTCCTCTCTCTATATGAATCCAAAATGTTCATTCAAAACTTTGGGGAACTCTCTCCCCTATGTTTTTCCCATTCATACATGATATGTGGAGCATCTCCAAGGCTCCAAATGTTGGATTGTGTGAATCCTAGCTCTAGCCTAGGAGCTATAAACCAACCCATCTTTTCCTTCCCTTCGTTTGTTAAGACATACAATTGACAAATGAATGTTCCACTCTCCCATGTGTGATAATTTGAAGTCTCCAAAGGCTTCGATCAATTATCATTACATGATAGTCAAACTTTAGAAACAAATTCTAAGTAATCCTCCACTTGAATGTTGAAACAAAATCAACAATCCTTCTCTCTCATACATGATTATTTGGGACATCTCAAGTTTCCAAATGTATCATTATATGAATCATCTAGACTTTAGGACCAAATCCTAGGTCATTTCTTCACTTGTTGATAATACAAAAGTAACAAGTGAACCTCTCCCATTCAAGTTTCTTAATTATACCAAAGTTGATTTAGGAATCCTTTCCAAGTCTTTAGATACATCCTTCCCCTCTTCAAATGAGCCCAAAACATTTGTAAGAAGGTAGGAAGTTCTCTTTCTATGACCCAAAGGTGATAGGAAAGATCTCCTCATTCTCCTAACCTAAATTAGGAGAGTGTGCATCATTCTTTGAATGTCAAATGTTCAAGGAACCTTCAAGAGTTTGCAACTCCTAAGTTGCATCTCATTCTTCTCCATCCCTCCAACCCAAATTGGAGGAATGAATTCCCCCTCTTTGGATATCAAACGTTCAAAGGAAATCCTCCGATTTGTAATTCCTAAGTTGCATTTTGGACCATTCCTTTTCCTACAAGCCCAAATTGTAGGAAACCCCCAAATTCCCCTTCATTTGCCTAGCTTCGCGTTTAAACAAATGAATTTGTTTCTTTGAACATCGAAATTTAAGAAACAATTAAGGATTTGCAATCTCTAAGCTGCATTTTCTTTCCCTCATTTTCTACAACTCAAAAGTTGTAGGAATTCCTCTCATCCTATTGACTCAAATTGGATGAGTGAAATGTCCCTTTCTTTGAACACCAAATGTTCAAAGAAAATCTTCCACTTTGCAACCTTCAGGATGCATTTCTCCCTTTCTTCTCTACAAACCAATTTTGTAGAGAAATTCCTTTCCTTCTACAACTCAAAAGTTGTATGAAAAAAATCATTTGTTCAAACTTTATTGGATAAATTAAACCTATAACAAATCGTCTATTTGTTGAATCAAAATCAACGAATAATTTAATCCAAATCATTTATTTGTTGAAACAAATTCAACAAATGATTCCATATCAAGCAAATAAATACCCCTCCTTGGACACCAAATGTCAAAGGAATCCCTTTCAACATGCAATCCAAGTGTTGCTTGTTGCTACTTTCTTCTACAACTCAAAAGTTGTAGGAAAATCATCTAATCCTCATAAAAATCAAAATTAGGAGGATATACTCACCTCCTTTGAGCACCAAATGTTCAAAGGATCCCTTTGATTTGCAGCCTTTAAGTTACATTTCTCTCTCTCTTTTCCTACTAGTCAAGATTGTAGGAGAAGATCTAAATCCGCGCTCATGCTCCCAAACCCAAATTGGGAGGATGAATCCCATCTTTGGACACCAAGCGTTCAAAGAAACCACTCTAATTCGCAACCGCTAAGTTGCACTTCGGTCTACTTCTTTTCCTATAAATCTAGATTGTAGGAAACCACCAAGTTCTCTTCATTTCTCTTAACCCAAATTAAGAAAATGAGATTCCTCCTTGAATACAAAAAAAATTCAAGGAAGCACCTTCTCGATTTGTAACCTTAAAGTTGCAAATCCTCTTCCACTCCTATAGACTCCAAAAGTCTTAGGGAATTCTTTACCTTAGCTCAAAGCTATAGGTTCTCTCTCCTTCAACTCCAAAGTTGTAGGAGATTTTCCCCTTCTCTTTAGCTCTAAAAGCTAAGGAGAATCCTTCCAACATTTAGCCCAAAAGCTAAATGACGGATTTCTACCTTTCTCTTTTTAGCTCCAAAAGCTAAGGAGAATCCTTCCAACATTTAGCCCAAAAGCTGAATGACGGATTTCTACCTTTCTCTTTTTAGCTCCAAAAGCTAAGGAGAATCCTTCTAACATTTAGCCCAAAAGCTAAATGACGGATTTCTACCTTTCTCTTTTTAGCTCCAAAAGCTAAGAAGAATCCCTCAACATGTAATCCAAAATTACATGTTGGGCACCTTCCTCAGACCCAAACTCTAGGAGGATCTTTAGTGTGACATACCACACGAGCCTCACACACTTAGGTGCACAGCCCCTTAGGCATGCTAGGATTAGGATTTTTCTTTGTGTGCGCATGTGATTGATGTTGTGGATTGATTGCCCTTGGATTGTCTGCGTGTGGGCACTTGCCCTTAAGTGGTTAGTATAGAGATATAAATGCTTTTCTGTGCAGGTGGCCATATCTAAAAGTGGAGGGGCGCTCATAAATAATAATAAACTGCTTGCATGACAGGTACTGCTTAAACCCCCCCCCCAAAAGATGTGGCCAATAGGGTAGAAGCAGGGGCCTAGTGCTTAGCGCTCTAAGTGCTAGGCCAATTTTGAGATGATAATATTTTTGCTATATAAACTGCCTCCTAACTTTGTTTTGCAGATTCGAGTCTTTTTTTTTTATCATGTATTTGGTAGAAATAGGATGTAAAACTTGTGGGGGTTTGGAGCAAAGGAAGGGAGCAAAGAAGATGAAGTCTAAAGAACTTTTGTAAAGCTTGAAGACCCCACAAGTAGAGTCTGTAAATATTAACTGGGTTGTATAATGGCAGGCAACTCAGCTGCCAAACATGTTTGTAATAACTGGGACATTATTTATATTTCTGTCTTAATTTATATATAAGCATGTGTTGAAGTGTTTACTGGGTGCGCATTAGAAAAGCATGTTTTTCTTAGGTTTCTTCTCTTGTTTTTGTGGGTGTGGCCTGGACTTGATTACGTTAGGCTCTTAGGATAAAAAACTAAATTTTCTACCCCTTAACATGTAAGCAATTTAATAATAAAATCAAATTAGGCTCTATGCTTTTCAAAAAAAAATAAATTGCATGGCTCTCTTCAAGGAGCCAAGTTTTCAAAATTAAAACAATCATGCATAGCCAAAATGTGTCACATGTAGAATGCCTTCACTTAAGGACTAGATAACAAAATCTTTCTTTTTGTGAGTCAGCATCTGCATACCCCACATACCAAGGCATCTTGGCCTCAAAGCCAAGCTGTAAGACCTACCTTCTAAATAAAAACAACCATATCACTCTACATTTGCATTGAGACCGAATAGCATGATTTTAAAAGCGATTAGGAGGGTTAGCTGGTAGTCCCTTCCAGGCGGGACAATAAATCCAGAGGTCGGGCGGGCTACGCCTCTTGTGAGGTGTAGCTTGTAAGTCCCTCTTTGCACTCGTTAGATCTAGGTTCGAGGCACTACCTATCGGTAGTCCTCACCTTAGTCTTAGGGTTCGAGGCAAGGGTTGATTCCAAATCACCCTATAAGCCCTCAACTTTCGGGCAATTCCTCCAACAAGTGTTGTTGGGATGTAAGCCCCAATCTTCTAATAAAATGTCAACTTAAACCAAAATTAGGTTGCTAAAATGTAAAGCCCAACATAGGATAGTTTGGGCACCTCTGAGTTTCACCTCAGAATCAAGTGCCCCTACTTCACCTCCTTTGGCTTTCTTTCCCAAAAATCTAAATCTAAGTTGATCCACTCCTTGAAATTCCTAAAGGCCAAAACCCTTTAAGCAAGACTTTCATGGATTTTAAAACAAAAGAAATCAATTTTAGCCAACATTTAAATGACTTCCAAACAAGCAAAACCACTAGTTTAATCAAAAGTGTTCCCAAATCAAATTTGGGATGTAATTAACCATAGGGGCTTGCCCCTATGGGATGTCTGTACCCCAGAAATAAATAAACCCCGCTCGACCAAACATCGAGTGGGGGAATCTCTGTTAAATAATTGTAAATTTTATGATTGAGTCCAAAAGGAGATGATATTTTTACCCTCCGGGGTAATATATCATATTCTTATGCCGTGCCCGATTATAAAATATGCAATCCGTTCGAGGATACAAAAATTCTCCAACACGTTCTCGAAAGTTTTGCGTCCTGCGGTTGCTTCTCACGTCGGGCGGAAGACTCCCGCGTTTCAGCTGCTTCCCGCTGTTTGTATCTATGAGAAATACTTTAATGCCCTTACTATGGAACCCAAAACACTCACGCAGCTCTCGCCGTTTCTTCAATCTTTCCAATTCACAGCCGAGAGCAGTGAAGCTTCGCCTGCTCTTAATATGCTCGTCGCCGAGAAAGGGGATGGTCCGGTGGTGCTCTTACTCCACGGCTTTCCGGAACTCTGGTACTCTTGGAGCCATCAAATTGTCTTCCTCGCTGCCGGCTGGTACCGCGTCGTTGCCCCCAACCTCCGTGGCTTCGGCGACACAGACGCCCCTCAAAACCATCTTCGCGTCGTCGAGCGACGGCCGCACCTTGGTCCGTTTATAGGCTTTCTTTTTCAAGTCGCAGAGAAGGAGAACGACCTCCTCTCCGCTGACGAGAGCTACGTAGTAGCTTCCGGGCAACCTCCACTGGAGAATTTGGCGTGGAGAAGGTTCCAGAAAAGGTCCAATCGCCCACGTCGACGGATTTGAAATCCTTCTTGCACCAGAAGGGCCATGGATTGAGATCGACTCTGCAGGTGGATGGTGGATCGCAACTGCCGCCGGAACCGTCGACGGAGTTGGACAGGGAGTGGTTGATGAAAGTCTTGTTCCACACTACTGTTACCCTGCGAAGCTTGTTACCAATCTTGGCTTTGTATATGATGATCACAGAGCATTGCAGTAGCGCCTTCCACGCCACCGTTGCAACCTTGCAATTAATTAAACAAGGATCTAAATACAGTACCATTTGCTTGGTACTGTATTTTTAATAAAAATTTATTTTTTACAACAATATTAAAAAAAAATTTTGGCAGCTTTAATATATTTAAAAAAAGTTGTACCAACTTAAGAAGTGATACAATTTTGATTTAGAATTGTTAGTTGATTATCATATACATTTAAAAAAATTTAAATTTTAAAAAATTATATATTTCATCTAAATATATATAAGGGTGTGAAGGTAAATTGTTCCCATGCAGCTGCAGCACAGCAGCTCTACAGTTATACTATCCAAACAAAATATAATGATTTATATAAAGCAATTTCAGGAAGCAACTTTCTGTACAACAATTTCACAACCTACTTTACCGACAGCTGCAGCAGTCCCAAACGCACCCTAAATGGGACTAGACCTAGAACCTGGCTTATTGGCTGACAAGATAAAGCTTGGTCATGTCACCATGGAGGCACCCAAAGATTCTCTCTATTAGGGATCATAATAGTTAAGCATATGTTAAGAGTTAATTCAAAAGAAGTTATATTCTTTTATTTCAAGATTGTCTTGGGAATCTGATGCATAATAGGAGCTCATTTTTAAGTAAAATTACAAAAGAGAAGTATATGAATCTTTCTCTGCAAGTCAAAAGGGTGAAATAGAGAGACTTTGTTGAAAAAAAGTGGAACTACTTTAGATGGGGGAAAGAAAACTTCTTAAGAGTGTTGAAGAAAGAAGAATCAAGATAATTTCTTAAGAGTTTTGAAGAAGAGTTGGCAAACCCTAGGCATGTCATTGAGAAGAGGTGAGGCCATGGCACCTCAAGGTTTATAGGAAAGTGTCATTCAAAAGACATTGCCTCAGAGGTTGCCTTATAATGTCTAACAAATGAACGCCTTGCTTATAATCTCTAAAAATGAGGTAAACTCCCTATCTTGAATGAAGAAATGACTATTAATACTTTGAAAATAGAAAATGAGTTAGTTTTCTATGATAACTTGATATGTGGTGACGTGACATGAACATCAAGAAATTGGAAATAAGTATCCACGCTAGGAAACAAGAAAGATCAAATGTGAGTGCAAGAGCTTCAAGTTCCAATGTAGCAAACTGTGGGGATGACAAGGAGTCTGACGATATATGCAAATGACGGAAGGCTATAACCCAATTATGGCTAAGGTAGCATGCATGATGATGTAGAAAAGTAGCAGAGAAGAATACATTATCCCTAAGATAAATAGTTTAACTTGCTTTGCTTGGCCAAGCATTTTGTAACTTGGGAATCTAGCACTTTTGATACCACTGCTGCATAAGCAAGAAAGTTAGTTTTATTTGACTTACTTTTAATCTCTCTTTTTCTACTTTATGTTTCAAGGTAAGTGAAAGAAGAAAGAGAGTAAGTTCTCTAACAGGATCTAGGATAATAGCCTCAGTATTGTACAAGTTCACTAGACATATTCAAACATGCTGCAACAATAACCAAAATTATTGAAAATTCAGCAAGTATTATAGGTTGCTCGAACAAAATATACTGAGACAACATAAAATGAAGATGAATTTCAAAATAACCTATATGGAAAGTAATTTACCTAAATCATTAATATAGAGTGGCAATCAATCAAATAGCCAAAGCTAGCACGGCAAAAAGCTAGCACATAAACTAAGCAGTAGCACTATGCTTTGCAAGAGACGATGCAATAATAAGGTGATGTGAAACTACCAGGAGTTAGCGAGAGATTGAAAGAGAAATTGTTAAAAGTTTACCATTACAAAATTATGCTTCAAGACAAAGGAAAATTTTAGGGATTCGTAGTTTTTCACTTGCTTAGTCAAAGAAGTACATGTAGATTAACCAAGACACTCTTAATCAAATACAAAGGCAAGAGTAACATTAATAGCTTATAACAAAAATCTGAAATTTAATAATGAGAGGTTCACCTTGAGGGTTTTCTCACTCAAAGGTTCTAGGGCTTAGCGGATGAAGATATTCCACACTAGACTTGAAATCACCACTAGGAAGAGGGAGCCTAGGATCTTCGTTGTTGGAAAGGTAGCCGGCAACAGTTGGATACGTTGGTGTCCCACGATCTTCCACGACCTGGTTGGGAGATGTTCTTCAATCAACGATGCCAATGTGAAGATGATGCGGTCTAGATAACTTTCCACGGAATCGTCGTCGATAAAAGAAGGGAGATTGCAAGATGTTCGTCCGTCCTTGATCATCATATACGAAGCCATGGTCAATGGGATCGGCCATGCACTAGCATAAGACTTGGAGAGGTTGGGGGGGAACATAAATCTGAAATTTTGTTCAAATTTTATGTATTAATTAGGGAGGGAAAGGAATTTGGATTTCAAATTCAATTTGGGCTTGGGGAATAAAAGGCAAAAGAGGGGAAGATGCCCATGCATGGGGCGGCGGCAAGGTGAGAGGGAGAGGGATTAGGAAAAAAAGATTTATGGGATTCCTAATTTATCCTTGCAAATTAGGAATGAGGGAATAAAATCCAATTTAATTTAAAATTGAATTGGATCTCATTTAAAACTTTCCTAATTTGGCTTTTATTAGATTTGGAAACTATTTGAAACTCAATTTGACTTCCAAATCTAGGGAGTAATGGGGGGAAGGTCAGCGGTTGAAATTGTGGATGGGGATGGTGGAGGAGGGACGGCCAGCGGGTGGGGCTCGAGGCCGGCGGCTTGGGCATCCAAGGGTGGAGGCCGTCGGGTTGGGTGAGGCCCGGCTATAGAAGAAGGAAGGGAGAGGGGATTGGGGAGGCCGGTGATGGATGGGCTAAGGGAGGAAAGGGAAGTAGGGGAAATGAAAAGATCGAGGAGCCGCAAACCTTAGAATCCTCCAAAGGTTGACGGGTATTGCTCTCACCCTCACCTAGGGTTTCTTCTCTCAAGAACTCACTAAGAGATCAAGCAAAGAAAGTTAAATTTTCATTCATAATTCATCATTGAATACAATAGTGGAGGCCACAATATATAGGCCTAAAAGAAGTAAAAAAAAAAAAAGACAATGACACATATGCCCCTTGGGCTACAACTCGAAACAAACTCAAAGAAAGGGTACAAACGTAATCTAGTAAATAAATAAACCACCACACATGAAATACATAAAAAATACAGACTGTGAATCGTAGCCATTGATCTATGATTCATATGCAGGTAAACTCGCAAATAATATCTGTCGATGTTTTCATCATAAGGAATAAGAAAGCAATTACTAGATTGTGAAAGATCAGACCACTGGAAGTATCTAACTAATCCAATAGTATACCAAAGAATAAATATCACTTCAGTTCCTACAAAAGTGAAATTAACATTGGCTTCATAATACATCATTGGCATGCATATTCGGCCACATCCACTTTGAAACCAAACTTCTTTTTTATTTTGGGATGATGTATTATATTGTAGAAAAAAACTATGTGGAAATAGGAAAGCATTGGTGAAATGGATTTTAAACAATATGGGGCTTAACTAAGGAAAATCGAATCAAGAGTATCATTAACAAAACCCCACTACCTTGTTAGCACATTGGAATTCTTCATTTCTGGCAATGGTTGAATTATCATATTGTTTAGACTGCCATCATCATGCAAGATTGGCCCTGCTCTTGCTTCACATCTAATAACTTCATCAACCCAATTATGATGTTTGTCCAATCCTTCATCAGCATCCTTCGGTTGCTTGTCAACCCCATGATTATCTAGGATAGCATAGATGATCTGCATCATATTCATGAAACCATGAAATTCAATATTACAACTGTATAATAATGTTTAATTTAGATCACAGCCGAATAGAGATCAAAATCTTCTAGGCTACTATATTGGATCAACATTTCCCTAAATTCCTTCGGTTCACTGCTATAACTGTGAAGTTTGCTCGTAAGCAAAAGCTAGACAATTTCAAACGTCTCATCTGTACATAAAATTTTGCATACAGCTTAATAATTCATTTAGAAAGAAGATTCTTGTATAAAACATATTAACTTGTGTTTTGGATTTTTATATTACATTTATTTTAATCATCTTCGAGAATGTCAAGCAATAGTTATGCCCTTCTCAGTGAACATAGTCAGAAGGATTAGATTGTGGAACCTCTTGCCGTCACGAAATGCAGAATAGTATAGGTATTCTACAGCTATAACTCAAAATTGGAGCCAACATTCTTCTTTATCAAACTTGAATAAACAAAGTCTGAAATGAGCAGAAGATGACAATGAGCTGACCCTTTACCTCGTCAAAATCAGAAAAAATGTATGAATATTCAGACATAAACCAAACCTGCAATAGAAGAAAAAATGACAAACCTCTTAGAGAAAAGATATTTTTGGATAAAATTCCACATCCAATTCAAGCATTGCCTAAAGGAAAAGAATTACCATTGATGACAAGCATTGAAGGCTTGCAGCTACTAGTTGATTATTATGCTCTTCTCCATCCTCTCGTGCCAGCCTAGTAACCTTAGGAACAATACTTTCGATACAGCATGCATAGGTACCGTCAGCCTGTTCATTTTTTTAATCAACGTAGTAGTACAAAAAGAATAAAAGGGAATTGAGATCAAATATGAAAAAACCTATAACCTATCAAAATAAGAAAAAAAAAACAATCCAGCCTTTCTAAAGCAAAGGAATCAAATTTGATCTTTCAATTAGATTACTACAGATTAATTGAGATCAGAATAATCAGGCAAACAAATGATTGACTAATCAACATATTAAGTGATAAAAGAGTCTAATAACTATGCACTATATAGAAGATATGAAGAGTGTCCCGGGGCATGATTAGGTTATCTCCATTATCTTATATAACAACTTATAGTCAAGCAAACAATCTATCTGCAATAAAAAGACAAGGCTTCATGCATCAATCTCTCTATAAATCTCACCTTGATGAGAGGTTTATGCATCGATACAATGTTTTGTTTTGCACAATTGAAGCCTAAAAATATAAGAGGGCCATGGCCTTGGTTAACTTATGCTTCTCTTAAACCAAGGCAAGTCAAGTTAGCCCTCCTGCCCTTAGTTGGACTGTGATCCAAAGTTGAATTGAGTAACCCTAGGAGATCCAATGTAACCCTAATGTTTTTAACATTTATTTTAAGCAACAATGCCAACGATTGTGGCATATTATAACCATACTCCACAGTCATTTGTGGGGGCGGGGAATTGAACTGCAGGCTAGCCCAACATGATTCCACTTCACTGATTGCACTACTAGCTGACTCAAACAATCCCAACAAAAATAGCATAAGTTCCAATCAACCTCAATGACCTGGTTGACCCACTGGTCCCACTTCACTCTCGATGAGCCACTATAGTCTTCAAAAGCCCAAGAATAGCCAAGGCAAACACTAGTTGGTCTTAGGCAATTTCGTCCAATATAAGCAAATCTTAACTATCCAACTTGTTCAAGCCATAATATGTATGTATGCACAAACTTACCCTATCAAGTCAGTCGCTCCATATCCCTATCAAAATCCTTGTAAACCCCTCAGTTCAGATCGCGCGATGCCGAATAATTCCAATTGAACACTATATTTTTATTCCTCTTAACTGCCCTCTCCCTTTCTCCTCTTTGTCACCTGAAACACAGGTCAAACTCCCACACCCTTTTTTCTCCACACAACTCCAGTCGAACGAAATTCCTCTCACATGCCCATTACTCCTGTGATTCCCCACGCAAATGACCACAACACTCTCGCCACCAATCCTAGTGTCGCCATAGCCACCACAACCCACTTTATCATAGTTCTCATGCTCTTCCTCACTCTTCTCCAAAACCACCGACAAACTCCCTCTTCTTTGCCTCTACTTCTAAAACTAACTAAGAACTGAAGAAAAATCAACTCTACTAGACTTCTAATGCTGCCTGAAAATAACTATTAGCTAAACCCATCTAATCATTTTAAAATCATGATGTCAATGTTCGTATACCATGAAAGTTAGGCAAAGTTATTTTTTATTTAGAAATGGTGACTTAGCCCAAACATGAAGCAAATGCAAGTTAGGCAAATTTTAATTTTATGTTTGGTCGAAGGCTTTCTATTATTGTTTGAATTCCTAAATATTGTTTCTAGTTGATTTTATTTTAATCTTTATTTTGTAGAAAAAAATTATTACTACAAAAGCCTTTTATAAAAATAAACTCAAGATTATCCTAAGCAAGCAAATACTTGTTGGTTTTGGTTTTGCACATATTTTTAAATTTTGATTTTGCAAGTAAATTAGTTTATTTTTGTTTGCAATTTTTTAGTTTTACTGCAATGGTTTAAAGAAAAATTTTAATAAAATAAAATCCTGAACAGTATATGACAAAACGTTAAAATAAAATGCAAAAAAAAAAAAAGATGGTATATCCTAGGAAGTCTAAAGTTGGTGCCCTATTCAACATCTAGAGTATGCTAAGTAAGCTATAAGAATGCCACTCTATGACTTATTTGTTCCATCTTCAATTTTAAATTGATTAATTTAATCTAAAAGTAGTTTCACTTCAAGTTTTTAATATTGTATAACTTTTAATTTTAAGATTTAAGATTTTATTTTTATATTAGAATTTTGAAGAACATTTCAAATGCATAACAGTCATCCTAAGGTGAAGCTTGTCATTTAAAAAATCCCGGATATAATAAAGTGTATATTTCACCGAAAGTGACACTTTATAATCTCTTAGAAGCAATCAAGTGCTTTTTATGATTTTTTAGTATTTAAAATTTTTATTTAGGAGTTTTTTATAGAAAATTTTAATTTGAATTTCATTCATTTCAAATTGCTTATTTATTTTTCTCCATAATTAATTTGATGACATATCAAATTATTTAGTTTATTTTATTAATAGTTTTTGTGTTAATAGAAATTTATTTAAATTTTCAAATAATAATTAATATTTTAATTTTTTAATTTCTAGGCCATTTAATAAATCTTTTACTAAAGCTAAGGAATATTAATTTTGCATTTTAGGCTAAGATGAAGCCAAAAAAATTATGAAACAATTCTCTAAAATTAAGGACAACTTCATGAACATCCTATAAAATTAAATTATTTTGAATTATTCTAAATTTATATTATTTTTAACTATTTAATGATGAAATTTTAGTTTATTGTTTAAATAAGGTTCAAATTTATGGAAAATATTTCAGCGATTAGGGTAATCACAAGAACCCTAAAAAAATTCAGCTCATTTGTATTTAATTCGAATATTTTGGAATTTTAAATTATTTAATAACCCTCTTTATATTTTTATATTAAATCAACTTCAAATTTGATCATAGAAGCTAACCAAATAAACTCAACATCTCTGCAAATTAAAACTATAGAACTCAATACCCTCAAATTCAGTCCTTGGAAGTTTGAAATCATTTAGGGGCTGTTTGGCAACAAGTGGGATTTAACTTTAGTGGGATTTAGTAAATCCTGTAAATCCGGATTTAGTAAATCCGAAATGTGTTAAATCCTGAAAACTGTTTGGTATGTCAAATGTTAAATCTTATTAAATCCATATAAACTGTTTGGTAATATAGTTCAGGATTTATAGCAGTTAGGGATTTAAATGTGAAGAATATAATTATAAATTAAAAACTAAATTTATAATTAAAAATAAAAATTAATGTGTTATAAATTTAATAACATATTAAGTACAAATTATTCATTAATTATTATTTACAATATTAATTAAATATTTAATAATACATACATATTAAGTTATATTAATTAAGCTAATTCTATTAATATTTAATTATTAATTGTACAATTAAGTTAAACTAGATAATAAATTTATGCACTAATTATACAATTAATTATTTAATTATTTTACATATTTATTAATATTTTAAAATATATTAATTAAGTTAATCAATAATAACTTAAGGCGTTTAGGTTTGCCTTTCATCTTCTCTTTTGGTCGTTGCTGTTAGGCTTCGTTGCTTCCCAGGAGGTGTCGAGATTGCATGCGTGGCTTCTTCGTTTCCTTCGTGACTGTTCAACTTCGCTCCTTCGACGTCTTTCCCTTCCTGTCGGATCGGAAATTTCGACATTTTGATCGGAAGCAAGAACGGGACCTCGCTGGCTGTGAAGGTAACTTTCTCCCTTTCGCGCGCTTGTTCGGCTAAATCCCGTTAAATCCGCCGAACAGAGGGATTTAGTAAATCCGGGATTTAAGCCGTAAATCCCTAAATCCGGGATTTACGGAATCCCGGGATTTAACGAGCACACAAAAACCGTTTGGCTGGATTTAGCATAAATCCGACTTAAATCCCACTGTAAATCCGATACCAAACAGCCCCTTAGAGTTGAAATGAATTTTAGGAATTTTTTTTAATTTTTAGGATAAATTTATTTATTTTTTTATTAAAGATATTTTATGAAATTATCTTTATTTTAAAATTTTTCCCAGTAGTCTATAAAATTAGAGATAAAATTATCTAGTCCATGAAATTATCTAGTTCATGAAATAAAAATTAGGATAGGAACCTAGAATATAGGTTCCCTTACTGGAAAATTAATGAAATTAATAGATATTATGATTCATAGAAAGATAAATATTTTGTGCATTCAGGAAACTAAATGGGTTGGAGAGAAGGTTAAGGAAATTGATAGTTTAGGATTTAAACATTGGTATTCGGGTAAGAGTCGTACTAGAAATGGCGTTGGAGTTATTATAGATAAGAATTTGAAGGATAATGTTATAAAAATTAATAGGATTTGAGATAGAATTATAGTTTTAAAGATTGTTGTTGATGATAAGATTATTAATTTTGTAAGTGTCTATGCTCCTCAAGTAGGTTTGGATATGAGTTCTAAATTAAATTTTTGGAATGACTTAGAAAAATTATTACAAAAAATGCCTCTAGAAGAAAGAGTTTTTATTGGAGGAGATTTAAATGGACATGTTGGTAGAGAGGTAGATGATTTTAAAAGTATTCATGGTGGCTATGATTTTGGAACAACAAATGAAGGTGGCAAGACCATTTTAGATTTTTGTTTAACTTATAATTTTTCAATTGCTAATACCTTATTTAAGAAAATGAATAAGCATCTCATCACTTATAAAAATAGATATAGTACAACCCACATTGACTATTTTCTTACAAGAATATTAGATTGCAAAGATTGTAAAGTTATTCTGAGTAAAAATTTATGTACCCAACATCGATTATTAGTTTTGAACTTTAAGATAAAGGGGCATATAATAAAAAAATAAAGTAAAACGATATTCTAGGATTAGATGGGGCATTTAAAAAATATTAACAAAAATATTTTTGAGAGTAAGATTTTATCTGTGCATGAGGATTCTAATACTATGTGGGATAAAGTGGCTAGTGATATTAAGAATAATGCAAAAGATGTGCCTGCAGTATCAAAGGGAAAAGCTCATAATAGTAAAAATAGTTGGTGGTGGAATCCAAATATGCAAGAAAATATTAAGAATACGAAGATTTGTTATAAAAATTGGTTTAATTTTAAAAATTCTGATAATTGGGAAAGATATAAAGAGGCTCATAAGGAATCTACGAAAGAAATGTGCGATGCAAAGACCTTAGCTTTTAGTGATTTATATAATATATTAGATACTAAGGAGTGAGAAAGATATATGTATAAGTTAGCCAAACAAAGAGATAGAAGTAATAAGGATTTAGTTCAAGTGAAGTGTATTAAGGATGAAGATCAAAAAATAATTTTCTTAAAAGATGATATTCAACAAAGGTGGATGAGATATTTTACTAAACTTTTTAATGAAAATTGTGAAAATAAGATTGACTATAGTGACCTTAGCACCCTAAATGAAAATAAAGATTTCTGTTTTTATCGGCATATTAGTAAAATCGAAGTTGGAGAGACTTTAAAAAGAATGAAGGGTGGAAAAGTTGTTGGCCCTGATGATATTCCAATAGAGGTGTGGAAATGCTTAGGAGATGAAGGTATTTCTTGGCCTACTAAACTTTTTAATACTATTTTGAAAACTAAAAAGATGTCAGATGAGTGGATAATGAGTGTGTTAATTCCTATTTTTAAGAATAAAGGTGATGCACAGGATTGTGAAAATTATAGAGGAATTAAGTTAATGTGACATACTTTAAAACTATGGGAGCGAGTTATGGAGCACAGGTTGCGGTGTGATACTAATGTTTCTCAAAATCAATTTGGATTCATGCCGGGTAGGTCGACTATGGAAGTCATACATTTATTAAGAGGTTTGATGGAGAAATATAGAGAAAATAAGGAGGATCTACATATGATATTTATTGATTTAGAAAAAGCATATGATAAAGTTCCAAGAGAAGTGCTATGGAGAGTTCTTGAAAAGAAAGGAGTTAATAATGCTTATATTCAAATCATTAAAGATATGTATGCAGGAGCGATTACTTGTGTTCAAAGACAAGGTGGTTTGACCAAGTATTTCCCTATTTTGGTTGGGTTACATCAAGGATCCGCCTTAAGCCCATATCTTTTTGCTTTAGTCATGGATATTCTCACTAGACATTTGCAAGAGGATGTACCTTGGTGTATGCTTTTTGCTGATGATATCCTTCTTGTTAATAAGACTAGAGAGGGAGTTGAAAATAAATTTGAATTATGAAGGTTAACATTAGAGACTAAAGGTTTTCGCTTGAGTAGATCTAAAACGGAATATATGGAGTGTAATTTTAGTAGTAATAGACCTAGTCATGATTTAAAATTGCGCAATATGAGGCTCGCCTTGAGGCCCGCCTTTGCGCAATTCTAGTAAAAAACGCCTCGATGCTTACGCCTCAAGTTTTTTTATGAGGCTTGCACCTCAACTTGGTTGAGACCCGCCTTGAGGCCCGCCTCGCCTCACGGGCATAAGGCTTACGCCTCACGCTATATATTTTAAAACTTACATAAATCTTGAAGTAAATGTCCGACATTGGACTCTATTTGAGAGGAGGAAGGGGAGAGAGTAGTTCAACATAATGATGATTCAAATGAAGAACCCCTTAATAATGACAGTGCTGATGACTTATGAGTTCTTATGTGATATGTCATTGTTATTTATTTTTGTAAATTAAAATTATATGTTAATGAAAAGAATATTGGGATATGGGAAAGATAGAATTTTGAGTTCAACTATATTTCATGTTGTCTTATTATTGGGATATTTTGATTTCACTTCATATCTTATGCTTTTTTATGTTTTATATTATTCACTCCTTGGTATATAATAAATTTATCCTTTTATGTTTACGCAATCTTTTGATTTTGATGTTTACACCTCAAAACGCCTGAGGCTTACGCCTCGCCTCACGAATGAAAAAATCCTCAATACCCGAATACGCAATTTTAAACATTGGACCTAGTGAGGGGATTGTGACTTTGGGTGATCAAGTCATTAATAAGAGTACACGTTTTAGATATCTTGGATCTATTGTTCAGAGTGTTGGTGAAATAAATGGGGATATTATTAGCATAATTCAAGTTGGATGGTTGAAGTGGAGGAATGCATCGGGCTTGTTGTGCGATAGAAAAGTACCCCTCAAACTTAAGGGAAAATTCTATAAGATGGTAGTGAGGCTTGCAATACTTTATGGTGCCGAATGTTGGCCATTAAAAGAGAAGCATAATATTAAGTGTGGCAGAGATGAGGGTGCTCGGGTGGATGAGTGGCTTTACCCTTAGAGATAGGATACGAAATGAGCATATACGTGAAAAGGTTGGAGTAGCTCCAGTAGAGGATAAGATTAGATAGAGTCGCCTTAGATGGTTTGGTCACATAAAACGGCGGTCTTCCAATGACCCGATTAAGAGAGTAGAGGTATTAGATTTGACTTATGTTAAGAAAGGTAGAGGCAGACCTAAAAAGACCTTGTTAGAAAATATTAGGAATAACCTTTCTTTATTAAATTTAAAACGAGAATTTGACCTTTAATAGGACACAATGGAGAAAAAGGATTCCTGTAGCCAACCCCACGTAGTGGGATAAAGGCCTGATGTTGTTGTTGTTGTTGTTGTTATTGTCTATAAAATTAGAGTGTATAAAAATTGGTATCATTGTTTTAATTTTTTGTCTAATTTATTTATGAATTATTCAATTCTAGGATTATTTAAGGGGTATTTAGTTTATAAATTTAATAATGATTAAAGCAAGACTCAAATCCACATGAAAAAATTCAAAAAGATCTAATACAACTCAGAGAGCCTTCCATATGAATTTGAGTGCAATCAAAAGTGGTTAAGAGTGTTAATTACATTTAATCCTACGCATTCAACCTAAAATAACTTCTTTAAAAAAATTCAAATCCATTTGAAGTGATGTTCACTGGATTCTACACATTTTTTCTAAATCCACTAAGGTTTTATTTGTCAAATTTGGTTAAGAAATGAAATATTTATAAATTTTCAAGGTTCATATCATTTTACTTTTATTTCTAAACCCAAATATTTATTACACAGTCAACATAGCTGATTGTATCAATGTTTTACATGCGGCAATGAATTATTGGTAGCAATTAAATTGCGTGACCCACCTCAACCAGCATGGAAAACAATTTTGATATTTGAGAATAGATTCAACTAAATCATCACTGTCCATTCCAATACACAAGAAATGGATGATGATATGATTATTTTCGCCCTCCAACAAAGAACTTAAGACGTCAACAATCTTAGCTTCATTTGAGGATAATCAGTAGAGATTTTCTCGATCCAATGGATCGAAACAAAAAGGATCAAAATATCAAGACCAAGGGATACAACGATCTGATTTTCACAAGGTTCAATTTCTCTTCAAAAAATGTGTGAAACCTAAAAACCAACTTAAGGGAAACCTCACATACATGCACCCAGTAGATTTCAGAGCAAATTGATTGCAATGGAAACTTCACGTGATTATGTTTTGATGAAAGTTGCTTCACTTGAGGGAGGTTGGATCACTTGAAGTGATTTCGCCAACTAAGGGTCACCAAAGCTTGGAGGTTTCACTCATAAAGAGAGAGCTGAGGGAGAGAGATGGCAGAGGATGCTTAGGAGCTCATTAGAGGAGCTCCAAAAAGGGAACTATTTATAAGAAAACCAAATTTGCATCCCGATAGAATTCTGTCCAGTGCCAACCATGCGGCGTGATACTAATGTTTCTCTAAATCAATTTGGATTCATGCCGGGTAGGTCTAGTATGGAAGTCATACATTTCTTGTGAGGTTTGATGAAGAAATATAGAGAGAATAAGAAGGATCTACATATGATATTTATTGATTTAGAGAAAGCATAAGATAAAGTTCCAAGAGAAGTGCTATGGAGAGTTCTTGAAAAAAACGGAGTTAATAACACTTATATTCAAATCATTAAAGATATGTATGCATGAACTATTACTTGTGTTCAAACACAAGATGGTTTCACCGAGTATTTTCCTATTTCGGTTGGATTAAATCAAGGATCAGCCTTAAGTCCATATCTTTTTGCTTTAGTCATGGATGTTCTCACTAGACATTTGCAAGAGGATGTACCTTGGTGTATGATTTTGTTGATGATATTCTTCTTGTTGATAAGACTAGAGAGGGAGTTGAAGGTAAACTTGAATTATGGAGGTCAACCTTAGAGTCTAAAGGTTTTCGCTTGAGTAGATCTAAAACTGAATATATGGAGTGTAATTTTAGTAGCAAAAGACCTAGTGAGGGGATTGTGACTGTGGGCGATCAAGTCATTAATAAGAGTACACGTTTTAGATATCTTGGATCTATTGTTCAGAGTGATGGTGAAATAGATGGGATATTATCAACAGAATTCAAGTTGGATGGTTGAAGTGGAAAAATGCATCAAGCTTGTTGTGTGATAGAAAAGTTCCCCTCAAACTTAAGGAAAATTCTATAAAATGGTGGTGAGACCTGCAATGCTTTATGGTGCCGAATGTTGGCCATTAAAAGAGAAGCATAATATTAAGTCAAGTGTTGCAGATATGAGGATGCTTAGGTGAATGAGTGGCTTTACCCTTAGAGATAGTATATGAAATGAGCATATACGTGAAAAGGTTGGAGTAGCTCCAGCGGAAGATAATATTAGAGAGTCACCTTTGATGGTTTTGTCACATTAAACGGAGGCCTTCTGATGACCCGATTAGGAAGGTTGAGGTATTAAATTTGACTTATGTTAAAAGGGTCGAGGTAGACCTAAAAAGACTTGGTTAGAAAACATTAGAAATGATATTTCTTTATTATGTTTAAATGAGAATTTGACTTTTAACATGACACAATGGCGAAAAAGGATTCATGTAGCCGACCCCACGTAGTGGGACAAAGGCTTGATATTGTTGTTGTTGTTGTTGCCAACGATGCTACCTGTCGAGGCCATTACAGTTTATCCACTGGGAGTAAAACAAGTGCCCATAGTTATTTCCAAGGTCTCAAGTGGCTTGAGCAAGAAGATACAAGCAATTGGTTTTTTTAACCTTATTGGTCACCCCTGTACTAGCCAGCTGAGCTAGTGAGTAGGACTTGATTATCTTAGGAGTTGAATTGGCTCACATCACTTGTGTTAAACCACTTGGACTAACCAAAATGGTTGGGTAACCTAAGAGAGCTAGCCTAGTGTGGGTCAACTAAAAAGGGCTCGCTTAGGTTTAGCTCAAGTAAACTCAAGGTAGGCCAATTGGCCCATTATCTACATGTGGTTGTTACTTGATGTATCATTCAAGAAAAGAAAGATAACTCAACCAGGATGAGCCAACCCAATTTATCCTAAACAAGGCTAATCAACCTTAACCCACCTACTTGGGCTTGTTTAAGGCCTTTTAAGCCCCAATTCAAGGCACATCAATGATCTCAATATGATGCATTGGATCTTGTCTAATGGATCACATACTTGTCAACAGTGAATGGCACATCACGACGCAAAAGTTACTTTGGAGCCATGGCAAACAGCATACGACACGATGCATGACATTTTGAACATAGTGCAAACAATAAATAATTATAAAAAATAGGCATGATTATGAGATATCATTAAATTGGAAGATGATGTAATGCTTAAAAAACCACTAACAGAAAATATAATGTTCATAAATCACAAGCCATCAATAAAACAAAAACACATCTTTTGAATGCAAAAAAATTAGCATAGCAGGTGGATTAAAAACCAAAATAAATAATATAATAAGATGAAGAAAATAAAATGAGGAATCATGATCCTGAAGGCTTTCAAGAAATTTTGAAATTTTAACTTTGGACAAAGAAATTAGAAAATAAATTTTAGTAATAGATTAAATTGAAAAACTAGGTTAAGGAAGGACTAATTGGCGAAGGAACAACTGAAGAACAAGTTCCCTTGAGACGGAATTGGGAGTGAAGGTGCAATAGCCTGTTGTTGACTGTAACTGCTCCAAAAAAAAAAAAGACTCAACCGCTCATTCCACCGACATACCCAAACGGAACAACGATTCGCTAACCGCCTCTCACGACATAAAAAAAGCCCCCTCATTCGGTGGAGATTCACGCACATACACGCCCTGACGCCACATAGAAAGAGGGGCGAGAAACAGAGTTTTCATACCTTACCTCTTCTTCCGATTCCGTCCAAATCCGACGCCACCTCTGCTCCCACCGAAGATCGCCGGCCTCCATAGACTCCAAAGGTCTAACACGACACTGACACGCAAAAACGCACAGAGAGAAAGAGAAGGGATTTCCAAAACTTACCTTTCGTCGCTCTACCCCCATCGAAGCCGAATCCCGTCGGCTCCTGCTCGTCGTGCCCTAGCCGACTCTGGCCGACGACGCTGCCGCCGCTACCTCCGGCCGACCCCAGCCGAACCCACCTGCCTTCGGTCAGACCAGCCTCCGACGACTCCGTGCGTGATCCCTCCGATCCCGCCTCCTTGCTCGATCGGGCTCTGCCCTTCTCCCGATTCCCTTTCTCTTTTATTATATATATATATATATATATATATATATATATATATATATATATATATATATATATATAATATATATATATATATATATATATATATATAATGTTATAATATAATATAATATATTTTTTATAATATAATATTTATATTAGATATTATATTATAAAATAAAATAAAAAGAAAGATTTAAAAAAAAGAATGATTTTTCAAACAGGTGTCGAAGACCCCGGCCGTCATACCTTAGGTCCGACCGGGATGGTTTTAAAATTTGAAGACCCCGGCCGTCGCATCTTAGATCCGGCCGGGATGGTTCCAAATTGAAGATCTCACGCAGTCGATCTTAGATCCTGGTGGGATGGTTTAAATTCGAAACCCCTACGCCGTCGACCTTAGGTCCGGGTAGGAAGAAACTACGGCAGTGCCGTCCCGATTTCTCCCTCGGTGGAGAGGCGACGCCGGGAGGCTGCCGAAATTTTCAGTGAACAACAAAGGACTTGGACTAAAAATTTGAAAATTGATTTGAACCTAATTCAAATTTAAAATTAATTTTAAATAAAATTTGATCAAATAATGCTTGACCTACACTCGAAATGGACTCAAATCTAATTCGATTTGCAATTGACTTGATATTTGATATATTCAAATATAGATTTTCATCAATATCTCGCATTTGAAGAAATGACAAAAATATTTGAGCCCTTACTAAATCATAAATGATACCGATTTATATTGAGGTTCAAATAGACTATATTGATATTTGATTATCTTATCAAATATTCAAAATTTTAAATTAACATTAGTTTAAAAGCTCTTAAATAATTAATGGATAGAATGACATCATATTGCAATATGTTTAAAATCAAATTATTCGATCAAGCCTGTTGCGATGAGAATGAAAACGAGTTCAAAGTGATTCTTCAAAATCATGTACTTGACGATTCTAAGGAAGGTAATTGAATAATTATGAGAAAGAATGTACACATGAATAACATGATGATTCTCATACTAACGATGGAGATGAAATCTTGCACTTATCGAGTTAATAAGGAGAGAACTTTTAAATCATATTGATGACGATGGCTGCATCCTGGATAAAAATGAGCATTGCAAGAAGAAAAAAATAAGTAGAGATGCTGAAAGTGAATGAACTATTAGTAATCATGTTGATACAACGATGACCATTGAGAAGAGCACTTCAGTCTCTAATGAATGCTACAATTCACCTATGAGAAGGAATAGGGAATTCGTAGTGCCTACAATAACTAGCCTACAAACAAAGACAAGAAGCTTATATTGAACAAATTAGACCATCTATGAGAGAGAATATGAGAGCTTCTAGCGAGTAAGATAATTCTCTACGAGTTGTGGGGATTGAGCAGGGTCAAATGCTACACCCTCTACGAGTTGTGCTAAGTGACATTTATAGGAGTCAAAACAAACTAAATTTAATAACTGAAATCTAGAAAACTTTAACGCCACCGGATCCGCAACATGTGTGCAAGCGGACAGAAGGCGTTCGTAGACCCTTAAGTGAAATCTTGGACATTTTCTAAATAAAAATCACTCTCATAATTTGATCGTATTTAAATATTTTAAAATGCCCCTTATATATTAAATATGATCCCTTAAACTAAAATCAATCCTTGCATGTGCTCCGACAGAACTATTAAAGTTACAAACATAAATAGTCGAGAATGCTGCGCAGGGTCAAATACTACAACCCGCATGCGCTCCAATCGTCACATCTAAATCCCAAATCTGACGATGTTGAGAATGTTGTGCGGGTCTAATATTCAAGTTTCATCCTCCTCCTTGAAAGGATCGGAGTCGACACGACTTGAATAACAAAATGTCTCCCAAAATCCTACGAAAATACAAGTGATTTTGAAATCACCCCGATGATGGCCGTGTTGACTGGAAATCTCAACCGGAGGGGTCAAATCTCAAATCCAATAAATGTCTAAATATCTGAAATGAAATCAATCACCTAAAAAAAAAAACTCAAAACTAAACATCATCCACCTCCCGCAACCGTTTGTCGGGGGTGATAAATCTGAAATTAACCTCAGCTCACAAAGAGCGAATGTGTGTCGGGTGTATCACTTTAATTCATCCTCAAATAGTCTCTTGCCAACAGGGACGTGGCACGTGCCCTCTGATCGGGTGGTTTCGCCGCAAAATGGCACCATTATATTACGATCACGGCCAAAGCCCGTATGTTCCCTAAAGGCGTCAAACCCTTGAGCGATGGATCATAGGGTATATTCGATAGGCATAAAGCCCTCTGTCAGCTAAGGTGGATTCATATATATTCCCTTAGACAAATATCAACCCAGGTCTACAAGGTATTCCTGGACGAAGCAACCCATGGCTGCCGACAAGATGCCTTCTGTCAGGTTGGGTCGACTACCTCCTCTGACTAAGAAGACCAGGGATCATGACAGCCCGGGACGACGGAACCATGGGATCTTGATCGGGCTCGTCTTCATTCCCCCACCACCATTTTTAAATTTATGGTGATAAACTCTAAATTTCAAACTTTAAAATTCAAATCCAAAATTTAAACCCTAAATTATTGCTATTATACGATAAGTTCATAACCTATGTGAACGCTTGAACGACTAGCCTTAATCGAAAGTTCTCTCTTGTTATCAGGAGGGGTAATTAACTATAGGGGCTTGCACCTATAGGAAACCAAAACTCAGATCAAAAAGTCCTCACCAAATGAGGGCGAAATCTCTGGGTAGTGTCTTATCTAAAACCCAATCTGCCTTCTGAAAATTCCCCCGGGATCACACATCCCAAAATGGAAATTTTCGGAGCCCACACCTGTGTGGCGGAATTGGGCGAGGCTTCAATCCGATCGGGGTGAGGGACTCGTGGCTTCAATCGGGTAAGGGAACAATCACGGGTGAGGGAACGCTGCTTCCATGCTTCAGCTTCGATTGGGTGAGGGAACACTGCTTCTGTGCTCATAAGGGAACGTCGAGTATTAGGTTAGGGCATGAGCTTTTTAGGTTTAGTCGATAAATAAAGAATTATTAATATAAATTTATTATTTAAGAAAATAAAATTATATAAAAATTTCAAAATTATTTAATCTAAATTTAAAATAGCATGGGCTATGCGCCATTTCTAACAAATGGCGCACATAGCACAAACCAACTTGAACCCGTAAGCCGCGCCATGCAGTTGGTATCGTAGGTGCGTCGTCTCGTGCACCCTGGTGCGCACCATTTTGCGTCATTGATAAGATGTTTGTTGTGGACTAGAGCAAAAATGCAATAAAAAGGTGAATGAGACATAGCAACCGCAAATATTATAAAACCCAAAAATTCATCATTTGAGTTGCGACGCACTTCGATGCGCCGCGACGAACTTAAGTGAAATTTCAATGTCGTCGGAATTCGACGAATAAATTTTATTAAATTCGTCAAGAAATTGCGATCGAAGCGGTATAAAGAACCTATATCCAATTTCGCACGGTTTCGAAATGAAAATTCGCCTAAGTTTGTTTAAGTACTATTTGACCAAATCTTCCATTTTTGCCCATAATGAAATAAAAGAGAATTAATGGGAAGAGGGGTACATGCGTCTTTGGATATCCCTCTCCCTCTTAAGTCAAAACAACGTTTAGGGACCGAAATATTTTGGTCCATTGTGTGTTTTTGTTCGGCCGTGATAGAGGAGTGGACGGAATAGGAAGGAGGCGACGGGAGGGCTAAAATGGCGGCTCTCCGGCGACGGAATTAGGGGGAAAACGAAAGAAAAAGGCTAAGGAAGAGGAGAGGTAAGTGTATATTGCAAGAAACTTTCCTCTTTTATGAGATTTTTCTTGGAGAAATTTCTAGGGTTTTACTTTTTGTTGGGTTTTTCTTAGGAAAATGATAGGGCTTGCTTAGGAAGATGTTTCTAAGTCATAAGCAAGAAGTTTTCTTAAGAATAAACTTAAATTTCAAATTAGGGTTTTGATTTTTTTTTATGGGGCTTTCATAGACAAGTGTTAGAGAGTGTTTGTGTGCATACTCTTGAGTAAGAAAATAATTTTTATGAAGAAAATAGTAGGTTTAAAAATTTAGGATTTTGTGGAAAATTTCTTTTGTTCTAGGATTGATGTTATGAGAGATTTAGAAACATATGTAGCATGAAATCCAAAGTTTTTTTTAAGAGATTTTGGAATTTCACTTTAGGGCTTTTCCAAAAAACAATAATTGTAAGCTTAGAGTTAACCCAAATTATTGCTAAGAGCCTTGGGAAGACTCTAATGAAGAAAAATTGAGGAATTTGAAAGAAAAGAATTTTTCCTAATTTTTATATAATATTAATTCGAAAATTATTAATAGAATTTATTAACTAGATGAAGGGAATGTTTTTGCATGCTTAGGTGATGAAAATAATAAATATTGAAATGCTAAATTTTGGGGTTTTATTTAAATCCGAAAATAACAATTTAATTTTAAATGAAATTAATGCTTTTGGAGATTCGAATGCTTGTGTTAATATTTGGAATTTCTTTTCCCTTAGATTTGAATAAGGGAAAGTGGTAAGGAGTGCGAGGAAGTTTAGCGAAGAAAGGTTTTAGAGTAAGTGACACATTGCATTCTAAAATTCATAGAATTTCCTTATGTATTGCCTATGTTTATTAGCCTCATTAAATTCTCTTATGTTTTACTTATGTTTAATTTTGGATGTTAGCACAAATCTCAAATATTGTATTTTATTCTTTATGTTGCATATGGTATCTTCATGTAATGTTCATGAGAATATATTTTACTTTCATGCCTACTACAAGCATTCACATATATGTGGCACATCATCTGATTTTATGAAATCCCTTACGTTACTATGTAAACAATCTTATTGTTATGATTATGGAATACAAGTTTGTGTATGCTGAACTGCGGAGTACCAAATATGGATAAGGTTCTTCGGAACAATAAGGCTCTTAGAGCAATATGATGATAAATGGCCAATTATGAATTTGTACCTGATCAGTACAATACGGGTACCCCGGTACGGGTGTATACTATATGAGAACTATATCATGTAAGAGTTATAGGAGATAAACATATGATAGGTAAGAAGGAACATTACATATGGCATCAATTCTTACATATGACATTAAACTTACATATGGCATTAACCTTACATGTGGCATCAACCTTGACATAAATCTTACATATATACGATGTTATCTTGCATATCAAATTCTTTTTCATTGTATAAATTTTAGATTGAAATATGTCATTTGCTGAGCGTAGCTCACTCCCTAGCTTTGGAAAAATTTTCAGGAGAACCTACTAATAAGTGATGGCTGAAGACCCGAGGTTTACATATAGTCGTCAAGCAACGGGTGACAGGTTCTTACTTGTTTTTCCTAGTTATTACTACTTTCTTTTGGGTGGTTTTGTCATAACATGATTAGATTAAGTTTATAACCACCTTGTACATGAACTTCCTTTTTGAAATGGTTTGAACGTTAAATGCATGTTTTGGAAAAAGTCTAGAGGCACTTTTATGTTTCTTTTGAAGTCTTTTGGAATTGTTATATATGAAATATGATGATTAAATTGTTTTGATCGTCCGACTTCGTTCCCACCTCAAATTTACGAGCTAACCAGACCGGATCGTGACAAGAGTTGTATCTGTGCACAAGTTTAGGATCTGAATCCGTATAAAGCGCCATTAAGTTGATTTACACGTCCTAGACATACGTCTTAGACATTTTAGGATTGTGTGATGATGTGATAATTATTAAATTGGTTTTGTTTTAATTGATTTAGGGCTATGGATCAGGAACCCGATGCCACTGATGGCAATCATGATGGGCATAATGATCCAGTTGGTAGAGAAGTTCCAACAGTACCCTCTGTAGCTCAACCTGCTGGTGGTAGTAGCACTACCATGGATACTTTCAACCAGATGATGGCTGCTGTTACTCATCTCATTCAGCATTCTAAGGAACAGCCCCAGTCTAGTTCCAGGAGAGAGCCATTGGTAGACAAGTATCTGAAGATATTCCAAGACATGCGACCACCTCTCTTTACAAGAGTAGGAGAGCCAGTAGATGCTAAAAACTGACTTTTGAGGGTTGAAAAGATACTGGAGAGTATGCAATGCCCTGATGATCGAAAGGTGACTTTAGCCACCTTTGCTCTAGATGGAGAGGCTGAGAGATGGTGGAGAGGACAATCATTGGAGAAGTTCGATGGTAGAACAGCTTCCCAAATCTTATGGGAGGACTTTGTGAAAGTCTTCAGAGATTGGTTCGTACCTTCTTCTGCGAGGAGACAGATGCAGGAGAGATTTATGCGACTGGTGCAAGGTGATCGGACAGTCATGCAGTATGAAGCTGAGTTTACTACACTGTCCCGTTATGCCTCTCAGATTATTGCTACTGCTGAGGACAAGTGCCATAAGTTCTTATCAGGGCTTCGCGATGTGATTCGCCAACCATTGGTTCCTCTTGGCATTAAAGATTATGCTGTGTTGGTTGAAAGAGCAAGGAGGATAGAGGTTGATTTTCAAACTGTTCAGAAGAGGAGACATTTCCAACAAAAGAGGAAGGGCTTTGAGAAGATTAGGAGCTTCCAGACTCATTCTAGAGGTTCTAGTATGAAGAAGACCATAATTGATAGTAGTGGGAGTTCTTCCAGTGCCAGAATCTATGACAAGTGTGGAAAGTTGCATAAAGAGGAGTGTTTGTCTGGCTCCAATGTTTGCTTTTGGTGCCATCAGCCAGGACATATGGCTAAGGATTGCCCAAGGAGTTCAAGGGCGGGGAGGTCTAGTGCTTCACCTCAACAGAGCACTGGGAGACATCCTACTGTTGGTAGACTGAGAGCTCAAGAGTCTACTGCTTCTGCTTCCGTGCCTAGTCATCCGGTTGCTAGACCTGTTGTGCAACCAAGGGTATATGCCATTACACAACAAGAGGCCAAGGAATCTCCTGATATGATTACAGGTATTATTCATGTCAAATGTTTCCCTAGTAGAGTACTTTTCGATACTGGAGCATCGCATTCATTCATTAGTCAAGAGTTCATTAAGAAGCATGCATTGGATGTTTGCACTATGCCTACTATATTGTCAGTTCTGTTACCGGATGAGTCTAGTATGACTGCTACACTTATGTGTTCCACTTTTCTCAGTATTTGAAAGGAGTTTAATGTTGTGTTGGTAGTTTTACCCATGTTGGAGTTTGATGTGATTTTAGGGATGGATTGGATGTCAAATCAATTCATCTCCATAGACTGCAATAAGAAGGTGGTGAAGATCAAGTTTCTTGGAGGAGAGAAACTTGTCTTTCAGGGCGATCGAGGTGTATCTTCTATGATCATCTCTTCTATGAAGGCTTGTAGGTTTATTTTGAAGGGGTACCCAAGCTTTCTAGCTCATGTAAGGGACACTTCAAAGCAAGTGCCAGAGTTGAAGGAGATTGCAATGGTAAGAGACTTTGCTGATGTGTTTCCTGAAGTCTTACCTGGAATGCCTCCTGTTAGAGAGATTGATTTCTCAATTGCTCTTGTACCTAGTGCTGAGCCTATTTCAAAAGTACCTTATCGTATGGCGGTTAAGGAACTTCAGGCGTTGAAGTCTCAATTGCAAGAACTGTTGGAGAAGGGATTTATTCGCCCTAGCACTTCACCTTAGGGAGCACCAGTTCTCTTTGTAAAGAAGAAGGATGGTAGTATGCGACTCTGTATCGATTACAGGGAGTTGAACAAGCTTACCAATAAGAACAAATATCCTTTGCCGATGATTGATGACTTGTTTAATCAGCTAGTGGGAGCCACAGTCTTTCCAAGATTGACCTGAGGTCTGGTTATTATCAATTGAGAATTAAGGAAGAAGATTAAAAGACATCCCGAAGACATCCTTTAGCTCAAGGTATGGACACTACGAGTTCACTGTGTTACCTTTTGGGCTAACAAATGCCCCAGCTGCTTTTATGGATCTGATGAATCGGGTCTTCAAGCCAATGTTAGATAGTTTTGTTATTGTCTTCATAGATGACATTCTTATCTATTCTTGTGATGAAGAGCATCATGCCAAACATCTCCAGGAAGTATTGCAAACTCTAAGAGGCAATAAATTGTTTGCCAAGTTCTCTAAATGCAAGTTTTGGCTGAAGAATGTGACTTTTCTGGGTCATGTCATTAGTGGAGATGGTATTTATGTGGACCAGCACAAGGTACAGGCTATAGCTGAATGGCCAAGACCTATGATAGTGGCTGAGATACTGAGTTTCCTTGGGTCAGCTGGCTACTACATAAGGTTTGTAGAAGGGTTTTCCAAGATTGCTGCACCTTTGAGTAGATTGACTCAGAAGGCAGTTAAATTTGAGTGGAGCATTCAGTGTGAGGAAGCCTTTCAAGAGTTAAAGACTCGTTTGATAACTGCACCTATTCTTTCGATTCCTTCAGGTACGGAGGGATTTCAGATTTTCAGCGATGCGTCACTGAAGGGTTTGGGTTGTGTCTTGATGCAACATGGAAGAGTAGTTGCCTATGCTTCTAGGCAATTGAAGAGTCATGAAAAGAACTACCCAACCCATGAATTGGAGCTTGCTGCTATAGTCTTTGCCTTGAAGATTTGGAAACACTACTTATATGGTGTACATTGTGAAGTGTCCACTGATCACCAGAATTTGAAATATATCTTTTCTCAGAAAGAGCTGAACTTGAGACAGAGGAGATGGATGGAACTGCTTAATGACTATGATTTGAACATTCAGTATCATCCGGGAAGTGTCAATACTGTTGCTGATGCTTTGAGTAGAAAACTTCCAGCGAAGTTAAACAAGAGAAGTTGATTGAAGAGATGGATAGATTGGAGTTATCAGTGGTACTTCCTACAACTGGAAATGTAGGATGGTTGAGTCAGTTGACTGTGCAAGCTGATTTTAAGAGTAAGATAACTGAAGCTTTGTGGAAAGATCCAGATTTTGTGAAAATCATACAGTTAGTAAAGGCTAGGCATGAAGAGGATTTTATTCTTGATGAGGACAATCTCCTTTGGTATAAGGGCAAGATTTGTGTAACTAATGTTGATGACTTGAGGAAGGATGTTCATGAAGCTCATCACTCTGCTTATACTATCCATCCTGGTAGTAATAAGATGTATCAAGACCTTAAGGGTTTGTTTTGGTGGCCTGGGTTGAAGAGGAGTGTAGCTGATTTTGTTGCCAAATGCACTACTGTTAGTTGGTGAAGGCTGAACATCAAAGGCCAAGTGGATTACTTCAACCCTTACCGATTCCAGAATGGAAGTGGGATGATATTGCTATGGATTTCGTATCGGGATTACCCAGATCTCGGCAGGGTCATGATGCTATTTGGGTTGTCATTGATAGGCTTACAAAGTCTGCTCACTTTTTGCCTATCTGATTGACTGATTCAGTTGAGAAGCTAGCAATGCTGTACGTGGCTGAGATTGTACGATTACACGGTGTACCGAAGTCCATAGTATTTGATCGAGATGATAGATTTACTTCTAGACTTTGGAGGAAAGTACAAGAGGCTATGGGCACTAGATTGACATTCAGTACAGCCTTCCATCCTCAGACTGATGGACAAACAGAGAGGACTATTCAAACTCTTCAAGATTTGTTGAGATTGTGTATTCTTGATTTTGGTAGAGGTTGAGAATCTCATATCCCTTTGATAGAGTTTGCCGACAACAATAATTTCCAAACCAGCATAAGAATGGCTCCTTATGAAGCCCTCTATGGCAGAAAATGCAGAACACCTCTTTGTTGGGCAGAGGCAAGTGAGAGGAAGGTAATTGGATCAGATCTTGTTGATGATGCCACATATAAAATCAGATTGATCAGGGTAGGTTGCTAACAATTCAAGATAGGCAGAAAAAGTATTATGATGCAAAGCACCGATTTGTGGAATTCAGTGTAGGAGACCTTGTTTTCATAAAGATTAGGCCTATGAAAGGTGTACTTCGTTTTGGAAAGGTTGGCAAACTTAATCCCCGCTACATAGGTCCTTTTGAAATAGTGGAAAGGATTGGGAAGGTGGCCTACAGATTAGCTTTACCCACTACTTATGTTGTCCACAATGCGTTCCATGTTTCTTCATTGAGGAAGTATATATCGGATGATACTTCTAAGATCATATTGGAAGATGTGGACTTACAACCAAATCTTACATATGTTGAAGAACCAGATCGTATTTTGGAGTTCAGTGTGAAGCAATTAAGAAGCAGGGAGAAACCGTTCGTGAAAGTTCTATGGAAGCATGGATTGGAAAAGAATGCCACGTGGGAGGAGTCAGAAATGAGGAAGTGCTATCCTCATCTCTATGAGTAAGGTATGATTATTTTTCCTCTCTTTTGAATTTCAAGAACGAAATTTTTATTAGGAGGGAAGGATTGCAAAACCCGAAAATTCATCATTTGAGTGCGTCGCACGCATTTCGATGATTTTGAAATTTCACTTTAGGGCTTTTCCAAAAACAATAATTGTAAGCTTAGAGTTAACCCACATTATTGCTAAGAGCCTTGGGAAGTCTCTAATGAAGAAAAATTGAGAAATTTGAAAGAAAAGAATTTTTCCTAATTTTTATATAATATTAATCCGAAAATTATTAATAGAATTTATTAACTAGATGAAGGGAATGTTTTTGCATGCTTAGGTGATGAAAATAATAAATATTGAAATGCTAAATTTTGGGGTTTTATTTAAATCCGAAAATAACAATTTAATTTTAAATGAAATTAATGCTTTTGGAGATTTGAATGCTTGTGTTAATATTTGGAATTTCTTTTCCCTTAGGTTTGAATAAGGGAAAGTGGTAAGGAGTGCGAGGAAGTTTAGCGAAGAAAGGTTTTAGAGTAAGTGACACATTGCATTCTAAAATTCATAGAATTTCCTTATGTATTGCCTATGTTTATTAGCCTCATTAAATTCTCTTATGTTTTACTTATGTTTAATTTTGGATGTTAGCACAAATCTCAAATCTTGTATTATGTTCTTTATGTTGCACATATGGTATCTTCATGTAATGTTCATGAGAAAATATTTTACTTTCATGCCTACTACAAGCATTCACATACATGTGACACATCATCTGATTTTATGAAATCCCTTACGTTACTATGTAAACAATCTTATTGTTATGATTATGGAATACAAGTTTGTGTATGTTGAACTGCGGAGTACCAAATATGGATAAGGTTCTTCGGAACAATAAGGCTCTTAGAGCAATATGATGATAAATGGCCAATTATGAATTTGTACCTGATCAGAACAATACGGGTACTCCGGTATGGGTGTATACTATATGAGAACTATATCATGTAAGAGTTATAGGAGATAAACATATGATAGGTAAGAAGGAACATTACATATGGCATCAATTCTTACATATGACATTAATCTTACATATGACATTAACCTTATATGTGGCATCAACCTTGACATAAGTCTTACATATGACATTAACCTTACATAGAAATACGATGTTATCTTGCATATCAAATTCTTTTTCATTGTATAAATTTTAGATTGAAATATATCATTTGCTGAGCGTAGCTCACTCCCTAGCTTTGAAAAAATTTTCAGGAGAACCTACTAATAAGGGATGGCTGAACATCCGAGGTTTACATATTGTCGTCGCGCAACGGGTGACAGGTTCTTCCTTGTTTCTCCTAGTTATTACTACTTTCTTTTGGGTGGTTTTGTCATAACATGATTAGATTAAGTTTATAACCACCTTATACATGAACTTCCTTTTTGAAATGGTTTGAATGTTAAATACATGTTTTGGAAAAAGTTTAGAGGCGCTTTTATGTTTCTTTTGAAATATTTTGGAATTGTTATATATGAAATATGATGATTAAATTGTTTTGATCATCTGACTTCGTTCCCGCCTCGAATTTACGAGCTAACCGGGTCGGATCGTGACAAATATGACATGCAGTGGAGGTGCTATAAGTATTCAACAAGGAAGAATGTAGCCAAGCTTTGATTTTTCAAGCCCCAAAAAATAAGAGTACTCAGAACTTGACATTTACTCCATAAATTGCTCAAAATATTAATCAAGTCAGAATCAATTCTGAAAATGATAAGTTTTCAAGCTGAGGGGCTCACATGGGTAAATTTGATTGAGTTGAGTCACTTAAATCTGCTAAACCCCGGGTATCCAATAAACAACACTCCAGCAAGGACACAAGATAGAAATTATACATGCTTATAAGTTCAAGTAAATCAGATAGATTGCCGTCATTCGATAGATATAAAGATGATTTTGCAAACAAGTTTGTTTCAGATTGTTTTTGATGATTCAATAATCAAATGAGAAAACAAGAACAACCATTTCAATCTACATGAAAAAAAAAGTCATCAAATTTCTGATTTTATGCTGTGCTTTAAGCTGTTAAAAATGAACTGTTAGTTTGCCCAAATAGCCAAAAAATATTCATTTCAAGGCGTAGTCATAACTTTTCAGGCATACATCTTAAATAATATAAAAAAATTCAAAACTTTTGATTTCAAAAACAAAAAATAACAAACTATTAGACAGCAGTAAATTTGGTTAAGGGTATTTACCCATCCTCCATTCCTATCTTATGATCAATCAACTTTGGTTTCTAACTTGTTCATATATCAGAAATCAGCATCAAGTCTTGTTATTGTAATTGAAGGTCTTATCAGAAAAAATCAATAAATAATAAGACTGGAGAATGAATATTTTCCAGAAAATACAAATGTGTGCTTTTGGTTAGCCTTTAGAGATTTTAAAAGGATAAAATAAATATAGATAAATAGAACCAATCATTATGAAGAAATTTTTATCTAGAAGATAAGGTTGTATGACTGAATCAATCTCAACACAATAACAATCTATCAAGTTGAAATTCAAAGAAATAAATAAATATCTTGAATGAGATTCTGAAACTCATGTCATGTTTGAGCTGTCTACAGCTCAATAAAAGGTGAATAAACAAACTCAACAAGGAAAGTCAACTAAAAATGAGCTCATTCACAGTAGCAATCTAAAGCTCACCTGGTTATAAATAAATCTTGTTAATGTTTGGCACCCAAGAATCCTTAAATGATCTAGCTTCTTTGCATCCAAAAGTGCGGTGACAACACTCAAAAGGTTTCTAGCAAAATATGCCCTATGCAAGAATAAAGCAAATTGTCAAATACAAAAGTCAAAATCCTCAAATGTTTACAGATTCTAAAATGTTCATATAGTTAACACTACATGAGAGAATCATAATAGTCAGATTAAAGACATGATATAGATTGTTATCTATGAAATCACATATGCATCAACTCATCTATAAACTATGTCAAATAGGTTACTTAATTCAAACGTAAAGATATATCTCAATCCCTTACCAGAAGCAAATTTCAGAAACTTGTTTTACATTGAACTCATTGTGACCACTAACCCAACATATATTACAACTTCAGGTTAGGAATTCAAGAAGTCTTTATTTAGATCAGGAGAAAAATCAAATCAATTTCATTTTAAAACCCAAAACTCCCTAAAAATGATGGAGGAAAATTAAGGGTCTAGAATTACTAATGCAATCTAATATAAGATTCAAAAGAAAAATATATAGAAAAACCACAATCAGCAAATAACCAACTTGATAACTTTAGAAAAAAAATCAGAAGCTGTTAATATAAAAACAATAAACACAATTCAATCCAAATAATAATATAATGGTTGCCAAAAAATCTGAGATTCCATATGAAAATAGTTATAAAAAATAAAATTCATCAACGATCAAGATCTCGCTTAAAAAAAACAAAAACGTATCACACTAGTCAAAATTTCACTCACACAAACTAGTGACTAAAATTTAAAAAAAAAAAGGAAAATGAATCGGATTTCACCCAAAAAAGGAAATAGGTCTCACGTTGAAACAAGAAAACTCAGCCAGAAAGTAGTAGTCCTCATCAATGAAGCTCTCAAAGAATACAATTCCAATAAGCATACACACCAAAGAACAGAGAAAAACTGATAGTTTATTTCAACAATCAATTTCCAATGAATTTCGCATGCCTCAGAGGCCCAATTTATAACCTTCGAAGGACCAAAATAAGAAACTCCTTAAAACCTACCAAGATCAATTCAAATATAACAAGTTTTAATTCATCATTCGCATTTCAACACCATATATGGTAAGTACATCTTCGGATTGAAGAATCCATTCATGACTCCAGAGCATGTAATGAGAAACGCGGAGGCAATAGCTGAAACATTACGTAGCAGCAATAGCCTTAATGGAAAAGCAAAACAGTAGAGGAAATAAAATGGGAAAATAGTGCTCTTTATAGAAAGCAATTAGAAATGAAAAATGCAGCAGTAGCAAGAAACAGAGGTGGCAACCAGTAGCAAGTGGGAAATAGAGGACGGCAACTGTGTGAGTAGCAGAAAACAATACAACTATAGTAAGAAATTAAATAGAGTCAAGAATAAAACGCAGTTGACAGAACAAGGGCCAATGGGAAGGTAAGTATCCTCATTACTGAAAGTGTGCTGACTTGGAATTCAACGAGATGATCAGAATCTTGCAGTAATGGATTAATCTTAATAGACACTCAAAAAACTAGAGAACTCCCATCTCGTTCATATATAAGCCATCATCTTAGCAATGTTTACATAAATTAAACTAAAATTAAATAAAATACAATAGTAAAAATCATAGTACTTATCACTATCTGTAATTTTGAGGAGTTTACACTTTTTAAGTTTCCATCAAAATTATCTGCGTTGAAAAACTCACCTCTTATGATATGAACATTTGATATTCTCCAAGTTTCAGCATAATTGTTATGTTTCTTGCAGAGGAAGCCATAAACCATCACAATTAGGCTTGTCATTATAAGGTATAATATATCATTGATATTCAACGTCAATAATGAACACAATCTAATCATCCATGATAGCTTCAAGAACAAGTAAAATAGCCTTTCTAGTAATGTATAGATGTGAATTCTCAAGGAGGGGATGGAAAGAGAAAAGTAGGCATTACTAGTAGCAAGTTCACGAAATAAAGTTAAATTAAATACACTGAAAACTAAACTAACACTAATATTTGACAAAAAATTTAGTATATAAGCGTTTATCCTAGTGCATTGTAAAACTTTATATGGCCCACTCTTTCATACGGGTAAATTTCTTAAAGGTCCATATGCAAGCCTTTTTAGATATAAACACACCATTGGTTTATAACTTGGTTTAACTCCATATGTTTCATATTCTCATTAGCAACAAAATTATAACTGTTATAATTATTTATTAATTTCCAGCGAATATCTTCATGCAAACCATGCATGTGCTGTGCAAATCCCTTGGGTCTGAATGCAACAGAAAGTTCAACAAAATCTATTGGTTTATAAGGCCAATATCTTGTCACAATTTAAAATGAACTCAAGCTTATAGTTATATTAAAAGATGAATTAAATGCAAACCAAATCATAACTACTGTTAGATCCCACCGAGATTAGTGTTTTACCCAAATAGCATAACAAATCACTCAAAACTCCCAGGAACAACTTGAATTGGATAGTTGGATTGTTGTTGCTACGCAGTTGAAACTTTTAATTGATTTTTCTTTTCTTACATAAAATTTTCTAAATGCAACTCAAGAATTTTACATTTATGTTTGATACAATTATTTTAGACAATATGTGCAGTTTAACCACTTTATAAAGTATAATTTGGCTATATGAGATGCATTAACAACAGTTTAAAACATAGAATGAAATGAACCATTTTTGAGAAGCAATAAATCATTATAAAAAATAGAAAAATGTTGCCTTAGTATCATTTAGGGTAATCCTATAGCAAAATAAATGCTCACATCCTCCCGAGGTTTATATGTGACAGGCTACCACTTAAAAGCTAGAACTATAAAATTAGGTAATTACTATTAAATAAAATGAGAATTAATTATAAAAGATATACTGAAAATTTGCCTTGGATTAAAGAATGAGACAAACAATGTAGCGATTTGTTGCTTTTGCTCTAAAATAATATAAAAATCCTCCAAAAACTTGATCTTCGACATTGACTTTCTTTCATTTCTAAAAATATTACATCTAGCATTGAATCCCACACATAAATCAAGTGTAAGTAAGACTTATATGTGTCAAGGTTTAAAATTACAAAATTCGATATTAAGGCATTTTTTTGTTCACAAGGCGAGGCATAAGCATCAAGGTATTTTGAGACGTTAAGCCTCAAAATTCAAAAATTGCATAAAGTGAAAATAATAGTTAAAAGAAATTTTTTATATAATACTCAAATAATATGTTTGATACATCGTCAAAAAATAATCTTGATCGGGCACGAATCTCGATGCAGAATTGAGTTGGAAACTTCTAAAATAAATTCAGAGGCTATCTTAACTCCGATTTCAGCAAGCTTATAGTCAAACTGAGCGTCTCGAAAATACGAACCAAACGACACCAAATTCGACCCAACCCGAGTCCAAATGGGTCCGAATCAAGGACCCGAAGCGCTGTTGGAAGGTTCAAACTGCAATTTGAGTTACCAAACGGTCTCCGATTTTAACGAGCTTATACTCGAATCGAGCGGCTCGACGAGACGAATCCAACGAGCACAAGATCACCGAATTCCGACATCATTAAGGCCATCAAATGTCCAACGAACGGTGCATGATCAAAGGATTCGATATCGGTCATCCATTCAAACCACTCACAATTAGCCCATGATCTCACGCCTATTTACGGGCTATGCCACTCCAGAAAAATTATAAATAGAGCCCTCATTCTACACCAAGGGGACTCAAGTGAAGAGAGAGAAGAAGAAGAGGAGAAAGAGGAAAAGGAGAATCCTCTCCTCCTCGACCACCGTCGGAGTTCGTCCTGCCTCCCGAACACGCCGGGATTCTGCGCAGGAATTCTGCCCAACTTCCACGTGATGCTGAAATTCTCCTCAATTTACAACAGAGTTCCCTCCTAACGCTGAAACTCCGCCCAAGTGAAGCCGGAGCTCTCCTCTGCCACCAACAAACGTCGGACTTCTACCCGGCGTCGGACCTTCACTCTTTGCCAAGTTTTTACCCGACGCCGGACTTCTACCGGTTATCGGACTTCGCTGGACGTCTATGCGAAGATGCATTTCTTTCCATTGTTGGACTTCTACCTGACGCTGCCCTTCTGATCTTCGTCGTCAGACTACAGTCCTTCCGACCTCCGTCGCCCGTCGACTACGGTCCTCCTGACTTATGTTGCATGCCGACTACAGTCTTTCCGACCTCCGTCGCCCGCCGACTAGGGTCCTCCTAGCTTACGTCGCCCGCCGACTACAGTCCTTCCGACCTCCGTCGCCTGTCGACTACGGTCCTTCTGACCTATGTCGCCCGCCGACTACAGTCTTTCCGACCTCCGTCGCCCGCCGACTACAGCCCTTCCAACGAAGTGAATACGTCAATAACAACTCTTTGTATTTATATCATGTAATGTACTATATAAGATGTGCATCAAGCTAAGGCCTTCTCCCAAAAAAGGGCCTCATTTGTAATCGACTGCAAATATTCGTGGATTCGTTCAAAACTAGGCTAGGCCCCGTGGTTTTTTCCCCATTTTCAGCGGTTTTCCACGTAAAAATCTTGGTGTCTCATAAATGTTAGACCCTTTCTCTTTATCTGATTACGTGCCGGATTTTTGTACAACGCTAAGACGTTAAATCTTATATTTCTCTACCGCCGCGAATACTCCTGGAAGCAACAATGTTAAAAAATGACATATTAACTTTCTATTAAACTATGAAGTAATAAATTGACATATATATATATATATGATAAACTACGTAAAATAGAATTAAAATCTAAAATCTAAATATAACAAGAGCAAAATAACACAAAATATAAGAATTGTACAAAAGTATCATATAACATCAAATTCAACTTCAAATTTTCCCTTTCTCAATTCCCTACTCATCCACATTTAATTCTTAAAAACATTTGATATAATTGGCAACAACTTAGAAATCTTCTGCACTGTTACCACGAAGGAGTTTTTATTTGAATCATCATCATAACAAATTGGTCTTTCCCCTGCATCATTCTAAGGAGTCCAATGTCTCTCAATTTGTTTCTTCTTCATTTATTTCAATCAACTTCCTCTTTCATAAATATTTATCATCAACATAAAGATGAGAGTAATATTCCAAAAAATTGAGAGAAAATGGTGGTGGTGTGCGATGTTCAAGTGATTCTTGGCGGCGATTATAATGGTGGTGGCTACAATGAAGGCGGCGGGCTATAGTTTGAGACAATTGAGAGGAAGTTGTTAAAGTTTTGGGGCGCATGAAGGCATGATTTGTTCGGAGCTTTAGTTTAAGATTTAGGTAAGTTTCAATAAAAACTGTATATAAATTGGGTGAGGCATATGCCTCACGCTAGCGAGGTAAGGCGCACCTGAAGGCAAGCTTCACCAAGCTAAGGCACAAGCCTCATAAAAAAATCGATACGTAAGTCTTGAAGCGTTTTTCACTGGAATTGCGCTGAGGCTAGCCTGAAGGCGAGCCTCATTTTATGCAATTTTAAACAATGATATGTGTCCGCAACTCTAAGCAACTGTTAGACCGGTCCTCCATGGACCGGTCCAGCCGGCCCAGCACCTTGGGCCGGTTCGGTGCGTATACAGGCGGAGGGAGCCGGCGGAAGCCAGGGGGAAGGAACCGATGGGGTCCACTTGAATTTCAAAGTGGATTTTGGAGCCAAAAGGAGGAGAAGCAAGGGCAATTAGGTCCTTTTGTATTAGATTTGAATTTTATGCATTAAGTAGGGAGTAAAGGGAGAATGAGGGTTATGTCATCTTTTGGTGAAAGTTTTTTTGATCTTCTTTGGTTGCTAGGGCTCTAGATCGAATTCTAGAGATTGGGAGAGTGCGATCCTCCTCTCGAATAGAGGATCCTTGTATCTTTGCTAATTTCCTTGCATCTATTAGTAAAATACAAGTCCTTTCTCCACGTTTTATGCAGTTTTTCTCTGTTTTTCTTTAGATTTGGGCTGTTTTCCTGCTGTGGACAGCAGTTGGATTTGTGATTTGTTGCCAAAGTGAAATCAAGTATTTCCTATCAAATTGGTATCAGAGCAAGTCTTGGGACGAATTGTGGGCTGTTTTTGACCAATTTCAGCGGCTGAAATTTGGCCGGCGAAGGAGAAAATCGCTGAAATTTTTTCAGATCTTGAGATTTTCTCCTAATTTGCAAGCCGTAGGAGATGACGGCTAAGAAGGTGGATGCTTTGGAGGAGATGATTGAAGGAGAGATAAATCAAATCAAGGAGACCGTAGAAGAAAGAATGTCCTACATGGAAGGACAAGTGGCCGATCTACGGGATATGATGAAAAAAATGTTGGAGTTTCAAACCCAATCAGCGGCGTCTGATGCAAAAGGTCCCGCAGCGAAGAACGACAACTCTGAAATCCATCGGGAGGAAGAGGAAGTGGAAATCATGGAAGGGAGTAGGGGAATGCCTCATCTGGAGCCTTTACAAAGAGAAGAGAGAGGAGGAAGGTATGTGGAAAGGCAAAGCTATGGAGGTGGGGAACCCAGAGGGGCTGGTTGGGAGCATCGGGGGGGATTTCAGGGGCGCCGGGAAACAATTTTTGAAGATCGGAGAGGGGATTTTGAAGGGGGATTGGGACAGGGTCGAGCAAGGGAAGACCGCGAAACATGGGGAGGCCCAGGCACATGGGAGAGGGGAAACTATGGAGGATTAAAGGGGAAATGGCGGGGATCGGAAGGTAAGAAAATTGAAAATGCTCATTTTTGAAGGGGAGGATGCCTATGGGTGGATCTATAAAGTAGAGATGTACTTTGCTGTTAACGGATTGACAGAGGAGGAGAAGTTATCGGCAGCAGGTTTGTGTCTGGAGGGGAAGGCACTCTCTTGGTACCAGTGGAGAGATCAGAGGAGACCGATCCGGAGCTGGGGAGAATTCAAGGACAGTTTAAGAGCGTTTCCAAACCGATCGGGGAGGAGACTTCTACGAACAGTTCTTTGCCCTAGTACAGGAGGGGTCTGTGGCAGACTATCGAGAGAGGTTTGAGCATCTGGCCAGCAGGGTGGAGCGCTTGTCCGAGACGGTGCTGGAGGGAAATTTTATGAAGGGGTTAAAGGCCGAGGTGCGAGCAACGGTGAAGGTCCTGATGCCCAGGGACCTAGGGGAAGCCATGAAGCTTGCACAGTTGGTCGAAAATCAAAAGAACCTAGAAAAGGGAGCGAAAAGTAGTAGTAGCTCAGGAGGCACTTACAGGTGGACGACTATCCACCTAGCCACCAAGGGAGCTTCCCCAGGAGGGATGAAAGAAGTTCCAAAGGAAAAAGCAACAGGAGGAGGAAATGGGGGACAGTTCAAGAGGCTCACTGACAAGGAAATGCAAGAGAAGAGAACGAAAGGGTTTTGTTTCCGATGTGATGAAAAATACATGTCAAGGCATAAGTGCAAGGATCGAACTCTTCAAGTTCTCCTCGTTTGTGAAGACGAGGAAGACGAAGAGGGTGGGGGAAGCGATTCAGAGGTGGAGGAAAAGATGCATCTGGATGTGGCAGAAGTCTCTCTCAACTCTGTAGTGGGATTCACTCCGAGTCACACTATGAAGGTGAAGGGAGAGATAGCTGACCGTGGAGTCGTGGTGCTGATTGATAGTGGGGAAACCCACAATTTCATTTCCACCCAGATTGTGGAGCTGCTGGGAATGAAGTTAGTGGATACTGGGGGCTATGGGGTGATGATGGGCACTGGGAAGGTAAAAATGGGAAGAGGAATCTGCAAAGGAGTGGTACTAAAAATCCAAGGCATACAAGTGAAGGAAGACTTCCTTCCCCTGGAACTGGGGAGTACGGATGTCATCCTAGGGATGAAGTGGTTGCAGACTTTGGGGGAAACCAAAATAAATTGGGGCACACTGCGGATGGAGTTGGTGAAGGGTGGAAGGAAAATGGTGATTCAAGGGGATGCAGGGCTGACCAAGGCAGAGGTTTCTATGAAATCCCTAATCAAGACAATTCAGGAGGAAGGAGAAGGATACTTGGTGGAATTACACAGCTTAGAGGGAGTGAGTAGGGAGGAAGGGGGAGACATACCTCTCTCTGTGCAGCCTTTGATCCAAGAGTTCGAGGAGGTTTTTCAACCCCCTCTAGGGTTGCCACCACCCAGGGAGCAGGAGCACGTCATCATATTGAGAGAGGGAGTGTCGCCGATCAGCGTGTGACCTTACCGTTACCCTCAGTTTCAGAAGGATGAAATAGAAAAGTTGATCAGAGAAATGCTGGAAGCAGGGATCATCAAACCCAGCACCAGCCCATTCTCTAGTCCTGTTCTATTAGTAAAGAAGAAGGATGGCAGTTGGCGGTTTTGTGTATACTACCGCGCACTCAATAAGGAAACGGTACCTGATAAGTTTCCAATACCAGTGATTGACGAATTGTTGGATGAATTGAGTGGAACGGTGATTTTCAGCAAGATCGACCTGAAATCTGGATACCATCAGATTCGAATGAAGAAAGAAGATGTGCCCAATACCGCCTTAAGAACTCATGAGGGCCACTATGAGTTCCTGGTGATGCCCTTTGGCCTCACCAATGCTCCAGCCACTTTCCAGGCACTCATGACAGTATCTGAGGCGATTTATTTTGGTATTCTTCGATGATATCTTAGTGTATAGCAGAACAGAGGAAGAGCACTGGGGGCACTTGAAGATGTTAAAGGTTCTCCAGGAGCACCAGCTGAGAGCTAACTTGAAGAAGTGCTGCTTCGCACAAGCTAGTGTGGAGTACCTGGGTCATGTGGTATCCAAGGAAGAGGTAGCAGCAGATCAGTCCAAAATTGAAGCCATGCTTAAGTGGCCATTGCCCAAAAATCTAAAGGAGCTGAGGGGATTCCTAGGGCTTACAGGGTACTACAGAAGATTTGTGAAGGGATACAGCACTATAGCTTGGCCACTCACTGAGCAGTTGAAGAAAGATGGATTCTTATGGGGGGAGGCAGCAACGACAGCATTTGAGCAGTTGAAGAAAGCTATGACCACAGTTCCGGTCTTAGCTTTACCAGATTTTACTCAGACATTTATAGTGGAGACAGATGCATCAGGATACGGGCTAGGAGCAGTGTTGATGCAGAGTCACAAGCCCATTGCATATTTCAGCCAGGTGTTGACTGCCAGGGCCCGTCTGAAATCTGTCTATGAGAGGGAGTTGATGGCAATTGTTTTGGCCATCCAAAAGTGGCGTCCCTACCTACTGGGAAGGCATTTCATCGTTCGTACCGACAAACGGAGCCTGAAATATTTGTTGGAGCAGCGCATGGTGACAGAGGAACATCAAAGGTGGCTATCCAAACTGCTCAGGTATGATTTTGAGATTCAGTACAGGCCAGGGGTAGAAAATAAGGCAGCAGATGCTCTGTCCAGGTGCATGGATGAGCTGCAAACAGTGGTTGTGTCAGTCTCAATGATGCTAGATTGGGAAGCCATAAAAGAGGAGAGCGCTAAAGACGAGGAATTAAGCAAGATCAGAGCTGACTTAGTGAAGGAAGAGGGAGGCCATCCAGGGTACTCGTTGGAGGGGGAGAGATTGTTATATCAGGGGAGGTTTGTGTTGCCCAGAACGTCAGTACACATCCCACAATTGCTCCGGGAGTTCCATGGAACGACAGTGGGAGGTCATTCAGGAGTGCTAAAGACCTATAGGAGACTAGCGGCAGAGCTGTACTGAAAAGGTATGCACAGAGATGTGGAAGAGATGATATCCAGGTGCGAGATTTGCCAAAGAAATAAGTACCTAGCGATGTCACCAGGGGGGTTACTGCAACCATTGGCATTACAAGGACGAGTCTGGGAGGAGATATCTATAGACTTCATTGATGGGCTACCCCGATCTAAGAGATTCACGGTGATTTTGGTGGTAGTGGATAGATTGAGCAAATATGCTCATTTTATTCCTCTACGCCATCCATACACTGCGGTGACAGTAGCATCAATCTTCATCAGGGAGATAGTCAGACTACACGGAGTGCCAGAGGCGATAGTATCAGACAGGGATAAAGTGTTCCTCAGCCATTTCTGGAAGGAATTGTTCAGACTGCAGGGGACGGTGCTAAAGAGAAGTACGGCGTACCACCCACAGACGGATGGCCAAACAGAAGTAGTCAACAGGAGCTTTAAAACTTATCTGAGATGCTTCGCATCAGAAACACCCAAGCTATGGGCTAAATGGCTATCATGGGCCGAGTACTGGTACAACACCTCTTTTCATTCAGCCGCTCAGATGACTCCATTTAAGGTGTTGTACGGAAGGGACCCGCCCCACTTGGTGCATTTTGGGAGTAGCAGCACACTCGTGTCTTCAGTAGAGGAGTATTTGGACGAGAGGGATAAGACACTAGAAGAGTTAAAAAGACATCTGTTGAGGGCTCAACATATTATGAAGAAACAGGCTGATGGGCATCGGAAGGATATTCAGTTTGAGGTGGGCGAGAAGGTATTTTTGAAACTCCGCCCATATCGACAGAAAACGATCGCCAACCGGAGGAATGAGAAGCTTGCTCCACGGTACTTCGGTCCTTATGAAGTGCTGGAGAAAATTGGAGTCGTGGCCTATCGTCTGAAGCTACCACCGACAGCGACGATCCATCCCGTTTTCCATGTATCCCAGCTGAGGAGAGCCATTGGGGATCATGCTACCAGTACGGAGTTGTCAGGGACATTAACTGAGGAGATGGAGATGATACTGGAACCTTTGGAGCTCATGGAGGTTCGTCAGAAAACAGATGGAGAAACGGAAGTCCTGATCAAATGGAAGAACCTCCCTGACTACGAGGCCACGTGGGAGCCATACGAACGGATGAAGCGACAGTTTCCGGATTTCCACCTTGAGAACAAGGTGGTTCTTTGGGAGGGCGGTAATGTTAGACCGGTCCTCCATGGACCGGTCCAGCCGGCCCAGCACCTTGGGCCGGTTCGGTGCGTATACAGGCGGAGGGAGCCGGCGGAAGTCAGGGGGAACGAACTGATGGGGTCCACTTGAATTTCAAAGTGGATTTTGGAGCCAAAAGGAGGAGAAGCAAGGGCAATTAGGTCATTTTGTATTAGATTTGAATTTTATGCATTAAGTAGGGAGTAAAGGGAGAATGAGGGTTATGTCATGTTTTGGTGAAAGTTTTTTTGATCTTCTTTGGTTGCTAGGGCTCTAGATCGAATTCTAGAGATTGGGAGAGTGTGATCCTCCTCTCGAATAGAGGATCCTTGTATCTTTTCTATTTTCCTTGCATCTATTAGTAAAATACAAGTCCTTTCTCCACGTTTTCTGTAATTTTTCTCTGTTTTTCTTCAGATTTGAGCTGTTTTCCTGCTGTGGACAGCAGTTGAATTTGTGATTTGTTGCCAAAGTGATTAGGAAATACTTGAAATCAAGTATTTCCTATCAGCAACACATAAATAGTATTAGTAAAAGATAAAATACAATCAACATCATCCCACAATAAATCATCAAATAATTTTTTCTTTCACATATCATGTTTTTCCAACATCATCATCCTGATAACATGACCATTTCTCACTAATCATCATAGATTAAAGGGCATTTTTAGCTTGTTTGAATGTTCTCAACATTACAAGGAGAGTACATATAATAGATCTGGCCTTTATTAAGAAAGCTAGAGATATAACTATAAATATTTAGTTAAAAAGTATTAGAAATTATATTTTTATTAGATTTAAATGAGAATTTGACTTTAATAGAACATAATAGAGAAAAATCAACCCCACTTAGTGCGATAAAGGCTTGATATTATTATTCTTGTTGTTTCAACATTATTATAATTAACACAAAACGAGTGTTAGCCATAGCTAACATTTTTAATGCAGAGAAATCATAGAAGATAGAAATCCTCATGAATTGATTCATTATAATTTTCTTATTAAGATAATATTTCTAGCAATCATTGGGATTCCATGACATTCATTATAAGTACTTATATTTGTATTAGTAATTTTTACTGCACAAGTATTCTTTAAAACAAGATTGAGAATATGCGCAACACATAGCATCCTAAAGATGTGAGGATATATTTGCTCAACAAGCGGACTCTATCGCTTTATAAACTGGAGCAATGTCAGTAATAACTTGAATAACATTTGAAGGGAAAACCATCAAAGTCACTTCTTGAATCAAATTGAAAATATTTAACTTATATTTATATTGCTCTTCACAATTTACAACTTTAAAAACATCACATAATTTTCTGATATTGATATAAAATCGATAAGTATTTTTTTAGGATTAGTCCAACCATCACACATCAAGCACACTCCTTTACCCTTCTATATTCCTTCTGTAAGTTGAAGTAACTTCACAATATTGGACCTCACCCATTGCAAAAACACTGATATAAAGGTATTGTGCACCAGTGGCACATAACACACAAGATTATTATTACAAGCAAAAGTAAATACATTTTTATAATAAGGATTTCTTGCAAGATTAAAAGAAAGGCCAACTATGAAAAACATACTTACAATTTCACTATCTAGTTGTTTTTATATTTGAAGATTAAATTTCTTCTCCAAACAACTATCTGTAGTACACTTTTTTTCTTAAGCTTATATCATTCAATCCTAAATGAACTATACTAATATTGATATCACTAGTTCGAATAGAAGAAGCAAAATAGCATGAAACATAAGTACTTAGGTAGTGAAATCTCTTTAGGAAGACTCCTATTGATCCTTGACTCAGCTTCGTTAGCTAGTCTTTGAATTTCATTAAATTATGAAGCACTTATTTTAAGGAAAATATTAATTCCATGAGCAATTATCCTTAACAAATGAGTTTTTACTCTAGAATATGATCCCTTGTAAATAACATTTAAATATAAGCCTTATCGCCCAACTTAGTACAAAAGTCCAAAAAGGTGTATCGTCTTCAACATTAGGCGTGTTGAACCATTGCCACTTCCACATCCACTATCACTAGACTTCATTATCCTTCTATAATATATTTCAAACTCAACATAAAGTCTTCAATTAAATTATTAAACCATTAAAAATTCAAAAACCTCATTTTTTGTAGAACATATAAATTCAAAAAAATAATGATTGAAAATTAATAAATTATAACTTTTTTGCTCCTAATTTTCCTCTAACATTTTCCTTTTCTCTCATTATTTTTCTAAGTCTCTTTTTTCCATAGAATATGGATAAACTAACTTACTGTGAGTGTTCTAACCTGAGAGCATACCGTACGCAGGAAAGTCAACAAATTAGTATAGCACTAAATTTTTTTCTAGTTGAGCACACAATATATAAATTTTTTCTATTGTAGAACTAATTTTTCAATCAAAGGTCCATATATTGGGAGAAATCGCTCGAACATTATTCAAAAAATGAAAACAATAACAAGAAGTTCCTCATATTGGTTTAAAAGTCTCTTACCATTAATGCTCTGTGGATTGTGAGAGAAAGGTGTTCCAATTTCGAAACCCTAATCGCGAGCTTGAACAACATGAGGGGAGACAACGCAAAGACACAAGGCGTGACTCTTTGAGGGACATCGTGCATCATCATCACCAAGCAACTTTCGAGTGTCATTTGACATCCATGAGACATCATCAGAAGTTGTCGTCATCAAGCCCTTGAAATAAAAATAAAAATCTAGCCACACTAACTGAAATGTCTCGAAGATATAAGATATAGGGAAAATCAGGAGACTACGGGTTTAGGAAATTTTCTTTTAAAAAAATATAATTTCTTAAGATGTATATTTTAAAAATAAGAAATTATATTTAAAAAAAAAAAATTAACAAAATATTTAGGACACTCATGCAAGAAATGCATGTTCAATTTTCTTTAAATATTATTTCAATTGGACATGCCGTCACCATGTCCAATAGGTGCCTGAGTCATGTCGTACACATGTCAATATCCAACACGTGTCGGACACTACATACCCCAGAGAGGAGCATCAATGCACCATAGTAGATTGGGAAACAAAGCACTTATTTAAAATAAGATACAATCTTTCATATTACAGCTTTCCAAAGACCTTAAGACGTGTTAAATGTTGCTCCCTTGATTTTCTATGAATCAAAATGTCATTGAAATATACAATAAAATATTTTTCTATAAAAAGTGATTTATGATTCTCATGAAAGTTCTAAACCATTAATTAATCCAAAAGACATCACTAGTCATTTGTATCAACCATCATTCATCTTAAAAGTTGCCTTCCACTCATTTGCTTCTCTCATCCACGCTTGATGGGAGCCACTCCATAGATCAACTTTCAAGTAAATTATAAGCACAATAATCATATTTAGCATATCATCTAATCTTGGTATGGGAAATAAATACTTACTGGTGATTTTATCAATTGCTCGATAATGCACACATATTCTGCAACTCTCGTTCTTCTTAGGTGTTAGTAAAGTAAGTACCACATAAAGACATATCACTCCCTAATAAACCCTTTTCCTCAATAGTTCATCAAAATATCTTTTAAATTCAATATATCCAATAAAATTCATCTCTAATGGGCTAAATTAGATAATGATGATCTAGAATTCAAATTAATATCATCATGAATATTCCTAAGCATTTAAATTCAAACGTAATTTAAATTCAATCAATATTTGACTAACAACTTCAAGCACTAGTATGCTCTTAGTTGTATCTCAACTCAAATTAATAGCTACAAAAACATAAATAATTCCTTTGGCACTGCTCACCTTTTTAAATGCATGTTGGCTCAAATTGTAAAGAGATTTATTTAGTTCATTAGGCATGCTTGATTCTTTTGATACAAAATGACATTTAGGCTTAATAGGTTTCAAAATGCTTCCTATATTTCCCCTTCAAGCATAAGTATTGAACTTCCAAAATTGGATCACTTCAAAATTGTACTACCCTAGTCTATCTAGAATGAAATGTGCAAAATCCACCGATAAGATGTCATGCCATATCATATTAGTATATATGCCAAGTTGAATTGAAACCAAGCAACTTTGTAAAGTTATAGGTGTGGTTTACCTTTGAATTTCATATATTCAAGAGCTAACTTTGGAACAACATTCATGCAATTAGCATCATGTTTAAACAATGCTGAAAAAAACGAAGTTCTTTTCAAATCAAGTCCAACCTTAGGTGTGGGCAACGCCCATCACATGACGTTTAAAGAGTTTTCAAGCAAAGCATCATCATGAACACTTATTTCTTTTTAGAATTCACCTGCATCCTCCCCTTCATCATCCTTATTATCTTCTTCTTCGACATTAATATGTAAACTTCTACTTAAATATTTACTAGCAAGGTGACCCATTTAATGGCATACAAAACAAAACTTTATAGAAATTTTGGATCCTAATGCGTAGCAATCAATTTTCACTTGGCTCTTCTCTGACAGTAGTATTATAATATTATTGCCTTTAGATGTGAAATTTAGGATTGGCTATTTTGGTGGAAAGAGGGATTTCTTATGTATAAAGAAACTCCGTTAGGTGCAAGAAATTTTTGTAATTGCTCAAAATATAAGGCCGATTTAAAACCTCAAAAGAATTTATATTGTATGGTACCACCTCTCTATTGAGTTCACATCTAATGCAGACCTAAACCTAAAAAAGCACTATTTTCAAACTCTCCCTAATTTCAAAATAAAAATACAATTCTTAAAATTTATTCATGTAATTAGTCACAACCATAGTTCCTTATCTTAGTGAGTTAAACTCATTGAGTAGTTGATCACTGTAAAACATGAGTAATTATTTTTCTTTAATAGCAATTTTATTTCAGCCCGTGCAATTGTTGGTTCTAACCATGTTAGTTCTCTTTATCATTCTACACTACCCAATACATCTTTGCTTGGCTAATAAGTTTTACTTCGAAAATTTTATGGATCGCTCACCAGACATACTTTGTTAATTAAAGAAATTATTCACATCCATTATCCAACCAAAAAAAGCTTTGGATCTATTCTCCCATCAAAGGTTGGCGCATCGTAAGTAACTTTTTGGGTTATGTATTTATCATTATCACAAGGTTTTTGTTTATAATTATCATAATTTTGCTTGGCATCATGCTCCCTATAACTTCTATCAGGTTTGTTACTTTCATAGTGAGTCTTTTATCTCTAACTATGTTGTTAATCGATACTTCATGAAGATTTAATTCATTATCTAGTTCTTGTGGATGTGTTTGATTAGTTTTCAATGTGTTGAGCAGCTCATTAATTTTGTTTGGTTAACCATGTTTTTTCAATAATTATCTTATTTGATTTTTTTCAAGATAGTCAAAACATCTTCCTTATAGTTCCGACTTTATAGTTCAGCATGTGATCCCGCAATATAGTTTTGGCTAGTGCACATCATTAAAATTTTTTAATGATTCAATTCATATTTGGGAATCGCAATTGTCTTACCAAAAATTAACGAAAAGATGAATCTTTGTAAATTTGAAGAGAAGACAATCAAAGAAATGCGTCAAGCTCAAGTTTAAAACAATTCAAACAGATAGCATCATACAAATAATAACTAAACACTTACATTTGCCCCTTACATAAAGAAAGAAGTTTACAGTAGACCTCCATGATAACTTTGATGTAGTTAAAATGCTCACTTTGTAACTCTTTGTAGCATTTTTGCTCAATAAAACTTGAAATCTAGCCAAAAAAAAAAAACAATGCCTTGTATTATTCATAACTCAATACATAAATTTAAGCTGAAAATAATGAATTTTCCACAACCTTCGGGATGCGGGAAGGATTCTTGGCAGCATATTCGCAAAGCTTTATTATCTTCCTTTCATTTGGGCCTCCATCCTGCTAAAGGAAATATTGTATAACCTTATATAGCTGCATTAGAATACTGTAAGAATAGTTTTAACGGGGCAAGCATGAAAAAGATTATGTTTCAGACTTTTACAAGTCCTGCTATTACTATTACTGGATCTCCAAAAGACAAAGCAAAACCAACTCCTTTCCAATGAACAAAGTAAATCATCCCTAATGGCCTTCCAGGGAAGGCTTTCTTTCAAATTCTATCATAAATTTTCACACTTTAAAAAATCTTGAAGAAATTCATCTTCACATAACAAATACTGGAAGAACGCCAAAGCCATCTCAAAAGATGGTACATTCCCTTTTAGCAATATCAGAACCAAACAAACTCAACTCCAGAACAAATATTTCATTCTGGAAACAAGCAAAAAGTAAAAAAAAAATCCAAGCAAGAAACTGACAATGCATGAAATTTAGAAGAAATGCAAGGAACGGAAGAGCCAAAAGAGAAGGTCAAGCAAGTACTTAATAGCCAATGAGCCAAAGAAAACGTCGATTCTTACAAGATTTTTTATGAAGATTTCGGAAAGCAGCTTTTTATACCGCTTCACCGGCCGTCGGGAACTCGGCTTCAGCGCTGGACAGCAGAGGCAAACATTTTCGCAGGCAGGCAATAGCTTTCTTGAGATGTAACCCATACTGTAAGAAACAAAAAAACAACCCTAAAGTGGAGTGAGGAAGCTGAGAAACCCACTATACTATCCCCATTATCTCCGCCATAATAGCTTCCAAAACTGAGAAGAAACAACAAAGAAATCATCAAAGAAACCTAAACCAAGTCGTAAGCTTAATTTCAAAATGAAAAAGTAGAAGCAGCGCGAAGAGATTAGTAAAGATGGTTCATTGATAGTTCGAAAGAGTTTACAGGAACCTTAGATGAGATCTGCTTCACCATTAAAGAAGAAAACTTTCTGATTGAGAAAAAAAATACGAAGAAGAAGAAGAAGAAGCGCTTATTCTTACCGTCTTGGGCTTGGAGCATACGCTATACAGAGCAATAACTTAAATGCAAGAAAAAGATAGGTTCTTTATCGGTGTGGTGAGAGAAAACTGAGAGAGACAGGGGAGAGTGTGCGGGGTCGACGGGCGGGCGGGGGATAAAGCTCTGCTTCCTCACTGTTGCCCACTGTTATAGCCTGTTATTTGTCAAAGGAGAGGGCTTTCATGTCTCCCTACTTTAGCGAGAATAATAATAAGAGGCATTTTAATAATTATTATCATAAATTTTTTTCTTTTTTGGATTTATATATAATATTTAAATATTTATATTTATTTTTACAATATATAAATTTTTAAATCATATTATAACATTATCAATATTAACTTATTTAAAATAAAAGTTTAATATCTTACTAATCACATAAGCTAATATAGTAATATTTATAATAACTATTTTATTCATTTCATATAACATTTTTATAATATTTAAATTTTTAAATAAATCATACGAATTATAAATATTAAATTTTAAAAATCACTATTTAATATTTATTTATATATATATTTGATTGGAAATTTTAGTGTTACTTTTACATAAAAATAATGATGAGCTCATCTTTTTATTGCTTCCATGAATATTCAAATTTAAATTATCCACCTGAATGTACTAAAAAAATTATATAAAATTTAATTTATAACAAAATAATTTTGAATTTGTCATAATTATTTGACAAATTTTATATTAGATGTCAATTGCCTTCAACTTTTCTTATTCAAGACTTTTAAACTGATAATGATAGTGTTTTACTCTTAACATAACTCAATTGAGAAAAATAATTTATTTAGCCATCCCACGTAGTGAGATAAACTTTATATTGTTGATATTTTTATTGTAGAATAATTTTGAATTTGTCTTGAAATTAATGTTTATATATAATTTCAGAAATTATATTAATTTTAATATTAATTTGATGATATTTAAATATATTTTAACATAAAATTTTATAATGATAAATTTGAATTATTTGATATAATTTTGATATAAATTTGAATTATTTTATAATTATTTGATATATTTTAACATAAAATTTTATAATGATATATATATAAGATTAATTTTAAATATAATTTATGTTAGAAATTCTTATATTTTTTTCATTTTTATAGATATTAATAATCATTAAGATTTTTGATAAAAATATATTGTAATTCCTTACAAAAAAAATATCATTGATACTATTTTGATAATGACAAACTAAAGTTTGATAGTTGACTCTTCTACAGTAGCATCATATACCTGCTAACGCCATGTGTACCAGAAGCATTAAAGTGCTGTGTATGGACGAAATGTTCTAGATTTGTCATATTTATTATTTTATTTAAGAAATGATTAGTGTAGAGAAGCCTAAAGTTTTGATAAAAAGAGTATGACCATCAAAATTATATAAAATAAAGATTTAAATATATTTTAATGTATTTATATATATAATATTTAAATTTTATTATTTTTATATAATATTTAAATTTTATAAATGCTATAAAAAATAAAATTAATGTCAATTTTAAAGTTAAATAAATATTACTTTTTATATATAATTGAGACACTGAATTATTATATAATTAAATATTAAAATTAGGAGTTAAATGTGCAAACTAAATAAAGAAAAAAAATTTAAAGATAGTACCCAGACTATTCGTGTATGATAAATTTAGCCATAGAATATCATATTACCCTAATTTAATCATCAACTATATAAAATTAATCAAAAATAGTCCATTGTATTCTAATTATGATATAAAATTGGTCCCGATTTAGTCTCAAAATGACTATTTTGATACAATTTTGTATAGTGGAGAATTAGAACAATATTATACTCTAAGACTAAAATGATCATAAATGAATAACGGCTAAATTGTTCGATCAGGATTGAACCGGATGATATAATAAATAATAATTTTATTAAATATTATATATTTAAACAAAATAATCACTCACCTCTCATTTGTAAGATCTATTCAACCCATTTATGAAGATATAGCTTATTGATAGAGAAATCAAATAATAATTTTCAATGATAATTCTTACACTAATTAATGTTACATAACAATATATTATATAAACTAATAATGGGTAAAAAAAATACTTTTGTAAAATTCTTCTTGTTGCTAGCTAGCACCCTAGGCCAACAAGGACTTTCTAATCTAATGACCAACTTATAAAATTTATATTTATTCTTACCTAATTGGTTAGAATATAAGTTTAAGAAAATATATCATTGTTTCTTGAGGTTTAAAAACACAAATAACTAAACCATCCTAAGTCCTAACTATTGTTGGAGAAAAAAATATTGCAATAACAAAATGGGAATTCTTAAAAAGGATCACAAAATGAAAAATATCAAGATGGGTTCATCCTTAGAATCAACAAGCAAGAACCCGGTTTGTTATCCAAAAAAAAAACCCTAAGAAATTAGAATTTCACCCTTTTGCAAATTACCGTACAAAAAATGGATTGCAGATTAAAATGTAATGAACATTTCACAAATAGTTGTAAAACTCAAAAACTCAAGTTAATATCAAGAAATTTAGATATTTTTGAAAAGAAATTTTACATTCACATGAGGAGACCGGCATTATTGTAGTAGGGAAAAGAGGGGTGCAATTCTGGAGATGACGAGTGCATGTTGTGGTGAGAAGTATTCGTCGGAGACGATGAGCTAGCAGTCGAGCTTAGAGTTTGGGAATGGGACAAGGATGGCTCACAGGACCGGAAGGGAAGTCGAAGTAACAAAATAGGTATCATTTTAACTTTTAAGTTCAATTTAGAATGACATATGACGTCGTTCTTCAGACACTAATTTAAGATATTTATTAAAAAATTATGTTCCAAACATATGAATAAAAAATTTAGATAAATATTAAAGAACGAGATTATTTATATACAAGAAAATGTTTATATTCAACATCTAAAGGAGCATATGATCACGAATAAAAATATCAAGTTTCATACATATATGACTTATACTAGTCACACATATTTATTAAATGATCAAATAAATAAAAATAAGGCCCATAATCTTTTTTTATTTTGTTGATTCACATATTATTGAAAATTTCTCAATTGAAGACTTATAGATCAATGATATGATATTGAAGAGGTACCAAATAGACAAACTCAATAATTTTATAATTTGATAAGACATGACATAACAATCATATGATTGATTCATTTATAGAATGGATTGAAGCCAAAGCTCCTGCTAACATTACTATAGATCGAAGTTGCCCACAATTTATATGGATTTATATAATATGAGGATTTAGCCTTCTTATGGTGATTATTAATGAAAATGGTCTACAATCTTAGAGAAGAAAATAAAAAATTCAATCAAAGTTAGGAAATTTTGCTCAAATTAGCTTAAAAACCAAGTAGAAGAGGCTAACTCATTGGTCTTGAATTTATTTAAATAGAAGAAAGCTTAAAAAGCAAATAAGCCAAATTGCTTCCCTCAATTCTTCAGGTATGAGAATGACTCTGGCTTCGCCTGGCACGGGTTTCTTGTTATTTTCTAAAACAGCTTTTTAGTACAAAAATTTGTGCCAAAAGAGACCTCTATCGTCAACGCCGACTAGGCATATGCACTTTGCACTGTTACATAGAGAATAAGCTATGTTACCAGCCAAGTATAATATGCATAGCTAGAGAGCAATCACTGCCTCAAATTCTGAATAAGAGGAACTTGGTGAATGGAGAAGCGCCAATGAAGAAGTAGTAAAAACTTTACTGAACCTATTTGAAAAGCTCAAAATCTAATCCTCTATCAAGCAAGAATACTATAGGAAAATATTTTATTATCTTCGGACTTCTTAGTGTATTAAAATGAGCAGGTGAAAGCAGCGGACGAACTGGCATATATGTCATTGGTAGTTTACGGTGGAATCCCCAGCCTATTTTCTGCCACTACCGTACCGGCGTATATTCTGCTGGATAATTCGTCGGTTTTTGTAATATTCCAACGCATGAATTATCGTAGTATGAATATCCGCTGAAAATTCGCAACACAAGATTTCCGTTGGATTTCTCTTATTATCGGCGGATTTTGTCCATTGGTAATAGTGGAAGAAAAAGATAAGAAAAGAGTCATCGATCCAAATATTAGAACTCAAATATTTAAGAAAAAGCTTTTCAAGCAGGCAACTGATTCTCAAAAATTTGATGCTGCAGCTCGGCAATCAGCACTCCACAAGCTGGGCTCGAATCTTCCTTTTTGCTGATCAAGCAACAGAAGTATATCAGCCTTCTCTTCTTCTCACTCATTCTATCTCATCGTCATTCACAAGTCACCCATACAGTTTTCATTTTCGCCTCCATGTTCATGTAGCCTTCTCCTCTATGCTTCAGGATTGTAAAGAAGAAAGCTATCGCTCGACTGGCTTCTGAAGATTCAAGCGATCAGCTTGCAGGTTCAGGTGGCCATAAGATTTTTTTGGAAGGCAGACTATTCTAATATATTATTATTCTTTTTAAATCTGTGGAAGTTTATGACCAAAGGCTTATTAAATTTCTGTTAAAATTCATTTAATAACCTATAGATTTTTTTTTTCTAAATTATTTATGTATCTTTATTGTAATTTTTTTATTAAGTAAACTTATATAAATTATATAGTTTATCTTATATTTTTTTTATATTTTGGTGAATGGATGGGCCAATTTACTTTGTGACATGATGTCTGATGTCAAAAATTATTAAAATTTTCATATTAATATATTATCTCTTTATTTTTTTATGTCAATTATTATATATATACAAACCTATGAGGTAAATTAAATATGTATGTGCTGGTTTTCAGCTGGACAACTTCTCATGCATAATGGTCTATATATATATATATATATAGACAAGGCCCAGCTATATTTTAAGGTTTCATTTGAGATAGCGTAATTTCCTATTATTTTTTAAACAGTGTTTCAATATAAAATTTGTTTGAACAAAATTTTGTTGTACTAAATTGTTACTATAGAAAGCAATAAAAAAGCTATCTCAAACGAAGCCGAATTCAAATAAAAAGGGATAAGCTGATTTTTCTAAGGCTTCATTTGGGACGGCTTTTTTATTGCTTTCTAAAACGGCTTTCTAATGTTAAAATTTATAATTCAAAAATTTTTTATATTAAAAAATTGTTTTTGAAAGCAGCAAAAAAACTGTCCCAAACAAAACCTAAATCAAGAATATTTTCATCATATATTGTAACCTTATTACTTACTTTGATCAGATGAGCTTCTATTGATTTTAACAAGGTTGTTATGTAAGAAGACCCAGCCATATATTTTCTTATGGAGGCTTAAGTTTAATGTTTTGTGGAATCTTAAATAAAAAACTATATACAAGGTAGTGTTTGGATATCTTAGGCGGCCAAACTTCTTGCTTGTGTCTTAGCCTATCAAGCTAAGTCATTCTCATCTTTTTATTTTCAATAATTTTATGAATGTTTATGTTAATACTGAATAATTATTGTTTTGTAATGTTGTCACCTTATATAAGGTTCTTAGGTTAACGCTTTTTAATATGTCGACGCATACTTTTAAGTCAAATTAGTTTTCTTAAACCTCCTCACATGCACAACTGCATTATACTATTATTTTCCTATTTCACAATGTATCCCAATAAGTTTGGGATAACAAGCATTGCTTGAATGTTTGGCTACTACGTAGCTAATCTTGATCTGTTGGTTGTGAGCTTTGGCTACCAACTAAGAGGTCTCGGGTTCGAGTCTTGCGTATGTGATGTGTGTTAAGGACCGTTAATATTAACTTGTATTTCTGTTATCCAATGCAAGCATAACACGTGTCCAACCTGTATTAGAATAGGCTATATATTTGTATCATTATAGGTATGCTGTAATCAAGAAAGATTCAATAAAGTTTTGCTTCTTCTTCCTCCTCCCGTCAGCTATCTCTCTGTTCTTGACGGTAACATTTCTACATGGTATCAGACAGCGCTCGATTTTGAGGACCGACTATGACGACTCCGGCACCGGCTTCCTCGTCGATCGGTACCACCACCACGGGTGCTGCGGCATCCAATCATCTTATCTCTCCCTCGCTGAAATTTGTAATCTCTAATCTCAAATTTCTCGTTCCTCATGCTCTCACTCCGGACAACTTCCCGATTAATTTGGAGTACACAGATCGCCAAACTGTTCAAAGCAAATGGCTTCGCTGAGTTTCTTGATTCTAAATCGACCACCGAAAATATCGATCCCAATCAAGATCTGCGTTCTTGGCAGGTCACAGATCAAAATCTCGCGACGGCTATGTGCTCCACCATCTCGCCGGCAGTCCTTCCCTATGTGATTCAGCTTGAATCGACTCATGAAATATGGGAAACTCTCCACAACCGATTTCAAGCCTCGAATCGATCCAAGGTAATACAGCTCAAAAAATGAGCTTCATAATATCTCAATGCAGACTATGACAATGACTCAGTATCTCACTGAGGTCAAGAAGATAGTGGATCAGATAGCCTCGGCCGGTTCTTCGGTAGATCCAGAAGATGTAATCATATACATCTTGAATGGACTTCCGTCGGCCTATCAATCGTTCGCTACCACTATCCGCACTATGCAAGGATCGCTATCTCTCGACTCTCTCTATGCGCTTCTCATAAGCGAAGAAATACATCTAAAATCGGCGGCCTTGAAATTTCCTAAACTACCGGACAATCAGTCGGCTCTGTACACGGCAAGAGGTCGAGGTAGGCGTGGACGTGGACGACAGCCACTAACCATAGTTTCGGCAACTACTCCTAACCCGAACTCATCCATTACATGTCAAATTTGCAAGAAAAAGGGACACAGCGCGGACGCCTGTTGGCACAGGCTCAATACAAATTACAAGCCTCAACAACCAGCGGCCAAGAACACCAGTGCGCTCATAGCAAATAACGAAGGTAACTCGACGTCGGATTGGTACATCGACTCTGGTGCCTCATCCCACATGACGAACACAACCGAGAATTTGGACTTCTACAACACGTACAACGGAACTGAAAATGTTATTCTTGGCGACGGCCGAACGGTTCTGATAGCTCACTCGGGTTCAGGAATTCTTCCTACCCCAGCTAGTAAGCTAGTATTATCTCGTCTTTTGCATATTCCTTCACTGTCATACAATTTACTATCTATTTCTAACCTTGTTAAAGACAATCCCATTTCCATAACATTTGACGCAAGTGGCTTTGTGTTTAAGGACCGGATGACAAATCAAGTCATCCTTAAAGGCCCGTGCAATCAAGGCGTCTACAAGATAGCCAATTCTTCTCACGGTGCTACTGCAACTGCACTCGCAGCAAACACATCTTCTCCAGAGACTTGGCATTTGCGACTTGGACATCCGCATCATCGTGTTCTTCAAAATATATCGCGTGTTAATCCTTTGTTACATATATGCACTACTAAATACAACTGTACTCAGTGTATGTCTTGTAAAGGTCACAAATTACCTTTTGAACGATCCTCCAACAGCAGTCGTTTTCCGCTTGAACTTGTTCATTCCGACGTGTGGGGACCCTCACCGGTACCCTCACACCAAGGCTTTAGATACTACGTTATATTTGTAGATGATTTTTCTCGATTTGTTTGGTTATTTCCTTTATTACATAAATTCGATGTTACGAATACTTTTATTACATTTGTAAAATTTGTTGAACTACAAACTAACCGGAAACTCCACTATAAGGACCGACGGTGGAGGTGAGTTTGTTAACAATCAATTCCAATCCTTCACCAAAACTGCAGGAATTTGTCACCAAATGTCTTGCCCCTACACTCCCGAACAAAATGGGATAGCGGAACGTAAGCACAGACATATAATCACTACGACCAGAACTCTGCTATCTACCGCTGGGCTTCCGCTGAGTTACTGGCTTGAAGCAGCCACAACCGCTACCTATTTGATTAATTGGCTACCGTCTGCCACAACTAAGCACACAGCTCCGCTTTATCGAATGTTCAACATTCAACCTTCTTACGCACATCTTCGGGTGTTTGGGTGTGAATGTTTCCCGCTACTTCCTCCAACTCAACGCACGAAACTCACACCGACCTCCAACTCCTGCATATTCTTGGGTTACTCCGATACATCGAAAGGATATAAATGTTTAAATCCGGTAACGAATCAATTTTTTGTGTCTAGAAATGTTCAATTTAACGAATTCGTTTTTCCCTTTAAATTAAAGGTTACTCCAGAACCGGTACATAACATCTCCGTGCCACCATCGCTGCTCATTCTGTCATCTGTGTTGCAAACTCAAAACCGCAACACCCTGCCACCACCTGTTAGATCTCTCGCTCAAACTAATCCCGAACCGACTATGCAAATCAATTCAGGATCTGAGACAGAGACACACACGGTTAATTTACCTCAGCAATCAAACCGAATTATTCCTCATCCCATGACGACTCGGACCAAAACGGGATCTCTTAAACCCGTTCACAGGCTCAATCTGCTTCATAAGGATCAGCCATCCACTGACCCAACCACATACACTGAAGCGAGCAAAAAGTTCGAATGGAGACAGGCAATGGCACAAGAATTCTACGCCCTCCAAAAGCAAGGGACCTGGCTGCTTGTTCCGCCACCTATGACTGGGACTATCCTAGGATCAAAATGGACATACCGAACCAAGTTTAATTCAGATGAAACGGTTGCTCGCTACAAAGCACGATTAGTGGCTCAAGGCAACCAACATGAATATGGCTTAGATTATCAGGACACATTCAGTCCTGTGGCTAAACTTCCGACGATACGAATTTTATTCACAATTGCTTTGTTTTACAACTGGAGCGTTCAGCAACTCGATGTTGCTAATGCATTCGTGCACGGAGACATAAATGAAACGGTTTACATGCGCCAGCCCAAAGGTTTTGAGGACGCGTCCAATCTGAATCATGTATGCAAACTACAAAAAGCTATATATGGTCTACGTCAAGCTCCGCGACAATGGTATACAACCTTCACTTCCTATCTCTTACAGCTCGGGTTCACTCATAGCCAGGCGGACCCGTCTCTCCTGACACTACACAGCGATTCCATCCATCTCTATCTACTGGTATATGTCGACGACATCCTGCTCACCGGAAATGACGAACGAGCTATGGCTGAGCTTGTCAATAAGCTACAATACAAATTCACTATGAAACATCTCGGTTCAGCAAATCAATTTCTAGGTATCAAGATTGAACGCACGCAAGATAAGTTCTTTCTATCTCAAACTCTTTACGCTAAATCAATAATTCAAATGGCCGAGTTACACAAATGTAACTCGGTCGCTAACCCGTCTTATACAAAACTACCAGACTCCTGCTCAGAAGATCAAGCAGCCTTCGATGAGCTCAAATACCGAAGAATTATAGGATCACTTCAGTATCTAACTCTGACCAGACCGGACATTGCATATGCCGTGAACGCCCTATCTCAGCACATGCACAAACCGACTCCAACTCACTCTGTCATGCTCAAGAAACTTCTCAGATACATACAAGGTTCCATTGATTTCGGGCTTCCGATTACTCGCTCCAATCTCACACTCAAGACATATTTGGACGCTGACTGGGCGTCCGATCCAGATACTCGTAAATCTACCTCAGGCTTTTGTACTTTCCTCGGAGATACATTGGTTTCATGGACCGTTAAAAAGCAGAACACGGTCTCCCGGTCATCTACTGAATCGGAATACCGCGCGCTAGCCTCGGCCACGGCGGACACCATTTGGATCAAACGCTTATTAGCTGACTTCGGCGTGTCACACTCTCAACCTATTGACATATACTGTGACAACACGTCCACCATTGCTCTTGCAAATAATCCTGTTTTTCACGCACGAACAAAACATATTGAGATCGACCAACGGTTCGTGCGAGATCACATTCAGAACAACAATATTCAGCTTCTTCCTATTAGCACAGTCGATCAAGTGGCCGATATTCTTACCAAACCATTGACAACACCAAGGTTCAAATTACTACGCAACAAACTGACCATTGCTCCCAACGTTCAGCTTGCGGGGGCATGTTAAGGACCGTTAATATTAACTTGTATTTCTGTTATCCAATGCAAGCATAACACGTGTCCAACCTGTATTAGAATAGGCTATATATTTGTATCATTATAGGTATGCTGTAATCAAGAAAGATTCAATAAAGTTTTGCTTCTTCTTCCTCCTCCCGTCAGCTATCTCTCTGTTCTTGACGGTAACATTTCTACAATGTGTGTGTGCGCGTTTGTCTTAACTGGTCTAAACGTCCAAAAAAATATGAGTGCTTGACTTGATGATGTTACAAAAGCTGGTTATGTAATATGTGCATTAAAAATATTTTAGCTTTACGAGTGTAAGGTGAATATTTCTTCTGTTATTAAGCAAAATAGTACGACAATCATCTTAATCAGACTCTAAATTTTAATTTAAAAATATTTACTCTATTTGAAAAAGGGGTAAGGATCGTCCATTTTAAACTCTCCCTAAATCCTCCCGCTAGAGATACTTATGAATTTGACATACAAAATGCACGTGACTGAAATTATTAATTTTTTTGGGCATTTAGGCCAATTAAGGTGAACTCACATACACATCACATACATAAGACTGGAACCCATAATCTTTTGATTAATAGTCAAAGCTTCAAACTAATAGACCAATATGAGCTGCGTAAGAGATCTGAACTGTACAACAGTATTATGATGTCCAGCAGAAGTACTCTTGCATCCCAACAATTTTGATACAAGTTTGTTTGGGCCATGTCGGCCCAAAAGCTTAAGCTTTAAGCTTTTCCAGCTTAAATTGGGCTACGTGGGCCTTAACTAAGCCAGCAATTTCTTAGCCCAGTGTTAATCATGCTACAATAAGCTCTGCCTATAGTGGCACGACTGAGGTAGCCATTCAATTGTTGCTTTTTTGTTTGTTTGTTTGTTTTCTTAATATTTTCTTTTCTATTTTTAATAGAATATTGGTAGGCCAAATTTTATAACTTAGGCTTTATTTGGGATAACTTTTTTGAAATTATTAGAAAACATATTTAAGAAATAGTAAGAAAGTTATCCCAAACAAAGCCTTTCAATATATGTAGAAGTAATTACTTTACTATCACGCCTTATTATTGAGTTATGATATATGGCTCTTGCGTTTTACGCTTTGACTTACAATTTTCAAATATCCTGTACTTTAAAGTTTCATTTTTTATTTGATATTTAGGTCAATTAAGTCAAACTCATAAACACATCTCGTACAGAAGACTCGAAATCAAGGCGACAAGGTCTCTTAGTTTGTAGCAAAAGCTCTCACCTAATAGACTAGCGAGAGCTGCATCTTTAAAGTCATTCAATTTCTCAGTTCTTAAATCTAAAACAATTAAATTAATAGGATACATCCGGCCTTTCTCATTCGGATTATCAATGCGTTTTTTAGATTCACAGTGTTCGATTGACATACTTACAATTTTGTAAAAATTCATAGCTATTTTGAGCTAGGGTTAAGATTTCGTTTGGGACGATTTTTTTGCTGCTTTTTAAACAACTTTTTGGTACGAAAATTAAAATTTTTGTACTAAAATGTTGCTTCAAGAAGCAATAAGAAAGTCTTCCCAAACGAAACCTAATGCAAGCTAACTCAAAAGTAGGTTATGGCTGGACTCAATGAATTACCCGTAAATCGAGCTTGGTTAAGTATAAATCAGCTCAAATTTGACTAGTCACTGTGGAACTTGATTATTCAATGAATCAAGATTGCACCCATGTAAAGAAACGAACACAGAGAACTGCTGGATAAAAGAGATAAAGGAAAATCTTATTCATCTTCAAAGATAAGTACAGGAGGCATATATATAGCCGGCCTATTCTACTAATCAAAAGCAGCTACAAGAAAGCTACAGGAAAGGAAATACAGGTACAGTAAGATGAGATCTAAGCAACAGCTCTAATAAGCTCTAATACCCCCCCTCAAACTGAGGGAGCTTGAGAGACAGTCAGTTTGTTGCGTAGAAATTGAAACCGAGGGGTGGATAGAGATTTGGTGAAGATATCTGCCGTTTGATCGATGGTACTGATTGGTAGAATGCTGATATGCTGTTGTTGAATATGATCCCGAACAAAACGATGATCTATCTCAATGTGTTTCGTTCTGGCGTGAAACACAGGATTATTAGCGAGTGCAATTGCGGATGTATTATCGCAAAAGATTTCGGTAGGTTTGTCTTGATGGATGCCGAAATCAAGAAGTAACCGCCGGAGCCAAATAATGTCTGCCGTGAGAGCTGCCAACGAGCGATACTCCGATTCAGTTGAAGACCGAGCTACAGTAGTCTGCTTCTTGACTGTCCATGAAATGAGGGATTTGCCAAGAAAAGAACAATAACCGGAGGTGGATTTCCTAGAAATTGGGTCACCCGCCCAATCGGCATCTGAAAAAGAGGTGAGAGAAAAAATCAGATTTAGATATAGGAATACCATAATCGATCGTACCTTTTATATAACGCAGCAGCCTTTTTAGAAGAAATGCATGTTCAGGTAGCGGTTGATGCATGTGTTGAGATATGAGATTGACACTATAGGCAATGTCAGGCCGGGTAAGACAGAGATACTGTAATGAACCAGTTAGACGGCGATATGTGGATGGTTCGGTTAGAAAGGGATCGGGCGGAAATTCCTTAGGCATTTTTGTGCAGGTGGGGTTAGAAACAGGATTACAGCGCGTGAGTTGAGCAGTTTGTAAGATCGACTGAGCATAAGGAGCTTGAGAAATGAAGTAAACATCATTATATTTGGTTATTTGTAAACCAAGAAAAGATGTTGCTTCGCCTAACAGCTTTCATAGCAAACCGATCATTTAAAAGTTTGATCACGTTATTTATTTCACCTGCATTGCTACCCGTGATTAAAATATCATCAACATAAACGAGTAAATAAACAGTATTCTTATCTTTATGAAGCATGAGTAAAGAATGATCGGATTTACTATGTGTGAAACCAATAGAGACGAGAAACGATGTGAAAGTGTTATACCAGAGTCGCGGAGCTTGTTTGAGACCGTAGATTGCTTTGTTGAGAAGACATACGTAATCGGGGTTAGTTGTGTCCTCGAAGCCTTGTGGTTGGCTCATGTACACTGTCTCCGATAGGGAGCCATGAAGGAAAGCATTTGATACGTCCATTTGTTTCACTGGCCAATTGTTCTGAAGTGCAATAGCCAATAGAATCCGAATGGTGGGTAATTTGGCGACCGGACTAAACGTTTCAGTATAATCTAGGCCGTACTCTTGATGGTTCCCGAGCGCCACCAGCCTAGCCTTGCGTTTATCTAGGGAGCCGTCCGCATGAAGTTTGGTACGGTAGGTCCATTTGCATCCTAAAACAGACGAATTAGGCGGTCGAGGAACGAGACTCCATGTACCTTGAATTTGAAGTGCAAGGAACTCATCGGCCATTGCTTTGCGCCAGTCGGCATGTTTGCTAGCTTCGGTATAAGAGGATGGGGTAATCGGGATAGAATTGCTGCTGTTATCATGTAGCAGATTTAGTCGAGTAACAGGTTTGAGCGATCCCGTCTTGGATCGTGTAATCATATGATGATTTGTGGACGTAATATGAGAAGGTTCAGAGGCACGTAGTTGACTGGATGAAGCATCCGCTGTAGATGTAGGCATTGGAATAGTAGTTTGTGCTGGTGTGGTTTGAAGCCGAGGCCCTTCAGAGTGAGTGATATTGGATGCATTTTGTGTCTGAATGACTGACGTTGGAGTAAGAAACTGAATAGGTAGTGTATCACTAGGTTGCGGAGTAGTACGTTGCTGTTTGTCAAGAAAAGGAAAAGAAATTTCATCAAAAATAACATGTCTAGATAATAAAATTTTATTATTGGATATATCTAAACACTTATATCCTTTGTATTTCTCCGAATAGCCCAGAAATACACACAATTGAGACTTCGGTTGAAACTTATTCCGAAGCTGTGAAGGGGTGAGCGGAAAACAAGCGCATCCGAAGGTACGTAAATGATCGTAGGACGGCTTTTGTTGAAACAGCAGTTCATACGGCGACCTGTTATTAGTGTTAGGAGAGGGCATGCGGTTTACCAAGTAGTTGGCTGTTAAAATAGCATCTGGCCAATAGGAATTTGGTATGGACGCCGTGTAGAGAAGAGCTCGGGTAGTTTTCTAAGAGATGCCTGTGTTTGCGTTCGGCAACCCCGTTTTGTTCGGGTGTGTATGGACACGAGATCTGATGAGATATACCGGCCTGTTGAAGAAGACTGGTGAAGGCAGTATTCAAATATTCGCCGCCGCCATCTGTGCGAAGACTTTTAATTTTACAAGAGAAAGAGTTTTCAACAAAGATTTTAAAAGATTTAAAAACTGTTATAACTTCAGATTTATGCTTTAAGGGAAATAGCCAAGTAAACCGAGTAAAATCATCAGTAAACAATACGTAGTAGAGAAAACCGGAATTAGAAACGGTGGGGGCGGGACCCCAAACATCCGAATGCAGTAATTCAAGAGGAAAAGTAGATCTATGTTTAGATGAATCAAATGGCAGTTTATGTGTTTTTGCCTTATTACAAGTATGACAATTTTGAGAAAGAATTTTAATGTGAAGATGGGGATTAGCAGAGGCAATGCAGTGAAGAGTCCGTTGGCTGGGATGTCCCGTTCTCTGGTGCCAAAGATCGCTGATACGTTTGTTGGAATGCAACGCGTGATGCTGGAGTTCAGTAGGAGTCCTGATCGGATATATAACCCGTCACGACAAGGTCCTTGAAGAATTGTTTTGTGCGTCGTCAGATCCTTAAACAAGAAGCCAGAGGGGTTAAAGATAATAGCAATATTATTGTCTTTTGTAAGTTGGGATATTGAAAGTAAATTGTAATGAAATGCAGGGGAATGAAAAATTTGAGATAGGACAAGCTTACGGGAGGGAGTCGGTAGCAAACCTCTGCCGGAGTTTGCGATGCTTACCGAACTCCCATCGCCAATAGTAATGCCTTCATTGCCGGTGTAAGGATTGGAAATAGACAGATTAGTCAGAGATTTTGTCAGGTGAGAAGAGGCACCCGAATCAAGATACCAATCCGTGTAATCTGAGGTTTGATCGGCGAGCAAAGCTTTGTTTGAGGATTGCTGCTTAGGGACAAACTGAGCGTTCATCCGGTGCCAGCAGTCGTCGGTGGCGATGTGTCCCTTTTTCAAGCAGATTTGACAAGTAGGAAGTTGTGTAGAAGAGTCTTTTACAGAGTTGGCGTTGTTGTAGGATCTGCCGCGGGTTCTTTTTTCCACGACCGCGACTAGAGAACAAAGCAGTGTTGGATGTATCCAGAACAACAGGATTGGCAAGATCAGCAGCTATATGGATTTCTTCCGTGATGAGAAAGGAATATAGCTGATCAAGATTAAGCGGTTGCGTCATTGTCCGAATGGAAGTCTTGAACGGATTGTAGGTGGGAGGTAGCCCACGGAGTATATAAAGAATAACATCTTCTTCTTCAATGTGACCGCCTGCAGCAGAGATTTGATCGACAAGCATTTTTACCTCATTAAGGTATTGAACCATAGTCGAATTTTTGAGCGACACATTGTGCAGTGCATTCTTTAATTGGATAACTCTGGATCGGTTTGTAGATTGAAACCGAGTTTGAAGAGTTGTCCATATGGCAGATGTGGTGTCAAGATTGAGGACATAAGGTAAAATCGAGGATGAAATCGTGGAGCAAAGAGAAGCAGCAAGGTTTTGGTCGTTCAAGACCCATTGAGCGTAAGATGGATCGGGGACGGTAGTACCGTCGGCATTATGAATCAATTTATTGGGGATGGGAGATGAAGGATCGAGAAGAGATTCCAAACCATTTGCTCTGCAAATTTTCAAGATTTGCGAGCTCCAAAGAGGGTAGTTGTCCGGTGAAAGGGGATTCTGCACGGTGTTCTTGAGATTAGACAGAACAAATTTGAGGGAAGAAGAAAGAACCGGAACAGTGGAGGAAGAACTGTCGGAGCGATCAGCAAGCGTAGAGGAAGAAGATGACGCCATTGATCCCAGAGATCTTTAAGATCCGTCTGATACCATGTGGAACTTGATTATTCAATGAATCAAGATTGCACCCATGTAAAGAAACGAACACAGAGAACTGCTGGATAAAAGAGATAAAGGAAAATCTTATTCATCTTCAAAGATAAGTACAGGAGGCATATATATAGCCGGCCTATTCTACTAATCAAAAGCAGCTACAAGAAAGCTACAGGAAAGGAAATACAGGTACAGTAAGATGAGATCTAAGTAACAGCTCTAATAAGCTCTAATAGTCACTAGTCAGCTTATAAGCAATCTTATTTGAAAATATTAATATAAAATGTATTTAAAATATATAGAATCTAGCTATTTTGGATACAAATATTTAAAAATTATATATTTTATGTGCGCTGAAAATATATATATATATATATATATATATATATATATATATATATATATATATATATATATATATATATATATATATTAATTTAATTCACGTAAGTTTTAATATTAATTTAAATTTCATCGAAGCATTATTTAAGCCTCCGGTCTGTGGGGCTCGTGACTGCACAGATCTTATCGCTATTTTCTTTTTGTTAAGTCGTTATCACAGTTAGTGTTCGGCTATAAATTTTTGCCATTTAAAAAAATATATATATATATGAAAAAATGCAGTTTTTTATGACCCGATTTCTTTTAATTTGCTAACAAAAAAAAATAGTATTCTGCTATTTTCAAAATAAAAAATGTAATATTCATAGTGATTTTTACAAAATTAAATATATTACAAAAATTTTAAAATTTTTTATGAGAAGTTTCAGTTTATTGCTTAGTATCTGGCTTGATCCATGAAAATATTTAGGGTTTGCTATTCTATTTTTCAGATTAAAGTACAGTCATAATTTTATTTGGCTATTAATGTCTAAATGTTTTTCACAAATTTTTGTGAAGAAAAACTACTTTTTACAAGCAAAATAGTTAAATTATTTTCCTCATAGTAATTTCACAATCAACTTCATAAAACACTCTCAAACATTTTCTTAGGCTTCGTTTGTGATAGCTTTCTTACAGTTTTTTAAAGTAGTTTTCTAGTACAAAAGTTTTAAGAAAAGCTGCCTTACAAGACGATAAGAAAGCTGTCCGAAACGAAACCTTAAATAATGATATTAGTAATTCAAATCAAATCAATGGGGTTTTCTTAACTTTCTTCCAACCAAGATATTATGAGTTTGACATCTTGCATATATTCGTGCATGCGCTTGAGATCCCGCATTAGGGTTAAATTCAATCAAAATTGCGATAAAAAAAAATTGAACTCTACTTGTTCGACTGATAAGAGAAAAATATTCGTCAATATCTTATGATATAAAATATATTAGAACATGCTACAAAATCGCTGTTAAGCATGACTCGAGTCCAAACTCAAGTTGTTAAGCGTGACTCGAGCTCGACTAGACTCGACCCGTTTGCGCTTCAAGAGTTTTCCCGTTCTATCAATTTAGAGCTTAAGCTCTCAACCAAGATGTACATATTCAAGAAAGACTATTATGCCAAATCATTAATAGAAAATAAAATTCATGAGGTTTAATTTCAGCATAAATCAAATAATTTTAATATGTTTTGTATAAAAATATTTTATCATAGTTTTTTTTTAATAATTTCTATGCATGCGTCGCTGTCTATGATGTTGCCACGTGTGCTAAGTTTCCAAGCTGTGGCCTGTTTGGTCACACTTACAAGGCGACACGTTTCGTTTAAAAGGCAATGGGTGCATGTGAGGACATTTATTTCCTTTAAGAGTAGGTAGAGAAATAGGAGAATAATTTAGATATTTTAATATATAATATATTAAAATAAAAGTACTTAAAATTAAAGAATATTTAAATTGTTTAAGAAACTAATTATCTTTTTACTATTATTATTATTATTATGGGAAGAGCTTTTTATTGTAATTATTTATAAAATAATGATATAAATTAATCTACAATATTTAAATTCGTGGAAGATTTATAGGCCAACAATCACATTTTCTATGAATTTCATATAAGATTTATATCATATGGATTTTTTTAGATAGAAAAAGTGATAAATTATAAAATATGTTGCTCAAATTTATAATATTAAAGAAATAAATTATTATAATATATTTAAATTTAAAATGAGAAGTTTAAAATATCGATGTTTGGTTTAAAGTAAAAAAAATGCAAATTAAAAAGAAGAAGTATTTGAAATTATATTTCTTGTTCAATTTTGATGTATTTAAAAATTGTTACATTTGCCTGAATTCTAAATATATTATAAATGATCTATCACTGTCGCCAATTATTTAGAACCCTAACCCCCCCCCAAGTCAACCACCACCACTTGGGTCATATGTAATTGGATCACTAATTGCCATCATCGCCACTAGCTGCCTCCCGCCACCACTCGGGCCATCTGCAATCGGCCACTGCCTGCCATCATCGCCACTAACCGTCTCCTGCAATACCACCAGTCATTGCCGTCATCAGCCACTATCATCATTTTTGCTTTATAATACATTCATTTTACTTTAAGTCGAATAAAAAATAGTAATTATCCATGTTTGTTTTAAATTAATTCAAATATCTTCGAAACATTTCAATATATTACATTCATTCTAAACTGCATTCTTGTTTTTGTTGGCCCCTATTATTTTAGACTTTGTTTGGGACAACTTTTTACTATTTCTTAAAACAACTTTTTAATACAAAATTAAAATTTTTGTACTAAAAAATTACTTTAAGAAGCAGTAAGAAAACCGTCTCAAACGAAGCCTTATTCAACATATAAGACAACTCTCACATAAATATAAAATTATACTTTATGTAGGTGACAATATTTTAAACACAAATGATTATTTAAAAAGCTTCTCTACTTAACTAAGAAATTAATTTAGTATCCAATGTTTCAACATCAAATCAATTGCTAAGTACTTGGTTTTTTCAACGAGTGTTGATAATTTAGGTATTAAATAGGGATGCGCATTAGCTGTTTTCATTAGAAAAAGCACTTATGATTCAGCTTTATATTAATCAATATATGACACGAGTGAATATACACTGATATTTTGAGATTTAGGTTTTGTTTGGAACAGCTTTATTATCTCTTCTTAAAGCAGCTTTTTATTATAAAAAAAATAAATTTTGTACTAAAAAACAGCTTTAAAAAGCAGTAAGAAAACCGTTCCAAACAAAACCTTAAAGAAAGGTACATAGCATGGCTTAAGTCCTTGTGTTTGTTCAACAACTCTCACGTAATGATGAGCTCTAAAATAGCGATGGCTTATATTTAATATGATTTTTTATGGGTTTTTAATATTATTGTGTTTTAGAATATTTTTATGATAAAAAAATTATTACTTTAGAATGAAAAGTTCAGACATAATAAGAAAGAATGATACAATATATATAATATATGAAAGTTTTATTTAGATATTTAAAAAGCTAAAAAAAGTGGAGATTAAAATAGATTTGAATTAATTTAGGATTTTATTATATATTAAGTAGTATATTTATAAAATAATTTTGACTCTAAATGTAGCTCATCTTGATATGTTGCCTTTATTTGTTGGTTTTGCATATGATTAAACCGGTATGAATATTTACACGTAAATTACCAACTCAAGATTAAATCAAATGTTATCTATGTATATGGCCTGACTTGTTTTCTGTTCCTCGAAATCTGTCAGCATTAATACATTAAATTTAAAATATTTGTAAGAATTCAAGAATTATATCATCATTCATATTAAAAAAGATTCATATCATGATTGTTCGACAATTTTTACATTGCCTGATGACTATTCAACAGAACACTATTTTTTTTCTTAGATAGGGCTTGGGACTCAAATATTCAAGAAAGTCTGATTCAAATCAAATCAATCTAGTTCAAGTTAATGATCAACTCGCTCTACAGAATCTCATCTCAAAAGGGACTCACCAGTCTATAAATAGCCTCAGCTTAAGCAGACGATTATGATGTATGAACTTGTCTTAAGCAGGTGCCTATCAAATTAACCATAACAAATAAAACTTTGTAGGCTCGACCCTAGTGATTACTTAAATGAGTGACTTGTTCATATGGAAAACTATTGATCGGTCCACCTATAAACACCAGGCCTGCAACTTCTTAATTCCTCGACAGATCGCTTCATCAAGTCGGATATTTTAGTTAAGTGGCACCTTTTTTATATATTTTTTTTATTAATTTTTATATAATCATATTTGAAGCCAATTCTTTAACGTTCAGACTCCAACTAAATCTACAAATAGAAGTTCATTTTACAGAAAATTTCAGAGCAATTATCTACATCGCTATTCTTGCTTATTGCTGTGATTAGTTCAGATCACTGCGAATAGTCCGTTGAATTCTAGGAATTACACCGCTGTGTACCTTTGCACCTGGGAGGATCGGAACTCTAACTTTAAGAATAATGCTTCACACGCTTCGGTCTATTTATTTGATAAGTCTTCTAATTATTACAATTGTCTTACATCTCTTATATATTTTTTAAAATATTTTCGAAGTTCTCACTCTAGAATTATTTTCTCTCTCTATTTTTAAAACCATAGACCCAATCAATATTAACAAAAAAATATCTTAAGAACCAAAACTGATTAGGTTTTTTAATTTAATTTATTTATTATACCGCGTTAAGAATGGTCTTTTGAATGCCAAAAGTTTTACAATTTTTTATTAATTAAAGAAGTGAATGTCTGGTAATCCAATTTGGAAGTAAGGGAGAATTAATATTTAAATAATAATAATAATAATAATAATATTATTAAAATGCACCTTACTCTATAAGCTTAGTCCGTGACCATTAGCAAGAATAATATTTTCTTTTTAAAGAAAATAGAAATAAAGAGACGTACAACTCTTCTTAGAACTAACTTTTTATTTAATAATAAAAATAATAATAGATATTATTTGAAATTGTTTATTTAAAATAGATCTTTTTAGAAGATTTTATTAAGATGATTCTCTTTACTACATTTTCTATATCAGTTGAGAATATTTTTATTTTCTAATTTTTATTTTATTTATATTTTAATATTAAATAAAATATATTTGAAAACTTAAAAATAATATATTTATTCATCAATTTTAGCATTTAAAAAAATAAAAATAGTTAAAAATATACAAATCAATAAGTTTTATAAACACAAATAAAAAATAAAATAAAAATATAATGATAAAAAAAAAATCTAAGATATCATAAACTATTTTAAAGTGTTTTTGTTAGATTTTTCTTGATCTTTAAAGGAGCATGAAAAAGGCTAAAATTAGATTTTATGGAGAGCTGACCTTACTCTTTTTTTTTTTTTGGATTGACTGTGCAGTTGTTTTCAAGTGATCAAATCATTAAATTGATTGAAAAAATTTTTTCTATAAAATTTTATCATCTCAAATATTTATGTGATCATAAAGTAGTATGACAAAATTCAATAAGCATATGGCCCACATTTATGAGGAAAATAATGCAATCAGATGCTTTTTATGTTAGGAGAGGTGAGTGCACGTCAAGTTCTCAATTATTAAGTAATTTATATAAGGTATTTAATTAATAAATATGCGACTAATATTTATTTATGAAAAAATGATCAAATTTATCTCCGTTTTTTTTTTAAGAATCAAAATAATCTCAGATTATATAGAAATAGTGATCAAATTAGTCTTTCCATTACATTATATAAGCCCATATTTAAAAAATCAAGAGGCTAAATTAAGCACTCTTTGGTTGGCTGTAAAAGAAATGCATGAGAATATATATATATATATATATATATATATATATATATATATATATATATATTGTTTGTCTTGATGTAAAATAAATGTTATGTAAAGTCTATATGAGGTGGTGGTCTATGGCCGATAATAGTGGAGGTTGTCAGAGGCGGCATAAGGACACCAATAACGGTGGTTGGTGGTGGCGGTGGTGATCGCTGAAGGTGGGTGGTGGCAAAGACCGACCAGGGGTGGCGGTAGTGGAGGCTGGCGGTAGCGATGGCCAGTTCCTGATGATTGTAGCCGACAATGGCGGTGATGGTGACTAGTGACAATAATGATGATGAATTTATAATGTATTTAAAACTCTTATAAATTTGACGAAGTCTAAATACACCAAAATTGAACTAAATGATGAATTTCAAATACACAATAATTTTACTTCACATTTGTTTTACTTAAAACAAAGCACAAATTTTCTCAAAACCTCTGCATTTGAAATACTTTATATCAATCTTACTTCGAACCAAACAATCCCTAAAATAAGATTTTTAGTAGTTGGAGACCATTTATATCTTCTTAAATCATTATCTCATTTAAATTTATTAAAATGAGTATAATATATACATAATTTATATTATATTTATTTTAGAATAAAATTTGCAAATTAAAGTTTATTTAATTATTTTATTAGAATATTCGACTGTAAAATTTTTTTCTCCTATTTTTTTTCCATTTATGTCAGCTTGACGAACCTATCTTCCTTTTGAAATGGCGATCTCGAGACTTGCAAGTTTGTGGAGGACCTTAAGACCTCTTGAAAATTTTCAATTCTGCTTTTCTAATTTTCTTCGGTGTGGACGTATTCAAATATGTAAAGGGAATCTACTAAAAATGGCTTATAGAAAATCGCTTCGATAAAAGTACTTCCAATCTCTTATTCGCTGCAAATTTCTTTGTAAATTTGTCCACTCAACCCTTTATTCCTTGGCCTTCAGCCGGCTTAATTGAATAAATATTCTTAGAGGATGAGTTTGTTTTTATCTGACATATTCTATGTGAGATTGTTCTGATCTGAAAATAACTAAAATGAAATGGAGAAGCTGAAAGAAAGAGAGAGGGAGAGATAGAAAGCATGAAGAGATAGAGAGAAAATGAGAACTCTATGAAGGTATTTTATTTTATTTTATTTTAATAACAAAGCACAATATTATTCAAAGAAAAAAAAAGTACAATATTTATAGGCCAACAACCCGTGATACAAAACAGTAAAATCCCATAAAATCAAACCGAGCAGAATAAGCAACGAAAAGGGACTCAGGAATGGAGGCCTACGTACAACACCAACCTCGTAGCCAAGCACAGACCATTCGTAGGTGATAGCTATATGAACACAGTCCAGAATCCACCAAGCAACAAACCGAGGCACCCAGGTTACCAACCAGCCAAGCACACAAGGGAAAGCAAGGGCCTCATCATCGTCCACTAAAACATCAAAAACCACCGCCGAATTGAAATAGCATAAGCCAAATACCAAACCCTTTTTCTTCTTACCTTTAGTTTTATAATTTTTACCATCCGCATTAGGAAAACCACGATCGACAGAACGTCATACCATTTTCTCCTCAAATTCATGAAAATTCGCTTCCTCTCCGCCAAAAGGAGAAGAAAGGGAATCCTCCAAAATCTGCTAGTTAGTTTGAATCAAAATAGAGTTTTTCACAGGCTTAGTCACATGATCTTTCATTTCAACATTAGACATAACAGAAATAGGGATATTAACAAAATTAACATTGCCCTCAAAGCCATCATAGGAAGCTAAATCCGATTGATCATGAACCTGCATATTCGAAACCAAGTTTAACAGAAGAAGAGGTAGCATCCCGATCCACGGGAACCAGCGAAGAGGATTCACCACAACCAAGCAATTCCCGACTAGGAGAAATAGGAGAACCAGAAGACTCAACGTCCATACAAGGCACATTATCCACAGCCAAACCGCACGGAGAAGGCACAATGTCTGCACAAGACAAAGCTGGTTTAAAATTAAAATCACAATTCAATTCACCAACCTCACTAGTACATAACCGCGAAACTTGGGAACAGGTTCGACCCCAACCACTATAGAGTCCACCTGGAATAAATTAGAATTAGTTATAACAGGAGTAACTCCCTCCAAAATCTAATCATTCCCAACCAAATTCTCTGTAGAGCCTAATTATAAAGGGACAACAACAGCATCATTCGCAATATCGTCCCACAATAAGGAATGACACAATAGAGGAAGGGGGGAAGGATGAATCAAAGCCGGATTATTAGAAGCCTTGTTAGAGACCTTGTTAGAATTAGACAGACCCGTCGTAGGAAGAGGATGACAATTCCCGACCGCATGACCAATACTTTTACATGAATCACAAAATGGAGGGAACTCATCTATAACCACTTGATGGACATAGCCGAACTTCTCAAGGCCTAACCAAACCTTGTCCATGTAGGATTTAGTGATATCCACCATTAAAACACGAGCTAAGGACGGCTTGGAGCTGATAGAAGTGGCAGAATCAATTTTCAAAGGTTTGTCAAAGAGAGAGCCCAAACCGCAAAGAATGCGGGGAGAATAGAGGTGATGACATAATTGCGGAAAGGATACCCAAATTGGAATCACCGGTGACCCTTACACCCATTTAGCTTGAGGTTGAAAAAAAAAAAATCTACGAATGGAATCAAGATAGAGCCATTTGGACGGAAAAAAAACCTACTAAAGAAAACTAAAAAGGAACAACCAAAGCATGGATTTCCTGTTACGAGATCCAAAGGGAAGGCGAGCCACGAAAAGAGGATGCCCTAAGTTCTGAAAAATCATTGACAGAAGAGGAGTCCACAAGAACATCCAAAAACGAACGCGAAGAAGATGAACCCCCTAAAAAATAGGGGTCGCAAAGCTTCGGTCCATTCCGGCACGAGCCGGAAAGCGAAAGCAAGCCAAAAATCGAAAACCAAAAGTTAAACCAGAGAAGGAAGAGAACTTTCCTGGAAGATACAAAAATTGCCGGCGCCACCGAAGTGAGCAGCCCTAGCCAAGCAGAACCGTGCCAGAGGAAGCTAGGGCAAAGCCAAATCTATGAGGTTTAATGGTAAGAAAGTAGAGAATTAGGTCTACACAAGTAAGGCTTCGTTTGTGACATCTTTAGACCATTATTTTTTTCTTGCTTTCAAGAGATTTTTATATTAAAAAACATGTTTACAAAACAGAAAGAAAGCCGTCCCAAACGAATCCTAAGTTGTTATGTGTACATAAGCTTGTCCTCAAACCTCTTGTTTATATGTTGAAGTACAATAATGCTATATAAAAAAATTATATTAAAAAATAAAATATATAAATGATATAGTATAGCTTAATAAAATCTTATCATAAAACTGAGATATGATGATTATGACTTCGTTTGGGATGGATTTTTTATTGCTTTTTTAAAACGGAATTTTAGTAAAAAAATTAAAACTCTGTTTTAAGAAGCAATAAAAAAGCTTTCCCAAACAAAGCCGATATATCTTTAATCATATGAGATATGCGTTAGAACTTTTCATATATAAGATGAGCTCACATGTAGCTATTGATTGGTCTTGTTCGATCTGATTGATTTAACTAATTTGTTGATGATCATCGTTGAAAGACTCAATATGGATTGTTGAAGAAGAGCTCACATGTAGCTATTGATTGCTTCTTAAAACGGAATGCATATTTCTAATAAAAAATATTTTTTTGTAAATTACAAAAAAAACAGTGATCAAACAAAAATTATACTTTCGGTCTAAAAATCAAAGCAACAAGAAAGCTATCCTAAATGAAGCCTTATGATTCGTTTGGGATAGCCTTCTAAAATAACTTTTTAATACAAAAATTTCTAAAATTTTTGTACTAAAAAGTTGTTTTAAAAAGTAGTAAGAAAGTTATACCAAACAAAGCCTTTGATTTACAATGTAGCATTAAGACCTTTACAATCTATTGGCACATACTAAGACATATTGAGTAAGACTTCGTTTGGGATGGCTTTCTTACTGCTTTTTAAATAAGCTTTTTGGTATAAAAATTTAATTTTTTTTTTAACTAAAAAGTTCTTTTAAGAAGTAATAAGAAAGTTGTCCCAAATGAAGCCTAAGGCTTATAAGTCACAAATAATTAATTTTTTTTTCACAATTAATTATATATATATATATATATATATATATATATAGGATACCCATCAAATAGGGGTATGAAAATAGGTTAATAGGCCATGTTCGTATTGGACTCAAAATTGACCCCAACTACTTCCAGTCGACCCAAACTGAGTTAATAAGGTGTACCTGAACATTTTCCGCTAACAACTCAAATTAGTTGAAACTAATCAGATAATCAGGTTTAATTAATTTTTTTCTTGAACACAAACAATATAATTTTAGTGAATTAATCAAAAATATAAAAAAAATATACCAACAAGCAAAATAATTTAAAGAAAAAGATAAACATGTTATTTTTGAATTAAAATCGAGTTCAAAAGGAACTACAATCCAATCTATCAATTAAACATGTCATAATTTTGGACCCGAAATCAACCTAGTTATTAAAAAGATCAAATTGAATCCATTTTTTTTAATCAAATTCAAATCAAATCATTTATTGACACCCTCGATCTTGCCCTCAAATCAAATCTATGATTTTATTTATGATAATTTTCTTGTTGTTTTACTTCTCAATTCTAAATCATAATTTTTATTTACTTACTATGTTTTTTTCTATTCTTATAAAAAATTTATAATAGAAATCAATTTTTTTACAACCAGTTTAAAAAACTGCCTTTAATAAATTAATTTTATAAAATAATAAAAAAAAATTTGTACCAAAAGGAAGTCTAATAAATCGTACTGATCTTCTCTTACGTACGGCCGACCTCAATATTAAAGCAGGTTAGGTGACCGATCCTAATTTGGTGACAGACCAACCGCCGGAGACATTAAGGAAATAAAATCTTTCTTTTTGTTTTGTTATTTTAATATAGAAAATAGATATTATTTAAATTAAGCAAGTGCGAATGCTGAGTGGCATTTTCCTAAGCGTGCAACAATTTCTTCATATGAACAGAAGTTTTTTTTTTTTTTAATTCACACAGAAAGATTTACGTGTTAAATTAAAAAAGATTATGAGTCTTTAATGGGCCATTAGTTCTCTAAAAATATAACATTTAAAATAAAATCTATAAGCTAATGATTCAATCTAATAGAAGAAAAAAATAATAATAATAATAATGCAAGCAACAAAAACAAGCAATTTCATCAAGTGAAGCTAAGGGGCACCTAAGAGAGGGACCTCAAGAGGGAGCAATTATTACGTCCGGTCATCGAATGTGTTCATAGGCCAATAATCACACGCCACGTCACCTAAAACTCGGTATTGAGCAATCGGTATTGCTAGGTATACATTCGGATACGATCAGATTTGACCGGACGTAACAATTGCTCCTCAAGAGGAAGGCAAGAGCAACATAACAGTAGCAATTGGCCCCAAACAACATAAGCAACTTAAGGCCATAGCAGCCTGCATAAAATGAAACAACAAGGAACATGGAATAAAGAGGACAAGGAAATAGTAAGCCTCCAACAAACTGCCAGAAACAATGAAGAATCATTCACATCCAACGATGGCACACAATCGGCCCCAGCCAAAAAACCACAAAGACGACAACCACCCCTCAACTAAGAGAGATGAACAGAACAGGAAAGCCCAAACAAACAGGAAAGACAAAGCCTGAAAATTAGAACCCATGAACACAAGGTTTGGCTCTATTCTTGTTTTTCTTTTTTCCTTTCAAACTTTCCAGAGAACCCCATAGCATTCACTTGAACAACATTTAGATTACAATCATCAGTCAAATAATTAGATAAATCGCCATGTGTTCCCTTAGAGCCCCAGTCTTTGCCCGATTGAGAACAAATCTAATCTGCATGACCAACAGGAATGTCAAAAAAAAATTCCCCACCACTCAAAGCAGTAGCATCAACATTAGAAATAGGAGCAAGAGGTAAGCCAATTAAGGGAACTTTATCAAGAACCACTAAACCATCATGAACAACCAAAGTCGCATTGACAAAGATAGGAGGAGATACATTCCCTACAAGCTTTACATCCACATCAATAGCGATGTCATTCAGAATATCGTGCTCATCCCAAAAAATCTGTCCATAGCTTCCAATTGAGATGTCTTAGCAAATTGATTGTTGGGATTATAGGAAAGAGGAATAAGCAAAGCATTAGCAATCATAGGATTGTTACACCATGACAAACCAAAGAGGTGGTAGCCGATAAGATGGAATTCAAGAATTCACGATCACAATATTCAAGTTATGCACTACATTAACAATATAAATGCTAATATCCCCATTAATCACCAACTCAATAACTGGCATAGCATGAGTCAAAGTAGTGATAACTATATTATCCAAAGTTTTATTAACAATAGTTGCAATTCCCATTAGTGATAATAGGATTAGTATCATTGGCAGTAACAATCATCGGGACAGAGGATGGCTCAGGGCGACAATCACCCTTCGAATGCCTAAGAGATTTACAGAGAACACAAAAAGGAGGAAAAACCTCCATCTCGATATGTATGTACCCAAATTTTTAAGGACCTTGCAATCAGGATAGTGTTTGGTAATGTTAAGCTCAAAAAAAAAAAAAAAAAAAAAAAAAAAAAAAAAAAAACCGCAACAGAGGGCTGAGAGTCTGTAGAGGTAGCATTGTCGACTTTTAATGGATGACCAAATAAGGATCCCATATCTTGAAGGATAGGAGGGGAGAAGAGGTGACTGCAAGTTTGGGAATGATATCCAAATGGGGATAACATAAGATTTCACACCAATGTCAAATAAATGCGACCATTTTGTCAATTTCATATAACAATTGTTAACAAAGTAAAATATATTGAAAAAACTATGTTATAGTCTAGATCAATCACTTACTTAATCAATAAATGCGAAGGATTCAAAAGAGTAACTGACAAATCACCATTGAGCTTGAGATTGAAAAAAAAATTGTCAGATAGAATCAAGACTAAGTCGGCGACTAGGAAATCTACCAACCAACGCATATTCAAGAGGTGCCACAAGAGCAAGGATCTCCTCCTTCGAGGTCCCCAGTGAAGGTAAAGCATGAAAGGTAGTAGATTTCAGCTCAGGAAAACTCGAAGCGGAGGAAATATCATAAAGGGCATCACGAAAAGAATGTGATTTCTTCGAACCACCTAAAAAGCAAGGTATGTTTAAACGATTCACCACCATTCCAGCCACGAAGGACCGGAGGTAGAAAAATCTTGAAAACGAAGAGAAACCCCACAAAACAACCGAAAAAGGAGAGGGATAGTGAAAACTTCATTGAGAGCGACATCGAAAGCGACGGCTAGAGCCGCCGAGAGAGAGCTAGGAAAAAGCCCTAGTGAAGTTGGGGCGGGTGGGAGTTGGGGCTAAGCCCTAGTTATTAAGGCTCTATTTGTGATGATTTTTTACTATTTTAACAATACATTTTAATGAAAAATTAATTTTTTTATTAAATAATTATTTTAAGAAGTGAAAAGAATGTTGTCCCAAATAAAACTTAAATGTAAAAAATATTTACAATATTTTATTTTGTTGTAAGGGTTACATAAATTTTATTTGTAAAGCTAATTGCTTAATTATTTTCTTTTATATAATATTATGTTAAGATAAAATAAATTTGTTGAATATTATTTTTTATATTGAAATGATTTGAATAATATTTGCATATAAAATGGAGGTGATCTTAGGGTTTGTTTGAGTGAGTTGACTTTTTATAAAGATTGTTGTGAAGTTGTTGTGGGGAATATTTAACTTTTTAAAAAGCTATTATGAATATTATAAGGCTTCGTTTGGGATAATTTTCTTAGTGCTATATTTTTTAGACCACAACTATAATTTCTATTTGATTATTATTTTTCATTGATTTTCAAAAACTTTTTTTTTTTTTTTGCTAAGAAGATGTTTTCTACAATAGCTTTAAAATTTTATCTTTTCTGTAGCATTACAAAGCAGTAAGAAAGTTATCCCAAACAAATTAATAAATATTTTCTTTTTTAAAAAATCACTGAACAACTTTCTTACAGTTCTTATACATTAGTATATTCGATTTCAAAAACAGCTTCCCAGCACCAAAATGTCTAAGAAATAGAGAGAAAGAAGCAAAAAAAATAATTATAACCAAATGAAATTATATTTACAATATGAAAAACAAAGTAGTTAGAAAGCTGTCCTATACAATTTCTTAGTCATGAAAAAATAGATGATGAAAATGTAATGTTTTAAATAGAGAGAATGAAATGGAAAATTTACTTTTTATTGATTATTTAAAATGATATCATACTCTTTTCAAGTAAATTGTTATTAAATCAACATGTTGCATTCAAAAATAATAATTCTATTTTAATAATATAATTAACTATATGGAAGAGGGCTATTGTTTGATATTTCTAAATTAACAGAATTTTTTAATTATATAATGTGGAATTAAATTTAAAATCTCATAAGCTTTAATAATTTAAATATAATCTACAAAATATTAAATATTAATGGTACATAGTGCCAACTTTCATGGCTTTTTAGTTTAATATTTTCTTTTATATAAGAATATGTTACTTGCTATTTGGATAAAAGATTTTTTGTTGAATTTTATCTTTCATATTGAGGTGATGTGAATAATATTAGTACATAAATTAGAGGGGGTCTTAATCATGATGAACTAAGGCTTGAAGCTTTATGACTAAAATGAGGAGAAAAAAGAAGAACAAGTTGAATCAGTGTTGATTATTAAAAAATTATTATTATTTTAAAATATACTGATATTAAATTAACATGTAGCATTTAAAATAATATTATTAAGTATATAATTAAGAGAAATTATTTAATATTTTTAAAATAATATATTATTTTTTAATTATATAATGTGAGACTAAATTGAGAATCTCATATGCTTTAATAATATAAATTACATTTAATTAAATATATTCTTATAAGTCTATCAATGAATTATATTCTTAACTAAAATTCAGCTCAATTTGATGAGATCAAAATGGCTTCTACATCAAATGTTTTAATCCTAATGTCTTATTAATCAGGATTAAATCAAGTTAATCCAAATAAATTTGTTATCAAAATAACAAGTGGAATTTATTAGAGTAATTAAATCTAACTCATGTATAATACAAGTTGAAACTAAGGCTTCGTTTGGGACTGCTATCTTACTGCTCTTAAAATAACTTTTTAGTATAAAAGTTTTATTTGTTGTACTAGAAAGCTGTTTTAAGAAGTAGTAAGAAAGGCTTTGTTTGAGATAGCTTTTTTATTATTTTCTAATACAAAATTTTTTATTTAAAAAATTTATGTATTAAAAAATACTTTAAAAAATAGTAAGAAAGCTGTCCAAACAAAACATAAATTTCGGAGAAAATTTATGGATGGATATATATATATTTAAAAATTGATTAGAAAGGGATTTAGAAATTTTCGATATGTTTTAAGATTTATATAAGTATTGCACTCCTCTCTTAACATAGTCATGCATTTTAAAATATATTCTATTTCTGTAAAAAACAATTAAAAAATTTAAAAAAAAAATGAAAAAAAAAAATCCTGTAAAAAGTTGGTTCATTATCTCTTGATTTAATTCTCATCATGATGGACTCCATAACTTAATATATTACATTTCTATTATTTATAATGGGGGTAAAATCGCATATTTTATCCTTTTTACTTTGTAAAATAATAAGAATAATAGATAATTTGTAGCATGTTTATAGCTCTTGGTAGATAGGGAAGGTTTTAGCCTTTTAGGTACTAGGTAGTATAGAATGCCTACAACTACTATTGTTGGGGAGAGGGAGAGCAAAGTCAAAAATTAAGGGTTCAAATTTTGATTTATTTCAAACCTAATGCTTAACATAAGTATTTATAGATTAAAGTTTCGTTTGGGATAGTTTTTTATCACTAATTTTTACAGTTTTTATAATTTTTTACATAGTAAAACTGCTTAAAAAACAATAAAAAAACTATTCCAAGCGAAGCCTAAAAGAACTCCTAATAAGATATTAAACAACTTCTAGATCTAAGGATCTATTTAGGACGTTTTTCTCATGACTTTATTTTTCAGACAACAATTATAATTTCATTTGACAACTAATTTCTTACAATTTTTTATGGTAGAAAGCTGTTTTTGCAACTAGAGTAGTTTAGTTACTTTCTCTACAACAACTTCATAATCAACTTTATAAAAAGCTGCAAATGCTCTAAACATATCCTAAGACTCCAATTGAAACTAATTTATCATAATCAAATCATAAATTTATTGTTATTACTCGCTTCAATTTATGTTTGGGTATGATTCAATTAATAAAGCTGGAGTTCTAGCTCAACTTAGGCTTTATTAGGGACAACTTTTGATCACTATTTTTTTATTATCTTCAACTTAATTTTTTATTTTTTTTTTGCATGCAACTTTGCAATTGAATACTTGAATTTTATTTTATTTATTTATTTTAATATTCTTTTTTACAAATAGCTTCATGAGAGCCAAGTCAAGGTTCACTCAAACTTAATTACTAACACATTGTGCTATGCTCATGTGACATTTATCATGCCAATTTGGCTCAACTACACTAATCATATATTGTTCACTCAAGTTTACTTTAATATTAATATAATATATAATTATTTAGCAATTTTTTTATTACATTTATCTCCAAAAAAATTAAATAATTTAAAAAAGTTATCATCACTAGGCTGCATTTGTAATAATTTTCTTTCTGCTTTGTTTTCCAGGTCACAACCGTAATTTATATTTGTCTACTTATTTGCACTTAAAAAAAATGTACTAAAAATATATTTTCTATAATAACTTAAAAAAATTATTTTATCTACAATAAAATTATAAAATAGTAAGAAAGCTGTTCCAAATGAAATCTAAAGCTTCATTTGGGATAGATTTTTTATTTTTCTAAGTAAATTTTTAATATAAATTTTTTTTACTTAAAATTACTCTAAAAGTAATAAAAAAAATTTTCAAATAAAACCTAAATTTCAATTGAAATATCTTCAATGAATTTTCTCCAAACAAGGCATTAATGTCAAGTTCTGCCTTCCATAAATTCAGTAGGTTCCACAGTTAAAAAGATAGTATGATTACGATAGGAACCTCTTTTTTCTTCATATAAAAGCAATTATGCACTCCTAAAGAAAAGTAAAATCAAAATTATTTAATTGTTTTTCATAATTATAATGAAAATCTAGGTCCTAAACGAAAAATAATGATGTAGATTAGATTTCTTCTAGTGGTGCGTCCCGTTCATTGATCTTCTGGTACTTGTATTTTGTCGTGTAGCCGCGTCATTAATTCATCCGCAATTCTCGTTCATTATGGATCAAAGTATCAAACACTAAAATATAATTATTTTATTTTCTTTTTTAAAAATAAATAAATAAATTAAATTTATTTTCATCTAAATTTTTTTTATTTGATCAACTCATATGTTAAAAATTAGAATTTAGAATAAGTCAAATTGAGGGTTTGGACAAAGACAAATCTAGCGATACTAAAAGTGATATGATTTGAGTACAAATGAGCTTCAATCAAACATTTCAAGTGGAATTAGAAAGTTTGGGATATTGATTGAAGGATGAGATAATCTCTAATTTTGAGATTGTTTGTAGTCTAATTGATCGGCTCGACCTGGCAAATCCAATGAGCTCATGATCACATAATTTTGAGGTCATTAATGCACTTAAATGTTGATTAATGAATGATTTGTGATGAGAATATGAGTCGTTCGTTAAATTTATCAAAATGCTAGCCTGAAAATATTATTATTGTTGCCACATTCTATATATGAAGGGGCTGAAACTTGAGTTTGGAGAGAATATAGGTTAGTGACTATCATTCTTCTGATTATCATAGCATGATTATCATAATATAACAATTGCCCTATAGCTATCATTATTTTACCACAATCGATTGACTATATAAATTTATTCATGATCGTTTAATCATCATCATTTGACTGATATCATCCGACCATAACACGTGATCGCCATCAACCAACCATCATCATCGAATCATTCTACCGCGACTAACACCATCTAAGTTCTCCATCGAAGTACAAGATATTACAAAGTATATAATGCAAGTTTATTGGGGGGGGGGAGAGAGAGAGAGAGAGAGAGAGAGAGAGAGAGAGAGAGAGAGAGAGAGAGGCAAACCTCATGGTTTATTATCTTTTTTTTTTTCAATAAAAAAACTAGGGTATACAATGTGCTATTGAGTGATGGTTTGGGGCAATTTGGATGGAAAGGTTTAAAAATTCAAAATTATTGCCTTTGAGAGTTTCAATTGAATGAGTAGTTTTTTATTTTGGCATCTACAATATTCATGAAATTATGTAAAAATATACATAAATTTAGATATTTGATGCTATATGATATGCTGCCGATTTATAAAAAAAAAAGACTTACAATCAAATGAAAAATACATTTGAATATCATACGTAAAATTTTAATTTATAAAATTTTTAAAGATAATATTGTTACTCTTAAGCCAATCAATCAAAAGATTATCCAAAGGCAATAATTTAAACATAGACTTAATAAATATGCCGAGCAAAATATGTATTAGACATATGTGCAAGCATATAAATTTAGAACAAACATGCATTTGAGGTATTGTCGTTTCTTTCTAAACATAATTAAGCAGTCACAATGGGGAATGTCTTTTTGAAAATTTATAAGTCCACACCTTTACATGAAGAAGATCATTGGCTTGAAGTTTAAGATAGTTTATATGCATGAAGAATCTTAGAGCGTCGATCGAGCATTGCTATCAAACCACTGTTATCGACAATTGCTTAAGCACCACTATAAGACTACTGCCCGACCAATGCTGTCTAACCATTAGCATATGGTTATTATTGAATTAATGTCATTCAACAACATCATTGGACCACCGCTACCATCAAATCCCTCCCACTAGATTGTCAGTGATAAACCAACTTAATAGAACCATTACCTTCTATGGACCACCATCGTCTAATAACCACATCCCAACCATCATTATCGCCATATTACTTCCATCAAATTGTTGTTTTCAAACCACCATCATCTAATTGTTGTTATATAACCAGCATCGTTGAATTGCCACCGCTTGACCACCATCGTTTAACCACCACAATCACTAGATCATTGCCATCAGAGCATTCCTACCTGACCATTGTCATCTAACAACCATCAAACAACCATTATTTTTTGATCATTGACATCTGACCACCAACATCAAACCACAAGCATTGCTGGATCACCACCATTGGACCGACATTTCTTAATCGTCATCGTTGCCGAATTTGCATCATCACATCACTGCTACGTGGCCACCATCTTACATTTTTGTAATCAATGCTCACAGAGTGAAATTGTTTCATCTGGGCCAAATCCCATGATTTTTCCTCTACTCAAGATTTCCCTGAAAAAATGGCATCTCCTGTGCTCTCTATCATTTATCTAGTCGTGTTCGGAGTCTTTGGACAAAGCTAGAACGCCAAATTCTCTCACTCTACAACCACCACTTTTCTAGCATACAACATTTATATCATATTTTATACATTTATATTTATATAAATAAATATACTTATATATGCCAACTTGTACATTTTATAATTTATATATGACTTTCAAGCAACTGCTATTCCATTTATTTACACCAACTACTAATTAATCTCCACTATTATAATGATTGCTCAAATAAACATTAAGCAATCATTAGAAAATATAAGTCCACAACTCATGCAATAATTATGCATAATTGTTCAAATTATCTTAGGGATCAAACTAATTAAGCATTTATTAAAATTCGTGCATGCTGTGTTCTAGAAGCACTTACATGCCTAGAATTGTCATACTTCCATTTCCTCCATTAGAATTATTGAAATGGACGGTGAGTGTGACAAAATATGCTCAAAGGATTCTAGAAGGATTGGTAAGCATAGAGTTTTGGACTTCCATTATTCCTAAGTTACCAATTATGAAGACCCACCTTTCTCATTGGGCCAGCCAATAGAATAAAAATAAAAGTATTAAAAATGATTTAAAAATAATAAATACAATTATTTTATCTCCTTTTGATGACCCGGTTAGGAGAGCAGGTGTGTTGGATTTTAACTATGTTAAGAAAGATAGAGATATACCTGAAAAGACGGCTAGAAAATATTAGAAATTATATTTTTTGTTAAATTTAAATGAGAATTTGAATATTAACAGGACGCAATGGAGAAAAAGAATTCATGTAGCTGACCTCACGTAGTGGAATAAAGGCTTGATGTTGTTGCACAAAATCTCCTTTGCTCTTGAGTAAATATATGATAATAAAAATTGTGACGTGCAAATAATAAGATTGGCAGCATGAACTTTTTTTTTTTAAATAACAAAGTTTATTTAAAGAACCCTAAATTCACAAAATATAGGAAAAAAAAATCCAATGCTATACCATGATTGAATTCACATCAAAATTGTCTCATTATTGTAAGATTTGTGCTAAGATTAGTGATATATATATGATATCCAAAGATTATACTAATCTCAGAGCAAATCCAAGGGTAATGAAATCTATCATGATGGGAATTCCATTGAGATATCCCAGCGTAATTTTTCCCAAAATATATTGAATTTATCATTGGGTTGAATTTCATAATAGTTATAACATGTCATATCAATGCATCGATTTTGAGAGCTAGAAAGTTAAGTATAAAATCGAAAGGGAGTATTCAGATGCGAAACCAGGATTTTTCTCTTGTAGGGGCATAATTTATTAAGTTTTAAAAAGCTTCAGTTTGTAGCTCTATGCGCGAGTGAATTAAAAAGCTTCAGCCCGTGGTCTCTTCGTGCGTGAAAGAAGCAGGGCAGGAATGCAGGATTCAGATGCCAAAAAAATCTTAGTATTAATTATTTTCTTTAGGCGTCAATTAATAAGTAATTAATAGACTTAATTAGATATTAATCACACAGCCAATGGGGGTCAGTGCCTAGGACCTCTAGTTTAAATGCGCACCTGGGAGTATATCCATGCTTATTGAATTTACAAGTACAACCATCCTCGATAACATTTTAAACAACGATGTCCATAATCATTTCGCTCGAGTTTGCAATTCCGAAGAGTTTAATCATGATCGATAACAATGTCTTAATTGGAGCACATTGATGAGGTCGATAAAATCATTTTTACTTTTAAAGAATCATTAAATAAAGATATTAACACGAATATGAATTTCAAGATTTTTGTAACATTCATCTATGTAGACAGCATAATTTTTTTTCATAATAGAAATAATATAATATAAATTTATAATATTATTTTATATAATTGTGGCTCACATGATTCTCAAAGATTTCCCACATAAATGTATCAAAATGGAAAGAAATCTTAGAGATTAAGAGATATGTATAATTGAATATAAAAATAAAAATAGAAATATCACCTCCTGAGGTAGGAATTTACTTGACCCCACCGGCCAACTCTCATGACACCTAAGCATGACAGGTGGGATTCAAGTGGGTCCCACAAGCATTAATTAGAATAATAAAATAAAATAAAATATAATTGTATTGTATTTTAACATTTCCTCCTTCCTCACTTTACACCCACCGTACTTCTCCAAATGCCGAGCCGAGCGGCCCATCCAAACGCCAAACCAATCCAAAATCCTACCGTCTTCTTTCTCGACAGGATGGCTTCCTCTCTTCCCTTCCTCCTCTTCCTCTTCCTCCTCCACTTCTCCACCGCCGCCTCCGACGACAGCACTTCGCCGGCCATCTTCCGCGCCGTCTGCGGCAAAAGTAATACCTCCGACCCCGAGGGCTTTGACGTCCACTTCGTCGACGCCATGGAGAAAGTCTTCCAAAACATCACCATATCCGGCTTCGGCACCTCCGTCTCCGGCCCCGACTCCAATCTCACCGTCTATGGCCTCGGCCAGTGCTTCTCCTACCTTTCTCATGTTAACTGCCAGCTCTGCTACGCCCAAAGCCGCGTCAAGCTCCCCCACTGCCTCCCGGCCAGCACCGGTCGTATCTACCTCGACGGATGTTTCCTCGAGTACGCAGACCGCGACGTCTCCCGCGATTCCGTCGACTCCGCCGATACCTTCGATTGCGGGAACGCGACTTTCCGCAACGGACCTGCTCCGGTGAATCTGACCTCGCACTTGGTTGGGAATCTGACGGCGAACGCTTATCAGAAGAAGGGTTATTACGAGGTAGGGAGCATCGCGATCTCTTCGAGCCTGACGGTGTACGCGATGGCGCAGTGTTGGTTATCTTTGAATTCGAGTGGATGTAGGGCTTGTTTAGAGCAAGCGAGGGATAATTTGGTTGGGCGGTGTTTGCCCGCGTCTTCTTCGGATGCCAAGGCGATGAATGCGGGATGCTTCATGAGGTACTCGACGTATCCTTTTTATTTGCCGGTGGATGGCAGCGGCGGTGGAAGCTCTTCTCATGGTGATTTGGTTTTAGTTCAATCTTATCTAATTTGCTTCTTTTGTTTGTGTTTTGGCGATTAATGGATTTGTTTTCTGTTCTGATGCAGTTTGGATTTGGGTGGTTGTGGCTCTAACTGTTACGGTTGTTGTGTTGGCTGTGATTGGGGGAGCTGCTTACTGGAGATGGAAGAGGTCTTGTAATCCTGAAGATGGTAAGAAGAGTTTGAAAATCTCAACTTTTTTTGGGGTGGAGTTTTGAAAGTTTTTAATTGTCTGTTATGAATGGATTCTCTATGCAGAAGCTAACAGTGAGGTCATCAGATCCATCTCAAAATCTCATCTAAGTTTCAAATATGAGGATTTATGTCAGGCAACAGACAATTTTAGTCAAAATAACAAGCTCGGCCAAGGGGGTTATGGCTCGGTTTATAAGGTAAGTTCTCTCTTGTAATTCCGGGGCTTTTTTTGGTTCTAGATTAGATAAACTCGAGCTACAGATTAGGTAGATTTTGAGGATTAAATCAGTATTAACTCAATTTCTATATGGCATGCATAAGATTTTCATCACTGATACAATAGAATTATTCCTGATCTAGGGGAAAGGTGGATTAAGATCACATTTTGACCATCTAATGTCTGATTTATCTGTATTAGACACTTAATCCGTCCTTAATCATTAAAAATTTCGAACCAACAGCCCCTCAGTAAATTGTTAAGCTTCTCAGAAGCCATTGATGTATGGTTAAAGATTGTTATGTGTTCTTGCAGGGGACTCTGCCCGATGGAAGAGAAATAGCTGTTAAGAGACTTTTCTTCAACACCCGGCAATGGGTTGATCAGTTCTTCAATGAAGTCACTCTCATCAACCAAGTTCAGCACAAAAATCTTGTAAAGCTTCTTGGTTGCAGCGTCGAAGGGCCTGAAAGCCTTCTTGTCTACGAGTACCTCTGCAACACCAGCCTTGATCACTACTTATTCGGTAAGGTTCAGACTCAGTATTAGAAGAACCCAAGTCCTTAGTGAATTCAACTGAGCTTTTTCACCTCATGATTACTTGCAGATACATTCAAGAAGCACGAACTGGATTGGGAAAGACGATTTGATATCATGCTTGGCACCGCAGAAGGGCTAGCTTATCTCCATACTGCTTCTGTTGTAAGAATAATTCACAGGGATATAAAAGCCAGCAACATACTATTGGATAACAGGTTCAGGGCCAAGATTTCTGATTTTGGCTTAGCAAGGTACTTTGCAGAGGATCAGAGCCATCTCAGCACTGGCCTAGCAGGAACTTTGTAAGCCAGACAAGCCCATTTATCCTTCTTTCCTCCATTATTTTCTGTCTCTTTTCTACTGAAACAAGCTTTTCAATGCTTCTAGCGGCTACATGGCACCAGAATACATTGTTCATGGGCAACTAACTGAGAAGGCAGATATCTACAGCTATGGAATTGTTGTTCTTGAAATCATCACTGGTCGTAAGAACCAGAACTCGATATCGACATCGGCGGAAGGCCATTCGCTCATGCAGCAGGTAAAATTCCTGCTCAACTCCATACCAGCTGATGTGATGATGAGCTCTGTTGGATTAATAATGGCTGTCTCTGCTTGGTAACAGATATGGCAGCATTACAACTCTGATACATTGATAAAATTGCTGGATTCTGATCTTCAAGGAAAGTGCACAGAGGAAGAAGCCCTCAATATATTCCATGTGGGGCTTCTCTGTGTCCAGGCATCTCCGGCATTGCGACCGCCGATGTGGAAGGTTGTGGAGATGCTAACGAGCAGATCAAAGGAGCTGCCTGCACCAAGCCAACCTCCATTCATCAACATTAAGGGGACAGATAGCACAAGCAGAAGTGAAAGCTCAGAGACTTCATACCTGCTTTCTTCCTCAGTTAAGTCTCTTGATTCTGGGCAGGCATCAGTCAATCAGGTATCAGTTAGTATTTTTCAGGGCAGGTAATAGATTTGGCTCACCGTTTCCTTAGCAACTTGGTTAAGGATTCTTTCATTTTTGCCCCTTTTTTCTAAAATTGCGACAGCATAGATGAAAATGCTCCTAATCTTCTTTGCATACACTACAAAAAGGAACTTGAGAAACATGTATAGATGTCTGTATTACATATGAGAAACATGTAAGATTTTGGAAAAAAATAACTCGAGAAACCTGTATAGATGTTTGTATTAGAGGTGAGAAATATGTAAGGCTTTGGAAAGAAAGAAACTTGAGAAACCTGTACAGTGTTTGTAGTAGATATGATTTCACTCCTTTTTTTTTGTGTTTCAGATGATGAGTACAGTGATTATTTTCAGCACCTATGTTGCAAATAGGGTTATGAATGATGTTAGACTTATACATTTTTGAGAGATTATTCTGTGCGGACACCGGACGGGAAGAACCAAGAACCGTCCGGTTGTGTCTGTGAAAATAGTAAAAGCGCAACTGAGACAAACCAGATGGATTTTCCCGTCCAGTGTTCGCACAGAATAATTCATCTACATTTTGAGCTGATTTGGCGCTAGATTGATCCTATTTTGGTCCAATCCATGCCAAACTAAAAGTTTAGCTCATCGCTCGATTTATCTTTCAGCAGCTAAGGTTTTCTTTGAGATTATTTTCTTACTGTTTTTTTGAAGCAACTTTCTAGTACAGTTTTTTTTTTTAAATTTAGATCAAAAGCTGTTCCAACCAATACCTAAATTGTTAACTCTAATTATAAATCTTTATAGGAAATCTACAGTCCCAAATCTCAAAGAAAATTTAGTACTAAAATAAAGGATTGCATCCAGAAATTTAGCTGTCGGCTGTGACGAAAAAAAACTTAAAAACCAATAACTCTTCCAGCTTCTGCTTTAAAGAGGGTCAACAACAGCGCCTGATACGGAAGAGAGAAAAAAGAGGCACTACAAAGAGATGAATTAATTGTGAGGGGGATGGTTATTTCAAAGTTTTCATATATTTTATAATTGGTTGCTCATTAGTACAAAAGAAATATTAGTCACAAATGAAAATCATGAATGTCTAAAATTTCGGCAAATATTATAAAAATATTGATAGCAAATTTACTTTAGAAAGTTCATATGATTGAACAGTGTTACTAACTATAGCAAAATTTTCAATGATTTTTCTTTAATTTATAATGAAATTTTTTTAAATATATTGATTTATTTTACATTAGAATGAGTTTTAAAGGTTTTGAATTTATATTGAGATTAATAGAACCCTTAAATGTTATATTTAGCATTAATCTTAGTACAATTTCAAGAGCTTTGAATCATATATTGATTCCAAACTAGGCAGATTATCTTGCACAATTTTTTTATCATTTATAATTGATAGTGAACTCTCATTGTTATATATATTGTCTGTCAAATAATACATTTGATAAAAATTTTTAAAATTAATATTGAAATTTTAACTTTGATTCTTATTTATGCCATAGATTAAGTGGTTTTTTTTTTTGTAATTTATAATAAATAGTGAACTCTTCATTGTTATATAGAGATGCTAAAATAGGTTTTTTGAGCCGGGTTTGGGTCTGACATGAGATTGCCATTTTGAGCCCATCTGAATTGAACCCGACCTGCCATCATTTGGTTGACCCGACCTGACCTGATGACCCATTTATTTACCTTTTTGTCAAATAGAGTAAATGTTGAATGTTTAGTGAGGATTTACAAGAGATAAGGAGTGTTAGCTGTTGAACAATGTCAACGCATTGACACTGTCAAGCAAGGTAGCATTGGTTGAAACACAAATTAAAAAAAAAAAGATTAGACTATATTAGTTGGAGCATGTGAGAGCGAAGTAGCGAGAGTGAGGGAGAAAAGACAAATCATATTATATTATCTACAAATGTGATGGATTCTTGTTTTTTGTTTCGCAATTCAGTGGTCAAAATCAGGTCATTTTTGTATTGAAAAGGTTGGTTGGGTTTGAGTTTAGGGTTTCGATTCGTTTACTAAAATTATTTGAGCTTTGATCAGATGGGTTCAAAGAGTTAACTCGGGTCAGGCCCAAAACTAGCTCAAAAACCTATTTTAACAACCCTTTATAACAATATAGAGTTCACTATTTATTATAAATTGGAGAAAATAAGTCTAAATAAAAAATTTTTAGGTTAGGTTCATACCAAATAATCAAGTTGTGTCTTTTGTTAACACCCCTATTGTTATTTATATAGTGGATATCAAGATTTTGAGTTTTATTCTCGTATATGTCTAAGGGAAAATCTAGATTCTTGGCACTCTTCTATGCGGCATAAACTTTATGCTCTGTGATACTCGGTTTTTGGTTGGTTGTGCCTTGTTGGAGGGCTTAAAACGACAAATGTCTTAATTAGGAGGAATATTATTGTAGATTCCTTATGATGTATATGCAATTCAAAATATGAAAATCTCTTACATCTCTTCTTTGAATGTGATTACTCTTATAATGGTCTTGGTGGTTTGATCCCTTGGGTGAAAAATTTCTTGTTGCGTCCTATTCTCCAGCAAGCAATGGAATTTATTAGTGATTTGGTTCATTCTAATACGAAGAAAAAGTTTCTACTTTCTTATTTTATGGTGCTATGTTTATCATCTTTGGAATGAGAAAAATGCTAGAAAATTTGGGAGTAATGTCAATAGCTTTAACACTCTTCACCTCATTATTAAAAAGATCTCATGAGATTTCAAGATTTAAAAATGGGGATGTATTCCAGAAGTTTCTTTAAATTTATTTGTTTGTTTGTAGGTTTCATGTCCCCTCCGCTTGGGTATTTTGTTCTTTAATACCCTGCTGGCCTCCAGATATTGTTATATGCTGCTCTCTGTCTTGTTTTGCAAGTTGTCGCCTTCCGTGAACTTTATATCTATTTGAATTTTTGGATGTCATGGACGATGAGTATCTCCCATCCAGATCTTCTTTTGGGCAACTAAGGGCATCTCTAGCCGAACTCCAAAAGCTTGATTGGCGTTGCTGCAGAGCTCCAAAGGAACGATAAAAATTGCGTTACTTGCTTGCGGGTGAACAGTGGGACGCCTATATTGGCGTTGCATTGTTCATCCCCTCTATTTTTCTGTGTCTACCAAACTTGTAGAAGAAACACGCGAAAAGAAGAAAGAAGGTTACCTTCGCAAATTTGGAGTTCGAATGGATGAATCACATCATTTTTTTTTTGTTTTCATGCCATTTTGAAGTGAAAAATGAGGTATTCGGTTGGAGATGTTCTAAGGATGACTTTTGTTTTGGAATTGCAGCTGATCATCTGATTATTCTATTTCGATAAATTTTATATTTGATGTTGTATTTTACTCTTTCTTTTTCTTTTATTTCTCATTACAATTCTATAAACTCCTTTTTATCCTCTTCCTTAACTTGTTTTGTGGTTTGCCTTTTAGCCTTCTCCTATCATATTAGGAGTTCTTTTGACTGTTTCAACTTTGAGGTCTGCTCTTTTTTTGTAATTTTTTTACCTATGAGTTTTCATTACTTAATGAAGGGGCTAAGCCCTTTATTTTTTCCAAAATGAATAAATAAAATAATAATAATAAAATATTATTTTTATGGCCGTGCCAATCATGCCAAGTTTTCTAGTATACGCCGGCAACATTTATTATTTATGTATTAAATTTATTTTGAAAATTATGTATTATATGAAAAGAAAATTTGACAAAGTCAACTAACAGATGGCCAATCATTATCGAACAAGTGGCGGGCACGTAGCAGGAAACGCCAAAGCGGAAAAGCTGGTATCACAATCGGCCTGGCTTGAGTTGGATTTTGAATTTTATCGGTATTTTAGAGTCGTATAAAATATTATTGTGAGAGAAAGTCAAAAAAGTAGGGCTTTGATTCTTTGAATATACAACAAAATCTAAGGATTTATTTGGAATTATTTATTTGTCGTTTTTTATAATGATTTTGAATTAATTTTATTTTAATAAATTAATTGTTTTTAGAATATATTAAATTATTTTTAAATACTCAAAATAATTTATTTTTTATTAATATTTTTTAAAAATAAAGTAAGAGCTCTGAAATATATCGTTACACTACCAATCTTATATATCACAAAATTTTAATAAAAAATTAGACATTTAATAATAATGAGAGATTAATAATTTTCATAATTAAAATTACGATTTTATTTAAATTAATGTTAGTCTTTTAGATTATATTTTTTGTAGTCTTAAATTGAATGACAGTAAAATTATGTCAACTAAGATAGAGGGGGAATAAAAATTTAAAATAAAAGAGAGTTAAAATTTTATCACAAATTTAGAAATTTAAATAGCATTAATATTATTTATAATTATTGATCAGGGTTAATGTTAAAAAATTAATATTAATAACTTCAACTCCACAAGAAGGTCTTTTCAAGAATAACAAGAACCTCCCTATCTTCTTGCATATTCAACATCATAAAATCTACATAAAAGAAAAATTTATCTATTTCATAGTCATGTCTTCAACCTCCAAAGATATGCTAAAGAGTGATTGTGAAGCTGAAGAGTTATATTGGCGGGTTACGTCTCTCCTAAGCTCATCTTCTGAAAAATCCCTACAAGTTTTGTATGCTATAGTTGGCTTTGAATTGTATTGACATCCATTTTCTAGTTTTTTTTTAGATAAGGCAACAATTCATAAAATATGAATAGATAAAATGGGTCGGGTTCGGGTTGACCCGGCGGGTTGCCGGGTCAACCCGTGAACCCATTTAACTTGAATTGCCACCACTGTCCCGCCTACCCGTGAAGCTGCCCCGCCTGCCCGCACACCGCCGGCGGTTTGCCCGCACTGCCCACGAAGCTGCCGCGTTTGCCAGCGCTGGCGCCCCGTGCTCGAGGCTGCATGCGCTCACCCTCGCTCGCCCGAGCCTGACCCACGCGGCCGCGCACCTCGCTCGCAGTGTGCACCCGCCCTCGCCCACGCACGCGCCTACGTGCTCCCGCGTGCGCCTGTTCTAGCCCGATCGCGTCCGCGTGTTTTGGGACCCGTGTTGGGTCGGGTCAACCCGGCAACCCGCCGGGTCGGGTCCGATTCGAATTTTCGACCCGTTTATTTACCCGGGTTGGGTTAGGGTTAACCCATTTGAACCCAGGTCATTTCAGGTTCGACCCGAACCCGACCTGTGACCCGAAATTGACACCCCTAATTTTGACATTATCCTCTCATAAGGCCATTGAAAACTATTGAAATCTATCTCTTCAAGTATATTATAATATCTTTAAAGAATTTTGCTATAAAAAACGTCCAACTGTTACATCCGTGATTGTCATTATGGACCCAATCAAGTCATAATCAGCCTAGTAGAGTATGATGAGGACACTTGCACAACAAAATTTTATGACTTTTATAAACATTCTAGACATTTTAATTAAACAAGATCAGCATAGAATTTTCTATACTACACACTAGCTAACTCACATAATAAAGAAATTTTAATTTGTACTCATCTATGGGTCGACACTCTCATGACAATGAATCGTCTAATAAACTATATACCCTCTCCAAACAATCATAAAAAATCACCGTACGAAATTCCCTATGGAAAACAATCAAACTATAGCCAGCTCAGAGTCTTCGGTTGCCTATATTATCCTTGGCTCAAACCATATTCATCCAACAAACTATCACCCCTCTCTCTTCCTTGCGTGTTTATAGGTTACACCACATCCCAAAAAGGTTACAAATGCTTGGATCCTATCTCTAACAAAATTTACACATACTGCCACGTGATTTTTAATTAAAATATTTTTCCTTATTCCAACCAATTGATTCTCTCTTCATCTGATCATGCCTCACCTTTCTCAACAATCATATTCTAGAACGATCATCGAGCGTCCAGGCATGGGGTAATCCAAACCTGTATCCACACCGGTTTCATGCAAAACTACTATCAACGCCAAATCCCCAGAACAATTTGCGAACCCTCAACTGTAACGGAATCTCATTGGCTCACTATAATACCTGACATTAACTCGTCTCGACATCCAATTCGCCATTCATCAACTTTGTTAGGATATGCAAACTCCGCTCAACACTCACCACGAATCACTCAAGCGAGTTTTTCGCTACATTCAAGGAACTTAAGCCAGAGGTATTCCCCTACAATAAAATGATCTCACTCTACGAGGATACGTTGATGCAGATTGGGCAAACAACAACCAAGATCAAAAATCTTGGTTCGACGGTTCGACGGAGATGAGGGCCTCAAGTGGTGGTCCGGTAGAGGTGAGGGCCTCTAGCGGGGGTGAGGGCATCTAGCGAAGGTGAGGGCCTCTGGCGAAGGACTTTGGCGAAGGTGATGGCCTCTAGAGAAGGTGAGGGCCTCTGGAGAAGGTGAGGGCCTATGGAGAAGTTGAGGGCCTCTGGCGAAGTTGAGAGCCTCTGACGAAGGCAATGGACTCTGGCAAAGGTGAGGACCGCTAGCGAAGGTAAAGACCTCTGGAGAAGGTGAGGGCTTTTGGCGAAGGTGAGGGCCTCTAGAGAAGGCGAGGGCCTCAGATAGTGGTCTGGCAAAGGTGAGGGCCTCTGGCGAAGGTGAGGGCCTAAGGTGGTGGTCCAGCGAAGCTCCGACGGTGGTCCGGCAAGGCTCCGTCGGTGGTCCGGCGAGGCTTCGGCGATGGTCCAACGAGGTTCTGGCGGTGGTCGAGGAGGAGCTTCTTCATTCCCTTCCTTCTCTTCTTCCTTCTCATCTCTTATGCTCTTCTTGCTTGGGTCCTTTTTCAAGAGGAATGAGGGGTCTATTTATAGATTTTCTGGAGTGGCATGGCCTGTAAATAGGCAAGAAATCAGGGGTAAATGTGAAGTGGTTGGATGGACGACCGATATTGAATCCCTTGATCATGTACCGTTCGTCAGACATTTGAAGGCCTTAATGATGTCAGAATTTGGCGATCTTCAGCTTGTTGGATTCGTCTCGTCTAGCCGCTCGATTCGACTAGAAGCTCGTCAAGTTTGAAAACTGTTTGGTAATCCAAATTGTGGTTCGAACCTTCCAACAACTCTTATGGTCCTTGATTTGGATTCATTTGGGCTCGGATTGAGTCAAATTTGGTGACGTTGGGTTCGTATTTCCGAGACGCTCAGTTTGACTGTAAGTTTGTTGAAATAAGAGTTCATATGCTCCCAAATTTAAATTTTGAAGTTTCAAGCTTCATTTTGCCTCGAGATTCGTGTCCAATGAAGATAATTTTTCAAGGACGTATCAATACTATAACAAATTATAGTTTTTTCCTTGTTTAAAAATAATATAATGAATATAATAATAAGATAATTGGGTTTTAAATCAAAAAAAATTTAAAAATTTATAACATATATAATCCATGAAATTATTATCTTTTCAACAAGTTGTGAAAATATGAAATTAAACTTGAAGTAGACTTCTTAAGCATCCTTATGCTTTGCAATTATTATTTCTTTCTTTTGCCAGGGTGAGCACGCGAACCCGACCAACTAGAATTCTTCAATTTGTTTTAAAAGAGTGCGGTAAGCATTCGAGCGTCTCTTTTGCCGACTCAGTGCGAAGAGCAATTATTAGGTCCTTTCACTGGACGTAGAGGAAGGTTCGGTTTTAGGCAAAAATAGGTCAAAAAGTGCAAATACCGAGTTTTTAAAAAAACTCGGTATTTTTTCAAAAAACTCGGTATTTGCACTTTTTTAGGCAAAACCGAACCTTCCTCTAGGTCCTTGCACCGGACCAAATAAAAATCCCAGTGCGAAACATAGAGATAAAAAAGTTGTTGCATCTACTTGCAATGCAAATGGTTTTTTTTTTAAAAGTAAATTTTTTATTTTTTAAGTGATGAGATACAATTTCTTATAATTAATTTTATTAAAAAATGATCATTATATAAAAAAATAATATTCGATTTTTCAAAAACAAAATTATAAAACTCAAAATTATTTTATAAATTTTACTTTCTCATAATAATTCTTTTGAATTGCTCTATCTTGAATAGATCTTAAGAGAAGCTAAGGCTACTTTGCGGAGTATGCACGCCGCTGAGTATTTGTGGTCAAATAACAGTGAAAGAAAGCGAAAATATCATGATATTATTTTAATGAAATAAGACCAATTTTAATGTATGTATTCTTAACTTTTTGCATTATATATTATTTATTAATCTAATTAAATTATTAGATGATATAAGTAAATTTAAAGTACAAATATTAAAAAAAATATTTAACATTCATTGCTAAATTGTTCAGCCGGGTGTAAGGGTACGAAGAAAAAAATTCTTTTCACAATTTTGTGGTGAGTTTGTTGTGCTTTGTTTGCGCACTCCTTGGTGAATGTCGCCCCCCCATAAGCTTTCTAGAACTCTGTCAAATATTGTTGGATCATTTTTGTCTAACCATAGTTATACGTCGACTAATCAATTATCGCAATCAAACAATCATTGTTTTCCCATCAGCATCGAACTACTATCTTCACTTTTCTACAAACTCTTGACCATAATCACTCATATGGCCATATACAATCTCCTAACCACCATCGCCTCATTACAATCTTAATATGATCTCTTTATAGCTAATGCCCCCTGACTACGCCTGATCTTCATCTCCCAACTATGGTCTGTCAACCACTGTCACCTAAACATAATCTCCCAGTCACTATTACCCGACCATAATATCCTGAACACACGAGTATGATCACACAACTACTATCATTCAACTACAGTTTTCTAACCACCTACATTAAACTATGACACTTTAACTACAATCGCACGATTACAGTCTCCTAAGCATCATCACCCGACCATAACCTCCTTATCATTATTGCCCGATCATTATTGTCTAACAAAATTTTGAACTGAAACTTTTTTGTATTAAAAAGCTGTTTTTAAAAACATTAATAAAGCTCTTTTGAGAGAATTGAGGCTATGCTAGTCAGGCCTTACTATCCATGCACAAGTCTGTGACTACTTTGACCATATGGAGATTGCTGAGCTTTCTTTGAATAGACGAAGACATTAAATAGCTAAGAAGATTATCTAATTCTTTCTTTTATACAAAACTATTTTTCATTAATTTTTTTTTGAAAATTTAAAAAAGTTATTGTCCAACAATTGTGCGAAAAATTATTAGGTGCGGAGTGTGCACCGTCCGCACAAATATGGGTACCTAGCGGTACCCAGTGGTACCGAGTGCCAGTACCTAGTGCGTAATAAGACTTGTGCGGACGGTTCTCACCGTCCGCACCTAATAATCTCTCCAATTGTGCACGGTCAAAACAAAACTGTGAGAAAGCAGCCTCTAGATGGCCCCACTATGAAATTATTGAAGTATTTTGGTTCTGTTTTGAGTCGCACTCTCTCTTTCTGTAGACAAGCTATTCCATCTTACAAAGACGACTCAAAAGGATACGTACGCTACTTCAGCTACTCGCTTTCAAGTATTTAATATGTACATTGCAGGTTTTTATATTAAGATTTTGTTTGAAATAACTTTTTAATTATTTTCTAAAATAATTTTTTTAAGTGTAGTTTTTTTTTATTTTAAAAAAAATTTACTAAAATGTTGCTTTAGAAAGCAGTACGAAAGTTGTCCTAAATGAAGCCCGAAACTTCATTTGGGACAGCATTCTGTGGCGGAGCCTAAATTAGTAAATTGTATTCAGGGGAGGCCTAAATTAAAGTGGTTCTGCTTGCCGTTTTATCTAAATGTTAGAATAAATTAAAATAGTTCTGTTTGTCGTTTCATTACCGGAGTCATGTGGAGCTGTAAGATCAAAATTAAAAATGCAAATAGCATAGCCCTTAGAGCTTAAAAAACATAAATATTTGCCACGGGCGGTTTCCGTTTGGGGGTGAGAGAGGAGCGAAAGGGAAAACGAAAGCCGTGCTCTAGGTCGTAAGTCGCAAGTCACGAAAGAGGAGTAAAGAGGAAAACAAAATAGGCCGTTTGAGTCGAGGGAAAGCAAGCCGTTTGAGGGCAGTCTCTATTTGGGTCTATGCACGCGGAAGAGAAACACACTCGAGGTCACGAGTCGCGGAGAGAAGCGAATGAAAAATAAAGTATGCTCCACAACGGAGGAGAAAAAAAAAACAAAGCAACGACCAAGGAACCGAACATTAGGGCTATTATGTAATTATGTTACTATAATTATACATATGATTGATTTTTTTTAGGGAGGCACGTGCCCCCGTTGCCCTCCTCCCTCTGCCCATGACATCATTTTTCTTGTTTTCTAAAATAACTTTTAAGTATAAATTTTTTTAAGCTAATAATTTTGATATTAAAAAATTACTTTAAAAATGATAAAAAAGTTATCTCAAAAGAAACATAAAGAAGAACATACTCCATTCGTTTGTGAAGTGCCGGGTCATTGTGGTCATCAATTTGGCTTCAAGTCTCAGTCAATTTAGAGCATCTCTCTTATCCAAAACTTTGTTCTCGAAATCCTTCTTATTTGTTTGCTTCTTTCCCTTGACTTGAAAGCTAGGCAAGTTATGTTGGGCACTAAGGGGGCAAAAGAAAGGAGAAAAGGTCAGTCAAAGTCAGCGTTTTTATAAGACTTATTCCACAGGGAATAGTAAGTAGGAGAATAGTTAATAGGAATTTTATTTTAATGGTAAGGGAGGATTAGATGAAGTTATTTATAGATATGTATAAATATTATTATGTTGAAGCTCCAACTTATCGTGCAGCTTAATTACGATCAGTTTTTACTGTACGAAAATGTAAATGCGACTAAGGGTTTTTGCTAATGATCATTTAAGTAACTCGAGCTTAACTTGTCCAATCAACAGTGGGCTCGAACTCAAGTCGAGCTGGCGAATTGAGCTCGAGCTCTACTCATTATAATACATGTAAGCTCGAGCTCGGCTGGTTAACTTGAGTTCGTCGGCCTTGAAGAAACTTGTTGGCGTTTTAGAAGCTCGGTAGCTTTGGAGAAGCCCGCCGGAGAAGCTCGCAAAGGAGCCTTCCCTAGAAGTTCGTCGGCATGCGCCCAGCTCGATTTGGCAAAGAAAAAAATTTTCTTGAGGAAATGATAGGCTTGATAGGAACCTAACTTAATGAAGGAAATGACATAAAATCAACAGTAATGAAGGAGATGACATGATATGTATTTGCATAATTCTCAATTTTTTTAAATATCAAATATAGTATTTTAAATTTTATTTTAAAAAATATGAGCCAACTTGTGAGCTAATGAGTCGAGTTTAGGTAAACTCGAGATTGAGCTCGTTTAGTAATTGAGCTTAACTTTATGCTCAAGTTCGAGCTCATGACTCGACTCGCTAGCTCACAAGCCGGCTCGGCTCATTTACACTTCTAATTGCAGTTGTCGCATAGCAAGTCTTCCGTGGTGGATACAATTGAGTTTTCCTTTATGAATTTGAATTTTTGTTGGAGTTATTGGCCTTCTATGAATGAAGAATTGCTTGAAGTAGAGGTTCTTACTACACTAAAAATGGGCTAGCTAAGCAAAGGGGTCACAATGAGGCTTCTTCAATACTTTTCTCTTTGACTTAGCTCTTATGGATAAACATGAAAATATTAAATTTCTTCTCTCACCTTGTTAGCATAAAAATATTGCTAGTTGACTTTCAATTACAAATTTAAAATTTTAAGATGATAGTTAGTTTGATCATTAATGGACCAAATCAAAATTTAATGTATAATTATATTATTCAAGATGACATAAGGGTTAGTTTATGAGCAATAAAATAACTTTTGGCTTACTATTAAACATTTCATTAATTAATTTACTGACTAACATAGAATCATTCATTAAACTATTGATTAGGGAAATTAAAATTTATTTAGACTAACTAGTTATTAATGAATTATTATAATTATAATTAATTATAATAAGCCATTTATAAATTAATTAATAAATGAATATCATAATTAGTTTGGTATTAATTAAAAATTGTGATATTAATAATTAATTAAGTATAGAATAATTATTAGTATGTGGGATGATTTGTTTCTGTAGGGTCAGGTGAGTGGTGACTAACTAAGTGTGAAATTTTTTAATTATTTTAAATAATTTCTTAATTATAGAAATTGGACAAGGTCGCTAACTAAATATATGTTTCTGGTTAGTTCAGCCCGATTTGATATTGAAATGATTTTCTGGATGAACGGACCAGCCTTAAGATCAGTTTATGGTTGAACGGTCATACTGGCCGGTCCGGTTTGATTTTTAAGACTTTAGATGTGAAATCCATTTAATATTTTTAAGGGTAAAATGATCAAATTTGAAGACCACCTAAAAATTATTAATTAAAAAATAATTAATTAGAGGTTAATTAGAGCCTTTTGTAACAAAGTTTTCTATATTTTTGGAGTTTAGAATAAAATAAATAAGATCACTAAATTCTATAATTTTAGATATGTATGATTTTGAATTATAAATTATTTAATAAATAGTAATTATTAAAAGGAAGGGGCTGGAAGAGGTGAGGGAATCGGGCCCATGCAAAGTGCACCAATAAGGATACACCGCTTGGCCCCCCATCAAACTCATTCCTTGCCATTAACAACGGGTGGCACCAACACAGCACAGCATCAATGTTTTTTCTAAGTTTATTAGAGGATAAAACATCGGAGAAAACCTCTTTAATTCCTAAAGAGGAACCTAAGAGAGCTAAGGATAGTTTAGGGTTTCAATGCATTGCTTATGTTGTGCCACCGACAACCCCTTCTAATATGTCTCCACCCATCATAGTAATATATATGACATTAACTTTAAACGCTTCATGATGTGGGACTAAACAAATGAGTTGAGAGTTCGTATTCATGCTACATAAAGCTCATTTGCAGCTCTATTTTGACATTTCATTGAAACAAATAAAAATCATTTATTTTATCTGAGGGTGCATATAAAAAATGTCTAATAACTAGATTATATGTGATCCATTTAATATTTAAAAAGGGTAAAGTGATCAAATTTGGAGATCACCAAAAAGTTTATTAATTAAAAAAATGATTAATGAGCGGTTAATTAGAGCTTCAACTAGAAAAAAATTCTGTAATTTTGGAATTTAGAATCTAAAAAATAAGATCGCCAAATTCATTAGTTTTAGAGTTTAGAACATTTTAATAACTAAACAAGATTACATAACAATAGTTTCCCTATTTTTTATAATTAATTATCAAAATTCTATTAGAAAATAATTAGACCACTTTTAAACAAGGTTTTGAAACCGGACCGGACATCGAACCGGATGAAAGAGAGGTTCACGGTTCGACCGGTTCGAACCGGGGTCGAACCGGATGACGTAATAAATAATAATATTATTAAAAAATTAATAAGATTGATAAAATAATGAAATATAATAATCATATAATTTCCTATAAATTATTGTTAATTTATATTACATAGTGTAAGTTATTTAAAAACTTAAAACTCTCAATATAAAATCATAAATATAATTAAATATTTTATTATAAAAATATTTTATTTTGTAAGATAAAAATTTTTAGAGTTTAAAAATTGAAATTTTACAAATTTTTTAACATAAGAGTAATTCATTTCATAAAAAATAATTATTATTAACTTAAAAAAAATAAATATTTTACCAAAAAACTTTAAAAAATAAATATTATTCAAATATTAAAAATTAATTTTTATATTATAATTTTTACTTGTGCCGCTTAACGAACAAAAATAAATTCAAATAAACTTCATAATGTATATAATAAAAAATATTTTAAAAATAAATAATAAATAATAATAAATAAAAAATAAATATTATCAACTTCAAAAAATAAAATTTATTCATATTATAAAAATTAATTAAAAAAATTGTTAAAAAAGCTATGTTGTATAGTGTATATAACTACATGAAACTAAAAATAACTTTTTGCTTTGTAGGTTTAGTCCCACATCAATTGGATGTGTTACTTTGTGTTGTTTATATACCTCTTTACTTTCATGCATGCCAAGAGCAAATATGGGAATGGGCGTTGCATGTGGTTCAGTGGTTGCTCAAATAAAATTTGAATGTTATCTTTGCACAAACTAAAAGTTTTATATTAACATTTATATATATCTTTACCATTAAATATTTTATTTAATCATTTATAATAAAAAAATTTGAACCGGCCGGTTTTAAAAAACCCGGACCTGTTCATTGGTTGAACCGGCCGGTTTGAAGAGAAGCCGGTTTTTGAGTTGAACCGAACCGGCCGTCAGACCGGTTCACGGTTGAACCGGCCGGTCCGGTCCGGTTTTTAAAGCACTGCTTTTATATATATATATATATAATAATAATAATAAAGATGATAATTTCGGGTTTCAATGCGTTGCTTATGTTGTGCCTCCGACAACCCCTTTTGTTGTGTCGTCGGCCATCATAGCAACATATCTGACATAATCTTTTAATGCTTCTTGAGGTGGGATTCAACCAATGAGTGGGGAGTCCATATTCGTGCTTCATAAGCTCATTTGCATCTTTATTTTGTCGTTTCATCAATACTAGGAAAAATCATTAAAAGACTTAAGTGTTGACCCGTGTAAATTGGTGTGGATTGCATGCTAGGTCGAGCGGGATTTTCACTGGCTTAAGAACAAAGCTTTCTCGTCACAAAAAAAAAAAAAACTAGTAAAAATCATTATTTTATCTATTGATTGAGGACTACATAAAAAAGATAGAGAATAACTAGATGATATGGGATCCATCTAATCTATTTTAGGGGTAAAATGATCAAATTTGAAGATCACCTACAAATTTTATTAATTAAAAAATGATTAATTTGAGGTCAATTTGAACTTCTTGTAACAAGATTTTCTATAATTTGGAGTTTAGAATATAAGAAATAAGATCACTAAATTCTATAATTTTAGAGTTAGAACATTTTAATCAGTAATAAAGATTACATAAATTATTTACTCTCCATATTATAATTAATTATCACTGATATATCATCAAAAAAATCATTTTGATCAGGCACGAATCTCGAGGCAAAATCAAGCCAAAAATTTCAAAAATTAAATCTAGGATCATGTGAACTCCGATTTCAGCAAACTTATAGTCAAACTGAACGTCTCGAAAATACGAACCCAACTACACCAAATTCGACTCAATCCGAGCCGAAATGAGTCCAAATCAACATCCCGAAGCATTGTTGGAAAGTTCGAACCACAATTTGAGCTAACAAATGGTTTTGAAACATGACATGCTTATAGTCGAATTGAGCGGCTCAGTGATTCGAATCCAACGAGCCTAAGATCGCTAAATTCTAACATCATTAAGACCTTTAAATATCCTACGAACGGTACACGATCAAGGGATTCAATATCAGCCGTTCATCCAACCACCCCCCATTTACCTCTGATCTCTCACCTTTTTATGGGCTATGCCACTCCAGAAATCTATAAATAGACCACTCATTTCTCTTGAGAGAGTACTCAAGCAAGAAAAAGAAGAGAAGAAGGAGAAAAGAAGAGAAGAAGATTAGGAGGGAAGAAACTCCTCCTCGACCACCACCGTTGGAATTCTGCCTGACTTCTGAACGACGCCGGAATTCTATTCGACTTTTGAATGACGACGGAATTCTGTCCAACTTCTGAACAATGCCGGAATTCTGCCCAATTTCCGAACGATGCCGGAATTCTTCCCAACTTCCGAACGACACCGGTATTCTGCCCAACTTCTGAATGATGCCGAAATTCTTACCAACTTTCAAACGAAATCGAAATTCTACCCGACTTCCAAAGGACGCAAGAATTCTGCCAGACTTTCGAAGGACGCCGGAATTCTGCTTGAATTCAAAGTGACGTCGGAACTCTGCCCAACGTTGTATTTGAATTTCAATCCAGAAGTGATTCATTGTAATCTGGTCGTCCTAACTTTTGCGGACGAGTCAACCTCTTGTATCTCAAGCAAACACTGGTGGAACTTTTTCAATTAGGAGCGACCCCTTAGCTTTTTCCTTTTCCAAGGTTTCCACATAAAAATCTTGGTGTTTCTATTTCTCTCATGTGTTGTGTGCTGGATATTCGTACAATGCTGAGACGAAAATTTCCAAATATATCGTCACGTATATTCTAGTCCGCAATAGTTTGGCGCCGTTTGTGGGAAATATTACCCCATAATTTGAAGTATTGCTTCAATGGTCAACAGGCATAGCAATCGCATCGTTGGGGCTTCTCGCTCGACCTCCCACTAGTCTGGAATCAGTCTATGAATCATAGACGCTCGATGTCTGCCTCTTTTTACCCTAGGGGGCAAAATACTGCTGTAGAAAGAACCTCGGGACCTTCCTTAGAAGAGAGAATCTGAAAGATGGAAGAATCTCAGAACGAGATCCTTCAACTCCTGCGAGAGACTCGACATCCATCATTACCACAATGGGAGGAGGTTCTTCTCCCTCGAGCTCCACCATTGGCCAAAGATGTTTAACTCGAACATCTTCAAGCAGAGATTAATCTTGCTTCGTCAAGAAGACATCTGTAATCATACCAGGATAATTAACTTGCTGATATAACAAATTATACCCATCATTAACCCATAACTCGACAACCTCGCATTCCTTCAGATCTCTCAGAAGACTTAGCCCAACCACATGTTGCTAAGATCCCTCGTAATGTTGTCATGAACTGCGGAGATTAGTACGAGAAGAGTTCCCAGAGGAGATGTAAGGCAAATTCATTGACAGTGGAACTTCCAGGAGTCATCACCTTTAACTGAAGCCATTCTCCAGCACCCATTCCGGTTGGCTTCACTACCGAGCATCGAGTCCTATAATGGGACATTTAACCCATATAAGCATATCGACAACTATAAAACTATCATGCATATTCAGCGAGCCTCGAATGCACTCATATGTAAGGTTTTTCCTGCCACCCTTAAAGGACAGGCTCGAATATAGTTCTATTCGCTTCCATTCGGAATGATCCCTTCATTCGTCAAATTAGCCAAAGCATTCATCGAACAGTTCATAGTCAATCGAAGAATTGCTAAGGATTATTCGCACACCTCTCCATGATCCGTTAAAATGAAGGAGCATCATTGAACGAGTCTTTTTAGCAATTTTTCCCCGAGGCTCAACAAATACTAGGAGTAGACCTTGAATTACTAAGAGGGATCTTTCTCGGAGGCCTTCATCTTAGCCCCTTCTATTCAGCACTCATACACGACACTATTCATTCATATACTGATATTAGGGGTGTCAATTTTGGGTCACGGGTCGGGTTCGGGTCGAACCCGAACTGACCCGGGTGCGAAACGGGTCGACCCTAACCCGACCCGGGTAGAGAAACGGGTTGAAAAACCGAACCCGGACCCGACCCGGCGAGTTGCCGGGTTGACACGACCCGACCCGGTTTGGGTGGCCGGCGCCGGAACGGCGGCGGACGCAAGCGCGGCGGGCGGACGCGAGCGGGACAGCGGGCAAGGGCGGGCGCGGGCACGCGGGCGCGCTGGGCAGCGGTCGGGGCGCGGGCACGCGGGCGCGGTCGGGGCGCGGGCACGCGGGCAGCGCTGGCAGGCGCGGGCAGACGCGCGCGCGGCGGGCAGCGCGGGCAGGCGCGCGACGGGCAGCGCGGGCGGGCAGCGAGCAGAGGCGGGATTTGAAATTTTTCGAATTAAACGGGTTGGCGGGTTGACCCGGCAACCCGCCGGGTCAACCCGAACCCGACCCGTTTTTGAAACGGGTCGATTTCTGGAACCCGAACCCGACCCGTTTTGAAATCGGGTCGGGTTCAACCCGGATTTTCCGTGTCGGGTCCGGGTCGGGTTTTCGTGTCGTGTCAAATATTGACACCCCTAACTGATATGATCTAATGTATGGAGGCATAAATTTTGGCAGATGAAGCTATAAATGCTCATAGGAAATAATTTGAGCAAACCAATGAGAAACATAAAGGTGCACCTGGGATGGATAATTCATCCTCACATCAAAAGAAGTAAGAGAAGAATAATCTACCTCCTAGGCCTCCATTACCACGACGAAAACCTCAACAGGAGTAAACCCCATTCAGCACATCTCGAGCAAATGGTTCTATGACTATCAATTACAAATTTAAAATTTTAAGATGATAGTTAGTTTGATCATTAATGGACCAAATCAAAGTTTAATGTATTATTATATTATTCAAGATGACATAAGGGATAGTTTAAGAGCAATAAAACAACTTTTGGCTCACTATTAAACATTTGATTAATTAATTTACTGACTGTCATAGAACCATTCATTAAACTACTCAGTAGGGAAATTAAAATATATTTAGACTAAATAGTTAGTAATGAATTATTATCATTATAATTAGTCATAATAAGTCATGTAAATTTTTTTTAATAAATGAATATCATAATTAGTAAGGTATTAATTAATAATTGTGATAGTAATAATTAATTAAATAAGTTAATTAATTATAGAATAATTATTAGTATGTGGGATGACTTGTTTCTATAGGGTCGGGTGAGTGGTGCCTAACTATGTATGAATTTCTTAATTATTTTAAATAATTTCTTAATTATTTTAAATAATTTCTTAATTATAGAAATTGGACTAGTTTGCTAACTTAATCCATGTTTCTGGTTAGTTCAACCCGATTTGATGTTGAAATGATTTTTTGGATGAACGGACTAGCCTTAAGTTTTGTTGATGGTTGAACTGGTCACACTGGCCGGTCCAATTTGATTTTTAAGACTTTAGATGTCGAATTCATTTAATATTTTAATGGGTAAAATGATCAAATTTGAAGACCACCTAAAAAAATATTAATTAAAAAATAATTAATTAGAGCTTCTTGTAACAAAATTTACTAAACGTTTGGAGTTTAGAATAAAAGAAATAAGTTCACTAAATTCTATAATTTTAGATATGTATGATTTTGAATTATAAATTATTTAATAAATAGTAATTATTAAAAGGAAGGGGCTGGAAGAGGTGAGGGAATCGGGCCCATGCAAAGTGCACCAATAAGGAAACACCGCTTGGCCCCCCATCGAACCCATTCCTTGTCATTAACAACGGGTGGCACCAACACAGCACAGCATCAATGTTTTTTCTAAGTTTATTAGAGGATAAAACATCGGAGAAAACCTCTTTAATTTCTAAAGAGGAATCTTAGAAAGCTAAGGATAGTTTAGGGTTTCAATGCATTGCTTATGTTGTGCCACCGGCAACCCCTTCTAATATGTTTCCACCCATCATAGTAATATATATGACATTAACTTTAAACGCTTCATGATGTGGGACTAAACAAATGAGTTGAGAGTGCGTATTCATGCTACATAAAGCTCATTCGTACCTCTATTTTGACATTTCATTGAATCAAATAAAAATAATGTATTTTATCAATTGATTGAGGGGTGCCTATTAAAAATGGCTAATAACTAGATTATGGCTTTGTTTGGGACTGCTTTTTTACTGCTTCTTGAAGCATCTTTTTAATTAAAAAATTAAAAATTTTTGTACTAAAAATCTGGTTCAATAAGCAATAAAAAAGCCGTCCCAAACGAAACCTATATGTGATCCATTTAATATTTAAAAACGGTAAAATGATTAAATTTGAAGACAACCCAAAAAATTATTAATTAAAAAATGATTAATGAGAGGTTAATTAGAGCTTCAACTAGAAAAATTTTTATGTAATTTTGGAATTTATAATATAAAAAATAAGATCGCTAAATTCATTAATTTTAGATTTTAGAAATTTTTAATGAGTAAACAAGATTACATAACAATTGTTTCTCTGCTTTTTATAATTAATTATAAAAAATTTATTAGAAAACAATTACACCACTTCTAAATCATATATATACATGATTTGTAATTATAAATTATTTAACAAACAATAATTTTTAAAACAAAGGAGCCGGAAGAGGTTAGGGAATCGGCTCATGCTAGGTGCACCAGTGAGGAAACACTGTTTGACCCTCTATCGAAGCCATTCCTTGGCATTTAACAATAGGTGGCACCGACATGGTACGCCATTAGCATTTTGCTAAGTTTATTAGAGGATAAAACTTCGGAAAAAAACCTATTTCAGTCCTAAAGCGAAACCTTAGAGAACTAAAGATAGTTTAGGGTTTCAATGCATTGATTATGTTGTGCCTCTGATGACCCCTTAAATTGTGTCGTCAGCCATCATAGCAATATATCTGACATAAAATTTTGAAGCTTCTTGAAGTGGGATTCAACCAACGAGTGGAGAGTTCGTATTCATGCTACATAAGCTCCTTCGCAGCTTTATTTCGACGTTTTGTCAAAACTAGTAAAAATCATTATTTTATTAATTGATTGATAGTGAATAACAAGATGATATGAGATCCATTTAATATTTTTTATGGGTAAAATGATCAAATTTGAAGACCACCTAAAATTTTTATTAATTAAAAAATGATTAATTTGAGGTCAATTAGAGCTTCTTGTAACATGATTTTCTATAATTTGGATGTTTAGAATATAAGAAATAAGATCACTAAATTCTATAATTTTAGAGTTTAGGACATTTTAAGCGGCAATCAAGATTACATAAATTATTTACTCTCCATATTATAATTAATTATCACAACTTTATTAGAAAATGATTAGACCAATTTTTTAATCATATATTTATATGTATGATTTTGAATTATAAATTATTTAATAAATAGTAATTAATAAAAGAACGTGAAGGAAAGAGATGAGGGAATCAGGCCCATGCTAAGTCGACGAGTAAGGAAACACCGCGTGGCCCCACAACAAACCCATTCCTTGCCATTAACAGCGGGTGGCACCAACACAACAAAGCTTCAACATTTTTTCTTAGTTTATTAGAGGATAAAATACTGGAAGATAACTTCTCTTATTTACTATTTAATAAATAGTAATTAATAAAAGAACGTGAAGGAAAGAGATGAGGGAATCAGGCCCATGCTAAGTCGACTAGTAAGGAAACACCGCGTGGCCCCACAACAAACCCATTCCTTGCCATTAACAGCGGGTGGCACCAACACAACAAAGCTTCAACATTTTTTCTTAGTTTATTAGAGGATAAAATACTGGAAGATAACTTCTCTTATTCCTTAAGTCGAACCTTAGAGAGCTAAGGATAGTTTAGGGTTTTAATGCATTGCCTATGTTGTGCCTCTGGCAACTTCTTCTAATCTATCGCTGACCATCATGATAATATATCTGACATGAACTTTAAATACTTCGCGAGGTGAGATTGAACCACCCAGAGAGGATTTCATATTCATGCTACATAAGCTTCGTCGTAGCTTTATTTCGAAGTTTCCATCGAAACGAGTAAAAATAATTTTTTAACTATTGATTGAGGACTAATAAAACATGGCTAATAACAAGATAATATGAGATCAATTTAATATTTATAAAGGATAAATGATCAAATTTGATGGCCAACTAAAAAAATTATTAATACAAAAATAATTAATTTGAGGTCAATTAGAGCTTCAAGTAACAAAATTTTCTATAATTTTGGAGTCTAGAACATTTTAATCAGTACTAATCAAGATTACATAAAAATATTTGCTCTCCTTACTAGATTTAATTATAACTATTTTATTAGAAAACGAGTAGATAACTTTTTAATAAAAAACGAGTAGGTCAATTGAAGAGGTCGTATTCATGATACATAAGGTCCTTCGCAACTCTATTTTGACGTTTCATCGATGAGAGTCAAAATCATTATTTTATTAAAGTAAATAACACCACTAATCAAATTTATTTAAAAAAATTAATAATTAATAATTTTATTTTTTTGGTTAATATGTCATGCATATAATATTTACATCTTACGTGTTACTTTCTTACCTCGAAGGAATTCCAAGTGGATTTAGCCCACTTGGAATATGTTACTTGTTCAATTAGATTTGGCCCACTTGATTGAGAGAAATGCCTTAGTGGATCTAAAACACTAGAAGGATTCTACCCAAGTAAATTTGGTATGCTTAGAAAAAAAATTAATTAAATTTCATTTTACTAAATATAGGAAGTATCAAGAGGAGTTTTCAGCAATTTGGCATAGATTTATGATGCTTAAATAAGATATATAAGAATGTTATAATATGAGTATGAGTTTATATATCCAAGTGTGGCTTGCTTAAAGAATAAGGCTGTCAAAATTGGGTCATGGGTCGGGTTCTGGTCCAACCCGAAACTGATCCGACACAATTCAACATGACCCAAACCGTAACTGTTTTTGCAAACGGGTTAATTTTTCAGACCCGAACCCGACCCTGTTCGAGTTCGAGTCAACCCAAACCCGACCCGCCAAGTGAGTCCCCTTCGTTTTGTTGTTGTTTGACTTTGCTAGTTCGTTGTTCGCTCCTTGGACGACGTTCTCTTCCCCTCAGATCGGAAGTTACAACATTTTGATCGGAAGCACTGAAGCAAGTAAGGAACGAGGGAATTTATTGCTGCTTCGCTGGCTCCTTCGTTGTTGTTCGACTTCGCTCCTTGGACGACATTCTCTTCCCGTCAGATCGGAAGTTACAACATTTTCATCGAAAGCACCGAAGCAGGCAAGCAACGACGAGAGTTCTCCGCTACCTTGTCGGCTCCTTAGTTGTTGTTTGACTTCGCTCCTTGGAGGATGTTCTCTTCCCATTGGATCGGAAGTTATAACATTTTGATCGAAAGCAACGACGGGAATGCGCTCGCTGTGAAGTAGTTGCGGGTCACCGCCTCGCCGGCTCCTTCATTGTTGTTCGACTTAGCTCCTTGGACGACGTTCCCTTCTGGTCGGATTGTTAGTTACATTAATTAGAAGCAATGATAGGAGTTTGCTTGATATGAGGAACTTTCTCTGTTTCGTGCGCTTCTTCGGCCAAATCCTGTATATACACTGACCAGAGTCAAATCCATGTCATTCTCAGGCTTTTGGGTCAACCCGAACCCGACCCAAAATTCGAAGTGGGTCAAAAATCAGGACCCGAACCCGACCAATTTCGGGTTCAGGTTGACCAGAACCCAAAATTTTCGTGTCGTTTCCAATATTGACACCCCTATTAAAGAAGAGATGATGCAGGTGAATATGATTAACATAGACAAGGGCATATGCCTAAAATGATTTGGCCTATTAAGATATATATACCGAGATACATTTATCATATTTATATGACCAAAATGTTTGAAAGCGTTCCAATACTTAGGATGATGGGTATGTATAAGTATTATAGGATATTCTTAGTCAAAGGAAGACAAGTGTATGATCATAATAACCATATATATCTTGAACAATTTGATGATCTAATAAAAAAATTGATTTCCAAGATTGAGTTCATGACGCATAGAGGTTTAACCTCCATAGATAGGAATGATTGACTTAGATGTTATGCACACTAACTTAGGTTGTATCGAGAACATTGATCTAGGTGTGCTAATCAACTTATTAATCTGATAAGCTCAATAGTTAAGTGTTCTCAAATGATCAATATAGGACTCAAATTATATAGTTTAGATCCAAACCCTAGTCTACAAAGACCAGCTGATACTATGAATGCTTTATGTATAATATATAAGATCTAGATTTTTTTGGCTAATGTAATAAAATGTTATGTAATGCATTATATATAAGATGACCATGTCAACACTCGATTATACCAACATCAAATCAGATCAATCTAACCATTGACGAAATTTGACTAAAAACATGAGCTCATATATGTAACAATACGTTAATCAATTTAAAGAGTTTTTAATACAATCAATTAAGTTGTAGAAATGGCTTGGATTTCTTAGACATGAATAATATGAATATATAATTTTAGAGTGCTTAGGTTTGGTTATCTCTGACCTACATCTAGTTAGAAAGTAGAAAAAAAAGATCTAATAGTAGCTAGGACACAAGAGGGATAAAAATAGGGTTGTTAGTAGCTTTAAATGGATTTGTCTCTTTACAATTATAAATGTTTTTTTATTATTTATTTAGAATTGTCAATTCTATAAAAAAATAGCTCCTCACACCCAATAATCAAAATCAATCGTCCACCATTGTGATTATAATTGTTCTCTATTAATTCAAAGCTAACTTAGGTTAAGGTTAAATCTATTAGGCATAAGATTGAATCTGGATTATCTTAGGTTAGTCCTAATAAAAAGGAATTATATTTGACCCTTGGTTGAATTTGGTTTAGCCTAGGGTTAGGTCTTAAGCGAAGTTTGATTGAGTTTCTGTTGGTCAAACTTGAGAAGAAAATTGTCTCACTTAGATATGTTTAAGCAACATAATGTTAGTTCATGTATTTAGGTTCAATAATTAGCCTAGATTGGAACCTAGGCTAGTTTGAGCTTAGTTTAAGCTAGCTTGGGTTAAGTTTGGTTGAATTTGAATCTTGTTGACCTTAGATTGACTAAGTGAGTTCTAAAGATACATTTTTTACTTGTCTGAACAACTCAAAGTGGTCTTGGGTTATATGCGGCATTGTTCTACCTAAGGTTATCACTTTCTGACTAGATTTTACTAATATTGTCTTGGGTTTAACCTAATGTACTTAGATATTTTACCCATTGTGTCATGGTGACTTAAGGTACTTCCAAATGAACTAAGGTAGGCCTTATCTATCCAATCAAGCTAATAATAATCTTATTTTTTAACTAAACTGAGCCTAATTCTAATTATTATCAGTTGAACTCAGTCTAAGTCAAAATGTGGCTTTGATTGTAGAAATATTCAATTGAAATTAATGATACATATTATATCAATTATATCTTAAACAAAGTTGATGATGCACTTACTAGACCTAAATTTTGTTTATTCCACTAGGGTTAAACAAGTGGGGGCCCTAAGACTTGAATTTGTGGGCTTATTCTAACTAGATGTATTTAACACGCAGTCAACAAAGTTCCTTCCATTTTTTTAGGAACGGTGGGATCATATCTAGGCCAGCTAAGTGTATTTAATCCATAAAAGAGGATATAATAGATAAATTTGATGAGGTGTGTGTTGGATTAAAAATGTTGCCCATAGACATAACTATGGTATAAATGAGATAATAACAACTATTTGAGGGGTTTTATGTAACTTGATGTTAATGAAAAGTAGGAGAATATGTCAACTAACAATGTGACTTGCTTTTTATGAATAATGTGACATTCTATTGATAAAGGACGTATGATATTAATAAATGATGTGACTTTATATCATAATGTACAATGCATGCTTAATGCATTTAATGATACTAGTGGGAGTGTATTGTCCAATCATATTTATACCTAAAATAGTTGTATGATTTCTCTTAGAGAGTGCGAGCAATTATTGTTACCCCCTAATATTGGCTTACTACTATTGAGATTTCATAGCCTTTTTTTAAATATTGTTAGTAGGTTGGATCATTTTTCCTTGATGGAATGCATGGGATAGTTATGTCCTAATATGTGTTTTTAATTCATTTTTGGGGGAAAGTTTCCCACCACTTGTGCTAAACTATTTCATGTTGAAAGTCTTAGAAGTTGCGTCAGAATTTGATAACCTTAATTATAAATGATATCCCTCGTACAATCAAAAAAGTAAATTGAGAAATGGAAATAGAGTTTTTTTATTTAAAAATCATGAAGAAGGAAAAATAAGGGGCTTGATCTAGTTGAAATAAATTTCACTATTAGCATTTATAAATTATAAAAGATCACTCATCCCTTGACTTAAAGAAGGCATTATAATAGAGCACATGAAAGTGAACATTACATGTATCACTAATGATCATGATGTTGAAAAGTTAATAGGATCAAGTTCTTCATATATATAATGGCGGCATGATCACAGAAGTACATCGTGCACAGAAAATGTTTGGGTAACCTTTAAAAATGATTAAATCAATTATCTTCCAAAAGTTCAAAGTGGCATACTATGAGACAACTGACAAAGTGGCTGCATACAATAGTTTTGATTGTGGGCACTTAGAATTACCCACCTTTTTGAGATGACATAGGAGCATCATGGATCTCATTTAATATGAATGAATAAGTTTTGCTTATAAATGGAGACAAAAGAAATTTATAGGTGGTTGAAGCAAGCTAAGAAAGTCTTTTTTATTGAATAAGAAAAAATTAAACTTAAAGGTACTTGAAAAAGTTTCTCACCTAAAATGGATTTCTTTTAATGACCTAGATTTGTTGAATGCCCTAAGGAGATCAGAATAGTTCCTCTAAAAAAAAAGGATTGAATGAATTGAAACTAACATAAAAAATGGTGAGATAGTCCTTATAGTAAGAGGGGGGATTATATAGCTTGGGAACAATGGATGAATCAGAGATGAATATTCTCTTTCTCAAACGGAGGTGTGATTCAATGTTACAAAGTTAGCTCCGATAAGAGAAAAATAATTGCTCGTTTAGGAGGAGGAGAGATTATATGACCTTAAGTTGGTGGCAAAGAAGATAAATCAATCTATCTCTTGAAAAAAATGAAGACTAAATAACTCAACGATGACAAACCAAGGGGGAATTATAATCCCTCTCTTGGAAAAGGGGGGAATATACAACTCAAAGTCAATGATGATGAAAATGGATAGAAGAACACCAAAATTGCTTACTTGAATTCTTGCTAGTGGTTATAGCTCAACATTTATCTATAAATTTAGAGTTAGAAAAAAAATATCAAATGAGAAAAATGACTATCTATTTATAGATCATGAGGTGAGTTATTTTGTTTTTATCTAATATTATGCTGACATTTTCTTTAATTTTATTGCCCAATCAAAGATAGTTGTCGACCAGCAACTGCCACTAGTGAAGTCTTGAATCAATAAATAAAACATGTCACTTCAAATATCTCAATGCCATGAATCCAATAGAGATCATAAATCAAAATTTTGATGGGCGGATTAACAAGATTAATCATGAGAAGTTTTATGGTTATATAATTTAGGACCACTAAAAAAATCATTAGCATAGGCCATGATTTTTATATATAATTCCATACCTACTCGAGAGAAACAATTTGCAACAAATTATTCTTGTTTATTTATAAGATCATTGGGAGGTTGGTAGGAGGTGTCAAAACGGGTCGAGTTCAGGTCGAACCCTAGTTGACTCGGGCCTACATGGGTGAACCCGAACCCAACCCGATTTTGCAAACATATCAAGATTTTTAGCTCTGACCCAACCCGCGTGGGTTACTGGGTTGACCCCCAACCCAACCCGCAAATCCGGATGCAAACAGGCTAGACGAGGCCAGCGCGGGTTTGAGGCGACACAACAATAGGCGAGGCTAGCACGGTGGCAGGCGAGGCCAAGCTGGCCAACACGGGATGAGGTGGTTCTGTGTGGGGAGTCGGTCTAGTGATTGTCCCAGCTCATAATTATTCTTGATGAGAAAAACATATATTGATTATAATTTTTAGTCTTTTAGAGTCAATTTAAATCTTTAATTAATTCTTTCAAGCTAAAAGCTTAATCAATATAGTTATTAATTTTAAGTTCCTTTAAAATCAATATTTTACGCATATTAAAAATCAAGGTCATAATTTTTTTTTTGAGAATTTTATAGTACTTAAAAAATTCAATAAAATTAACATATTTAACTTTAATTAATTCAAAAGTCCTCACAAAATGGATCGCTTTCGACTCAGAGGAACTTAGACATCATTTCTGATAGCTTTTTGTTATTTTGTTTTTTAGATCTTAATTATAATTTCTATTTGATCTTAAATTTTTTTTGCCTAAAAAAAAAATCTTTTACTACAAAGCTGTTTTTACAACCGTTTTAAAATTTCACTTCCTTTATAACAACTTTACAAAACAATATGAAAATTGCCACAAACGAAACCTTAAAATTTGCTCTAGTCGAAATCATTTTTTTTTAATTTTAGGCTTCGTTTGGAACGACTTTTTTATTGCTTCTTAAAGCGGCTTTAAAATTTTGTACTAAAAAACTGTTTTAAGAAATAGTAAGAAAGAGGTTCCAATGAAACCTTAATTTTTTGCCGACTATCTCTAACTCCGTCCTGTAGCACGTGCACGAGTACTGTAGCCACTTTTCTCTAACCATAAAAGAAAAAAAATAAAGAGTAAAAAATAAAAAATAATTAAAAAAAAAAAAGAGTATTGACGCTCTATCTTAACAAAATTCTTTGAGTTTTTAATTTTTTATTTTTTGCATTTGTTCATGTGGACACTTATATTCCTGATATTATAAAACAACATAACCCCTTACATATATGCTGATGCATCCGACAATTTTGTGAAATTTGTTTGAAAAGTTAAAGCAGTTTGAACGCTACCAAACACTTATTGTGTCAGCCTGTACTAGGCTGGCTCTCATGGGCAGCAGGTAGAGAATTGGAACAACTCTTTTCTCTATTATAAAATTAATATATATATATTTTTTTATTTGATTAGATATATGTAGATCCCTTACATATGGATATGGATATGGTATTTACATTTATAACCCTAATACTTGGTTCCATAGAAGTAAGCTATGATGCATTGATGTTTTATTTTAAAGAGATACGCCGTGTCTGATATGTGTCTGATAAGTCTTCGAAATATATCGAACAAAATGAAAATATGTCTAGTTAAATTAATATAAAAAATAAAATAAATATGCATGAATAAAAGTTTTTATAACAAAAAAATCCTATATATTATGTTTTGTTATTCACTTACTATAAACTTTTTCTTCTCGAATACACTCATGCGCTTGTCTCCTGGCCATTTCCCATTTTCTCACTCGTAGCTGGGGTTTTAAAGTTGCATCTTCAATCGTCTAGTAGTTACCCTCATGACTTTTGCATTATCCTCCTTTTGACATAATCTTCTTTCATTATAACTAGGGCTGCAAACGAATCGAGCCGAGTCGAGTATGCATGTGTTAATATTCGAGCTCATTTATTAAGATCGGTTCGAGCTTTTTTGTTTGTGTTCAAGCTCGGTTCATGTTCAGTTCATATTCGAATCATTTTGTCATTGTCGAGCTCTAAACGAGCGGCTCGTTTATAAATTAATAACAAGCTTTATCAAGCTATTAACAAACAAGCCTTATTGAGGTATTAACAAGTCAGCTTATCGAACTATTAACGAACAACCTGATCGAGCTATTAACGAGCTAACTTATCAAGCTATTAACGAACGAGCTTACCGAACTATTAACAAATGAGCCTTAACAAGCTCATAATGAATCATAGACAAATCATAAAAACTCTATAGCCCCGACGCCCCCACGCTCTCCCTCAGCCAATTCGGAAGCAACACATGACTAGGGTAGTCAGCTGCTAGCAAAGTCGAGTCTCATCCATGGACAAAATAGATCCAATGGTTACATATTAATTTAATTTAACACTGATTAAGCTGTGATTAAGATAATATAATGATCATTAATTTATTTTAAATTATTTTTAAAAATTATTTAAACCAATTAATATATCTAAATAGACAAATTAAACATGACAAGCCCAATTAATATCACTTAGTGTGAGTTAATTTTTATCATTAATTAACTAATAATTTTTCAGAGTTACTAATATATTAGTATTGAATGTTTGATTATACAATTTAAATGTTTAAATTAAATTTAAGTCTAATTAAAATCTAACAGCTTTATGATTAGCTTAAGATGACAACATAATCATTAATTAATTATTTTGTATAGTAACTAATTAATCATTATCAAATTTGCAATTAAAAAACTAACTCCTTCGTTTCCTAAAGTTGGTGGAAAAATATTGACATAATATTGATTAGGTTAGAGCACCTACAAACCAATCTTTCACACAAAGGATCATTAAATCCTCATAAAACTTAGTTCATACAATTAAAAAAATAAATAAATTCTTGCATCGTTTGGGATAATTTTTTTATTGCTTTGTAAAGCAGCTTTCACTAGAAACCTGAAAGATGCTTTAGACAGCCATAAGAAAGCTATCCCAAACGAAGCCATAGCCTCCATATAAAGATAAAATGAAATGATCAAAAATAAAATTCTTTTATAATAACTTAGATATTGACTAAGGTTTCATTTGTGATTGATTTCTTATTACTTTTTAAAACAGCTTTCTAGTACAAAAAAATAAAAAATTTTGTACTAAAAAGTTGCTTAAAAAAGCAGTAAGAAAGCTATCCCGAACGAAACCTAAGAGAGATGTTATTCAAAAGTAGGAACCTAAGAGAATATTTGTAAGATTAATACCTATATTTTTCCTTTGATTTTGCTCAAAAATGATATAGCATTGAAATCCTATTTATTTTATTTTTTATGGCATTTTTATTAGAATTTTTAATTAACATATATATATATATATATATATATATATATATATATATATATATATATATATATATATATATATATATATATATATATATATATATATATATATATATATATATATATATATAATATAATTTTAAAATAATATGTATAAAAATATTCAAAATAATTACATAAATCCTCCCTAAGGAAACTAACGATTAGTTTTCTAGTCATTACTAAACTTCACAAATTAGTTAGGAAATTCTACAGAGGTTAGGACCCCACTGGGTCCAAGCTACGAGCACGTGCAGGAATAACTTTTGAGTGGTATTTTGGTAATTTCCTTTAATAGTTCTATTTCCTAATAATTTAATAACTATGAAAGTTACTCATAACATATACATAAGATTTAATAAATTAAAAAAAAAAAAAAAAAAAAATCCTTAGAAATTAAAATTATGACCAATTTGATTAGGAATAATATAATTATACAATTAAATCATTATTAAGAAGGAATCAATCAAATAACTTGTTTTGTAAAATACAATAATTGAAAGAGATAACACTACAGGAAAAACAGTCAAATCCGGCGGTTATTTCCGGCGGTTTGGGTAATAATACAGGCGGTTTATAGTATTACCGGCGGCTTAGCGTCGGTCCTTACGCCGCCGGAAAAAATCGCGTAGGAAACCTTTACCGGCGGCCTTTTACCGGCGGTTTATCTAGGCGGCGGTTTTCCGGAGGTTGGAACCGCCGCTGATTACCGCAATTATCCGCGGCGGTTTGCCGGCTGTCAAGCCGCCGGTAATACAGCCGACGGCTAACCGACGGCCAACGGCGGCTACATTGCCGACGGTTATCCCCCGGTAGACCGCCGGTTGAGTTACCGGCGGTTACCGACGGTTTGTAGCCGTCGGTTTGACCGACGGCGAGCACCACCGGGCTTCCACCGTAAAGCCGCCGCTCGCCGTCGGTCAACCGCCGGTTTATTACCGGCGGTTTAATAAATTTACCGGCGGCTTGTGATAAGCCGTCCGGTATCGTAGTTTCCGGCGGCCGAACCGCCGGTTGGCCGCCGGAAACCTGTAGCACCTGAAAAAAAAAATTGACAGCCTCCCTTCTATTTGAGGGAGGTTCACCCTAATGTCTATACCTGTAGAAAAAAACAACATATTTTGGGCAACACGCCGCTATATTCATCAGAAAATGAAATTCTAAAATATAACACAAGTTCATCATAACCAATCGCGTAGTTAGCAAATCCACAAGTTAATATTAAGGTTACAATCACAAAGTTCAGAAAGTTCACAAATTCTAATTAATACAAACATCAAACATTAAAGATATGTAAGCCTAATCTGTATCCTCACTGTCTGCAGATGGCTGCTCCTCTTGGCCCTTCTTTCTCTGTTGTTCAGCTCTGTAAGATTGCAACTCTGCTTGCATTTCATTCTGAGCTTTTCTCATTTCTTCAATCTCTCTAGATTGAACCCTTCTCATCTCTTCAATAATTGTAGGAATGTTAGAAATTCTCTGTAGTATATCATCACCACTTAATCTGGGTGGAGGAGGTGATCGCTCAATTCTATTTTTAACAAAAGCTTCCTTATTTCTTCGGAACTGGTGATTAGCACTCAGAAACATACGATGACAATCAAACCAAGTATTTTTCCCTCCATGTTTTAATGTGAAAGCTTTACTGTTCTCCATGCAGTAAGGACATGCTAATTTCCCTGCTGTGCTCCAACCATACAACATACCATAAGCTGGAAAATCACCGATAGTCCACATCAATGCAGCTCGAAGGATAAAATTTTGTTTTGTTGATATGTCATATGTGAGCACTCCTTCATCCCATAATAATTTGAGATCATCAATCAATGGTTGCAAAAAGATATCAATCTTTGCTTTTGGATTATGCGGTCCAGGTATAATCAGAGTTAAGAACATGAACGGAGTAGTCATACACATTTCTGGTGGAAGATTGTATGGTGTTAATATAACTGGCCAACAAGAGTAAGGTGTAGCTGTTTGACTATATGGAGTAAAACCATCAGTACATAATCCCAAACTTATGTTGCGGGGTTCAGCAGCAAATGAAGGATGCACTCGATCAAAATGTTTCCACGCTTCAGCATCTGATGGATGAGAAAGAACATCACTTTTTGCTATTTTCTCCTTGTGCCATCTCATATGGCCTGCTGAACTCATTGATGCATAGAGTCGCTGCAGTCTTGGAATGATTGGTAAATAAAACAAACGGGAATATGACACATCTTTCTTTGGACGACGTTGTTTTCCCGAGTTTTGCTTAAACCTAGGAGCATTACAGGTGCGACAAATAACTTCTGCTGCATCATCTTTATAGTATAACATACATCCATTGATACAACAATCAATCTTTGTAGCAGTGAGACCAAGCTTGGATACTAATTTCTTTGTCCGGTACAAGTCTGAGGGAATTAAATTGCCAGCTGGATTAGTTTCCTTCATAAGACCAATAACGTCATTAAAACACTCACGGGGAATATTATACTCAGTTTTAATACTTAGCATACTCACTGCAATGGATAATTCTGAATGTGTACTGCAATCTTCCCAAATTGGCTTTAGAGCTGAATGTAATAACTCAAAGAATTTTTGTGTCTCTACATTTGGTTGCTCTTCCACATTAGACCTTAAATTATGACATGCTGCATCAAAAATAAGGTCTTCATAGGGTCTACTCATTTGATCTTCATCAAATGTTTCATAAGCTGTAGATGAAGCAGCATGAGCATCTCTATGTGGCTCGTACTCGCCATGTGATGTCCAAATCCAATAGTTTGGAAGAGATCCCCTACGATATAAATCAAGCTTCACATCATCTGGCTTGAGGAATGCTAGATTTTTATGTTTCGAACATGGACATCTAAACATTTTATCAAACTGAAAGGAAGGCAGTTGAGATGCAACTTGAATGAAAGTTTCAACTCCCTCTATAAATTCAACTGTCAATCCTTTTCGACCCGGCAACAATCTGTTATACATCCAATATCTCTCTTCTTGGATAGTCATTTGGACGTTGAAGCAAACGTCACCCTACATAGTTAGGAAAACATTTATTAGAATACACGCATGTGCAACGTGTTATAAGAACGCATCTCCTTGTCCTAAACTTGGCTAAATATACACAAGTCTCTATACTCAAACTCATTGTATAATTAGAACTTTGTTTTCGTCATTAATAACAGTTCCTATTGATATGGTAATTAAGATTTGTGCCATAAACATAACATGTATTAGTGTGTTGTGATTATTTCTTCCAAGTTAAAAGTTTGGACAACCACATGATGATTTAGGATTTAGCAACAACAACAAGAAGCCTTTATCCCACTATGTTGGGTCGGATATATGAATCCTTTTTCTTCATTGTGTCTTGTTAAAGGTTCAATTCTCATTTAAATCTAATAAAGGAAGGTCATTTATAATGTTTTTAACCAAGTCTTTTAAGATCTACCTCTATCTTTCTTAACATAAGTCAAATCTAATACATCTACTCTCCTAACCGGATCATCAGAAGGCCTCCATTTTTTGTGACAAACCATGTAAACTGACTCTCTAATCTTATCTTCCATTGGAGCTACTCTAATATTTTCATGTATATGCTCATTTCATATCCTGTCTCTAAAAGTAAAGCCACTCATCCATTTGAGCATCCTCATCTTTGCAATATTTTACTTAATATTAAGCTTCTCTTTTAGTAGTCAACATTTTGCACCATAAAGTGTTGCAAGTCTAAACATCATCTAATTGAATTTTCCCTTTAAATTTGAGCGAGATTTTTTTATCACACAACATATCTGAGTGTTTACAATTTAGCCTTTGGTTTTCAATATTTCCTATATTTCCTATAATATTGATGTGTGCAAGAAAGAAAAAAATTATCACCTAAACATTACCCTAGTCTTGTTTGCTCTCGGAAGCTTATGTGATCAAGGTTGATGCTCTCACACCTCTCTTTTTTATGGTATTTTTGAGGAAATTTATCACCTAAATTTTGATTTCACACCAACTCATTTTCTTTGGCAATGTACATTTTTAAATGCATTCTGTTATATGAATGATTTTTTGCCCACAAAATGAGGAATCTCTCTCGCTCTCTCTCTTAACTCTTAAGAAATATGCATTCGAATCCACACTTCGTCTTCTTCTTCTTGTCTCCGATGACCTAATTGCTAGTAAGATAAATGAGCTTATAAAGCTTGAAGTACATTCCATTTGCTAATTTAGTTATAATATCCATTTCATTTATAAAGCTTGAAGTAAATTCGGCCGGAGAAGAGAGATCGACGGTTACCTTCGGTTAGGGAGTAGGTTGGTGGTCGGAGAAGAGCTATCGGCGGCCGGAGTTGATCTGTCGGCGGCCGGAGAAGACACGTCGGCGGCGGAGTCGATTCGGGGTTCAGGAGGGGTCGGAGGCGAGCTAGGGCAGAGCGACCGAGAGAGAGAAGAGGGAAAAAGTGAAAATGAAATGCGAGGCGCGGGTGTTCCTTTTAGGGCTTCTACCGGCGATGTACCGGCGGCTTGTGCCGTCGGTAAAAATTTACTTATCAACGACGGCCAACACCGTCGGTAAACCGCCGGTCCATATTGTTGTCCGGCGGTTTAGCGACGGTTATATAACCGCCGTTAGTACCGGCTGCACAATGAGGGATAGGCACCGGTAAGCCGCCGTTAAACGCCGGCGGCTAAACCGCCGCCCAAACCGTCGGTAAAACCGGCGGCCTATAAACCGCCGGTAAGAGCTGTTTTTCCTGTAGTGTAATTAGATTTTTCAATTTTAAAAACGCATAATTATGAGATTTTAATAATAATGAAGCTTAAAAAAATAATAATAATAATAATGAAGCTCTTTTATCTTTGATTAAGATATGATTAAACTAGTTAAAACAATTTGGAAATTTATTAAATATAATAGGAAAGATAGGTTCAAATAAATTTGTGAGGTAAAAATTTTTTTCCTTATATAAATGATTATGAAATAAATTAAATAATTAGAAAAGCAACTCAACTAAATTCTCAAAATATATGAAATGAAATTTTGCTATATCAATTAAAATATATTTAAATTGAATAAATGTAGATAAAATCAAATTAATTTAAATTTTGTGTTCACTACCTTTAAAACCTTAGGTAAATCTATATGTCCATTAATTTAATTTATAATAAATAACTTTAAATTAAATCACACACATTATGCCATTGAGATTCTTCAATTTGGAGATTATTGAATCTTGAGCCATTGAGATTATACTGAGCAATACCGAGTCCAAAATATCAAGTTTTAGGTGACGTGGTGCGTGGTTATTGGTCTCTGAACGCATTCGGACACCGGATGTAATAATTGCTCCTAAAATGACTTCTTCTTTTTCTCCATTTTTCTCACCTATCTTTTCAACCCCCCAAACAAAATGATAAGTGCATCTAAATTTTTTTTACTTGTTTAAGTATTTTAAGTGAAGAATTATTTAGCATAAGTGCATCTTAGAAGTTGAAAATATATAATGATTACAACTCATTCAAATCCATATTGTCATAAGAAGATAATGAATCATTTAAAAAAAAACATAATTTAGGATTAATTTCACACACTCCAATAAATTCTTTGAGGAAAATATTATATTACATATAATTATTTTGATAGTATTTGCTTATGTGAGTGTCATTCTATGTGTTTCCTAAAATTTACATTAAAATTTATGATTAAATATGCCAAGAATAATTACATATACAATCATAAGTATTCTTGAACATTTATGGCTGGATTTGGTGAGGTATAGTCTTTAAGGGTATCAAAAAATAATTCGAGCCAATAACTTGAATCGAATCTCATGGTTTGGTTGGCAAGATTATAATTTGGGCTAAGTTCGGGTCTTAAAGTCTAACTTGATTAATTTTCAAGTTGGGTTCAACTTGATCAAAAATTGACTCAATTATCATTCAAGTTCGTGATTACGAGTTGGATTCAAGTTAAATAATGAATAGTCTTCATGATAAACTGATTGTATTCAGACTAAATAAGTGATTTTGATATTAAAAAAATGCACTATCTATATAGTAAACAGGTTATATTCAGGTCAAATATATTTGGATTAAGTCAAATTTGAATCATACCCGAACTATATCTGCCAACCCGAGTTTACACCCTTAATTCTTTTAATGTCCATGTTTGTGTTTAATATATCATGTTCAAATCTTCTACAAATTTGTGTATTATAAGATAACAATAAATTAAGTGATTTTCTATGGGTGTCAATTTAGGTTAGCAATTCGAGGTTAAATCTAACCTGAAATTGAATCAATCCTAACATTATGAACACATAATTATTATTTTTTTTTTTTGAAAAGTTTGACTAGAACAATCAATAATTATTTTAGGAGTTATTATAATTCTAAATTACAAATCGTCTTCGCCTGAACATATATAATATAGTATTTTAATTACACTATTTTTTATAATTTTTTTATACTGATAAAATTTCTTAAAAAATTAACAACTATCTATACATGTGAGGTTTTTGGGACTAACAAGTATCTATTTTGTAAACTGATTTTATTAAAAAAAAACTAAATAAAATGAGTTATTTTATAAATATTTTTTATAATTTTTGAAATTTCTAAAAAAAATTATGAATTTTATGCTAAAGTATAATATCTAACTCCACTTAATTATATATATCATTTTTCCCTTCCATTTCAGTTAACAGGGAAGTGCTTAGGGAGTATAGGGAAAAAGAGAGGAGAGTGAAAGGGAAAAACAAGTTTTAGGCAACTTCAAGTCATTTTCGACTCAGTTGGGAAACTTGTTCGTCTCAAAGTAGGTCACTTTATGCCTATCTCAATTTTTTAAAAATGCAACTTTTTATATATTATAGAGATTATGATTATGCATATTTTAAACATTTTATGAAAATTTTACAACTAGGGTTTTAAAATTTGTGGGATTTTATTGAATAGAAAAATATATGTACTCTAAAAAATAGTGTTATAGTGCGAGAAAAATCTTAAAACATTATTTTAAACAATATCTAGTAATTTGATAAATTTTATAAAATGTACATTTTTGCTTAATAAGATTTTTGCCTACATATCATTGTAGAAAAATGTATAATTTTGACACATACTCAATTATAATGTGAATATATATGTATATATGTAATTAAATTATATCTGCTGGGAGCCATAAAAGCTAAAATTCTTTGAGATTTTGTCTATGTTAGAAAATATTTTGATGACTATAAGACACATTATGGTGGTCAGAAGTCATATTATGGTGTTTACGGGCATATTCTGATACTATAAGCATAAAAAAGGAGTTATAAAGGATCACAATCCTTTGAGATTTTATCTAGGTCCAGAAAATGTGATATGAATTATCATTTATTTATCTGCTTAGTAATGCTATTTAAATAATTGAATAATCGTTACGCTCTTATTATATTTTTAGTATAGTGGTTTATTAGGCTGCATTTAATTGCTTCTAAATATTCAACAAAATTTAATAAAAAATTTTAAAAATTTAGATTTGGTTTTATGTCCCACTGAGTTATTATAACTCACTGTAGTTTTACTTCTAGCTTTCAGGATCTAGAAAGTGAAAAGAGACTGTTGATTAGCATGTCAGGATCTGATATGTGTTTATAGGTATTTTCCTTTTTTAGTTTTTATACAATCATGATTAGTTTATTATTCAATTATGTAGCTATTGCATGTATCCATGTTCTATAATGTAGATACATTTTGATGAAAAAAAAAGAAATATTATCGATAAGTTTATTTTTAGTATTTGAATGCATTTGTAGCTAGGGGTGTCAATATTTGACACGACACGAAAACCCGACCCGAAAAATCCGGGTTGAACCCGACCCGTTTGAAAAACGGGTCGGGTTCGGGTTCACAGATTCGACCCGTTTGACAAAACGGGTCGGGTTCGGGTTGACCCGGCAACCCGCCGGGTCAACCCGCCAACCCGTTTAGTTTAAAAAATTTTGAAATCCTGCCCTGCCCGCTGCCCCGCTGCCACGCGCCGCTGCCCGCTGCTGCTGCCCCGCCCCGCTGCCCCCGCCGGCCCGCCGCGTGCCGCGCGCTGCCGCGTGCTGCCGCGAGCGCTGCCGCGTGCCGTCGCGAGCGCTGCCGCGTGCCTTCGCGAGCTGCCGCGCGCTGCCGCCGTCGCCTGCTGCCGCGAGCTGCCGCGCGGTTCCGGGTCGTGTCGGGTCAACCCGGCAACCCGCCGGGTCGGGTTCGGGTTCGAATTTTTGACCCGTTTCTCTACCCGGGTCGGGTTAGGGTCGACCCGTTTTCCACCCGGGTCAGTTCGGGTTCGACCCGAACCCGACCCGTGACCCGAAATTGACACCCCTATTTGTAGCTATGTAGTATGTAGTTATTTAAAATAGACATTATAAAAGAATATGAACATTTCAAAACAAGATATTGGAATTTGCTTGTCACAACTCAACACGATAGAATATGTCCTGGTCGAATTTGATGGTGACGAACATAGTAATGATAATGATGCAATGAATACACATGAAATGATAAAAACATCACATTAAAGTTGGATGTTCGATCTTGTTGACTCATGTAATGAAGTATGCACGCATTGATAGTATTAATAGACATAAATGTAAACTGCATATATATCATTGATAAATAGGTCATAATGGGTACAAATACATGTATTGATTGCATATGATGCATAATAGATAAAATATATAAGACTAATGATATTGACATATGTATATTATGATTCCTTTACTGCTTTATGAATACTTTCAATACGATTGCTTAATGAATTTTGTTGATTCTCGTATCAACTATTAATTCATTGAAATGATTTCTTGCTAGATCAAAACCTTATCCATTCATAATAGGTGTTAACATTTGACATGAACCTGACTTGACTCGAATCTGCTTGATCTGAACATGATGCGTTTAACTCAAATTATTAGTACATTGATTATATAATTTTTTTAGAACAATATGATCTTTTTACTAAAAAATGAGTCATGTGATGCAAAAATGAGCTGCTTAACTTGAACTCGATTCATTTATCGAAGTCGAGTGTTAATGTGGTTAATTAGAATTAGATCCGAAAATTAATTGGATCAAAATTTTAGATCTTAATTATAATCTAAATTTTTTGAGTTAAATTTAGATTGAATTGTAGAATCAAATCATTTATTGACAACTTATAGGAGGGATTATTTCTTTTGATAATAATGTGGATTAGTGGTTGGGTGTGAAAAAGCTAGGTGAACCATAAAAGAGAGCCGGCGCTGTCCTTGTCGGGCGACTTCTCTCTCTCTCTCTCTCTCTCTCTCTCTCTCTCTCTCTCAATTCCCGTTTTGCCATCCCCAACGTCCTCCTCTTCTGTCCTTCCAACCATCGCTGGTGCCCCTTCTCCCCAGTTCTTCTCCACATCCCCGGAAAATCCTAACCCTAGAAATAGAAATAGCCCCCCTCTGTGTTTGCCTCACTTTCCATCCTGTTCCTGGCTTTTGTTCTCTACTCATCCTAGGCGAGAAATCCAGGTGAGATCCTCTTCGCTTTCGCCTCTGCTGTCATTGAAAGTGGTGGTTTTTTAGTCAATTGTTTCGTCATCGTGTCGTAGATTGGACGTTACATGTAAATGTGCTCTTTATTCTGAGGGATTCGCGGATCGGACGCATCGGTTCTGATGGATTGTGTGATCGAATTGCATGTTTCCTTAGGATCCTTTTGGCGAATTTTGGGGCTTTGCCTTGATTCTTTATTTTTTCGCTTGCTTGTATGATCGCTCGTGCTTAGACGGTGTAGAGAGGTCGTGTGAGTTATTTGTGATTTAAAAAGCGGCCGTTTGCTTCAATTTTTCTTAACAATGCTTACTTCTTGATTGTTAACATTCCTGTTTTATGAAAATAGCGCCAACGGCATCATTTTCTTAAATTTAGTGCATCTTTCCTTGTGTTTATCCCTTTTGTGGTCCATCTCGTCGATATTTGTTAGAAATATGTTATTCTTTCTGGTTCCAACAGTCGGACACACTGACAATGATATATTCTTTCCATGATACATGAGAAAATTCTGATGTCCGAATCAGACTGTGGTTGACTTTGGTGGTGGTGGAAAAGTGATTTTACTGTTTAGCAAAAATTTTAATGCATTTATTGAAAACTGTTTTCATAAATACTATGACTTTTGTGATCCTCACATTGCCTGTTTAATATTAGCGATATGTTGCCATAAAGTTTTACATGCAATAACAAATGCTGTATCATGTTTTAATCATGGAATAATGCTTATTGTTTCCTCATTTTAATTTGACCCTGTTCATTAGGTAATGTGCAACAAAGGGCAACTGTAAAGAAGAAATATAAGATGCCACGTTGGCTTTGCTGTTCTTTTAATTCGAACGAAACGGATGACCCTCATGAGAATGAAGCTTTAAAGAGTTCAAAGCCTTACGAGGATGGTAGGAATCACCAGTTTTTGCTTGAGTGTTCTTTTAACTTTTATGACTTAAAATAATATAATTGGAAGTGTCGAAATCTATGTTAAATGCGCTCTGTTTGACTTCTTTGACATCATTATGATGTGAAGAAATTTCAGGATTAGTCGATGATTGTTGTATATTTTAAAATTTTTTTGCGCTTGTTCATTTGCATCGACTTTTCCTAGTTCTTTATCACCTTTGAATGATTTTTATATGTTTTTATCCATATATGGGCTTCTCATAAAATCATTTGCAACCAGAATTTTGATATTTGGCTTCTCTTTTTAAATGCAGTATTTGGTATTTTTATAATTTTGTTATTCCACGTCAAAGATTAACCATACAATGTATAGTAGATTTCCTGATGCATAATTTGTAGAGATAATTTTTTTAGGAAAAGGTGGTGGAGACTTAAAAGATAGAAGCTTTTAATGCTTAGAAGTACTAATTAAATAAGGTAAATTTGGGATTGCAGCTATCTAATTCTTATTTTAGGAATTGCCTTGAATTCTCTAATGCCTGCTGCAAGTGTGGCAGATATAATGCAGATCCTAGGGTGAAGCTATGAGAATGTTGGAAACATTTGTTGGGCAGTCAGCCTTGGCTTTCATCCTATTTGAGAGCAGTATTAGCTCAGGAAACCTCATAGTGCTGAAAGATAAAAAAATCATGAAGACAAACTATATATTTGAAGAATGATATACCATTTTTTTGCGGTTAATAATTTAATATCATAGGCGGTGCACAAAATTTAATAAATTCTTCTATATTCTTCAAAGAACTGATAAATTCACAACAAGTTTTTTATGGTGTGGACATTCAAATAGTTTGACTCAATAGAAAAATTAATATGTTCAATGCCTTGTAGAGTTGGAGGCTCAATGGATAAATTCTTAAGGTTTTAGTCAGTAGAAGTTCAAGCATGACTTTAAACTCAGCCTCAAGTTCTCATAATTTAAAGTTGAATGTAGATAGAATTCTAATTCAAAAATTTAAATGCAAAATTAAGTTCTAATGGTAAGCTCTAATGCGGGCTTTACTTTCATATGAGATTCAAATGCTTGTTTAAGTTTTTATTTAGATTAAAGCTTAATTTAAGTAGATTTCCTAGTTCATGTGTAGGTAGAAAATCAACTGTTACTTTAGGTGCAAGCTTATATGTAAGGTCAAATAAATTGTTATCTTATGTATGTTGATCATATTTTAAATTTATGTCTTCATCATCGATATTGAGTTTATTATCTTCAAAATCTTTGAGGACTCTTGAGCAAGGGGATCTCATTAAATTTGCACAAACGATTTGTTATATGACTAAGTTATGATAATAATATTAGATTGGACTAGTATTGATGCTGTTTTAGCAAGAAATACATTAGGGGGTAAATTATTACAACAACAACACTACGTGGGTAAATTATTAGTTTGGAAATATTCATCATAGGAGGCTTTTTTATTATCTTTTAATCTCTATCAGTCTTTTGTAAGATTTATCCATAGTTTTTTTTTGGAGAATTATCTTTCATATCATGCTTAATGGCATATCTAAGTTCACTAATGATTTTAGACATAACTTCGGATAAACAACATTTATCTCATTTAAACCTATCAAAGTAATAAATAGAGTTGTTTTTTCTAGGTTAAGGTTCTTGAGTTGTTCCATTTACTGCATATGTTATTTTGCTTGTAGGTATTTTTGATTAAAAATATATTTTATTTTAATCTTTCTAATGATACGCTGTTTATTTAAACTTTAATATCAATTTCAAATTTTTACCAAATTCTTTTAATAGATCCACTAATCTAGTGATAGATTGCACGTCACATAATTTATGCTAATCAAAGAATTCTTCTGATTTAAAAGCTAATATGATCTTGTGTTCCATCAAATGTAGAAATGTCTATCTTAACTAAACAGATATCCATCATAATGTTGTATTGAACCTTTGTAATTTTTATAATTTCTTATGTTAATGTGTATGATGTTGATCATCTGCTTCTATCATATGGCTTTGTCTAACTGGCTATAGGGTTAACTTTAATTGATTTTACATCAAGTATTATGTTATCAAACTTATTCATAAAATTGTAAAACAATCTTGAATTTTAATTATTCTTTTAGTGGTATACATGGACATGATTAGTTATATGCTAAAGCCAAAAAACAACCACAATTTTCATGAATATATAACTAGTAAGCAAAGATGCTTATACATGTTATCTAACTAAATAATGTATATGCAATGTAGATATGTCTTGTTATTTAAGTTAAATAACTAGCATAAATCAACAATAATCTATCACTTTCCACTTTAGACGGCTTAGAAATGAATACACATGTTTATATAGAAGTTTCTATAGAAATATGCAATTTAATAAGGTTGTTTTAGCAGTGTTTCCTAATAACTTTCAGGAGGCTTGTGATCAAACTAAAATTCGCTCAATCTTAAGTTTTAACCATTAATCATGTTCCTGGTATCTTTGATTGTTTAAGTAGATGCAATCTCTTAGGCTTAGGAGGGAAGGGTGTTGCATGTACAGTTATCCTACAATTGTTCTTACCATACTACGTATGGATCTAGAATATGCTAATAGATCTGTGAATTGGAACTATAGTCAGCTTGATCAAGTCAAAGGATACCTTAATGTAGAACATAGTGACACGAAGGGTGTTGCATGTACAGTTATCCTACAATTGTTCTTACCATACTACGTATGGATCTAGAATATGCTAATAGGTCTGTGAAGTGGAACTATACTCAGCTAGATCAAGTCAAAGGATACCTTATTGTAGAACATAGTGACACATTGCTTTATGAGTTTATCTTTTTAAAGTTATCGATCCTCATTCTTATTGCTAAGGGCTTCATAATCTTGTTGTATGGATGTTGGGGAGTTCTCAATATGATGGATTTTATTGTAGACGTTTTAAAATTTTGATTTGAATTTGGATGCACAGTGCCCGATTTTGGAGGCAGAATTGTCCAGGAGGGTTTGTATTTGAATGCATAGTGACCGCTTTGGTGGCGGGCTTTTGTAGGATAGCTAAACATTGAATCCTCTTCTAAACCAATGCTGATACCTTTATTTAACGCAGCATGGGATGTGGAGGCGACCAACATATTTTTGTGAAGAACTCATGAAATATTATTGAATTCATTGCTATTTTATGATGTAATATGCATAGTTGTAAAGGATATCAAACAAGAGGTGCAGATTAATTGTGTGAGAAAAATGGAGTGTTGGATAGGAGGTTTTCCTAGAGAGAAAGGGGACCAGGAAAGAGAGAAGTGCAAGGAAAATAATTTTGATAACCAGACATGCACGAGGGATTATAGTGATAAAAAAAGATAGGCAGGAGACAAATTTTTTACGAGGAGAGAGTTAGTTTAGAGCAAGGAGAGGAACTGGAGAGAATTCAAAATAGGTGAGAGAAGAGTATTGCTGAGAGGATAGTTAGCAATACCTGAGGTGCAGGAAAATCAATCATATATGTCTCCTGGATTTATAAAATTAGCTTTTAAGGATTTATTTATATGCTAAATATTTACAAGAATACCAAAAACAACATTTTGATCATTGAGGATGCTATTGTCTTCTTTATCTAATCTTTTCTCTTGTTTCCTTTCCTTCAATCCATCATTTATTGCGTTCTCTCTATATCTTGGCCTGAGAGTTGCCGTCCGCCCATGTGCCAGACCTAGGTTTGTGGCTTCTATTATACTTTGCAGGCACCTTTCGCATGACTACGTTTTTGCTGTTGCTGTTACATGAGAGGTATAAAGAAAGAAAGAAAATGTTTTAATTCCTTGAAAATGTTGGACACAGGTTTTCCATAATTTGAAACGGGCACATTAGTAGGATAGAAATGACTTCTAATTTGTAAACATCAACTTCTGAATAATTTACATGATTGAAATATGCTTTCAGAACGAGATGGGCTGTTTAATTTAGACGAGGCTACCCTTTTTATCTGTATTTCTGTATTTTCTTATGGCATATATGGTTTCTTGTAAAAAAAAACATGTCATAGAACATGATGATTTTGTTTTCACTCATTTTAAATGGGAAAATAAAATCATGACTTTTGAGAATGTTTTAAAAAGATTTGTGGAGTTAGAAATCTACTCTGGTCTAACTACATTCAACCAAATGATTGGTGTTTTAAGAAGATTTATGAAGTTAGAAATCTAAGCTGGTCTAACTACATTCAACCAAATGATTAATTTAACAAGTTTTATCATTTTTCAAAACATGATTTGGGTCTTCCAGCAACCAAATGAACTCTTAAAATCTTCTTTCCTTCTAGTTCCAGTTCTTCACATCTATATATTTTATTTTCTTCGTTAAGGACTGCAAAAAGGTTCAAAACTCCCCCATGTTGCTAAAAATGAGCCCCCGAAGGCACCACCTCCTATTGATGTACCTGCCCTCTCTCTTGATGAACTGAAGGAGAAGACTGACAATTTCGGGTCAAAGGCTTTGGTTGGAGAGGGGTCGTATGGAAGGGTATATTTTGCTGTTCTAAAAGATGGTAGACAAGTGGCAATAAAAAAGCTTGATGTTTCACAAGAGCCTGAGTCCAATGCTGAGTTTCTGACCCAGGTATGCATTTTAGAACAAACTTAATTTACCTACTTCATCCTATTTCGAGATAGAATATTTTTTCATCCATTATTGATTTGTTGGATTTTCTTAGATTTGACCATGTTAATTGCACAAAATCAGGTTGCAATGGTATCAAAATTAAAACATGATAACTTTGTTGAACTGCGGGGCTACTGCGTGGAGGAAAATCTCAGATTACTTACCTATGAGTTTGCTACCATGGGTTCTCTGCATGATGTTTTGCATGGTATTAATTTCTTGTTGTCCTAAGTTGCCCCCTCGTAGACTTCACTTATATTATAAAACATTTTCCCAAATAATCAAGATAAGATTGGCGCTTCATTTTTTTTTCTTTTGTTTATTTGCTTTTTTGGGGGGGTGATTTAGGCAGGAAAGGAGTGCAAGGCGCACAACCTGGTCCTGTTCTTGACTGGATGCAGCGTGTGAGCATTGCTATTGATGCAGCTAAGGGTCTGGAATATCTACACGAGAAAGTTCAGCCTTCCATCATACATAGGGATATCCGTTCAAGCAACATTTTACTATTTGAAGACTTCAGAGCAAAAATTGCTGATTTCAATCTTTCCAATCAAGCACCTGATATGGCTGCTCGTCTCCACTCTACCCGTGTTCTTGGAACCTTTGGTTATCATGCTCCTGAGTAATTTTTTTGAACTCAATTATATGAAAATTTTAGACTACAATATCTATAGCAGCTTCCTCATCAAAACATAAATTCATTTTTTGAAACTTTCTTTATTCATGTTTTAATTAATATTTTTAGTAATGTGCAACTGCATGCGATGAAATAAATTTTTTTTAGCTTTTTCAGAATTGTTAGAGTTTTATGCAGTTTTCTGGGACAGTAGAAGAGGTTTTTATTTTTATTTTTTTCAAGTGGTCTCTGTAGCTTTCCTGCGTTGTCTTGTGATCTGTCTTGATTCCCTTCAGGCCATTGCTAACTTTGGTTGTAGCGTTGATACAAATTCAAAAACATGTAGTTCACTCATGTTTTTCTCACCTTGAATTCAAGATAGGAACTTTTGCTGTGCTATGTAGCGCTTTGAAGTGATGCTAAATATTAATATCACAGATTTCTTCTGCTCTATTTTTCTCTTAGGATTTCTGACAGGACGTTATGTTTGAAAACTCGCACAGACTAGCTAATTAAAAAAAAAAAAAGCTAGTACTTGACTTTATATTCAAAATATATATATTTTTTAATGTTTTCATAATTGTGAAGGTCGAAATTCTCATGTTAGGATTTCTGCACTTTTGAAAGAATATCTCAAGTTTTGGATCAATATATACGCAATTGTGATCAAATTACTTTTACATGATGAAGGGTCCCATAGATCAAATGAACTTGCTAAAATCCTTATTTTCTTTAAGTTTTTGGGCTTCTTTATACTGACTCTTCCATGCTGTGGCAGATATGCAATGACAGGGCAGCTGACGCAGAAAAGTGATGTGTACAGCTTTGGTGTTGTTCTTTTAGAGCTTCTCACTGGGAGGAAGCCTGTTGATCATACAATGCCTAGAGGGCAGCAGAGTTTGGTTACTTGGGTGAGTTATTTTTACACAATTTAAACCTTGAATTTAAAGCGAAAAATCTCTAATCTCTTGATCAGGGTGGTCGGTTTAGCTTCTTTACCTGTTCTTATGTTTTCTTCTTGTTTATCCCTTTTTTTCAGGCTACTCCACGATTGAGCGAGGATAAGGTAAAGCAATGTGTAGATCCAAGATTAAAGGGAGAATATCCGCCAAAAGGCATAGCGAAGGTCTCTTTCTCTGCACTTTGAAATTACCATTACCTTCACATGCATTCAAGCCATTCATTGATAAAATTTTGATATTTCCAATTGATGATTAAATAACATTAAAATCTTGAACTCCTGCATGACAATAGTTTTAATGTTGTTAAAGAGAAGAATTAACGTAGATTTGAAGCATTATTGAAATTCAATTGGGTGGATGACAAGTTGTTCTCCTCCCATATGGGATAAGGCTAATGATGACTGCAATAATAATGTTAAAGATATATGTGATAGAGTATTGATATATGTTTAATATTTGTGGAATGATTAATGGTTTTTTGATCTGAATAGGATCACATTAAAGATTAACATTAAGTACATAACTTTTTATATCGATTATGGAGATGTTTATATATTTAATTATAAAGGAGTTACCTTGGTTTGTTTATTTGAAGATTATATAATTTTAATAGATGAGATCTATGAAGAACGTATTGAAGATAAGAAGCTATGGATGCTATTATAAAGGCGAAATATATAAATTTGCACTTTTTGTAACAACAACAACAACAACATCAAGCCTTTATCCCACTGTGGGATCGGCTACATGAATCCTTTTTCTCCATTGTGTCCTATTAAAAGTCAAATTCTCGTTTAAATCTAATAAAGAAAGGCTATTCTTAATATTTTCTAACCAAGTCTTTTTAGGTCTGCCCTTATCTTTCTTAACACAAGTCAAATCTAATACCTCTACTCTCCTAACCGGGTCATCGGAAGGCCGACTTTTTATGTGACCAAACCATCTAAGGCGACTCTCTCTAATCTTTATTTTATACTGGAGCTACTTCAACCTTTTCACGTATATGCTCATTTCGTATCCTATCTCTAAGGGTAAAGCCACTCATCCACCTGAGCATCCTCATCTCTGCCACACTTAACTTAGTATTATGCTTCTCTTTTAATGGCCAACATTCGGCACCATAAAGCATTGCAGGCCTCACTACCATCTTATAGAATTTTCCATTAAGTTTTAGGGGTACATTTCTATCACATAACAAGCCCGATGCATTCCTCCACTTCAACCATCCAACTTGAATTCTACTGATAATATCCCCATCTATTTCACCATCACTATGTACAATAGATTCAAGATATCTAAAACGTATACTCTTATTAATGACTTGTACGCCCAAAGTCACAATCCCCTCACTAGGTCTATTACTACTAAAATTACACTCCATATATTCCGTTTTATATCTACTTAAGCGAAAACCTTTAGACTCTAAGGTTGACCTCCATAATTCAAGTTTACCTTCAACTCCCTCTCTAGTCTTATCAACAAGAAGAATATCATCAGCAAAAAGCATACATCAATGTACATCCTCTTGCAAATCTCTAGTGAGAATATCCATGACTAAAGCAAAAAGATATGGGCTTAAGGCTGATCCTTGATGTAACCAACTGAAATAGGAAAATACTTGGTCAAACCACCTTGTGTTTGAACACAAGTAATAGCTCCTGCATACATATCTTTAATGATTTGAATATAAGCATTATTGACTCCTTTCTTTTCAAGAACTCTCCATAGCACTTCTCTTGGAACTTTATCATATGCTTTTTCTAAATCAATAAATATTATATGTAGATCCTCCTTATTTTCTCTATATTTCTCCATCAAACCTCTTAATAAATGTATGGCTTCCATAGTTGACCTACCCTGCATGAATCCAAATTTATTTTGAGAAACATTAGTATCACGCCGCAAACTATGCTCCATAACTCGCTTCCACAGTTTTAAAGTATGACACATTAACTTAATACCTCTATAATTCGTACAATCTTATGCAACATTTTTATTCTTAAAAATAGGAATTAACACACTCATTCTCCACTCATCTGCATCGTTTTAGTCTTCAAAATAGTATTAAAAAGTTTAGTAAGCCAAGAAATTCCTTCATCTCCTAAGCATTTCCACACCTCTATTGGAATATCATCAGGTCCAACAGCTTTTACACATTTCATTTTCTTTAAAGCCTCTCTAACTTCAATTTTACTAATACGCCGATAAAAACAGAAATCTTTATTTTCATTTAGGGTGCTAAGGTCACTATAGTCAATCTTATTTTTACAATCTTCATTAAAAAGTTTAGCAAAATATCTCATCTACCTTTGTTGAATATCATCTTCTAAGCAAAGTATTTTTTGATCTTCATCCTTAATACACTTCACTTGAACTAAATCCTTACTACTCCTATCTCTTTGTTTGGCTAACTTATACATATATCTTTCTCCCTCCTTAGTATTTTATCTATTATATAAATCACTAAAAGCTAATATCTTTGCATCGCATATTGCTTTCTTAGAATCCTTACGAGCCACTTTATATATTTCCTAATTATCAGAATTTTTAAAATTAAACCAATTTTTATAATAAATCTTCTTATTGTAAGTGTGAAATAAATATTTATCAGGAATTATTTTGAAAGATGAAGGAATATGAGCCAAAGTAATTTTAATCACAGATTGTATAGACGGTCCAATTTAGTTTATAGACTTTTTAAATATGAGCCAAAATAATCTTGTCGTCATAAGTAATAGAAATTGATGCTAAAGTTAATGTATGTTGTTAAAATAAGGGTAATTTAGGAATATATCTACTATATGTGCATTAAAGAGTCTACTATATGTGCATTAAATCCATGCCCTTTATTTATATTGCATAGGTAGAATCAATACTTCTAGAAGTATTTAAAAAAATTGCATAGGTAGAATCGCCAGTAAAAATATGTGCATAAAATCTATCTATATGGTAAATAATATTAGATTTAAATACATTCTTGATGTAGAACTACGATGATTGCAATGATTATATTAAGAGCTTGCACAACTTATTGATTAGAGAAATAACAAAGAAGCCTATTAGCAAATAAAATGACGAATCAAAATGTAAGAGGGGTCACTGTCGTTTAGGCTAAGTTGCACATCAAAAGATTTTGAATCATCAAAATAACTTAAGAAAATAACATCATGCCAAAGTAGTAGTTTTCAACGAAATCCTTAGTGTAACAATAAGATTAGAAAACAAATGAATGCACTCAAATCCCTACGTTTACTAAGCTTAGCAGAATCGGGCGAACGCGTCCTTCGTGACTACAATCAAATCACAAAAGGGGATTAGGCTTAAGAAATACAAGAAAAGGAAAATTAGAAAACCTTCGTCAAGGATCGGTTGCAATCCTCTACTTGATGATCTCAAGTTCTTCAATAGCTTCAACTAAGGTGTCCAAGATGCGTTCTATGTAATCCTCAACCGTATGGTTGATCCTCGGGTTGACGTCGAAGAAGGTTGAATGCAAGATGCACACAAACCCATGCTCGTTGTAGGAGAGGCCGTATTATGTATCCGGGTCAGCCATCCATGGAGGACTTTGCTGTTTTTGATTTGGTGAAGTACTAATCAGCAAGGGAAGTCCTCTCCGATAGTGGTATGGCAATTCTGGCTAGTGGAAATAGATGGACAGCAAGTTGGTCTTCTCGAACAGCAGTTTTGAAGCTTCCAGTGGCTGGGAATACAAGAATAGTGGCTGGAATTCTCTGGCTGCAGTCTTAAAAGGTAGAAAGCTCACGTCGGATGGAGTTTGGGAAGGGTTTTGTGGAAGAAGTTAGTGTACGGGTCTTGGGAAATTTCGGCCAGCAAGGGAAGAAGGAGATGGGCTCAATTCCAAATTAGAATAAGAAGTTTTGGAAAGAATAAAGAGATGGAGGATTGAGGGGAAACTCGGCCAATAGAGGTGGAGGGTTTTGAATTCTTTCCAAGAGAGCAACATGCAATATGGAAAGAATTCCCAAAGGAATCCAAGAGAGAGGGGGGTGGTGGGGGGAGGGCGGTAATAGGAGAGAGGGAGGGGATTTGGGGAATTAAAAGAGATTTCCTAATTTAAAATTAAGAAATAGGAAAGAGTTAATTAAATACTTTCTCATTTAAAATTCAAATAGGAGTTAATTAAGAAACTTTCTTAAAATAGATTTAGTAAATTAAGAAAGATTTTGAATTTCAAATCAATTGTATTTGAATTCAAAATTTGTCCAATTTTGATTCAATCTAAATTAGGAAATGAGGCATTGGGGGAAAAGGAGGAAGAGGGGTGAGATGGGGGGCCGGCGGGTGGGATGGATGGGTCGTGGATGGTGGGGGTTGAATCTAGCCGACGGATGGGAAAACTAGGATGGCCGGCGTCTAGACATGGGAGAGAGGAGAGAGGAGATAGGGTTGTTGGTGGTGGTGGGGGGAAGGAAAAGAGAAAGAGAAATAAAACCACGAACCCGACTTTTCTAGGTTGGTGGGTGATACGCAATTCTCCCTCTCCTAGGGATCTCTCTCCAACAAGAACTCATGCAAGGGGAAAAATATTTTGATCAATCATTCATTAACCTTCAAAAAGAAACATAGGGGCTATAAATAGCCTCGTACATAAGACTCAAAAATAAGAAAGATGACAATGCCCTCAGGGCTTACATACGACATCCCTTAATAAAAAGAGTACAACGGGAAACTAAATAAAACAAATACAATACGACATCATAAATAAGAAAATACATAAAATAAATAAAAAATACAATGACTCAATCGTGGTCGTAGATCAGCGGCCACGTCTCTGATAAACATTCCATGATCTGATGTCCCCATCAATTCTACTAAAAAAATACATAACCAATTGAAAATTAAGTTTTATCTTTCAAGCTTTTAATACTAATTTCAATGATCGGACATGCAAAATAGATAGTTTTCATCATAATTTTTTCATTATTATAAAAAAAAAGAAATAAACAAAATGGTAGATGCATGTTGCAATCCAAAGTGTTAATGTAATAATTGACTATTTTGTCCCAAGCAATTCATTCAATTGTCCTTTTTCTTTTAGATTTAGAGCTATATATTTGTTTAAAGAAGAAGCCCTAATTAGATTTCCACGCTAAAATCTATAGTAAACTTTAATGAAAAAAAATTTTTGAATTGACAATTAATCTTTTAGTTGAAAATCCTTTGGTGCATGATTGCATTGGTTCTAATTGTATATGACTATCTATTTGAAGATTAATGTAATATGATTCTAAAAACAAACAAAAGCAAGAAAGTAAATATAATTTGTGTTAACAATAAAAGAAATTATTAAGATTATTTTTATTATAAAACTCACTATTTTAGTCTTAACAATTGAATCCTGTACATCACGAGATAATTTGTGATATTTGATGACATTCAAGTTTTTGGTCAATTTCATGGATCTCATCACTGTGAATATCCATATTGTTATGGTTTTTCATACCAGAGTATTGCTATTATGTCCATGTTACTTACTTTTATTGCAATGAAGTATGACAGAGGCTCTTCTTAATTTTTTTCTCCAAGTATCTTTGGGTTGTTTGTCATAAGACCTACTTATCTTTGGTAACCTACCCCTCTTAGGTTTATTATGTTTTGGTTTCAATGGTGGAATCCTGTTATTATTAGGCTATTCATCATAGATATTAGCATGCATGGTACTGAATTTATAAATTTTATTGTAAGCTTAAACTAAGTAGCAAAGTTCAACAAAGTTCTCGCATGGACACATTCATATGTATTGCAACACAAACTTATATACTTGATAATCCAATCAACTCCCATCTCCTATAGCTACATGATTTATGCTCTAAATCTTCAATATATTATGCCTCAGTTATAATATTTCTTTCGTAGTTGTTGTCATCAATATTAACGCTAATTCATTCTTCAAACTGATGTATATTTTTCCTAAGAATTTTCTTAATCCTTGAGCATAACTTTTCATTTGATTTGATGATTTTTTTCCTTGTTTTCTAGCAATTTTGTCATCATAATGGATCTAATGCTCTCAAACATTGAAATAATTGACTATTCTTTAGCATCAAAGATGAAGATATGGTCATATTCATATATATTATTGAACAAAGCGCCACATTTTAAATTTGTGTTGAAATATGATCTTGATCACTCATTAGGAGGCTTCTTATTCAACTATTGGAATAATACATCATCTATTTTTTTTTTAATTCCTGCATCTTGTATGTGAACTGATTCATTACAATCATATTCATGTTCAATCTCGTAAGTATCATTCTGAAATTCCTTACAATCATCTGATTCATTACAATCATATTCATCCTCATCATCATCATCATCATCACTGCTACTCTTCTCATATACGCCTATATCTTTGTCATCATTCTTTTCTGTTTGCAGATCAATTGTATTGATCAAATGACCAAAGAATTGTGAGAGATTTGAATCTTCAAGCCACTTAGAAATAACATTTTATAATCTATCGATTAATATCTCTTCATTTTAGATATTCTATGGTAAAATTAATGCATACAAAGATCGTAAAATTTAACAATTATTATTGATAAATTTCATACAAAATATACCAAAATGTGCTTCAAGGTGGATGGTAAATTGGTAATCTACGCTTCTTCCTTTTCATGTTCCTTTGTATTTCTTGTTGTCGATCCCCTGCTCCTATGTTGACAAATCTTTTAGTAATCAATTGTATTAAAAAAAAAAAAAAGTGCAAAAACAAATTATTAGTCGCCGTGTCCTATTTTTCATGCCAAGGTAAGGCTGTGTGTTCACCAATCTTCATCGCTTCTTAGGAACTGCTTCGTCTTCCCCAATTCTTTAAGTCCTACCGTCCCATCTTCCTAGGTAAACTGCTCAACTTGTTTACCTTAATCACTTCGCGAGCGACATGTCGTCCCGCTCCAAGTTTGCCTGTGAATCGTCATCACGAAGTGACGTTGCTGAGGCTTATTCTTGTCTCACCTTACCTCAACTTCTTTGGCTTTGTCATGCATAAGTACTTTGATAGGAAACACTTGGATTTCCAAGTGTTTCTCACCAAAACCAAGTAGATCCAATGTAAAACTGCTGTCCACAGCAGAAATCAGCCAAGAAACAGTGGAAAAATAGCAAATCGGAGAGAAAACCGTGGAGAAAAGACTTGTATTTTTACTAATAGATGAAACAGAATAGAAAAGATACAATTGATCCTCAATTCGAGAGGAGGATCGATCTCTCCCAAATCTCTAGACGCTGCTAGAGCCCAAAGAAACCTAAATCTAAGAGATCTCAAATTTCAGCCAAATTCAAGATGCCCAAACCCTAGGAAAAACATCTATTTAATGCATACAAATCAAAAGGAATTCCCTAAACAGTCCCTACATTCAAATTTCTCTCTGAAATCCCCCAAAAATCCTTCCTAAAATGCTCTGTTTGAGCGGTCGGGCCGCTCGTTCTCCGCCAGGAGGTGGAATCTCCGCTATTTTGTGATTTCCGCCCGTGAACCGGTCCAGCCTGGACCGGCTGGACCGGTCCAGTGGACCGGTCTAACATACTTCTATTTGTGTTGGCGAACAAAAGATTGTAGTGGAAAATTAAAAAAATTATGAATAAAAGATTGTAATGGAAAATAAAAAAATTATTAACAAAGACGAACTTTGCAAAATACCTATTTATATGCCTCATCCAAAACATTTCCACTCTATCTCGTAACATTTCCATCTAATTCATTTGTCTATTTTAACTGCGGGACTATTTTGACTTGTATTTAAAAAGGCTAGTGGCTGAATAAAACCTTATATAATTTGGGGCTAAAATACACCCCTCTATATCATAACTTGATTTTATTAATATATTTCTTCATTATAATTATAAAGTTTAATGCCTTGCTATAGTAATTTCATAAACAAGTGTGCTCCTATAATTATCTTATCGGATGCGAAGTGCTTCCTTTATGCTTGAAATATGTATGAGATGTGGACTGTCAGGTCTCTCTAAATGAGCCAACACCTTCTTTTGTCATTCTTCACAAATTCAATTGTTTCACCTCTTTAAATTCGCTAATTTCGCACCGTCTCTTTCAACTCCTTATTTCTGAAAAATAAGCCAAATTTAAAAATAAGTCTCTTTAATTCTATGCTAGAATTGTAAGTAGGCTACTTGGAACTATTATCTTTATCACTATCATGAGCGCTTTGATCATCACCAGAATTCATGCAATCAATATGGCAATATTTTTCATTCAAAATTTTAGTGGAAATTTCATTGAATAAATCAATGTTTTGGTTCTCTCATCCGAAGTTCCATTAAAGTCAACAGAATGATCTATATTATCTTTAAACAATTCGTGAATCTCATAATCACCTTCGTGAAATCCATTACAAACGTTGGATTCATTGCACTCATCTTCATCATCAATACCACCACTACTCTTATTTACCTCTACATCCCTATCACTCTTTTTCATTGGTACATCAATTGTCTCAATCAAACCACACAAGAATTTTTAGAGATTTGAATCTTCAGGTCATTCATAAACAACATTTTATACTCTATTGATAAAATTTTTAATATCTTTTGCTTCATTTTTAGATGCTTTGTGATAAAATTTATAAATTTTAGCAATTTTAATTGATAAATTTCATACAAAATATCCTTAAAAAATTTGCCTCAAGATGGATGGTAAATTTTCCCAATATATGGTCTTCCTATTCTTCTTCCGTTGTATTTCTTGTCATTTATTCTCAGCTCCTGTATTGAGTCAATCCGCTTCTATGATAAATCTTAGCATTTGATTTAATATTTCAAAAATAAGAACAAAATAGAGCAAAAACAAATTATTAGCCATCGGGCCTTCATTTTTGGATTGAGGTAAACTGTTCGTTTGCTCCTCTTCATCGCTTTTTAGGAGTTACTTGCGTGTCTCCGATGCTCTTACCCCTGTTATCTCGTCGTCTCCAATTCTCTTACCCCTTCCATCTCATCGTCCTGTGTAAGCTGCTCAACTTGTCATCCTAAATCCTTTGACGTGCAACTTGTTGTGCCTTCGCGAGTTTGCTGTGGACTATCCTGATGTTTTGACTTTGCTGAGGGCCATTCTTGCCCTGCCTTACGTTGACTTATTTGATTTCTTTTATGCGTGAGTGCTTCTATAGGTTTTGAAATAAATTATTAACAAAGACAAACTTTTCAAAATACCCAAATTTTATGCCTCATCTGAAACATTGCCGCCAAATCACACAACATTTCCATCAAATTCATCCTTTTATTTTGATTGCGGGGCTATTTTGGCTCTTATTTAAAGAGTTTAGTGGCGAAATGAGACTTTTTTTAATATAAGTTGGGGCTCTCTCCTATAATTTAGAATCATTTGGATCATTTTCTCTGTGTTGTAACATGAGGAAGGATAAATTAAAAAAGGGGTTGTATTGGAGAAGTTGAGATAAATATCTATAGAAGTTAAATTATTGGAAGATAAACTTTTAGATGGTTTGGGCATGTAGAATAGAGGGTAAAATATGCACTATTAAAATGTTGGATAAAATCAATATGAACAGACCATGAAAGAGAAATGGTATATATAAAATAATTAGATTTTATGCAAAAAAAAATGCCAAATAAGATTAATAGTTGTGATACTCAACAGGAATGCATGAAAAATGCTATATGATAAAATTGAACCCAAATTGGGATATGTTAATGATGTTGACTATGGTGGCGTGGCAGTTACTTATCATTCTCAATTCCTAATGATGTTGACGATGTTTTATTCTTTTCCCTTTCTTTTTTCCACTTCAATTGATGATTGATTGACAGTATGACTGCTTTATTTTTCAAATTTGTTTTATATTTGGCTTCATTGATATGCATGATGCATCAATTAATGTGATTTTTATGATTCTTGTTTCTTATAATTGATTTTATTAATAGATCAAAATTTTCACTAGAAATTCTTAGTTGTTTCTTTCAATTCACATCTTTAGTAGTGATTAATTAATTATGTTGTTTAGTTTGCCCCTCTTGGAGATTTGCATGTTTATTCTTGTAATTGTAGTAAATTATTTACAGTTCATCTAAAAAAAAGCCCTACTTTGTATAGTAGATTTGCATTAGAAACTCTAAGGCTTCGTTTGGGACGGCTTTTTTATTGCTTCTTAAAGCAGCTCTCTAATAAAAAAAAATTAATTTTTGTACTAGAAAACTACTTTAAGAAGCAATAAAAAAATTATCGCAAATGAAGCTTAAATCGACTTACAGCACCAGAAACTTTCTTTCATGCTACTTGCACCATCTATCACATATATTTAAGAATTTGCTCGAATTGTTCATGCAGCTTGCAGCAGTTGCTGCTCTATGCGTGCAATATGAAGCTGAGTTCAGGCCTAATATGAGCATTGTAGTTAAAGCGCTATCTCCCCTCCTTGTGAATAAGCAGTCCTTACCACAGCCAGATCCTGCTACAGCAGCTGCTGATGGTTGAATCCTGCAACTTTTGTTCATTGTTCTGCTTCAGTTAGACTGGTAAAAGCTTTAATTTCAATTTTCTCCTTAACCTTTCTTTCTGATCTCTTGCTTAGTTTTATTTACTAGAATTTTACTCGTGCTGCAGGTTCTGTAGATCTGCTAAAGTATTGTTTGATTTGGGAACTTATTGCATTTTTTTTCTTTAGCATTGTTGCAAATTTTCTTCTTGGAGTGCTGTGTGTTCTTTTACATGGAGATAATAATGTAAACGTTTGATTTTTGTGAATTGCGAGGTGTTGTTGGGCAAGAAGCTTAATGATGACTAAGCAAGAACTTATCTTTTAGTCCAAAATACTAGTTATAAATTCAATTGAGAGCTTTATTGTGGCTTAACTTGGAGGATGCAATTGTAGCATGCTAATATGATGAGCCTGCACTCAAATCATCATGGATCTTCGGTCTCGTTTGGGACGACTTTTTTATTGCTTATTAAAACAACTTTTTAGTAAAAAATTATACTAAAAATTGCTTTAATAAGCTGCAAAAAAATTGTCCCAAATGAAATCTTCATCGCAATTTGCAAAGGAAGGATACGAGTATGTGAGTGCAGCTCAAGCTCAACATAGCTCTAATATGATCTTATGCTCTAGCATGACCTCATGTTCAACTTGGGCATTATATTAGGCTAAAGCTTGGGCACAATATTTGGCTCAAATTTAGTATGTGTGATAGAGCTTCCTCATCAACATGGGTGTATAAATGGAGGTGTTGTGATTGATAGGCTATTGGGTTATGTGGATCTTTTGGAAGTATGGGTATTGTTAGGGTAGAGTAATTTTATGGAACAATTGCCTTTCATCTATACTTTTGAGGGCAAGTTAATTTTCTATTACTTGAAATTTTTTATGGCCTTCAATGACCTCTTTGTGTGGATACAATGACTATGGTTTTGTTTGGGGGAGATTTTTGTCACTATTTTTTTTATTGCTTTAAAAAAATTTTGTACTATAAAATTATTTTTAATAATAATAATGTGCCAAATGGAGCCAAACGAAGCCTATATCATCAAACTTGTTGCTTAAAAGGCAAAAGAGAGCATCTTTCAAAGGATAAATTATTGCGTGCAAAGTCTCAGACATAGAGTTGTGTTTGAACTAAAATCAAATCCAGACACATGCCAAATACACAATAAAATGTTGTTAATACATAATTTTTTATATTACTTTGTATTATTTGTATAATTAATATACAATCTATATATAGTTAATATACAATTAATACATAGTAATATAAAAAATATATATTTGTCATATGTTCATATTTGATTGGAGTTTGGACATAACTCCACCTAGATACAAGGGGACTAATTGGGATTATCTTTTATTTTTATTTATATATTTTATTTTTGTTTCTTTTATATTTTAATATGCAATAAAAATAGATTTGATATCTTAAAAATGAGTTATTGTTCTATTGTATATTATAAAAAGGGGTGGTGACAAAACATTGGTGGTGGTAGGTGGTGATGATAATTTGTGGCTAGCAAGTGCATGTGATATCTCGAGTTGTTTTCAATTAAAGAAAATAAACAAAATTAAAGAAACTTTAATTTTCATTGATTTAAACAAAAAAAAAAAATTTAAACTATCAAAATCCTTACTAATATAGATTTAGCTATTATTTAGTACACATACATTTTAATTGAGCTTATATGTAAACTAAGGTACTATTTTTAGGATTATATTACAAAATGATTGTTAATGAATTGTTATTTTGTTTTCTTTGGTTCACCAATTTCTTTTTTGTTTTTTAATATGATATGATGTTATTAATATAAGAATTATCTTGTTTGAAATTTTGAGTAAATTAAATCACGATCTCATGCACACATCTACATATGTTAAGCTCGAAACTTGAGATCATATGGTTAGAGCCAAATCAACCGGGCCAAAATAAAATTCATTAGTTTTGTAAGACAAAAACAAGAACAAGATCAAGCCTTTATCCAACTACGCGAGGTCGGCTACATGAATCATTTTCCTCCATTGTGTCCTATTAAGCATCAAATTCTCATTTAAATCTAATAAATAAAGGTCATTCTAATATTTTCTAAGCATGTTTTTACAGGTCTACATCTACCTCTCTTAACATAGGTCAAATCTAATACATCTACTCTCCTAACCGGGTCATTAGAAGGTCGATGTTTTATACGACCAAATCCTCTAAGTTGACTCTCTCTAATCTTATCCATCTGAGCATCATCATCTCAGCAACACTTAACTTAATTGTATATTTCTCTTTTACTAGCCAACCATCTGCACCATAAAACATTGCACATCTCACTATCATCTTATAGAATTTTCTCTTAAGTATGTAAGGTACTTTTCTATCTCACAATAGGCCTTATATATTTCTCCACTTCAACCATCTAACTTGAATTCTACTAATAATATCCCCATTTGTTTCACCGTCACTCGGAACAATAAACCCAAGATATCAAAGATGTGTATTCTTATTAATGACTTGATTGCCCAAAGTCACAATCCCCCACTAGATCTATTACCATTAAAATTACACTATATGTATTCAATTTTAGATCTACTCAAACGTAAACCTTTAGACTTTAATATTAGTTGTGTAAGATGCAACAAAAATTATATTATATATGCTGAGCACTACTTTCTCCCCATTTTTAACCCAAAAATTCTCATTTTCTTTATTTGATTGATAAGCACACTATGATTTGATTGAGTAATTTAAATCCTCCCAAATTACCATCCTAGTAAGGGATCCCTCCATCAAATCTACATTAGATTATTTAGTGATTTTTTTTTTCAAAATTGGAATAATATTATTGCTATACATTAAAGATATTATTGTGAAATTTTAGGAGATTTATAAATAGATCTTATACTAATAAGAAGATTTGATGATAGAGTGAGAAGGTACAATGAGTTACTAAAAATAATAATATTTTTAAATTTGAAATTAATTAAATGTTAATAATGATTATAAAAAACTACTTAGTATTACAAAAAGGATAGTGAATAAAGTAAAAAAATATATATCATAATTTGATACTAAAGAATGAAAATAATGTGATATATATAATGACTAAAATTAAATGCATTAAAATTGAAGATTGTTGCGGGCTAGAATATACGCGGCGGTAGAGTTTGCAAATTCACGTTTGAGCGTTGTATGAATATTCAGCACACAAACATAAAAGGAAGTGAACACCAGGATTTTTATGTGGAAAACCCTGAAAAGGAGAAAAACCACGGGGCCACGTCCAGTTGAAAAGTTCCACTAGTGTTGCGTAAATTACAAGAAGCTGATTCGTCCCACAAGTTAGGACAATCATATGACACTAAGTTTCTCCTAAATTAAATCAAATTTGTGCAAAATCTCGGCGTTTCCCGAAAATCCCGCAGAATTCCAGCGTATTCAGGCGGCGGAAAGAACTCCGGCGGTGGTCGAGGAGCTGACTCTCCTCCTTCTCTTCTCTTCTTCTCTCTCTTCTCACTTGAATCCTCTTGTGAATAATGAGGGCTCTATTTATAGTTTTTCTAGAGTGGCATGACTTGTAAATAGGTGTGAGATCATGGGCGAATAGGGAGTGGTCGAATGGACGGTTGATGTTGAATCCTTCGATCATACACCGTTCGTTGGACATTTGAAGGCCTTAGTGATGTTGGAATTCGGTGATCTTGGGCTCATTGGATTCGTCTCGTCGAGCCGTTTGATTCGAGTATAAGCTCGTTAAAATTGGAGTTCGTTTGGAAACTTAAATTGTGATTTGAACCTTCCAACACACTTCGAGTCTTCGATTTAGACTCATTTGGACTCAGATTGAGTTGAATTTGGTGTCGTTGGGTTCGTATTTCCGAGATGCTCAGTTTGACTATAAGCGCGCTGAAATCGGAGTTCAGGTGCTCCCAAATTTAATTTTTGAAGTTTTCTAGTTGGTTTTTGCCTCGAGATTCGTACCCGATCAAGATGATTTCATGACGGCGTATCAAAGATAATAGATATTAATTAAATATGATCATAAATTATTAAATAACTGCTTTAAAAATATTATTTTGGATGAGCATAATGAATATAATGAAGTATTTTATAATTTGATCCTAAAAATGAAATTAATTTCGTTATACCACAGATAAAACTTTAGTTTAAAAAAAGATATATTGAGATTTGAAAATTATGTGAGATATTATAATAATTTAATTTGTTAATCTCTTACAAAATTTTAAATACTAAGATAAAATCAAATTGATAATTTGATTGCTCATGGAAATTTTTGTGATAACTCATGGAGAGAGAGAGAGGAAAAAAAATGAAAAATCTTTATATATTTTTTATTGATAATGTGATAGTTTATGATCAAGTACTAAATTGACTTAACTCGAATGCTTTAAAACACAAAAAATTGTTCTAGCATCAGACCATGGAAAGGCCAAATGAACCACCTGTTAAACCGTGTAACTGACAAACCAGCCAAATCTGAAAGAACCATCTGATTCAAAAACGTAAGTAAAGGGAGCCGTTGATTACAAATCAGAGGGTCAAAATCGAACCTCACAAATTTTTGGTTACTAACTAAAATCATATAACCCAAAGCTGCTTAGTCCGCAGTTTCCTACCTTTCTTCCTCCCAGGTCATGACCATCCTCTCTTGTTCGCGTATAGCCATATTTGTCAATTCTTCTTCAATATTCTGATAATCGCGCTCCTCACAAGCAACCCATTTCATCCCATGTTCATCGTTTTAACTCTCATCGACTATGGCAAAAGCCACAGAATTCATCACAGGTCACAAATGTCGTAGGTTCATCGGTTTGCTCACATCCAAAATAATACTTTCTATTACTTTTTTTTTTTTTTTCAATTTACTTCATCACTAGAGCTTGGATTAGCAATCTTACTTTTGGTTTGGTAGCTTCTAGTGTCCTCTAATGACTAGGATATGGGCATTCAAAATTTGCTGCTCCAATTTTAATATTCTAACATCACTATGTTCAGCTAATCTCTATGAGAAAAGTTTAACTATAAATATTTAAGTTGTAGAAATTAAGTTTATATTGTGCTATCTTTTCTACTTATACGCTGCAACTATAGTCATTTAGAGAAATTCAATATTTTATCTCAATATTTGGAATGGATAAACAAAATAATTAACCTGCTTCTTCAACTCATAGTGTGCAGGAGAAGGTAGATATTGCTTGGAATAATTTTGCTGAGTGTAAAGGTTCTAATGGTAGAAAAAAATTTAAATATCTTCATTACAGAACCACTTACAAGTGTTGAGACATTAATAGGATGAAACAACACCTGACAGAGATTAATGATAATATTTCTTCTTGTAAGAAATTCCCATATGATATATGTTATTTGATGCAACAAAATTTGATTGAATAATAAAGAGAAAGCAACAAGCACAAGAGTACTTGGCGCTGAGTGCAGAAGTGTTTGTTAATGATCCAGTAGCGAAAGAAAGTTATTCATGTTCATTCTGAAAATTACTATGCACAATACAAAAGGATTGATAAAAGAAAAGAAAAATTGATGAAATAGATAATTTTTTAACATCCATAATAAAATTAGGATCTTAACCATCATTGAAAGGTGTAATGAAATCTAAGGATGCAATATACCATTCTCATTTGGCACTTACAATGTGGTTTATGACAACTGCATTCCATTCAATGCTTTAAATTTATCATTTGCATAGAAGGTTATTGATCCAATTGTTGTAATTTGACTTAGTTATAAGGCTCCCTCTTACTACAAATTGTGATTGAATCTATGATGAGATTATGGAGTGGAATGCAAACTGTTAATAGAATCTTCTAGAAGAACATGAAAAGAAATATGTTATACATTGATGGCTGATGGTTTGACAAATACAAAAAGTAGAACATTGATAAATTTCTTGTGTATTATTCATGTGGAGTTTCATTTTTGAAATATGTACATGCATTTAATATCTTGAAAGATGCAATAACAGTACATTCATTATTTGTTGATGTTATTGAATGAGTTGATCTAAAAAATATTATACATTTTGTGACAGATAACAAAACAAATTATAAGAAGGATAATGATTGCATGAAAATTTTGGTAACATATATTAGTTATCTCATGTGCTACACATTGCATAAATTTTATTCTCAAAGATATTAGTAACATGCCTCAATTATGAAACTCGTAAAAAAAGCTTCAATGTTTATAATTGTTATTTATAATCACGTTTTTTATTGGGCTAGTTAAGAAAAAGAGCATGTTAGACAAGAAATAACTAGATTTACAATAACATTCATTATCTTAAGAAGTGTGTATGACCACAAATATGATTTGCAAGCATTTATCACTAGTAAGTCATACATTGACTCAAAGTTATTTAAAACAATGAAGGGAAAGGTGGTTTCCTCTCACTACAGGAAAACAGCCAAATCCGGCGGTTATTTCCGACGGTTTGGGTAATAATACCGGCGGTTTATAGTATTACCGGCGGCTTAGCGTCGGTCCTAACGCCGCCGGAAAAAATCGCGTAGGAAACCTTTACCGGCGGCCTTTTACCAGCGGTTTATCTAGGCGGCGGTTTTCCGGCGGTTGGAACCGCCGCTGATTACCGCAATTATCCACGGCGGTTTGCCGGCTGTCAAGCCGCCGGTAATACAGCCGACGGCTAACCGACGGCCAACGGCGGCTACATTGCCGACGGCTATCCCCCGGTAGACCGCCGGTTGAGTTACCGGCGGTTACCGACTGTTTGTAGCCGTCGGTTTGACCGACGGCAAGCACCGCCGGGCTTCCACCGTAAAGCCGCCGCTCGCCGTCAGTCAACCGCCGGTTTATTACCGGCGGTTTAATAAATTTACCGGCGGCCGAACCTGTAGCACCTGAAAAAAAAAATTGACAGCCTCCCTTCTATTTGAGGGAGGTTCACCCTAATGTCTATACCTGCAGAAAAAAACAACATATTTTGGGCAACACGCCGCTATATTCATCAGAAAATGAAATTCTAAAATATAACACAAGCTCATCATAACCAATCGCGTAGTTAGCAAATCCACAAGTTAATATTAAGGTTACAATCACAAAGTTCAGAAAGTTCACAAATTCTAATTAATACAAACATCAAACATTAAAGATATGTAAGCCTAATCTGTATCCTCACTGTCTGCAGATGGCTGCTCCTCTTGGCCCTTCTTTCTCTGTTGTTCAGCTCTGTAAGATTGCAACTCTGCTTGCATTTCATTCTGAGCTTTTCTCATTTCTTCAATCTCTCTAGATTGAACCCTTCTCATCTCTTCAATTTCTCTAGTAAGCGCTGCAACCCTCTCGCTTACAGATTCTTCAGCTCCACTTGGATCATGAAATGCAGAAGTGGATGAACTGCCTTCAATAGCAAAAGCCTGTGAACCCATGCCATATACTCTTCCCCTCTATCTTCCACCAACAACATCTGACCATGTATGATACTCAGAAATGTGGGCCGATCCTGAAGATGATCCCTCGCCAGTGGACTGCATACTTTCTCTAGCTCGTACGAAATCATCCTGTGAGTTACAATTAGTTTTATTAAAATAAATTTTTATTCTAAAAGTCTAAAAAAATTTACTTACATGAGCCTTCTTAGCTTTCTCATCAACCCACTGATGGTCAGCCTTGTCACGACCCGACCCGATCCGGGACGGATCCCGGTCGCATCGGGCCGCGACAAAACCTTTTAATCCAGGATCTGGCTTTGGAATTTGGTTCTGAACTGAATCTTCCGAATATTTAACTCAAAACAACACACAAATACAGAACAACAGAGCTACTATAAGTCACCAAATGCAGCGGAATAAAACATCTATATTTTTTCTTTCTTTTCCTCAAAACAATCATCTACAGATACAATACATGGCTTTTGAACAGAAAGAAAGACAGAACAGAAAAGCCATGACTGTACAAAAATCAAAAGGTACAAACAAATACCTATACTGATCAGACTCTGAATCTATTCCTGGACTTCCTTCCCTTTCCCAGAACCTGAAAACCACCAGAAAACAAGAGTGAGCTCAACAGCTCAGCAAAGCAACAAACCTCCAATCAAAATTCTCAGACTCCAAAACCAAACTCATTAGACAGAAATTCAACCAAAAATCGGAACAGAATCGGACATATATCAAAACAAAATCCAAATCAGAACTTATACGGACATATATCAAATCAGAATCAGAGTCGTACAGATCAGATCAAATCGGAACAGATTTAATTCAACAGAGTCAGAATCATACAGAAATCAGAAATTCAGATCATATCAAAACAGAATGGTACGGAAACAGAAGTCGGAATACAGAACAGAATCAGACATATCACATCAACAGAAGCAGAGATCAGAATTACAGATCGTATCAACAGAACAGATATCAACAGAACAGATACGGAACTCAGATATCAACAGAACAAATTCGGAAATCAGATATCAGATATCAGATATATATATTTCATAGCTAAACTAAACTAAACAGAATCACTACGGATTCTGACCCTTATGTCTCCCTTGTGCTCACGGCACCAGAAATTTGCTGAATAATTAATAGCTAAGCTAAATGTGCTCACGATACCAGAATAATCCTCGGATCTGGGACAGAACAGAAATTTCTCCAACTTGAGCTCAACTAAAATTTCCCCAGACACTAACTGAATCTCATAGGATCCAGGCCCCTTATAGATCCCTTTTTATAGCTTATACACATAACATTTCAATTCAGAAGAAATCCGGGCAATTCAGAAATCAGACAAAAATCGGGCAGCACAACGGCAGTAGACAGAATTTACACAAAATTTCCTGCAAATAAAATTTACCAAATTCGCACAGAATATAGATAATCACATTCCAGAACATTTATTCTACTGCACAGAGAATTTACAATTTCACAGAAAAATGTAGTCTACGAAAAACTCCACCGAATCAAAAATACCCCGACAAAAATCTTCGAAAAATAACCAAAATGTGCACACTCAGTACGTCAACAATATACAGAAAGTTACGCCGTAAAAACTGAACCGATCAAAAGATACGGACGAAAAACAGTAACGGAAACGAAATCCGGACAGAAAACACCGCCAAACGCGACGGTTCTGAAAATTGAGAAAGGCGGAATGTGCCTTACCTTGCGTACAACAATATTCTGAACAGTCTCTTCGGACGAAAACGGCTCCGCGTCGTCCGAAAATCAACTTTTCTCCAAAAGTCCATGACTTTCTCTCTCCTCAGATATTTTTATTTTTAATTTTGATTTTTCTCTCTCTTCAAAATGACTGAAATCAGCTTTATAATACACAGATCGGCCCGGCCGATCGCCAAATCGTCCCAGGACGATCATACCATTTTGGATCGTCCTGGACGGTTCCCAGAACTATTCTCAGGCCGATATTTTCTACAGTGCCAATCGGCCTAGACGATGTCCAAATCGGCATGGACGATATGTACAGAAAATCTCAGCGAGCAAAACTGAGCAAAATCTGGAGCAAAAATTACACTGATCGTTCCAGGACGATCCAGATCGTCCTGGACGATCCTAGAGCAAATTTTTGATATTACAATCTCCCCAACTTCAGAAAAATGTCGTCCTTGACATTATCCAATCCAAACTCAGTCAGAACAAGTATGGGTACGACCGTCTCATAATCAGACTTCTTTTCCCAAGTTGCTTCTCGTGCAGTCCGGTGCTTCCACTGGACTTTAATCATTGGAATCTCTTTATTTCTTAACTTTCGGACGTCGTACGCCAAAATCAACTCTGGCTCTTCCTTGTACGCCAGATTTTCCTGAATCTCAACCTCGTCAGCTGATATCTTCTTCTCAGAGTCTGAAACCCACTTCCTCAGAGTAGATACGTGAAACACGTTGTGCACGTCCGACATCGAATCAGAGAGCAACAGTCGGTAAGCAGATTTTCCAATTCTTTCCAAAATCTCGAACGGTCGTAAGGTATGTTGGACCGTGAACTGAACTTGCTTACCCTTCCAAAGTCTGGAAGTAAAACGTCCATCTCGATCAGAAACAATCACTCGAGGCACACCATGCAATCTAACTATTTCCTTCACATAAATCTGTGCCAAACGATCCACCGGATCGGTCTGTCTAATCGAAAAAAATGGGCTGACTTCGTCAATCGATCTACAACTACCCAAATGGCATCATGTCCTTGTCTAGATCGAGGAAAACCCATCGCAAAGTCCATCGTCACCTCCTCCCACTTCCACTCAGGGATAGGCAACGACTGCAACAGTCCACCTGGTCGCTGATGCTCTGCTTTCACCAACTGACAGGCTTCGCATCTCGACACAAATTCCGCCAAATCCTTTTTCATCCCAGGCCACCAGAATAAAAGCTTCATATCAGCATACAACTTACCACTGCCTGGATGAACAGTGTAGCCAGAATGATGAGATTCATACAGAATCTCCTGCCTCAAATCTCCGAACACAGGTACCCACAACCTGTTCTTACAGAAAATAGCACCAGAATCAGAAATTCGAAGTTCAGGGGTCTTACCAGATCCAATCTGAGCAATCAACTTCGAATAATCAGAATCTGAATCCGTGCTTCCTGAATCCGTGCTTCCAAAGTCGACTGAATACTCATCTGAGCCAAATCCAAACCATTGGAGGAAATCACCTCCAACCGCAAACGCTCCATGTCTCTAATCAGGAAAGCATCACAAGTAAGCTGCAAACTTGATAATCCAGAAGACTTTCTGCTCAGAGCGTCCGCTACCACATTCGCCTTCCCAGGCTGATACTGAATAGTCAAATCACAGTCCTTGATCAACTCGAGTCGAGAAGATGGCTCTGGTTCAGATTCTTCTGAGTGAAAATATACTTCAGGCTCTTATGATCAGTAAAAATCTCACATCTGACGCCATACAGGTAATGACGCCAAATCTTCAAAGCAAAGACAACAGCAACTAACTCCAGATCATGCGTCGGGTAATTCTTCTCATGTGGTTTCAACTGTCTCGAAGCATAAGCAATTATCCTTCCATTTTGCATCAGCACACATCCCAGTCCTTTCAGTGAAGCATCACTGGACACCTGAAAATCTTCCGTACCTGACGGAAGTGCCAACACTGGAGCTGAAGTCAGACAATCCTTCAATCTATGAAAACTAGCTTCACACTCCGATGTCCAAACAAAAGGTACTGACTTCTGCGTCAGTCTCATCAGAGGAGTCGAAATCTGTGAAAATCCCTTCACAAATTTCCTGTAATATCCGGCTATGCCCAAGAAACTACGTACCTCAAATACCGTAGTCGGCCTTGGCCAATCAGCAACCGCCTGAATTTTCTGGGGATCTACAGAAATACCTTCTCCGCTTATCACATACCCCAGAAAAATAATACTCTTCAGCCAGAATTCACACTTGGAGAACTTGGCATACAGCTGATTCTGCCTCAGAGTCTCCAACACAATCCTAAAATGTCTGGCGTGATCATCCTCATAAGCAGAATATACCAGAATATCGTCGATGAAGACGATCACAAACTGATCCAAAAACTCCCTAAATACTCGGTTCATCAGATACATGAAAATAGCAGGCGCATTGGTTACCCCAAAAGGCATAACCAAAAACTCGTAGTGCCCGTACTGAGTACTGAAAGCAGTCTTCACCACATCAGATTCCTTCACCTTCACCTGATAATATCCGGATCGCAAGTCAATCTTCGAAAATACCGAAGATCCGAAAAGCTGATCAAACAAGTCATCAATCCGAGGCAAAGGATACTTGTTCTTGATCGTGACCTTGTACAAGTCTTGGTAATCCACACACATACGGAGTGTCCCGTCCTTCTTCTTCACAAACAGAACAGGTGCTCCCCAAGGCGAAACACTAGGACGGACAAAACCTCTGTCAACCAACTCCTGAAGTTGAACTTTCAACTCAGAAAATTCTTTTGGTGCCATCCTGTACGGAGCTTTTGAGATAGGAGTTGTACCCGGAAAAACATCGATAGAGAACTCCACCTCTCTATCCGGAGGTAAACCAACCAACTCCTCAGAAAAAACATCAGCAAACTCCCGTACCACTGGGATCTCAGAAACAGAACAAACCTCCAGGTTCAGATCCCGCACCGAAGCCAAAAATACTGGGCATCCTTTCTTCCACATTCTGCTCATCTCCAACGCAGAAATCAGACTGGAAAGAACACCTCGTAATCCCTGAAATACAACTCTCTCTCCAGCCACAAGCAAATTCACTTGCTTCTTCAGACAGTCAATCTGAGCCTCATACCGACTCAGCCAATCCATGTGATTCTGGGCATGGAAATCAGACTTGATGTCCACTTCTTGCCAGCAATGTCAATCTCACACAAACAAAACTTCCGAGCAATCAAAGGATTTCCAGCCGGTAAAATCACAGACAAAGAAACCGGTAAAACCATCGAATCCGAATGTAAAGTCTCAAAACATCGCTCGGACAGAAAAGAATGACTCGCTCCAGAGTCAAACAAAATATGACAGGGATGATCAGAAATGTAAATCGTACCTATCACCACATCCGGAGCATCACGAGCCTCCTGCTGACTTAAGCTGTAAACTCGTGGCTGAACTAGAGCAGGAGCTGAAGCAACTGAACTACTCTGCTCAGAGGGAGCCGTAGGTGGTCTCCGTGGTCCAGAACTAGTACCACCACCTCTACCAGAAAATCCCTCAGGACGAGGAGGAACAGTCCTTGGTCTTCCTACTGAACTGACAGGTCTGACAAAGCCCTCAGATCGGTACTCAGAACGCCGATCAAATCCAGCCTGTGGACACTCTGCAATCCTATGTCCAGGCTGACCACATCTGAAACACAGACCAGCCATCCTGTAGCACTGGCCATGGTGTCGCCGTCCACAACTCTGGCACACAGGTGCCGCACTGACAGATCCAGAAGTCGTCGTACTGGTAGCAGTACCAGACGACCCTCCACTCCTCCTGAAGTCAACGGATCCAGAACCAGCTATAAATCTCCTCTTCCCAGAGGAACCACTGCCAGAAGTCTCACCTCCAAATCTCTTCCTACTCGCAGTCCACCGCTGTTGAGTAGCCGTCAGATCATTCTCAATCAGACGAGCTCGCTCCACAAGCTCAGAGAAATCAGTAATCCTGAATGGTATCAGAGGCTGCCTCAAAGTGTCTCGTAATCCTCTCAGGAATCTGTAGCACCTCTCAGCAGAAGTGCTAACCAGTTGCGGAGCATACCGGGCTAAGGCAGTAAACTCAGCCTCGTACTGCATCACCATCTTGCTCCCCTGAACCAGTCTCAGAAAACTCTCCTGCATCTGCTATCGTGCAGAAGGGAGAACAAACCAGTCTCGAAATACTTCAGTGAACTCTTCCCAGGTAATCAAAGAGTTCAGCCTGCCCTGAATCTGGCTGCCTGCTGGCCTTCCCACCAGTGCTCAGCCTCTCCATCCAACAGAAAAACAGCTAACGGAACCTTCCTGTCTGACGGACACTACATTCCGTCGAAGGTCTTTTCCAATCTCCTCAGCCACTCCTCGGCTGCTCTGGGCTCAACAGCGCCCTCAAATCTCGGAGGTTTCAACCTCAAAAATAACTGCAGATGTCTATCAATGTCCTCAGATCTGATAGTAGAAGCTCTACTCTGAGTCTCGCTCATCATCTGAGCAACAAGCGTAGCAAACTGAGACAATGTATCTGCACCGGCCACTGGGGCTGTACTCCCCACTGGTGCTGCCTGACTGGCACTCTGCCCGTCTGTCATGTCTGGGTCTGGCTGATCCATACAGAAAAATCCAGAAAATCCGGAAAACTATCACAAAAACAACACAAAAACAACACCATAAAAAGCCAAACGACCCAAAACTACCCCCAGACAGACTCACTGATCACTTCCTATAGCTCTGTTTTACAATCCAACCAGTTTCCAAAACCAGTGCTCTGATACCACTAAAGCTTGTCACGACCCGACCCGATCCGGGACGGATCCCGCTCGCACCGGGCCGCGACAAAACCTTTTATCCAGGATCTGGCTTTGGAATTTGGTTCTGAACTGAATCTTCCGAATATTTAACTCAAAACAACACACAAACACAGAACAATAGAGCTACTATAAGTCACCAAATGCAGCGGAATAAAACATCTATATTTTTTCTTTCTTTTCCTCAAAACAATCATCTACAGATACAGTACATGGCTTTTGAACAGAAAGAAAGACAGAACAGAAAAGCCATGACTGTATAAAAATCAAAAGGTACAAACAAATACCTATACTGATCAGACTCTGAATCTTTTCCTGGACTTCCTTCCCTTTCCCAGAACCTGAAAACCACCAGAAAACAAGAGTGAGCTCAACAGCTCAGCAAAGCAACAAACCTCCAATCAAAATTCTCAGACTCCAAAACCAAACTCATCAGACAGAAATTCAACCAAAAATCGGAACAGAATCGGACAGATATCAAAACAAAATCCAAATCAGAACTTATACGGACATATATCAAATCAGAATCAGAGTCGTACAGATCAGATCAAATCGGAACAGATTTAATTCAATAGAGTCAGAATCATACAGAAATCAAAAATTCAGATCATATCAAAACAGAATGGTACGGAAACAGAAGTCGGAATACAGAACAGAATCAGACATATCACATCAACAGAAGCAGAGATCAGAATTGCAGATCGTATCAACAGAACAGATATCAACAGAACAGATACGGAACTCAGATATCAACAGAACAAATTCAGAAATCAGATATCAGATATATATATTTTATAGCTAAGCTAAACTAAACAGAATCACTACAGATTCTGACCCTTATGTCTCCCTTGTGCTCACGGCACCAGAAATTTGCTGAATAATTAATAGCTAAGCTAAATGTGCTCACGGCACCAGAATAATACTCGGATCCGGGACAGAACAGAAATTTCTCCAACTTGAGCTCAACTAAAATTTCCCCAGACACTAACTGAATCTCATAGGATCCAGGCCCCTTATAGCTCCCTTTTTATAGCTTATACACATAGCATTTCAATTCAGAAGAAATCCGGGCAATTTAGAAATCAGACAAAAATCGGGCAGCACAACGGCATTAGACAGAATTTACACAAAATTTCCTGCAAATAAAATTTACCAAATTCGTACAGAATATAGATAATCACATTCCAGAACATTTATTCCACTGCACAGAGAATTTACAATTTCACAGAAAAATGTAGTTTACGAAAAACTCCACCGAATCAAAAATACCCGGACAAAAATCTTCGGAAAATAACCAAAATGTGCACACTCAGTACGTCAACAATATACAGAAAGTTACGCGGTAAAAACTGAACCGATCAAAAGATACGGACGAAAAACAGTAACGAAAACGAAATCCGGACAGAAAACACCGCCAAACGCGACGGTTCTGAAAATTGAGAAAGGCGGAATGTGCCTTACCTTGCGTACAGCAATATTCTGAACAGTCTCTTCGGACGAAAATGGCTCCGCGTCGTCCGAAAATCAACTTTTCTCCAAAAGTCCACGACTTTCTCTCTCCTCAGATATTTTTATTTTTAATTTTGATTTTTCTCTCTCTTCAAAACGACTGAAATCAGCTTTATAATACACAGATCGGCCCGGCCGATCGCCAAATCGTCCCAGGACGATCAGACCATTTTGGATCGTCCTGGACGGTTCCCAGAACTATTTTCAGGCCGATATTTTCTACAGTGCCAATCGGCCTGGACGATGTCCAAATCGGCCTGAACGATATGTACAGAAAATCACCTGGACCAAAAATTTCACTGATCGTCCCAGGACGATCCAGATCGTCTTGGACGATCCTGGAGCAGATTTTTGATATTACAAGCCTGATGTTGATGAGTTCTTGTATGCAACTCCAACGGTGTTGGCTCCCGACCAAGAGACGCTTTCTAAAAACTTAAGGTTTAGTTATAATAACATCAATATATGTAATACACTAATTCAAAACACTTACGAGGCGACGCCGATGTTCCGTATGAGGTACAGATCCACCAGTATGAAGAGAGCTACCTAAACCGCCACATTCAGAGGCTCTGTTCTGTTTATTTTGCTCCCTCATTTTGATAAACTCAGGGGTGGCCCACGCACTACTCAAATCAGCCCAAACGCCCTCTCCAATCCAATTAGGACGCTGGCCGGACTTTCTAATGTCCGTGAACATATCTCTCAGACGGGTCGCTCCTCTCCTCTCAAAATTTGATCTGATCCTCGTGCTGTACTCAGGCAACCACCTAAATTCTTTCTGTAAAAATTTAGGGAATCTCAAAAAAATTAGTAAGGAGCTAACATCATATTAATTTTTGAAATCATACCTAAAAAAATTTACCTGAAATTCTCCAAACCACATATCTCTCACCGGCTTTGGGATCTTCTTCCAGGATAAGTAAGGAGCATCATATTTATTCTTTATTATATCCCGGATCATATGTATAGGTGGTCTAGAAGGATTGAAGCTGCAAGTAATTTTTTTTGTCAATAACATTTAATATATCAAACTAAAAACAACTTAATAATTTAAATTGAACTTACTTATCGCCCTCAGGCTCAATGTACTGACGTTTGTCTGTTGCTGCTGCTTGATCGCTAGGGCCAACCTCTGGTGGTCTTAATGGTCCACCCTGCTCATGCTGTACTGGATAAGGGTAGTAATATGGGTAAGGGTAAGGATGGTGGGGACCAGTGGATGGACCAGCTGTCTGTGATGATGGTGTGGGGAAATATGGATAGAACGGAGAAGCATGTGTCTGATCTGGAGAGGGGAAGCGAGGACTCGTCGAGCTGGGAGGAGGGAAGTGGCCAGGGTAGTATGGAGGTGGAACAGGAGGTGGATCTAAATGCTCCTGACCCTGCTCTGGTGAATGCTGCTGGCTCCTGGCAGGTGGTGGTGGTGTAGGTAGATTTGGTGGAACTGAAGGCCCCTCACCTACCTCAGCCTGTATGGGTCTGCTAGCAGTAATCTTCTTCCGGCGGAACTTCGAGGCAAATGATTTGCGAGGGGGGTCGTCGCCTGAAGCCATCTATAATATTAAAAGAAAATAATTAGTAAAACATTGAAAAGCAGTTACTAAAACAGTTATTAAAGCAGTTAATTAAACAGTTAATTAAGCAGATATTGAATTACAAGAAGCAGTTAATAAAGCAGCTAATGAATTACATAAATCAGGTAATAAAATACAAGCTGACAAATAAAAATTTCATTTCTTATAATTAAAAAAGTACTACATTTCTAAATTACAAAAACTAATCAGAATCATCAAGATTATTATCATCGCTCTCAAGAGTATCTTCACTTTCATCCTCGTTCTCTTCTTCGCCTGAACTAGTTGAACTATTCACATCTTCTAACTCCATTTCAATAGTTGAGGTTGTAGTTGTCATCTCCTCAATTTCAACAAGCCTACAACTTGACATCTCATCCTCTTGATGTGCAGTTGCTACAATGTATTGTTGATCAATTATTCCCCGTGCTTTTGTTTTTATGACGGCTAGCCAATCTTGTTTGTCTCTACCACCACTGGGATATTTGCTGAAATAAACTTGAATAGCTTGACTTGCTAACACAAATGGATCAAACTTTCCGTATCTTCTATTATGTTTAACATCTACTAAACCATACGCAGGATGAACCCTTGTGCCTATATTCTGTACTGGATCGTACCATTGACAGTTAAATAAGCATACAAAGTTCTCATCTTCGCCTGGATATTCCAAGTCAAGGACCTCAATCAGAATACCATAATAATCACACTCATCTTCTTCATGAGTGTTCCCTCTAACACATACTCCACAATTCTCAGTTTTTCTTCCTTCACTCTACGATTTGGTATGAAATCTGAACCCATTCACTATATATATTGGCCAAGTTTTTACTTTTCGCATTGGACCCCATGCTAATGCTTGCAAGCCTTTATCGAAACATTTGTTATCAGGGTTTTGTACCTAAAAACATTTTCAAATATTAATATTTTTAATAATAAATAAGATTAAAATATATTTAAAAAAATGTGCTCACATATGATCTGAACCAAGTTGGAAATTCCTTTGCAACAGCTTGCTCAATGTCCCTTGATTCTGTCAAAGGCAAATTGCTTACGAAATACCTGGTGACAAATAAGACTTTAGTATTTTAAATAAACAATACTAATTAGTTATTTACATTATGTTAGAACTTACTCTAAGATTGACTCAACTTCTTCACAATTCAGTAGTACATACAAATTCGTTGTACTTATCTCTAAATCGTTGAGATATCTTTCAACACATTTACCACTAGGCTTTCCTTGTCTTTTAAAAACTGATATTGTAGCATGTGATTGTTCTTCTACATCGAAGTCCATGTTACGACCAATTCTTGTTCTTGTACTCCTTACATGTGGCTCGAAATAGTAGGAGCAAAAGTGAGTTGTTTCTTGAGACAGATATGCTTCACATATCGATCCTTCTGGTCGTGCTTTATTCTTAACATATTTCTTCAACTTGTTCAAATATCTATTAAACAATTATAATCATCGTGAAGTTAATATCTATCAAAAATATTGAAAACTTAATAAAAATCTTAACACATTTACCTTTCGAAAGGATACATCCAACGATATTGTACAGGTCCACCAATGGATAATTCTGAATGTGTACTGCAACCTTCCCAAATTGGCCTTTGAGCTAAATGTAATAACTCAAAGAATTTTTGTGTCTCTGCATTTGGTTGCTCTTCCACATTAGACCTTAAATTATGACCTGCTGCATCAAAAATAAGGTCTTCATAGGGTCTACTCATTTGATCTTCATCAAATGTTTCATAAGCTGTAGATGAAGCAGCATGAGCATCTCTATGTGGCTCGTACTCGCCATGTGATGTCCAAATCCAATAGTTTGGAAGAAATCCCCTACGATATAAATCAAGCTTCACATCATCTGGCTTGAGGAATGCTAGATTTTTATGTTTCGAACATGGACATCTAAATATTTTATCAAACTGAAAGGAAGGCAGTTGAGATGCAACTTGAATGAAAGTTTCAACTCCCTCTATAAATTCAACTGTCAATCCTTTTCGACCCGGCAACAATCTGTTATACATCCAATATCTCTCTTCTTGGATAGTCATTTGGACGTTGAAACAAATGTCACCCTACATAGTTAAGAAAACATTTATTAGAATACACGCATATGCAACGTGTTATAAGAACGCATCTCCTTGTCCTAAACTTGGCTAAATATGCACAAGTCTCTATACTCAAACTCATTGTATAATTAGAACTTTGTTTTCGTCATTAATAACAGTTCCTATTGATATGGTAATTAAGATTTGTGCCATAAACATAACATGCATAACATGTATTAGTGTGTTGTGATTATTTCTTCCAAGTTAAAAGTTTGGACAACCACATGATGATTTAGGATTTAGCAACAACAACAAGAAGCCTTTATCCCACTATATTGGGTCGGATATATGAATCCTTTTTCTTCATTGTGTCTTGTTAAAGGTTCAATTCTCATTTAAATCTAATAAAGGAAGGTCATTTATAATGTTTTTAACCAAGTCTTTTAAGGTCTACCTCTATCTTTCTTAACATAAGTCAAATCTAATACATCTACTCTCCTAACCGGATCATCAGAAGGCCTCCATTTTTTGTGACAAACCATGTAAACTAACTCTCTAATCTTATCTTCCATTGGAGCTACTCTAATATTTTCATGTATATGCTCATTTCATATCCTGTCTCTAAAAGTAAAGCCACTCATCCATTTGAGCATCCTCATCTTTGCAATATTTTACTTAATATTAAGCTTCTCTTTTAGTAGTCAACATTTTGCACCATAAAGTGTTGCAAGTCTAAACATCATCTAATTGATTTTTCCCTTTAAATTTGAGCGAGATTTTTTTATCACACAACATATCTGAGTGTTTACAATTTAGCCTTTGGTTTTCAATATTTCCTATATTTCCTATAATATTGATGTGTGCAAGAAAGAAAAAATTATCACCTAAACATTACCCTAGTCTTGTTTGCTCTCGGAAGCTTATGTGATCAAGGTTGATGCTCTCACACCTCTCTTTTTTATGGTATTTTTGAGGAAATTTATCACCTAAATTTTGATTTCACACCAACTCATTTTCTTTGGCAATGTACATTTTTAAATGCATTCTGTTATATGAATGATTTATTGCCCACAAAATGAGGAATCTCTCTCGCTCTCTCTCTTAAATCTTAAGAAATATGCATTCGAATCCACACTTCGTCTTCTTCTTCTTGTCTCCGATGACCTAATTGCTAGTAAGATAAATGAGCTTATAAAGCTTGAAGTACATTCCATTTGCTAATTTAGTTATAATATCCATTTCATTTATAAAGCTTGAAGTAAATTCGGCTGGAGAAGAGAGATCGACGGTTACCTCCGGTTAGGGAGTAGGTTGGTGGTCGGAGAAGAGATATCGGCGGCCGGAGTTGATCTGTCGGCGGCCGGAGAAGACACGTCGGCGGCGGAGTCGATTCGGGGTTCAGGAGGGGTCGGAGGCGAGCTAGGGCAGAGCGACCGAGAGAGAGAAGAGGGAAAAAGTGAAAATGAAATGCGAGGCGCGGGTGTTCCTTTTAGGGCTTCTACCGGCGGTGTACCGGCGGTTTGTGCCGTCGGTAAAAATTTACTTATCAACGACGGCCAACACCGTCGGTAAACCGCCGGTCCATATTGTTGTCCGGTGGTTTAGCGACGGTTATATAACCGCCGTTAGTACCGGCAGCACAATGAGGGATAGGCACCGGTAAGCCGCCGTTAAACGCCGGCGGCTAAATCGCCGCCCAAACCGTCGGTAAAACCGGCGGCCTATAAACCGCCGGTTATGGCCGCCGGTAAGAGCTGTTTTTCCTGTAGTGTCTATTATTCTTTATGTAATATTTTAGAATGACTGTTTAGAAATTTCTAAATTATTAGCACCTCTAATTAGGCTGTTACAAATTATTGATGCGGATGAAAAGCTTTAACTTGGATACCTTTATGATGATATGTATAGAGCTAGAAAATCTATAAAGACTATGTTAAAAAATATGTATAAGCCATATGCTAATATCATAGAGAGAAGATGTGATAATCAACTAAGATGGGAGATACATTCAACAACTTATTTTCTCAACCATCATTTTTAATATGATTGAGAAAATTACTGCAACAAATCTTAAGTTATGCAAGCTTTAATTGAATTGATTGGTAATAAAGACATGTCCTAAACCAACTTTAACAATGAACGAGGTGAAGCTTTTTACTGATAACTTAGAAAGTTTTGGGAAGTCAATTGTATTAACAATGTCAAAGGAAATGCTACAATAGTAATATAACAAAAATTTAAGAATGCATTTTACTTTTTAATTGAGCTATGATGATTTTGTTTATATCAAACACATTTGATTAAACTATTATATGTTTGTTGATTTGTAGATAAATGATAGAAGATGTTCAGCTCTAGTGCTTCAAATCTATGCAAAATTATTGTTAAATTTTTTAGTCAAATATCATCTTCATCTAGATATGAAATAAACTAGAATATTTTGTTTTGAGTAGATTCATACTAAAAGACAAAATTATCTTGAGCACCAAAGGCTAAATGATCTTATATATATTCATTGCAATCTCAATTTAAGGATGTGTATTATTTGCAAGTACATTTAAACTTATTTTTAAATAAAGGTGCAAATTATATTTACAATTTTTCTTATTAATTATATATTGGTTCTAGCTTAAAAAAGAAGTTAAAATCCTTTGGCCTGCACAAGTATTGAACTTGTTGACTTTTGGATCCTCGATGATGTGCTAACTTCAGAACTTAATTTAGAAGACTTTGAGGCATAAACTTGTAAAGAGGATGCAATTTCTATAGTTATATAATCAAACATAACACTAATTGGACTAACTTCAAGAAAGATTATAGATTAATTTATATTTTTTGGGTGTAATATAAAACACAAACTTATTTTTTCATATCAATAATTTGCAGATGAAGGCAATTTAATTAATATAGGTTATGGAAATGACATACTTGCACGTGAGGATGCTGAAGTATTTGGGCTGAAAGATTTTAGTAAAAGAGGATTTGAAGATCTATCATTTGATCACATAAATTTAGCAAATGATTATAAGTTCACTACGAGTTTTGAGTTTTTTGTGTAAACTAATATGAACAATTGAATGAAAACTATTACTTTTTTATCTCAATATTATATATTTCTCATTTCATTGTTTTAAAACTTTTTATAGCATATATATAGTTTGATTATTATGCTTCACTTTATATTACTTGTATTAAATATCATTTAATTAATATTCATTTTCTTTTGTTTATTTCATTTTTAACAATTTCACATGTTAGAGAAAGATAAATGAAGATTTCATGAGAAAAATTATATTTGAACTTATGAAGAACATGTTAGTTATTCAATACTTCATGTCTTCGATTAAAAAATGTATTCATTCATGTTTTAAGTTTTATGATCATTTATTTATTTTTTTAGTCACATTTTTTATATCACTACGGGAAAACACGCGTTTACTGACGGATTTTTAGTCACATATATTACTTGTATTAAATATCATTTTTAGTCACATATATGATTGCATCATTTTATATGAATTATGCTATATATTTAAAAAAATTAGTATTTATTACATCATCCGATTTGTCCCTGATACGACCCCGATCAAACAATTGAACAATAAATATCTCCTTCCAGATCATTGTTTGGTCCAATTTTTACAGCTTTAATTATTAATGAGACATAGGTTACATTTATAACTAAAAAAATTAGAACAATGCTAAAAAAATTCAAAGAATAGATTTCTTAGAATTAATATAGCAAAGAAAGTGTAATGTATATGCGGTTAATGATTATCATTTTATAATATTAGAAGATATGGGATGTTTAGATGTTATCGATTTAATTATCTTATGATCTATAATATAGAATAATGAATATATATATATATATATATATATATATATATATATATATATATATATATATATATATATATATATATATATATATATATACTTCTTAAATTAAGGTCGAGTTGTTAAAATTGAAAAGTGCATTAGAAATTTTTGTAATAATATGATATTATGGAGGCTAAAAAGATAAATTTTGAGAAATATGCCTAATTAAATGATAAATTTAAGAAATTAAACTATTTATACTGATTGAATACTGATTTTATGAAATAACTATTAATAAGATTTTTCAGTGATTAACAATGTTATATTATTATCACTAAGATTAAGTTAAAGTTTAATACTTTTAATAATTATGTATGGGATAATTAACTATATTATCAATAAATTAAAATTATTGTTATCATTAAAGCTAAATTATAATCAAAGTTGCCCCCCAGTCCGCATCTGATTCTTATGAAATTGATGCAACAATGAGTGATGTTAGGAAGTTGATAGTTGATAAGAGTGATCATTTGAGATTGGAGCGATAATCCCCCCCCAGTCGGGAAACACTTTCCCACAAACGACGCCAAATTATTGCGTCCATGAGTATTCGCGACGGTAGAGAAATATAAAGTTTAACATCTTAGCATTGTATGAAAATCTGGCACGCAATCAGATAAGAGAGAGTGTTGCATTTATGAGAGACACCAAAGATTTTATGTGAAAAATTCCTGTAAAGGGGGAAAAATCACGGGGCCTAGCCAAGTTTGAATGAATCCACTAGTATTACAGTTGATTACAAATGAGGCCCTTCCTTGGGGGAAGACCTTAACTTGATATACATCTTATAGAGTACATTACATGATGGGAATACAAAGAGTCTTTGCTGATGAGTTCGTTTGGTCTGAAGGACCGTAGTTGGTGGGCGACGTAAGACGGATGGATCGTAATCGGCAGGCGACGGAGGTCAGAAAGACTGTAGTCAATGGGCGACGTAAGTCAGGAGGACAGTAGTCGGCGGGCGACGAAGGTCGGAAGTACTGTAATTGATGGGCGATGTAAGTCAAGAGGACCGTAGTCGGCGGGCGATGAAGTTTTAAAGGACTATAGTCGGTGGGCAACGTAAGTCAGGAGGATCGTCGTCGTCGGGCGAAGGAGATTGGAAGGATTGTAGTCGATGGACGACGTAAGTCAAAAGGAATGCAATCGACGGGCGATGGAGGTTGGAAGGACTGTAGTTGGTGGGTGACGTAAGTCAGGAGGACCGTAGTCGGCGGACGACGAAAGTTGGAAGGACTGTGTCAGGTAGAAGTCCAGCAATGAACAAAAATCCAGCATCTGTTAGATGTCCGGCGAAAACCCAACACAGGGCCAGGGGCGGAACCAGCCTTAATTTTCAGGGGGGGCAAGCTTATAAATAATTGTCACGGGTGCAAGGGGGCAGCGCCCCCAGTGGGGTTCGACCTACCCGGTCAGGTCGCGGGGTCAAGGGGCAGCGCCCTTGCAGGGGTTTCTGGGGGCAGCGCCCCCGGAACAAATTTTGGTTGTAAGGATATTTTTGGAATTAAAATTTAAAAATAAAATGATGAATGCTCTTTAATATTTGTTTGGGGGCAATTGTCTAAATATCATAGTATTTTAAAAGTTTTAGGGGGGGGGGGGGGGGCAATTGCCTAAAAACCCTTATAATAAAGATTAAAAAACCTAAAAAACTATGCAATAAAAAAAAATTATTTTTTTAAGGGGGGGGGGGGGGGGGGGGGGGGGGGGGGGGGGGGGGGGGGGGGGGGGGGGGGGGGGGGGGGGGGGGTGGGGGGGGGGGGGGGGGGGGGGGGGGGGGGGGGGGGGGGGGGGGGGGGGGGTGGGGGGAGGGGTGGGCGGGGCGAGCGCGGGACGGTGGGGGGGGGGGGGGGGGGGGTGGGCGAGGGGGGGGGGGCATTGCCCCCCCTCACCCAAAGGTGGTTCCGCCCATGCACAGGGCAAAAGTTTGATGTCAGGTAGAAATCTGGCGATGAGTGGAGGTCCGTCGTTGGGTAGAAGTCCAAATTCAGTCGATGGCCAGGGAGAACTCCGGCGTTAGATGATATTCGGGCAAAACTCCAGCGTCACTTGGAGATCGGGCAGAGTTTTGGCGTCACTAGAAAGGGTGGAATTTCGGCATCACTTGGAAGTTGGGCAGAACTCCGGCGTCACTTGGAAAGTCGGACGGAATTCCGACGTCATTCGGAAGTCGTCAGATTTCCGACGGCGGTGGTCGAGGAGGAGTTTCTTCCCTTCTAATCTTCTCTTCTTGTCTTCTTTCTTAGGCCCCTCTCATGAGAAATGAGGGGTCTATTTATATATATTATAGAGTGACATAGCTTATAAATAGGTGAGAGATCAGGGGTATAAATAGGGAGGGTCAGATGGACGGCCGATATTGAATCCCTTGATCATGTATCGTTCATCAAACATTTGAAGGTCTTAATGATGTTAGAAATAGGCGTTCTTAGGCTCGTTGGATTCTTCTCGTCGAACTTCTCGATTCGACTATAAGCACGTCATGTTTAGAAACCGTTTGGTAATCCAAATTGGGGTTCAAACCTTCCAACAGTGCTTCGGGTCCTTAATTTGGACTCATTTGAGCTCAGATTGAGTCGAATTTGGTGTCGTTGGGTTTGTATTTCCAAGACGCTCAGTTTGACAGTAAGTTTACTAAAATCAGAGTTCAGGTGATCCCAGATTTAATTTTTAAAGTTTCGAGTTTGATTTTTGCCTCGAGATTCGTGCCCGATCAAGATAATTTTTTGATGATATATCAATTATATTAATTTCCTTAATATTATACTTAATAATATATTGAATATTTATCAAATATTACATTAAATTATATTTTATAAAAAATGCAAGATAGTTTACAATTTTCGAAGAGAACCAAAAATTGTTCATTGTTTTCTTTAGAAAACACACAACATTATCTGATTTTTAAGGGAAAAAAAACTCATTTGAATTTTCTCCTAAAATCTAAATCAGTTTTGTGATTTTGATTTTTTTATTATATATTTAAAATTAAACCTATTAGGTGATACTCTTAAAAAATTGCCATGAGAATAGAATATTCATTGGGAATTTAGATTTTTTGCGCCGAAAAAAAAATGAAGAACGTAAGCGCTTTTTTGCGGGGTAGCTAGACAGCTAGTAGCACGAGGAGCAGAGCGCCATTCCATTTCCAGATTTTTCCACAAATCCGATCACGCCATCGTTCTCGTCGCCCTCTTTTGTCGATTTTATCGCTCTTGATCTCTCTCAGGCAGTCAACATTGCTGTGTTCTTCGGGGTAGAAAAAGATGCTTATGATTCGATCTCTTCGCACCCAGCTGGGGCCTTGGGCTTCTCGCGTCTCCTTCTCCACCTCCGCCGCGGCTGTTGAAGCGGAGAGGACGATCCGTGACGGTTACCGGAACGATTGGAGCAAGGAGGAGATTAAATCGATCTACGATTCACCCATCCTTGATCTCGTTTTCCATGGTGTAAGTCCGTGGATTTCAAAATTATTCTAGTTATTTCGCTTTCTTTTCTTAAAGTGTTATTGTTGTATGTGTCCTTGTGTTTCTTATCTCTCACATTTTCCACTGAATCGTTTTTTTTGACGTGTTTTCTCCTCCTGTTCCGGAGCAATTGCTATCACTTGCAAATGTCTTCAGCTTGACATACTATGTTGGTGCTTTTGGGTATAATGTGAAGCAGCCCTTGGCTAGGGATGTGAAATTTTGTAGTAAAATCTTGTGTTTGAGTGGATTAGTGGCGTATCTTAGACAATTATGCAATTTGCATTGTTTCTCTTTGTGTTCTTTAATTTTTTTCCCCAAAAATGACCCTGCCCCGAAAAACACGGACAATTGCACGCATCGCCTGGTTTACTGCGAAGCATGCGCAAACTTATGTTTTATTGGTTTTACGTCTAATGCCTTTAGTTGGTTCTCGTTGGTCTATGAGCCATTGTATTAGTGATAGTTCAAATGAATGCATGTGTTTCCTTTGAACTGTGAAACGTTAAGTGCACCAGGTGCTTTTGGCTGTGTTTGGTTTGATAGATATCTCGGAAAAGGGAAAGAAGGGTGATTTAGAGAAGAAGTTAATTTTTTTTTAATATTTGGTTACGAATGGGAATTCAAATAAAAAAATGATAAAAGTTTGACGGATGTATCTAATATCATAAATGATGGGTACCTCCTGAAAGTTTTCTATGTCTGTAGAGACAGAAGTTTGTTCTATGTTGATACATAGGTTAGATCTAATACATCTACTCTCTTAATCGGGTTATCGGAAGACCGAAGTTTTATGTGACCAAATCATCTAAGGCGACTCTCTCTAATCTTATTTGCCACACTTATCCTGTTTAGAAGTAACTAGGTTTTTTTTTTTTTCATTCTTATCATGGAGTAGACAAAGAAGCCTCTGCATTGAACGTTTGGTTTAATTATTGGGATATTAAGGTTCTAGTCCCTGTATTTTTGCGCTATGTTTTCAGTCTTCAAATGACTGTTTGTCTTGCATTTTAACTATTGAATTCTAAGAAAATAGGAAAAGCTTTAAATCACTGATGCTTGATTTGAATTTTCGCGATTTATGGCTTTTGACAGGCTCAAGTCCATAGGCATGTTCACAAGTTTCGGGAAGTTCAACAATGCACACTTCTATCTATTAAAACAGGTGGGTGTAGTGAAGATTGCTCTTATTGCCCGCAATCCTCCAGGTATGACACTGGACTAAAAGCCCAGAGGCTAATGAACAAAGGTGCTGTAGTGGCGGCAGCAAAGAAGGTATATGTGAACTATGGTCTTTTCTTCTCTCCTTTAATTTAACATTTCAGTATCAGGAAACTATCCTTCATTTCCATTGCATGTTTATTAATTATAATGTTAATGTTAGGGGTTTGGTTGTTGAAGCCTTTCTTACAAGGAGGATGATTTTGCAAGTTATTAGTTTCTTGGTCTGTAGTCCTTGATGCATGAGATTGGTGAAAGCATTTCTTATTATTTGTTTCTGCATTTCATTTCCTAACAAAAGATTATTATCATAATCCACATCATCAAAAGTTTTATTCTAATCATTTGGGGTTGGCTGTATAAATACTCTTCCATTTATTCCCATTGAATGTTAGATGAGATGTTAACTCTATTTTTGCTTTTTTTGTAAATATATTATACTCATGTTACCTTAGGCCCACCCCTTTTTTGTCCTAATTCTTTCGCTTTAATCCTATCTACCCGCCTTTATTGGTGTATTTATTGTTGCAAATCCTTATCTTAATATTTACTATATTTTGTTTGATAGATATACTCCCTTTGCTACCCTTCTATAGTTATTCACATTATTTTTCTTAGCTTTGCTGAGCGTCAACTGCTTTTTATTCTCTCTTTTTTGCCACATGTTGTTTGGTTTTCAATGACTTGCAAAAACTTGTGGCCATATTGCATAATAGGTCCAATTGTAGTTATACAAAAATACAACTTAAATATCCATATATTATCTTATCTTATCTTACACTACTTCTGAGATAAATTTTTATTGCAACAATTCAATTTTGTACATTGCAAGTTTTTCCCTCAGCTATTTTCTTATTCTTAGTTCAAAGATAATTGAACTTATCACACCTAGTTCCTTGGTCTTACACTCTTACCAAATATTGTCAGATAATAGTTATAAAATTGAATTTAACATCCACTTAATTTCATGCATAAACTTGTTATTTGTCATCATAATCACATGCCCCTTATTGAAAAGTTTATTTCGCCATTCTTATCTTTATCTTGTTTTGAAAGATTATTTCTCCACCATTAGAACAAGGGAACAATGTCATCAACAAAGAACACAAGGTGTCATATTTCTTTTGTAAGCATCTCCTGCAACAATGAAAGAAAGGAAAAATAATAGACTTAATGTTGTTCCTTAGAGGGCGAGCCTAGAGCAAATGTTTTGGTTGTTTCCATGGTGATATGGTTGTCACAATTTTCAATTTTGGAAGCAACCTCTATGTAATGTGCAGAAAAAGCTATGTGCATCAACCTATTTTGTAACCTTTCACTTTTTTTTCTTAATGCTTATCCATGTTGTATTTTGGTTGTGATTGAAATGTAATAATTCGAGCCGACGAACGTGGATTTCAATACCTGGTGTCGCAGAGGGATGAATAAAGCAAAGAGCTTGTTTGGTCACTTGTTATCACAATCAATTTTGTACCTAGTGTTGAAGAAGACGAAGTGGAATCGAATAATTTTTGCTATTTTGGAGTTGCGAAGTAGTTCAACCCTTGGTGTCATGAGTCGGTTCTATCGGTTTTGTTACTCCCGTCGCTTAGAGTCAAGGGAGACGAAAGACCTTTAAATTACTGAGAGATGAGGGGAGAAACAACGAACTATATATATATATATATATATATATATATATATATATATATATATATATATATATAGAAAGAGAGAGAGAGAGAGAGTGTGTGTGGAAATTGTCAAGCAGAAATCAAGGGTGATGAGGTCATACTCAAGGGCAATGAAGTTGTGCAATCGAGAGCAGCAATCATGCAAGTGCGAGGAGTTTGCCCTAGGACGGGCACTGCAGTAAGAGAAAAAGATTCATTGGAAGTGAAGGAAATGTTAGTTTTCTTTTATAATGAAATTTGTTATTATTTTTTATAGTAAAGTTTAGAGTAGAAGATGCATAGATTTTTTTTTTATATATTATTATTTATTTTAAAAGTATTAATTTAAAAGTTAGATTCTTTTAATTATAAATAATAGTCAATGGTGAATTCATTAAAAAAACAAAATAATGAATGAAGTTACATATGATGTATTCTTTTTATTTAAATGAGAGAATATAAAAATATAGATATATGTTAAAGGATGAAAATTATTTTGTAAGAGTACATTTAAAATATCTTTTATTTTAGAAAATAATAATAATTAGAATGTGATTCATATTTTTAAAATGATTAGTGATAAACTTATATATAGAGAAAGGAGAGAGAGAGGGAGCGAGAGAGAAAGAGAGCAAAGTTATATAAATGACTTCTAATAACTAAAAGTCTAATTTAGAAATTAGATTTATAGACTAGAAATTTTCAAGTTAATGATATCTTGTACAAAAAAATAAGAGTGAGTTAGAAGAGTTATTGTTAAATAATGATAAATATATTATTATTAGATGATAAAAAAATATCTTATGCATAATTATGTGTCAAATTATCGACATCGGAATAAAGTTATAGATTGTTTATTATGAAATGATATATAGAATGCAAATGAAGTTATTAAGCTGAAATGCTTGTATATACATGATTGAATGATAGAGTACATCCATTTTTGGTACTAACTAGGGACACAATATACTCAAATGCATGAAATGAAAAAAAAGTTATGAAAAAAATGGAAATGGAAGTAACTTAATTGCTACTATTTATATAGTTTCTCTTATGATGGTTGTATTAGTTATAGAAAATGATAAAACACGATATACTTATATGCATAATATATTATTTATGATCATGAATTTTAAATGAAGTTACTATTTATGGAAAGCATGTATATTGTTTAAAATGTCATGATATTATTGTAATTTAGTAGTATGACGTGCTTACTGAGTTTTGACTCATCCTTATTATTGTTAATGCACATAATAATTATTTGAAGAATTTAAATAAGTGGAAGAGGAGAGAGCGCATACCATAGACGTGACGCTCTGAGAGAATAATATTTATTTAAAACAGTTATAGTATTTTACTTCAAATATATTTGAGGTTTTGTGACTCTTTCATTGTATTTGAAATAATTATGGTTAGTAATTTTAGTGAATAAATATTTTAAAATCATCTTACCGTTTGTTCCCACCTCATTAATTGGTGATGGGTCCCACCTCATTAATTGGTGATGGGTCGTGATGTGAAAGTTCTTGAGTCACTTGCTAACTAATTCTATTGCAATTCACTATTGCATGATAATTATCTTTAGTAATGCCAACTTACTTTTTTGACAAAACTATTATCCTCAATCCCTCAGATGAATTATTGTGGCCTTCGATCTCGTGTCTTTTGAAGATCAATAAAAAATATATTAATTTTTTGTTGCTCATGTCTTCTGAACATCAATAAAAATCTTGTGAAGTTTTTGTAGTTGCTCTCTATACTTATTCATCTATATTCATAGCATAAAAATTATCTTCTTAGGCTTTCTAACGTTAAACTAATGGATTCTCTCTTGCAGATATAATTTTGTAGTCTATTTTCACATATAATCACTCGTAGCTTTATTTTGTAAATCACAGGTTTCATGTCCTTATAGTTCACCAGCCTAAACTTTTAATTTATTCTTAAGGATTGATTCAAAATGCGATTTTTAAAAACACCAATATCTCTAATAACTCTTCCAATTTTTATGGGTATCTCATATAGAACAAGTGCTCCCTTTACGCATCTTCTTTAAAACTAGCTCAGATCTAATTTTTTTGGGATATATATATATATATATATATATATATATATATATATATATATATATATATATATATATATATATATATATATATATATATATATATATATATATATATATATATATATATACATATTCATTTTCTGCAAATAAAGACTTTTTTTTCATGGAACTTGCATCTAATGTTTCTCCTGATCTTCAAGTAAAAATCTATTTTCTCCCATATTAATTAAATAACTTGATCAAAGCCATCTGAATTTTTTTCTACTATCTTTGCTAGCTTACATCTCATTTTGGCTTGTTTTTTTAGGTAGCATGCTAGATAATTTATCTAGAGTTGCACTTTTACTATGCTTACTATGTTATTTTAAGAAGTGAATGAAGTAGGTCTGTAAAACTAGAGTTTCATATCTTAATCTTATATCTTTTCTAATAATTGTAGAAGGAGATTTATATTCATATCATTTTTGTTGTTTTGATGTTTACTTTCAGGCCAAGGAGGCTGGAAGCACACGTTTCTGCATGGGAGCTGCTTGGAGAGATACAGTTGGAAGGAAAACTAATTTCAGTCAGATACTGGATTATGTTAAAGAAATAAGGTATGCTTAAAATTTCTAAGTATAAAGTAGCTTTTGTTGTGAGTTGTTAAGCTGGGCTAAAAAATTTATCACTTTTTTTCTGCATTATTCCTTTGCTTCTGAACCAAATTATTCTGTCTTACCATACACTTCTCCTTAGCGATATCATTAATCCTTTATGCTATCTAAAAATAGTTAAAAAAGTGTTAATTCATGCATGATATTACATTTGGACAATCTCTGGTTTTGTCACATAACCTGATTGCTGAATATGACTATTTCTGGACAATTTTATTTTTGAAAGCTACACATACTTGCCAAGTATCATTTCATACATGTATCATTGGGAACGTGGAATTTGAATGTGGGATCTGGAGAAGCAACAACCATACTAATTTCTCTCGTTTAGAAGAATCAATAGATACTTTTTGAGGTTTGACTGCTCCTTGATAAGATAATGTATCTTCAATTTTGAAATTAGAATTTACAAAACATTTCAGGAGGATTAACTAAAACTTGAGTATTAGAATTGATTTTCCTACTTATTTAGAAGGAACCTGAGTCATTGATGTAATTTATTATATTTTATTTGTATGAAGCATTCTAGATGTATAAAAATATTGCTAAGATTACTTTCGTTATAGTTCTCAGCACTTCGCATATCAATCACAACATTAGAATATTTCATATTGTTCAGTTGAATTTGTTTTCTAATGCATCGTGCGATCATGTACATGTTGTACAAATGAAAACAAAATAAAAATTTGCAGGAAGTGATAAAGAAACAATATCTATAGGCTTTATGTGGTTCTATCCTTAAATAATCCCACATGGTGCTTTATCCTTAGCTTTATATACAATATCACCCTATGTAAATGTGGGCTCCGAAAATTCGGCCCCGGCCTCCTCGCCGCTTTTCATTTTGTTTTGGCGAGGGGGAGTTTTAACGGAATTAGTTCCGGGGTAAATTTTGGAAGGCAGATGGGTTTGTAGATAAGACACTACCCAGAGATTTCGCTCTCATTTTGTGAGGACTTTATGATCTGAGTTCTGGTTTCCTATAGGCGCAAGCCCCTATAGTTAATTACCCCTCCCGATCACGAGAGAGAACTTTCGATTAAGGCTAGTCGTCAATCAGATACGTAGAGTATACGTGGTATTTGGCATATAGTAGCAGCAATGAACATTTGAGATGATCGGAGAATTTGGGAATTTGATATTTAAAATAAAAATTGTACCATCTCATACTTAAAGCGTATGGTGGGGGAATGAATGATGGACCCGATCAAGATCCCATGGTTCCGTCATCCCAGGCCATCGTGGTCCCTGGTCTACTTAGTCAGAGGAGGTAGTCGACCCAACCTGACAGAAGGATCCTCGTCGGCAGCCATGGGTTGCTTCGTCTAAGGAGACCTTGTAGACCTGGGATGGATATTTGCCTAAGGGGACAAATTTGAATCCACCTTAGCTAACAGAGGGCTTTGCGCCCTATCGATCATATCCTATTGATTAATATCTCAATGATTTAATGCTAATAAGGAACGTAACGACGCTGACCATAACCGGTATTTCGTGGTGCTATTTAGCGGCAAAACCACTCGGTTCAGAGGGCCCCGGGTCATAACCGTTTATCCTGCAGTGTCATTTGACGGCGAACCGCCGGTTAGAGGACACGTACCACGTCCTTATTGGCATGAGATTGGTTGAGAATGGATCCTAGTGATATTTTCGACTAGGCATTTGACTCTTTGTGAGCTGAAGTTATATTTTAATTTGTCCACCTCGACAAACTTTTTGCGGAGGGTGGATGAATTTTGCTTTAAGTGTTTTGATGATTGGTTTCAAATTTAAATATCTTAGATCTTGATGATTTTTTGAATTTTTGTGGAATTTGAATTTTGTAGAAATTTTAGGACATTTTGAAATATATGAGAGATTAACCCCTCCGGTTGAGATTCACATTCAACACGGCCATCATCGGGGTGTGGGGTCATTTTTATTTGTAATTTGAACATTGTTAACTCTGTGTGGATGTCGACAGAGGATCGGGTTTCGTAGGCTTTATGCCTCTGTGAGTGAATTCTATTGATTATAGGCCTTGAAGGCCCAATATGAGTGTATTAAAATAAATACACCGGTCCCCACAACCGTATATTTATTTGATGGTCTGAACCCTATCGACTTCTATTGATCCATATAGAAGGATCGGATTCGGACTTGAATTCACTTGTTGACCCGCGCAGCATCTCTAGGTGTCATGTGTGTACCAATAACACGCTCGCCGGGGCTCATGCGGGTTGAGATTATATTTTCCCCTTTAGTGTACCTATGTGTATATAAGCTACAGTGTAGGTGCATGGGGATTTCAAAATATTTTAGTTATGCAAGTAATTGTAATTTGAATGCACACAATATTTCATTTGAGAGATTATGTACGCCTTCTGTCTGCTTGTACGAGTGTTGCAGATCCGGTGGCGGGTTGTAGCAGCTTATGGATTGAATTGTTTGCTGCTTTGTACAGGTAGACTGTTGTGCACTACTTGTTATTTTCTGTAGGGGCATTGTAGTGTACTAACGAATCTCCTGCTTTGGATCGTAGGGGATAAACTTTCCAGTAGTGATGTGCCTACTTTAATTAAGGGTCGTACAACCCGTGACACATAAAAGTGCATTATTTTGTCTCTTTTTGAAGATATCTGTTCACGGGATGTACGAGCCACCTAACTTTAACAGCTGGCGCGCACACCACTTAGAGCGCCCGTGACTTGCAATATGACGGGCACATTTTTTTATCCTCTCACAAAGGTGTTCAATCAAAAAAATTACCGGTGGTGTGCGGGGATTCTTGCGTGTTTACAATGAGCACAAAAGTATTTTGTAGGAAAGGTAAATTTTCTTTTTACTTTTACTTTTACTTTTACCCCCCTCCCTTTTTAAGATAATTACCCGCCGTATTCACTTGTATTTAAACCCGTATTTACTTTCGTATTTACGTACGTATTTCACTTGCTAGTGAATACTGTAGGAATCCAATGCCAGAGCCTCGAAATGGCATCTTAGGATCCTAAGTGGATGGGGCCCACATGTGTACCTTCTCTGTCCTTTAGCAAAGGATCCTAGGTTGGTGGGGCCCGCGAATGATTCAAACTCAATGTTATAAATAGGAGGGAATTTGAACTCATTTCTTCCCATCCCATTTCTGTAAGGAAAATTTTGGTGAGGGACTTAGGGGTGTACGAGTCAGGTGCTAGGAGGAAGAGGCTTGATTCATACCTATTGGCGAACAACTAATTACCTTGAAGACTCACTGTATGTTGCATTTCACATTGATTTATATTTCTTTTGTATTTGTTTTTCAGTGTCGGGAGCCTAGGGTGTCGTATATTTTATTTTTGGTTAACTTAAAACATTTAAGTGGATTTTAAATCTTTTTTTTTTAATTTTCTAAGTTATAGATTTTTGCTAAAAATTTTGGCAGCACTCCGGTATCGTCCCTGCGTAGGGGGCTGCCTCGGAGTGTGTAAGGCCTTCCCGCCTGTCAAGAAAGGCAGTCACGGTAGGTGTCGGGTGACACCGCGGCCGCAGTTCCAATCCCCGCTCGCTAAAAAAAGCGGTCACGTGGTCTTTGAGCACAGATTTAAAGTATGACATTTTCCTCGCCTTGGGTGTGCAGTAATTGAGGCGGTGACGGCGGATGACGACGACGTAGGAACCTTGCTTGGAGGGAGGATGGAGGAGGCCGGCCTTGGAGTCGTGAGAGAGGCGTGAGAGGGGCGGCTTCTTTGCGTGAGAAATGGCGTGAGTGGGGAGAGGGATCGGTTAGGAGAGTTATGAGGGTTTAAGGGTTAAGTGGGGGGTAGTTTAGGTATTTTTAGGATTTTTTATTAAAAGAAAATTCATTTTTTTTTTATTTTAAACATCTTTCTCTCCCTTTCTTTCCAAAACTTTTTAATTAGATTGCACAAAAATAAAAATAAATTTTTAATGTTGCATCGAGTTGGTCGTCGTGTCGTCGCTCGCACAAGTTGTCGTCTCGATTCGCGCGCCCAAAATTTATTTTTTTTTTTTCGCCGACCGGCGACCCCCACCAATATGGGTGTCGATCTTAGATGTTTCCGTTGCTCCGGACGCATCGGCGCTGTCCGTTTCGCAAACGGAGGTCGTCTCGGCGATTTTGGGTTTTTGGTCGACACACGTCAGGTGAGCTTTTGCGCGATTTCGAGCTCTTTCGCTTTTGAAACTCACCTTGCGCGGTCAACTCGACCCGTCACTACTATTAGGGTCAACAGTAAATTTAACAATAGGAAGATGCCAATGCAAAATCTAGATTTTTTCCAACTAGAGAGAACATTAGTGGTTGTACCAATTATTTCTTTAAGGTATTTTAGAAATAAGAAATAAATATAACATTTCTATTAGATACTATGACTTCGGAAACCCATTTAGTTTTACTGTTTCTCTAGAAAAGTACGGATATATAAGATACATTAGTAGTCATTAAGCATTGAATAAAGTGAGCTGTTTTTGAAAACCTATTTGTTACTGTTTGTATACTATCATGTCATCTGGTAGTTCTTGCCAGTAACAGCACAAAATTCATAGATAAGTCTACCCAAAAACATCAAAGGGACAAGAGAAGTGTATATGTCAGCATATTTTCAATAGTTTTGCCTATCTGACATGCACGACACACATCTGACATGCATGATGCTGACAATCTTATTAATATGCCATCCAAATGAAGGCTAGCAAAATTTACATTGAAGCAAACATATGTTTTTATTTCTACTCACGTGTCTAGCCATGACACCAAACATGGAATTCAAATAATATAATCACTAAGAGAGGTTTTGGGAATGCAAAGTTTGCTACCTTTACCTTTATAAATATATCCATCTCTAACTATAAAGGCAATAGAAGGAACATGCCACATATTCATATGATCGAGATATTTCAAGTGAAAGTCAAGATGTGCCAATTACTCTTCTCACATTGTCTTAAAAATTGACACATTTGTATGTATAGAAGTTCAGAGTAGGGTTCATAGTTTTATTCTTAATACTAGGTGTATTGATGTAGGATGTCTTAGGGTATAAGGTTCAATAATCGGAAGATCATTTTTATTCCGGGTGGGCTTTGATTGAGTAAAGCCAAAGACGTCCCAACAATACAAGATACAACTATAGGGAAGGGGGCATGATCAATATAACCTAGCTGGATTTAGGTTGGGGTAGTGGCTCCCATGCTAACTAGTTCCAAAGAGGTTCGATCATGCTGGAGGGAGCATCCCACTTAGTGATCAGCCTACTAGTTCACTCAAATCAAGTTATCGCGGACGAGCCACATTCAGGGAAACTTGCATGTGTGGTTCTAGCCAGGCTTTCCTTCGATGCAAACTTAGGAAGAGGCACAAGGAATATAAAATAATTCATTAGTTTCCTAACTATTTAATTTAGTTAAGATCTGATAGGAAACACTTGGATTTCCAAGTGTTTCTCACCAAAACCAAGTAGATCCAATGTAAAATTGCTGTCTACAGCAGAAAAATAGCCAAAAACAGTAGGAAAGCAGGAAAAACTGCAGAAAAATCCGAGAAAAGACTTGTATTTTACTAGTAGTTGCAAGGAAATAGCAAAGATACAATTGATCCTCAATTCGAGAGGAGGATCGATCTCTCCCAAATCTCTAGACGCCGCTAGAGCCCAAAGAAATCCTAGTTCTACGAGATCTCAAATTTCAGCCAAATTCAAGATGCCCAAACCCTAGGAAAAAACATCTATTTAATGCATACAAATCAAAAGGAATTCCCTAAACAATCCCTACATTCAAATTTCTCTTTGAAACCCCCAAAAAATCCTTCCTAAAACGCTCTGTTTGAGCGGTCGGCCGCTCGTTCTCCGCCAGAATTCCGCCTTGTTCCGCGATTTTGCCCGTGAGCCGGTCCTGCCTGGACCGGCTGGACCGGTCCAGTGGACCGGTCTAACAATACTCCCCTTCCAAAGATCCACCTTGTCCTCAAGGTGGAAATATGCTCGTGTTCCCGCGGAGGTGGCCATCCTTGAGGTGACTGAAAATCTTCACTGTATTGCTGAACCAAGGGCTGCATGGAAAGAGAAACATCCCCTTCCTCCTCCATCCTGATCACATCTAGCTTGTGTAGTCCCACCAAATAATCTCCCCCCACCTCTTGTATATCCCTAACCATGGTCTTAAGTGATTTCGTGGCTTTGGATAGCCCTGCATCTCCCCTTATAACCATCTTTCTCCCATCCACCATTAATTCCATCGTGAGTGCTCCCCAATTATCCTTGGTTTCCCCCAAGGTCTGCAACCATTTCATCCCCAGGATGACATCCGTACTCCCCAATTCCAAGGGAAGGAAGTCTTCCTTTACATGGATCCCTTGAATCTTCAGTACTACTCCTCGACAGACTCCTCTACCCATCTCCACCTTCCCCGTGCCCATCATCACTCCATAGCCTCCGGTATCCACTAACTCCATCCCCAATGACTCCACTATCTGTTTGGAAGTAAAATTATGGGTTGCCCCACTGTCAATCAACACAACCACCTCGCGGTCAGCTATCTCTCCTCTCACTTTCATAGTGTGACTCGGGGTGAATCTCACTACAGAGTTGAGGGAGACTTCTGCCACATCCAGGTGCAGCTTCTCCTCCTCCTCATCAGATCTGCTGCATCCTCCCTCCTCGTCTTCCTCCTCTTCACAGACAAGGAGAACCTGAAGAGTTCGGTCCTTGCACCTGTGCCCCGGCATGTACTTCTCATCGCATCTGAAGCACAACCCCTTTGCTCTCTTGTCCTGCATTTCTTTTTCGGTCAGCCTTTTGAAATTTTCCCCACTCCCTCCTATTGGCTTCTCCCGAGTGGTCTCATTACTGTTGCCTGATGCAGACCCCTTAGGTGCTAGAAGAGTGGTCGTCGTCCTGTAAGAGCCTCCTGAGCAGTTTCCTCGAGCCCCTCTTTCTGCTTTCTTTTGATCTTCTACCAACTGCGCCAGCTCCATGGCCTTTCCTAGGTTCCTCGGCTCCAGTACCCTGATTGCTGTTCGGATCTGTGGTTTCAGCCCTTTCATGAAGTTCCCTTCTAAGGCTGACTCTGAGATGTGATCCAGACGGCTAGCCAAATACTCGAATCTGTCCCGATAGTCAGCCACGGTCCCCTCCTGAGTCAGAGCAAAGAACTGCTCATAGAAGTCTCCTCCCCCATCGGCTCGGAAACGCTCTAATAAACAATCCTTGAACTCTCTCCAGTTTCTGATAGGTCCTCTCCTGTCTCTCCACTGATACCAGGCCAACGCCTTCCCTTCCAGACACAAACATGCCGCCGTTAGCTTCTCATCATCTGTCAACCCGTTGACTGCAAAGTAACGCTCCACCTTATAGATCCAGCCATGGCCATCTTCTCCCTCAAAGATGGGCATCTTCAACTTCCTCACCTTCGGATCCCTTCCATTGCCCCGGTACTCTCCATAACCTCCCATTCCTCGAAGATGAGGTGCTCCCCAAGGGTCCCGGTCCTCCCTCCAACGCTGGTATCCGAGTTCGTCGTCATAATCCCCCCTTCCTCTTTCAAAATCAGCACCTCGACGCTAAAATTCAGCACCTCGACGCTGATATTCTTCTCTCCTTTCTCCAAAATCTGCACTACCTTCATATTCCCCCCGCCTGCCTCCGAAATCAACACCTCGACGCTGAAAATCAGCACCTCGACGCTGAAAATCAGCACCTCGATGCTGAAAATCAGCACCTCGACGGTCATTTCCCATGCTCATCTCCTCTCTAGAGATTGGCTCTAGAGGTGGCATGTCGTCGTCCCTTTCAAGAATCTCCACCTCCGGATTCCTCCTCCCCCGGATTGGGTTTGGATTTCCTCCTATGCCATGGCCGTCAGTAGTCTCTCTCACTTCCGATGTCTCCGGATTGGTCTTCATCTCCAATAGTTTCTTCATCATTTCTTCCATAGCCGCGAACCTCCCTTCCAACCTGTCATTGTTGGTGGAGATTTCCATGAACTTTCCCTCCAGATCTGTCTTCAGTTGTCCGAACTCGCCTTCCAAAGCTTCCACCTTCTTTCCGGCCATCTTTCTTCTAACGGATCCCAAAAAATTTCTTCTTCCGGAAAAGAAACTTGCTGAAATTTCAGAATTTCAGCCGCCGGTGGTCCCAAATCGATGCTCTGATACCAATTTGATAGGAAACACTTTGATTTCCAAGTGTTTCTCACCAAAACCAAGTAGATCCAATGTAAAATTGCTGTCTACAGCAGAAAAACAGCCAAAAACAGTAGGAAAGCAGGAAAAACTGCAGAAAAATCTGAGAAAAGACTTGTATTTTACTAGTAGTTGCAAGGAAATAACAAAGATACAATTGATCCTCAATTCGAGAGGAGGATCGATCTCTCCCAAATCTCTAGACGCCGCTAGAGCCCAAAGAAATCCTAGTTCTATGAGATCTCAAATTTCAGCCAAATTCAAGATGCCTAAACCCTAGGAAAAAACATCTATTTAATGCATACAAATCAAAAGGAATTCCCTAAACAGTCCCTACATTCAAATTTCTCTTTAAACCCCCAAAAAACCTTCATAAAACGCTCTGTTTGAGCGGTCGGCCGCTCGTTCTCCGCCAGAATTCCGCCTTGTTCCGCGATTTTGCCCGTGAGCCGGTCCTGCCTGGACCGGTCCAGTTGACCGGTCTAACAAGATCATCCTAACTTTTAATTTCGATAAAGATCTCTTTTAATGCTAAATCAAAATAATGCACTTTATTTGTCATCTGAAATTTGAGAACATATATAAAATTTTGCTGGAGTTAAAAGTTCATTCTAGAAAATAGAAACTAGTATGTAATAAACTTTACAAAATCTCAGTCATGCATGCAAATTAATTATTAATAATTTAGAACTAAGAAAATTATGAAAAATCACCAATTAGAAAATTTAGACCTCATCCCAACAACAACAACAACAACAAGAAGTCTTTATCCCACTACGTGAGGCGGGCTATACATGAATTCTTTTTTTTCATTGTATCATATTAAGAGTCAAATACTCATTTAATTCTAATAAAAACGTCTTTTATAATACTTTCTAACAAATTTTCTTAGGTCTACCTCTACTTACCATAGGTCGGATCTAATATATCTACTCTCCTAATAGGGTTATTAGAAGGCTAGCCTTTTATATGACCAAACCATCTAAGACAACTCTCGCTAATCTTATTTTTCACCGGAGCTACATCAATCTTTTCATTTATATAATCATTTCGCATTCTTTTCATGTAAAGCCACTCATCCACCTGGGCATCTTCATCTCTGCAACACTTAATTTGATTTCATTCTTCTCTTTTAATGGCCAATATTTTGCGCTATATAGAATTGCAAGTCTCACCAGCATCTTATAAAATTTTCCCTTTAAGTTTGAGGGTACTTTTCTTTCACACAACATGCCCGATGCATATCTTTACTTCAACCATCTAACTTGAATTCTACTAATAATATTCTCATCTATTTCACCATTGCTTTGAACAATAGACTCGAGACATCTAAAATGTGCACTCTTTTTAATGACTTGATCGCCCAATGTTACAATCCCCCCACTAGATATATAACTGCTAAAATTACACTCAATGTATTTGATTTTAGATATACTCAAACAAAATATATTTAGACTCTAAGGTTGATCTCCGTAATTCAAGTTTTTCAAAAACTCTCTCTGGTCTTATCAACAAGAAGAATATCATCAGCAAAAAGCATATATCATGGCACATCCTCTTGCAAATGTCTATTAATATTATCTATTGCTAATTCAAAATGATTTGGGCTTAAATCTGATCCTTGATGTAATCCAATTGAAATAGAAAAATATTTGATCAAACCAACTTGTGTATGAACACAAGTAACAGCTCCTCTATACAGATCTTTAATTAGCCTCATTCCAGTACAAAGAAAATCAGTGGCCATGAGAAATCAATAGAATTAGAATCCCAACTGTATAAAATCTCATCAGACTGGCTTGTGGCATTGATGATCGCCCAATCTTTATATTTAGTTCCTCTAGTTGCTCTCAAAACATTAGGAGAAGGATTATTGGGTTTGGGTTTTTGAAGACGGATAATATCAAACTTATTAAGAAAGACATTCTTTGACCATCATACTTTAATGGAAGAGCTCAATTATCTAAAATTCCAAGATTTAATCTTCATGAGCAATCTAAGTACTCAACTTCAAAGTAAACTGAATTTTCAGTCTGGAAGTTTAAAAATGCTTCCTGCTGCCATAAATGAAGATGATTTCTCCCATCGCTTGGAATCAGATTGAGAAGTGTAGCATGAACTAGAATAGTTATAAATATCTGGAAAAGATGATTTTATTATCCAACCTCCATATAGATCAGGAATAATTTTCTTTCTGAAATAAATAAAAAATATCTTGGCTCTTGCTTGAGTAGGGAAAGATTATGGAAAAAGTGATTTAGGCATAGAGATAGAGAAGAATTTTGTCCCCAGAGCTTGTTGACCCCTTCATTGAAAAAAAAAATCAAATCAAATAATAATAAAAAAAATCAAATCGCTTACCTGCTCTGGCATCTCACGTCGCACGTCGTCCACACCTCTCGCACATCGCTTGCACGTCGCCGCTCTTCCCCACGACTCGTTCGCGTCGTTAAAAGGCCGAAGAGACGAGGCCTTTGGCCTCTCCCAGCGCCCACGAACGCGACCTCACTCTCCCGCTCTCGCTCTCGCTCCTTCTACCTCGTTGCTGTTTGGCTTCGGGATTTCACAGGAGCTGCTCGACTTTGCTTCTCCAGCGACGTTCCTTACCTGTCAGATCGGAAGTTACATCAGTTTGGTCGGAAGCAACGAGTGGAGCTCGCTAGCCGCAAGGGAAACTGATGAGGACATCGAAGATCAACGGCTACGATCGTGTCTATTTATTTTCATGTATTTTATTTGTTATTTGTACTTTTCCATTTATACCCTCACTTGAGGGCTTTGTTTTATGTTTGCCCTAGGGGCAATTGTGTCATTTATTTTCCTTCATGTATTTGGCTATTTAAGCTCTCCTCTTCCTCTTGGAAGGGGATGATGATTATTGATAATGAAAAGTTTCATGTTCTTGTTGATCTCTTAGTGAGTTCACGTGATCTCTTAGTGAGTTCATGAGAGGAGAAGCCCGAGGAGGGTAATTCGCAATACCCGCCAATCTTTGGAAGAGTCCGAGGTTCGCGGTTCTTACGATCTCTTTGTGAGTTCGTTAGTTATCTCTATCTTTCTCGTATATTCTTGTTCTTCTCTTTTCTCCCCTCTTCATCCACAAAGTATCCCCCTAGCTCCATTGCCACCGCCCCTTGGAGTCCACCCGCCGGCCACCCTCACGGCTCCGGCCGGCCACTTTGTCGGCAACCTCCCCAACCGTCCACTCCTCCCTCCCGCATGCTCCAAATTTGAAATTTGAATTTCGAATTTCGAATTCTTTCCTAATTTAGAAATCCAATTTAGGAAAGTTTTATTTGATAAATTCCAATTTCAAATTAAATTAAATTGGAGTTCTCATAACTTACCTCCACGTCATCACCCACCTTGTTCTTCAAATTTCAAAAATTAAAATTTGAATGAGCTCCAAAATTTTCATAATTGCCAAAGTCCAAATAAGGAAAGAATTGAATTGAATCCAATTCAAATTTCATGGCATGAGGAGTTACTAATTCTCCTCCTAGGTGGCATCCTCCTAATCGGAAATTGATTTATTCACACTAATCTCCCTCATCTCCTCTCTACATGCCGCCGGCCTCATCAAGGGGGAAATCCATTTAATGCTAGTTTAATGCCATCAATGCCTTGATCCAAAAATTCAAATTTCAAAATAACCCCCCCTTAATTTCATTCATAATATGAAATTAATTTCAGATTATGAAAATGAAGCTCCCTCTCCCCTCTCTAAGCCGCTGGCCTTGCTTGGGATTAAGTCCATTAAATGCCACTTTATGGCATTGATCACATGAGTTGGGGATTCAAAATTCAAAACCTAACTCCTACAAGCTGCAGTAAATTGCTGTCCAGCAATTTTCCAAGTGGAAATTGCTGTCCGGGAAGTTCCAACCAGCCATAGTGCTGCCCGAACCTGCTCCTGTTTGCTGACTAGAAATTCCTCACGTGCTGTCCAAGACGTTTCTAACCTCAAAGGCTGCTGTCCGAAGTTTTCAAGGGTCAAAATTGTTGGCCAAGCTTTCCTAGTGACCACCCAAACATCTGTAGTTGTTGTCCAGCCATCCTAGCAGAGTTCCTACGGCTGTCTTGCTGTTCAGAGGGTCTCCGATTGCCTTCCAGAAGGTTCCCCAAACCTTGTATTGCTGCCCACTTCTTCCCCAAACCGTGTCCAAGCCTTGATGTGCTGATTACTCGTCATCCAGTGCCTTGTGATCAAACCGGAAGCTTCGTAATCTCTCGTCTTTGGGTAAACTCTTTCCCCGACTCTTTTACCTTCATAGTGCTTCTCAATTGTGGTATAATAAATTCATGACAACCAAGTTGACGCTTCTCCGCTAAAGCCTAGTAATTAGAAGAGTTGTGTGAGGGATCTTTCATAGCCTAATCTTATTGTTAGTATTGGAATTTATTGTTGGAACAATCTACGTAGGCAATGTTGGATTAAGATGGCTATCTTTTGAACTTAACTTCTATGCATGAAAATTAACCTAAGCTAAGTACCACTTAATATTTATCTTATCGTTCAATTCCGCATAAGATCTTACTTACTATTGCCTCTAAATCTAAGCGTGCAAACTTTCATTATTAAAATCATTTTGGCATGGGAGTTTGTGTCACATCATCTTGGTATCAGAGCATGGCTAGCATGCATTACATGTGCGAGATGCATCCTAGGTGTCTACTTAACTTTCCCTTAGCTTGTTTGCATGCATACCATCGCATAGTGATTTTATTCACTGTTTTTGCCTGCTGCCATCTATATTTCTGCATCGTTTTAATCACTTCGAGCAAGTCTATCTCATTGTCTAAGTGCTGTCCTTGTCACAACAACATCCCTAATTGCTTAGGATGCTTAGACAAACATGTTAGCTTGCTATCCCAGTTATTCCTGCACTGATTAGTGACATTTAGGTGACATTAAACTGGTGATAACTTGCTGTCCACACCCTAGAGTCCATCTAGATTGCTTAGATAACTTCGTCCCTCATTTTAGTTTGCTTTCCAAACAAAATCTGCATCTTGTAGTGTCATTTAGAAGAGTTTAACTTAGTGTTTAGGTGCTGCCCAAGCCTTAGCAACCTCCCTAAACACCGGGTGACTTAAACCCTTCTTGAAACTTGCTGTCCAGTATTTTTCCTGCACCTTATAGCACGTCGAAATGGTGTTTTTCCTTTGTAAAGTGTGGTACCTTGCACCCAATCTTCATTAGGTTTCACTTGAAACTTTTCAATGGACCCGATAAGACTCCAAAAGAGTTTAGATGACATCGTTAACCTAGTGGGCAATATGACTAGAATTATGACAGAGAAACCCGTTGACTATCCCCACTCTAATTACATGCCCCTCTCAGCTTATCACCCGAGACCTGAGCCTAGGCATCCATGACCTCACTTAGAGTCACCTTACCGTCTGCCTATCTTTGATGGTTCTTTAGACCCTTACTATTTTAGGGAACGGGTTAGACAACTGGAGGAATATTTTGAATCATGTCATATCCCTGAGTCCCACCAGATTAGCATTGCTAAGTCTCACCTTAAAGGTCGAGCTCTTCAATTTTGGATAAAATTGGAAGATCATAAAGAGTCTCGCGGTGAGTACCTTACTTGGAAAGACATGAGACGAGAACTTAATTTGAAATACCGACCCTCTACTAGTGACCGTCATCTAGGGCATCACCCTACCTCTTTTGTTGGGACAACCCGTGGACCTTACTGTGGTCAAGACCACCCACCCATTAGTAACATCCGGGTTGCTGCCCCACCCTTTAGGTCTTTACTTAAACTAAATGGCCGACCCTCTACTGGGTCTTCTGTTGAACAAATCTCTTATGACTCCCCACGTGGACTAACTTCTGGCCAGCTCAGTCAACCTTTAGCCTCCCCAGTCTTTGACCCTACAAGTGGTATTTTAATAGAGAAATGCTTTAAAAAGAAAAGGTCCCCTGAACCTGAAGCTGAGTGCATCCATTTCGTGGATGCTAATGATATCAATGATAATGAAGCATTCTTTGAGGATGAGATTGAAGTGATTACATTAGACTCCCTACATGATGTAAATCCTAAGTTAGGAGATCTAGAATCCTCAAACCTTGATATCTTAGCTCATCCTGATCCTAATCTCATAATGGATATCCCGTTGGATAAGGTCTGCCGGGAAGATATTAATTTGATCTCGAACGACACTGATCTGACCTTGAACCCTGTGGAATTAAATTTGGAAGATCCTGATTTAGTTGTAACACATACTAAGATGACTCCTGATAATTCTGATAATTTTGATTTAATTTTGGATAATTCTGATTTAATTCTGGAAAATTCTGATGGCGACTTAGATAATCTCGAGTTGGAAGTAAGTCAATCAAATTTATCACCTGATATAAGTGAAACAGAATCCATGTATCTTAGGGTTGCAACCAAACCTGAGTCTCTTTCGGAAGACAGTATTTTGAGTCTGAAAGTTTTTGAGCCTGATTTGAGCAATGAGCCCCCTCTTGTTTCGTTAGAGTCTAACTTTAGAGCTGCTCAATTGGATTTATATTTGGCCGAGTGTGTCATTCTTGATTCATACATTTTGCCCGTTATAGCCTCGTCCTACCAGGATAAGGACCACTTCTATTCTAGTTGGATGAATTTATTAGGTGACACTACCACCACTAGGAGACTGCTGTCGACCCTAACTGAAACTACCTATAGAAGTGCCCTGGTAGCTAAGAGTGTTTTCATTTCTCCCCCTACCCCAATTCCCTTAGACCGAACACTTTAAAACCCCTTTTTTGTGACTTGTCCACTTTTTCTAGTTATGTGTTCGTGTGAGTTAGTATGTTGTTGTGTATGTTTTGTAGTCTGTTGTCTTCCGAAGTTTTCTTTGTTTAAAATTTGCGTGTGAATCCATATATCATTCATCTTGCATATCAAGTCTCTTGCACCATCTCATGTTCATCTTGTTGAGTCTTGAGACATGAATTCGCATAGCACATGTCGCATTTACATTACATCTACATGACTTTCTTTAGAAAATTGCACGCCTAACTGAATAGAGCAATAATAAGTATAAGCTTTATGCTGATTCTAAACGACAATTTAAATCTATTAAAGTTGGTAACTCAGCAATGGTGTGGATTCGTCCGGGAAATTACATGTTAGAAGTGCATATCATTTAGAATAGTCAATAAAATCAATAACAACGCTTGCGTGGTGGATCTGCTTGCAGAATTCAACATTTATTTCTTTTCTAACATAAAAGATTTAGTAGACTTTGAAGGTCCGGAGTTAAAACCCCAAATCCACTTCAAATTAAGCCTTGTGCGACCCCACCTTGTGAGAACCTCAAAGCCTACCTCCACTCTCAAAATTATTCCCAAAATTCCTATAGCGGAGAAGGTTGACATGATTCCTAGTGATGATATTATTTCCACAAAAGAGGGTGAACGAAGAAGATACTGGACTAGGTGAAGAGGTGAACCAAAGTCAGAGGATATGTGGTTAGAGTGCGAGGAGCTACAACAGATAAACCCATATGCAAGAGGAGTTTTCGAGACACCAACTCGACGGAGTCGAGTTTTTCTCCCACCTGGGCAGAATGATGAGGACATCGAAGATCAACGGCTACGATCGTGTCTATTTATTTTCATGTATTTTATTTGTTATTTGTACTTTTCCATTTATACCCTCACTTGAGGGCTTTGTTTTATGTTTGCCCTAGGGGAAATTGTGTCTTTTATTTTCCTTCATGTATTTGGCTATTTAAGCCCTCCTCTTCCTCTTGGAAGGGGATGATGATTATTGATAATGAAAAGTTTCATGTTCTTGTTGATCTCTTAGTGAGTTCACGTGATCTCTTAGTGAGTTCACGTGATCTCTTAGTGAGTTCATGAGAGGAGAAGCCCGAGGAGGGTAATTCGCAATACCTGCCAATCTTTGGAAGAGTCCGAGGTTCGCGGTTCTTACAATCTCTTTGTGAGTTCGTTAGTTATCTCTATCTTTCTCGTATATTCTTGTTCTTCTCTTTTCTCCCCTCTTCATCCACAAAGCATCCCCCTAGCTCCATTGCCGCCGCCCCTTGGAGTCCACCCGCCGGCCACCCTCACGGCTCCGGCCGGCCACTTTGTCGGCAACCTCCCCAACCGTCCACTCCTCCCTCCCGCATGCTCCAAATTTGAAATTTGAATTTCGAATTTCGAATTCTTTCCTAATTTGGAAATCTAATTTAGGAAAGTTTTATTTGATAAATTCCAATTTCAAATTAAATTAAATTGGAGTTCTCATAACTTACCTCCACGACACTATGAAGATCGAGGTGGTTCATATGGTTAGCCACATTGATGTTGAAGATAATGATGGCGATGAAGACGATCAACTGTCACAGCCACGCGTACGCATTTACCGACGTCGTCATAGGGCTATATTTATTGCCAGCCGAAGTGCTCGTTCCTGAGAAGAAGGGCAGGAAGAAGAAGAGGTCGGAGAAAACCCCTTCACTGGCGAAGACATCATGCTCGCTGAAATGAAAAATCAGATGAGGTGACAGATGCGAAAGAAAGATAGATAAATCTCTAAGTTAAATGATAAAATGATTGAGATGATGACTCAGATGACGGCGATGATGAAGATAATGCAGAAGACCACTTATGTGGGTCCTGCACCTGCTCAACTCGTCAACCAAGCTGCGAATAATGTTCCAACAAATCACCAACATCCTCAAGCGCCACAAGCCTAAGGAGTGAAAGGTGTACCTGAAGGTGGCAAAGAGATTGATGATCCTACCCGCCAGCGTACTCCACAAAATGTGGCGAGTGCCTCTGAACCTGTAACTGCAACACAATTAGAGGACTTAATCAGTGAAAAGATTAAAGCTATTATAGTTGCTGAATAGGCAGAGAAATTGGTAGGCAAAGGTCGCTCGTACCCAGCAGAGTACGATCAGGTGCCGTACCCAAAGGGATATTCTGTACCAAAATTCAATATTTTTGACGTCAATAATAATCCCAGACAGCACCTAGCGCAGTAACACTGGAGGCAATGATGCTTTGTTATTCCAGCAATTCGTGAGCAGCTTGAGTGAAACTGCTTTTGAATGGTATGCATAACTGCCAAATGATTTGCTAAAGACCTTTGCGGAGTTGGAGGCCTTGTTCATGAAAAGGTTTGCCATTGCAACTGAGGAGACCATCATTGATGATCTCGCCATTGCAACTTTCTCCCTCTTCGCCTCCTTCGTGGTTGGTCCAACACTCCAACTTCGCATCTTCTCCGACTTTCCCTCCCGTGGATCTGAAGTTACGACTTCCCGATCGGAAGCTACAAAGGGAGCTCACTCACTGCGGCAGTAACTTACTCCCACCCACCCGGTTCTCCGGCTCCTCCAGGGTTGTCCGGTTTCGCTCCTTTGACGATCCCCTTTTTTGTCCAAGCGGAAGCCAGAACGAGAGCTCGAGCTGCGAATGTTAACTTTCTCCTTTGCCACCCGCTCATTTGGCCAAATCCCGCCAATCTGTCGAACCAGAGAGGTGAAGGAAGCGGGAGTTAAAGGTTTTCATTATCCTTAATTATAATTAATTTAATTTAATTATAATTCATGTTAATTATAATCAAATTAATTAATTATGATTATTTTTGTTAAATTATTATTAATTATTACTAATTTGTTATAATTAATTTAAGTTAATTAATATTAATTAATTATGATTAACAAAATTTAGTTATAATTAATTATGTTGATTAATGATATTAATTATAATTAATTATTATAGTTAATTATAATTGATTGCAAATAAATGTAATTGATTAAATATGATTATAATTATAATTAATTATAATTAATTAATATAATTATACTTAGTGGTAATATATAATAAAAAACATGTGGTAATATATAATTATACTTAGTGGTAATATACTTAGTGGTAATATATACTTAGTGGTAATATATAATTATACATGTGCACTTGAACTTGTAAGCCTTTGACTCAAATCCGAGTAAACTCAATGTGGCTTCAGGGGACTCGGACAGATGGAAGATGCTCATTTTGAGTCTGAACTATACTTGGACTCAAAACTAGGACAAATGCAAATAAAAGACTTAATTTAAACTCTAACTAATGTGATAAGAGATTGGACTTTCAAGATTACTAGAGCTTGAAGCTCAATGAATCATGTCTTGAATGTAAAGTCAAACTCAAAACAAGCTTGAGCAGATGACGTTGAACTGGACTCGGATGTAAGTGACAAATGACTTGAACTCAGGTCAGATCGCGAGAGGCTTAAACAATCAAAATAAAGGATCCTTTATTATTCAAGCCTCACTTTTCTTCCTCTAGTTGATAAAATAGAAGATTTGTGACACTCAATATTATGGTTAATCTACATGCAAGCAATCATGAACATCTGTTACAAACACACGTTCAAGATGCAACTAAATGTACTGAGTCCTACAAGCAATAAAGGTCAACAAACATATGGATTCATCTGTCTTCTACGACGACCACTGAAATTACTTATGGATAACAATAGTGGATACATAGTAAGTGTAGTAAATCCTCTATGGACACAAGTGCATCTATTCTCCACAAGCAAGATACAAAGTGACTATGCCAAGTGCAAGTACCTACGATTCTTTGTAGGAGGTCTGCCGTACATTCGACACATGTCTGTGAACAAATATGAAGAATTTGCAATACATAACAAACATGTATTAGCATAATGCAACAAACTCCTACAACAATCCCTACAAAGTCAATGCAATGTACTTGTAAGCAGCAATATACAATTGCAATGTGTACGAGTATTACCCATATGTAGCAATCAAAGACCTTTCCCTACAAGTAAATACATCGAAACTATCACCTGAGATTGGTGACAGGTGGATATGATACTGATGTAAATGGCTCTTTTACTAATACTCCTAGGAGCTCATAGTGGATACAACGGTCCCCTGCAAATGAATGCTTGTGGATAACAACAGTGAGTATATCGTAAGTACAACGAACCACTGTGGGCACATGTACATATATCACATATGAAAATGGTGATCAAGATCTTCAAGTACGTCGGGTACAAGGGCAATTCGATGTATGGAAAAGGACACCTCCTGGTAGAATGGAAGAGATGTTTGAGCAAATTCGAACTAAACTTCTTGGTGTCTCAAAATTCCTTCTTGATCCTGTACTCAGGAAGGAAATAATTCTGGTATCCACAAACATCAGAAATAACAAGCCTAACACACTAAAGACCCTGAAAGAAGTTCGTTCCAAAGCAGTGGTCACAAACTTCAAAGAAGTCCATCCCCGGTGAATGAGAAAGGAGGAGTCAACATCAAGACCTTCCCGCCACCGGATCCGCAATACTCATACTATAGGACATAAGGCGTGTATAGGCTCTCAAATGAAATGATGTGCATTCAAACCTCAATTATCCGCACAACCAAACTATGATAAAATACCCTTGCACGTGCACTATAAATTGTGTACACATAGGTACACTGAAAGGGGTAAAAGCAATCATAAAACCCGCATGGGCCTCGACGAGCGTGTTATCGGTATACATGTGACATCTAGGGATGTTGCGCGGGTCAATAAGTGAATTCAGGTTCGAACCCGATCCTCTTATACGGATCAATAGGAGTCGATAGGGTTCGAACCATTGAACAAATATACGATTGCGGCGACCGGTATATTTGTCTTAATACATCCATATTAGACCGTCAAGGTCTATAATAAAGAGAACTTACTAATAAAGTCATAAAGCCTTCGAAACCCGATCCTCCTAAGCAGGTAAATAGGAGTAGACAAGGTTCGAAACATCGGATAAATATGCGGTCACGAAGTTGACTGGAATATTTATTTTATACATTCATATTACGTCTTTAAGGCCTTTAACAAAGAAATTCACAAACAATGACACAAAGACTATGAAACCCGATCCCCTATCGGCATGTTGATAGGGTCGACAAGGTTCAAACAAATGGAAATGATCCCAAACACCTCGATGATTGTCGTGCTGAATGTTTATCTCAACCGGAGGGATTCACAAACATTTCCAAATGTCTCCCAAATATTCGAATGCCCATCAAATCCAAAACTCTACAAAAATCCCAAAATTCGAAAATCCAAAAAATGTTTAAAATTGAAAATCAAACCATTGAACGCTTAAAGCAAAATCCATCGACCTTCCGCATCAGTTTGCCGAGGTGGACATATTCAAATATAACTTCAGCTCACAAAGAGCCATATGCCTAGTCGAAAATATCACTATGATCTATTCTCAAACAATCTTCTGCCAGTAAGGACATGGTACGCGTTCTCTAACCGACGGTTTTGCTGTTAAATGGCACCGCAGGATAAACGGTTATGACCCGGGGCCCTCTGAACCGAGTGGTTTTGCCGCCAAATGGCACCACGAAATATTGGTTATGGCCAGAGTCAATACGTTCCTTGTTGGCATTAAATTCTTGAGATATGAATCAATAGGATATGATCGATAGGGCACAAGCCCTTTGTTAGCTAAGGTGGGTTACAAGTTGTCCCTTTAGGCAAATACTCACCCCAGGTCTATAAGGTACCCTTGGACGAAGCAACCCATAGTTGCCGACAAGGATTCTTCTGTCAGGTTGGGTCGACTACCTCCTCTGACTAAGTAGATCAGGGACCACGGTGGCCCGGGACAACGGAACCATGGGATCTTGATCGGGTCTATCATCCATTCCCCCACCATCCGCTTTAAGTGTAAGATGGTGCAATTTTTATTTTAAATATCAAATCCTCCAAAATCTTCAAACTTCCAATATCCAATCTTCAAATGCAAATCCATGCTGCTACTATATGCCAGATAACACATATCTCTACGTATCTGATTGACGACTAGCCTTAATCGAAAGTTCTCTCTCGTGATCGGGAGGGGTAATTAACTATAGGGGCTTGCGCCTATAGGAAACCAGAACTCAGATCATAAAGTCCTCACAAAATGAGGGTGAAATCTTTGGGTAGTGTCTTATCTATAAACCCACCTGCCTTCCAAAATTCTCCTCGGAACTTATTCCGTTAAAACTCCTCTCGCCAAATAAAAGCAAACAATTAGCGCGGCGGGGAGCCCGGGGCCGAATTTTCGGAGCCCACAGAGCTATAAGAATCTCCCAAGATTTTTTTTCAAACAAATCTTGTTTCCTCTACATTCATTTCAATCATTAAAATGAAAATCTCTTAACCCAAGAGAATCTGCCTTATTGCCTTCCAAAATCATCACTTCAATATCATGGAAATAACATTCATTCTTTTAGGTGGCCATCCAGGAATCAGATCCTGAAAAGTTTGCTATAGTGAGAGGATTTGTGGACCCATGTTGGAGAAGGTAGCTTCTCCAGGTTGTGGGCTTGAGCCGCACTTAGCAATCTATCGCTCCCCCTCCCCCCCCCCCTCCCCACCCCCCCCCCCCCCCCCCCCCCAAGCTGGAGAAGGTAGAATCAGAAGAACGATTTCTTTCTTTATCTATATTATGAGCTGTTTATTAATCGTTCCTCGATATATTAAAAAATTAACCTCAAGAGAATTAACAGACTTATCATGAAGGCCTTAGTCTGTTTCCCCTACTGAGATTAGGAGAGGTAGAACTAGGGGTGTAAGTGAGCCAAGCCGGCTCGAGTTCGGCTCCTTAACGAGCTTACAAGTCGAGCTTATTGAGCACGAGTTCGAGCTTGAAGAGACTCGGCTCACGTTAGGGTTCTTAATAATATAACTGATTTTTTTTTAATTAACTAAATCTTTTTTCTCTAAACAAAAAACATACATAAACCCCAAAAAGAATAAATGATGCTTTCCAAGAAACGTACAGCTGTATTTGAAAACAAATAATTATAAGGCGGCCAAGCATTAATAAAATGCAGTGACAGTGAAGTACAACAGTTTGTTGGGAAAATAAAATGCAGCATTGAATAAGGGAAAAAATACTATTGCTATTCCCTAAATAAAAAACAAAACTATTTCTGCTCTTCTCATGCAACAACCACACAACCTTTCTTCTCAGACACAGGCGAATACGTGATAAGCGATAGTCCTCTTTGATGGGATCTCACGAGTTACTTGCGAGCTCGTTTTTACCACATCGCTCTGAGCTCATGATTTGGCCAGCAGGTTTAGCTCGAGTTAGGCATGACTCGTGTGCTACTTGACTTGTTTACACCCCTTGGTAGAACCAATCAAAATTTTCTTACCATCTCTGCCAAGTGCAGTAAAAATAATAATATCATCCGGAATTTCATAAGAATCACTACCAAGAAGGATTATTATTGGAGTGTAAGCATGTCTTAGACTACAATATCAGGATAAATTTTATATCAATCATATCATCAACAAGAACAAGAACTTTGGTCTCTAATAAAATACATTTAGCAATTGTCCGCACACAAAACAAAAAAAGCCATAATATTTCAACATTTACCCTTTTACAGTCCCTTACTGTTGAATGGACACATGTTATGCAAAATCTCTTGCATTAAATCTTATCAGGATTTTTGTAGTCTGTGCTTTAACATTTCTACCAAGATTTGGGCCTGTGGCAGGGTGATGGTTCAAGGCTATCAGTGTCTTCATCTTGTAGAACCACTGCTTCATGTTTCTGTTGCACCATGCTTCTGAATATTAAGCACTTTAGCGTTTGGTTCCTTTTTTTTAATGCAAGCAGCTAAATCTTCTCAGCGCTCTTTTTTCTCATCTATCTCTTCTGGTTGAACTTCTTTAAACACATCACTCATTCTTCTTTTTGAAAGTTATATACCTCTTATTCACTTGGATTTTGGTCAAAAACAATATCCAAGCTTTACATCATTACTGGACTGATACTATTTATAAGTCTTTTCTCATATCAAAAGCACAATGCATTCAGCTTTTCTTTGTCTACCGTTTATTCTCGTTTTACTCTCTTCCAATGCCCGATTTTTTTATGCTAAATTGCTTTTTATGTAATTTGCTATTGTAACCAATGCTTCAGGGACATGGGAATGGAAGTTTGCTGCACACTGGGTATGCTTGAGAAGCAGCAAGCGTTAGAGCTTAAGAAGGCTGGCCTTACTGCATATAATCATAATCTTGATACTTCAAGAGAGCACTATCCAAATATAATAACCACCAGAACATATGATGAAAGGTTGGAAACGCTTCAATATGTCCGTGAGGCAGGAATTAGTGTCTGCTCAGGTAATTTATTTTCTTTAATTTACTGCAAATTTGTAGTAGTTTTTGACGCAAAGAATAGTTGATGGAATTTCTTTTGGGGCCTATTTTAGTATCAATAACTTCGTTGCACTTTATGCCATGTAATTACTGTACTGGCCCATTAGAGAACATGCTGCTCTATACCATTACTAAATTCAGTTTTGTGATTGCTTAGACTTAGGTTCTGAGATGATCTTGCCGTTAAAGGAATCTATTTATCTTTTGAAATTGCAGAAATCCTACCAAAAGGTCCGTTGTTTATATATTATGAAATGAAATGCTGCCTGTTATCTTAAATTCAGGAGGAATTATTGGTCTCGGTGAAGCAGAAGAAGATCGCGTGGGTTTATTGCATACACTGGCAACCCTTCCTAACCATCCTGAGAGTGTTCCCATTAATGCGTTGGTTGCAGTCAAGGGTACTCCTCTTCAAGATCAGAAGGTAATCTTTAGGCTTCTTTTTTTGTAAAATGGGGATGTACTAGAGCATATTGCTGATTTTTTAGGTGGTAAAACTTCCTTTTCTTTCTGTTGCAATGCTTTATAATGTCAACTATTTTAGGGACATTTAAATAGAAAATGATAGATTTTTTATTCAAATTTTGAGCATGACTTAAGCAAGATTGAAAGCAAATCTTGCTAAACAGTAAAAGAAGAGAACTTAAATCTTCCAAAATGTTAAATTTTATTTCTCCCACCTATTTTAACCTAAATCCCTGATTTACTAAATCTGGGTATTTAACCAATTTTAACTTAAATATGCGGAGTTTACGGACTCCTCTTTTCCTTCACATATCATTGATCCTATCAATGCCATCTCTACTGTCACGATCCAGCCCGTATACTTGAATTAACGAGATATGAACGGACGGTCGGACACTAAATTCATTTCTTTCAAATACATAAACATTTAACAACTAACATCCCCCATAAAATTGAAAAGCCAATTACAAATTTGAACATATACATTAATTAGATTTTTACCTGTTTTCATTCGATCGTTTTCTTCTGTAAATATATTCCTCTTTTTCAGCCATTTTATTCCTCCATTTATAAAATAAAATAAAAATAAAATAACTTATCTTTCACTAAAGTAGTTGAACACTCTTCCTTTTTCTTCTTTCCTGCATTCAACTTCGCTAAATTAAATAAACAAATATATCTTATACAAGAATTTTCATCGACTGCCGGTTAATTTCTAAAATTATTGAAAGTTAACTATTCTTATTTTAAATTAAAACTAAATCAAAATACCTCGGCGACCTTCCTTCCAATTACTCTTTGCCCATAATTTATTCTTCACCAAAGCAATAATAAAATAAGGAAATAATTTACTTACCTATTTTATTAATGAAGAAAGAATATAAACATTTTACAAGCACTATCTTCATATTCCTTATCCGTTTTCTTTTTCTCTTCTCCAAAATTTCCTTTTCTTTCTTCTCCATCATTTCTTCCGCTTGTTCAGAATTTTCCTTCGATTGTTTGGTTCATTGGAGTGAGCAAAAAGTTATCTCCCGTGAGGAGTCGTTGTTTTTCACTCCCGCATTGGATTCCTCACAAAAACACGCTATTCGACCTTACCAGCCACTTTCGCGTCCGCGTGTGGCCCGCGCGACTGGTCGGCCCAATTTGGTTTTGCTTGCCTGCTTAGGTGTCCGGTTTAGCTGAGTTGGACCAGTTGAGTATTTCATCTACTAAGCTCCCATCGTGACTTTGATGCATTTTGGAAGTAACAGCTATAACAAGTAGAAAATTGGAAGAATTTGAAGATAGCAATGGAATTTGATTAATACTTCAATAATATTTGAGAGGTTGATCGGCTCTCTTACAAACCCTAGACACCGCTAGGAATCTCACCAATAGAAAAGCTACAGTAGAAATAATTTGTATAAACTTAAAATACAACATAATTAGTCTTAAATAGGCTCCCCTAATTCCTGCTAAAATCAGCCTACTTTCCACAAATGATTCCCTCTCCACATTTGAATTCAATTTGGATCTATTTCTCCAAATAATTCCCTCACGATTTTAATTAAAACCTTCCTAAATTTCTCTCCCTCTATTTCTCCTCCTTCCATATTGAATTATAACTCTCTTGGCCCCCACAAGAGGGTTCGAAATCCCCTCCATGTTTCTTCCTAGCTTTTCTGTTGGGTTTGGTTCTTCTGAACCAGGATTGGTTTGGTTCATCTAAACCAAGCAGATGGCTCTTGCCCGTAGAGGGAGTTGGCGTAACCATGTAGCATCATGCTTCAACTAATTCTTCCACTTAATTTGCACCTCATGTACCCCTATCTCTCCTCCCCGCATCCCTTCTACTTCTAGTGGTTCCAAAATGACCTCCACGTCTTCTATCAAACTTAGGGGTAATGAAGATAGTGTGTGCTCTTCTATCATCTTCCTCAACTGTGAGACATGAACTACCAGGTGCACTGATGATGATGGTGGTAGCCTTACTCGATAGACCACTACTCCATTATGTTAAGGCCCAAAGTATTATGGGGACAATTTCTCATTCCTCCTTCTAACTAGTATTTTGTGCCTCTAGGATCTCAGATTTAAGTAAACCGTGTCTCCTGGTTCAAAGAGCACATATCTTCTGTGATCATCAGCCTTCTTTTTCATGATCTGCTGGGCTGTCAACAAATGTCCCTTGAGCTTAGATAATACTTTGTCCCTCTCCTCTAAGTATTAATTTGCATTGGATACCGATGTAGTTTTATGTCCCAAATGAGGTGGATCTCTCCCACAGAGAATCTTAAAAGGGGTGGGTTGTGTTTGTGATAACCTATATTTTGACCTAGTGGATTAAATTTTTTCATGAGTCATTATAAGTCCAAATTATAAATCTTCTTCTCTAAAACATGATTATTATTTTGCTCTAGTTATAATATTTTTTTCCCTAATTTTTTGACATTGGCATAAATTCTTAGTATAGAAATTGATATCTATCGGTACAAGCAGTGGTTTGAAATGGTTAGGTGTCGTTTCGCAAACTGATTTTATCAAAATTTTCAAAAAATAATGGTTATTTTATGAATATTTTTGACTTTTTTTTTGCTTCAAATTTGAAAATATAAGAGAATTTATTTTGAATTTTATATTAAAAATTAAATAAATTATATTTACTGTTATTGCACTAATTATTATACAACCTTATAATTATTATACTAATTTACTGTTATTACATTATTTTATTGTTACTGCATTGCTTTATTGTTACTGCTACCAATTTTATTGATGACACTGTATTGATATTGAGCATGTGACATACTAAACACGTGATATACTGAGCATGATTAAGATACTGATATAAAATAACATGATATCATGTGTATATTATTATAGAGTTTTACGATATTTATATGATTTTTACAATCTTTATTGATGCTTTGTTTTTATCGCTTTATATAATTTCTTTATTGATTGGTAGTGGCAGATGATTTATTTTTACAATCTGTAGAGGGAGCCGGCGTAATAGACTTCCTCACTTTGCCCCGAGGATTTCAGGAATTTGTTTGGAGCTGATGGAGGAGAATGATGGGGGATGGGGGGTGTTATGGTGTGTGGCAGATGATTTATTATTGGCAATTTATTAGATTATTTTTATAAATTTTGATAATTTATTTAATTTTTAATATTAGAGGGTTGTAATCAAGCAAACATTAATTAAAACTTAATATTTTATTACTAAATAGTTTTTCAGGATTTAACCTGTGCAAGATTTATTAAATCTGGATTTACAGGACAATTAAATCCTACATGAGCTAAATCCTACTTGGAGCCTAACAGCCTCTTAACAAGGATCTGGTTTGCAAGATGAATTATCTATGTGGATCTTCAGTATTTGCTCATTTACTTGGGCTGTTTCAACTGTCAGATGTCTAGGATTTTATTTGACTTTTTTAAGGTTTCAACTTGTATGCTAACCTTCATTTATCTTTTTCTTGTCCAACACTAGCAAAATTATTGTCACAAAATTGACTCAAATAGTAGAATTGTTAAGTATTAAAGTTTAAGACGATGTATTGATCAATGGATTATTTTGCACTAGATCTGAAGAGTATTACACGTGATCTAACCACTTACTGTGCCCCTGGAATATACCATCTTCAGGAGAAGTTCACTCAATCGAAGGCAATCAAGCCTCTTGATTTTGGTTTTAAATTGTTAGAAATGCCTCATGAAATTTTTTTCCTTGGATTGTTTCTCGCATGCAACAGTTGTACAGAATATACCTCATGATTTACTGCTTACCCTTTGCTCGGTTACTTGACCCCACCAGAGAAAGCTCTCGATTCTCTAAAGAGATTTGGCAGCATGAAGAAATGAGCTTTGGCATTGGAGAGAATACTTGATTTTGAGAGAGCTTGAGGGTTCTCCATCCATGGCTAGAGAAAGATTTCTTTATCAATTTTGCTTGTAGAGTTCTTTGAGGTCATCATCAATGTTGTTGGGGATGGAAGTAAAAATCGCAACGAAACAAATATGAAAAATAGAAAAATAGCGGAAAGTAAAGGACACCAAGATTTAATGTGGAAAAATCTGAAATCGGGAAAAAATAATGAAGTTATCTCACACCAAGAAATTCACTATGAAAATGGGGAGAAATAAGTACATATCTCTCTTCTCTCTCTCTCCTTGCTTCTCTTATCTCTTACATCGTTATCTACTCAAAATAAAAGAGAAAGTTAAAGTTAATAATATCAAGGGACGCCATCCTAAAGAAAAACGAGAAAGAAAAACTATCTAGTACACCTCACAGTGCCAGTTTGGAGCGTTGCGGCACTCAAGCCTCTGTCATCATGATGCTGCGGCACTCAAACCCATAGCCCAACGGCTCTCTGTTTTTGTCATTTCTCTCAGCAAACTTTGCAGCATCGGTGCGTTTGAGAACACAACACCAGGCCGCTCGAAAACACGGCACCGGAGCATTGTTTAGAAAAAAAAAATCATGTGCAAAGCACCCGAACCCAAGCAGGAGGAGGATCCCCCCAGTGAGCATGACAAATTGACTTGAGGTCCAAGGCAACAGTACAATCCGATTGATCAACACAATCAAATTTCACTGAGAACTAACAGATGTGTGAGTGAATTGAAGCCTCTTTTCTTTCCTAAAACGGAAGCTGCTTTAGCCAAATAATATAAATCTAGGTTTTTGTTTTTTTTTTTCTCTTTATTTTTAATATTTTATGTTTTGGTTCATCATATAAAAGTTAGGTGTCCGCTCAACTAAGGAGGCCAAAAACTTCAAAATATTGGCCTCACAATATCATTATCTTCTCTGAAATAATGCCCTTACAATATCATGAAATAGCTTGCAAGGATGGATAAAATTGAGAAAATGAAATCCTGGCATACCAATTTCATTTAGTAGCTTGTAAGGAGAAAAAATTTAGAAAATTGAATGATGTTAAGATTTTTACATTTAGTGGGTGGTTGAGCAAAGATGTATTTTATATTTAAAGAAGGCCACGGTGATGTCTAGAACTACCTTAGAAAGTGATTGGTAGTTTATTCGCTAATTAAAGTAAGTAGTTGGGCATTTTTCTACTGTTTAGTGAGTTGAATCCCACTGTTGACTTCTTCATGAAACTGGGACGCATTGCTAGACATAACCAGAGAAAATCATTTTTTGTTTTGGGGTTGTTTTGCATTGAAGGCCTGTCACTCTTACAAGTGAGATTAGATTTGTGGTAGTAGCATCTATTTACTTAGGTGGTTTGTGTTAGAGAATAATACAAAACAAGAACAAGAACAGCTGGAGACATCATACATATGGTTAAAAGGCAGCCTGGACAGTACGGCTTGTACGAACCAAAACGGTGTAACGTAGAATACACTGTATAAATATATGACATTGGTTAAGAAATAAAGTAGAGACACCATTTGCTCTATTTTTTATTTATGTCTGTGAGTTCCATGTTTCGTTTAGTTTACATGGTATAAGAGCACAGTTGATCTTGATCTTCGAATTTTTTTTTTTCGAGATCCCTCTTCTTCGTATCTCCTCATGACTGGATCTACCTCCTCCCCACCGTCTATTGATAGCATTTCGTCTATCAACTCAGTGCCAATTCCTCCGCAATTGAAATTCTTGATTAGAAATATCAAGAATCTTGTGTCGTCGTCGTTAACTTCTGAAAACTTTTCGATATGGCGATCTCAAATTGAAAAGATATTCGCAGCGAATGGATTCAAGGGATTTCTTGATGGATCAAGTCCCTGTCTGACATAGCAAGCTTCTACCTCCAATGGCACTCACTCGTCGCATGTTACCTGGGTTCTGATTGACTAGAATCTTGCTGCGGCATTGCTGTCTGTCATTTCTAGTTCCATCTTGCCGTATGTACTATCGTTAGAGCATTGTGCGGACATTTGGACCACTCTGAATCATCGTCTTCAAGCATCAACGAGATCGCGCATCATGCAGTTGAAAAATGAACTTCATTGTATCTCAAAAGGAGATCAAACCATGACTCAATACCTACTTCAGGTAAAATCCAAAGTTGACGCGATTACGGCTGCGGGCTATCAAATTGTCTCAGAAGATGTGATACTGTACACATTAAATGTGCTACTAACAAACTATCAAGTTTTCAAAACAGCTATTCACACAAGCCGTGAACCGTTAAGCCTTGATGAACTCTATACTTTGCTATGTAGTGAAGAATTAACTCTGGCTCAAGAAGCAACCCGGGATCTGCAATCATTACAAATTTCAGATAAAACAATGGCATTAGCTGCACCTAGAGGGCGAGGGCGAGGTCGATACAGTCGCAGACGATCTTCGAACAACAACAATCCTCGAAATCCTATGGGACGAGGTGACAAATCATCAAACCACAATATAGTTTGTCAAATCTGTCTGAAGCAGGGACATTCTGCTATCAAATGCTGGTACAGACATGATACCACGTATCAAGAACCGTCATCCAAATCTGCTCTCTTTAGTCCAACAGAAGAAAATCGATCAAATGATTGGTACTTGGACAGCGGTGCGTCCACACATCTCACAGCAGATTCTTCGCATTTCAGCTCATCTGAACCATATACAGGAAGCTCTCAAGTTATGCTAGGCAATGGCCAGTAACTATCCATTCAAAATATTGGTAATGGTTTGCTTCATGTTGACCTCACATAAGATATTTGGAGATTTGTAGGGCTAACTAGTTTGCAACAAACATGGTCCACTCTAGACGTGCACCACATTTGTTGGGGGCATTTGTTGACCTCTATATATTTTGCACGAAAGACATCGTTTAGAATGAAGATCGGAGTGCCTCGATCATAATGAAATGATTAAAATTTTGTTTGATTACAAAATGGATCTTATCGATACATTCAAGATATCAAATATACCAAATTAAAGTTGCTTGTATGCAACAACTCGAACAAACAATAATGTGTTAGTGGATGCGACGCTAGCAAAACACTATCCAAATGGCCTCCACTTGTTAAACAAGCTTCGTCGATGAGTTTAGAGTATTGAATTTAACCAAAGAGGGATCCCGCTGTTGACCCTTCTCTGTAGAAAAAAAAAATCGTACCTGCCCGCACGTCGTCGCCGCATTTCGCACGTCGATGTCTCTTCTCCCACGATCATCCGCACGACTCATTAAAGTCGGCACGAAGCAACGGGGCCGAGGCTCTTTCTCTCATTCCCGCTCTTATCTCTCACTCCATCTTCTCTGCTCACTCTCCCAACTCTCGCTACTTCTCCGCCCTCTATCATCTCTGTTCGACGTCACTCCTCAGACGACTTTCCATTCCCATTGGATCGGAAGTCAGAACATTTGATCGGAAGCAACGACGATAGCGTCGTTGGCTGCGAAGGATCGGAAGCCGCAACATTTTGATCGGAACCAACAACGTGAGCTCGCCAGACTGTGAAGTTAACTTCCTCCCTTTCGATCGCATCTCCGGTTCCATTCGGGCTGCTCGACTCGGCTTCCTTTGGCGACCTTCCCTTCCTGTTGAATCGAAAGTTACGACATTTTGATCGGGTGCAAGAACAAAGCTCGTCGGACTGTGAAGGAACTTTCTCCCTTTCGTATTGCTTCTCCGGCTCCGTCATTGCTGTTCGACTTCGCACCTTCTTCGACTTTCCCTCCCCATTGGATCGGAAGTTAGACATTTTGATCGGGATCAACAACAGGAGCTCGCCGCCTGAGAAGGTAACTCTCTCCCTAACACGATCTTCTTCGGCCAAATCCCTTAGAGCCGTCGAACAGAGAGAGTGGAGAGGGAGATACTATTTAATTTTAATTATATTAATTAATTACTATTAATTATAATTAATTTAATAATTATTTTTAATTATAATTAATTATGATTAATTATAATTAAATATTATTAATTATACTTAACTTTTAATTATCATTAATTATTATTAATTATAATTAGCCATAACTAATTATAATTAATAAATTAATTATAATTGAATAGTTAAATATCATTAATTTTAATTAATTATTTAATTATAATTAAGTAATATTAATTATAATTAAATATAATTAATAGATTAGTTATAATTAAATGATTAATTAATTATCATTAATTGTAAATGCTTGCTCTCCCCTTGCCTCGTGCCACGAGCCTCCGCCGACAGTCGCCGACGATTCCAAGGTATACATTTCTAACTTAAATCCCGTCCTCGACGTTGCAGCGGACCGGGGAACCACCTATACGCGCTCTTGTAGCACGGTAGGAGGGAGCCCGGTGCGAAGCATACGACGAGGCGGGTAAGCCCTATACACGCTCTTGTAGCATGGTGGGGACGGTCCTCGGCCTCGACCTCGACACCGACACCGCCGACACTGCTACGCAAAGGTATGATGTTCCAAAATCCCATTTTCGACGTTTGCAGCGGACCGGGGAACCACCTATACGCGCTCTTGTAGCACGGTAGGAGGGAGCCCGGTGCGAAGCATACGACGAGGTGGGAGAGCCCTATACACGCTCTTGTAGCGTGGTGGGGAGTCACTGCTGTTCTGGTACGGATACTGCTGAAGGCCCCATACACGCTCTTGTAGCGTGGTGGGATGAAAATTTGTACGGTCGCGGTGTCTACGGACACCTACCATACACGCTCTAGTAGCGTGGTGGGAAGGCCCAGCTCCCCAATTTTCCCCCAAACGGGGGATATGCCGGGGTGCTGCCGAAATTTTCACTGAAATCTACAAAGACTTAAACAATTTGAAAATCTTCTTGGGCAACAATATAGAAGATCTGTACTTGAACAGAAGAGCACAGAAATTGAACTAAAATGAACAGAGGACCTGTACGATGAACAATGAACTTGTGGACCTAATTCAGAACAAAATCTAAATAGTTTCTAAAGATCAAACTCAACTTGAATCCAAATAAAACAAGTGCAAGAGGACTCAGATTCAAATGAACTCGGATCTGATTGCAAGAGAGTTGAACAACATGAACTTTAAAGAACTCAACTCATATTCATGATTTTGGGTTTCTGAATTGAGGATCACAAAAGACTTGAATCTCTAAGGGCTTCAGGAGACCTGAACTTCTACTCAAACTCAGTCTACAATTTGAATATGCACATCGGTTTGAACATGAACTAAATTCAAATATGGATTTAGATACTGGATCTAAACAAAGTATAGAATGACATGGATTACTGAATGACCAGCAAATAATCAAGCTTCAGTTACTAGCAAACATGTATGAGTAGATGCAACGAACTCCTACAACAATTCCTACAAATGCCTGTTGATCGAGATGGCAATACGGGAGACCAGCAATCAAAGATCTATCCCTACAAGCAAGGGCAATCATGAACCACCTGAGATTGGTGAAAGGTGGATGTGATGCAAGAAACGAGGGTCTCCTACGAATACTTCTAGGAGGTCGTAGCGGATACAACTGATCTCCAGCAAATGATTACTTGTGGACAACAACAGCGGGTACTTCATAAGGACAACGAACCACTGTGGGCACAAGTACATGTATCTCCTACGACGATCCCTACGAGGTCAAATAAGTACAATCAAACCACCCGAGATCGGTGAAAGGGTGGATATGATGCAAGAAACAAGGGTTTCCTATGAACATTCCTAGAAACTCGTAACAAATACGATGGATCCTTACAAACAAATATGAGCTACTTGTGGATAACAACAGTGGGCATATCGTAAGTACATCAAGCCACTGTGGGCACAAGTACAAATATCTCCTACGATGATCCCTACGATCGTCTGTTGATTGAGAGGGCAATATTGGAGACCAGCAATCAAAGATCCATCTTCTACAAACAAATTCAACTATCAACCACCTGAGATTGGTGAAAAGATGGATTTGATGTTGGAGCAATGGTTCTTCTACAAACACTCATAGGAGCTCGTAGTAGATACAACAGTCCCCACCAAGTCAATGCACTATACTTACAAAAAGAAATGAACAGTTGTAAGATGTACGACTCCTACTTATATGTATAACAACCAAAGATCTGCCCCTACAGTAGATGCAATCGTCCAACCACCTGAGATTGGTGAAAGATGGTTTCAATACAAAAGCAAGGGCTCTCCTACAAATACCGCTAGGGAGTCGTAGCAAGTACAACGGATCCCTACAAATGAGTACAAACCACTTGTGGATAACAACAGTGTATTGAAAGAACAACGAATCGCTGTGGACACAAGTATTGATATCACCTACGACATTGGTGGTCAAGATCTTCAAGCACACCGGGTACAAAGGCAGCCCGATGTACGAAAAAGGACACCCCTGGCAGAAGGGGGGAAATGTTTGAACAAATTAGAACCAAACTTCCTGGTGTTCCAAAGTCTCTTCTTAGTTCTATATTTAAGAAGAAAACAGCTCTGGTACCCACAAATACCAGAAATAACAAGTCTGCTACACCGAAGATCCTAAAAGGAGTTCTCCCCAAATCAGCAGTCTTTGACTCCAAAATCCAGAAAATCCACTCCTAGTGATTGAGAAAGGGGGGGGGTCAACATCCAAAATGCCACGCCACCGGATCTGCAACACATATACAAGCAGACAGAAGGCGTCTACAATCTATGATGCAATGCCACCGGATCTGCAACACTGATACAAGCAGACATAAGGCGTCTACAATCTACAACACAACGCCATCGGATCTGCAACACTGATACAAGCAGACAGAAGGCGTCTACAACATTCATATTCGGCCTTCAAGGCCTAAAATCAGGAAAATTCATGAACAAAGGCATGAAGCCTATAGAACCCGATCCTTCTATACGGATCAATAGAAGTCGACAGGGTTCGAAACTTTAAATAAATACACGGTTGTAGCGACCGGTGTATTTGTTTAAATACATTCTTTTTAGGCCTTCAAGGTCTAAAATCAAGAAGATTCATAGATAAAGGCATAAAGCCTACGAAGAACCCGATCCTCGATCAATAGCTTGGTCGAGTTGACAGGGTTCAATCAATAGAAAGGGAAATGACTCCAAACACCCCGATGATGGCCGTGTTGATTGTCTATCTCAACCGGAGGGGTTCCACAAATATCTCAAATTCCATTCAAATGTCTACCAGAATCCAAACTCTACAAGCCCCAAATCCAAAAAATATTTAAAAATGAAATATATCCATCAATGCTTAAAGCAAAATCCATCCACCTTCCGCAACAGTCTGCCGGGGTGGACAAATTCAAATAAACTCTAGCTCACAAAGAGCCAAATGCCTAGTCGAAAATATCACTAGGATCCATTCTCAAACAATCTCTTGCCAGTAAGGACGTGGTACGTGTCCTCTAACCAGCGGTTTGCCGCCAAATGGCACCGCAGGATAAACGGTTACGACCCGGGGCCCTCTGAACCGAGTGGTTTTGCCGCCAAATGGCACCACGATATACCGGTTATGGCCAGAGCCAATACGCTCCTTATTGGCATCAAATCCTTGAGATATGAATCAATAGGATATGATCGATAGTGCACAAAGCCCTCTGCAAGCTAAGGTGGATTTAAATTTGTCCCCTTAGACAAACACTCCCCCCAGGTCTACAAGGTCCCCTTGGACGAAACAACCCATGGCTGCCGACAAGGATCCTTCTGTCAGGTTGGGTCGACTACCTCCTCTGACTAAGTAGACCAGGGACCACGATGGCCCGGGACGATAGAACCATGGGATCTTGATCGGGCCCATCATCCATTCCCCCACCATCCGCTTTAAGTGCAAGATGGTGCAAATTTCTATTTTTAAATATCTAATATTCCAACCCAAAATCCAAAAACCCAATTCTTCAATTCCGAATTTCCAAACCTTTCAAATCTTTCAAACCAAATTCTTCAATTTCCAAATCCAATTTCTACCAATATCCTAAACCCATGCTGCTACTATATGCCAGATACACGTATTTATATACGAATTTGATTAACGACTAGCCTTAATCGAAAGTTCTCTCTCGTGATCGGGAGGGGTAATTAACTATAGGGGCTTGCGCCTATAGGAAACCAGAACTCAGATCATAAAGTCCTCGCAAAATGAGGGCGAAATCTCTGGGTAGTGTCTTATCTACAAACCCATCTGCCTTCAAAAATTTACCTCGGAACTTAGTTCGTTAAAACTCCCTCGCCGAAAATAAAAAAAAATAGAAATCGTGCGGCGGGGAGGCCGGGGCCGAATTTTTGGAGCCCACACCCGCGCACTCAAATTGAATGAAAGCGATCGAAATCGACTGACTATTGGCATACTCGATGTTGCCCAAATGTTATCCGTTTGCAAATTGAATTTCTCTGTTACGTTCAGAACGTTGAAAATATCAAAATACTCAAAATTGACAATAATATTGTTTAAATCCTTGCACGAGCGAAAATATAAACTTTGGCTTGAGTTGCGAGGCGACACACATAAATTGAAAATATAAAATTAGACGACTTTCGAGATGACGACATGTAAATAAAAAAAAATTAAAATTAAAAAATTAACAAGTGGTAAATATGCATTAAAAATAGTTGATATTATATACGTATATGTTTAAAATATGTCATGTATTGAGTAAATTTTATAAATATAAATTATTATATTTAATTAACGGTTAAAATAATAGTTAATATGCATACTATACTTAATATATTATTGATAATTAATAGTTAAAATATTTATTCATATATAAATAATAATAATTATTAGCTTTTTTGTCTGTGTTTAGACTTCATGTTTAATTATGTAAATCATACCATTTACTATTAAATATAAAAAAAAAATTAATCTATTAGTGTAAATGTTAGTTAATATTTAGATATATTATTAAATTTTATTTTTGTACATATGTCAGAATTTCATGCCAACATCTCTTATAGGCTGCCACCTAATGTTTATCTAATAGCTCTATGCCTCCATCTATGCCATATGTATTTCAATGCTTATACGTGCCATTCCAAGCTCAATCATGCTGCTTGACTCAAGGTACATCTCCACTCTAATTTCCATATGAAATTCCAGTTATTCATCTCTCTCCCCACTACCTACAGCTCACGACACCCAACCAAATTCCTCTCATACTTTCTATTCGCAAGCCTAAACTTCTCACGTCTCTTTGCATTTCTGTTCTATTTACCCCTACCCGTCACTCTCCCATTCTCTCCAATTTGTAAGCCAACCGCAAGCCCAAGCCCTTCCCTACTTCGACTTCAATCAAAACCTACACATCTCTTTTCAATTTCCTATAAATATATTTCTATAAAAAAAAATCAGAAAATAAATACAAAAAAAAAAAAAATAGCCTCGCCGCAAATGGCTGTCGTCGTCGCCTCGCTCGCTTGTCAAGGTATATCATTCGCCAAACTTAAAGCTCAAATTTAGTCTTTGGCGTTCGCGACGCACTGGAGAACTGCCTATACACGCCTTTATTGCGTGTGGTGGGATGGAAGTCCGCTGCGATGCCTATGACGAGGCGGGGTTACTTATAAGTACCCGTAAATGGGGAAAATGTTATTGATGAGAATCATGATATTCTTCAAGGTAATCACATTTTTATGACATAATTGTCTAATGAGCTTCAACTTCGTTCATTTGGAGTATCTACTATCATTGTTATTCATTCTCAATCTTCTTTCCAAAGCTTACATTCATATAAGAAGATCTTGTGTTAAATTAAAAACACAACAACTCAATAGTAAATTAAATTCCCTTTATCACTAAACTCCGACCAAAAGCCAAAATCATATGTTGAATGTTCTCGTAATGGCATGCATGGGCGGATCCACCCATAGCTTAGGGTGGGCAAATGCCCACCCTCAAAAAATTCTTTTTTAATATTTAGAGGGGAGATTTTGAAATATTTTTGAGTATTTTGGGCATTTTGCCCCCCCTCAAAAATCTTTTTTTTCTTACTTTTACCAATCTTAAGAATTTTTGCCCATCCCTCACAAAAAAAATATTTTTTGCCCACCCTAAAAAAAGAAGCTGGATCCGCCCCTGATGGCATGCAAAGCCCTACATCGCATAACATAAGCAACACCATTTTTTTTTGGCTTCTTTGACATCAAATCCAAAGGGATTTGCACTTGATATATTCATAGAAAGAAAACTGCATTTTTTTTTTTTGGCATATTAATTTATCTTTCTGATTATATATATATATATATATATATATATATATATATATATATATATATATATATATAGAAGACATCAATTCCAATGTTGAAAACTAACTGTTGGCTACATCATAAGCCAAAGTTAACTAACCAAAGCATCAAAGATGAAGAAAGCAAACTCATATTTCTTTCTTTCTTTATTATTTATTTCTTCCATAGGCTTGGTGTGTGCTGCCACATGTTTGCTTACTATTGATGATATTTAGAATTGCCTTGCTCATTATGATCATAATCATGGCAATTTCCTCAAGAAGCCTTGGATATTTAATTCAGATGACTATGATTCATTAAAGTTGATGTATATGAAACATGCAAAATTAACAGCAAATCTTATTTAATATGTGAAAGTCGTGGCTATGTGGTTGGTTTAATTGGAACAATATTCTAAAGACTTCACAACTTTAATACTTTGGAGCATTTTAAACTATCATGCTTGCATGGATTGGATATTCATGCATGGTCATCTTTAAAGAAATGGAGAGCATCAAGAAGCATGTTTATATTGAAATTTGTGCTCCTTTAAAAGATATTCTATGAAAATAATTTTGAAGCTCAAAATGAGTCTTTTTTTAATGAGATTTTGTTCTTGATGGAGAATATATATATTTTTAAATTTTCAATTTAAGTTTAATAATTCTCCAAAAATTATTCCACATAAGCTCAATATTTCTCCAAAAGTATTTTGTTAAAATTTTTTCCTTCAGTCAAAATTTTGGCAATATCCCGGTGTCTCCCCTGCGTAGGGGGCATCTACATGAATTCTAGGCCTGCCCACCACGTGCAATAAAGGCGTGTATGGTTGGTGTCCATTTGCATAGACACTGCGGTCGTAATCTTCAGTCCCACCACACGCAATAAAGGTGTGTATGGGGTCTTTGAATGTACATGTTTGAAAGCACAATTATTTCGCTGCTTACGGGTACTTATAAAAAACCCCGCCTTGCCGTAGGCGTCGCATCGAGTTTCCATCCTACCACGCGTAATAAGTGCGTGTATAGGAGGTTCTCCGGTGCGTCGCGAACACCGAAGACGAGATTTGAGCTTTAAGTTTGGCGAATGATATACCTTGACGACCGAACGAGGCGATGACGACAGAGATTTGCGACGAGGCTAAAAAAGTTTTTTTTTATATTTATTTTCTGATTTTTTTATAGAAATATATTTACAGGAAATTGAAAAGAGGTGTGTAGGTTTTGATTGAAGTCGAAGCAGGGAAGGGCTTGGGCTTGCGGTTGGCTTACAAATTGGAGAGAATGGGAGAGTGACGGGTAGGGGTAAATAGAACAGAAATGCAGAGAGATGTGAGAAGTTTAGGCTTGCGAATAGAAAGTATGAGAGGAATTTGGTTGGGTGTCGTGGGGTGTAGGTAGTGGGGGGAGAGAGATGAATAACCAGAATTTCATATGGAAATTGGAGTGGAGATGTACCTTGAGTCAAGTAGCAGGATTGAGCTTGAGGTGACACATATAAGCATTGAAATACATATGGCATATAGATAGAGGCATAGAGCTATTAGATAAACATTAGGTGGCAGCCTATAAGAGATGTTGGCATTAAATTCTGACATATGTACAAAAAATAATATTTAATAATAAATCTAAATATAAACTAACATTTACACTAACAGATTAACTTTTTTTTTTCTTTTTTATATTTAATAGTAAATGGTATGATTTACATATTTAAACATTAAGTTTAAACACATACAAAAAAGCTAATGATCATTATTATTTATATATGAATAAATATTTTAACTATTAATTATCAATAATATATTAAGTATAGTATGCATATTAATTATTATTTTAACCGTTAATTAAATATAATAATTTATATTTATAAAATTTATTCAATACATGACATATTTTATACATATGCATATATAATATCATCTATTTTTAATGCATATTTACCACTTATTAATTTTTTAATTTTAATTTTTTTTATTTACATGTCGTCGTCTCGCAACTCAAGCCAAAGTTTATATTTCAAATCGTGCAAGGATTTAGACAATATTTTTGTCAATTTTGAGTATTTTGCAACGTTCCAAACATAACAGAGAAATTCAATTTGCAAACGAACGACATTTGGGCAACATCGAGTATGTCTGTAGTCCGTCGATTTCGATCGCTTTCGTTCAATTTGAGTGCACGGGATCCCTCTTTGGTTAAATTCGATACTCTAAAATCATCGACGAAGCTTATTTTACAAGTGGAGGCCATTTGGATAGTGTTTTGCTAGCGTCGCATCCACTAACACATTATCGTTTGATCGTGTCGCATACAAGCAACTTTTATTTGGTATATTTGATAACTTGAATGTATCGATATGATCCATTTTGTAATCAAATAAAATTTTAATCATCTCATTATGATCGAGGCTCTCCGATCTTCGTTTTAAACGATGTCGATCATTTTTTTATTATTTATTTTAAATATTTATTTGGGGATTTCAATGCAACACATGATCTTGACCCAAATAAATATTTAAAAATGCCCCCTGTGTCATGAGAGACTTTTTAGTGCAATTTCTTGAATAGAGGTTTAAGTGTAATATTTCTTCAAGAATCTACCATTGATTGGAGGTATTGGTCGTTGATCATGTAGATCAATCAGTTGATAGGCTCCTCCTTGATATACCTTTTCAATAGCATACGGGCCTTCCCAATTAGGCTCAAATTTATCACCCATTTTACGATGCAGGATGATTTGTCTTCTCAGCACCAAGACTAATTCCCCTTCCTGGAATGCTCGAGGACGCACTAATCGATTAAATGATCTAGACATCCTTGCTGTCATTAACAAATGCATACCGCAAAGCTCTTTTTCTAAGCTGTGAAGCTAACGATTTCTCTATTGGAAGCTTTCATTCTTTGAAATAATCGATGAAAGGTTGTCTCCAATCATCTTGTTCTTCAACCATGCATGCATCATTTCGAAAGTTTAATACCTCTTTAGAGTTGTATCTTCTTGAGTAATTTGTGATTTATTTTGTTGGTTTTCACCAATGATTTGTTGTGGAGTGTGAGGAACAATCGAAGGTGTATCATGCTTACATGAATTTAATGACCTTCTACCAGCGGGGATTGTAAAATTGCCAGCTCTAGCACTCGACGAGTATGAACTGCGATTAACACAGGCTAATCATTCATATTTGCCATTTCTTTTGCCAACTTGGCGAGAGAATCTGCTTTGCTATTTTGTGCTCAGGAAACTCGAGTAAATGTGATGTATGGAATTTGTTTCATGAGTTCATGAACTCGTTTTTGATAATAGGCTAACTCAAGCCTATTCATTTTACAAAGGCCCAATATTTGATTTATGATAAGCTAAGAATCACCAAAAATATGAAGGTTTTGGATCCCTATTGAAATAGCAATCTCAAGACCTACAAGGCTTCATATTCAGCTTCATTATTTGTTCGAGGCTCAGTCAAACTAAATGAGTATATGATTATCCCGTCATTAGGTGTTATAAAGATGAGACCAACACCAGCACGAGCCTTTGGAATGTTTGGAGCTTGAGAAGGTTTAATTGATGATGCTCCATCAAAATACATTTATCAAATTTGTAGTTTTTCTTTATCTTGAATAGTAAAATTTGTTCATTTGGTAGATCATCATTGAGCGGTGAATCTACAGGGATGGAATGTGCAGCGAGAAAATCTGCCAAGACTTGACCTTTCACTGCCTTTTATGGATCATATATGATATCAAATTGCAAAAGTATCACTGCCCATATGGCTAAACGACCTGTCAATGCTGGTCTTGTCATCAAGAACTTCAACGGATTGATCTTTGAAATTAAATTGACTTTATGAGATAGCATATAATGGTGAAGCTTTTGTACAGCAAATATCCATGCTAAACAATGCTTCTCAATTGGGGAATAATGCATTTCTGCCCCTATTAATCTACGACTGATATATAAGAGAGCATTCTCCTTGCCTTCTTCATTGTGTTGAGCCAACAATGCTCCAAGGGACTCTTCTAGCGTCGTTGTATATAATATAAGAGGCTTCCCTGGAATTGGTGCTGCAAGAATAGGTGACCCGACAAATTTGATATAAACCGCCAAATGAAAGCCAGTTGCCCTTGCAAGGAGTGGAGTTGTCGCAAGTTTCCTGCTGGTGGCATCTCTATAATTGCTTTGATCTTGTTGGGGTCAATTTCGATTCCTCGGTGACGAACGACGTACCCTAGGAATTTGCCGGAGGAGATCCCAAAGGCACATTTGAGAGGATTCATCTTTAGATCATATTTTCTGATCCTTTCGAACACGATCCTCAGGTCATCTAGGTGATCCTTGCAGTTCATGTTCTTAACGACCAAGTCGTCTACATAACACTCGACCTTCTGATGTATTAATTCGTCAAAGATATGAGTCGTTGCCCGCTGGTAGGTGGCACCAGCATTTTTCAGGCCGAAGGGCATGACCGTTTAGCAGAAAATGCCGATGGGCGTCCTGAATGATGTGTGTTGTTCATCTTCATGCGCCATTTTGATTTGGTTGTATTCCAACGATCCGTCCATGAAGGAGAACATAACATAATTGGATGTATTGTCAACTAGAAGTTCTGATATCGGGAGCGGAAAGTCATCTTTCAGACATGCTTTATTGAGGTCCCTGAAGTCGATACATATACAAATTTGACCATTCTTCTTCTTTACAGGGATAATATTAGCGATCCAATCAGCATACTTTTTTTCACGAATAAAGCCTGCATCTATGAGCTTCTTCGTCTCTGTAATCACCTGCTCTTCAATCTCCAATCTCATTCTCCTTGGAGCTTGTTTGATAGGCGCCGCGTTAGGCTTGATGACTAATCTGTGAACTGCTACGTCATGGGATAAGCTAGGCATCTCAGCATATGTCCAGGCAAAGCAATCCCTGAATTCACAGAGGAGTTCTTTTATTTCTTCCACTTGGTTTTCTGGTAGTAGGGAGCTGATAAAAGTTGGGCAAGGGTCCTCAGTTCCCAAAGTAATTTCATTTAACTCATCCATAGTGGCTTCTTGTCCACCATCTTCAAGTTCTTCGGGTGCCGATTTAGCTTTCATGCCTTGATCACCAGAGATATTTACTTCATAAAAATCATTCTTCACTTTTTCTTCAGCTTTCGTACATCTTCTTGTGATTGTATAACAAGCCCTTCTCCGTGAATATTTAAATATAATAAATCCAAGCCCCTTGGTTGTAAGACAATCACTTTTTCGTGATGCTTGTAAATTCTTTTGATACCATGTTCTTTAAAATACACGACTTCTTCGTTTAGTTATCCCTCCATGAATTCCTTCTTTTCGTAACATTTGTCGAATCCTTTTAGGATAATATTTTGGGATTCTGATAGGCACTATTTCTTTATATTCAAAATATTGAAGGAGCCAATCAACATTTTCATCATGATACTCTCCGGATTTGTATAATATGCTTCATGATCCATTATCACCAAATAAAGGGGCTACATAAAATGTTGAGTTCTTCAATCTTATGAATCTCAAGAGGAGTGATTTCTCTAAAATTTTGTGAAGGAAGAGTTGTAACTTTAAATGTATCTTTTGATATTGACAAATTAGTCATTTTTCTCAAAAAGATAGACTGTATTCTACCTGTATACGTAGATTCACAATCATATTCAGAATCAAAGTATTCTGTACTTCATCATTAGCCAAAGGCTTACACAATTTCTTAAATTTGACAAAAAAGTCATCATCTTCATCTGTATCACTTCCCAAATGAGGAACAGCTCTTTTGTGTTTAGATGATTTATTAATTTTTTTAGGAAGAGTCGGCATATCCTTCTTTCATCCTAATTGCTTTGTTTCAGCATCCTTGTTGGATTGCTTTACAATTTTAGAAGCTGATGTTATATTTTCATAGGATTTAATTGATTTTGGTACCTTCGGAATGAAGCACTTTGCATCTTCATAAATTTTTACTTCATGGACAAAAAAAAGTTGTATATCACCTGAAACTCTGAACTCTTCTCCACCTCTCAATTACTTCATACATTGATGCAGAGTTGATGGAATAATACCATATTCATGAATCCATGGTCTTCCCAAGAGTGCTTTGAATGAAGTATCTGCATCAATCACATGAAATTTAGCTTATGTAAAAATCTTTCCAAACTTCAAAGGGAGAACAAATGATCCCATAGTTTTTTGTCCTTTTTCATTAAAACCATGCACCATCAATTTATCTTGTCCAAGATGTTGAACATCAAGTGAGAGTAATTTCAATGCTCGCAAGCTTATGAGATTTATTGAAGAACCAGGATCAATTAAAATTCTGCTTATTAGAATACCATCACTTTCTACTATAACATATAAAGGACGATTATGCTCTGTTGTCCCAAGCATAAGATCTTCTTCATAGAATGTAATGATTGATTCATTTTGTGTTTATAAAACTTCAGTTAAACGTCTTTCAACAAAAAAAAGCTTCATATTTTTCTGGATCTCTAAGAGCTTGAATCAAAGTTTCTCAAAGATCCTTTGACATTAGCAAAGCTTCATATACACTGAGCTGTGCAAGAATTTTTCTTAAATGAGATAAGATATTATAATCTACTCCCTTGCTTTGCATAGATTTCTTCTTAGGATCATTAGTAATGATATCTTCATTAATCAGTCTTTACCCTTATCTTTATTAAATAATCCTTTCTTCGGTGGTGATGGCAACCTTCTACCAATCCTCAATTATACTTGGACTACTTTATTTAGTTTAAATTCATCAGACATATCAATTCCTTCAGAATCTTCTTTCATTGATTGAGTGGATTGTTCAGAGTGCTCAGACTCATTACCTTCATTCATGTGCTTCATATGAGATATCTCTGTCTGTTCTAATTTACTTTCATCAGGAAAACATAAATCTTCTTCTGAACTAGCACCTATTTGTAGCACCATCATACATGTTTGAGTTGTCATTCCTTTAGAATTTCTTTCTTTTGCAAAAGAAAATTCTTCATCAAGCATTTGAAAAGGAGTTTGCTGACAAATGTTTAAAGTTGCTCTGTTGCTGAAATAACCCGACATGTTTCAACCGGCATGGATTCTTCGTCATCACTTTCATTATCTCCATTCATCTGATTTATTTGAAGCTGAGATATAAAATCAGATAAGGTAATCGGACGCCTTGCTGGTTGACAATATTCTTCAAGGTTATTAATACTTTCTGAATAATAGTTTTCTTCTTCCTTAACTTCCTTTGTCGGAATGACTTGCTTGATTTCCTTGGTAGTGCCTGGCTAAAACCTGACGAACTAGCTTGATCAGATTGTCTCCCATTTGATGATTTTGAAATAGATATACTTGTATTTGATTTTCTTTTTAATTCAAGTACTAGTTCAATCGGAGACTTCCATTTTACACCAGGAACTCCTTCAAGTTGCTTTAGCATCTTTTTTGTCTTCTTTGAAATATCAATATCCCATTTTTCTTCTTGCACCACTGCGTCTTTTGTTTCTTCAACTAATGATACGGGGAGGATGTAATCATTCTCGCTGATTCTTTCTTTGGTTGCACCAAAACACTCTTTGATAGAGTGAATTCTCCCCTTTTATACTTTTTCTCTAACCAATCTTTGAAGACATAATAATCTTCAATAGGATGACTAATCACTTGGTGATATGGACAATAATTAGGATCATCAGTTTTATCTGCCTCTACAGGTCTTTTGGATTTTGGCAATTCTAGACCTGCTTTAAGTGTTTGGCGAAATAATTTAGCCACACTATCTCTTCTGAAAGAATATTCTTTTGCCATTTTTTCTTAAAGAGATGGAAGTACTCGATCACCTTCTCCTGTTGCTGGTATATGACGTTCTCCTCTAGTACGAAAGTTTCTTGGTTTATTATTGTTGCCTCCAAGTATTAATTTTTGATGAGAATCAAACTTGGCCCTTTCTTTATCTTTATCATCTTTATTGATTGATTGCTTTCCTTTATCAATATTATAGGAGCACGAGCTTCACCTCTTCTTGTATCTGGAACTTTATTTCTTTTGGATCTATCCATATAACCTTCTGATCTTGAAAAAAGATTTAACTTTTCAAATTTCGCTACCCGATCTAGTAACTCTTGAAATGTGAAAATTGAAGCCATGCAAAGATATGGTACCATCTTATCGTCAATGTTACCCATCAATAATTGAATTACATGCTCTTCTTCTAATTGTTGTTCACATTTCATACTCATATTTCTCCAATAAGTGATATACTTCTTTACGGATTCATCACTTTTTCGTTTTTCTAATATGAGATCTACCGTGGTAGTCTTTTCCACAGTGCTAGCAAATCTCTTCACAAACATTACCTCTAGTTCAGCAAAAGTTTTGATATAATCATTAGGCAGTTCTGTATATCATTCAAAAGCGGTTGAAGTTAAACTGCTAATAAACTGACGAAAGAGCAAAGCATCTATACCTCCAGTGTTCCCACAAGTTGATTTAAGTTGAGCTAGTTGCTGTTTTGGATTTCCAGTACCATTTAAAGTATTAAATTTTAGCACTGAATACCCCTTAGGATATGACACCGGATCATACTCAGCAGGATATGTGCGCCCTTTACAAACTTTTCTGCTTGCTCAGATGCAATAACAGGCTTGATTTTCTCACTAATAAGACTCAAGTTTATCAACTGTCACTGGTTCAGATGAACTTGGAGCAGATTGAGAAGTGGATTGGAGAGGAGCTGAATTGATTTTAGATCTTTCTTTGGGAACATTTTGTACTCTAGATGCTTGTGGCATTATGCTAATTGGAGGATTTACTGGCGCACTACTAGAAGCTTGTTGATTGGAAGGTTGAACCAGTACAAGATTTACAACAACATCTTTTTGCATTAGTTGTATCATCATATTCATTTGTGTCATCATTTCACTCATCTTGACATTAAGTTGAGAGATTTCTTTGTCTTTCCTTTTCATTTCTCGTTGCATTTTTCTTTGTGTTCGAGCCAGTGCAACAGCATCAATTAATACTGGTTCTTCTTCCTCTTCTTCTTCTCCTTTTCCTTCTCGTTCACTTTCTAAGATAGGAAATAATCTTTCTTCACCTTTTTGTTGTTGCAAGAGATCAAGAGGAATGGTAGTTGATGTTCCTTGTTGATAATCTTGTGAACTTGAATGTCTACTGGTATGTCCTATCATATAAGTAACTTCAATAACCATTGTTTCTTCTTCTTCATTATCTTCTTTTACATGAATTTCTGAACGATGTCTCCAATGAACGTCTGGTTCTACATTGGGCATCAACAAACTCTCAACTAGAGGATCAAAATTAAGCACCTTCTCCTCTTCAGAAGCTATGGTTGGATGATGATGGGATCCTTTGGAAGATTCTCCAAGTGTTGACCACCATGAGTATTATCAGGAAATATTTGCTTTGGAATCCATTCTTGTTGGATTTTGTTATTAACAGATCTCTGGGAATATACTCCAGATGTCACGCCTTTAGAATTTTCTTTGTGAGGTTTTGGCCTCCATATCTGTTTTCCTTTCCATTGGGCCCTTTCGGCGGTGGATTCTTGGACATGCGGTCCAAGTGTCACGCCCCGATGTGCTTTCCACAGAGCTTGCTTCCTTTCTTTTCTCCTTTCTGCTATCATGGCATATGATAGCCTTTCCCTCTGAGGGGTCTTCTTGGCCTCGATGACTAGTGGCCTTTGAAACTTCTTCTTCATTAAGCCCTTCTCCTTGACTGTATTTAACACTCGGTGGACTCGAGCAGATAGACGTTCAGGCTCCCTCATTTTTTGAGGGGTCAAGGCTTCAGGTCGACGCTCCCAGAAGGGTCGCTTGAGCTCACCAGAAGAACTGTTTCTCTTTATGCACTTCAGGTTAGTGAATATGTTCTGAGTGGGAATATTGATCTCTGGTTCGTGTGCTGGCAGGTTGGAGGGATGGACTGGTACCGGCAACTATTGAGCGCGTAACTCTGCATTTCTCTTCCTTATTTGTCTTCTCGTAAGCCCTCCTCCAGATGAGGAGGCTTCAACATTATATTTTTCGGATGCAGGTAACCCGGTCGATAGAGAAGTGGCATTGGAAGATACCACTGAAACCCTTCCACCAGTCACAGTTCTCTTGGTGGTTGGAGCTTCCAATTGTGACAATCGTTCGAACGCAGAAATCCTCCCAGCGGACCCTTCAGAGTTCATGCCATTCACAGGAATGGCGGCAGCCATTGTAGTAGCTGCAGGAAACTGTAGCCCACCAAACTGGATAATGGCCCCAGTATTTCCAGTATTTATTACATCATTGGCTAGGCGGATATTTGCTCCACGCCCAAGCTTTACAGTAAAAGGAGTATTTTGAATATCCATCTGCACAAATGAAAGACAAGAATCAGTGATCAAAGTTTTGATAGATTACCCCACACTTTCAACATGCAGAGACACAATAAAATAAAATAACATAAATAGAGAAGCGTGATATTTTCGCAATTATAGATTATATTTTATGATGTTGAATTTAGTATTATAGCTTATATATGACTAGCCGAAGATGGAAAGATAAACCTATCCCCAGCTGAGTCGCCAGAAATCTGTGGGCTCCAAAAATTTGTGTCCCGGCCTCTCCTGTGTAGGAGAGTTTTAACGATGTTCCGGGTCAAATTTTTAGAAGGCAGATGAACTTAGAGATAAAACACTACCCAGAGATTTCGCCCTCATTTAAAATATGGTTCTAGGTTTCCCATAGGCGCAAACACCTATGGTTAATTACTCCTCTCGATCACTAGAGAACACTTTCGATTAAGGCTAGTCATTAAATAGGTATGAAATACCTTGCATATAGTAGCAACATGTAAATTTTTTGTAGATTTATAAATTTATTATTTTTTTATACTTAAAGCGGATGGTGGGGGAAATAATGATGAGCCCGATCAAGATCCCCTGGTTCCGTCGTCCCGGGCCATCGTGGTCCCTAGTCTACTTAGTCAGAGGAGGTAGTCGACCCAACCTGATCGAAGGATCTTTGTTGGCAGCCATGGGTTGCTTCGTCCAAGGAGACCTTGTAGACATGGGGTGGATGCTTGTTTAAGGAGACAAATTTTAGTCAATCTTATCTAACAGAAAGCTTTATGCCTTATTGGATGCACCCTGTGATTCATTACTCAAGGGGCTTTTAACCATTGGAGAACATACAGGCTTTGATTGTAACCGTGATATAGTGGTGTTATTTTCTTTGCAGCAAAACCAACCGGTCAGAGGGGACATGCCACGTCCCCGCTGGCGAGAAATCATTTGAGAATAAATCACAATGATACATTCAATTAGACATTTTGCTCTTTGTGAGTTGAAGTTACTCTGAAATTCATCATCCTTAACAAATGTTTGCGAATGATGGATGGATTTTTGCAGTTTTAAAGAATAAATTTCATTTGAATATTACAAAATTTATCGAGATTTTGTTCCAAATATGATTTAATTTTGAAATTCGTGAGTATTTTAAATGTTTGAAATCCACTCCGATTGAGATCAGCTTTCAGCACGACCATCATCGGGGTAACTTTGGGCTCATTTCAAAATATTTGTATTTTCTAGAAATTTGAGGGCATTTTGAATATTTAATCCCATCCTGTTGATATAAACATTCAACTCGGCCATCATCGGGGATTAAATAGCATGTATATTAGGCTTTTAAAATTTAATATGCACTCTTTTCGATATGGTGACTTGCTTCTCAAGGTGGTAGCACTCTTCTCGGGGATGTCGCTTGCTTCCCAAGGCTTCTATTTATTAATATTAGAGGATTTTAATCAAACAAACATAAATTAAAATTTAATATTTTATTACTAAATAGTTTTTCAGGATTTAACCCATGCAAGATTTATTAAATCTGGATTTACAGGACAATTAAATCCTACTAGGAGCCTAACAGCCTCTTAACAAAGATCTGGTTTGGAAGATGAATTATCTATGTGGATCTTTAGTATTTGCTCATTTACTTGGTCTGTTTCAGGTGTCAGATGTCTAGGATTTTATTTGACTTTTCAAGGTTTTAACTTGTATGCTAACCTTCATTTATCTTTTTCTTGTCCAACTCTAGCAAAATTATTTGTCTCAAAATAGACTCAAATCGTAGAATTGTTAAGTTTTAAAGTTTATGATGAATGTAATGATCAATGGATTATTTTGCACTAGATCTGAAGAGTATTACACATGATCTAACCACTTACTGTGCCCTGGAATATACCATCTTCAGGATGAAGTTCACACAATAGAAAGCAATCAAGAAATGAGTTTTGGCATTGGAGAGAAGACTTGGTTTTGAGAGAGCTTGAGGGTTCTCCATCCATGGTTTGAGAAGGATTTCTTTATCAATTTTGCTTATAGAGTTCTTGGATGTCATCATCAATGTAGTTGGGGATGGAAGTAAACACCACAACGAAACAAACACAAAAACCTGAAAAAACAGTGGAAAGTAAAGGACACCAATATTTAATGTGGAAAAATATGAAATCGGAAAAAAAAGGGGAGAAATAAGTACAAATCTCTCTTATCTCTCACTCTCTCCTTGTTTCTCTTGTCTCATACACCGATCTCTACTCAAAACAAAAGAAGAAGTTAATAACACCAAGGGATGTCACCCTTGAGAAAAACGAGAAAGAAAAACTGTTTAGTCCGCCTCGCAACGCTAGTTTGGAGCGCTGTGGCACTCAAGCTTCTATCATCAAGATGCTGCGGCGCTCAAACTCGTAGCACTGCGGCGCTTTGTTCCTGTTATTTCTCCCAGCAAACTTTGCAGCACCGGGGCATTTGGGAACACAGCGCCGGGGTGCTCTGGTACACAACGATGTGGCGCTCAAGTACACCACTCCGGGGCATTGTATGGAAAAAAATTATTTTCATGTGCAAAGTACTCGAACCCAAGCAGGAGGATCCCGCCCCCCACACCGAGCACGATAAATTGACTTGAGGTCCTAGGCAACAATACAACCCGATTGATCAATACAATATGATTCCACTCAGAACTAATAGATGTGTAAATGGATTGGAGCCTCTTTTCTTTCCTAGGAATGGAAGCTGCTTTTGGTCGAATAATATAAATCTTGGTTTTGGTTTTTTTGGGGCTTTATTTTTTAATATTTTATGTTTGGTTCATCATAGAAAAGTTAGGTGTCCGCTCTACTAAGGAGGTCAAAAACTTCAAAATATTGGCCTCAGAATATCATAAAGTATTTTCTCTGAAATAGTGCCATTACAATATCATGAAATAGCTCGTAAGGATGGATAAAATTGAGAAAATGAAATCATGGCAAGGAGAGAAAAAATTTAGAAAATTGAATGATGTTAAGATTTTTACATTTAGTAGGTGGTTGAGCAAAGATGTATTCTATATTTAAAAAGGCCACAGTGATGTCTAGAACTACCTTAGAAAGTGATTGGTAGTTTACTCGTCAATTAAAGAAAATAGTTAGGCATTTTTCTACTACTATTTAGTGAGTTGAATCCCACCGTTGACTTCTTCATGAAGCTCGGACGCATTGCTAGACTTAACCAGAGAAAACTCATTCTTTTTGTTTTCAGGTTGTTTTGCATTGAAGGCTTGCTACTCTTCCAAGTGAGATTAGATTTGTGGGTAGTAGCATCTATTACTTAGGTGGTTTGTACATCTAAAATTAAGTGCACAAAAATTTAGATAAATTAATGTCAAAGCTGACGCAAAGGGGATGCATCAAATTAATATTATTAGAAGTTATGCAAAAATCAATTGCTCAGAAGAAATTTAATATTTCATGCTACACTTAAGCTAAGTGCAAAATGAAGAATAGCCATTCATAAAGCAGTTCCCAAATAATTTACCAATGCTGTTGTAACAAGTCTAAGGTTTCGTTTGTGATAACTTTCTTACTGCTTTTTAAAATAAATTTGTAGTTTTGTACTAAAAAGCTATTTTAGAAAGCAATAAAATAGCTGTTCCAAATGAAACCTAAATGTCTAATCATTAGAAGTTACAGGTAAAGCTCACCAAGTCTATACCCCTCCTATTGTGAGAATATCATTAAAATGTTAAAATCATAGTTCATAATTTACATATTTGATGATGATTATTGTCAGAATCAAAATTTTCTCCTCAACAAGAATATCATTTTGATGTAAACATCACATTGAAATCAAATTTTGCATCCAGTTTTAAGATTTTATGTTGAACTATATAGGGGAACTAAGATGCCAAACTCACTAATTCTCATCTTTTCAGCCAGTGGAGATTTGGGAAATGATTCGAATGATTGCAACTGCACGCATAGTGATGCCAAAGGCAATGGTTCGGCTTTCTGCAGGCCGTGTCAAGTTCTCCATTCCAGAGCAAGCTCTCTGTTTCCTAGCTGGAGCCAATTCCATCTTCACTGGAGATAAATTATTAACTACTCCTAACAATGACTTCGATGCTGATCAATTGATGTTCAAGATTCTTGGCTTGACCCCAAAATCTCCCAGCTTTTCTGAAGAAATTCCAGTTCCAGAGTCCGAAAGATGCGAGGTAGCCGTCTCTGTTGCTGGTTAAATCCTCGTTTGAGATAGTTTTTTTACTGCTTCTTAAAGTAATTTTTTAGTACAAATATTTTAATTTTTGTACTTAAAAGCTGCTTTAAGAAGCAGCAAGAAAGCCATCCCATACGATGTCTAAGTCTTATTGTCAAGTTCTTAATTTTTTTTAATTTAATTTTAGGATATAATACTCTTCTGATATATGTATCATTGTAGTTTATTTCATCAGAGAAATAAGGTCTTAAGTATACAATGTATTAGATAAATACAACGAAAATGCTTAAGATTTTTTAATTTCTGAGAGCAAAGTTTCTATGGAAGAGTTGCAGGGATGTTTACATGAAGAACTGGAGATCTCATATCATGCAAAAATTTCTGAAACAATTAGGCTTTGAAATAGTTGGTAACTTTTCAATGTTTCTTTGCTTATTTGCAAAGATGAAGCATTTGGTTTTTTGAAGGTGCATATCAGTTCTACTGTTTGGTCTCTTATTGCCTGTGCATCCTTCTACAAATTCAAAGTCACTACTTTGTTTATGGAATCAGAAAATAAAACAATCTGGTTCATGATTTCATGTGATATGATGCATGTACGGATGTATGATTGTTCCATCATCTATAATAAAAGTGAACAAAATAAATTGTATTAAGATTAGAGAGTTTAAAACTTCGGTTTTCTGATGATTCGGTTAGGCGGGTGGATGTATTAAATATGGTCTATATTAAGGAAGATAGAGGTAGATGTAAAAAAATATGATTAGAAAGTATTAGAAATGATATTTTTATTAGATTTAAATTATAATTTGACTCTTAATAGAATACATACAATGGATAAAATATATTTAGTGAGATAAAGATTTGATGTCGCTATTGTTGTAAAAAGAAATATATTAAGAGGATTGTTCTTTGGATGATAGTAATCTACACTTCCAATAGATTTTGATTTAATTTATTTCATTTTAATTCCTTATATCATCTATATAATAACTAAGTAACTAAGGTAGCATTTTTTTTTAATATATTTGTACATCACTACATTTAATTATCATACTATGAATTCAAATTTTGACCATTCATGTTATTTTAAAACTATGTATTTCATTGATATTTCAATGAAATATATGATATTTTTAATAAGAATTAATCTAAGTAATTTGGTATTAAAAGAATGATTAATATATATGAACATTTTGAGTTGTAAATGTATAAAATTAAAATTTATTGAATCAATAGAATCCTTATTGGTCTAAAAAATCAAAACATCAATTAATAAAAATAAAATGAGTCAATTACCTCTGCCATGAGTAAGTCAAAACTAAGCATAAATCTAATCAAACAAGTTATTACTAAGACTAAATCAATATATTATAATGTTAGGATTAGCAAAATTAGACTTTATTTCGAACGATTTTTGTACTGTTTTTTGAAATGATGGTTTAGTATAAAAAATTTTTATAATAAAATTCTGTTTTAAAAAACAATATGAAAAATTTCTCAAACAAAGTCTTAATCACATAATCCATTTCAAGAGTTTATTTACAACACCAAGAGACTCGAACCAGACCCGAAAATTCTAGGTTAGGGTCAACCCGGACCCAAAATGGGTCGGGTTCGGGTTCAACAATTCGACTTGTTTCAAAAATTGGGAAGGGTTCGGGTTAACCCTTTGACCCGAAAGTGACCCATTTTTACCTGAAAACTAGTTTTTGATCCGGACCCTTTTTAGACCCATTTTTTACTCGAAAAGCAGAGTTTGACACTTTTTTGACCCAAAAACTAGCAAGTTTTTCACGGTCCCGGGTAATTCGAGTCGTGTCGAGTTGACCCGAATCCGAAGTGGGTTGGGTTCGGGTCCAAAAAATTGACCCGTTTGTAAAAATAGGTCGGATTCAAGTTGAACCGAATAGTGTCGAGTCAATTTCGGGTTCGACTTAAACTCTACCCGTGATCCGAATTTGGCACCCCTACCAACGTCAATATGATATGAAGGTGCCAATGACTTGAAAAAACAAAAGACAAAGAAGGAGAAGACAATGAAATCCTCAAGGAACAAAGAAGAACAATAAATTGGTTTTTTATGAGGTTGATGTATAAATTTTGAGGAAGTGGAGCTAATGATTTATCCTACTGAATGCCACATTGCCTCAGAGCTCCAAGGAGGGAGAAATTATTACGTGTGGTCATCGGACGCCATCCGAAGACGAATTAGGATGCACCATATCACTATTTTGCTATGTACCGATGACCACACATAATAATTTTCTAAAGAAGGGGTTGTTGTTTTTACCATAAGGTGATATTGAAAAAGAAGTAGGAGAAGGCAAAAGTGACATATAAGAATGTACGATTGTAAGTTCTGTGGAACATTGTTACATATTATTTCATTGTGATTAAAATATCAACATAGGGCAGTATATCATACCTGATTAATAATATTCGTGCTTAAATCCAATGGAAAAAAATCATATCAAAATTAGGGTAGTAAATAAATGACCTAATCCAGTAACTCAACGTAAATATGTTCTTGTCAAAAATAATGACCAGATTAGTTTTTGTGTTGGATTCGAGTTGACCCAAAAATCCAAAAATAAGTAAAAGATGGCCCGATTATTATTCGAATTCAGGTGTTCGAGTTAAACGAGTCATTTTTGGGTTAAATAGTTCAGATTAAGATTAAATTGGCCATGTTATTTAAAAAATTACACTATCTATAAGATAAACGGGTCAAATGAGTCAGTTTTCAATCAAATATTTTAATAAATATAAAAATGGGTCGGGTTCGGATCAAGTTTATTCAGCTTCAGTCCATTCTACGTCTGACCAAAACTTGATTCGCCAATATGAATTGACTCGAAAAATCAGAATATTTGTTTTAAAATTAACACCATTAAATAAAAAAAAGTATATTGCACTAATCTTAAAGCCAAACCAACCATTTTAAAATCCAAATCCCCATCCAGAATTAGCGTTCACAAGTAGTTTTCATGTCTTCTCCCCCAAATATGAACTAAAGCGACAGCCTAACACAGATCTGTTCAGCGATCAAATTCACTGAATTTGATCAAACAACTTATAACAATACTTAATTTTCAAAACCAAATTAATTAATCTTTTTTAAAAATTCCTGTTGAATTGATCTTCTTTGAAGAGGTCATGTGATGAGAAAATATCTGTTGAGCTACTTATCTTGAATTTTTTTTTTTTTTTTTTAATTTTAGCTGAACTGCTTAAGCAAGGTTTTATTTATTTATTATTTTAAAAAAAAAGAAAGATGAAAATCTGTCTCTGTTGCGTCCAGGAGTATTCACGGCGGTAGAGAAATATCATATTTAACGTCTTAGCATTGTACGAAAATCCGGCACGCAATTAGATAAGGAGAGAGGGTCTAGCATTTATGAGACACCAAGATTTTTACGTGGAAAACTCCTGTAAAAGGAAGAAAAACCACGGGGCCTAGCCCAGTTTGAACGAATCCACTAGTATTTGCAGTCGATTACAAATGAGGCCCTTCTTTGGGAGAAGGCCTTAGCTTGATGTACATCTTATGGAGTACATTACATGATGTAAATACAAAGAGCTACTGTCGATGTATTCGCTTTGTTAGAAGGACTGCAGTCGACGGGCGACGTAGGTTAGGAGGACCGTAGTCAGCTAGCGACGGAGGACTGTAGCCAGCGAGCTATGTAAGTCAGGAGGACCGTAGTCGGCGGGCAACGGAGGTCGGAAAGACTGTAGTCGGCGGGCGAAATAAGTCAGGAGGACCGTATTCAACGGGCGACGGATGTCGGAAAGACTGTAGTCGGCGGGCGACGTAAGTCAGGAGGACCGTAGTCGGCTGGCGACGGAGGTCAGAAGGACTGTAGTCTGACGACGAAGATCAGTAGGGCAGCGTCAGGTAGAAGTCCAGCAATGGAAAGAAATGTATCTTTGCATAGACGTCCAGCGAAGTCCGATAACCGGTAGAAGTCCGGCGTCGGGTAGAAACTTGGCGAAGAGTGAAGGTTCGACGTCAGGTAGAAGTCCGACGTCTTTGGTGGCAGAGGAGAACCCCGGCTTCACTTGGGCGGAGTTTCAGCGTCAGGAGGGAACTCTGTTGTTAATTGGGAAGGATTTCAGCATCACGTGGAAGTTATGCAGAATTCCTGCGTTTCCTGAAAATCCGGCAGAGTTCCGGCATCTTCAGGCGGCAGGAAGAGCTCCGGCGGTGGTCGAGGAGGTGAGGAATCTCCTTTTCCCCTTTCTCCTCCTCTTCTTCTCTCTCTTCCCTTGAGTCCCCTTGGTGTAGAATGATGGCTCTATTTATAGTTTTTCTGGAGTGGCATAGCCCGTAAATAGGCATGAGATCAAGGGCGAATTGGGAGCGTTTTGAATGGACGGCCGATATCGAATCCTTTGATCATGCACCATTCGTTGGGCATTTGAAGGCCTTAATGATGTCGGAATTCGGCGATCTTGGGCTCGTTTGATTCATCTCGTCGAGCCGTTTGATTTGAGTATAAGCTCGTCAAAATCGAAGACCGTTGGTAACTCAAATTGCGGTTTAAACCTTCCAACAGCGCTTTGAACCCTTGATTCAGACTCATTTGGGCTTGGATTGGGTTGATCTTGGTGTTGTTGGGTTTGTATTTCTGAGACGCTCATTTTGACTGTAAGCTCGCTGAAATCGGAGTTCATATGCTCCCGAAATTAATTTTTGAAGTTTCCGAACTGATTTTGCCTCGAGATTCGTGCCCAATCAAGATAATTTTGAGATGATGTATCAGTCTCAAATATTTAATTTGTTAATTAAAAATAGGGCATATGAGAATAGTTATAAATAAGGAGGCAAAAGATCAATTACATTCAAGATTTTACATAAAGAGTTGGTAAATATTTAGATTAAGGGTCAGTCTGGAACATCGTTCTGCCTACTGTGTATTTCAGACAGCAATCATAATTTTATTTAGTTACTGTTTTCTTGCTGCTTTTTCATTTAGAAATTTTTCTAATGAAAAGCTACTATCTATAAATCATAATAAGGAAGTTATTTTCTCTACAATAATTTTACAATCAATTTTTTAAAATGTTGCTGAAATCTCAAATAGATCTTTAATAAGATAATAATAAGACCTTTTGAACTCAATCCAATAAACTTTTGAACTCAACAGTTAGAGCTCTCATGATCATGATTCATGAGCACTCATATAAAATGGAGAAAAACATGTATAAAGGTATATTGATATAAATTATAATAGAATGAGCTTGAAAGTTATTGAATTTACTTTGAGATTAGTGCAATGCAAATTATTCGTACTACTCTCAAAGTAAATCCAACAGCTTTTAAGCTCATCCAGATTCATATCAGATCATCCCGATGTGATTTTTTTTTTCTTAAACAAAATTATTATTGGATTTCTGCTAAAGATGATACTGAGTAAATTTCAAGTGAATTATTTTAAAAAATTACTGATTTACCCTGATAAGAAGCCATGTTGCTTCAGTTTGAGGGGCAATTGAGTTGAAAAGGAACAGTGAATTTAGGGTTTCAGGGGGAAAATACATTTTATCTATGCTTAAAATAATCTTTTTTATTTTTAAAACTTTAGATATGTCTATCAATAATGAATTTTCTCTTTTTTTTATTAGATATAATCTTATTTTTTATTGTTAATTTTAAGAATTGATTTATAACAAAATCAAATGTGATATTATCAAATCAGAGAATAGTGCGGCTAAAAATATATTTCTAAACTCACGGTGTTCTAATCGGCAAATTATTACGTCCGGTCACCGGACATCCAATCCAAACGCGTCACGTCACCCAAATACAATGGGACCCGATGTATTTTGGTGACGCGGCGCATCTGGATTGGTGCCCGGACGAATCCGGACACTAGACATAACAATTTGCCGTTCTAATCAAAAGAGCTTATCTAAAATGGATAGAAGATTTTGACTAAGACTACCTGTATGATAGCTTTTTTATTGCTTTCTAAAACAATTTTTTAGTTCAAAAATTTTTAATTTAAAATTTTTTTGAACTAAAAAACTGTTTTAAAAAAATTAAGAAAGTTGTTCCAAATAAAATTAAAAAAAAAAAAGAAATTTGTGCCAAATGAAGCCTAAATAAAAAAGGAGATTCATGATTTGTTTGGGACGACTTTTTATTGCTTTTTAAAGCAATTTTTAATACAAAAAATTTAATTTTTTTACTAAAAATCTGCTATAAAAAGCAATAAGAAAACTGTCCAAACAAAACCTCAATCAAAAGAGTTTGATCAGAGCAAGATGACAATGGCTTTATTTGGAACAGCTTTTTAACTGCTTTGCTTTTCAGACTAATACTATAAATTTTATTTTATCACTATTTTTCACAATTTTTATACTAAACAAATGAAAACACATTACTTAATTAAGAGAATTAACCAATACATTAAAATAATAATAATAATAATAATCTGCCACCCAAAAGCATATTATATCAACTTTATACACATAGAGTACATCACTGTTATTTCCTCCATATGCAGAAGATTGGCTGGGCATGGCGGAGGGACTAGCTGAACGCCGGCGACTGGCGGATGTAGAGAACGGTCCCCGGGCCGATATCATCGGTGTCGACAATTTGAGGGTTGTCGTCGAGGATGGAGAGAGTGTTGCAGTCGACGCTTATGGTCTGCAACGTCTCCCCTTCCTTCACCACGTATATCTCGTCGCATATTCTCTCTCTTCCAAGCAAGCTTCTCCCATGGATGCCGGCGAAGATGGTCGACGCCGTCAAAAGCAGGAGAAGGGCTAAGACTGTTTGGCTGAGCTGCTTCTTCATGATTAGTGTAGATATTCTGTATGAAGACGAGGAGGAGGAGAAATGGAGGGGGAGTTAATATATTGGGGGGGGGGGGGGGGGGGGGATTTTTGACGCATAATATTGCTGAAGGGACTGACTGAGTCAATAGGAGAACTCTATAGTGATTTTTTTTTTGTTGATAATTGGGCATAAAATAAGGCTTCCTCTCTATGAGATTTTTTTTTAGTTAGTTTTTTAGTACAAAATATTTTGGAAAGCGGTAAAAAAAATGTTATTAAAAGTTGTCTCAAATGAGAAAAATTATTCTGTGCGGAGTTTGGACGGTTCTGTTCTGACAAGATGAACCATTCGGACTATGAGTGTACATATTGTGTACACAGTGTATACCAAAATTTGATACATAATGTATACAAATTTGTACATAGTGTGTACACTCACATGTCTGGACGGGAAGTTCGAATCTTCCTGTTTGGAATCCGCATAGAATAATTACTTCCCAAGTGAAGCCTAATATTTCGTTTGAAATAACTTTTTTTATTATTTTTTAAAACAGTTTTTTAGTAAAAAAATTTAATTAAGAAAAAATTTTATACTAAAAATTGATTCTATTTTCAAAAATAAAGCTTAAATATTTGCTCTCCCAATGCTTTATTTTGACTTTCTGATTTGATCTGTTCAAATGAAAAAAAAAATAATGAATTTTGGATAAATTATTTAAATCTTATTGAAATATGTAGTCCAGATATGAAATAGCCGTTTTTTGGAAGAATTGAGGTCATTTAGTGTGTGGCTGCCGGCTATTAATTCATGAATGGAAAATATTATATATGAGAAATTTTTAAATATGCGCGAGTCAAAAATAATAATTAAATTATAATATCAAGTAGAATAATGATGCATTTAACAAATTAAAAAAAAAATAAAAGAAATGAAAGTCCTCCCCTTTCTATTTCAAATTCTAGTCCTTAATTGATATGAATCTTGATGTATTGTTAATATTTAAAATTTTCAAAATTAAATTTCAAACTATTTGAACTTTGATTTTAATAAATTATAATTTGTCAAATTAAATGTTTTGATAAGATAAAATCAATGACGTCAAAAGTGATTTGATCTGTGTCCATATGGAGCGAAATCAGACACTTGAAATAAAGTTTGACACTTTGGGATATTAATTTAGTGGATTATACTATTTTCAAATTTTGCATGCATATAGTTAAATTGAGCGGCTCAATCAGACAAATCTAACAGGCATAAGCTCAATTGATTCTAAGGTCATTAAGAGACTTAAATGTTGAATGAACAATCAATAATCAAAAGATTTAATTGGAGTCTTTATTTGATTTATCAAAATGTCACTCTCAAAGTATTATAAATAGAATATTATTTTCTCCATGAATGAGATCTAAACTTGATTATGGATAGAGGTTGGAGATTGGAATGACTCTAAAACTTTATCTGGCATTTGATGCTAGTGATCATCGTCAATCACAACCATTGATTGACTGTCATCATCTGATTGCAATCGTCTAGCTGTCATCATCCAACCATTATAATCCCTTTACTGTCAATCAACTATAATCATCTGATTATCATCAACCTTCCTATTACACATGCTAGAACATCATCTAACTAATTGATTGCTGCATCTCTAACATTCTCCCTCGCATTTGTAGAGAAAGAAGTATTACACGCGTTATAATTTCATCTTCTCCGATTGAGGGGAAGGGCTAACTCTTTTATATCTATATATACTTACATTTACATATTGTTTGTTTCATAATTTGTGAGGTGGCATAGAGTTTTCATGAAAAAGATTGGGAATCTATATGTGATCGAGCCATAAAAAACAGGATAAATTCATATATTTATCAAATAATGGAAGTGATTCAGGACACCATTAATAAAACAAAACAATACTCCAAGCTTCTCTTGAAGAGAAATAGTCAAATTACAAATGGAAGGAGGGGAGATAGTCCCCTTAGTCCCATGGTTTTGGGGAACCCCAAAAGCCAATTTGGAGAATACAAATAGAACTCATCACCAAGAAATCCTCTCTTGTTCATCCAAATGGGATGTGATCTTTACACAAGCTATTTTCAAAGCAAATTATGTGAACTTGGGAAGATCAATCATCACTTGAAAAAAATTGAAGATTAATAGAAGTTTAAATTATTACATAAAGTATGGCATCCTTGATTGGAAGTTCTTGAGTAATTAAATCAAAATATAAAAATTTATAGGTTGAAAATAAGAATTCTTGCCATTTGGGCTACAAATGAATCAAGCCCAACTGAGATTAGTAGGTGATTGTTCATGTTTGAGCTTTTTTATTATAAGCTTGTTCAAATTCGGTTTGAGCTCAATTCGAGCTTTTTAATTTATTTTCAAGCTTTATTCATTTAAACTGATAGATGTTTATGTTTGATATGTGTTTAGTTCATATTTGGTTTATTTCAAGCAAACAAGACTTATCGAGCTATTAACAAGCATTATCTTTTAGATGCTTATTAGATTAACGAATAAGCCCTATCGACCCTACGAACAAGCAATTATCGTTGAGCCCTTTCACAAACATATCTAATGAGCTAATGTTTTCAAGCTACCAAACAGCCCGTTTAAGAACAAATGAGCTCAAAAAATGATTATTATATATTATAAATAAACTTATTCATGAACACTTTAAATAAATAATCCATAAAGCATGAGCAAATGCTTTTTGTTCTTGAATATATTTATTCTAATGAAAGATTATAACATAAAAAATGAAACTAATTTTTTAAAAAATAAGAATTATGTATTATAATAAAACTAAAAAAATATGATATTGTAAAATATAAATAGTTGTAGCAAATTTATACATAATATTAATTCAATAGATACTATAATGTTTAATTACTTTTAAAATTTGTTAATTAATAATTATTATATTATTATAAATAGAAAATATTAATAAATTTAAAATATTTATGTTAGATTATTCATCATTTTCGTAAGGAGACTTAATCAACCTCATATCAAAGATTAATCGAGTTTCTTAACAACCTTTGTTCACAATCTTTGTATATTGAACATGAATTGAGCTTTTTATCAAGTTTTTTTATCGATCTTATTCACGAGCTTTAAAAGATTTTATTCTTGAGCATAAACAAGTTGAACGCATAGTTGTTCAAGCTTATTATTTATTTAACTATTATTTTAAAAAAAAGTTCAAGTTTATTTGATTACGAATGAGATTGTAAACAAACAATCATGAACGAGCTATAATCGAGACGATGCACGAGTTGTTTGTTGACACCCAATTTATTTGCAACCCTATGTCCAAACTCTAAGACAACTATAGCATCCTTTGATGAGACAAAAAAAACTAAAGATTAATTAACATGCATATCATGATTCATTATCCTCCACACTTAACAAATACTCTTTTTATTTTCTTTTCAAAATTTTTTCTTTCTTTCATTTGTTTGAGCTGTAAATTTTAAGGCATATGGAATTACATAAAATATAATTTTAAATTAAAAATAAGTTAGATAACCATATTAGAATTTTATGGCAGACCGATTGCATCATTTTATATAAGAAAAAAGAAAAAAATAATAAAGGGATGTTAAAAGTAAAAAAAAAAGTTGTTGTGGGGTGATTCATACTTAAGCTTCGTTTGGGGCAGCTTTCTTAATGTTTTTTAAAGCAACTTTTTAGTATATAAATTTTAATTCTATACTAAAAAGCTGCTTTAATAAGCACTAAAAAAGGCATCCCACACGCAGCCTTGGTGATGCAATTATAAAAACAAACATAAAACTCGGAATACTTTCCATGCTTTTTTATTATTAGGGAGGGAGAGAGAGAGAGAGAGAGAGAGAGAGAGAGAGAGAGAGAGAGAGAGAGAGAGAGAGAGAGAGAGAGAGACTAAAAAAAGAAGGGCGAGATATGGATTTATATTGATTTAGTTCAAAGACTTATAATCACTTTCATGACAATTGAGACCAAATGTACAATATAAGTTGGTATTTGAGTAATGGCATTCCCAAAAGTGACGAGAAATCAAAATGGAGAAAAAGAGGTGAAATATAGTATGGATAATTTACAGCCAAAATTAAAAGATAATAGCAAAAAAAAAAATGATAAAGAGATTATTAATGCATGGTGGCACTAGTCTTCTAGCAATTGTAGAAGATTAGTGGAGAATTTTAATGAGCTTGAAAATAATTATCAATTCAATCACCAATATCGGACAACTAGTTAAAAAGCTTTAATTGAGGTGAAAAGGGCAAATCCATGGATAAGGCATCAATGCCTACATCAAAATGGCTTGTTTGGAGCTTGAATGGTTCACTAAGGTTTCATTTGGGACGGTTTTTTTATTGCTTCTTAAAATGGAGTTTTAATTCAAAATTTAAAATTGTTGAACTAAATTTCCGTTTTAAGAAGCAATAAAAAAAATTGTCCCAAACGAAGTTTAAATATGTATCAAGGATCCAAATAAGCTAATGTTTGCAAGAAAGTAATTCTAATGCTAAAGCAAACGAACTACTTTTTTAGAACTCTTCTAATATTCACTAGTAATATTATATTTGGTTTATGGACTTCAAACACTCATTATTTTGTTGGATGGTATATTGAGAAGCTTAAAATGACTGATAACTATATGATTATGGAATTTCTATTACGATTATTTGCAAGTTTTGTAATATTACATTGGAAAACAATTCACATTTTATCTTTGGTTGTTGTAATCTTGGAAATTTATTACCCAACCATAATATTTTCTTTCTTGAACCAACTCTTGAGCAAGTTCTCCAAGCCTCATACTCCTTTAACGACACTGTGATTGAATGATAGCATCCCCTCAATACATTTGTGTTGGTTTTTCTTATTTAGCAGAAGAAAATGCTTGAATTATTTTTGCTATTGATTGTTGGATGCTTATTGGGCGGTTGACTTTAGTTTTCTTCTGTTTTACGTATAAAATTGTCAGTTTTGTCATCAAAGAGATTCCATATTGACTTCCTCACCTCATCTTCTTCTTTGACTAGTAGGTATTGTCGGTCTTATTGACGCCTTTTCCGAGCATGATCCCATAGGAAGTTCCTCCTTATTCATGCATCAATGGTGCCATCAATGCCCTTTCCTCAACAACACCTCGGACGGATTTTCTCTCTTCATCCTTCATTATCAAGGGTTTTGCCATTTCGCAGTGATATTTTAAGTAACTAGATATGTTTTGATGTTGGATATATAAATAACATAATGTTAGGTGCTGTTAGTACGATGCAATCATATGGGTTATGTTAGTGAAGCAAATAAATTCTTCAAGGTCATGGATGAATGTTATGGGCTTGAACCGGCCGCTTCGCACTATGCATGTATGGTTGACATTATGGGTCGATCTGGAAACCTTGAGGAAGCTTTATGTATCATCATCAAAGAGATGCCTTATGAACCAGATGTCTTTATATGGAAGTGTCTTCTAGGATCTTACAGACTGCACCGAAATGTTGAATTAGGGAAGTTTGCTGCTGAGAAGGTCATTGAGTTATCTCCAATGGACTCTGCTGGCTATGTACAGCTCTCAAATTTGCATTCGATGCATGGTGAGTGGGAGAATGCAGAGAGAGTGAGGTCATTAATGGAGAAAAAGGGTGTAAAGAAAGATGCTGGATGGAGCTGGATTGAGATCAGAAATGAAGTTAATGCCTTTCATGCAAGCAATGAGTCACATCCGAAAGCTGAAATGATTTATCAAGTATTGAACGAGCTATTTGGAATCATGAAAGATGAGGTAAATGCTTACAAGCTTTAAAATGTCTCCATTTATTTTCATAGATACATGCCTGTAGAAATATGGTTAATTACTTTTATATTTTATCTTTGGAACATTGTAATAAAACCACTGTGTAATTGCAGGTAGAAATTTACTACTAAAGAATTTTGTTTATATATAGAGGACTGTAAGGTTCTCAATGAAATACATAGAATTCAAATCATTTATTCTCTCTTCATGATATTAGAGAATCCTTAGGCACTATTGCTAGAAAAGGATCAATAAAACTCACACCTTTCCTTCATTGTCATCTATTGTGGGATACAAGTCTTCTTCCCATTAGGCTTCTAAAGAAGACTAGAAATACATTCATTTTAACTTAAACTTTTCTTCCAATAGAAGAAGTGGTAAGTTGGCTTAGCCCACTCTAATCTTCAACCTTCAATGAACAATTTTTAGCCACTTTAATAATTGTGGCATTGTTGTAGCCCACGCTTTCAGTGAAGATGAAACTAGTGTAGCTTTGGAATACACCTTTCATAATCATATTTTTTGATATGCCAAAATATTAACTCTGGTTATAAATAAGTCTTCAAATCAGCATTTTCTTTCTTTGGTGAAGATACTTTAGCTCAATTTTGTTATGATATAAGGTAAGAACCAAAATAAATGAATTTTAAGAGAGACTTTCATCTTGGTAGAGCGAGAATATATATACATTTTATAACTCATATAATTAACTTGAGTGTTAGAAAATTCTCTTGAGGGCGAACAAGGTTGTGCAAAAAATTAACATCATTTTGCTTTGTTATTTTAGTGTATTTGTCATGTCTTAGAGTGGCAAACATATTTGATTCAACTATCCTAACATTTAAAACAAATCTAGCATGAGCATTACATTCTCCAAGACAAGAGAGGTATGATGACTCTAAGCTTAGTGGCATTAGGGGCATTGGACTTCCCTCCATCTATTTCCTGGTTTATTCCTACATATGCTCTATCATATGGAGAATTTTTACCTCCACCTCCCACCTTGCCAATTGGCTAAAGCCTAAACATGGATCGTTTTGGAGATCTTCCTTCAATGAACCCTCCACCACATGGAAAAATCTAGTTTATGTTGCTCTTCATTTTAGAATCAAACTATATATCTATATTGAAAATGGCAACTCTCTAAAGGTTTTTTTTTTTTCTCTCTTCTATGACACAACTTTGGAAGAACATATTGGTGGAATTTTACTTAATATTAGCACATTATCCACAAACTCCCCTCTCAGCACTCTCATTAACTACTTCTCATGGTACACTAATGGGTTTGCACTATAAACATGTAATATCCAAAGACCCAACTTTGGTATGTGCTTATATTTTTTGTGAAAAGTTCTGTGAAATAATTATTTATTTAAAATAAAAGGATTCGTTATATAGTAGAATTAATATAATTAACTGAGTTTAAATTAACAGCCGAATAGATGCCTTGGGGAGGAGACTTTTGGAAGTCGGTTGAAGAGTGGGACCCACTCTTCTATCCTTATCCTGTAATCGTTTCATGGGAATGCTGCTATTTTTGTTAAAAGCAATGCAGAGAAATTCTGTAGAAAGAGGCGGAGAAGTCCTATAGCAGAAGTGGAGAAGTTCTGTAGCAAGAGGCAGTGAAAGACTACAGCATATTGCGGACAAAGTGCTGAGTTTAACAGTGAATTCCTATAGATAAATTCATTGGATTAACTGAGAAGATCTCGGCCTGATGCAGGAATTACTATTCCTTGGTTCGGCACAGTGAATTTCTTCAGAATTTGGGGTGGCTGGAGACTGCGGTAGAAGAACAATTTAGTGAAAAACTGTAGCAATTAACAATGAAGAAAATTCAGAGATATCAGTAAAGGTATTTGAAGTGTTTTGGTAAATTCAATTTAGAAATTTTATCAAAGATTGAGAATAATGAATTGATGGAATTATAATTATAGTTTGTTGTGAGCATAAGATCTGAAGAATATATCTGAAGTAAGAATAAAAGGAAAATCAAAGGAAGAAATCAAGGTATGTAAATTAGTTTCTTTAAATTATTTTTTAAAGAAAGTTTTCAAGAAGTGTATATCAATCGTAATTGTAGGATTAATCAGATTTATGCAGAAAGAAAGTTTTGAGATAGTTTATCAAAGGAGAAGATTACATGGTGTAGAATTAGGAGAGGAAATTCATCACGAAGGTAAGTAAAGCAAAGATTAATGTTTAAATAAACTTATATGTTATTTTCATTTGTTTTGATTTAGAATGTTTTCTTCATACCTTTAAATATGACATGATGTTTATATCTTTGTTATGATATAATTCCAAGTCAATGTTTGTGAGGTCATTGGAAAGTTTTCTAAGGTGATCTTTCTTGAAAAACTTATGTATATTAGCTTTACACAAGATATGTCATGAATGACAGTGAAGACTGATATGATATGAATTATGAAAGAATGTTGAATACTAAATTAATGTAAAGTTTGGCTATGAATAATGTATACCTTATCATTGTAGTTGGGACAAAAGGGTTCCCATATCAGAACTACATGATAAGTGGGGCAAAAGGGACCCCAGAGAATTATGAAGCCTGTATAGCAGGTGGGGCAAAAGGGACCCCAAAAGAGGCAAAAGGGACCTCTATGTAATTCAATGGCGATAATACCAAGTTTACCTGGGCTCCATTAAATAATGTTATGAAAAATATAGCCAAATCTTTCACATAAAATTTATATTCAACAAAGATTCAAAAGATAGCAAAGCATAATATTGATCAAGACTTATAATGTTTCAATAACAATTTTTAAAGTTGTAATTATTCATGTTATATTATTTTAATTGCTAATTAATCCTGCATTATTTGCTGAGACTCATAGCTCGCCAGAACTTTTTTCTGACTGTTGTTACAGGAAAGGGAAAAGAGAAGATTGACGCAAGCTAATTTATGCAAGTGTTTCTTCTTTTCATGTTAGGTTACCTTTTGTTAATAAGTTTAATTTTCAAGGTATGAAAGCAAATTAGACATGTATTACTTTGAAATTATTTGATTTTCCTTAGTGGCTCTGTACTCGGTTTTGGATGAAACTTGGAAAATTGGTACATGCTTCCTTTATAGTATTAGATGAAGTTTATATGATCTTTTATATGAAGTATTAATGTAATGAAATCATAATGAGATATTTAGTGATGGAAATGTATGTTTACTCTTGTTACACTCTATCTTACTGTTAAGGGGTACTGTGGGGTGTTACAAAAGTGATATCAGAGCAAAGACTTAAGATTCTGAGGATTTAGTAAGGAAGCATAAGAAAAGTGAATTATTTATGAGGATAAGATTGAATGTGATGGAATTATTACAGAGCCTAGGAGAGTGTAATAACTCTAAATCATAATGAGTCTAATTTCATTGATTTATAGGTAGCCATGTTTAATTTTCAATATGACTAATATGTCAGTATATGAAAGTAATGTCTAAATGGGAATTCATGATTATATAAATGTATAACTCTTAATATAATGTGTTACATATTTAATGGCTGAAAGAATACCTGAAGGAGATGAAGGTCAGTCATCCCAACCTATTAAGATCTCTGAAGACCCTGAAAATGTGGCACCAATAAGAAGCAATGCACCTAATGTAAATCCTGCACCACTAGGAATGGATGCTATGAATGCAATGTCAGGGAATATGATGCAACTGCAGATGATGAATATGATGATGCAAATGATGGAAAAGATGCAGTCTATGGTGGGATCTGCTACACCTGGTGTTCCACCTGTAGTTACACCCGTTACTCCTACCACTCCTGGTAGTAGTACAAATGTGGAAGTAGGTGATCCTGTTAGTGCAGAAGTGGATAAGAATTTAAAACTTTTCCAAAGCCTAAAACCTCCTTTGTTTAAAGGAGGAGTCGATGCCAGAAGTGCTGAGGATTGGATCATCAGAATAGAGAAAATTTTAAATGGAATGAGATGTCCTGAGAATAGAAGAGTATCTCTAGCAATTTTTATGCTAGAGGGTGAAGCAGAAAGATGGTGGAGAGGACAACGACTGGAGAAATTCAAAGGTAGATCAGAGGAATAAATTATGTGGGAAGAATTTGAACAAGTCTTCAGAGAGTGGTATGTTCCTCCATCAGCTCGGCAGGCAATGCAAGAAAGTTTTGTGAACCTTAAACAGGGAGCAATGACTGTTATACAATATGAAGCAGAATTTACATCTCTTTCAAGATATGCACCACAGCTCATCAGTACTCCTAAGGAAAAATGCTACAGATTTTTGAAGGGGTTAAGGGATTCTTTGAGACAGCCTTTAATCCCTCTTCGCATAAAGGAATTTTCTGAACTGGTTGAGAGTGCTAGATTATTAGAGAATGACATATAAGTGGTTAAGCAGAAATGGGAGAATAATGATAGAAAGAGACAGAGTGATCACAGAGGTGGAGCATCCAAAAAGCAAAAATTTCATCAGGGGCAACATCAACAGTCTACAAGGTTTCCTGTGATACCTGTTTGTACAACCTGTGGAAAATCTCACCCAGGAAGATGCCTAATGAATTCAGGGAAGTGTTATTTTTGTGGAGAATCAGGTCATATTAAGAGGAATTGTCCAAAGAATGTTCAAAGAGGTACAGAAGTTAGAGGCAGTCAGAGGACAGATCAGTACAGAGGTGCCAGGCCACAGATGCATCAATCTGCTTTGAAGATTAAAGGAGAAAACTCAAGTGAAGCAACCAGATCAGCACCAGCTCGAGTTTTTGCCTTATCTTCCCAGGAGGCCAAAGACTCTTCTGAAGTGGTGACAGGTACTTTAACTATCTCAGATTTATCTGCTAGAGTACTTTTTGATTCTGGTGCATCGCATTCATTCATAGCTGAGATATTTTGTAAGAAAGTGCATTTGGAACTTGTCTCTTTTACTCCTGGCTTACATGTTAGATTACCTGCGGGTAATTATTTGAATGCCAGTACAACATGTTCAGTTGATTTTATGATAGCTGGTAGAAAATTTCAAGCAGATTTGATAGTACTTCCATTGGTAGAATTCGATATAATTCTGGGAATGGATTGGTTAGTCAAACATTTTGCAACTATTGAATGTTGGAAGAAGAAGGTCAGATTTGATTTACCTGGAGAAGAAGTATTTTATTTTCAATGTGAAAGAGGAGTAATTTCTTCATTGATTGCTTCTAGTCAAGTGCTTGAAAGTCTAAGAGCAAATGACTTAATTTTCTTAGCAAAGTTAGAAGCTACAAAAGAGGAAAGTAATGATATTCATTCCATTCCTATTGTGAACGGATTTATAGATATTTTCTCTAAGGAATGGAAGGACTTACCTCCTGAGAGAGAGGTTGAATTTTCAATAAATTTACAACCTTACACAAGTCCTATTGTCAAGACACCTTATAGAATGGCAACCAAAGAATTACAAGAACTGAAAGGTCAATTGGCTGAACTGATTGAGAAGGGTTTTATCAGACCAAGTTCATCCCCTTGGAGTGCACCTGTATTATTTTGTCAAGAAGAAGGATGGTTCAATGAGACTCTACATCGATTACAGAGAATTAAACAAGGTGACAGTTAAAAACAAGTACCCTCTTCCCAGAATATATGATCTATTTGATCAGTTAGCAGGTGCTTCTGTTTTCTCCAGAATTGATTTGAGATCCGGTTATCACCAGGTTAGGGTAAAAGAATGTGATGTGGAGAAGACTGCTTTTGGAACCAGATATGGACACTATGAATTTTTTTTTTATGCCTTTTGGGTTAAACAATGCCCCTGCAGTATTTATGGATATGATGAACAGAATTTTCAGACCTTGTCTAGATCAATTTGTTATTGTATTTATTGATGACATATTGATCTATTCTAAGAATGATAAGGATCATGCAGAACATTTGAAGGTTGTACTTGAATTACTGAGACAACATAAATTATTTGCCAAATTTTCTAAGTGTGAGTTTTGGTTGAAAGAAATTTCATTTTTGGGACATATTGTCAGTGGTAAAGGAATATCTGTTGACCCAGAAAAGATTAAAGCTGTAGTAGAATGGCCAAGACCAAGAAATGTAACAGAAGTCAGAAGTTTCTTGGGGTTGGCAGGTTACTATAGAAGATTCGTTAAAGGCTTTTCTCAGATTGCTTTGCCTTTATCCAAGTTAACTAGGAAGGATATTAAGTTTGAGTGGACTGATGATTGTGAGCAGAGTTTTCTCGAATTGAAGCAATGTTTGACAATTGCACCAGTGCTAACAATTCCTTCTGGAACGGAGGAATTTCAGCTATACAGTGATGCTTCTTTAAAAGGATTGGGTTGTGTGTTAATGCAGAACAGAAAAGTGATTGCCTATGCTTCCAGACAGCTTAAGCCACATGAAAAGAACTATCCCACTCATGACTTAGAGTTGGCGGCAGTAGTATTTGCATTGAAAATTTGGAGACACTATTTGTATGGGGTAAAATGTGAGATCTTTACAGATCATAAAAGTTTGAAATATATTTTCACTCAGAAGGAATTGAATTTGAGACAGAGAAGATGGTTGGAATTAATAAAGGATTATGATCTAGACATCCAGTACTGTCCTGGAAAGGCTAATGTTGTAGCTGATGCATTGAGCAGAAAGAACCAAACACAGTTAAATTTGTTGACTAGTGAGGAAAGATTCATCAAAGAAATGGAAACCTTACAATTAGAAGTCAGGATGCAAGGAGATCAGAATACACTGAGAATTAATCAAATAACAGTGCAATTATCATTAGAGGAAAGAATTAAGGAAGCTCAGAAGAAAAGCATTGACTATCAGAAGTTTATGGATCAAATTCAAGAAGGATTAAAGAAGGAACTCAGTGTTGATGAACAAGGAAGAATCAGGTGCAATATGCGGTTTTGGATACCAAAGGAGTTAGATTTGATTCAAGACATATTGTTTGAAGCACATAATACTAGTTATTCAATTCACCTTGGAAGCACAAAAATGTATAAAGATTTGAAGGTTTTTTTTTTTGTGGCCAGGAATGAAAAGAGATGTGGCAGATTATGTGGCTAAATGTGAAAAGTGTCAAGTTGTTAAAGCTGAGCATCAGAAATCCAGTGGAATGTTGCAATCTCTACCAATTCCAGAATGGAAGTGGGAGGAAATAGCTATGGACTTTATTACAGGATTTCCTAGATCAAGACAAGAACATGATAGTATATGGGTGGTAGTTGACAGACTCACCAAGTCTGCCTATTTTCTACTTATCCGTCAGACTGATTCAGTGGAGAAATTGGCTAAATTATTTGTGAAGGAAATCATTAGATTACATGGAATTCCTAAGGCTATTGTATCAGATAGAGATGGTCGTTTTACATCTAAGTTATGGAAAAGCACACATGTAAGTTTGGGTACAAAATTAAAATTCAGCACTGCATTTCATCCCCAGACAGATGGTTAAACAGAAAGACTGATACAGATATTGGAAGATTTGTTAAGATTATGTATATTGGATTTTGGAGGTAGCTGGGAGGACCACATTTTATTAATAGAATTCACTTACAATAATAGCTACCAATTCAGTATCAAGATGGCTCCATATGAAGCTTTATATGGCAGAAGATGCAAAACTCCCTTGAATTGGTTTGAAGTTGGTGAAAGACAATTGTTGGGTCCACAATTAGTGGATCAAGCTACTGAAAAGATAAGACTGATCAGAGACAGATTAAAAAAGCAGCTCAAGACCGCCAACAGAAATATTATGACCCCAAGCATAAAATGATAGAATTTGAAGTGGGAGATTTTGTATTTTTGAAGGTGAGACCAGCGAAGGGTGTTTTTAGATTTGGTCAAGGTGGAAAACTTAGTCCTCGTTATATTGGGCCATTTGAAATTATTGAAAGAGTGGGACCAGTAGCTTACAAGCTAATATTACCTGTAGATATGTCTAATATTCACAATGTTTTCCATGTCTCAATGCTCAGAAAGTGGGTTATAGATGAAAGTCAAAGAGTTTCTCATAAGGACATTGAACTTCAGAAGAATATGTCCTTTGTTGAAGAACCTGAAAGGATAGTAGAAAGAGATATTCGGAAATTGAGAGACATAATTATTTCTTTTGTTAAGATAAAATGGAAGCACAACTCAGTTAAAAATGCTACTTGGGAAAAGGAGGCTGTCGTGAGACAAAAATTTCCACATCTTTTTGATGAAATATGAGAAGATGAATTTCGAGGACGAAATTTTATTAAGGAGGGAAGATTTGTAATATCCAAAGACCCAACTTTGGTATGTGCTTATATTTTTGTGAAAAGTTCTGTGAAATAACTATTTATTTAAAATAAAAGGATTCGTTATATAGTATAATTAATATAATTAACTGAGTTTAAATTAACAGCCGAATAGATGCCTTGGGGAGGAGACTTTTGGAAGTCGGTTGAAGAGTGGGACCCACTCTTCTATTCTTATCCTATAATCGTTTCATGGGAATGCTGCTGTTTTTGTTAAAGCAATGCAGAGAAATTCTTTAGAAAGAGGCGGAGAAGTCCTATAGCAGAAGTGGAGAAGTTCTGTAGCAAGAGGCAGTGAAAGACTACAGCATATTGCGAACAAAGTGCTGAGTTTAACAGTGAATTCCTGTAGATAAATTCATTGGATTAACTGAGAAGATCTCGGCCTGATGCAGGAATTACTATTCCTTGGTTCGGCACAGTGAATTTCTTCAGAATTTGGGGTGGCTGGAGACTGCGGTAGAAGAACAATTTAGTGAAAAACTGTAGCAATTAACAATGAAGAAAATTCAGAGATATCAGTAAAGGTATTTGAAGTGTTTTGGTAAATTCAATTTAGAAATTTTATCAAAGATTGAGAATGATGAATTGATGGAATTATAATTATAGTTTATTGTGAGCATAAGATCTGAAGAATATATCTGAAGTAAGAATAAAAGGAAAATCAAAGGAAGAAATCAAGGTATGTAAATTAGTTTCTTTAAATTATTTTTTAAAGAAAGTTTTAAAGAAGTGTATGTCACGACCCGACCCGACGGGGACGGATCCCGCCCGAGCCGGATCGCGACAGAACCTTCTAATCCAGGATCTGGCTTTGGAATTTGGTTACTGAACTGAATCTTCCAAATTAATCAACTCAACAGACACACAAACACGGAACAACAGAGCTACTATAAGTCACCAAATGCAGCGGAACAAAACATCTATATTTTTTTTCTTTCTTCCTCAAAACAATCATCTACAAATACAGTACATGGCTTTTGAACAGAAAGAAAGACAAAACAGAAAAGCCATGACTGTACAAAAATCGAAAGTATACCTATACTGATCAGAACTCTAAACTCTAGTCCTGGACTTCCTTCCCTTTCCCAGAACCTGAAAACCACCAGAAAACAAGGGTGAGCTCAACAGCTCAGCAAAGCAACAAACCACCAATCTAAACTCTCAGAATCCAAAACCACACTCATCAGACAAAAATCAGATCAGAAATCAGAACAGAATCGAAAATCAGAACTTATACGGACAGATATCAAATCAGAATCAGAGTCGTACAGATCAGATTACCTCAGAATACAAATCAGAACAGAATAAATCAACAGAGTCAGAATCGTACAGAAATTAGAAATTCAGATAATATCAGAACAGAATTATACGGAAACAGAAGTCGTAATAAATCAGAAACATAACAGAATCAGACATATCACATCAACAGAAGCAGAAATTAGAATTGCAGATCATATCGTATCAGAATTTAATTTGCTTACAGAACAGATACGGAAATCAGATATCAACAGAACAGATACAGAAATCAGAATCAGATAATAGCGGATATCAGATATTTAATTAATAGCTAAGCTAAACTAAACAGAATCACTAAGGATTCTGACCCTTATGTCTCCCTTGTGCTCACGGCACCAGAAATTTGCTGAATAATTAATAACTAAGCTAAATGTGCTCACGGCACCAGAATAATCCTCGGATCCGGGATAGAACAGAAATTTCTCCAACTTGAGCTCAACTAAAATTTTCCCCAGACACTAACTGAATCTCTTAGGATCCAGGCCCTTATAGCTCCCTTTTTATAGCTTATACACAGAGCATTTCAATTCAGAAGAAATCCGGGCAATTCAGAAATCAGACAAAAATCGGGCAGCACAACGGCAGTAGACAGAATTTACACAAAATTTCCTGCAAAGAAAATTTACCAAATTCGCACAGAATATAGATAATCACATTCCAGAACACTTATTCTACTGCACAGAGAATTTACCATTTCACAGAAAATTGTAGTCTACGAAAAACTCCGCCGAATCAAAAATACCCGGACAAAAATCTTCGGAAAATAACCAAAATGTGCACACTCGGCACGTCAACCATATACGGAAAGTTACGCGGTAAAAACTGAACCAATCAAAAGATACGGACAAAAAACCGTAACGGAAACAAAATCCGGACAGAAAATACCGCCAAACGCGACGGTTCTGAAAATTGAGAAAGGTGGAATGTGCCTTACCTCGCGTACAGCAATATTCTGAACAGTCACTTCGGAACGAAAACGGCTCCGCGTCGTCCGAAAATCAACTTTTCTCCAAAAATCCTTGAGTTTCTCTCTCCTCAGAAAATCATATATTTTTAATTTGATTTTTCTCTCTCTTCAAAACGACTGATTTCAGCTTTATAATACTCAGATCGGCCCGGCCGATCGCCAGATCGTCCCGGGACGATCAGACCAAAATTCGATCGTCCCGATCGCCCTGGACGATTCCCAGAACTATTCTCAGGCCGATATTTTCTACAGTGCCGATCGGCCTGGACGATGTGTACAAAAAATCACCTGGAGCAAAACTGGGCAAATTCTTGAGCAAACTTACAACTGATCGTCCCAGGACGATCCAGATCGTCCTGGACGATCCTGGAGCAGATTTTTGATATTACAATCTCCCCAACTTCAAAAAAATGTCATCCTCGACATTATCCAATCCAAACACAGTCAGAACAAGTACGGGTACGACCGTCTCATGTCAGACTCCTTTTCCCAAGTTGCTTCTCATGCAGTCCGGTGCTTCCACTGGACTTTAACCATCAGAATCTCTTTATTTCTTAACTTTCGGACGTCGTACGCCAAAATCAACTCTGGCTCTTCCTTGTACGCCAGATTTTCCTGAATCTCCACCTCGTCAGCTGATACCTTCTTCCCAGAGTCTGAAACCCACTTCCTCAGAGTGGATACGTGAAACACGTTGTGCACATCAGGCATCGAATCAGAAAGCAACAGTCTGTAAGCAGATTTTCCAATTCTTTCCAAAATCTCAAACGGTCGTAAGGTATGTTGGACCGTGAACTGAACTTGCTTACCCTTCCAAAGTCTGGAAGTAAAACGTCCATCTCGATCAGAAACAATCACTCGAGGCACACCGTGCAATCTGACTATTTCCTTCACATAAATCTGTGCCAAACGATCCACCGGATCGGTCTGTCTGATCGGAAGAAAATGGGCTGACTTCGTCAATCGATCTACGACTACCCAAATGGCGTCGTGTCCTTGCCGTGATCGAGGAAAACCCATCGCAAAGTCCATCGTCACCTCCTCCCACTTCCACTCAGGGATAGGCAACGACTGCAATAGTCCACCTGGTCATTGATGCTCTGCCTTCACCAACTGACAGGCTTCACATCTCGACACAAACTCTGCCACATCCTTTTTCATCCCAGGCCACCAGAACAAAAGCTTCATATCAGCATACATCTTACCACTGCCTGGATGAACAGTGTAGCCAGAAAAATGAGATTCATACAGAATCTCCCGCCTCAAATCTCCGAACACAGGTACCCACAACCTGTTCTTACAGAAAATAGCACCAGAATCAGAAATTCGAAGTTCAGGAGTCTTACTAGATCCAATCTGAGCAACCAACTTCGAATAATCAGAATCTGACTTCTGGGCTTCTTGAATCCGTGCTTCTAAAGAAGACTGAATACTCATCTGAGCCAACTCCAAACCATTGGGGAAATCACCTCCAACTACAAACGCTCCATGTCTCTAATCAGGAAAGCATCACAAGTAAGCTGCAAACCTGATAATCCAGAAGACTTCCTGCTCAGAGCGTCCGCTACCACATTCGCCTTCCCAGGCTGATACTGAATAGTCAGGTCATAGTCCTTGATCAACTCGAGCCATCTTCTCTGTCTCAAATTCAGATCCTTCTGAGTGAAAATATACTTCAGGCTCTTATGATCAGTAAAGATTTCACATCTGACGCCATACAGATAATGACGCCAAATCTTCAGAGCAAAGACAACGGCAGCTAACTCCAGATCATGTGTCGGGTAATTCTTCTCATGTGGTTTCAACTGCCTCGAAGCATAAGCAATTCCCTTCCATTTTGCATCAGCACACAACCCAAACCTTTCAGTGAAGCATCACTGAACACCTGAAAACCTTCCGTACCTGACGGAAGTGCCAACACTGGAGCTGAAGTCAGACAATCCTTCAATTTCTGAAAACTAGCTTCACACTCCGGTGTCCAAACAAAAGCTACTGACTTCTGTGTCAGTCTCGTCAAAGGAATCGAAATCTGTGAAAATCCCTTCACAAATTTCCTATAATATCCGGCCATGCCCAAGAAACTACGTACCTCAAATACCGTAGTCGGCCTTGGCCAATCAGCAACCGCCTGAATCTTCTGGGGATCCACAGAAATACCTTCTCCACTCACCACATGCCCCAGAAAAGACATACTCTTCAGCCAGAATTCACACTTGGAGAACTTGGCATACAGCTGATTCCGCCTCAGAGTCTCCAACACAATCCTCAAGTGTCTGGCATGATCATCCTCAGAAGCAGAATATACCAGAATATCGTCAATAAAGACGATCACAAACTGATCCAAAAACTCCCTGAATACTCGGTTCATCAGATCCATGAAAATCGCAGGCGCATTGGTTACCCCAAAAAGGCATAACCAAAAACTCGTAGTGCCCGTACCGAGTACTGAAAGCAGTCTTCACTACATCCGCTTCCTTCACCTTCACTTGATAATATCCGGATCTCAAATCAATCTTCGAAAATATCGAAGATCCGGAAAGCTGGTCAAACAAGTCGTCAATCCGAGGTAAAGGATACTTGTTCTTGATCGTGACCTTGCTCAAATCTCTGTAATTCACACACATACGGAGTGTCCCGTCCTTCTTCTTCACAAACAGAACAGGTGCTCCCCAAGGCGAAACACTAGGACGGACAAAACCTCTGTCAACCAACTCCTGAAGTTGAAAGTTCAGCTCAGAAAGTTCTTTCGGTGCCATCCTGTAAGGAGCTTTTGATATAAGAGCTGTACCCGGAAAAACATCGATAGAGAACTCCACCTCTCTATCCGGAGGTAAACCAACCAACTCCTCAGGAAAAACATCAGCAAACTCCCGTACCACTGGGATCTCAGAAACAGAACCAACCTCCAGGTTCAGATCCCGCACCGAAGCCAAAAACACTGGGCATCCTTTCCTCCACATTCTGCTCACCTCCAACGCAGAAATCAAACTGGAAAGAACACCTCGTAATCCCTGAAATACAACTCTCTCTCCAGCCACAAGCAAACTCACTTGCTTCTTCAGACAGTCAATCTGAGCCTCATACTGACTCAGCCAATCCATTCCCAAAATCACGTCATAAGACGAAATCGGCAACAAAATTAGACTAGCTTTCCACTTCTTGCCAGCAATGTCAATCTCACACAAACAAAACTTCCGAGCAATCAAAGGATTTCCAGCCGGTAAAATCACAGACAAAGAAACCGGTAAAACCATCGAATCCGAATGTAAAGTCTCAAAAAACATCGCTCGGACAGAAAAGAATGACTCGCTCCAGAGTCAAACAAAACACGATAGGGCTGATCAGAAATGTAAACCGTACCTGTCACAACATCCGGAGCATCACGAGCCTCTTGCTGACTCAGGCTGTAAACTCGTGGCTGAACTGGAGCAGGAGCTGAAGCAACAAAACTACTCGGCTCTCTCTGAACAGTAGGCGGTCTCCGTGGTCCAGAACTAGTACTACCACCTCTACCAGAAAATCCCTCAGGACGAGGAGGAACAGTCCTCGGTCTTCCTGCTGAACTGACAGGTCTAACATAACCCTCTGATCGGTACTCAGAACGCCGATCCAATCCAGCTTGTGGACATTCTGCAATCCTATGTCCCGGCTGACCACATCTGAAACAAAGACCAGCCATCCTGTAGCACTGGCCATGGTGTCGCCGTCCACAACTCTGGCACACAGGTGCCGTACTAACAAATCCAGAAATCGTCGTACTGGTAGCAGTACCAGACGACCCTCCACTCCTCCTGGAATCAACAGATCCAGAACCAGCTATAAATCTCCTCTTCCCAGAGGAACCACTGCCAGAAGTCTCACCTCCAAATCTCTTCCTACTCGCAGTCCACCGCTGCTGAGTAGCTATCATGTCATTCTCTATCAGACGAGCTCGCTCCACAAGCTCAGCAAAATCAGTGATCCTGAATGGTATCAGAGGCTGCCTCAAAGTGTCTCGTAGCCCTCTTAGAAATCTGTAGCACCTCTCAGCAGAAGTGCTAACCAGCTGCGGAGCGTACCTGGCTAAGGCAGTAAACTCAGCCTCATACTGCATCACCGTCTTGCTCCCCTGAACCAACCTCAGAAAACTCTCCTGCATCTGCTGTGTCGTGCAGAAGGGGGGAACAAACCACTCTCGAAATACTTCAGTGAACTCTTCCCAGGTAATCAAAGAGTTCAGCCTGCCCTGAAATCTGGCTGCCTGCTGGCCTTCCCACCAGTGCTCAGCCTCTCCATCCAACAGAAAAATGGCCAACGGAACCTTCCTGTCTGCAGGACACTGCATCCCGTCAAAAGTCTTTTCCAATCTCCTCAGCCACTCCTCGGCTGCTCTGGGCTCAACAGCGCCCTCAAATCTAGGAGGTTTCAACCTCAAAAATAACTGCAGGTGTCGATCAATGTCCTCAGATCTAACAGTAGAAGCTCTGCTCTGGGACTCGCTCATCATCTGAGCAACAAGCGTAGCAAACTGAGACAGTGTATCTGCATCGGCCACTGGGGCTGTACTCCCCACTGGTGCTGCCTGACTGGTACTCTGCCCGTCTGTCATGTCTGGGTCTGGCTGATCCATACAGAAAATCCAGAAAATCCGGAAAACTATCACAAAAACTACACAAAAACAACACAATAAAAAGCCAAACGACCCAAAACTACCCCCAGACAGACTCACTGATAACTTCCTATAGCTCTGTTTTACAATCCAACCAGTTTCCAAAACCAGTGCTCTGATACCACTAAAGTTTGTCACGACCCGACCCGACGGGGACGGATCCCGCCCGAGCCGGATCGCGACAGAACCTTCTAATCCAGGATCTGGCTTTGGAATTTGGTTACTGAACTGAATCTTCCAAATTAATCAACTCAACAGACACACAAACACGGAACAACAGAGCTACTATAAGTCACCAAATGCAGCGGAACAAAACATCTATATTTTTCTTTCTTCCTCAAAACAATCATCTACAAATACAGTACATAGCTTTTGAACAGAAAGAAAGACAGAACAGAAAAACCATGACTGTACAAAAATCGAAAGTATACCTATACTGATCAGAACTCTGAACTCTAGTCCTGGACTTCCTTCCCTTTCCCAGAACCTGAAAACCACCAGAAAACAAGGGTGAGCTCAACAGCTCAGCAAAGCAACAAACCACCAATCTAAACTCTCAGAATCCAAAACCACACTCATCAGACAGAAATCAGATCAGAAATCGGAACAGAATCGAAAATCAGAACTTATACGGACAGATATCAAATCAGAATCAGAGTCGTACAGATCAGATTACCTCAGAATACAAATCAGAATAGAATAAATCAACAGAGTCAGAATCGTACAGAAATCAGAAATTCAGATAATATCAGAACAGAATTGTACGGAAACAGAAGTCGTAATAAATCAGAAACAGAACAGAATCAGACATATCACATCAACAGAAGCAGAAATCAGAATTGCAGATCATATCGTATCAGAATTTAATTTGCTTACAGAACAGATACGGAAATCAGATATCAACAGAACAGATACAGAAATCAGAATCAGATAATAGCGGATATCAGATATTTAATTAATAGCTAAGCTAAACTAAACAGAATCACTAAGGATTCTGACCCTTATGTCTCCCTTGTGCTCACAGCACCAGAAATTCGCTGAATAATTAATAACTAAGCTAAATGTGCTCACGGCACCAGAATAATCCTCGGATCCGGGACAGAACAGAAATTTCTCCAACTTGAGCTCAACTAAAATTTTCCCCAGACACTAACTGAATCTCTTAGGATCCAGGCCCCTTATAGCTCCCTTTTTATAGCTTATACACAGAGCATTTCAATTCAGAAGAAATCCGGGTAATTCAGAAATCAGACAAAAATCGGGCAGCACAATGGCAGTAGACAGAATTTACACAAAATTTCCTGCAAAGAAAATTTACCAAATTCGCACAGAATATAGATAATCACATTCCAGAACACTTATTCTACTGCACAGAGAATTTACCATTTCACAGAAAATTGTAGTCTACGAAAAACTCCGCCGAATCAAAAATACCCGGACAAAAATCTTCGAAAAATAACAAAAATGTGCACACTCGGCACGTCAACCATATACGGAATGTTACGCGGTAAAAACTGAACCAATCAAAAGATACGAACGAAAAACCGTAACGGAAACAAAATCCGGACAGAAAATACCGCCAAACGCGACGGTTCTGAAAATTGAGAAAGGCGGAATGTGCCTTACCTCGCGTACAGCAATATTCTGAACAGTCACTTCGGACGAAAACGGCTCCGCGTCGTCCGAAAATCAACTTTTCTCCAAAAATCCTCGAGTTTCTCTCTCCTCAGAAAATCAGATATTTTTAATTTGATTTTTCTCTCTCTTCAAAACGACTGATTTCAGCTTTATAATACTCAGATCGGCCCGGCCGATCGCTAGATCGTCCCGGGACGATCAGACCAAAATTCGATCGTCCCGATCGCCCTGGACGATTCCCAGAACTATTCTCAGGCCGATATTTTCTACAGTGCCGATCGGCCTGGACGATGTCCAAATCGGCCTGGACGATGTGTACAAAAAATCACCTGGAGCAAAACTGGGCAAATTCTGGAGCAAACTTACAACTGATCGTCCCAGGACGATCCAGATCGTCCTGGACGATCCTGGAGCAGATTTTTGATATTACAGTGTATATCAATCGTAATTGTAGGATTAATCAAATTTATGCAGAAAGAAAGTTTTGAGATAGTTTATCAAAGGAGAAGATTACATGGTGTAGAATTAGGAGAGGAAATTCATCACGAAGGTAAGTAAAGCAAAGATTAATGTTTAAATAAAAACTTATATGTTATTTTCATTTGTTTTGATTTAGAATGTTTTCTTCATACCTTTAAATATGACATGATGTTTATATTTTTGTTATGATATAATTCCAAGTCAATGTTTGTGAGGTCATTGGAAAGTTTTCTAAGGTGATCTTTCTTGAAAAACTTATGTATATTAGCTTTACACAAGATATGTCATGAATGACAGTGAAGACTAATATGATATGAATTATGAAAGAATGTTGAGTACTAAATTAATGTAAAGTTTGGCTATGAATAATGTATTCCTTATCATTGTAGTTGGGACAAAAGGGTTCCCATATCAGAACTACATGATAAGTGGGGCAAAAGGGACCCCAGGGGCAAAAGGGACCCTAGAGAATTATGAAGCCTGCATAACAGGTGGGGCAAAAGGGACCCCAAAAGAGGCAAAAGGGACCTCTATGTAATTCAATGGCGATAATACCAGGTTTACCTAGGCTCCATTGAATAATGTTATGAAAAATATAGCCAAATCTTTCACATAAAATTTATATTCAACAATGATTCAAAAGATAGCAAAGCATAATATTGATCAAGACTTATAATGTTTCAATAACAATTTTCAAAGTTGTAATTATTCATGTTATATTATTTTAATTGCTAATTAATCCTGCATTATTTGCTGAGCCTCATAGCTCACCAGAACATTTTTCTGGTTATTGTTACAGGAAAGGGAAAAGAGAAGATTGACGCAAGCTAATTTATGCAAGTGTTTCTTCTTTTCATGTTAGGTTACCTTTTGTTAATAAGTTTAATTTTCAAGGTATGAAAGCAAATTAGACATGTATTACTTTGAAATTATTTGATTTTCCTTAGTGGCTCTGTATTGGGTTTTGGATGAAACTTGGAAAATTGGTACATGCTTCCTTTATAGTATTAGATGAAGTTTATATGATCTTTTATATGAAGTCTTAATGTAATGAAATCATAATGAGATATTTAGTGATGGAAATGTATGTTTATTCTTGTTACACTCTATCTTACTGTTAAGGGGTACTGTGGGGTGTTACAAAACCTTATCAAAGTTCTTCCCTTATGCAAATAAAACTTTCATACCTTTTTTGTTTTTTGGATAATAATCTAAGCCTAAATTTAAAGATTTTATGGCCTCTTTCTATGAGTATATATCATCAAGGCAAATTGGCACAACCTTATTTGGCACAAAGGTTTCTATATGACATACTCATATTTTACTTGGCTCTAAAAGATGGATGGTCTGAAAACTATTGATGAACTTATGCTAAAAAATATTATGGTGAGCCATAACTTTTGTCTCTATCTTAATAACTAAGAAATTAAAATTCTCTCTTTTTTTTAATGCCCCATTACCTTTAACATTCTACTTCAAAGATTTGTGTGGGCCTTCTCCTTTCTACTCAAGCCTAATCTTATTCAACTTTTGAGGCACATAAATGATCTGGTTGTTTCTTCTTGAACCATCAAATATTTCTATTTATTTAATATCTGTTGTACTATTTACTATATTTGGAGAGAAAGAAATGAGAGGAATTGTAAAAATTGCTCTTACAAGAATTCTACCATTCTGTTGAAAATCAAATTTATAGTCCAAGCCTAGTGCATCAATTTGGTAGGTCCTTATAGGAGGTTATTTTACATGAATGATAGCTTTTTAGGGAAGCCTTTTATCATAGTTCTTACCTCTAAGTTTTTTAGAATGTGCATCATTCATTAGTAGTATCTACTTTGGGGTTCTTGCTTACTATTGATATTTTTGACTTGCCTAACTATAATTCTACACTACTTGAGAGCTATTTGTCTAGTTTGGATCATTGTAGCCTTTTCTTGTTCAATGTTAAGGTATGGGTGCGAGCATCTATCTTCAAACCTTTGTTTTACAAACCGATTTTTTGTAAATGATTACTCTCGAAGTGATAAACATTTCGGTAAAAAATGGTGACTTATTGCCATCATTTCATAGCAATCATAAATTTGATATATGAACTTTATTGAAAATTTAATTTCCCATCAATTTAATCTTCAATTTTTTTATTTTTCAAATCCAATGAATCATGACATCATTATTTGTAGTATAGTGTACATTTTCATTGGTCGAATACTTCACTAATTATGATTATCACTGCACCCCCACCATCGACCATAGTCAAAGTTAATTGATCAGATCAATCTTATGGCAGGATTGTCTGATTACTTCTTGATTAGGAAAGGGGCGCAAAATGGTACATCATTGTTAATAAAAATAGAAAATATTTAAATAAAACTTATGAATAAAATACCCTTCATAATATATATATTTCAATTATCCTCGTGCTATTATATTTTGAACTTTAAAATCAAAGAGCATTCTAGAGAACTCTAGTTGAATTTCTAATTTGTGGTTGTTATGTTGACAGATCCACCCTTTACCTAAAACTCCAAGTCTCTTTCAATCTACCCCATCCATTTAGTGGAAGATTATCCCAATTTCTTCATATTTCTCACACTCTAGTTTGTCTAATTCACACTCCTCAATTCAAGAGGATTTCCTGACCCACCTTTAGTCACCTACTGGATCCTAATCATTTAGGCTTCGTTTGGGACGGCTTTTTTGTTGCTTTTTAAAGTAATTTTTTAGTAAAAAATTAAAATTTTTCTACTAAAAAGTTATTTTAAGAAGCAGTTAGAAAGTTGTCCCAAATGAATCCTTAATTCACACCCCTTATTTGGGATATGGACTATTTCAACCGCTTGAAGGGGTAACTAATAAATAAGAAAATGAATATAGAAGAAAATTTCTAAGAAAATAAATTAAAAAAATAGATATTTTGAACCTCAAAGTTCAAAAATAAAGGCAAATGTCAAACAGCTAGAGTTGTTAAAATCATCTTCAATGCAAGAGAATAGAAAATGTCAAAGAGAGGCAACAAAAATCAAATCATAAATATCAGAGCAGCAAGCTAAAATCAACATTAATTATTAAAATCTTAATTAATGCTTGTAAGACTTATTCAAGGCTGCCAAACTTGACTGAATAGAGCTCTAACTTTCATATCAACAAATAAAAAAATAATTAAGCTGATCAATTAACATTCATTATGCCAATTTAATTACTATTAAGTTTGATTGTTGGTTCAAAATACATTTTAAAGCTTCGTTTGAGACGACTTTGTTATTGCTTATTATAACAACTTTCTAGAACAAAAATTAAACGAAGCCTAAATCTAATGAAAAACTCCTCTTATGAACTAATTAAGGCTTCGTTTAAGGCAGTTTTCTTACTGTCTTTTAAAGGAACCTTTTAAAACAAAAAATTTTTGAACTGAAAATTTTTGTACTAAAAAACTACTTTATAAAGCAGTAAGAAAGTTGCCCCATATAAAACGTAAGACATCTTTTTTTAAGCTTAATGCTTATTAATAGAGCAGAATGCTAACAAGTGAACTCAATGCATAATTCAATGTATATTTTTAATTTTTTAATTTTTTTTATGTTCGTTTATTTATATAAGTGAATAAGTATTAAGTAAAAAAAAATTAAATCTCAACATGTAAATTGAAAATTTTAAATATTGAATTATTTTATTATTTATGAATATGTTTATTTGTTGTTTAACAAATAACTCCATAATAAATTAATAAAATTGGTAATTTAATGATGAATACATTATTTAATTGATGAATTATAATATGCTATCATTTTTTTTTTAACACTATGCACTTAAAAGTATTTATATCACTATAAGTGTTACAAAAATATAAATATTAAATAAAAAAATATAATCATAATGTTCATAAAATATTAGAATAATATTAAGTAATTTATGTTAATTTTGAGAAATAATATGAAAATATTCATAATTAATGAAAAACAAATTTAATTAAATAATTATCCCACCATATATAACTAAACTCAATAAACCTTAATTACAGATCCCCTGATAGGCACACATCTATTGACTCTTCTAATTCATGAGAATATTAGATAGTCAAAGGGACTAAAAATCTAACATTTACAACCAAAGTCAGGTCTGAACACCTGTTGTGATTAATTTGATCAGGAGAAAGAAAATCAAAGAGCAACAACAACAACATCAAGCCTTTGTCCCACTACATGAAGTCGACTACATAAATCCTTTTTCTCCTTTGTGTTCTGTTAAAAGTCAAATTCTCGTTTAAATCTAATAATAAAGACAATTTCTAATATTTTCTAACCAAGTCTTTTAGGTCTACCTCTACCTTTATTAATATAAGTCAAATCTAATATCTCTACTTTCCTAACCGGGTCATCGGAAGGCCGACGATTTATGTGACCAAACCATCTAAGACAACTCTCTCTAATCTTATCTTCCACTTGAGCTACTCCAACCTTTTCACGTATATGCTCATTCGTATCATGTCTCTAAGCGTAAATCCAGTCATCCACCTGAGCATCCTTGTCTCTACAACACTTAACTTAGTATTATGCTTCTCTTTTAATGACCAATATTCTGCACCATAAAGCATTGCAGGTCTCACCACCATCTTAAGAACATCAAAGAGCATCAAATCAAAATTCAAATGGAATTATCAAAAAAAAAATTTATTTTCATTAGAATCCCTTAGAAAATAAAACAATCATACAATTAGCCATGATGAATATGTACAGAAGTAATATGCTAATAACATGCATTGTGAACATCTCTGCGTATTTGTTCAGCTAAGACATCATACCAATTCCTCCTAAATGCCTCCCTTAATTTCCATCAGCAAATTGTAAGAAGACAATTTCATATTTGAAGGATCTTAGCTTTCAATGGCTGTAAGATTTGGAAGGCACAAGTTCTTGTTCCAAACTCCGAAGGATGAAAGCCTCTGCAGCTCCATGGCTGGTTTGAGAAGGAAACCTTTTTAGCTGCATAATTTGACTGTGCATGCCACTGCTTGCGCCCAATACTTGAGACGTGCTTTAACTTCGTCAGGATGGTCCCCTGAGACAAGGAGATAGAAGATTTTAACAGAAAGAACATGCTTTGAACTAGAACATAGCAAAGTTAAAAAAAGACCTAAGCGTGCTTAAAACTCAAAGTTCAGGAATTAAGAATAGTACTAGAAAAGGAGAAGTGTCTATTGATAGTGCCTAAGAAGCCCAATAGTGTCTTAGGTTTTGTTTGGGACGGCTTTTTTATTGCTTTTTAAAGCAGCTTTCTAGTATAAAACTTTTAATTTTTATACTAAAAAGTTACTTTAAAAACAGTAAGAAAGCCGTCTCAAAGGAAGCCTAATTCTCTTCTTTTTTTGGTTATTCTTTTGGTGTTGATAACTTCTAGGTAACTGTGATATTTAGGGTTTAGGGGCTCTTTGGTATACCAATCTAGACATGATTTAGTTCAAATCATGCCAATTATTTCTTTTTTACTTCTGATTTTGATAAATTCAGTTTCACCCGTTACTGTTTAAATCAATAAGTTAAAAATCTCACACCTTGACAAGAGTTAAGGAATTTAAGAGTTTCTTCCTCTATGAACTTTAAATACTGGAATAAATAGCCAAAGACTATAAGATTTAGCAAGATTTAACAGTAATCATGCCAGAAATTTTTAGATTTTGATCAAATCGTAAGATATACTAAAACTAAATCATATCTTGGGACAAGTTTTTTCCTTTAATAAATCCTACTTGAATTTCATTCAAATCTAAGCCGAACAGCCCCTTAACATACCTCAGAAGATTCATTTTCTAACTATATTAGTAAAACCCTAAAGTGGTCCTGTGAACACCGCAAACAACCATAACAAAATCAATCCTTTACTTATGCCATTAATCAAACAAGCTCTCATCTATGCTAACAAAAGAAAGAAGATTAAAGAATAAGCAAAATATTCATTTATCAACATAAAATCCAACTACATTAATTTAAAAATAATAATAATTATTACTAAAGAAAAAAACAAGTTTCTCAAGCGCATATCAACAAACACAAAGAAGGCATAAAATCAATACAGCGTCCAACCTGAAAATCCATACATAATCAAAATTTTGGGAAATTTTATGCATGCTTCAAACATCAATTTCATGTATATGTATTAATTTAAACTGCGAAATCAAAAACATGAACTCAACTTTAAACGAGAACCCATCTTACCAGGATTGGAGATCTTCCAATTAGCAACTCGAACCGGCGAGATGGCACTGACGGCGTTATACCCCGCAGCGGATCGTTGTTGCTGCTGCTCGTCGAGGAATCTCTGGCTCATGGAATAGCAGAGCTCGAGCGCAGGCAGCGTGCCGCAGAGCTCGGGGATCTCCTCGTAGCTGAAGCCGAAGCCTAGGTCGAGGCATCCCTTGAGTTCTTCAAGGTCCTCGTCGGTCAAGCTCTTCGTTCTCCCCACCGTTGTCCCCCCATCTTCTCCGGCTACCGGAGACTCTCCTTCGTCGACATAGCCCTCCAGCTTCACGGCGGCGGCTCCCTTCTTCCGCCTTCTTTGCGGCCATTCCGCCTTCTCCGCTCCCCCGAGAAGAACCTTTGGCTCCTCCATTGCTTTCTCTTTCCTCTCTCTCTCTCTCTCTCTCTCTCTCTCTCTCTGCAGTTTCTTCGGTGGAGAGCCATCGGTTTATATTTGGTTAAGGAGGCGATGATGGAAGGGAGGGGATGGCATGGTATGGCCATATGATGGCATGATGGGATACTTGAGTATGCATAGATCATAGATCCACCATGGCCATAATTTTTGGCAATTAATTATTTTTTTATATAAGACAAGGCGCCACTTGGGTGTGGACCCCATACAGCTCCTAGGGATTTGGATCTTTAAGAAATTCATTTATCTGATCAATTTTAAAGAATTAAATTTTAAAAACTGGAAAAAATCATCATATTTAATCAAATTTTCATTAAAATAAATTTTAAAATAAGCATATTATATTAAAAACTAATTAAATTATTTTTATTTTAAAATAAACTTACTCAAGCTCAAATTAGTTCAACTTAATCTTAAATTTGATTAACTAATCAAACTTTAATTCAATCTAAAGTCAATAAATTAAGAAAGAATGTTAAGATAAATTTTTATTTGGGAAAATTTATGTTAAGATTAATTCAAAAAATAAAATTATATAAAAAAAGAATGAGAAGTTTGGTAGAGAAAGATGAGAATTAATGTTGTTAATTATTATTTTTAAAATAATTAATCTCTCTACCATTAATATTTGTATTTTTTTTTTTAGAAAAAAAATAGTTAACCAATGGGTCGAAGAGTCTGAGTTGGATCAAATATGACTTATCAGTTCATCAGACTGAGCTAAAGATTTATTTATCAGCATCTTGAATTCATCTTATTAGAAAATAAATTATGTTAGAATATTTTAATACAAAACATATTATAATGAGCTTTAAAATTCTTAAATTTACATTGAAATTAGTGAAGTATAAGATATCCTAAACAACATTAATTCTAACCTTTGAAGCCCATCTTAATATATTTTACATCAAAGTATCTTAAATTCAAGCTAGGTTAGTCGAATTTGAATGAGCGAAGGCTCGAAGCAATAAGTTAAGGCTTTGTTTGGGACAATTTTATAATTGCTTTGTAAAATCGTTGTAGAGAAATTAGTTTCAATATCTGTTTGTAACTGAATTTCAACTCAAAAGTTGTAATCGGATCGTACTCAATTTTAGGGAAAATTCAGTCAGTTATAACTTAAGCAAACGCTAATGAAAGCTTATCAACTGGGCGTGGCCCCGTAGTTTTTCTCTTTATAGGATTTTCCACATAAAAATAATGGTGTTTTTTCATCTTCTTTTTGTGTATTGGATTAGACCTGTCAATATTGGACCCGACCCGAAAACCCGACCCGAACCCGACCCGAAAATTTCGGATTCGGGTCAACCCGAATCCGAACCGGGTCGGGTTCGGGTTAGAGATTTCGACCCGTTTGTAAAACCGGGTCGGGTTCGGGTTGACCCGGAAACCCGAAATCGACCCGGTTTGACCCGTTTTTAATTAATTTTGGAGGATTTTAATGAATTTTTATGAAATAAGTACATAATATTTCAAAAAATTATAAATATTATTGCCCAAATTAAATTAATCTTGATTTATTTTAAATTAATTGAAGTAAATCTACCCTAAATTTGATTTAAATTTAAATAAAATGAATTAAATAAAAAAAATTTAATTAAATATACCCGAAGCGGGTCGGGTCGGGTTGACCCGGACCCGAAGCGGGTCGGGTTCGGAAAACCGACCCGTTTGCAAAAACGGGTCCGGTCGGGTCGGGTTGAACAGTGTCGGGTCAATTTCGGGTTGGACCCGAACCCGACCCGTGACCCGTTTTTGACAGGTCTATATTGGATATTCGTACATCACTGAGACGAAAAATTTTCTAACTCTATGTCGCGTATATTCTTGCCCGCAACAATAATAATTGAATTAAGATTTTAAACAAGCTGCTCTATACCTCTAAGTGAGAGAGGACAAAATAGTTTAGCTTCAATTTAAATGATTATTCTTTTATAATTTATATAATTTAATAAAAAAAATGTCTCAATTTTTACATATTTTTTAAATTAAGAAGTGCCTTACCCAAAAAATAAAAAAATTATGATGGACAAAGCTGTCTTTTTTTTTTATTATTTCACAATTGACCTAAGCAGAGGCGTGGAACATGCGAAGAGCGTCGCCAGTTGGCGGGCCTTGCTGGCTGATGACGTGGCGTATGGGAAACGTCATGGTTGATAAGCTAATTCAGCTTATGGGAAACGTGGGATTCATACATTATTCGGTCATAGTTGATAACCTAACTTGGCGTATGGGAAACGGGAATCGGCGGTCTGCACTAACGTTACACTAATTTTTTTAGTTAGAATATTCTGAATTTTAAAATCATTTTATATATTTACATTTATTTCAAAAAATATATTTTTTAAAAATTATTATTATTTATTTATTTTATGGTTTTCTTAAAATAAATTTAATAATTTTAAAATATATGATAACTAAATTACGAGCATGAACCACTTTTTTCATATTTTAGATATATTTTCATCTTTTTTAATTTATAATAGTATTATCTAAAATTCAAAGAACGTAATAAAAGTATTTAATTTCATTTTTACTGCTAGTCTCAGTAGAACTTCGGGCGTCAAGTGATCATCTGGAAGAACTCCGGGGGTCAAGTGGTGGTCCAATAGAAGTTTGGGTGTCAGGTGATGGTCGGTGGAACTCCGGGCCTCAAGTGGTGGTCTGGCATAACTCCGAGCCTCAGGTGGTGGTCCCGCGGAGCTCAGGGCCTCAAGTGGTGGTCCGACAGAACTCATGGCCTCAGGTGGTGGTCCGGCAGAGCTCGGGGCCTCAAGTGGTGATCCAGCGAAACTCCAAGCGGTGGTCGAGGAGGTAAGGAGGCAAGAGCGATCTCTGATCTCTTTTTTTTCTCCTTAGGTTTAGCGTTCCTTTTAAAGAGGGAGAAGGGGTCTATTTATAGATTTCATAGAGTGGCATGGACCGTAAATAGGAGGAGGATCATGGGCAAATGGGGAGTGATTTGGATGGACACAGTCGATTTTGAATTCCTTGATCGTGGATCGTTCGTTAGACATTTGAAGGTCTTAATGATGTCGGAATTCCGCGATCTTGGGCTCGTTGGAGTCATCTCGTCGAGTCGCTCGATTCGATTATAATCATGTCACGTTTGGAAACCATTTGGTAATCCAAATTGTGGTTTGAACCTTCCAACAGTGCTTTAAAAATAGGACCGGACCGGCCGGTCCGACCGGTTCAACCGTGAACCGGTCCAAACGCCGATTCGGTTCAACCTAAAAACCGGCTTAGCTTCAAACCGGCCGGTTTTGTCCGATTCGGTGAACCGGCGAACCGGTCGCGGCCGGTTCAAGATTTGTATTTTTTAATATTTGAATTTTAAATAACTTATTTTTAAATATTAAAAAATATTTGTAATTTAATTTCAAATTTAAAATGCTTATTTTTAAATTAAAAATTCCAAACAAGCATTTCATAAAGTTTCATCTCTTTACATGATGTACTACACCTTTCCAGCTCAAAAGCCAATATATAGTAAAAGCTTCGCCAAGGGAAAGTCTCTCAAGTGATGTGGGACTAAAAAATCTAAAACTCCTATGTCTTTCTTCTTAACTTTTAAGTTTAAAACATATACTACTCATTTTAAAATAAACTTTTTAAATAAAATTTTTATTATGAAAATCATGAAATAATATTTATTTTTAATTAATAATATTAAATAAATTATATTCATCATTTATTTTTTTTATGTATAAATATTAATTAATTTATAATAATTCAACATCAATAATTTATAAATGTAAAATAATAATATGAATCTAATATATAAATTTTAAATATAAATTATATATAAATATATAACATAAATTAAGGATTATTTATATTAAACTTATTAATTCATTTGTAAGTTAATTTTTTGTTAAATTTAAATTAAATTTAAAGATTGAATATGCTTAAATTTAAAATTATATAAGATATTAGTAATATGTAAGTTAATCTTATATGATTTTTATATCATCTAAATTGTATTTATTACGTCATCCGGCTCAACCTCGGTTCGACCGGTCGAACCGTGAACCACTCTCTCTACCGGTTCGTTGTCAGGTCCGATTTTCACAACCTTGCTTTCTTAATGTTTTTTAAAATAATTTTTTAGTTAAAAATTTTCGTCTTTATTTAGAACGATTTTCTTAATGCTTCTTAAAGTAATTTTAAAGTACAAAATATTAATTTTTTACTAAAAAAATTGCTTTATTTTTTGTATAAAAAATTACTTTAAAAATAATAAGAAAAGCATCACAAATATTTTTTTTTTAATTAGAATTTTTTATATATAAATTATTTCAAAAAATAATAAAAAATTATCTCAAATGAAGCCTAAATATTAAATAAAAGATGCAATTTTTATTCACACAAAAGCACATCGGTCACAATAAGTGCATATATCAATCCATCTTTCCACAGAGAGATTATTAGGTGCGGAGTGCGGACGGGGAGAACCGTCTACACAGCCTTATTCCACGCTATATACCGGCACTCGGTACTGCTGGGTACCGCTACGTACCCATATTTATGAGGACGGTGCGCACTCCGCACCTAATAATTTTTCCTTTCCACAAGACTACAATAATACATATTGAGTGTATCTTGCCTTGCAAGTAATGGCATCCATCAATTGCAACTTGTACGTTTTTTGTGCGTTTGCTAAAGCCACGAAGCTCTTAGGGTGCGTTTGGGACGGCTGCAGCTGTCGGTAAAGTAGGTTAAGAAATTGTTGTACAGAAAGTTGCTTCATGAAGTTATTTTATATAAATCATTATATTTTGTTTGGATATCGTAACTATAGAACTGCTGTGCTGCAGCTGTATGAGAATAATTTACCTTCATACCCTTTATATATATTTAGATGAAATATATATTTTTTTAATTTTTTTTAAATGTATATGATAATCAACTAACAATTCTAAATCAAAATTGTATCACTTCTTAAGTTGGTACAATTTTTTTAAAATATATTAAAGCTGCCAATTTTTTTTTTAATGTTGTTGTAAAAAATAAATTTTTATTAAAAATATTTGTAAGTCGTAAAAAAAATTTATAATTACGATTTCAAAGAGTCATTCTATATTGAAATTTACAGAACAAATTGGGGAAGGATATCACACTAATCATTAGTGCTTGCGAATCAATATCATCTAGATAGCATTATAGTGGCCTCAATATGAACACAATCCTCCAAAGTAATGCCCATAGAATCTAACTACTTATGTACCCAGTTACAGAAAAAATAAAAAACCCACCAATCAGGCTCGATTGGAAGCTGTCTAAAATTTAGATAACAACATAAATGAGTGATTAGATGAAGATAACTTCCAAAACTCTAAGAACCGATGAGATCAAGGTAAACAAAAATAGTATTCAATTCATGATCCATTGCACATGACAACAATAATAAATAGTATTCATTTCATGATCCGTTGCTGCTACAGTTTAGAACTTCAGCAAATTTCGTCGAACAAATCACATTATTTACAAAATAGGGTGAATGATCACCAATCCTTCCTCTGCTCCATTTCCATGGGACGACTTGCTGGCTATTCTCGCCATCTCACAGTTCATAGACCAGAGAAAAATGAATCAAAATAGGGGCGAAAAAAAAAATGGTAAGAAAAAAATTCAATTCAAACCAGAAAATCGGCCACCCCTATGTGATCGCTGAATGGGGGAAGATTTATTAGGGTTCTGGTGGCTCACCAGACCTGTTTCGCGGAGTAGCTGCGGAGGAGAGGGAGGACATCTGGGCGCCAGGTTCACTTGCTTCCGGCGCGGCAGCAGCAGCAGGATCCGGAAGCAAGATAATCGGAATCGTCTTCCGAGGCGAAGCGGTGCGTAGGTGGACGAGATCTGACGAAGGATCTGCTGGAAAACTGACTCATCGCAGCGTAAGGAGAGGGGGCCGGGTTGGGAAAAGTCGTACTCCTCCTCGGCCTGGTGGAGAGGTTCAGGAAGGCTGGATGGTTTAGATGCGCTGCTTTCATCACGAATCTCCGGCTCCTGCTCCCTACGCAGACCGCAACGTGCCCTGCCGGCACGTCAATCGCCGGCGGTGACTTTGCAAAGAAGAGAACGGATATTTCGCAGATAAATGTAAGGGCATTCATGAATTTCTCATACCTACGAACAGCGGGAAGCAGCCGAACGCAGGAGGCTTCCTTTGGACGTAGAAAGCAACCGCGGGACGCAAAAATTTTCAGACCGGAGCATGACCGCGTAACGCCAAACAAACTCTAGGTTACGTTTCGTGCCTCACAGTAGGAAAAAAGCCGTCCCAAACGCACCCTTAGACGTCTTCGTTCTACAATTATTAATTATAGACAAAAGATTTAAAATAGTATCCCATTTTTTATATGTAATTAATTTAATTTTAAAATATCATATTTATCTAATATAAGGTATGTTCTAAAATTGTTTTTTAAAAAACAGTTTTTTAAAGGCAAACATTTGAAAAAAATAGTGAAAAAGCCTTCTTCCAAACACAAATTATTTTTTTGCCAACTGTTTTTCTTAACACGAAAGCAATCAAAAAATTGTTCTATATGAAGTCTCTTAGGCTTCGGGTTTGTTTGGGACGGCTTTCTTATTGCTTCTTAAAACAGCTTTCCAGCACAAAAATTATTTTTTTTGAACTAGAAAGCTACTTTAAGAAGCAATAAGAAAACAATCCCAAACGAAGTCTTCGTTTGCGACGACTTTCTTGCTGCTTCTTAAAGTAAATTTTTAGTATAAAAATTAAAAATTTTGTACCAGAAATATGTTTTAAGAAGCAGTAAGAAAGCCATCCCAAGCGAAGGCTTAGGTTTTGTTTGGAACGGTTTTTTATTGATTTCTAAAGTAATTTTTTGGTATAACAATTTTTTGAATTAAAAATTTTTGTACTAAAAAATTGCTTTAAAAAATAGTAAAAAATATGATATTATAAAACAATTTTCATCTCATAAAATAGTTGGACTATTATTAAAGTCATTACTAATACAAATTAGAACTAATTTAGAAAAAGATATCTATTTATGAGGTAATTATTATCAGCATCTTACGATATTTTCCGGTTAACAAATAATATAATTTTACAAAAAAATTTATTTAAATTATCACATAAATATTTTATGAGAAGATTTAATAAAAACTCTTTTCAAATAATAATAGAACATATCCTCTTAAATATTTTTTCTTATGTAATTTTTTTTTAATGTGGGAAGTATAGGATTCAGATTGCTTAAGATCAAGCATATAAAATCATGCCAACTCCTCCTTCACTTTCTCATAATTAGTGGACTACTTTATTTTGATTTTGAGAAATATATATATATATATAATATATATATATATATATATATATATATATATATATATATATATATATTCAGAAATAAAAATATTAATATCATGCATCCAACCACTATTTAATGATTAAAGCAATGTTCTAAGATAGCTCACAATATGATGCTCAAAGTGTCATATCATTCTAAATGTGAGATTCATATTAGAAATCATTATTATTAGTTGTTATTATCAGGGGTGTTACCAAGTCAAGCCGGTTCGGACTCGACTCAGTAACAGGTTCGACGAGTCGAGCATATCGAGCTCACGAGTCGAGCTCGAACACGATTTCGAGCTCGACGGCTTATCAAGCTTGAGCTCGAACAGGCCTCCGCTCGACTTGTCAGCTCGTCGAGCAGCTCGCAGAGGTGATTGGGAAATCCAAAATGATGGAGCTCGTGGGCGGGAAATCCAAAACGAAGGAGCACGGGGGCAGGAATAACGTGAAATAGCGAAAATTTGTAGTTGCTTGAGATGAGAAATTCATGTGAAATAGTGAAAAAAAAAGTGAGACATCAAGAAATATATTTCCAAAGAGCTTTAATGATTTAGTTGAATGTCTCTACATTTGATACGTCATCACAAAATTAGCTTGATTGGGCACGAATCTTGAGGCAAAAGCTAGTGGGAAACTTCAAAAATTAATTCTGGGAGCACCCGAACTCCGATTGCAGCGAGCTTATAGTCAAACTGAGCGTCTCGGAAATACGAACCCAACGACACCAAGATCAACCCAATCCAAGCCCAAATGAGTTCAAATCAAGGGCTCGAAGCGCTGTTGGAAGGTTCAAACTGCAATTTGAGTTACCAAACGGTCTTCGATTTTGACGAGCTTATACTCGAATCGAATGGCTCGACGAGACAAATCCAACGAGCCCAAGATCGCCGAATTCCGACATCATTAAGGCCTTCAAATGTTCAACAAACGGTACACAATTGTAGGATTCAATATCGGCCGTCCATTTGACCACTCCCTATTTGCCCCTGATCTCACGCCTATTTACGGACCATGCCACTCAAGAAAATAAATAAATAGAGCCCTCATTCTTCACAAGAGGGGGGTCCAAGCAAGAAGAGAAGAAGAGAAGAGGAGAAGAGGGGGAAGAGGAGGAAGAAGCTCCTCCTCGACCACCACCGGAACCTCGCCGGACCACCGCCAGAGCCTTGCCGGACCACCGTCGTAGTTTCGCCGCACCACCATCTCAAGTCCCGACTTTTAGGCCCGATGTTCAGGCCCGACGTTCTACTAAAGGTCCGACGTTCAGTCCCTACGTCCTGCTGAAGACCCGACGTCCTGCTTAAGGCCCGACGTTCAGTCCCTACGTCCTGCTGAAGACCCGATGTCCTGCTTAAGGCCCGACGTCCAGTCCCTACGTCCTGCTGAAGACCCGACGTCCTGCTCAAGGCCCTTGACGTTCTGCTAAAGACCCGACGTCCTGCTTAAGGCCCGACGTCCAGTCCCTACGTCCTGCTGAAGACCCGACGTCCTGCTTAAGGTCCGACGTTCTGCTAAAGACCCGACGTCCTGCTTAAGGCCCTACGTCCAGTCCCTACGTTCTACTGAAGACCCGACGTCCTGCTTAAGGCCCGACGTTCAGTCCCTACGTCCTGCTAAAGACCCGACGTCCTGCTTAAGGCCCGACGTCCAGTCCCTACGTCCTGCTTAAAGCCCGACATTCAGACCCCGGTTTCCTGCCTACTACGGTCTTCCCGACCTCCGTCGCCTACTATGGTCCTTTCGACCTCCATCAACATTCAAAGGTCTTTTAGACCCCAGTCTCCTTCCGACTATGGTCTTCCCGACCTCCGTCGCCTACTACGGTCCGTCCGACCAACATCACCAAACAACGGTCTTTCAGACCCCAGTCTCCTGCCAACTACGATCTTCCCGACCTCCGTCACCTACTACGGTCCGTCCGACCAACATCACCAAACAACAGTCTTTCTGACCCCGGTCTCCTGCCGACTACGGTCCTTCCAACCAAACGAACTTGTATATGTCACTCCTACCATGTAATGCAATCTATATGATGTATATTTGCTACATCAATCCAAGGCCTTCTCCCAAGGAAGGGCCTCATTTGTAATCGACTACAAATACTAGTGGATTCATTCAAACTGGGCCTGGCCCCGTGGTTTTTCCCCCTTTCAGGGGTTTTCCACGTAAAAAACTCTGGTGTCTCTTATGAATGCTACACCCTCTCACTTATCTAATTGTGTGCTGGATCTTCGTATAATACTAAGACATTAAACTATATTTCTCTACCGCCGCGAAGACTCCAGGACACAACAACATTAATAAATTTGAACATGATTTGTCATTTTTATTATGAAGATGTCTTATAATACTCTATTGGATTTCAAAGATTATATATGGCAAGACCAATTTCGATACTTCATTCTTCTTGCATGCAACCTAACGACCAATTTTGATCAGATCAAATCTCGTAATGGCCAAGCCACATTGTGTGTAGATAGACACCAATCTACACATGTTTCGCAATCCCTGCCTCAATTTTGTATGCTTTTAAATAATCCGCTAAGCCTGTCTCCATCTCCAACGTAACTCATCACTATTGCATGCTATGCCCCTCATCGTAACTTCTTCATTCTCGAGGGTTTTGTAAAAGAAGTTAAATAAAGATTACTAAGGCTTTGTTTGGGACGATTTTTTTATTGCTTCTTAAATCAGATTTTTAGTACAAAAATTTTAAAAGCTGCTTTAAGCAGTAATAAGAAAGTCATCCTAAACGAAGCCTAAATAGTAAAATTTAAGTGTTAAGCATGTACAATTTATAGTTTTAAGTGCTATGTACGTAAATCCGGTAATAAAAAATTTTAAAAAATAAATAAAATTATTATATAATTAATTTAAACAAGCAAATTATTTGATGCCTCCAAATCAATTATTTCATAGCTTCCATTCTTGAACTATTCAACTTCTTCTTATTTCTTTAGGCAATTCAAATGCAAGGAAATATTAAGAGTTCATGAAATAATTGATGATAAGGACAACTATTGCTTGAATAGCTTCACATAATAATAATGCCATCTTTTTTATAATAATTATAAAGTTGGCATATAAAATTTTATATAATTATTAAAATAATTATTGTGATGGTTCATTAATAAAATGGCAAAAAACTTGTTGGCAAGTTCTCAGCCTGTCTTCTTGCCTGGCTATGCTTAACTGTATTAGTTACACTTATTTATTTATAAAAATAATTTATATTTAAATATTTTATTAATATTTTAATTCTAAATATTTTAATTTTATATCTCAAATAAATTTATGGATTTTAAATAATGTTTTATTAAATTTTGATTAGTTTCTCACTAAAAATTTCAATTATTTAGAAAAAAACATATTTATATTTTTACATAATAATTTTTATTCATTATTCTATTAATCATGCTTTTCTAAGAAGATTTTTATTAGATTTTTACATTTTATATAAAATTCACTATATTTAATTTGTTCTATATTATATAAAATTTTGAAATAAAAAAATATTTATATTTTTAAATAGTAATTTTTTTATTATACTTATTAATCATATTTTTCTTAGCATATTTTGCATTTTATTATATAAAAATCACTGTATTTTATATAAAAATTAGAAATTATATTTTCAATTTTTTATATAATTATAAATGTTTTTATATATATATATATAAATTTGTGATGGCAATAAATTAATAGAAAATATATGAGCACAACTGCCACAATTATTTTCATAATTATTGTCAGCCGTCATTGAGCATGGCCCATGCATCATACAGACGGCATGACATGACATGACATTAGCATGGATGCGATGGTAGACATGGAGGGCGTACATCGGGCGGGTCATCTCCCCTGGACCATGTGGGTTGTCGCATTACCTCAATAATTGTAAGATTTTTTTTTTTTTTTCATTTTTTTTAAGACTGATCAGTGCGGCGAAATTAAAATAAAAAATTCGAACGATAATTTTAAAAATAATAATAATTAAATTAACTGGCACGACTTTTTCTAACTTATAATAAATCTGCCGGCCAATTTATTTATTTTAATAAGTTTAAAACTATAAATATAATAATTATTTATTTAATTTTTCACAGTCATTTTAAAATAAATATAATAATTTAAAATTTATGTTAATTAAATTTGATAGAACACTGAATTTATATCCAAATAATTTGTGATTTATATTTCATACCATAGAATTTTTATTTATTTGTATATTTAAAATTTAAATTTATATAATTTTTTGTATAATATTGTAGTTATTAAATCAAATAAAAATATTACTCTTCTATTAATTAAATATATTTGATTATTGATAAATATATTATATATTTAATTATTAATAATAAAATTATGATATACATAGTTAAAATCTAATCAATCTAATTTTGAGTGACCTATTTTTAATCATGGGTAAATTAATTTTATTGTGGGATAAAAAAATTGTAGCGATAGAGAGAAAATATTTAGTGTTTAACTATGTACAAAATCTCAACATACAAACAGATGATAAAGAAAACACTAAGATTTTTCCGTGAAAAACTATGAGAAAGAGAAAAATCATGGGGCCTTACCCAGTTGAAATGACTACACTAGTTTTTGAATAGATTACAAAAGTTAATTTGTCATTTATCCTCATGAGAAAGAGAGTATAATGTATTAAAGAGTTTTGCCAATCTTTAGAAAGATACTCTTGGTGCAAAAATCTATATATGATTGTTTGTTGAAAAGGAATCCAGTGGCACTCAACAACCAAGTGGAAATTTGGTTATAATCAGAGAACGGGCAGAAGTTCAGTCACAATAACCGATCGAGAAGAACTCTAGTGGCTGGTGGTGCTATCTAAAGAATGCAAGAGCTCCTTTTTTTTTTTTCTTTGGGCTATTTATAATTTTTTAGGGGTAGCATAACAAGTAAATATGAAGAAGATCAATGAATTGTTCAATCAGACCGCACGCAGTCATTCCCTTGATATAGAGCATTTACTGAGCATTTTAAGTCATTTAATGATGTTAGAATTCAACGATCTTGAGCTCGTTGGATTCGTCTCATCGAGCCGCTCGATTCGACTATAAACATGTCATATTCGGGAGTCATTTAGTCATTCAATTAATGTTTTGAAGCTCTCAAGCAGACTTTGGTCATTTGATTTGGACTCATTTGAGTTCGGATTGGATTGATTTTTGTGTCACTGGATCATCTTCCCGATATATTCAATTTTACTATAAGCTTGCCGAAGTTAGAGTTAGGATGTCCTGAAATTAATTTTTGAAGCCTTAAACTCATATTTGCATTGATATTCATGCCCGAACAAGGTGAATTTTTGATGATATCAATTTTTAATTTAATCAGATCAAAATTGTTCGTCTAAGAAAGAATTATTTTATTATAATCAAGGATTATTGTAATTATAGCAATATTCTTCTTCTAAATATTTTTTAAACCAAATAGTTATATTGTTTTCACAAATAAAAGTATTTCAAATTAACTATACTTACAAAGGAAATAAATTAAGGCTTTATTTGGGACAACTTTTGATTGCTATAACTTTTTATAAAGTTAATTGAAAATTTATTATGAAGAAAATGATTAAGCTAAATTTGTTATAAAAATAATTTTTTCATCATAATTTTTTTTGAAAAAAAAGTGAAAAAAAAAATTAAGAAAATATTAGTTAAATAAAATTATGATTATTGTCAGAAAAATAATGAATAAAAAAATATCCCAAATAAATCTAAAAAAACATGGCATAAAAATCAGCCACATGTTTAAAAATTGAAATTATATTAAAATATAGATTTTTTTTAATAGTTGGCTAATTTTTAAGGATTTTTTTTTCTGATCACAAATAATTATTTTTTTACATTATTAAATATCAAAGATTTTTTTATCCGAGTAGTTGGACAGCGAGCTGCAAGCGGTGCATTCGTCAATAAGTCAAAAAAATTTGCAGACTAATAAATGATCAGTGGGCGACAAATTCCTTATTGTTTTTTAACATTTGTATATACATAATAAATAATATATAATGCTATGATCCTATAATTCTAATTTCTTTGAAAAAAAAATGTTCATTTGAGCAAATATATCTAATTTTCATATCAAATGATTCTTCGTTATTTACCTTTTAATTTCTCATTTCTTTTTAAATTTTCTTATAATAAATATTTAAATCATTGGTAATTTCTCACTTTCTTTATGAATGAGCCGTCTCGTGAACAGGTCAAAATTAATTAATTAATCAAGCTCAAGCACAAACTAAGGATGACTCGAGCTCAACTCAGCTCAGCTCATTTACACCCCTAACTTCAACTAAATTTTGTATAGATTTCATTTAATTCGATTTAAGATCATAGAATTATTTTGTAGAATGGATTATAAGGATATGAATGCGTGCAAGAGGTATACAAATAATCATGAGAATACGAAGAAAAAATTAACTGAAATAAAATCAAAGTGAGATATAATTAAAAACATATAAACTAGTAATTCGTTAAGTATTGCCCTTTCAATAATATCTTTGGGCAACATAAAGTTTAAGTAATTGGTCTACAAATATGTAAAGCACTAATCTAGCCTTTGATTTACTTATTTTATGGTAGGTTGGTTCTTTAATGACATGTTGATTTGCCTAAGTATTATAAATACATCTCTAGTTGTAAAGAATTATCATGGAATAAATAATTTATGGTTTCTCCATCTCTAGTCTCTTTTCTTCCCCGTCTTCTTCTTTAAGGAGTCCACATGTCACATCCCAAGATCTAAGTGGAAGAATTTATTTTCTATTCTCTCTATCTTTTTTTATACAATAAATATTTATTCATTTATCAACCAAATCAATATAAACATCCATAACTGATTAATTACATTAAAGAAACTCAATAAAATACAAAAAAAACATAATTTACTTTACTATGGTTAATAATTATAATCTATAACAACCAGAATCCAAAACAATATATATAATAGACAAACCAGCTACAAAAATATATATTAATCAAAAGCAGAAATAAAAATTGCACTAACATCAATGCACATCCTCAAGCTATAGGCTCCTTACATGATCTAAAATCATTAAAATCCACATAATAAGCTAAAAAGCTCCGTAGTAACTCAAAATCACCAAAGATTTAAACACAAGGCCAAAAGAACTAATATGCATAATCAGTTCGGTCAATAAAATTAATCTCATCAATGATTAGTTATCATTTGTAAAGCCCAATATGGTCAATAATAAAAGTAGAGAAATCATTATAATGAATATAAGAATCAATAATGAGCATGAGAATCAGTAAATTAGCAAAACATTGGTATTATAATAATTCAAAGTTAGTGGAAAGAATCACAGGAACACATTTGTTATCAGTCTTATCCTCTTAAATTCATCCTATCAATGATATGTAATCAATACTAGTATTCATTCATATGTTATCTATCTACACATATTACTTCTCTATCTATCAATGCTATCACCATATGAATGCATCACGATATGGTTTATATTGAATTTGAAAGGTTAAGATTGAATTTGAGTAATTATAATGGAATGCTAAGATTTTATTTGAATGTAAACTCAAGCATGTTTTATAATAGTTATTATATAGATTTATAATAGTAGAATATATAGTCACTACAGGAAAACATGCGTTTACCGGCGGATACAATTGCGTCGGAACACACGGCGCCTGCAGCGGCGCATAATACGAAGGAATATCTACGGCGTAGTTTCCGACACATATGACGCCGGTAACATACCGACGGATATTGCGCCGAAAAATACGCCGGTTAATAACAACAATTTATTTTTGCGGTGCACTTTGCGGCTGAAAAGTACCGGCGCAATTACCGGCGGATAAAACGTCGGCGTATTTAAACTCAATGACTTAGGACTGACGCATTTTGCGCCAGACATGTTTCTGGAGTCCGGGACGCCGGAAAATCCATCGGCGTAAACCCTATTTCCGAACCCAAGCCCGACGGCTGTTCATTTCTTTCGTTCGTTTCTCTCACCAATTTTTCTCTCCCTCGTCACCCTCCGTCCACTCGCCGTAGATCGGCGTCGCCGACTGATCACCGGACGTCGCCAACGATCACCGCATTCGTCACTGGGGAAAGCACACTTTTGACCGTGAGTTTCCACCTCCCTCCTGTTGCCTCCCTCACATCGCCTCTCTCCCGTCGCCTTAGGGTTTTTTTTTTTTTTTTTTGTAATTTCTTTTTAAACATTAGATTTATGGTTCATATTGAAGATGTTTTTTGTTGAAAAATTTTGCAAAATCAATTTGGATTCATGCCGGGTATTTCTATTATGGAAGCCATACTTTTTTGAGAGGTTTGATGGAGAAATATAGAGAAAGTAAGGAGGATCTACATATGATTTTTGTTTATTTAGAGAAAACATATGAGAAAGTGAAATTAATACGGCGAACTTACGACGTCTTATGCGCCGGTAATGTCCGGTGGATTAATATGACGTAAATTACCGACGTATTCGTCGTCGGAATTAGCATTTGAAAATCGTAGTCTTTTATGTCAATTTTTGCGCCGGAATGTTTTCCGGCGCATTACAGACGTCGGTAAAGATTTTTAGCGACGCACGCCAAACTGGCGCATGGAAATCCGACGGAAATGCGTCGGAAACTGAGGATTTCCGTCGGATTTAAACGGTTACCGGCGGATACTGTCCGTCGGTAATGACGTGTTTTCCTGTAGTGAGTATAGATAATTGACCACTCTAACTTAAGAGAGTGAAATTAAAAATCATAATGCATTAAATGTAATTAAGGGTATTTGGAAGAATATAATATTTGATCAAGGTGTTTTTAATGTAAGCATAGTGCAATTTGTATGCATTAAATGCAATTAAGGGTATTTGGAAGAGTATGACATTCAGCTTCAGCGAGGAGTTCCGTAACAAGGAATATGATGGAGTTTCTTAACTTAATGTATGATAACAACTTGGAAAAAAGAATAATTGGGAATTATAATAGCGACAAATGAACGATTAGATTTAGTTTGAAAAGAATAGCAATATATGACTATGATTTCATTTGGGAAGAATTTCAACCCAAACATATAAAGGGGAAATAGTTTCTTACAAATTCCAAAAAACAAAATTGTATCCTTGTTTCCCTCGCAAGTAGGAGAAATTATTCTATGTGGAGTTTGAATGTAGCTCTGTGTCTGAACTCCAATAAAATCATGGCATCAGGATTATACACGTGGATATTAAATTATATTTTGCATTTAGTTTTTGTCTTGCCAGCCCAACCGACATAGCCCAGAAATTACTTGTTCCAATTTAGGGTTTAGGTTGTGGCTCCTTTTTTAAATGAAAATGCACGTGAAAGTTTCGTAATATTTAGGATTTTATCTCAATAAACTTTTGATACTTGCTTAGAAAGAAGAAACATGGAAAAGCCGATGAAGATGAAAACTGGCTTGGAGGAGGATGTTCAATCTTCGAGCAGATGATATAAAATTTTTGTAAATCAATTATATAAAATTTTCAGTGATATTTTTGTTCATTTGAAAGCTTTATGAGCTTTTTCACATATGTGTATTATAGAAACTAAGTGGGAAATGTGCTTTTTACTGTGTCTTATTTTGTATTATTGTTGTGAATTTCTATGTATTGTTATTATGTACTGTTGTATATTGTTGTCTATTATTATAATATATTATTATGTACTGATGTGTATTATTGTTGTGTATTAATATGTATTGTTATTGTGTAATGTATGTACTAAGACATACTGTTGTATATTGCTGTGTATTATTGTGTACTGCTGCATACCGCTGTGTACTGCTATATATTATTGTGTACCGCTGTGTATTTATATTATTCAAGCTTGTATGAACCAAACATAAATTTTGAATCCAACTGAATTCATATATAGCAAATAGTAAGCTTCATAAATAGGTGACTCTCAAATTTCCTAGAAGTTGTTCCATGATTATTAGTCCTGATTAATCTTAAATGGATTAATTTCATCATAATTATTGAAGCAGCAGCACTTTCCTATTTCAAGAATTCTGGGAAAGGGAGACTTTATTGATAGTCTTAACTCTTAAGCATTACCTGAAGATACAAGTCAAAAAAGAAAGCGCATTGATTTTTTTTTTTTCATTTTTCATGTTAGAATTCTTTAATTTTCAAGTCATAGCTTCCTAGTAACTTCATTTTTCAATCCTCAACCATATTGACATATAGTAAATAACTTTTCAATTGTGTTTTAAAAATTTTACTGTCTACAATGGTATTATGGCTTGGCTCCTCATCTCACATTCTAGTGGTGAAACTCCATTACAACGGTACACAATAGCGATATACAAAAGTGCACAACACAATACAAAGTACTATATAGTAGTACATAACATCAAAATGAACAAAAATTAACATATCAAACACAAACAATATATTGATTTCAACACAAATGAATCAAAAGTATCGTCTTAGAATATCTAAATTCAAGAGCTTGCAAAAAAATGTAGATTTTTGTTGTTGTTGCAGAACTACAAAACAACTAAACCACCAAGCCAAGCTACAAATGAGAAAATAGAACATTTAGTAAGTGGCTTAAAGACACCAAGGAACAAAAGGACAAGGTGTATGCTCAAAATGCACAGCTCAACGCTTTCATATCCGTCGCCATCTTCATTGCCGCAGTGTCTGCCATTGTCGACGCCACTGCAAGCGCCGCTTCCATGGAAGATGACTGTGCATCTCACACCAACCACGCCATTTCCTCCGCTGCACTCCCATGGCGTGTAGTGCATTGAGGCTGTCGAGGCTCTTAGGGCCAAACGTGGCCACCTAGCCGCCATCGTCGCTTCCGCCCTCAATGTCCGAACTACTGGCGACATCATTGCTCTCACCACCTCTGTCGCTGTAGGGAATAAAAAGTTTTGTTATTCTCAAACAATTTAGTGTGATATAATGTGATAAACTGTTCTTAATGATAGCGTTGAGAGGGAGCATAACCATTGAAACCATGAGTTTTTAAGTAAATGTGGAACATCGCCGCCATTATTCCAGTGGAGAAGGGAATTTGGGCCATCCGAGCATCCATTCCGATGAAGAAGCTAGGGGTTTAAGCTGGAAGGCCATTCATAAGATGGAACATTTAAATACTATGCTTAAGTATGTTTATTAAAAAATAAAAATAGGCAAAGTCGTCTGTTAAACGGACAACTTACTAGTTCAGTCAAATTTTAAAAAAATTAAAAAAATAAAATAAAATTACTGTAGCAAGTCGCCTGTTTGTACAATATTATTTTTATATTAAATTATTTCAGAAATTTTTAATTTTTAATTTCTCACTGATACGAACAAATAAAAATTTGTTATATTAACATAAGTTTGCGCGTTTTATCCACCGCTCATCTTAGCACGTCCTAAAAACATTTTATATAAATTTATTTTAATTTCAAATTTTAATGATATTTTTAAATATTTAAATCAAATAAATTTACTAGTATTCATAAAGTTAACTACTTTAATTGATGAAAATATTTAAAACATTTTTAATATTTTAAAATAAAATTTATTTGCTTCAAATTTATATATTTTTAATGCGGATAATTCTCCAAAAAATAAAATAAAATAAAAAGCAAATATTTTTTCTTTTTTTTTTCTCCCAAATATATATTATTAGTAATAAAAAGCAAATATTTGTTTGAAAATAAAAGTAAGGAGAAAAGACTATTGGTCATGTATGGAGTTCATCTTAAAAAATTTTATGAGTTCTGCTTCGTTTTTGTTTTTTAGATAACATGCTCAAGCACGAAAAAGTATATTAAATGTCTCTTTTTTTTCTTTTTTTTTATAGAAGTGCTGAGATGAGCAGTGGATAAAATGCGCAAATTTATGTTAATATAACATATTTTTATTTGTCCGTAATAGTGATAAATTAAAAATAAAAAAATTTCTAAAATAATTCAATATAAAAATAATATTGTAGTAATTTTATTTTTTTAATTTTTTTAAATGTTGACTGGATGTGACTAGAGATTAGTAAATTGCCCGTTTAACGGATGATATTGCCTATTTTTTTATTTTTTTAAATATGATTAAACTCTTAATACAATTTATAATCATGATTATTCTTAAAATTTTCCCTTTCCCCGCCGGCTGAGAGCTCCCCGTCCGGCGTTAGAAGTTCTCCAGTTTTTTAGAGCCTCCAACTCCCGGCAGCATGAACTCCTTAGGCCTTCCTCTTCCGAAGCCCCATCTCTCGCACCAAACCCTAATTTCAAATTCCAAAACCCTAATTCCATTCCAGCAATGGCGCCTGCGCTCCCAATCCTCGAAGGGCTTTCCCTTCCTAAGACGCAAGCGCACTCGAATCCATGCGACCACCGCTCTCCTCCAGCGTTCCGAGCACGACGTTGTCGTCGTGGGCGCAGGGATCATCGGACTCTCCATAGCCCGCCAGCTTCTGCTCGAATCAGACCTTTCCGTCGCCATCGTGGACGCCGGCCTGCCCTGCTCTGGCGCAACTGGCGCCGGTGAGGCGCGATTCTTCAGCTATTGTTTTGTGATCTTGTGGTTTTCTATAGAGCATTGTGAAGTGCCGGTCTTTGATTGATTACGTTGGTGACTTAAGGCCAGGGGTATGTTTGGATGGCGCACAAGACTCCTGGCAGCGACATTTGGGAGCTCGCAATGAGAAGCAAGTACTTATGGGAGGAGCTTGCGGAGAGTTTGCAACGGAGGGGATATGATCCCTTGCAAGTGCTTGGGTGGAAAAAAAACTGGTATGTTCTTCCATTCGACTTTTATTTGTTTGCGAAATTTTTTGTTTTAAGATTCTTTTAAATTGTCTTAAATATGAATGTTTTTTTGAATATTTAGCATACATACCACAAAATTTGAATGCGCTTATATATTTAACATCTAAATCTTTATATTTACTTATATATTTTGGTATCTAAATCAAGTCAAGGCATATGCACGAGACTGAGTGTTTTACTTTAAATTAGTTAATATTAATAGCATTTTTTATATAATTTTAGAGTTGAGTATTACATGAATGTAAAGTGTAAACATTTAAGATATTAGATACGTGGATACATAAAAATTTTATGTTATGCATGTATATCATTCGTTTTTATGTGGGGAGAGGGGTTCAATTTATTCAAATTAAATCTTTGTGTATTGTTGATCATTATCCATTCGAAGACTATCACAGTAAGGAATTGATGGCATTACTTAAAGGGGTTGGCAACATAAATAAGTGTGTAAGTAGGAAATTGTTCAACTTAATATCATGCGTGCAGGGTAATATTTTGCATGTACTTTCCTATTATGAGCAATAGTGCTAATTTGAATGACATAAATAAATATTTTTGGCCAATATTTTGTCTCACGCAAGTCTCATTGATTTTATCGTTTCTCTTCTCTTAACTTGATGTGCCTGCCCTTTCTAAATCTAAGTGGTCCACTAAAGAGAATTTATGAACCTGACCCTTGGGTTCAAAATGCAATTTAGTAAGTTCTTAGTAATCTTAGTAATCTTTATGGAAAGCATTGAATCCAACACGCATCATACTAGTTGCATTAAAAAATCTAGGGATTTTTACATACATAACACTTAAAACTACTAAAAATACCTATTCAACACCTAAAATAAAATATTTAATTATATACCACCTATTTCTCATTCTAAACATTAGAGATAGCACTCCGTTAGGTTCCGTCAAACCCCTCTCCTTGAAACCCACTCGATTTTCCCTCGTGAAAGCTTCGACGAAGCTTCGTCGCCTCTTCTTCTCTCGAGCAGGTATGAATCCCAGCTCTCCTTCGTTGCCTCTTCTTTGCTTGATCACGATTCATCGCGTGCCCTAGGTAAAAAATGCGGGCTGGTCGCCTGCTCTATGTCGCCTCCGAAATTCTATTACACAGCTAATATAGGAGTCTTTCCAAACGGAAGCCTCCAAAACCACATGCAATGCTTAGCAAATAATGGAAATTTTTTTCACCAATGCTTACAGATTTTTATTCATGCTACTCTTTTTTTTTAACTCATTTAATATTTCCATGCCCAGAAATGAGTTTGATTAATTTTTTGATTTTTTTTTCACCAAGGCTTACTGATTTTTATTAATGATACTCATTTTGTTTAACTCATTTATTATTTCTATGCACAGAAATGAGTTCGATTAATTTTTGCTACATTGTCCTGAAATTCGGTGGATATTGGAGTGATGTGCAAGGTCAAACTCGAATGATGTATATAGGTGGAAGTCAGAAAACCTTAAAGCTTCAAAGAGATGAAATCAATTTGTTGTTGATAAAAGAACGAGTTGAAGCACTTTGTCATTGGATACGGGGACAACCGTTCGACTTACACTATCATGTCATTGAAACTTCACCTAAGAATTACATGTTGGTTGTAAGAGACTCATATTTAGTTGACATGCTGAGCAGTTCCTATGAAAGAAATATATTTGAGATAGCGGTTGCAATGAAACATTATGAGGTAGATATGTCCCAATCACATAACATTCAAACTGCATTAAACAACCAATCAAATGAAATGTATCAGTACAGCTCGAATATTGGAGACTATAATGATATTATAGTAGATGATGTGTGTGTGATGATCTTTTTGTACCCCAAATTGATGAGGCAAATAGTCTATTTGTTGGTTCGCGGTTTGAGGATTCCCAAAGTTTCAAGCAAGCTGTTAGGTCGGCTGCAATTTTAAAGAATTATGCTATTAAGGTAAAGGCTAGTGACAAATCCAGAGTGATGTTACTTGCGCGTATAGAGGTTGTCCTTGGAGAATACGTGCTTCATTGTGTCATGATGGGCACTCCTTCGAAGTCAGGAAAATTGAATCAACTCATTTATGCCCTGGGGTCAATAGAGCAGGAAACAAGCAAGCAACTACTAGTTGGGTTGCTCATGAAATTATGGACATTGTAAAGAGAAATCCTGATATCACACCCAAAGATATTAGCAATAATTTGGAGGCTACTTATGGATTATCCTTACCATATATGAAAATTTGGCGATCCAGAGAGTTAGCAAGAGATGTCATGTTTGGATATGTCAATGATAACTATATGTGGGTTCCTACGCTGCGATCTGAACTACTCAACAGGAATCTTGGCTCTCACATTACTTAAATGTGTGACATCAAAAGCAATGCATTCAAGCGATTCTTTGTTTCTTTCAAAGTGTGTATTGAAGGTTTCATTAATGGATGTAGACATTTAATTGGAGTAGACGCATGTCACCTCAAATCAAAGTATCTTGGCGTACTGCTTTCTGCAAATTGTTTGGGTGGAAAATAATGGGCTCTACACAAATAGCATATGCCGTTGCAGAATCAAAATCTAAGAAATCTTGGGAATGGTCTATGAGGAACTTGTTGGATAACTTGGGTTGTGATATAGAAACATTTAGCCTTCATTTCCGACATGGAAAAGGGCCTTAGTGAAGCTATAAAACTTATTTTTCCAAATGCCGAGCACAGAGTTTGCATGAAACATCTGTGGAAAAATATTAAAAAATACTTTCGTTGTGAGGATGGCAACAAGCTCCAAAATTTGGTTTGGACAGCCGCAAATAGTTACAACATACATGACTTGCACAAGAAAATGGAGAAGATCTTCAAAATTAGTCCACAAGTGCACTCTTACTTGAATTCATTGTCATGCAAATGGTCTAAGGCGACGTTCTCTTTGCACATTAAAAACCACTACAATACGAATAATATGTCTGAATCCTTTAACGCATGGGTCTAAGATGCGAGAAGTAAACCTGTTGTTGATTTGATTGATATGATAAGAGTTAAGCTTATGGAACAATGCTTGCAAAGAAAGATAATTTTTGCATCCTAGAGAAGTCAACTTGTCCTCATGTGGAAGAGTATATTAGAGATATCACAACAAGGAAAGTTCATTTTATCATTCACCAATCGACGTCAAGTAGAGCTGAAGGTGAAGGTATTCATGAAAGGCATGAGGTGGACATAAATGAAATTTTGTAGCTGTGGATTCTGGCAATTACGTGGTCTACCATGCATACATAGTGCAGCATTTATTGGAACAACACAACACATATTTAGGCATACATATGTTGATGATCACCACTATCTGCAGAGGTATTCCAATTAATGCCTTACTTAATTGTGTTCTACATGCTATGCTAGTTTGTTACATCTTTCCTTGATTTTATGAACATATATAAAAATGACGTATGATGATGCGATCTCAACCTTAGCAGGCAAGGAGATGTGGGCTGCAGTTAGTGATGATGAGGTAGTTACCCCCCCCCCCCCCCCCTAATACACTTCGACCACGTGGCAGACCCAAAATAAGGCGAATCAGAAATTTCTTAGAAGTAGGAAAGAAAACAAAACTTGGACACAGGTGCAGTCGTTGCAATTTATTGGGCCATCATAGAAGTACATGCAATAATCCATTAAATGCGGTAGGGGAGGACGTTGGTAATGAGAGCATAGTTCAAGATGTTGCCTAGATGTTGCATAGTTCAAGAATTTTGCAGTAACAGATTTTGATGCATGTGTTTCTTACTACTGGACTTTTGTTGTTCTAACTACTGGAATTTTGCTGTTCTTAATACTTTCCTGTAAGGAAGATTGGTTTTACTTTTGGCTCAATTCGGCTGAAGCAGCCTTTGTTGTAGCTGATGTTTGATCTAAGTATTTTACTAAGAGCAATTGTAATACGATTATTCAGACTCGCAATTGTAATACAATTATCTGTTACAATAACTTTTATTTATTCTATAACACATATTTATTTGCTGATCTTAATACTTTCCTGTAAGGATGATTCCCGAGAGCAAACCAAAGTTGCTGTAACAGAAGTTCAGAGCATTGGCATTGCAGAGATTTACCAAGAGCAATTTATTGTCATTGGAGAGATTTACAAATAGATCTATCGAGAGGAAACCAAAAACTATAGAAACAAATTTCATGAATTAATATTACATTTCATAGTCAAAGTTACATCCAAATGATTCAATCCTAATCAAACATTTACAATTACAGCTGGTAAGCAAATTTTTCACAGCGATAGCTACAATTAAACTTAGGATTATAACCAACAATTTTTTTATCTGTAAAAGTTCATCTCTCAATGATGATATAGCAAGCTCTTCAGCACAACGCGAGTCGCGTCTGAATCATACGGCAAATCATTTACTTCATTACACCAACGGAAGAAGTTGCAATCGTCTTCTGATCGGTTCCGAGAGCATCTGTAGAATTTTCTTCCTTTACTATGCGACTTGTGTGACGTGTATACTGTACATTGCAAATTGCAATGACAATAAATTCGGTTACTTCGGTTTCTAATCGGCATCGCTGAAGAGCTCGAACTCATTGTTGCTGTAAAAAAAAAAACTAAATATATTCAACTAAAAGATGAAATCAAAGAAAAATAACATAAAATTTCATGTTGAGTGCGGTTCTAAACGAACAAAACAGTTCTCAAACAGTGCTCATACACATACAAATAATTTAGACTAAATCTCTAATCGGCATCACTGAGATTTAGAGCCTCAGCTATGCTTATATCTGTAAGAAATGCTTTGCCTATATAATTATTCCAGTAAAAGGGAAACCTGTAAGAAATTTGGAAAAGCCTAAATCAGTAAGAAATTTGGAAAAGCCTAAATCTGTAAGAAATCGCTGAAGAGCCTCAACTATGCTTAAACTTTAGAATAACTTCAATCTTTGAGAAATTTTGGAAAAACTGAAATTGAAATAATCAACTCAAACATAATCTGACCTTGTCGACCTTAAGAAATGCTAAAATCAGTAAGAAATGCTTAAACTTTAGAACATAATATGACCTTGCCGACCTTAGAAGATGCGATGCCAAGGGAAGCAGAGGCATGCGAGAGGGAAACCTGTAAGAAATTTTGGAAAAGCTTTAATCAGTAAGAAGTGCTTAAACTTTAGAAGATAATCTGACCTTTTCGACCTTAGAAGATGGATGCCAATGGAAGCAGAGGCGTGCGATTCGGATGCAATGGAGAAGACAATCCCTCTCTCAACCGGAGGAAAGCCAACACGTGCGAAAGTGATGGAGCGGCTCCAAAATCTTTCCTCGCGCGACTGAAGGCAAGCGGAAGCGCAAGTAGGGTTTTTTGACGCTTTTAGACGGAGACCTAACAGAGTGGTACAACACAAATAGAAATGAGAAATAGGTGGTATATAAGTAAATATTTTATTTTAGGTGTTGAATAGGTATTTTTAGTAGTTTTAAGTGTTATGTATGTAAAAATCCCAAAAATCTAACCCTAAGCCATTCTGCATCAAATTGGTATTAGAGCTTTAAGTTGTTTTAGGAATTGAGCTTACTACAAGGGTATAATGTTGCTTGTTATCTACTTGAGGAGAGCCTATCATGGTATGGAATTGATGAGTTTACTTGGAGCGGTTGGCTTAATGTTTGTGGAAAAGGATGTCTTGTTGGAGTTGGGTCTTAAAGGCACTAATGTTGATGTCCTTTGTAAGGCCATATTGCTATCATTTCTTATGTGTTCTATTTTAATTTGATAAGTAGAACTGGTTTTCATTTTTGTGAGCAGTATTTAGTCCAACCAAAATTTGTTTGTGGCCAACATAATTGCATGTGTAAGTAGGAAGTTGTTCAACTTAATGTCATGGGGTGCATAGTATTGCTTTGCATGCACCTTCCTATAATGTACATTAGTGCCAACTTGATGATGTTGTTCTGTACTTTTGGCCAAAATGTCGTCTCACTCAAGTATCTCTGATTCTATTTATACCTTGTCTCTTAACTTAGTTTGACTCGCTCTTTCTCTACCTAACAGCTCAATCAAATCTCTTATAAACTAAACCGTGGGTTCAATATTCAATTGTAGCAAGGTCCTAGTACTTTTTATGGACAACATTAAATACAAAATACATCATATTAGATACATAAAAAATTTAACCTTGAGCCATTCTACATCAAAAATTGATCAAATTGATATTGGAGCTTTAGGTTGTGTCAAGAGTGAGACTAATTATAATGGTATAATATTGGTTGATATCCAATCGAGGAGAGCCTATCATGGGAAGGAATTGATGAGTTTAATCATATGGGTTGGCCTAATGCTTGTAGGAAACGAATTTTTTTTGGAGTTAGGTCTTCTAGGCGCTAATGTTGAGGTCTTTTATCTGACCATGCTGTCATCATTTCATTTGTGTTCTACTTCTATTCAATGAGCATAACATGTCTTCATTTATATATGCAGTTTTTATTCTAATCTAATTTTGTTTGTAGCCAACATAATTATGTGTAAGCAGGAAATTATTCAATTCAATGTCATGGGATGCACATAGTGCTTTGCATGCACTTTCCTATAATGCATGGTCATGCAAAATAGATACACAATTGTGTACTTTGGCCAAAATATTGTCTCATTTAAGTCTCCCTAATTCTATATTTAATCTCTCTTTTAACTTGGCTTGACTCGCCCTTACCCTGCCTCAAGGGTCAACCAAGTTTCTTATAAACTTTAATCTATTGAAGAGAACTTCTAAACTTGGTCCCTAGGTTCAACATGCAGTTGTAGTTTGGTCTTAGTTCTCTTTATGGACAAAATTGAATCCAACATGCAATATGCATCATATTAGTTGTATCAGGAAACTTTGACGGTTTGAATTGATCGAGCACAATCGAGCCCATTTGGGCTCGAATTAGCTCAATTGGGGCTAAGTCGATGCGTAAAGCACGTCAACACATACAAGTATGATGCATATATCCATTATATTACACACATACCACCACTATGTAAACAGATAATGCAAATGCATTATTCAAAATGCATGTAAATATATATACCCGCATGGGCCCCGACAAGCGTAATGCACATACGAGACGTTTAAGGGTATTGTGCGGGTCAAGAAATGAACCTAAGTCTGAGCTTGGTCTTTCTATATGAATGGATAGGAGTTGACATGGCTCGAACCATTAAACAAATATACGATCGTAGTGTTGACTGGGATATTTGTTATATATATTCATATTAGGCCTTCAAGGTCCTCAATAAGAAGAATTCTTTAATAAAGGTATAAAGCCAACAACAAACCCGATCCTCTGTCGATAATTTGATAGAGTCGACAAAGTTCAACAAATAAAGTAAAATTGCCCATAAATACCCCGATGATGGCTGTGTTGACAGAAAATCTCAATCGGATGGGACCACATATATCTAAAAATGCCTCCTAAATTTCCATAAAATACACTCAATAATGTCAATATTTAAAAATAAAATCAAATACTTAAAGAAAAATCTATTTATCCTCCGCAATAATTTGCCGAGACGGACAAATTAAAAATAACCTCAGCTCAAAAATAGTTAATGTATGGTTGAGAATATCACTAGGATTATTTATCAATTTATCTCTTGCCAGTAAGAACGTGGCACATGTCCTCTAACAGGTGGTTTCATTATCAAATGACACTATAGGTGAACGATTATGATTGGGACCCTCTGACTGGGTGGTTTTGCCACCAAATGACACTTATATTACGTCTATGATCAAAGCCCTTATGTTTCCCAACGGAGTTAAATTCTTGAGTAATGAATCAATAGGATATGATCGATATGGCAAAAAGCCTTATGCTAGCTAAGGTGGATTTAAATTTATCCCCTTAGATAAATATTCACCCCAGGTCTACAAGGTACCATTGGACAAATCAACACATGACTTTCGATAAAGATCCTTCTATTAGGTTAAGTTGACTACCTTCTCTGACTAAGTAGACCAGGGACTATGATGACCCAAGACGACGAAACCATTGGATCTTGATCGGGTCTATCATCACTCCCCCCATCATCCTCTTTAAGTGTGAGGTGGTGAATTTTCATTTTAAATATTAAATTTTCAAATGCCAAATCATGCTTCGACTATACGCCATATACCACATATTTGTTTAACGACTAGCCTTAATCGAAAATTCTCTATCGCTATTGGGAGTGGTAATTAACTATAGGGGCTTGTGCTTATAGGAAACATGAACTCAGATCATAAAGTTCTCGCAACATGAGGACAAAATCTTTGGATAATGTCTTATTTAAAAACTCAATCTAGCTTCTGAAAATTTGCCTTGGAACTCAAATGTTAAAACTCTCATCAACAACCCGAAAAGAAAGAAAGGGGCCGCGGAGAGGCCGAGGTGTGAATTTTCGGAACTCACATTTTATTTATAATTATTTAATATTGTGTGTTTGTGTTATGCACTATAGTTCCACGAGGAACTTTGTGCTATTCATTGTTAACAATTATGGGTGTTGTACATGAGAATGTCATCAAAGAAGAGAAGCACCACAAATTATTGGAGGAATGGTTTGATTATTCATCACATTTTAGAAAGTGACGGGAGCATTGGTAAGGCCAAATGGCATGATGACAAATTCATAATGTCTTTCATGTGTATGGAAAGCCATTTTGGTCATATTCAATTTCACCATTTGGATTTGGTGGTCTCTCGAGTGGATGTCAAATTTGGAAAAAAATTTGAGCTCCATGGAGTTCATCTAAGATTTTATCTACCATCAAAATGGGATAACAGATTCAGATTGTTCCTTGTTTTAAGGTGTGGACGTGTGGTGGTTCATGCAAAATTGCCAAGTGCCACCTTTTTTTTAGTAAGTAGTATGGGTGATGAGTAGACCTGTCAATATTGGACCCGACTCGAAAACCCAACCCGAACCCGAAGCGGGTCGGGTTCGGGTTGACCCGACAATCCGGGAATGACCCGGAATGATCCTGAAATTGGCCCTGCCCGCTCTGACCGAGTCTGCTAGCCTGCCCCGTGGCCCCGCCTTCCCCTACTCCCTCGCCTGCCCCGCGACCCCGCCTACCCGGGCTGCCCGCCTGCCCCACAGCCCGCATCGAGTCCCGTCGTGTAACAGCTCGCGTTGGTGCGTCGCATCAAGCCTCGAGTCGTCGCTTGCATCGGGCCCGCTGTCGCTGCACAGCCGTCGCGTGGGCCGTGCGACACCCCCCCCCCCACCCCCCCCGGAACTCAAAAAATAGAACCGAAGTGTGGGCTCCGAAAATTCGGCCTCGGCCTCCGCCCGCCTTTTCTTATTCGGCGAGGGAGTTTTAACAAACTAAGTTCCGAGGTAAATTTTGGAAGGCAGATGGGTTTGTAGATAAGACACTACCCAGAGATTTCGCCCTCATTTTGTGAGGACTTTATGATATGAGTTCTGGTTTCCTATAGGCGCAAGCCCCTATAGTTAATTACCCCTCCCGTTCACGAGAGAGAACTTTCGATTAAGGCTAGTCGTCGATCAGATACGTAGAGATACGTGGTATCTGGCATATAGTAGCAGCAATGTATATGGATTTTGAAATATTTTGAAGTTTGGAAATTTGGGCTGAAATGGTTTGATATTTAAAATTAGAAATTTCACCATCTTGCACTTAAAGCGGATGGTGGGGGAATGGATGATGGACCCGATCAAGATCCCATGGTTCCGTCGTCCCGGGTCATCGTGGTCCCTGGTCTACTTAGTTAGAGGAGGTAGTCGACCCAACCTGACAGAAGGATCCTTGTCGGCAGCCATGGGTTGCGTCGTCCAAGGGTACCTTGTAGACCGGGGTGAGTGTTTATCTAAGGGGACAAATTTGAATCCACCTTAGCTAACAGAGGGCTTTGTGCCCTATCGATCATATCCTATTGATTCATATCTCAAGGATTTAACGCCATTAAGGAGCGTATTGGCTCTGGCCATAACCGCTATCTGTGGTGCCATTTGGCGGCAAAACCACTCGGTTCAGAGGGCCCCGGGTCATAACCGTTTACCTGCAGTGCCATTTGGCGGCGAAACTGCCGGTTAGAGGACTCGTACCACGTCCTTACTGGCAATATATTGTTTGAGAATGGATCCTAGTGATATTTTCGACTAGGCATTTGGCTCTTTGTGAGCTGAAGTAAACTTTAATTTGTCCGCCCCGACAAACTGTTGCGGAGGGTGGACGGATTTTGCTTTAAGTGGTTAATGGATTGAATTTCAAATTTAAATATTTTTAGGATTTTGTGGAGTTTTTTGGATTTTTCTGGGATTTTGGGTGGAGCTTGGAAGATATTTGGAAAGGACTTTTGGGAGACAATTGAAAGTATTTGGGAACCCCTCCGGTTGAGATCTGCTGTTGACTGTACAAAAAAAAAAAATAATAATAATAGCAAAAAGAAAAAAAAAATTCAGAGAAACCGACATTCCTCTCCAAGCCGGCCCCATCTCGCCAAAACGACGCACCTCTCGGAGACACCGACAATGCAAAGCGTTAAAAAGGAATCACGAAAAAAAAAACTTACGCTCGCTCTTTCGGTTCCTTCGTCGCTGTTCGACTTCGTTGCTTCGAAAAGCGTCTAGGGTTCGTCGTTCACCTTCTCCTTCTGTCGTTGTTGTTCGACTCCGTTCCTTTGCAAGAGGAGCAGAGGTTGCACGCGACACTCCTCCGGCTTCCTCCTCATTGCGCGACTTCGGCTCCTTCATTGCAGTCCGACTTCGCTCGCCGGTCCGACCCCAGGCTGCCGACCCGCCGCCGACCTCACTCGTCCGACGCCGATCCCAGCCTCCCGTGCGTGATCCCGCTGCTCGAGCCCTAGTCCGATCGGGCTCTACCCGATCCCTCTCTCCCTCTCTTATATTATATTATATGTAATATATAATAATATAATTATTGTATATTATATTATAATATATTGTTATAAATATAATTAAAATGATATTATATTCCAAAAATATGTTTTTTTTTTTTATATATACATATAAAAGAGGATTTCAGCAGGTGTCAAAGACCATACGCCGTCGATCTTTGATCCGGGTATGATGGTTTAATTGTCGAAGACCATACGCCGTCGATCTTTGATCCGGGTATGATGGTTTAATTGTCGAAGACCATACGCCGTCGATCTTTGATCCGGGTATGATGGTTTAACTATTGAAGACCTCGCGCCGTTGATCTTTGATCCGGGCGGGAAGAATTACGGCAGTGCCGTCCCGATTTCTCCCTCGGTGGGGAGGAGACGCCGGGAGGCTGCCGAAATTTCCTCAAAATCCAGATGGAAATTAAATTTGAATTAACTAAAATGTTAAAAATGACCTTAGAATTTTAATTAACTAATTTAGTTAATTAAGATTTAACTAAAAAAAAAATTAATCTGATTAATCGAGATCTTCAAAATCTCCTATATCGTCAAATGCATGGGAACGGAGAACCTTCAAGCACTCATTCTCTTCCCGTCACTTTAATCCAAATATTTCTTTTTTAAGAGCCTTTGAAATTTAAGAGCATTTTAAAATTTGAGAGCATACGAAATTCAAGAAATAAAAATTTAAATATAAGATTTTTAAATTTTGAAAGCCTTAAAGCATGTGAGTTTTAGAAATTGAGATTAGTATAATTAACTAAAAATATTTTTAGTTAATTGATTAATTAAGTTAAACATAAAAGAAAATGCATGAAGAAAAATAATGTTTTCACTAATCAAATATATAAATGCTCTCAAACTCTCCAAATCCTCACCAATTCTACAACTTACAAGCCCTCTCACAAACTATACAACCTCTCAAACTGAACTCCTCTGCAAATTATCCAAAGTCCCTCTTGAACGAGTTCTTGTAACCATCTTTGGGCTCTATCCTCTACAACTACGAGCCCTGACTGCTGCAACCACTGGCTACGAACCTGCAAACAAATAAATGAGCAATCAATGCATCATAAATAAATTGAATAAATCTAGCTACTGCAAGTAGAACAGAGTACTGGAAAGCAACAAAAGCTAAGTACGAAAAAGATAGTAGAGCCACAGTGCAGTAAGAAACAAGCTACGAGCACAGAATAACAAAAAAAAATACTAACACCAGTGTTAAAACCCCAAGGTATCAAAACCACGAACTAAAACCAATTTACAACCCTTTCAATTTCTCTAAATAACAAATCTCCAAACAACAAAATTCAAATTTTATTGGGCAGCCTCGTTCATAGGAACTTGGTTGTAAGACCCACTACCCGGCAACTTTCGTAGGAAAGTCATAAGCCCGACCTTAGGGGAAAGTTTTAGGTAGAAATTGACCTAACCCCCCTAAACCCAATTAAAACCCCCGGCCACTTCTAATGAAGTCGTAAGTCCGACATCTAAGGGAAGTGTTTAGGTGATAATACAAACCTAGACCCCTCACCTATGGGCATCTTAGTCTAAACGATTAAGTTGTAAGACCCGCTTTTCAGGCTACTTCTTAAGGGAAGCCATAAGTCCTACCCAAATAATTAAAATTCTCGGGCATCCTAGTCTTAAGGACTAGGTTGTAAGACCCACAACTCGGGCCGCTTAGCTTACAGGGCTAGGTCGTAAGACCCACCGTTAGGCAACTTCTAAGGAAGCCATAAGACCTATCCAACCAAAATTCTTTGGGCAACTCCTAATTGGAGCCGTAAGCCCCAAACTAAATCAAATTCTCCGGGCAACTCCTAATTGGAGCCGTAAGCCCCAAACTAAACAAACTATCCGGGCAACTCCTAATTGGAGCCGTAAGCCCCAAACTAAACAAATTAACGGGCAAACTTCTAAGGAAGCCATAAGCCCCGACCCAAATTAAATCAAACTAAAATCCACATCTAACCATTTCAGTCTACTCGGGATCCCTGAGAGGAGGCAACCCATGGCTGCTAATCAGATTCCCTGGACACTATGGTCAATGATTGTTAGTGTTGGTAGACTGAAATCTACGGTATACCCGGGACGACGGAACCATGGGATCCTGATCGGGTTTACCTCCATCTTCCCACCATTTGAGACTAGAAATATCTAAAATTTATTCATCCTTAATCGAGAGTTCTCTCTTACATAGTAAGAGGGGTAATTAACTATGAGTGCTTGCACTCATAGGAAGTAAGAACCCCAGATCTATAAACCCTGACACTACCCTCAGGGGAAATCTGGTTAATTTCAATCTGATTTAAGGGAAGTGGAATCCTACGGCTGCAAAGTGGGATTCGTGCATTCGTGCCATTTTTCTTGAGCCAACATCTGCATTCAACACGGCCATCATCGGGGTGTTTGGGGGTCATTTCTTTTTATGGATTGAACCTTGTCTACTCTGTCGGGCTGTCGACAGAGGATCGGGTTTCGTAGGCTCTAAGCCTTTTGATAGTGAATTCTCATTGTTGTAGGCCTTGAAGGCCTAATATGAATGTATTAAGACAAATATGACGGTCGTCACAATCGTATATTTGTTTGTTGGTTCGAACCCTGTCGACTTCTATTGAACCGTATAGAAGGATCGGTTTCGAACCTGAATTCACTTGTCAACCCGCGCAGCATCCCTAGACGTCACGTGTGTACCAATAACACGCTCGCCGGGGCCCATGCGGGTTTTATAATTATTTTTACCCCTTTTAGTGTACCTATGTGTATACAATTTATAGTGCACGTGCAGGGGTATTCTGAAATAGTTGTGGACGCCTTCTGTCTGCTTGTACGAATGTTGCAGATCCGGTGGCGTAACAGCTTCTGGATAGAATTATTCGCTGCTTCATACAGGTAGACTGTCGTGCACTATTTGTTGATTTCTGTAGGCGGGTCATAGTGCACTAACGAGTCTCCTGCCCTAGGTCATAGGAGCTTGTACTTGTTGTAGTACTTCAATATTTGCACACAGACAATATGTTGGAAGCACGACTACTGTTCATCAAGAAATTTGTAAGCCCCTATAATCTTATCCAACTAAATGTTCATAACTTAGTTTAATTAAAATTCACTCAATCTTGATTTGATCTGACTTTCTCTTTCCAAAATTCGTATAGAAATCAATAAGTGCTTTATCAATTATGTCGACTTCCTTGTTTTCCGTTATTGGCTTGAAGAACCCATCACTTCTACCTTGGATGATTGTGCCCTTGCTGATATCAAGATGTTCATCCCAAAAATGATCGTTGTAGCTCTTGACGTAGTTGGAGTAGTGTATGTACTCTCTACTTGCCGCTGTGAGTTTAGATTACCAAGATTTGTATTGTTTTTAACAACACATTTGCCAAATCTTGATCATCAGAATGGATTGACATTAATTGTAGGGATGTCCCTAATATTCATCATATATTACAATGAACTTGTTGGTAGGAGACCACATTATTTGTGAGGATTGTTGTATCTTTTGTATACATCACATGCTGATCATCCTCCTCAACATGCGGCTCGCCTCACTGTCAAAAAGACTTTACATCCCTTCACATGTGTTGGCTCATGAATCATTGGATCTTTTATTGCCTTTGAACATAGCTTGTATTTTGTGTGTAGCTTCCTTCATTGATATTTGTATGTTGATTGACATGTTGATCTTTCGATACTTCAATGTCATTCTTTGTTGTTGATTGTGGACATATCATTCTTTATTCAATATTTGCTTGTGAAGAGGCTTCATTCATTGCAATCAATGATATGTTAAAATATGCAAGCTTTTTGTTTGATTATTGGTATCCATCAAAAAGATTTAGTTCTCTACTTAGCATGGAGTAATTACTAAGTTAGAGTCTCATGTTGTCACATTGAGTTTGCTCGAATTCGAATCAAATGCTTGCAAGTTTAAGTCCCGAATAAACTTGTTGAACTTAGCTTAAGTTCAAAGTTCTATGTATTAGTTCCTTATTCGGATTCAAATGCTTTTGCATATGATTCAAAACCTTGTGATTGTTCAAGTAACACTTGAATTTGCAAGTCTTCGCCATCTAATTTGAATCAAGCTTCAAGTTGTTTGGATTTAGCTTGAGCTTATCACTTATTAAGATTCAAATTAAGATCATTTTCAAGTTCCTTATGATATTCTACATTGTTCTTTCAAGTTCAATCAAGTTCTTGTAGTCTTGTTCAAATCCGAGCTCAAGTTCTATATCCACAAATTTTTAGTTCAATGTCAAAGTTCACTGTCTTCTGAAAGTCTTTGCAGATTTGTTCAAGTCAAGTCCAAGCTTTGTTGGCTTAATGTTCAAATCATGCTCTTACTCGGGTCCAGTTCAATTTCACTTTACTTGAGTTCAAATTTTATTAAATCATTTGGATCCTGTTCAAAGTCCAAGTACAAGTCCCATTTTGTTGTTCTGTTGAGTTCAAGTTCAAATCCTTCTTTTGAGTTCAACCAGGTCCAAATGTAGCAATAATTCACCCGAAATTTCTGCAGCCTTCCGGCGTCTCCCCCGTTTAGGGGAAAACTACGGAAAAACTGGGCCTTTCCCACCACGCTAAGAAAAGCGTGCATGGTAGATGCCCTCTTTCGAGGACATCGTGGCCGTGTAATTTTTCGATCCCCCACCACGCTAAGAAAAGCGTGCATGGGTATTTTGTTTGTAAAAAAAAAAGTATTATTTTTTTATTTATATATATATTTTTTTGAAAATATTTTGCAAGAACGGTTATTTCTTCGCAAGCGGGTACTTATGGGTATCCCTGCTTCGTTGTGCGCATCACACCGAGATCCCTTCCCACCACGCTAAGAAAAGCATGCATAGGCGGGGTTTCCAAGGCGATACGGACTTCGAAGAAGGATTTTGGGTGATCACTCGCTTTGTCGCAAGCGTCGGGACGCACTCCCTCCCACCACGCTAAGAAAAGCGTGCATAGGTGGTCATTTTGTCTCGACGAATGTGTTGAAACGGGTTCTCGAAGTTTTAGGGTTTAGAATTTTATACCTTGGCGGCCGTCGGTGCGGATCGAGGGAGAAAGAGGGTATGCATGTGAACATCTTATCATTTTAATTAAATTGGTCTTAATTGATTGTAATTAATAATAATTAAATTTAATTAAGTATAATTAATTACATTAATGATAATTAATAATAAAAAAAAAATAAAATAACTAATTATGATCAAACTTAATTAATCATAATTAATTAAACATCATCATTTTTATTATTAATTATAATTAAAATAATTAGATTATAATTAAATAAATTAATTAAAACTAATCACAATTAATTAAAACTAATATAATTAACAATATAATAATAATAAAATAAAATAAAAAAATTTCCTTCCCCCCACTCTCGGCTCAGAAGATTTACGGGATTCGGCCGGGCAAGTGCGTGAAAGGGAGAAAGTTACCTTCACTGCCCGCGAGCTCCTGGTCTTGTGTCCGACCGAAATGTCGCAACTTCCGATCCTACAGGAGTATCGTCGAAGGAGCGAAGTCGGACCGCCAAGTGGGTGCCGAAGGAGCGAGCTCTCGTTGTTGCCCCGATCAGACAGAAGGAAAAGTCGACGAAGGGGCGGGGTCGGACAGCAAGGTAAGCGGGCTTCTCTCCTTCTCTCTCTCTCTCTCTCTCTCTCTCTCTGTTCGGGTCGGCCGAGAGGTCGGAGATGGAAGAGGGTTCGGGAGGTGTCCGTCTGAGAGGAGGGAGCTCGTGTGAGCAGCGATCGTGGATGTGGTCTGCCGAAGGAAACAGAGGGATCGGAGGGAGAGCGAGCGTCGAGTGACTTCGTTCGTCCGGTATTTAAAGACTAGAATGGAGAGACGATCGAGAGCTGGATTTCGGCAGGGATTGCGGAGGACTTGACGAGGGCGGCGCTATTCGCAGACTGCTACAGGATTTCTGCAGGATTTGCGGGATCAGAAGGGCCTCGACGGGATTTCTGCCGGTATTCATGGATCCAGCAGGTATTATTTTGATTCATTTTTGGAATTAAACAGAGGTTAACAAATGCCCCCCAACAAATTTGGTATGCGTTTAGAGCGAATCACGTTTGTTGTAAGCTGATCAGCCTTGTGGATCTCCAGACATTTATTCTAGATGTCACACCAAGGCTTTCATTTGGTGGATCTCCAAAAGTTTATTTGGATGTCACACTACGATTCTCCTTTAGTGGATCTCCAAAATTTTCCTTGGATGTCACACTAAAACCTTCCTTTTCCATAAAGCTCTTAAATGTATCAATAGATGGTTGAGATGTTGATTTCTTTTGCCCTGTGCTTCGTGCCGCGGACAATGATGGAGAATTTTCTGATTTGTCTTTATTGATTTGTCAGGTGATTTTTGTACCTTCAGCCCTATGCTTCTAGCTTTGGCGGGCTTGATGAAGGAGTAGATGCCAATGACCTAAACCCTGAGGTTTGTATCAGGTCGATGGCGAAAAGTCATCGGTCCAGAGCTTTGTGCATAACGGACTTGTTGATGACGAAATCCTCTTAGTTCAGCCTTGGGCTGTGTGTGAACTTTGGGATAATTTTCTTCGGTCCTTTGCTTTGCGCTTTGACGGACTTGTTGAAGAAAAATTCCTTCGATCCTCGCTTTGTGCTTTACGGATTTGTTGAAGGATTTGCAGGTTCTGGATTCAGTTGATAGTACCGAACGTAGGTAGTATCTTGATCCTTGACCACTTGAGAAGACTTTAATCTGAGTCACTTGAGTTCGTCAGATCGGGAGAGCTAGAATTTGATAGCTCTTTGTCCTCTGGTTGCTGAGACGGGGGTTCCTCTACTGCGGCCTTTCTTATGGCTTGTTGAGTAGATGGAGCTGCCAGCGATCCGGCCATATTTGGGCTTGTTGGATCCGACCTTTTACACCCATTTAGGCTTCAAACTTGAGCTATGGGAATTTAGCTCCCCAATGCCGATTTTGCTGAAGTTGGTAGATTTGGAGTCATCCTTTGTGGTTGAAGATTTTGGAGCCTACGAACATTTGGTGATTGTTCGAGACTTATCTTTCCACTGGAACTTTGATTCTCCAGTCATTTAGGAGAATTTTGTAGACTACAACTACTTGAACTTGTCGAGTCAAATTTGCCTTCTTTCCTTCTTCAGTCCCTACTAACGGGTTGACGAAGTGGGGGTTCCGCTACTACGGCCTTTCTTATGGCTTGTTGAGTAGACAGAGCTGCCAGCGATCCGGCCATATTTGGGCGTATTGGATCCGACCTTTTACACCCCATTCGAACCTTAAGCTTCAGGCTGTCGAAAGACTTCAAGCTTTCTTCGGCTCAATTTTGTAGGAGTGTGTAGCCACAAAAGTTTCTTTCTTGACTTTTGAGTCTTGATTTGTTGTAGAAGACGGTGTCTCTAAAATTTGAAAAGATCACCTGCATATACTTTGGAAAACAAATATTTGTATTCTTTAGCACAAAAAAATATATGGATTGATAATTTTAAATATTTATTCGGGGATCTCGGCATGCAGCGCGATGTCGACCCGAATAAATATTTAAAATGCCCCCTGTCTCGTAGGGACATTTTGGATAGGCTTTGTATCTTTGAGATTTTTAAATATTTATTTGGGGATCTCGGCACGCAGCGCGATGTCGACCCAAATAAATATTTAAAATGCCCCAGTCTGACGGGGGATTTTAAAATGCGTTCTTGCTATACAAGAGAATTTCAAAATATGAGCAAATATGCATTAATAAATATGCATATAAAATTTTGACTATCACAAAATACATCATATATGAAGTTTTTATGCGTGATATTTCTTTAAATGTCGACCGTTGATTGGCGGCATAGGCCTCTGACCGTTCAGATCGATCAACTGATATGCTCCTCCTTGGTATACTTTCTCGATGACAAAGAGGCCTTCCCAATTTGATATGAATTTGCCACCAATTTTTCGGTGTGGGATGATTGGTCTTCTCAGCACCAGGACCAATTCCCCTTCCTGAAATGATCGAGGACGCACCATTCGGTCAAAGGACTTCGCCATTCTTCCTCGGTAGATTTCCAAATTTTGTTGGGCTTGTAACCTGCGTTCATCAAGTGCATCGAGCTCTTCCATTCTGAGGCGGGCATTTTGCTCTTGAGTGAGATCATTCTGAATTGCTACCCGGAGTGACGGTAATTCAATCTCTAATGGCAATACGGCTTCAACACCGAACACCAATAAATAAGGAGTGGCTTTGGTTGGCGTCTTGTAGGTTGTACGATAGGCCCATAGAGCTTCTGCCATTTTCGTATGCCACTCCCTTTTGTTCTTTGTGAGGATCTTCTTCAACAGCTTCACCAGCGTCTTGTTGAAGGCTTCTGCCAATCCATTTGCTCTTGGATTGTATATGGATGAATACTGCCAATCGATTTTGTGCCGATCAACGAATTTGTAAATTTTTGTACTTTTGAATGCAGTACCATTTTTTGAGATTATGCGGCGCGGCACACCAAATCTGTAAACAACGTTGTGGGTAAAGAAATTGATCACATGCTCCGATGTGACCTCTCTAAATGGAGCTGCTTCTGCCCACTTAGAAAAGTAGTCCGTTGCTGCCAGAATGAAACGGTGTCCCGCTGATGACGGCGGATCTATTGGACCGATAATATCAGTGCCCTAGCATTCAAACGGCCAGGACGCTATTGTTGGGTGCAGTGGATTTGGTGGCTGATGTATAACATCACCGTGGATTTGACACTCGTGGCACCTCTTTGCGTGGTCAATACAATCTCTGACCATGGTCGGCCAATAATAACCCATTCTTTTGATTTTAGCGGCCATTTTAGGACCTGACTGGTGTGCTCCACAAAGCCCTTCGTGGACTTCTGTCACCACTTTATCAGCTTCCTTGGTCCCTAGGCACCTTAGCCACATTTGATCAAAAGCTCGTCTGTATAACGTATCATTAACAAATGCGTATCTCAATGCCCTTTTTCGAATTTGTGCGGCCGTAGATTTTTCTGTCGGGAGTTTGTTTTCCTTGAAGTAGTCAATGAATGGCTGTCTCCAATCATTTTCGACTTCAATATCTAAACAATTCCACCACGATTCTGAAGCTTGACTAGCTTTACGTCTCTTGGCCACATGATATCATTCCGGATAATTCTCCATAATGACTTGATGGAGAAGTTTAGGGTCAACTGGAGTTTCATCCTGCCGACTTGAATCCGGAATTCCTTCTGCCCTCGGGAATTGTAATAGAGCGGGCTCCAAGACCCTACGAGTGTAAACCCCGATGAATATAGGACTCTCCTCATTGATGTTCGTCATTTCTTTGGCTAATTTGGCCAGACAATCTGCTTTAGCATTCTGTCCTCGAGGAACTCGAGCCATTTTGACATTTGGTACTTGCTTTAGGAGCTCGAGGGCTCGTCGGTGATAGTGGGCTAATTCAACTTTGCCAACTTTATAAATTCCAAGTACTTAATTTATTACAAGTTGAGAATCACCAAAGATTTGGAGATGTTGGATTCTGACATCGATCGCAATCTCCAGCCCTGCTAATAGAGCTTCGTACTCAGCTTCGTTGTTGGTCCGAGGTTCAGTCAAACTGAATGAAAATCTCATTATACCTCCCTCCGGTGCTACGAAAATGAGGCCGATGCCGGCTCGGGCTCTTGCAATATTTGGAGGTCGGACAGGTCTGATAGATGATGCCCCATCAAAGTACATCTCCCAGAACGGTAGCTTTTCATTCTCCTTGACCTGCATAATCTGCTCATCGGGCAAATCGTCATTTAGTGGAGAATCGGCCGGGATTGGGTGTGCAGCGAGGAAATCTGCCAAGGCCTGTCCTTTCACCGCCTTTTGTGGCATGTATATGATTTCAAACTGCAATAACAATACTGCCCACCTGGCTAGACGACCTGTCAACGCTGGTCTTGTCATCAAGAACTTCAGCGGATCGATCTTTGATATCAGGGTAATTTTATGGGATAGTATGTAATGGCGGAGTTTCTGAACTGCAAAAATCAGCGCCAGACAATGCTTTTCAATTAGGGAATAACGGCTTTCTGCTCCAATCAATCTTCGACTGATATAGTAGAGCGCATTTTCTTTTCCATCTTCATTATTCTGGGCCAATAGTGCTCCGAGGGACTCTTCTAATGCAGCTGTATACAGTATAAGAGGCTTCCCCGGAATTGGCGCTGCGAGAATGGGCGGATTCAACAGATATCTTGATGCTATCAAACGCCTCCTGACATTCTGCATCCCATTTGAAACGAACGTCTTTCTTCATTAACTTTGAAAATGGCTGGCACCTACCCGATAGATTTGATATGAATCTCCGAATGAAAGCCAGTTGTCCTTGCAGTGAGCGAAGCTGTCGAAGGTTCCTTGGTGGTGGCATCTCCGTTATTGCCTTAATTTTGTTGGGGTCAATCTCTATTCCTCGATGACGAACAACATACCCCAAGAATTTGCCGGAGGAGACCCCAAAAGTACATTTGAGAGGATTCATCTTCAGATCAAATTTTCTGATTCTCTCAAATACAATTCTGAGATCTTTTAAGTGATCATTTCGGCCAAGACTTTTGACAACAAGGTCATCTACATAACACTCGACCTTCTGATGTATCAAATCATCAAATATGTGAGTCATCGCCCGCTGGTAGGTGGCACCAGCGTTCTTCAGGCCAAAGGGCATGACTGTGTAGCAGAAAATTCCGATGGGTGTCCTGAACGACGTATGCTTTTCGTCTTCAGGCGCCATCTTGATTTGATTGTATCCTGACGATCCATCCATGAAGGAGAACATGTCGTAGTTGGAAGTGTTGTCAACTAGGAGTTCGGATACAGGGAGTGGAAAATCGTCTTTTGGGCACGCTTTATTGAGGTCCCTAAAGTCAATACAGACATGAATTTGCCCGTTCTTCTTCTTCACTGGGACGATATTTGCAATCCAATCAGCGTATTTTTCTTCTCGAATAAAGCCTGCATCTATTAGCTTCTTCGTTTCTGCGATCACCTGTTCTTCAATCTCCAATCTCATTCTTCTTGGAGCTTGTTTGATGGGTGTTACATCCGTTTTGATTGCTAATCTGTGAACCGCTACATCAGGGGATAAGCCGGGCATCTCAGCATATGTCCAGGCAAAGCAGTCCCTGAATTCACAGAGGAGCTCTTTTATTTCTTCTATTTGTTCTTCGGGTAGAAGAGAGCTAATGAAGGTTGGGCGAGGATCCTCCTCAGTTCCCAAGTTGACTTCTTTTAGTTCATCCATAGTGGCCGCTTGTCCACCATCTTCAAACTCTTCTGGTGCAGGCTCGGCTTCTACGGGCTGTTCATCATAATCATCAGCTTCGTATATCTCTTCAGCATCACCCTCTTCGGATTCAATTTCCACGCATGTGATGACGCGACAAATCTCTTTCCGGAGGAATTTTCGTTTGATGAAACCGATACCTTTATATGCGTCTATATCCTTATGACGTAACGGACGTGGACTCCTCCCATACCAGAGGCCCAGACTTGTACGAAGTTGTCGCTTGGTGGTAGGAATATTGACTTGTTTTCGTAGCATTTTCTGAATATTTCTGGTATTGAACCTTGGTAGCCTCGTAGGAAATAATTCTTCGGAGTCGAGGATCATGCAATCCCAGTCATGATTCTCCTCTTCACGAACTCCCGTGGAATATAGCACATTCTTTGGCACAGTCCCATTTTTACGGGGAGGCAGATAGAGAGTAGCGAGTTCTTCAACTTTATGCACCTCGCGTGAGATGATTTCTTTGAAGTGTTGCAAGGGAACACGTGTGACTACGAGCACACTATCTGAAATTGATAGGCTGTCAATTCTTCTAGAGAACACATTTTGCACCGTGTTCATATAAATAGAGTCGTAGTCATAATCATCATTTGAAAATTCGACCTGTCTGCTCCATTCATCCGTGGACTGACATACTTTCCGAGATTTGGCAGGAGTAACATCATCTTCATCTGTGTCACTCCCAAGGTGAGGTACATGCTTCTTTTCTTTTGAAATGGTCGGTGCTTTGGGAAGAGTCGGCGCTGCCTTCTTTCTCCCCACCTGCTTTTTCTCACCTTCTCTTTCAGGTCGTTTTGCAGTTTTGAATTTGATGCTTTAGCTTCGAGGGAGCTCGAAGACTTTTGCTTCTTTGGCATAAAGTACCGCGCATCTTCGTAGACTGTTGCTTCATGAACTGTGAATGGCTGAATGTCACCAGAGATCCTGAACTCTTCTCCATCTTTGAGATATTTCATACACTGGTGTAATGTTGATGGGACAATGCCATATTCATGCAACCATGGACGACCTAGTAGCGCCTTGAATGAAGTATCCGCGTCAATCACATGGAATTTAGCTTCTGTATGGAGCTCTCCAAATACAAGAGGGAGCATAAATGATCCGAGGGTCTTCTGCCCTTTTTCATTGAAACCATGCACCATCAACTTATCTGGCCCGAGGTGTTCTACATCAAGGTAGAGGGATCTCAGTGCTTTCAAGCTTATCAGATTTATGGAGGATCCAGGATCGATCAGTATTCTACTGATGATCAGCTTATCGTTCTCTGTAGTAATGTACAGAGGACGATTATGGTCTGCAGTTCCGAGCATCATGTCCTCTTCGGAGAAAGTAATGAATGGCTCATTTCGAGCTTGCAGAACTTCAGTCAAACTACGTTCAGCAAAATATGCCTCATATCTTTCGGGATCTTTGAGAGCCTGAATCAGAGTCTCCCGAAGGTCTTTAGACATTACCAAGGCATCGTATATACTGAGTTGTGCTGGGATTTTTCTCAAATGAGATAAGACGTTATAATCTATCCCATTGGCTGAAGTCTTCTTTTTCTTAGGATCTTCAGGGATAATGTCATCATTGATAATTATCTCTTTCTCCTTATCTTTGTTGGAGACCCCTTTCTTCGGTGGAGGCGGTAGTATCTTGCCACTTCTTAACTGCACTTGAGCAATCTCCTCCGGTTCAGAGTCATTTAATTGTACATTTTCTTCAGAGTCAGCCATCGTTGCGTCTAGGGACTCATCTGTTGATTCAGAATCACCACCCAGGTTTACATGTCCCATCCGAGACGCTATGCTAGGGTCACTACGGGAAAACACGTGATTACCGTCGGAATTTCCGGCGGATTTGTTTGCGCCGGCATTGTCGGCGCAGTTTCCGGCGGAATAATGCGACGTAACGTTTACGGCGTTTTTTCCGGCGGAACTGACGCCAGAAATTTACCGGCGCCAATTGCGCCGGCAATACCGCCGGTGAAAACTGCTCTGGATTATTTCCGGCGCAGATTACGGCGGAAACGTTCTTCTAAACTCAACAAAACAGTTCCGGCGGATTATGCGCCGGCTTATTTAAACTCAACGAAATCGTACCGGCGCATTATCCGCCGGTAATGTTTCCGGCGTACACGCCGCCGGAAAGGCCGCCGCTAAAAGCCCTAAAATACGAATCGGAGCCCTCTGGGCCGTCATTCTTTTCGCTACTCTCTCTCACCTCGCCTCCTTCGCCCGTCGCCCTCCGTCGCCGTTCGTCGCTGGCCGAAGATTGACGTCGCCGACGGTCACCAAACTTCGCCGCCGACGGTCACCGGACTTTGCCGAGCATCTCCCTCTCTCCTGGTCGCCCGCCGCCGAGCATCTCCCTCCCGATCTCCTGGTCGCCCGCCGCCAAGGTATTGCATTTTTTTTTTTGTTGCTATCTTTTTGTTTTAGTCATGGATGTTATCACTAGACATTTGCTTGAGGATATACCTTGGTGCATGCTTTTTGTTGATGATATTCTTCTTGTTGGTAAGACTAGAGAGGGAGTTGAAGGTAAATTTGAAATATCTTTTTGCTTTAGTCATGGATGTTATCACTAGACATTTGCTATAGGATATATACCTTGGTGCATGCTTTTTGTTGATGATATTCTTCTTGTTCATAAGACTAGAGAGGGAGTTGAAGGTAAACTTGAAATATCTTTTTGCTTTAGTCATGGATGTTATCACTAGACATTTGCTAGAGGATATACCTTGGTGCATGCTTTTTGTTGATGATATTCTTCTAGTTGATAAGACTAGAGAGGGAGTTGAAGGTAAGCTTAAATCTCCATATCTTTTTGCTTTAGTCATGGATGTTATCACTAGACATTTGCTATAGGATATATACCTTGGTGCATGCTTTTTGTTGATGATATTCTTCTTGTTCATAAGACTAGAGAGGGAGTTGAAGGTAAACTTGAAATATCTTTTTGCTTTAGTCATGGATGTTATCACTAGACATTTGCTAGAGGATATACCTTGGTGCATGCTTTTTGTTGATGATATTCTTCTAGTTGATAAGACTAGAGAGGGAGTTGAAGGTAAGCTTAAACTCCATATCTTTTTGCTTTAGTCATGGATGTTATCACTAGACATTTGCTATAGGATATACCTTGGTGCATGCTTTTTGTTTATGATATTTTTCTTGTTGATAAGACTAGAGAGGGAGTTCAAGGTAAAGTTGGATTACGGAGATCATCATTACTCCATATCTTTTTGCTTTAGTGATTAGTAGACCTAGTGAGGGGATTGTGACTTTGAGCAATCATTAATTTTTTACTCTTATTTATAGGTTATGGATATTAGAAATCAACGAAGTTGGATGTATAACCGATTATCTCAAAGTCGGAAGACATTAACAGATGAATTCATCAATGGGGTGAACTTTTTCATTCAGCAAGCGAAACAGCTGCCGATCTTTATATCTGAAGGAAAGTTTCGATGTCCATGTTCTAAACACAAAAATCTAGTGATCCTAGAACCAGATGACGTAACTGTTGATCTGTATCGCAGAGGATTTATGCCACGGTATTGGTATTGGACTTGTCATGGTGAGTATGAGCCACAATTTGATTATCAATGCGGTCCTTCTACAAGTAGTAATGTTGTTGAGACTGAAAATATCCGTCCAAATCTTGAGGAATTAGTTCATGATGCAACTGGAATTTATGAAGAGTTACCGAATACGGAGGCACAAAATTTTTATGATTTATTGCATGCTGCACAGCAACCAATCTGGAAAGGGTGCACGACTCACTCAGAACTATCTGTTGCTGTGAAGATGTTAAGCATCAAGGCTGAATATAATGTTGCTCGTGAATGTTTTAATCAATTCATTGGGCTGCTTAAGGAAACCAATCCGACAGATAATTTAATTCCTACAGATCTATATCGGACAAAGAAGTTAGTTTCGAAACTTGGTTTGACATACACAAAGATAGATTGTTGTGTCAATGGATGCATGCTATACTTTAAAAGAAAATATTACAGAAACTGTATGCCGTCATTGCAATGCACCAAGATTTATACCCAAATCTAGAAATAGAAGAAAGCAGAAGGATGTGTCTGTTAGTAAGATGTTTTACTTTCCAATAATTCCAAGACTACAACGGCTATATGCATCCATGAGATCTGCTGCACATATGAGATGGCATAATGATCGCATTCCACAAGAAGGTGTTATCACACATCCATCAGAAGCTGAGGCTTGGAAGCACTTTGATCGTACACATCCCACATTCGCCGCAGAACCAAGAAATGTCAGATTAGGTTTATGCGCAGATGGTTTTACTCCATGGTATGCTCTCAGGTTGGAACACTTCAGGCAAGTTAGCTTGTCCATATTGTTTGGAAAATACAAAATCATTCACTTTAAAGTATGGTAGGAAGAACAGTTGGTTCGATTGTCATCGAATGTTTTTGCCTCAAAGTCATCCTTTCAGGCGAAATAAAGAAGCTTTTACTAAAAATAAAATGGTGATGATTCCTCCTCCCCCAAGATTCAGTAGTGAAGAAATTTTTGAAAGAGTAGAGTTCTTGCCCACCATAATGGAATCTCCAAGATTAGCTGAGTTCAGATTGCCGGAATATGGTGTCTACCATAATTGGACCAAGAAAAGTATTTTTTGGTCGTTGCCATATTGGAGAAACAAACTTGATTAGACATAACTTGGATGTTATGCATATAGAGAAAAATGTTTTTGATAATATTTTTCTATACAGTTATGGACATCAAAGAGAAATCAAAAGATAATATAAAAAGCAAGGATGGACTTAAAGGAGATTTGTAGAAGGAAAGCTTTGGAATTGAAGGATGGTGGAGCGGGAAAATTCCTCAAACCAAAAGCTCCATTCACATTAACTTTAGAGCAAAAACGAGCAGTTTGTGAATGGGTGAAGACTCTACGAGTACCTGATGGATATTCTTCCAATCTAAGCCGGTGTGTTGACATAAGATCTGGGAGATTATTTGGATTGAAAAGTCATGATTGTCACATCTTCATGCAATGTCTACTATCCACTGCTTTCAGTTATCTGCCAGATCAGATTTTGAAGCCCTTGGTCGAGTTAAGTGTCTTCTTCAAAGATTTATGCTCTTCTAAACTAAATGTGGAGAATTTGATTCATATGGAGCAGCAAATTCCATTCATTTTGTGTCAACTTGAGAAAATATTTCCTCCCGGCTTTTTTGACTCTATGGAGCATCTACCTATTCATTTACCATATGAGGCTATGGTTGGTGGACCTGTTCAATATAGGTGGATGTATCCTTTTGAGAGATATTTAAATAAACTTAAGAAGACCGCTAAGAACAAAGCACGACCCGAAGGCTCTATCTGTGAAGCATATTTAACATACGAGACTACTCAGTTTTGCTCGTATTATTTTGAAACAATATCTCAATCAGGTGAAAGTTCAACATCTCAGAATGTTGGTAAATCCTCTAATATATCTGTATTTAGTGGAATTGGGGAACCTTTAGGCGCTAGCACCGTGCGCTATTTGACTGATAAAGAGATGACAGTTATCACATTGTACATCTTGCTTAATTGTGATGAAGTTGAGCCGTATCTCGAGTAAGTATGATTTCATTTTGTTATATTTTTAGTTCTCTTTTATACTTTCTTCTAAACTCAAGATATGAATTTGTAGGAGGTTCATTGATGGTCTTAGTATATCAGAAGAAGGAGAAGTCCAGAAGATAGTGGAAAAAGAATTCACTGCTTGGTTCAAAAATACGGTATATTTAGAATAATTATTCTTACTTAATGAGTTAATTATTTCTATAATTAATATTAGTAACAATGACACAATGTCATATTTAAGGTACACGCTGAAGATAGTTCCCAGTTTTCAAGGTTATCTGAGTTAGCTTGGGGACCAAATAGATTAATAAAATGCTATCAAATATTTGAGGTAAATGGTTATAAATTTCAAACAAAAAATTTGTGTGAAGGTAGGAAGACAGAAAATTCAGGCGTATGTGTAAGAGGGAACACCCATACAGGTGATGATTCTGAATACTATGGGGTATTACAAGAAATATTAGAGGTTGAATATCCCGGTATGAGGAATATTGTGTATCTCTTCAATTGTGAATGGTTTGATCCAGTACCAAATAGAGGCACGAAAGTTCATCCAATTTACGGTATAACAGAAGTTAAGCGGACTAGGAGATATGCAAAGTTTGATCCTTTCATCATTGCTAGTCAGGCAACTCAAGTCTATTATGCTAACTATCCAAGCGGAATACGAGGCAAACAGGATTGGCTGGTAGTTATGAAGACTAAACCAAGGGGAGTAATTGAGAAAACCAGTACGATACCAACAGCACACCAAGAAGAGTTTATGTCTAATTTAAAAGATCTCCCAATCAATGTAGATGACCAAATCAGATTTAATGAGAGCGAGTTGCAGTTAGAGGAGGTAGATCTAAACATAGAGGAAAGTGATGATGAATCTGATTGTGCTAGGAGTGTATCATCTGATGAAGGTGAATCAACAAATGATGAGTTAACAACATAAGGTAAATTAAATTTATTTTTTTCTACTGCACTGTTTTTTATTTTACTTCCCTATAATTTACTTCACTGTTTTTTATAACTACTGCACTCCATTTTTTTTTTTACTTACCTGTATTTTACTTCAGTCCATTTTTTTTAGCTACTGCACTGCGTTAATTTCCATTTCTGTTATAACTCATATTTCTAATATTTCTTTTTTATTTATGTGCAGATGGCTTCAGGTGAGGAGCAGCCTAATAGAGGGTTGATAAAAAATATTTTTAACAGGCGCACTAAGAAGACTACAATTGGACCACATAGGTCACTACGTACTGAGGAGACCACCTCGGCTCAGCCTGCTACACAGTCTCAGCCTGCTACACAGCCTCAGCCTGCTACACAGCCTCAGCCTGCTACACAGCCTCAGCCTGCTACACAGCCTTTACCCACTCCTGGAGCCAGTAGCCCGCAGTTCTACTCACCAGACCTTCGATTTCCTTCACCAGATCTCGGGCAAGCTACTCCTTTCTACCCATACTTCACACCCCCGCCATATGCTCCACCATACTATCCCCCACCACCCCATCAGCCTGCTACAGCTGGACCTTCGACAGCAGCTGGACCTTCGACAGCAGCTGCAGCAGAGCAGCAGACAGATGGTAGAATGTTGATAGCACCTGAGGGTGACACGTACGCATAGTAACTTTTATTTAAACTAACTAATTGTTTTATTTTATATTTTATATTTGTTTTACATAACTTTTTTTTGTAGGTTCTATCCATCAAAACAACCAACACATAAAATACGGGACATCATACGGAGCAGGTTTGACGCTCCTTATGTTTCTTGGAAGAAAGTCCCAAAAGAAGTCCGGGAGATGTGGTTTAGAGAGTTTGAGGTATTTCTGTGTTTTTATTTTTTATGTTAAATGATTTATTCTTTCTTACTTAAGGTAAATTGATTGTTTTTTATTGCAGAAAGAGTTTTGTTGGCTGCCCCAACACAATGACAAGATTAGAAGGAATTTTGAGAAGCGTGGCTCTACTCGGATGCGCGACATGTTCACAGATGTTAGAAAGGTTGGGAAACGACCATTGTGGATTGGAGAGGAGATATGGGCTGAGTTGAATGCAGCTTGGGGCAGCGAAGAGTACACTAGGAGGAGGGATCAAAATCGACAGAACAGAGCTTCTGATGTTGGGGGCTTAGGTAGTGCACTTCATACAGGAGGCTCCGTTCCACATACTGAGCACAGGCGTCGTTTGGTAATGAATTTTAATTATTTTTTAAAATTGTTTTTTAATAATTAGTATTGATAAAACTCTCTTAATTGTAACAGAAAGCGTCACTTGGTAGAGAACCAACTCCTGTGGAATTGCATAGTCGCACTCATAAGCGACAGGAGGATCAACAGTGGATTGATGAGAGATCAAGAAAAGCCTATGTAAGTATATTTTTTATATATGTTTAATATTTTCTAAGTTTTAGTTTAATTATATATATTTATATTATACTTTCACAGGAGGATTATACACAGCTTCGACAGACTCATGCCGCATCAGGTGAGGGCTCTTCTGGCGGCTCTGTGGAGTATTCTGAGTATCGCATGTGGTCGCAGGCCGTCGGAGGAATGCAGCATGGTAGAGTATATGGCTTAGGTGCGCAAGCTCAGGCATACGAGGGGATGACCTCTTCTACTGCATCCAGCTTCGCATCCAGTTCGCATGAGTCCTTACAAGCTCAACAAATAATTGCCCTTCAAGCTGAGCTAGAACAAGTAAGGAAATCACAAGTTGATTGGCAAACTCAGCTGCAAGCACAGGTTCAAGCTCAGCTGCAAGCACAGGTGCAAACAAGTACGGAGCAACACAATCAGTTGCTGGATGAAATGCGCAAGATGAGGGAGCAACTGAGTGGAAAAGACGTAGCTCCACCTGAGGAGGAGTCGACGGAGTCAGAGTAGTGTAATTTAGTTGAAATGAACTTGTATTTTTATGTGAACTTATGTTTTTGGGACAATTACTTTTAATATGATGTTATCAGTTGATTTTTAGTGCTAAACTGTTGTGAAACTGTTATAAATTATTGTGAAGTAACATGTTGTGGAACTTGTATGTGTTAGAATTGATAGGTTTGCAGGTGTGGAAATGGGATTGTTGGCTGGGAAGGCAATTTTTTTTGTCAATGCTACAGGTTTCCGGCGGATTATGCGCCGGTAATCCGTCGGAAAATACGATACAACGAAATGTATCGTACGTACCGGCGAATATGATCCGTCGGCCACTACCGTCGCACGTCCGGCGGATATTCCGCCGGTATTGACCGGCGCATCAATTGCGTCGTAAAAGAACCGTGGAATTTCGATGGCACAACTCCGGCGACTAATCCGCCGTTAATTACCGTCGCAGTATACGACGGTAAATACCGGCGCATTAGGCGCCGGAATTCCCATATTCTTCACGTCGGCAGACAAAGCGTTAATGCGCCGGTGATGCGTCGGAAACGGCGTCGGAACAGTTTCCGGCGCAACTTATACGTCGGAAAAAAATTATCGACGCGCCAAAAACCGGCGGAGATATTTGCGCCGGAACATGCGCCGGAAACTACAGGTTCCGTCGGATTTTACATTGTTTCCGGCGGATTTAGTCCGCCGGTAATAACAGGTTTTCCTGTAGTGGGTCTGATTCGTCTCTCTCTGGAAAATACAAATCCTCCTCTGAGCTGTAATCCATTGGCAAAACCATCATACAGGATTCAGAGGGTACTTCTATGTATTCTTCTTTTATCGAGGTACTCGACGCCACTGAGATGACCCGACATACTTCTGTTGGAAGAGAACTCTCATCATCTTCTTCAGCTTCCTCTATTTTAAGCTCCGTCATGAAATCAGCGAGCTTGATAGGTCGCCTCACAGTCTGGTAGTACTCATCCAAACTGTCAATAACCCTCTGAGTCGCAGTCATCTTCTCCTTGGGCTTCTTCAACTTGGTCTTCTTCTTGGATAACTTCTTCTTTCCAGTCTTTGAAGAACCAACTTGGTTGGAAAACTGCTTAGAAGTATAAAGTCGTATCACTGGCAGTGCCTTCAAATCTATCATTGGCTCAATAGGAGACTTCCATTTTACGCACGAAACTCCTTCAAGCTGCTTCAACATTTTCACGGTCTTCTTGGAAACCGCAGTCTCCCACTTTTCTTCTTGAATTGGCTTCTTTTCATTTCTTCTTTCTTCAACCAGGGGTACGGAAGAGGACGTGACCACCCGAGTTGATTCTTTTCTAGGGTGAGATAACACATTGTCGGACAAAGTGAGTTCCCCTTTTTGATATTTTCTTTCAAGCCAATCCTTAAAGATGTAGCAATCTTCAATAGGATGGCTGAGTACACGATGATATGGGCAATAATTCGGGTCACCAGTGTGCTTCGACTCTTCGGGTCTCTTGCATTCAGGCAGTTCTAAACCCGATTTCAACACTTGTCGAAATAATTTGGCGACACTCTCCCGCTTGAATGAATATTCTTTATTCATTTTATCTTTGAGGGATTGGAACATTCTGTCACCAGTTCCTATTGCCTGTCTTTGGCCTCCAGCTTGATAAGTCCGTGGCTTATCATTTCCCCCTAATATCAGCTTCGGTTGAGGATTGGGGTTGTAGGCCTGTTTGGGCTTTTCTTGATATTGTATCGGCTGCTTTCCCTTGTCTACATTGTAAATCACCTGCTTTTCTCTATCAGCTCTGGAGAAGAATGTAGAGTCGGCTTCACCCCTTCTAGCACCTGGGGCCTTAGCCTTCTTAGGCTTATCAGAGTGATTTTCTGATCTGGACAAATTCAGTTTCTCGAACTTAGCCACTCTATCGAGCAAGTCTTGAAATGTATTGATTGTAGCCATGCACAGGAAGGGTTGCATCTTGTCATCAATGTTGCCCATTAACAACTGTACGGCATGTTCCTCCTCTAACTGCTGCTCACATTTCATGCTCAAATTTCGCCAGCGAGTGATGTATTTGGTCACTGATTCTTCTCTTTTTCTTTTATCTAGAGCGAGGTCAGCGATCGTTATCTTCTCAGTTGCACTAGCGAACCTCTTCACGAATATATTTTCCAATTCTGCGAAGGTTTTCACAGAATCATTCGGCAGTTCAGCATACCATTCGAAAGCAGTTGCTGTCAAACTGCTGACGAATTGTCGGAAGAGTAGGGCGTCATTTCCTCCTGTATTCCCACAGGTGGCTTTAAACTGTGCCAGATGCTGTCTGGGGTTGTTATTACCATTGAAAGTGTTGAACTTTGGGACCGAATATCCTTTCGGGTATGGTACTTGGTCGTATTCGGCAGGATACGGACGACCCTTGCCCACCAACTTTTCTGCTTGATCAACGGCTATAATGGCCCTGATCCTTTCTGTGATTATTCCTTCCAATTGTGCAGCGGTCACAGGTTCAGAAGTACTTGCAACATTTTGTGGAGTGGGCTGACGGATGACATTATGAGCCTCGTGACCACCTTCAGGAATACCTCGTACTTCTGAGACTTGAGGAATTTGAAAATTTGGAGGATCCGGAGGAGGATTGTGAATGGCACCAACAGCAACAGTTCTCTGCATCATCTGCATCATTGCTCCCATCTGAGCCATCATCTCAGTCATCTTCTCATTCAACTGAGAGATTTCTCTATCTTTGGCTCTCATTTGTCGCTTCATATGTCTCTGCATGTCTGCAAGCGTGACATTCTCATCAGCGAAGGGATTCTCCTCGGCTTCTTCTCCTTCTTCTTCTGCTTGGGAGTGACCACCTCTGCCAGTGGTGGACCCAGCTTCACGACGACGGTGATAAACTCGCCTAATCGGGGGTTGTTGATCGTCTTCATCTTCACCCTCATCATAATAGGTTTCCTCATTAACATTGGTGTGTCTCACCATATAGACAACTTCCATGTCCAGAGTATTATTTATTTCTTTGATTTCTTCTTCTAGATTTTCCTCTAGAAATTCATCAATATTTTCTTCTAAATTTTCCTCCATAAATTCATCAATGTTTTCTTCAATATTTTCTTCTCCTTCAAGGAATTCTTCTCCCTCCATATTTTGATCATCTATATTTTCCTCCAGTACTCGGATCTCCGAACGACGACGCCATTGGATTTCCGATTCTTGATTAGGCATTGGGACTTCTTCGATCAGTGGGCTCCGATCGAAGTTAGTCTCTTCCTTTGGAGGGGATGGAGGGCGACGGGGTCCCCTGGAGGATTCTCCAAGGTGTCTACCGTCTGGAGGAATGTCATTATGGGTCCTTTTTGGGGCCCACTTCTGACGTTGTTCGTAGATGGGGGCGGATCTCCGGGAAGCCTCACCAGATTTCACGCCCAGATCAGTTCTCCTTTCTTTTCTTTCTTTCTCATTTCTTCGAGGCTTTGGCCTCCAGATTTGTTTCCCTTTCCACCGGGACCTTTCAGCAGTGGATCCCTGAACATATGGTTCAGGTGTCACACCCCGATGTTCACCGCGTGAGACATATCTTCTTTCTCTTCTTTCCGCCATAGCAGATAGATGTTCTATTGGCGGAGTTCTTTTAGCCTCTATTACTAAGGGCCGTTGGAACTTCTTCTTTTTCAGACATTTCTCCTTCACAGTCTTCAGGACCCGATAGACCCGGGCTGAGAGAGTTTCAGGTTCCTTTCTCTTTGGAGGAGCTGGGACCTCCTGTCGTTGCTCCCAGAAAGACTTCTTCAGCTCTCCAGTAGAGCTATTTCTTTTCACCCATTTTAAATCAGAAAACTTGTTCCGGGTAGGAACATTGGCTTCAGGCACTTGGGCCGGCAGATTTGATGGGTGGACTGGGAGTTGTTGATGCTGAGCTCGGAGCTCAGCGTTCATCTTCCTTCTTTGCCTTCTCGTAGGCCTTCCTCCAGATGAGGAGGCCTCAGCATCGTATTTCCCAGGTGCAGATAACCTGGTCGGCGGAGGTGTGGTGTTTGTAGTCACCACAGAGACTCTTCCACCATTCACAATTCTTCTGGTGGTCAGGGCTTCAGGCTGTGACAGCCTCTCGAACACAGAAATTCTCCCACGAGAATTTTCAGCAACAGGTCGTTGTGCCGGCAGATGCACACGACGGGTAGGAGCTTCAGTAGCGTTGAGTCTTCTAGCAGACTTCTCAACATTCCTACCATTCACAGTAATGGCGGCATTCCTTGCAGCAATCGCCGGGAAGTCAACGCTACCAAACTGGATGGTAGCTCCGGCATTTCCAGTCTCAATAATAGCATTAGCCAGTTGGATCCTGGCTCCTTGTCCCAGCTGGACAGTCATCGGGGTGTTCTGTAGATCCATCTGCATAAATGAAAGGCAAGGGTTAGTAATCAGAATCTGATACATCACCCCGCACTTTCAAAATGCAGAGACTTGCACAGAACACAAAAATAAGAGAATATAACATTAGCGGGCAGTTCAAATAATATAAATTTAAAATACTGCTAAACAAGTTATCTTAATGAATTTTTTTTTGAAATGATCATTCTTTTAGAGAAAAATTGAAATGTTTAATTTCTTGAAAGATCATTTTGAAAGACTCAGAACTTTGAGTACGATTTGATATAGCTGCTACTATAGCACTGAGACGACTAGCCAAAGATGGAAAGAGAAAACCAATCCCCAGCGGAGTCGCCAGAAATCTGTAGGCGACTACGATGGTTGACTTTTAGCTTTATCGGGACCTTTCAGTGATGGATTTTTGGACATAAGGACCAAATGTCACATCCTGATGTTCACCGTACAGAATTCAGTATAGATTAGCTACGACTATAGCACTGAGACGACTAGTCAAAGATGGAAAGAGAAACCAAACCCCAGCGGAGTCGCCAGAAATCTGTGGGGGCTCCGAAAATTCGGCCTCGGCCTCGCGCCCGCCTTTTTTCTATTCGGCGAGGGAGTTTTTAACGAACTAAGTTCCGAGGTAAATTTTTTGGAAGGCAGATGGGTTTGTATATAAGACACTACCCAGAGATTTCGCCTTCATTTTGTGAGGACTTTATGATCTGAGTTCTGGTTTCCTATAGGCGCAAGCCCCTATAGTTAATTACCCCTCCCGTTCACGAGAGAGAACTTTCGATTAAGACTAGTCGTCGATCAGATACGTAGAGATACGTGGTATCTGGCATATAGTAGCAGCAATGTATATGGATTTTGATGGATTTTGAAGTTTTTGGAAATTTGGGCTGAATTTGGGCTGAAATATTTAAAATTAGAAATTTCACCATCTTGCACTTAAAGCGGATGGTGGGGGAATGGATGATGGACCCGATCAAGATCCCATGGTTCCGTCGTCCCGGGTCATCGTGGTCCCTGGTCTACTTAGTCAGAGGAGGTAGTCGACCCAACCTGACAGAAGGATCCTTGTCGGCAGCCATGGGTTGCTTCGTCGCATCAAGCCTCGAGTCGTCGCTTGCATCGGGCCCGCTGTCGCTGCACAGCCGTCGCGTGGGCCGTGCGGGAACTCAAAAAATAGAACCGAAGTGTGGGCTCCGAAAATTCGGCCTCGGCCTCCGCCCGCCTTTTCTTATTCGGCGAGGGAGTTTTAACGAACTAAGTTCCGAGGTAAATTTTGGAAGGCAGATGGGTTTGTAGATAAGACACTACCCAGAGATTTCGCCCTCATTTTGTGAGGACTTTATGATCTGAGTTCTGGTTTCCTATAGGCGCAAGCCCCCCCTATAGTTAATTACCCCTCCCGTTCACGAGAGAGAACTTTCGATTAAGGCTAGTCGTCGATCAGATACGTAGAGATACGTGGTATCTGGCATATAGTAGCAGCATTTTGATGTATATGGATTTTGAAATATTTTGAAGTTTGGAAATTTGGGCTGAAATGGTTTGATATTTAAAAAAATTAGAAATTTCACCATCTTGCACTTAAAGCGGATGGTGGGGGAATGGATGATGGACCCGATCAAGATCCCATGGTTCCGTCGTCCCGGGTCATCGTGGTCCCTGGTCTACTTAGTCAGAGGAGGTAGTCGACCCAACCTGACAGAAGGATCCTTGTCGGCAGCCATGGGTTGCGTCGTCCAAGGGTACCTTGTAGACCGGGGTGAGTGTTTATCTAAGGGGACAAATTTGAATCCACCTTAGCTAACAGAGGGCTTTGTGCCCTATCGATCATATCCTATTGATTCATATCTCAAGGATTTAACGCCATTAAGGAGCGTATTGGCTCTGGCCATAACCGCTATCTGTGGTGCCATTTGGCGGCAAAAACCACTCGGTTCAGAGGGCCCCGGGTCATAACCGTTTACCTGCAGTGCCATTTGGCGGCGAAACTGCCGGTTAGAGGACTCGTATCACGTCCTTACTGGCAATATATTGTTTGAGAATGGATCCTAGTGATATTTTCGACTAGGCATTTGGCTCTTTGTGAGCTGAAGTAAACTTTAATTTGTCCGCCCCCGACAAACTGTTGCGGAGGGTGGACGGATTTTGCTTTAAGTGGTTAATGGGTTGAATTTCAAATTTAAATATTTTTAGGATTTTGTGGAGTTTTTTGGATTTTTCTGGGATTTTGGGTGGAGCTTTTGAAGATATTTGGAATGGACTTTTGGGAGACAATTGAAAGTATTTGGGAACCCCTCCGGTTGAGATCTGCATTCAACACGGCCATCATCGGGGTGTTCGGGGGTCATTTCTTTTTATGGATTGAACCTTGTCTACTCTGTCGGGCTGTCGACAGAGGATCGGGTTTCGTAGGCTCTAAGCCTTTTGATAGTGAATTCTCATTGTTGTAGGCCTTGAAGGCCTAATATGAATGTATTAAGACAAATATGACGGTCGTCACAATCGTATATTTTTTTGTTGGTTCGAACCCTGTCGACTTCTATTGAACCGTATAGAAGGATCGGTTTCGAACCTGAATTCACTTGTCAACCCGCGCAGCATCCCTAGACGTCACGTGTGTACCAATAACACGCTCGCCGGGGCCCATGCGGGTTTTATAATTATTTTTACCCCTTTTAGTGTACCTATGTTTATACAATTTATAGTGCACGTGCAGGGGTATTCTGAAATAGTTGTGGACGCCTTCTGTCTGCTTGTACGAATGTTGCAGATCCGGTGGCGTGGCGTAGCAGCTTCTGGATAGAATTATTCGCTGCTTCATACAGGTAGACTGTCGTGCACTATTTGTTGATTTCTGTAGGCGGGGGTCATAGTGCACTAACGAGTCTCCTGCCCTTAGGTCATAGGAGCTTGTACTTGTTGTAGTACTTCAATATTTGCACACAGACAATATGTTGGAAGCACGACTACTGTTCATCAAGAAATTTGTAAGCCCCTATAATCTTATCCAACTAAATGTTCATAACTTAATTTAATTAAAATTCACTCAATCTTGATTTGATCTGACTTCCTCTTTCCAAAATTCGTATAGAAATCAATAAGTGCTTTATCAATTATGTCGTCTTCCTTGTTTTCCGTTATTGGCTTGAAGAACCCATCACTTCTACCTTGGATGATTGTGCCCTTGCTGATATCAAGATGTTCATCCCAAAAATGATCGTTGTAGCTCTTGACGTAGTTGGAGTAGTGTATGTACTCTCTACTTGCCGCTGTGAGTTTAGATTACCAAGATTTGTATTGTCTTTTAACAACACATTTGCCAAATCTTGATCATCAGAATGGATTGACATTAATTGTAGGGATATCCCTAATATTCATCATATATTACAATGAACTTGTTGGTAGGAGACCACATTATTTGTGAGGATTGTTGTATCTTTTGTATACATCACATGCTGATCATCCTCCTCAACATGCGGCTCGCCTCACTGCCAAAAAGACTTTACATCCCTTCACATGTGTTGGCTCATGAATCATTGGATCTTTTATTGCCTTTGAACATAGCTTGTATTTTGTGTGTAGCTTCCTTCATTGATGATATTTGTATGTTGATTGACATGTTGATCTTTTCGATACTTCAATGTCATTCTTTTGTTGTTGATTGTGGACATATCATTCTTTATTCAATATTTGCTTGTGAAGAGGCTTCATTCATTGCAATCAATGATATGTTAAAATATGCAAGCTTTTTGTTTGATTATTGGTATCCATCAAAAAAGATTTAGTTCTCTACTTAGCATGGAGTAATTACTAAGTTAGAGTCTCATGTTGTCACATTGAGTTTGCTCGAATTCGAATCAAATGCTTGCAAGTTTAAGTCCCGAATAAAAACTTGTTGAACTTAGCTTAAGTTCAAAGTTCTATGTATTAGTTCCTTATTCGGATTCAAATGCTTTTGCATATGATTCAAAAAACCTTGTGATTGTTCAAGTAACACTTGAATTTGCAAGTCTTCGCCATCTAATTTGAATCAAGCTTCAAGTTGTTTGGATTTAGCTTGAGCTTATCACTTATTAAGATTCAAATTAAGATCATTTTCATGCTCCTTATGATATTCTACATTGTTCTTTCAAGTTCAATCAAGTTCTTGTAGTCTTGTTCAAATCCGAGCTCAAGTTCTATATCCACAAATTTTAGTTCAATGTCAAAGTTCACTGTCTTCTGAAAGTCTTTGCAGATTTGTTCAAGTCAAGTCCAAGCTTTGTTGGCTTAATGTTCAAATCATGCTCTTACTCGGGTCCAGTTCAATTTCACTTTACTTGAGTTCAAATTTTATTAAATCATTTGGATCCTGTTCAAAGTCCAAGTACAAGTCCCATT